>CM062808.1:629900764-631196735 GCA_031772625.1 Pinus tabuliformis
TGGAGGAACACTATTTGGCACTCTCCATATTAGCTGGTATTTGGTAGGAACCCCTTTTCACATAGAATTTGAGATACAAACACTAAGGATAGCCCAGGAGGTGGGACTAGATTTAACTAAAGCCCTGATTAACAGAATACAACAAATAAAACGAATTAGATGAAATTTAGCTATTGGCTTTATAGCATAATACACTCATTCAACAACAAAGATCCAGATGGCACGATTCCCTGATTAAGAAAAAGACATTTCATGAGGGCGACTAGGCACTTCTTTACGATTCCAGGTTTCAAGACTTCCTTAGTAAAGTGCAGACTAGGTGGTTAGGCCCCTATGAAATAAAGGAAGTGCATGACAATGGCACTCTTACATTGCCCACCATTGAGGGGTTTGTTTGGTTTTTCCTTGTAAAGCAAATGGGATCGGGTGCGCCTCTACCAAAAGACCACTTACAAGAGAATCGTTTTTTACCAGCAGATACACGAGGACTCCACCATGCAAGTTCTAGCTACAGAAGGAAATCCTTCGGCAGCTTCATTTTTGTAAAAAGCTATTTCTTTTTGTAAAACCTGTAAATATCACTGTTGGTTTGGTTTCTTTGTCTTTTCTCTGTTTATCTGTTGTTCCAACTTTGGGAAAAACAACTTTTTGCATTTTTTGTTGTTCCAACTTTGGAACAACTCTTTTTTGCATTTTTGTTGTTCCAACTTGGAACAACACTTTTTTGCATTTTTGTTGTTCCAACTTTGGAACAACACTTTTCTGCATTTTTGTTGTTCCAACTTTGGAACAACACTTTTCTGCGTTTTTGCTATTCCAAATTTGGAACAACACTTTTCTTTGTTTGTCTATTGTTCCAACTTTGGAAAAACACTTTTCTGCGTTTTTGTTGTTCCAACTTTGGAACAACACTTTTATGCATTTTTGTCTATTCCAAATTTGGAGCAACATTTTTTTGCGTTTTTTTTGCTCCAACTTTGGAACATCACTTTTTTGTGTTTTTGTTATTCCAACTTTGGAACAACACTTTTCTGTGTTTTTGTTGTTCCAACTTTGGAACAACACTTTTCTGCATTTTTGTTGTTCCAACTTTGGAACAACACTTTTCTGCGTTTTTGTTGTTCCAACTTTGGAACAACACTTTTCAGCATTTTTGCTGTTACAACTTTGGAACAACACTTTTCAGCATTTTTGTTGTTCCAACTTTGGAACAACACCTTTTTTGCATTTTTGTTGTTCCAACTTTGGAACAACGCTTTTTGTGTGTTTTTGTTCCAACTTTGGAACAACAATTTTTGCGTGTTTGTTGTCCAACTTTGGAACAAACACTTTTTGCAAGTTGCTGTTCAAAATTTTGAACAACTGCTATTCCAACTTTTGAACAACTATTGTTCCAACTTTGGAACAACACTTTTTGTTGTTTGTTGTTCAAACTTTTGAACAACACCTTTTTCTCTTAGCGTGTTTTGTTGTTCCCATTTTTGAACAGCTTATTGTTCCATATTTGGAATAGCATTTTTGCTTCTTGTGAATTTTTGTGTTTTCTAAACAGCACCCTTTTCCTTGCATTATTTTTCTATTGAACAACACCTCCTTCCTCTTGTGGGAGTATTCCTAGCTCATCTCAGCACCATTTTTCTGATTCCCTTTCATGGCATGAAGTAGAATACTTTTATGAGGACAAGAATTATGGATTCTATTGAAGTAGATGATATACCCTTAACATTATGACTTTAACAAGACAACTTCTTGATGATAGATTAAAAAAAAAACGAAGTGACACAATTATTTATATATTATTTTACTACATTGATTTCTGTTGTATATGATACTGATTGATCATCTTTACCATGCTATTTCCACTCCTCCTGGTTATAATCCTCTCTGTCTATTATAAATGAGATTATGGTTATATTTTTTTCTATTGACATGTTCAACTTCTTCCACCATCCTTACTCCTGAGTACTGATCCTCCCTCTATTTATCATAAAAATGTGTAATAGCAACAAAATTTTGCCTACAGATAGAGGATAGGGGGTCTCATTAAGAGCCAACCTACCATGTTCATAAGGATGTAGCAACGTGACATTCCCACTATGGCCACCACACCAGGGTTATGATCATTAGATGGCTAAAATATCCTTGGAAGAGGAGGTCTCATCACGAAACGACCTGATCACTTTTGCTACTTCCCAGTGAATGGCAGTGTGGTCATCTAGTTACCATGCTAGCACACTCATATTTTTTTTAGAAACAACAATGGAATTCTCCAACTATAAATTTAGGATCTGTCTCATATGGGTTAAAAAGCAACTCTGTCGAGGCTATGGAACCTACTCGCAACAGAAGCTCTGCTTATGGTATTGATGTTCTATTTTAAACATCAATAATTATTGTAATACCCTCTTCTTACTTTTCTTTTTATCAAAGAGATTATTTCCCTAATTTCTCCCTACATTGAACCTTTATGCATGAGTTAATGTTTTTAATCAATCATATCATTTCTAGCCGGAATATCATCAGCAAAGCATCTTTTTTTTGCATATTGCTATCCTTTTTCCTTATCGCATAACCTATCATCAACCAAAGCATCTTATCTCTTATCAATAACCATTATTACACACCTCTCCTTCATTATACCCATACCTTTTACAGTCCTTTCATTAATATACGTACTCTGTCTCATTTACTGTCATATCTTTCACCCTTGTACTTTACTGTCAGAACAACATTTCCTCGTCCATTCAGTCATAGGTGACCTCTCATTTTGAAGGAGGGAGGGGACCTCCATTACACTCGCGCATGTGTTGTAGTTGTTTTATTGGACTTCATAGGTTGGTATGATATCCTATGATCATGCGACATGTGGAAAAATAATATTCCTTGAATTAATAATATTAATTCTCATAGAAATATTGCTTAACATTGTAAAACTTAGTTGCTACAACTACTTGATGTTCTATCTCTTTGTTGCTGTTTGTTGCTATGTTTTCTCCACTACACTAATCCTTTGCAATAGTAGGAAGAACTCAAGCATTATGGGTGGAAAGACAATGCACCGAGAACCTTTAGTGCTAGAATTCTCCAATAGAGCCAAGGAAATTCTAGTATGCGTAGGGTGGATATCATATTTCACAAGATTTCAACCCCTTAGTGAGGAAATTGCTATTGAGTTTCTACAACATCTACAGAATGGGCAATCCCTGGTGAGAGGTATAAAAATCACAATATCGGATGTTGTGATAGCTGAAGTATCTAGGTTGCCGGCAGAAGGAACTGTACTGCCTAAAAAACACGTAATGTTGCAAGACGCGATGGAGATTTTTAAATATGCAAGCAAGGAATTAACCAGAAAAGGAAAGGGCATCCAACCATCTTCTCTTGGACAACCATGGCGTGAGTTGGCAAGTGTTGTACAAAGGTACATTACCTGTGATGGATGACAAGATGTGGTAAGACCATGACAACTCAAACTCTTAGTTGTTTTAAAACAAAAGCTCATTGTTAATCTGCCATCTTTCTTGAATTCATTGTTGCATGATACTACTGATAGAATAACATGGGCTAAGCACCCTGAAACTGTAGTTAGCCACCATGGTTTGATTAGATTAATTGTTAGCCATAACCTTGTTCAAAAAAACTTAACTTGGGATGGTCTCATAGTGCCCCTAAAGATTAATCAAGACCCGGTAATCCAAAATTCTGCAATCTTGGAGATGAGCCAGCAGAGCCCTGTTCCGAAGAAGAAAAGTACTGCTCACTCAAAAATTGAACCCCATAAGCACAGGTAGTTTGCAAGGTTAAAACTAGCCTAGAGGATCTCTGTAAATCCTTAGGGTAATGCCAAACAACCTGCAGAGCCATCTAGACCAGTTAGTGTACAGGACTCTGAGTCAGAACCAGAGGAACAATGCAATTCTAAGCCAAAACCAAAAGAAAAGGATAATTCAGAGCCTGAGCTAGAGGAAGAACCTCAATAAGGGGAAGGATGTCATTTAGAACCAGAACTCAGGGAAGAGGAAAATTCAGAACAAGAACCCGAGGAAGAGGATAGACCGGACTCAGAGCAAGAACGAGCACAACATTTTGATGATGAACTGGAAAATGAATTACGGCCTCCTCAAACACCAACCATGAGCCCCCAAAATGATATTTTGTAGGATTTTGAGACAGGGATGACCCAAGTCCTGGAAAATCTGAATGCATACATGAAGCCTAGAGGATCACTTGATCCTAACCTAATGGAAGCAAAATCCCCAAGGGATTATAGTCATACTAAAATTATGCCTTCTCCAAAGGCTACAAAGCAGGAAGAGGAAGCAGACACAGAAGTTATTCGTGAATCCGAAAACCAGTCTAGTGACACGGTTCTATTGGAGAACAACCATGATAAACAACAAGAATATTTAGATACAAAAGCTATTGACAAGCTCGTTAGTGTAAAAGATGCTCCTCGGAAGAGGTGAGTAGCCAGAGAAAAACTAAAGAAGCTAAGAAAAAAATACCAAAAGCTTCAAAAGATAGTTAAAAGGCTATGTCAGAAAATAAAAGAAATTACAAACGGCAAAGCCCAGAGCACTACTCCTGAGGTAGTCATTGTGGCTACGCAAATGGAAATATGTAAGGGTAGGGCAACAAAAACCCAAACCTTTCTCATTCCTACTCAAACAATAGCCACCCAGGCAAGTTTGCATGCAGACTTAGTGGATGCAGCCGTTTAGACGAAGGGTTGGTCCTCTCACAATAAGAAAGTGCAAACCGAGGATATATCCTCTCATAGCACAGGCACTCAGACAAAAGAGCAAGCCAAGGATATCCTATCAAGAAATAACCGATTCTTCTAAAGCTACAGGAGGAGCTGACACAAGCCTAGCTTGCTTTAGAACAATGTGAATAGGAGACAGTTCCCCTGCAAAAATATCAGGAGTTGCATAAGTAGTTTAGGGAATTAACCATAACTGAGAGTGGGGCTTTTGATAGATTTAGAGAGGAGGAAGAAAATTTGAAGAAGGTGAAGACAAGCAGCTGGATAGAGTCATGAGTAAAATAGACACCATTTGCTCACTATATTCGGATGTCTTGACATGTAGGTCTCGTACCACAAATTATGCCCCGTTATTATTAGAATGGTACTTATTGTTTAAAGATTAAAGCCATAAGAGCTTGCAAGCCAATCGAATTAAAGACAAATGAAGAATTTATAAGTTTCTGTAAGGAACATGGGGCAAAAGTCCAACGAATTCTTTGCGAATTTTATCTACATAATTTCATATTAGAAGAATAAGTGGATAAGAATCTTAGCCCTTTTGCTAGGGACATTCAGTCTAGGCTTTTATCTCTTTTGCAGTTAATCAACTTAAGTGGTTTAAGGCTTATAATTCGTTCCAAAGACAGGAACATAGGTTGGATCTCTGGGTAAGGAGTGAGCCTACTCGCCCTTTTCAACTATTTGTTAGACATAAAAGGCTGATGACACAAAAGGGCGTGATTAAAATTTTAGGGCCCATACATAAGGAAATTGTGCAGAAAGGAACAACATATTTCCTCTCCATTTAGGAAAGATCCCTGATTGCATTCAAAATGAGATGGACGATCTCAACTAACAGTGTTAAGGAAGGAGAACCATTTAATTATGGGAATTTCAAAGCTACTGCAATCCAGTTGATCACATACATCAATCTTATCTTGAGGGAAGGGCCTTACTGTTTGGGATGTTGATTTAGGAGTCCCATTATTTGGTATCCTCCTGAAGGGTATCAGTATGACTATGAGTTGCCTGAAGGACATGAAAAGGAATCCTTTGTAATTCTGGCACAACATCACGGTTTTAGGCCTAATAAAGAAACCTTCTTTCTAGCTTACTCCTTAACTACATTACATAGGAACTATTCATTTTTCATGAGGACATGAAACAAGGTAAGTAGGGGAGTATGTTGAGCCATGCAATAGGTATGTATTTACTCTTGATTACATTGTCTTTTTCCTCTTTTCTTATCCATTTTGTGCCATGATATAATAACATATTGATAGGATTTTGATAAGGGATGAATGAAATTGCTCTTGATATGATTTGACCATCCAAACTAACTCTCATTGCTTTTTATGTAGAAAAACAATAGATGGAACAACTACTGTTCCAAAGTCGAAACATCAAAAGCTAATCAAGGGAAATGAGGCACATCATGTGTGGTCGAACCAAGGAACGAATCAAGAGGATCAGCGCAAGATGAAAGAATTGTCTGAAGATAGCATTTAGTTGTGAATCCCTCCGGATCTCTTGATCTTGAGGGATCACATTTATCTTTTTCCTTTTGACTATAAAGGGGAAAACTGAAGGAAGAAAGGGATATCTCTATCCTTTTACTTCAATTTTAATTTTAATTTACAGAAGCGTGATTCTGAAGAATGAGATTGTATTGTAATGACAAGTGAATTTGATGATTAATATATAACTTGCGTTGTTGTTCGTTCGGATATTCTAAAGTAGCTAAGTAGTATTCGCTAGTGGCTAGGGCGTGGTCTCTGGTGGATGTTACTGTTGTTCCTTGTTTTATACTTTTTCGTTTCCTACAATTTTATTCTGCTTTACAGATTTTCAGTTGATTTACTTTCATTAATTCAGATTTCGGGTATTCATTTCATTAATGTGAAATTCTAATTGGTTTTATTTATTCATGTTGTGGATTGAATTAGTCATCAGTTAAAGAATCATTTCTGGTTAATTAAAGGATAGAGTGTTATTGATTAGATCAAAGGCTTTCCTTCTATCCAGTAGTTTAAGTCTAGCTGAAAGAGCTCAGTTAATGCTACGATGCCCTCAGTTGATTATCATTCGAATTGGTTGATTAAGATTGAATTATGGTTTTGTTTGAGATTGAGTCGTGATGCTTAGATGAATTACTTCCCTCAAAGTTACAAGCTTGATCTTTATGATTGCATCTGTTTACTCTTGTATTGAATTTAATAAATTATTTTAAAGCATTACTCTCTGGATTTATAGCTTACACATATTGTGTATACTCTTGGAACAAAAGGACTTATCCAACTTGATAATTAATGTGAGGTAATTAGGAGTTCTAAAAGACACCTTTTAGCACCTAACAATCATATTTAAGGCCATCCAAAAAATTCCATCTTAACCCTAGGGTAAGTTTTTAAAATCCTAATTGCCCTCCTGAGGGAGAAGGGTGCAATTCTAGAAGAATATTTTGTTTGAGTTGGGAATTCTTATAGAGGTATAAGAGATCTTTGTACCATAACAAATCATTTTTCTATCTAAATATATCAAATGTACTCAAATCTTGCTACAACTTTTGAATGCGTTCCCACACTTCTTTTTCATTCTTCCATTCATCCCTTGGTTCATTTATCCAATCTGGTTGGGTAATAGAAATGGCACAAAACAATGCTTCCACATCCTCATCCTTTCTTGAGAGTGCATCTGCAACAACATTTTGCTTCCCTTTTCTGTAGATGATTTCAAAGTCATAACCCAACATCTTTGTGACCCATTTTTACTACTCTTCTGAAGATAATATTTGTTCTAAAAGGTATTTAAGACTATCATGATCCATTTTACCTTGAACTGTCTTCCCATTAGGTAAGGTCGCCATTTCTTAAGTGCATGTAGTATTGCCAACATTTCCTTCTCATAAATAGCTTTGTGTAAATACTTTCCTTTGGTTGGATGACTTTCGAAAGTAATGGGTCTTCCTTCTTGCTTTTAAAACAACATTAATTCCATTTCCTAAGGGATCACATTCACAATAAAGGCTTTTGTGAAGTCTGGCATAGCTAAGACCGGTGCTTGGCACATTTCCTCTTAAAGACGTTCAAAGGCCTTCATTGCTTCCGGAGTCCAACAAAATGAATATTTCTTCAGTAATGTTGTTAGAGGTGCTGCTATTCTCCCATAATTCTTAACAAAATTGTGATAATACCCTTTCAGCCTAAGAAATCCTCACAGATGTTTTATGGATGTGGGGATTTTCCATTCCTTAATGGCTTTAACTTTACAAGGGTCTACATTAACACCTTCATGAGATATAATGTGACCCAAATATTCCACCTCATGTACTCCAAAGAAACACTTGGAGAATTTTTCATATAATTTTTTCTCCTCCAATATTTTGAGCACCTCGTCAACATGTTGAACATGATCCTTCCATGACTTAGTGTAGATTAGTATATCATCAAAAAATACTAACACAAAGTTTCTAAGGAAGGGTTTGAAAATGAAATTCATTAAACCTTGAAATGTAGAAGGTGCATTGGTATGGCCAACAACCATCACCAAAAATTCATAATGACCCTCATGAGTTCTAAATATTATTTTCGGAATGTCTTCGATCTACATTCTGATTTGATGATATCGAAGATCCAACTTGGTGAAGTAAATTGTTCCATGTAATTCATCCAATAATTCGTCAATGAAAGGAAAAGGAAATTTATCTTTAATAGTGACCTTCTTGAGCTCCCTATAATCTGGACACATGCCCCATGATCCATCCTTCTTGTGCACCAATACTAATGGAGGAGAGAAATAACTTTGACTATGTTGAATTATACCAGCCTCTAGCATTTCTGCAACCACATGTCCAATTTCACTCTTTTAGGAATATGGATATCTGTACGGCATGATGTATGGAGGAACACTTCCTGGAATCAATTGAATAGCATGATCATGATCACAAATAGGTGAGAGGCCCTTCAGAGTCTCAAATATCTTGGAATGATTGTCCAAAACATTTTGGAGGTCTAGAGAAATAAATGATTTCGATGTGGGAACCTATAGTGAACATAATTTTGCATTTACACCATGTTGTTCATTATTTAGAGATTTCTCATGCTGTTAGAGGTTATTATTTTTCTCAGTTTCCTTGCGATACCCCTTAATTCAAATTCCTTTCCTTCCCAAAAAAATTTCAAGAAAATTTCTTGAAAATTAAAAGTTATCATACCTAAGGATTGTAGCCATTGGACTCCTAATACAACATCAAACCACCCATTGGAATGGAAAGAAATTAACTATTCAATGCATATTCTCCCATGTATAGCTTTATATTATGGAAACTTTCTAGAGAAATTTATGGTTCCTCTATTTGTAACCATCACTTGACATTCTAGTGTTGAATATAGGAATCAATTCAATTCCTTGGCTATCTTACAATGAATAAAATTATGGGTACTACTCGAATAAATCAACAATATTAAATTTTTCTTCTTGATATGTCCTATCCTGAGGCTTTGACGAGTGGTAATTCTTGCCAATGCATTACAAGATATGGTCAGATTCATTTATTCTTTCTCTAGGTTTGGTTCTTGGTGTATATCCTCTACTTTTGACTTTTGTTGTTCCTTTTCTTCCTCCTCTTCACAACCAATGTAAAATGATTTCTTTTCAAAACACTTATCACCTTTAGTGTATTTTCTATCACAATTGTAAGAAAGCTCTTTTTCTCTTTTTTCTTCCAAGTGTTGTGGTTTCAACCTTGTAGGTTGTGGAAGGCTAGGGGCAACAACACTTCCATCTTTATAGTTGTGAGTGGTACGCTTCCTTGTTTTCATAGTTTCTCTTTCAATTTTTCTTGCCAACCTGAATGCCTTCTCCAATGATTCAGGTTCCCAAAGGTAAACCTCATGTTGGATGTTATCCTTTAAAGTCCCTATGAACACATCAATCATATGCTCCTTTGGAATATCTTTTACCCTTATATTCAATTTTTGGAATTCCTAAATGTGCTCCACCGTTGAACCCTTATGTTTGAGATTTATCAATTCGCTAAAGAATGTGTTGCTTTTTTTATCATCATAATGTGCTATCATTTCCTCCATAAAAATTGACCAAGTGACAAATTGTTTATGAGAGAAAATCCATCGATATCATACAAACTTATTGGGTTCCAAATATAAAGTTGCAATGTGTACCTATTGTGTGTTTTTCACATTAAGGAGATTGAAATATTTCTCCATCTGTAGTACCCCTGATACGGGTGTTAGAGCCTAGATTGACCTCAAGCTGAAGGCAGGCAATCCTAGGATAACCACAAACCAAGCTTAACCTAGTAGCTGGCCCTACCAGGTCGGGAGAGGGCTCTCTCCTTGATAATCTTAGTCAAGATGACTGGATCAAATATGGATTTTAGGGTAGGTATAGTATCTCTAGGGTTTTTGATTGATTTTGTTGGTTTTGTTGCTAGATCAGATGGAGTGGGCAGCTTTGGGTCCAGGAAATCAAGTCAAGATGCAGGGTGTTCTATGGGGTGAGGTAGTTAGGTGTTTTGGCACTTGGAATTGAGTGATATGAGAGGTCTAAGACTGGTGAGGAGCTGAGGAGGGCATGCAAATATTATGTATACTTCTCAAACAGTAGAAAAACATCCAAAACTAAATGGTTTCCCAAGGCAGAGCACTGTAAGCAATGTATTCTACCTATCTATATTGATATCATTCAGCTTGAAGAAATGAATTAGATTGTGGCACACATAACACATGAGAAAAACTAATAAAAGAAAAGAAGAAACTATGCAAAAACACTTTGCCAAAAGTATCCCATAAAAATAGCTACAAAACCTAGTTTATTTCCTTGCCAAACTGCTGATAAAGGTGTACAATGTAGCTCAAGGCATCCAAGAGAGTCCAACCTTTGCTAATGACTGAAAAAATACATAATATAGACATCAAAACACCTATGCTATCCATTAGGGGTCGAATCCAAGAGATAAAGAACTGTTACAACCATTTCCAAACAAGGAACAAGAATATAGGCAGTGGAACAGCTTGCCTCTAAAACCATGGAAACTGATTCATTGACCCCAAAACCACCTAAAACTGATGAATCTACCCTAGAATATGATTTCTCAATTACATTTAAATAGCATAGCATTAATTACAATCATAAATTCATCCATGAAGAGAGAAAAAGTCAACTTGCAGAGAAACTAGGTGAAAACTAGATTTTTTGGGCAAATTGGTTCTGTGCACAATGCCGCTTCAGACCCAGTTTTGGAGGACTCCCCTTCACCAAATTGAGCCCAAGATATCTCATTTGAAAGGTATTCCTATCTAGTTGTTGGAACATCTTGAATCTTTTCATTTGGATGTCATTGGCCCCCTCAAAAGTGAAATATCGCAAGGCTGCTTCTGTGTGTCCAAAAAGAGGCAGGGAGGTCATTTTTTGGTAGTTTTTTGGCCTTTAGGTGACCTAGTTTTGCTCCAAAATTGGTGAGATTTTCTGGCTTTGATGCTCTCATCATGTTGAATGCAAATACATAAGCCAATTTTTCAAAAATTCCTCCAGGCAAAAGCGCAATGCCAGTGGTGCTGCACACATAGGGCAATTTTCTGTGTTCAAAATTTCCAAATTTGAAAATAACAAAAACTAATCAAAACTTGCCCAGATTTGGCACAAGACACCACCATTAGTTGCTTTGATGTGCTAGTGAGGCTTCAGCCAATATTTTCAACTTATCTTTCTCCTTTTTTCTCCTTAAGGCCTTCCTCAACTTAGCCTTAAGCTTTCTCAACCTTATGTTGCGTATTTTGTTACAATTCATGTAGTGGTAAGCCATGTGGTGAATCATCTTCTTGTCTCTATTGGCCTTCCAAATCAGCCCCTCAAAGTGTATATTAACCTTCTCAAGCCAAGTTTCCCTATCATTCTCAATCTCTTGTTCAATTGAAGTCAACTTGACCTTATCCTTCTTGGCCTTTTGCTTGTTTTCTTTGATCATTTGCAGCTCCATGAGGACTTGCTTTATTTTCTTGTTCTAGATATTTGATGACCCACTTAGCCCTCTCTAAGTTGTCTGACGAGAATTGTATCTCAGCCTCTTGTTCCTTTATGATCATGTCTTTGGCATTCTTTGGATCCTGAGTTTCCAAGTCAATGACATCAACTCCTTGTGTCTCCTCATGATCAACAAGGTCAAAATCTCTTTCTTGCTCATCACTAAGATCATTCTTATGCATCTTTTTCTTGCCTTTACCTTTACCCTTGCTTTGCTGATCAGCTTGTACCTATTTAGCTGAAGAAGAAGGTAAAGCCCCTTCCACTCCTTGTGGAGATAGCATTTTCCTGTAGCCTGATGATGAAGGCGAGACCCCTTCCACACCTTGTGGAGATAATAGTCGCCTAGTAGCTGTAAAAGGTTTCCTAGTGCGTCGCTCATATGTCACAAACACTGGCACTCCAACAGTTTCAGTCTCCTTGACCTTTTGATGTCCTGAAGGTCCACGTTCTTCATGATGCACTGATGAAAAGATTTGTGGGCCTTTGAACATCTCATGAGAAATGAAAGTCTCCCATGGCATGTTAAGAAGGTTTAGCTGATGTAGAACAATGATTTAATCAGAGAGTAGTGGAAAATGCTATTTAACTACTGGGGGTATGGTTTCTTCTTTACAATAAGTGCCATCTTCTCAATGTTTCTGGACATGAAGTAAGGGATATTCATCATTCTTACCTTAGTGAAATGCATTAGCAATATAATGTGGTAGGCATACAATTGGGAGAACCTACCTTCACAAGTAAAGTACTTGATAATGATCTTCATCAATGGAGCAAACCTGTCTTCCAAGAACTTGAAAGGGAATACTCTCTTCAGTTTGTCTTTATATCTAGCCTTGATGTAAGGCTCATAGTACTCCCTATCAATATTTTGACCTTTGTTCCATTTTTCACCCACATCTGGAATACTTGTAGCCTCTGAGATGACAGCTGGTGATAAAGTTAATGTAATTCCAGCAAGGTTTACTTCGTTGCTATCCAAATGTGTCACAAACAATCTTGCCAACTCATGATGAAATTTAACCCTTTCTACCATTTCACAAAAACCAAAACATGAATGGTGTTTAAAACAAGAAATGGAAAATGGGCAAGCTTGTAACTCTCTTGAACTGGTGGGATCCTCTCTGATAATCCTTCCTCCCGTATGAGGCTTCCTATGTTCTATGTTTCTCTCCCTGGAACTGTCACTAGGTGTGTCTTCTTCAAGCTCATATTCACTGTCTCTTTCCATTGTTTTCATTGCTGTGATCAGTTGTGGTGAATGAGGAGATAGGGTGGATGAATGAAAGATGAGTATGAAGAGATTTTATGGATGAGTAGGTGAGAGTGAATGAGAGTGTGAATAGGATCTAGGGAGTAAATAGGGTTTGGGGATAGTGTAGGGTTTAGGGATGTATGTAGGATAAAGTATGATGGGTTTTGGGGAGAATGTATAGGGTTTGGGAAATTTACGCGTGGGAATGGGATTTTGGGAAAATTAATGAGGGAATGGGGTTTAGGGAACAATAGGAAATGGATGAGATAGAAAAACAAATGAGAGAGTGAGCTTGTCAATTTTATGAGATAGTTTGGTGAACACTAGGGTTTTAACTTTATGAGTGAATGAATCACCAAAAATTTGATGCAAAACCCTTTTCAACAAGCAATATTGATTGACTTACTTGCAAAGAGGTAACTTGGAAGATTTAAGGCGAATTTGGCAAATTTGGAGCGATTTGGGGCTTGACTTCTAGGTGCACAACGCCTCCTAGGTGCATAGTGCCTGTGTAGTTTTGAACTGAGGAAGCCTACCAGGTGTACAGCACCGGCCTCTGGTGCGTAACGTCGGTCTGAATGTTAAAAAACGTAGCGATTGCACACCTTTGCTCAATGACACTTCAAAATCGCGTTCTTGGCTCTCCTTTAGCACTTTTGACTTCAACTTTAATAATGGAATGATCCAAAGAGATATGGCTTTATATGACTTTCATTTTTTAATATTTGATGGTGAAAACCCACTTTTGTAATGTCTGTGTGTTTTTTGAAATACTCTGTTTTTTTTTTATATTTGACTTTTTGCTTTGATAGGTGGACTGATGCTCAAATTCTTTGACTGTTGCAGTGAAATGTACTTGGAAATATCACCAAGTGACCAAGAGCAACATGGAACCTTTTATTACATATGAGATCAATAAAATTACATGAAATTTAACAATAAAATACAAATGCTCTGTTCTCACCTTAGAACTAGTTTTGAGGTGAGAACCTTATTAAGCTTACAAACTAAGGAATTAGTACTTTTCTAATCATTATTAACATCCTCATGTGTCTGCTGACCATTATTAACAATAGTCATTGAAATTTTACCATGGTAAAACTCTAAGACCTAATGAGACTAAAACCCTAAATAATTGATGAAATGAACTGAAAATAAGCATGAATCATTGACTGAAAAGTATAAAAGGAGGTCAGCAGATATATATCATGAGGGAAAAACTAAAATGAGCCCTACCATCAGTAGATCCATGACCTAATGGAATGCAACTCATCAGAATGGGACTTCTAGTATGAAATGCAAAAGAGTAAATTTTGATCACTGATGGCAGTGTGAAGACACTGACACTAACAATGGGATGCTTGCCATAAAACTTCCTCATATCGATATTTGGAACATGGTGAGTCTTCAATCCAACATTAGATTCTATAAAATAATGATTAACATTACTTTTGTTCTCATCATGAGTTTCATCTACTATCTTTTCTCCATTAGGAAGCATTTCATGTAGCAACTTTGCCAAACCTCCTTTCATACCTTCCATGTCTTTCTTCAAATCTTTAATGTTTTCTTTCAGTATTGCTTCTAAACCATCCATCATAGCTTCCATATTAGCTTCCACGTCGTCCATATTAGCTTCCATGCCTTTCTTTAAACCATCTTTCTTAGCTTATGTTACTTTTTGTGAGAGTGAAATTTGTCACACTTGGTCTTGTAATTTTGATATATCATGTTGCATTTCTTCCTCTTCTTCATGAATCATGGTAGAGATTTCATGTTAATTACTAGTGTTTCCATTTTATTTCTTTGGGGCATCAGTTAATGATAATAATGATTCACTATGCCCTTTGAATCACTTCAAACTAACTTTTCAAGCCAAACTTATGCAAATTTAAAAGAAAAACTACACACATTTTTTCGCTTTGTAGGATCTCGATATTGAATCTATTGTATCTCTGTAATTCCGGATCTCCAAGGTCTAAAATTACGTTATGTGGTAGCCCTCTAGGTCCTCTTTCTAACCCCACTAGTTGGATCAATATTGGATTCTTCAAGAAAGAGTGATGCCAAATCTCCCATGATGACCCATGGGGGCTTCACTTAATGAACCTCTGACATATCACGTGCGATCATAACATATTAAACAATACCTTAATTTGAGCATATATTGGAAAATACCTCTAAAAATCACATTATTTAACCCCTTACCAATATAAACCCAATACACCTTACCAACTTAAAAAGCCCCTACTTTCACTAGATATTGTAGGTATCCATTTCTTCATTAACATTTTTTATACTCCTTTATATTTTTTCATTAACTTTGAGCTCCATATTTTATACCTATCAATATACAAACCCTTTACCCTGTATATATCCCCCAATATATTATGTCACTTTTTTCTCATTATATATCCCCCAATATGAACCCACGTGTTATGGTATTACTCCCGCAGTGAAGCCCCTATGTGATGACCTGATTATAGACTCGTTTAGTATGGCAGACTTGTACGACCTCCATGTGTGACTGTTTCAACCTTTAGCTTGACAACGATGTAAAGAACACTACCTTCTATCCTATTTCTATATCTAGTTATGAAATTTCAATCTGATGCTTCGAGAGAAAGTTATGACGATCTTCCCAAGGTCACCTGTTTGGGATGTAATTTAGGAGCCTGCAAAAACCCTAATTTCCTTGGATCATATCTCCCACAATATAACATGACAAGATCTAAAATTTGGACCCGAGGCTCATGCAGATTTTAGCTCAAATGGGTTGTACTTTCTGCTTCTAAAAAATTGTATAAAAAATGTTATAGTGAAAATTCCATGATGACCCATTTGGAGCAGCAAAAACCCTAGAATCCAAAGCTCCTGTACCAATTTTTATGCAACCAACTCACAAAATAGAGAAATTATAGATCAATGACTTCAAAATCAGCCTCTTCGAGGGGGTGACCTCCTTTATATTACATAAATGAAAAATTCTTGGATGATACAAATGACAATATCTCCTTTCTATATATAGGAGTCTAAGGGGTCACAATATAATCAGAGATGACTTAACAATAATATTCTAAGGGCACAACAATAATAATAGTAGGCTTCTATGGGGCACAATAATAATAATATGGGGACTATATGGGCACAAAAATACAATAAGGGGGTTGCACTAATAACAATAATGGGCTACACTAGTAGTATAGGGGCCTAACACATTTTAATTATCAAAACAAATAGGGGGTACAAGGAAAGCTAATTAAAAAATGAAGGACCGCCTCAATTGTGGTAGTTAAAAGAATCTAGGCAAAAACCCCATCTCACAAGTCTTTAATGAAGTTGAGAAAGCAATAAAAAACTCCAACCACAATGAAAGAGGAAAGAAAAAAATCCTCCCAACCACTGAGATAACACCTAGAATCCACGGTCTCCCAAAATTCATAAAAACAGAGTTCCATTGAGACCAATTGTTATTACCATTTGTTCCCCCACTTATGGATTAGCCAAATATGTGGCTGGAAAATAAATCCCTTGTGTTGTCCTCACTAACTCCTTCATCAAGGATTCATATGACTTTGTTAAACTCATCAAGGACAATAAAGTGGACAATGATGACCTAATCACTAGTTTTGATGTGGTTTCATTATTCATTAAGATTCCCTTAGAAGATGGTATCTAAGTTCTCTATAAGGTTACTGACCCTGAAACTGCCAAAATTGTGGAAGTTTGACTTCCCTCAACATTATTTAGCTTCTAGGGAGAGTACTATGAGAAAGTAATTAGTGTTGCTATGGGCTCCCGCTTTTCTCCTATTGTCATTAATCTATACATGGAAAATATTGAACATAAAGCATTATACTCCTTCTTTTTGAAACATAGAAGATGGAAAAGGTTTGTTGATGATACTAATATGAAATGGAAACATGGTATAAAAGAACTCAACAAATTCCTAGAACATCTTAATGGAATATCTGATGACATAAAATTCACTATGGAATTGGAGGATACTAATTTCATTTCCTTCCTAGATTTATTAATTACTATAAATTAATGCGGGACCTTAGGGAATCAAGTATTCAAGAAAAAGACTCATACAAATAGTTACCAGCATGCAGACCCCCACCATTGCCTAGCTTAGAAAATTGGAATCCTTAATACATTGAAGTTAAGAGCTATTAGGATATCTGATAAATATCACTCGGACCAAGAGTTGGATCATATTGCTAAGGTGTTCAAATAGATTGGTTACAATGATAAATACATTACCAAGGCCATTAAAATAGAAAAAAGGAAGAAGATCCCCTCACAAAAATATACTAATCTTCAACCTTCCGGCATAAAAGCTCACCTCTTGTACATACGTGGCTTAACTGAAATAATAGCTAAAATTCTCAGGAAAAAGAATATTGGTTCAATATTCAAACCATTAATAACTATAAGGAGAAAATATGAAATTTGTTAAAGATAAAATTTATCAACGTCAACTAAAAGGAGTCCATAAAATCAATTACAGTTGTGGAAAAATCTACATTGGTGAAACCAGGAGGTCATTCAAAAAAGAGTAAAAGAGCATAGTGTTGACATTAAAATTCAACACTCTCACTCCTCTACTCTTATAGAGCATTCCCTCTACATGAAACATCACATATGCCAAGAAGACACTACTATCATTCCGAAGGAAGATCACTACTTTAGGGGAAGATTCAGAGAGGCCCTAGAGATATTAAGACATTTAAACAACCTTAATAGGGATGGTGATATCAAAGTTAGTAAGAGTTGGCTCCCTATGTTCTCTCAACTTTATGGGTTTTTTGTCTCTTTCAATATTAAATTAATAGAGTTATTATTAACATTATCACCCTCATGAGAATATTAGTATTAATAAAATTGCTCTATTAATATTATATTTATCCTTTCTTCATTTCTATCTAATATAATTCTATAGTTCGTAGGTCTCTATATATATTTACATTAATATACAAATAATTTTATTAACTTAGGCATTAGTTATATTATATTAATTAAAATAACTAAATTAAATTAATTAAGTAATTTACTAATTGATTATATTGTATTCTATATGATATTCTATTAATATACTTACTAATAAATACATTTTTATATTATTATAGTTATTTATTTGGTATATTATTGAATTTAATATAATTAGCATTAACATTCTATTTTTTTTATTATTTTAATATATTAAGTCATTTATTAATTCTAATATATAATTTAACGAATACTAATATAATTAATTACTTAATACTATTATATTAGTTAATTATCTTTAACTTTATATTTAATTAATCCTAATATATTAATTAATCAAATTCCTTTTAGGTTTTGGGTTTGGGTTTTTCACCCCTAGTTGGCTTATTTTCTTGTTTTTTTTATTTTTATCTATTTATACCTTTTCAACTCTCCTCTTTCTCCCATCAATTACTCCTGATGGCCAGTCCTGATCTAGACTTGAAATTTCTATTAAAAATGTTCATTGTGGATAAAATATAGAAACAAATTCTTCAAAATAGGATAACCACAAAAATTTGCAAACAATGAACATTTTTATCCATCATTCCATAAGTATACACATCAATAAATAGAACAGATACATGAAGAGACTTCCTTACTCAAATATGCATTGTAGACTAAAACACACCAAAATCAATCTTAGGTTATCATTATATAGAATCCACTAGTTCTCTAACCCATATGCACTGGTGTTCTCCATATTAGCTATAATTCATGGCAGTGATCCATAAGAAATCGCCCTCTAGATGCAACAAACACTTTAACCTCAGATCTAATTTTCAAGTAATTGATACATGTACATAATAACCTCAATCGAGCCCAATTTAGTATATTATTACACCAACTCCCTAATAGAGCCTCTTAAACCTCAAGGCTCAGATCACATGTTCTCTGTACACACATATCTCGTCATTTATGCACAACAACCTTTTACTTATGTATATTAGCTCCAATGTGTGCTATACGTCCAATGCAAGCATCCATATACATTTGGACAATCTATCACTTTCCAACCACACTTGTATTAGACAACTAAAAATTACTTCACTGCATTTAACATGTAGCTCTACGTATGGTTTCACATTAATCACATACTTTTGCAAACCCAAGTCAATCCATCACAAAGAAAAAAGTTATTTTTATTTTTCACCCTCTCACCGTCAAAGTAATCTAATCATGACCTCAATTCAGTCCATTCATAAACCAATCATGGTTTTCATTAAACTTAATCGTTTATAGGGATATGTTTCCTTTGAGAAGATGCACATATCATCCAAATTGTATGAACACCAGATCAAACCATTATGAGACCAAAATAAGCTAGAGTGATCATCATTGACTATATCACGAGCCAATAATAATATTACAATAATATCAATGTGTTTATACTAATTTCATGACAAAGTCGATGTGTTATAAATGCGTCCTGTCCCTTCTCTGGAGGACCGGATCAAACTAAATTAAGCACAATATATTGACCACATCAAAACACATCTAGCTATATTGTACCATATTTTATCACCATCATCACCCTCATTCATTGGCCTTCAAAATTCACAACACAATGATCCTGACAGCTCTTTTATAGAATGCATCATCACTTCAAATTTTCAATCGAACCACTCTACGTCTTGTCTATGCACATCAATAGACAAAAAGGGAGTATGCACTAAGTTTGAACAATTTCATATGTAGGTTATCTCATACAGGAGCGTACCATCCAAGGGTCCAAATGGCTTCAAGTTGCATTTCAGTCAAAACTTCATTTGATCCACGACTACAACAATTTAAAACTCTCTTTTCCATCAATTTATAGGTTGATCATAACTAAGAGTGCACTCATGAATGCCAAAAGCACTTACTCAGGTTTCCTTCAAATTCTCATATAACACTAGCATCTTGAAATTGCATTTTATGTCAGTTTTTTACTCTGGACATGATCCAAGTCCCAATTTCAGGCTCATTTTGCAGTCACAATTACACTATGTGCTTGAAACTTTCGTCACATACAAAGCAAGATCGATGACATGATTGCAGAATGAAAAACACATAAGATCTAAATGTTGTCTTATGCTTGAGCTAGAACAACTTTCTTTGATTAAACCCACTGTTATCAACACAAATGAGAAAACCTTATTTTCCTTGAAGAGCTCCCCTTGAGATAATGTACTTGGGTAGAATTGTGAAGTTAGGTTACATTTTTGTGAGAATAGCGTGTGAAAATTTTCTGAATGCACCTTTTCATTGGAATTATTTAAAAAAAATTCAGCCAAACTATTTTTTTTTGATCAAATTGTTAAAAATAACTTTCAGCCAAAATTTTTAATGTTAAAGCTAATGGATACCATGCAAAAAAAAATCCGGTGTGGTGAAAATTCGGTGACTAGGTTTTTCGGCCGAACAATATTTTTGGCCGAATTTTTTTTTATATATGTGGGTCGTGAGCCCATATCAAAGTTTTAGCTCTGTATTATTATTTCTTCTATTTAACGTTGTATTTATTTTTTTCGTAGGAGAAGGAATTACAGCTATTCCTACATTGCAGGTCAGGTCGGTTGTTGTTGTTTAAATTCAAGTTTTCAAGTTTTTGGTATTGTTTTCGTTGCAGTTTTGTTATTTTTTTATTTTGCAGATCTGTGAGCCCATATCAAAGTTTTGGCTCTATTTTTTTGTTTCTTCTGTTGAACAATGCAGTGGTTTGTTTCACAGGAGAAGGCACTGCAATTGTTCCACATTGAAGGCCAGGTCTACTATTGTTTTTTAAATTCAAGTTTTCAAGTTTTTGGTATTATTTTTGTTGCAGTTTTGTTAATTTTTATTTTTGTTTTTGCAGGTCTGTTGGGCTGGAGGAGTTCAGTGTTGGTTTGTTCAGTGCTGGAGGATTTCGGCGCTAGTATTCTCGAAGCTAGAGGAATTATCAACCCGACCCCACAGTAAGTTACATCACAATGTTTCTACTTTTCGCATTCCAATCCATAAACATCTTGTTTAAAGAACAACAAATACACTCCAAAACAAAATAAAGAAAACACAATGATATTTTTGTGTCAATATTGTGCAAACAAACAAACTTTATATAATACTCAAATATTCGCTTATATTAGGATACAAATTTTGAAAAATTCCATAATGACAAAATAATAGTAGTTATAAAGGCATTCCAAATTTCATAATGCCAGATAGATAATTGTCTATGGATATTCCGCATGGTCAGAGATTCGTATAGGAATAAAGAGGTTTGACGAGAAAGTCATTTCGATCTAATCATTTTTTTCCCAATCAGGGGTCTGAGAAAAACACGGGATATTCCAGTAACCTACCATGACAAAGCACTCTCCGAGGGAATATGATGTATAATTCATTATGGTAGTCTCTCTCTAACTAAGACCTTGGAATCAAACCGCTTCTCCCCGCCTGAATATGAGCTTTATGAAACTAGAGTTAATACGCACCCTAGTTCTCATTGAAGTCGATTTAGTCTTGAACTAAGTATATTACACAATTTGAGTTTGTTGCCCACCTAGAGTGCTATGACAATAGGGATTAGGATTTTTCCAATCATTAGTCTTCAAATGGAATATTTGGGAGAGTTTTATTGATCTTCTGGGATAGGTGCCACTACCACCAACAACAGACCCGTCTTTAGAGAGAGGCATTCCCACTAGACACAGGAAAATTATCACCAAATAGGCCATACAAAATAATAAGCTATCTTTCTACTTGATATCCTATCACCCCAATAAGAATTCTCCCCACATGTCCCAACATGGAGGGACACACACAACAATCAATAAACATATGATAGTTTCACAACTTATGCTAGTTTCTTCTTTTGAAAAGAATGGAGACAACAGAAAAGGCTAGCACTCTTTTAAGGATTAACACTTACACTATAGGGCTAAGGCAAGTCATATGAAATATCCATTTTCTAACACCATAACAACTTAAGACAAATATATTGGGGTTTTCTGTTTTGAAAAGAAAATTATGGAGACTGGCAAGAAAGGTATATTTCCCCCCCTTTCGGTTTCATGCCCTCCAGGTCCTAATTTCAAATTCCCGAGTCTGTGGTATATATCCATCGGGAACAAATATTTCAGAATTTCTAATTTTTTACCCAATTTGTTTCTACTCAAACAATTTACATGAAAATCTAGAGCTTTGATACATTACCCTTCACCAGAATCAAGAACAGATAGTCAATTCCACTTGACAAGATTCTTCATCGTTTCATTAGTTCATCTATATAATTCCGAAAATTATTGTTGTTGATCGAAACTATTGAAAAAACACTGTTCCCCCGTCCTTGCATTTCTCTTTCTTGATCGGTTCATCGGTTCTTTATGTGTACAGTCTTGCAGCATTGTGCTCTTCTTTCTGCAATATTTTCATAGAAGTAATCATCTTTAAGTGAGAAAAGCAGTCAACTTGAGAAAAGAAACAAGTTGTTTCTCAAAAAAAAATGCTTTAGGTTTCTCGTAACTTGCTCGTTATTGAAATTAATATTTTGACTTTATTTATTTTCACCACTAATTTTATTTGATCATAATAGCTAGAAAATCCAATAATGGATGTAGAAGAAATCAAGCAAGTTTACTCAAATTTTATCATTGTTTTACCTACTCAACCTGTGACAAATACTTCCCATCAAAGTTACAAGAACATGATCCTTCCCATCTATTCCTTTGACTTTATCAACCAAGCAGTAAAACTCTATAACTGACATTCTACATTAGCAAAAAGAAATTAGATAAAATATACCCTTTCAAGAGATGAAATGATTACTTTTAAATTTCCATGAGTTATTTTCTTTTAATGCAAATACTCCATCCCTTTGGAGATATAAATTTCATATTTTAATAGCGTTGGAAACGTGTATGATATATTATTTTGCAGTGATTTCATAAATATGAACTTTGTGCATAAATCGCAATGCTACCATGCATACTTACATAGTTTGCACAACTTCACTATAGGAAATGGTTGAACTTACTATGGGGCCATGTTGGTGGAATTCCTCCACCACCGAACAAAGCAGCGTTGAACTCATCTAGACCAATAGAACTACAAAAACAAAATAACAAAATTGCATAAAAAACAATACCAGAAACTTGAAAACTTGAATTTAAACAACAATAACCGACCTACTATGTTGGAACAACTGCAATACCTTCTCCTGCGAAGAAAAAACTACAGCGCGTTCAACAGAAGAAATGAAAACACGGAGAAAAAACTTTGAAATGAGATCACGACCCATACACACACACATAAAAAAAAAAAATTGATACTTTGAAGAATTACATAGTTTGCACACCTTCAATAGTTTGCACTCCGTAGTTTCCACAAGTGAAATGTTGCATAATGAATTCTTAGTTCTATTGTGGAATAGATACTTTGAAGAATTACATAGTTTGCACACCTTCAATAGTTTGCACTCCGTAGTTTCCACAAGTGAAATGTTGCATAATGAATTCTTAGTTCTATTCAGTGGAATAGTGAAACATTTGTAGATTTTATTGTGCAAATGTCTCTCAATTATGATATAACTTGATTTTCCAAATAGAAACCTTCATTAGCTTTATAATTATTTTAATAATTTAAAGATCATTATCTAATTATCTAATATAACTAAAGATCATTATATGCAACATTTTAGATGTTATTTTGGAAAACCCTTTAGATGCTATTTTGGAAAACTATTATTTATATGGTTGGAATAGTGAAATATTTGTTGATTTTATTTTGCAAATGTCTTTTCATTCTAATATAACTTGATTGTGTAAATAGAAAATTTACACTTTCTTTATGACTATTTAGGATAGTAATTATTTATGGGAAGATATATATCATTATAAATAAGAGCATTTATAAGTAAGAAGAATGTTTTGTTTTGTTTATTTGTTTGTCTGGTTTTTCTTTTATAAGATCAGATATATTATATGATTGCAAAAAGAACATTTACAATATTGATAATTTCTGAAAATGGATAATTTAAAATCTATTAGATAACTGGTTTCAAATTATCCATTTTCTCAATAAAGTTACCAAGTCAAAGGAGTGTGGGTAGCATTAGTGTTGGGGACATGTCTTCCTAGGACACTAGAATAAACTAGGACTAGGAATAATACTTAATCATTATTTTCCCAACATATTTATAGGACTATGATATGAGCTTTAACATATTTAGTTAACATTAAATTCATCAATATTCACATAAACCTTAAGACCAACCTCTTTAATCAAGGCTTTATTGACTTTGTCTCAAAGCTTCAGTTAAGTTTAATCCAATTCTTAGCAAGTGCTTCCTTTGATCACAAGCCAAATACTTATAGATTCAACAAGGGAGAGGCTAGACATATAGTCAACAATACCATCTCTAAGCTTGAAACACTTCTCCCCTCAACAACTTCAAATGTGTTAAATACATTCCTACAGTCTACCTTTGATACACAAGCCTAGGGAAAATGATGGATAGATACAAAGGTGAAATGTTGCAGTATCTAAGATGCTAAAATTTTGTGACAGAATTAGGGGTGATCACAAAAACCCTTAAGATGAGATGTCATCAAAACTAGCTACTCAATTAGTACACGTTTTACAAAGGAGATGAGGAAGTAGTGTTAAATCCCCAAAATTGGAGTGAGATGGCACTAGTTTAAAGTTGAAGAATTTTAATATTACTAAGAAATTCTTCCAATCCTCCATAAATATCCACACTATATAACATACTTCTATCATCAAAATAGGTAAGGACATTATCAACTTTCCTTCAAGTATATCATGGGAATTCCTCACATCAAATAGGAGGGTTAACCCTTAATATTTTCCATATAGACCTTCATAATAAACTAAATCCAATTCAATAAGAGTTTATGTTGTTTTGTATTCGGCACACACATATAACCCACACATGTACTCCCTTTCAAGTATTCCCTAGATGCACCAGGTCATTTATCCCTTTCAAGTACTCCCTAGATGCACTAGGTCACCTCTTGTCATTTCAACAAGATTGGAGGTCACCTCTTTAAGTCTCTTGTAGACTTATAGCAAGATAAAAAAATCAATCCTTTAATGGGTCCCCTACTATGAGAAACTAGGAGGATTATATGACTCTAAAATGGGCTTAACTTGGCTAATATAAGAACTAGAAGTTGAATTACAAAATTACACTCGTGTTACTAAGAGTATCGCAATTACGATGACTATAATGTTAACTCAGATCATACTTATTTACTACTTTGAACTCAGTGAACCAAATAACAACCATATTCACTAGTTGTTGGGAACCAAAAACTGCTAGTTTCAAGTGCTATATTGGTTTTCCCTTGGCCATTTCTTTTGCAAATGAAAACACCTAAGTAATCCAATTTTAATAATAGATATGATTCCAAATATAGTTAAAAATAAAGTGAGAAATCTAGAAACAAGAAGACTAGTAACTACTTTTTGTTGTCAACTCTATCTAATCATGCTCTGAGATCGATGGAAAGCCAATTTTCAACTTCACCTAGGAATCATCTTGGACTTGACTTACTTGCATTAACTATAATGGAATGAAGAGTATAAAATGGTGAGAAAGAAGTTCGTACTTTTCATGGTTATAAAAAAAACTAAATTTGAACTTTACAATACCAAAAAATGACAAGTTCAATCTCTCCACTTGAAACAAACAGTCGACAATAATGTTTCCAAAAAGAAAGCAAAATTGGACCATTGCTCACTTGCCATGCTAACGATTTGCTCAATACTTAGAATGTATTCCAAGATCGAATTTGATTTTAGATATTTATTTTTCATCATTCTCCCATAAAGTTATTAATCCAACTTTTTATAGCCAATACATTTGCAAAAAAGAAATATATTATTCATTTTATTGATTTTATTGATTTTTTTTTACAGGGATCAAAAACCCATTAAACATGGTTGAAAAATGGAGATTATGAATTGAAGTTTCTTCTTATCCCAATCTAGGATAAACAATGATTATGAATGTTATATAGAATATTGCGACAAACAAAGTCCTCCAAAGAAAAGGGATGTACCTTGAAGGACAACAAAAAATGAAGCATATTATATTGCACCAATAGAAGGCTTAGGAACAACTAGGGAGTATGGATCCAATGGAATTGTAGTCTTCACCAATTCTGAACTTATGTGCAACTATATGAAAGGTGTGTACCAAGTCAAAAAGAAGTTAAAAGAACTGCATAGAGAAGAAAAAATTGTTTCCAACCAATTTCAATCATTTAGCATAAGTCATTGTGCAAATGTTAATAAGATGTCTAGTGATATATTGTATGGGGCAACGCTAATTCAAGATTTATGTGTTAAATATGATTTGGTGTCAAGAACCACTCCATCAAAATTTATTGATGGAAATTGTAAGATATATATGATATGTGTGTGTTTTTTAGTTATAAATGTGGTGTATTTAATGACCATGTGTTTCTTTCAATACTATACTAAGTGTGCCCCAACATTGTAATCACAAAATGGTGAATTATCGTGGTGAGAAGTTTCATAAAAAAAATTATTTAACTATCAAGATGTGCACTTTAGCATTTGTGTTTTTAGTCTTGTTTATATTTGAAATGAAGAATTTAGACCAACTAATTTCGAAGAAGCCCTTAGATAGTTACATTTATTTGTCTTATTATTTTTTTGAATTCATGATCTTTTTAAATATTAATCTTAAAGATTTTTAAATGCATGAGGTAACTTGTGTTTTATATGTGTGTGTGTGTGTGTGGATTGAGGGTCTGGATGATCACATGAGTAGACACACTTGATTGTTCAAGGAGTAAATGGGATAAAACATCAATTGAGTCTCGAGCATCTAATCGATGGTGAATTTCTAATCTAAAAAATAAGAAATAATCTAAACTACATACTTTATAAAACTACATGAATTATATAACTACATCGTATAACAAAACAAGAATATAAAACTCTAAACCAAATGACAGAAGAACTTATGATTTTTTTTTTATTCCATGATTAAAGTTTGGATATATGCTCCAAGAACCACCCCCCCCCCCCCCCCCCCCCTGAATATAGAAGGAACACGTATCTATATAAAATCTAATATAACTAATTAATAAATGTAAATCCAAAAAAATTTCCTACATCCACAAATATCTCCTAGATCCACGAATGTCTCATGTGGTTACAACTATGGGTTAATATATATCAAGTAATATCTCTACAAATCCTCTCACAAATATCTAAAATATTTGATAAAATATCTTATCAAAAGTTTCATGATTCTTCTCCATCAAATGTACTTGAATGATTATCTCAAAACCTCCTCAAATATTCAAGGCGTGAAGAGAATATTTGAATTTGAGGCCAAGCGGCGAAATATGGCTTTGTTGGAGTTTTCACATATGCCTACAAACATCAAAAAACTCTTTCAACCTTTAGATATAAGTGAAAATGTGTTATTGTTCTCATATTTAATCATTAACTCACTCATAATACTAAAATATATGCTTTCAAAATAGTAATTCTAAACCCATATATAATCATAATTTTTTTTCTTAATGTAAGGTTATATGGTAATGGAATATGACTAAAAGTGAAGGAAAAGAGTGTGAAAAATATGACATTTTGGAAACCCAACATTTTCCCTGACATTTTCCCCCAACCAAAGATGTTGCATGTCCTCATAGAAACATTCACTAATTCTCATAGGTTGAAGTCATCTCATTTTCTGTTGCCTTTTGTTCTCTTTTATGTAGAATTAAGGAGTGAAATATTTTATTTTATCAACAGGTCATTTTGTGACTTTAGATATGTCTCCAAGATTTGCATGTTCTGAAAATCTTATTTAATTATTTAATTTTCTCAATATCTTGTTATTGTGCAGTCTTTTTTGAAAGATATCTAAGTGGCAACTCATAAAACTTCGAAATGCATTCCAAATGAAGACCCATTCATATATATATCAATTGATCCTTTATCATAATCTAAATCATTTCAAAACATATCCATATTTAAATGAAAGAGAAACAACAGCCGATTGGGAGAGACATATTATTAAAAAATATATAAGGTTATGGAATATGGAATTAAAAAATGGTAATGAATATCACCCTCCCCCCCCCACCCACCACCCAAACTAAAGGTGTTTTATATTCTTTGGAAAATGGGGACAACAATGTCACGTGGGAAATTTTCTAAATTCATGTCTTTTACCGTTCAAAGAATCATTTTATTAATGATTAGAGAAAAACATATTTTCACCTACCTAAAAAGCCCATAAGTTATGCATATAAGAGGTCTTGGTTGTTACTATTGATCATGAAATGTGAAGTGAAAGAATTTGATCTACTTCTTTTCCTCTTTGTTGTATAACTAGAAGATGATATCTGAAATTGGAACCTTTGCACCTTCTTATTGCTAGAAGTAGGAACTTAATCTTGATTTATTGGAACAGTGTTCTAAGCTACAAAAAACATATATCCTTCATCCATATCTACGTTGTGGAAAATTTTTTATCTATGAATAAATTTGGTTGGGGATGAACATATAAATAAATTTTTGGATTACAATCCATTAATGAATGTCATTAACCAACTCAAGATTACTAATCATTAATTTCAATGAGAGTCAAGATGCCCGAGTACATCTTACTAGGTATAATAAATGAGTTGTAGTTGAGTCACCTAGAAGATTTGACAAACATGGGATGCTAGTGTATTCCCATTGTTTATTTCCGAGATAAATTTCCATTAAGGCATGCAAGCCTCAAGGTACTAAAAATATATCTAGTCTTGATCATATATGATATGCTAAAGTCGATGGGTCAAGACTTGGTGGAAGGGGGGCCTTGAGGAATCCCACATTAGCCAACTTGAGAATACAATCAAAAGTAATTTTAAGAACCATAATTGAAACCGACATGAAATTACAAAAAAATTGTGAATCTTGCTTTCTAGTTGCCTAACTTTCAAGTAAATCATTTGTCAGAAATTCGAAGTGTAATAATTTTGATAAGATTAGTTTTAGATGAAAGATCTTGTCATTCTAAATCCAATGATGTGAACACGACTCAAATTCGAGCTCATATGCAGAAGTTAGAGCAAGTCAAAGTTTAGGGTTGACTTGATGACATGGCAAGTTTGGATGACATGGCATAGCCCTTCAGTGAATGAAGAGGCACCAAATGACAGCCTTCCATTGGCCCTCGCATATCGTATATCACAGGGGCATGTGGTTCGGGTAAAGAATCACCCCCCGACAGAGCTTAGGTATGATACTAAAGAATCAGCCCCAACGTAGAGGGTTCCGATGTGATATATTGCAATCGCATATCACACCTGGTACCCACCAAGATGTATATATATGATACATGGATTAACGTCAACTGCAATGAGACCCCGGACAAAAGCTTTTATATGTCATAATTTAGGTCCCCGTCAGGTCCACCAATATTGCATAACATAACATTTCATCGTTAACATTGCAAAATGTGATAGACTTCCCAGATGCAATATTGTTATATGTTGTATTTTATAACTCGGGTGGGTCTGCTACTATTGCATTGTATGGATTTTGATATCCGCTGAGGGAATGTGTTGATTGCGATGAGCGATGAGTTCTGATAGCAATAAGACTCTAGATGCGATTTTTTATGCATTTAGGTTTATAATCCTAGTGGGTCCTCTAGATCAACGATAACATTTTCTGAAGGAGTGTTAACAAGACTGTCCCTCCGTCGATAGCTGATTGCGATTGTGATATCGGATAGCCTGCAGAACTGTAGCCTTTTCCACCACACCACCACTCTGCATGTGACCACCCAATCCTTAACCGCGAGATAGGTGGGAATGATGAAAAAATCGTTGATTTCAATGGAACTGCCAGTTTTAACAACAGATAATGAATTTAACTGGTAATAAGCCAAATTTGGAGGAGAAATTTTGGAAAGACTAATAGAAGTCATAACTAAGACAATTTTTGACGAAATGGGATGCAAAACGAGGCTAGATTGTCGTTTTTGGACATTCTGAACTTATTGAACAGGTTTCAGGATCAAAGGAGCACTTCTGGATATGATTTTTGTAAGGGGAAGCCTATGGGTGCCCTAGTCAACCAAAGTGTTGATTCAGTTTATAGAGGAGTTCCAAGATGGAGATGACCTTTTAGGGGTCTACCAACCTCCATATGTTTTCTAAAACAACCATTACAACAATTTTGTAGCTTTATTTCTTCTTTTCTCTACATGTGTATGGAGAAAGATAATTCTTTAAGTACTTCAAGTGGATTTTTGTACTTGTTTATGCTCTTAGTAGTTGGATTATGGGGTGTTGATTTGAGAGCCCTCAGCCTGCTTAATGTTTCATGACTAACTGGAGGTTGTCATATGTTTAGAGTGAGATTTCTTTGTAGAAGAATGTTTCTCTGAAGGGGAAACTAGCCACTCGTTTTGTCAGCACATTTATGTATTCTTTACCATTGAATAATTTTGAGCATAATGAGAAGGGGTCATGCCTTTAGAGCTGATCCAAGGAGATGTATCCCAGGAGAGGTGAACTCCTTTATCAATGGTGGGTGTATTATTGTTTGATACATTCTTCCATTTAGTGTTTTGATTTCAGGTTTTCATTTTTCTTCATGAAGCTAACTTAAGTAAAAACACATAAAATTCATGCTTTTACTTGTTATTTTGGAGTCAAACCTCAAGCACATTTTTATATTCTGATGAGGGGAATTAGCATAGCATTGCTAATCTACCCCAATTCAGATAAGGTTGGTATCAATGGTATGGTTTTCTTTTTGCAAGGAGGAATTTACTATTGTTTGCAAGTGAATGTGTTTCGAAGCTCATTGAGGAGAAGGTTTTGGAAAGGAAATCAAGATTGTTACAATCTCTACCACCAAGTTCTACCTCAAATTGTAGTAGAAGCTTCAAGAAAGGCATGTCCCAAGGAGGAGATCCTGCAAGAATGTTAGAGGATGGGAAGGATTTTTGAAAGGCTTTCTTAGACATGGAAAAAATGGTGAAAGTCATGTATGAAGAGAGGAATACCAAAGTGCAAGGTGAAAGCTCTAGACTTCCAAGAGGAGAATGTTCTCCAGGGAAGAAGGTTACAATAATGGTGATAAACCACCATCTTCTCCATAATCTTCATGCTTTTCTACAACTATTATGCAAGGTGCTAGTGTAGAAAGTCCCTCCAAGAAGGTAGATGGACAAGTTTGTACCTTTTTTCCACATGATGTGGAAGATGAGGTTCTATCAGAACCCAAATCCGAGGAGAAGAAAGAAGAGAGCCGAAGATTCTAAGAGGACACATCTCAAATCAAAAGGGAATTCGAAAACATCTTTGTGTGTCAATCGAAAGATGAAGCAAATGATAAGAATTTACATGACTCTTCCTTATGTGAAAGTATTGATGTAAATTCATTTGCAGCCTTTGAAAAACATAGTAAAGGCATTGGATCCAAGCTCATGACCAAAATGGGTTACAAGGGAGGAGATCTTGGAGTAGACTAGCAAGGCATTAAAAATCCAATTGAGGCTCAAGAGAGGCCTAAATATGAAGGATTAGGATGTTACAAAAGAAAAGTGGTATTCTAGCGAGATTTCATGGATATTGTGTTCCTTTTACCGTAAGAAAGTACATGAGGAGGAAAGATGTTTGGAGTTGCATCGAAAAATGGTTCCTTCTTGGTTCCTCAAGTGTAACGAGGAGTTATAGTGCTAAACGTCTCCAAAGAGAGATGTAAAATCTAAAGAATAAGGAAAACAGAGTTTTTCTTGCCACTCAAGTTCCTCACGCAGGAAGCATAAGCCAAAGGAGAACAAACCGAGGTATAGCCATTCTATTAATTCGAATGATGTTAATTCAAATGTTGTTCATGATGTAAAACAACATGCATATTTTAATAACATGTTGAGGAAAATGTTTCCATGCACCTTTTTCCTTTCATCTAACCATTGTGTAGATAAGTGAGATAAAAGGAAAATATAATGAAGAAGATGTTTATGTATACTGGAATTGAGACCAAAAGAAGAAAATCTCATCCAAGGATAAAGGCAAGTGAGCTGAGAAAAGCTCAAAAGAACTTTTGTACTCACAGTAATATCCGTGGACATTGGGTCGAGAAGTGTTAGAAATTGTTTCTACAACTTCATGTTGGTAAAGGCAAGCAAATCATGCAAGCACTAGAAGAGGAAGCGACACAAGTAAAAGTGGGGCAAGATGTGACCATCCCTGAAGCAGATTCAGAAGAAGAGAAATTTCAAATAGAGAGTTCATTTGCCTAGTTGGGTAAGAAATGGGCGGACTATTTGTCCAACTAAAGTTTGTAAATTTTTGTTTTGCATTAGTTGCATATCCCATAGTTGGGTAATTTGTAAAAGTGATGTTCATAAATAAATAACTTATAGGCAACATTTTTTTCTTTAAGAATTACAATGCTAGTTTGGCTTGTTGATAGTCAATTTGAATGGAGAAATTTGGGAATCAAGTTTATTCCATTTTGTAAAATTCATTTGTACTTGTAGTTTGAAAAATCATTTAAAAACTATTGCATGAGTAGTTCTAGCATATTTCGTATGTTTCAAATGTGTGTAACACTCAAGTTATACAAGTATTCACTATGTGAAGCTTGTTCGGGTTCATTTGGCAAAGTCTTTTAGGATTTCCTTGATAAGTATTTTATAGATAAGCAATTCCAAGGTGCTCATCTTCCTGGAATTATTCTTCAAAAGGATGTTGTTGTGGATGACCATAGTGACATGGATAGGTCGAGGAGAACAAAAAACTTGAATTCTTTGTTCACATAGTGAAACATGTAATTTGTTGTACTACAGGTTTGGGGGGGATGCAGGTGTCGGCTCATCGCTTATGGATCCAAAGAACAAAGGTGAAGGAGAAGGAAGGATGACCTGTACGATACTTGCAGTGTAGACAAAGTACATATCAGTTGCAAATTATGTAAAATTTTGGAGACCAGAAAATTTTCAATGGGGAAGAGTGATCAAGAGCTCAAAATTTGTCAAAAATTGAAAGTTTGAAAATTTTGATAAGATTATATTTATATTGAATAACTCATCATTTTGAATCCAACAGCGTGAACGAGACTCAAATCTGAGCTCGTATGCAGAAGTTAGAAAAATTCAAAGTTTAGGTTGACTTGATGATATGGCAGGATTGGATGACAAGGCATAGCCCTTCAGCAAATGAGAAGGCGCCAAGTGGAAACCCTCCAATGGCCCTCATATATTGCATATTTCATATCACAATGGCAAGTGGTTCGATTAAATAATTGGCCATCAGCGGAGCTTAGGTGCAATGCCAAAGAATTGACCCTGAACGTAGAGGGTTGCGATGTGATATATTGCAATCACATATCGCACTTGGTACCCCCAATATGTGTATATATGATATATGGGTTAATGTTGATCACGATGAGACCCAGGACATGGGATTTTATATGTCACAGTTTAGGTCCCCATCGGGTTTACCAATATCGCATCGTGCTACATTCTGTCATTAACATTGCAAAATGCGATAGACTGTTTGGATGCAATATTGTTATATCTTATATTCTATAACCTTGATGGGTCTGTTGCTATCGTAGTGTATGTAATTTTATATCCACTGAGGGAAAGTGCTAATTTTGATGAACGATGAGTTCTAATAGCGATAAGACCTTGGATGTGATGTTTTATGCATTGATGTTTATAAGCCCGATGGGTTCACTAGATCAGCAATAATAGTTTCTGAAGGACTATTAATAAGACCATCCCTCCACCAATAGCCGCTTGTGATTGTGATATCCAATAGGTTATAGAACCACAACGTTTTCCAACATACCACCACTCTGCATGTGACAACTTGGCCCTTAACTACGAGATAGGTGGGAATGATGGCGAACTGCTAGTTTTAACTGTGGATAATGAATTTAACTGGCAATAAGCTAGATTTGGAGGAGAAAATTGTGGAAAGAGTGACAAAAGTCATAACTAAGACAATCTTCGACCAATTGGGATGCAAAAGGAGGCTGGATTTCCATTTTTGGACATTCTGAACTCATTGCACTACTACATGTAGGGGGTTTTAAGACAATATTTAAGACAATATTTGAGTCAATTTTCTTCACTTAAGACAAAAAGAAACTCAAATATTGCCTTAAATATTGTCTCTAAGCGGGTGTCTCAAAATATAATGTCTCAAAAATTTGTCTCTATAAAGACAATATAGAACACATATTATTATTGTCTCTATAAAGATAATTTGATTTGTCTTTCTAGAGACAATTTCATTTGTGTCTGTTTAGAGACAATTACATATTTGTCTTTTTAGAGACAATTCCATAATTCAAACTATTGTCTCTCTAGAGACAATATAAAAAATTATTTAAAAAAAAAATAAATGTCCATAATTCAAACTATTGTCTCTCTAGAGACAATATAAAAAATTATTTAAAAAAAATAAATAAAATCATTTTGAATGTCTGCTGGCCCGTATCGTTCTCACCTGGAACAGATTCATAAGATAATAAGCAGGAATCTTCCACACAATACATCCATTGGGACCATATGACCTGCATCATGAACCTGGTGTAGCAAAATAGAAGGTTCTGTAAGGAAGAAATTGTCTACTTGTACAACGAAATCAAAGATGATCATCGAGTGCCTTTTACCTTGAGAAAACTGAGTGTTCCATAACTGGTTATTAAACCTACTTCCTTATCATCTACAAGGAAGGATTTTGTAGGTGCCTTATTGAAATTCTCACTTCCAAACCAATCCATGGAATTCACCCATCTTGAATTGCCTGAAAGAAACATAATTTGAACAATTAACTTTTCAATTTTGAAGATTAGACTGACAAGCCTGAAAAACACAACTGCAAATAAGTTAATAACAGACTTAACACCTAAATCATAAAGTCATTGTCAAAACAAAAACAATATGTTATATGTATACAGTATCATTACCTAACCAATTGCAAATGAGATCATATTCTCCTGCATAAACTAGCAACTTAACACCATCCTCCAAGAGTGTTGGAATGCCAACTTCCATCTTCCACATCCAGTCAGTAAGCATAGCTTCATAAACCAAGGGGTTACAGGAGACAAATTTTTGGTTGCCAACCCCCAGGGCATCCCTAACGGAACCCTGGTTTAAGTAATTCTCCATATTTGAAAAATCATAGCACAGGCCACCATTGCACTCCTTCCAAACATCATAGTACTGCAAAATATAAAACAAAATAATGAAAACTAATATCGTAAGATATATAAAACAAGGATGACAAACTACATTTTAAGATACAAAATGCTGATAAAATAAACATAATGTCTAGCTGTCCAGTATTTAAAATTTAAGTCTTACATTGATATTCCCAGCTAATGCCATAATGGAATTGAAAATTGAGGTGCACACCAAGTATGATGCAAAGCATGTGACAGTCCCTTTGGTACCTGGCAAGTTATCACACCGGCTATAATCAGAACCTACATTAAGAACCTTTGATAAAGGATCTAGCATAAGATCAGCCGTAACCAGTTACTTAAAACACTTCACAAATGGTAACTAAGGATCATAAAGCAAACAACATTTAGCCATCAAGCTTCTCACAATTTAAAACATAGTAACAAGATTTCAATATGAACACATACAAATCTAGTTCAGTAAACAAAGTATACATCTCATAAATATGAAAATATGCATTTTTTTCCAAATTTTAATAGGATTTCAGCCCCATGAAAAAATATTCCTTGAAATTTGATGACTAGTTTATATTTATAGGTGTCTATTTCTGAGATTTTTGGGCTGTTTTTTATGGATTAAAGGTCTACAAGTATCAAATATATTAGATATATTATCAAAAATGATAAAAAGTGGACCATACTGAAAAATGTTTGTAAAAACACACAATAAACAAGAATGAACTAACTAGAGGAGGGCAAAGCATCACCTATGCACAATATTTTGAGATCCAGATAAGCCTTCACTACTGTTACGGAAAACGCTTGCACAAACAACTTAAAAAATAAATTGAATATTTCAAAAACCACATTAACAAACAAGCCTTCCATAGCGGATAAGTGTTCAAAGCCCTTAACACAAATTTTATGGATTGTACTTGCTCATTATGTACTGAAGCAAACACAGCTCAACCAAGAAGAATGCTAGATTTTCCATCTGAATAATAGATGGTACGACTTGTCAGTACAGCAGGGTATTATTAGGAATACAATAAAGAAAATTAATTTAAAACATGAATGCTAGACTTTATGAGGCATTTTCGAAAGTATATTTGATCAATGCCACACTGGCTGCTTTCAACAATATAAAAAGTGGTGTCATTCAAAACTTTACCACTTTGTTGGAATCAGCTGCCTTTAGAAACTTGAGGAGGAATACATATGGTGGAGTGGGAACTGTAAGCTTGAAGTTCAGTCGCTTTAATATCGTAGACTCCTGCGAAGAGTTATTATCAATTGATCAGTCAATCTGAATGTTTGGAGACTATGTTGCAATCAATGACAAAGAATTATCAGTTAGAGATAATTACCATGGCCACTATCTGTTCTGACGTGCATTCATTTGGGAAGATGCAGATGAATTCATTGACCTGTACCCAAGTATAAACCAGCTCTTATCAATATTGTGCTACCTATTATAATATAATTTTTGTGCTGATTCCAGCATAAACCGTAATCTTCTGTAGGAGTAGATATTGTGGGTGTATGTACTTTTATACAGCCAACAAAGTGTTCTTTTAATTAGATATATACAAATCCTTTTTTACATATGTTAGCAAGTCATCCTACCTGTGGAGGAAAGACTTCTTCATATTTGCTAGCTATAAACATTGCAGCGATAGCAAGTAATGGCAAATTCTTCCTTGCAATATTCTGAATAAAAAGGTATCTGTCAATGATGTTCACAATGAGATACAACGTCTCTGGCATTAATTCCAATTCCAGATGCACCTGAAAATTTTAAGATTTTGATGTCAGGCCTAAGAGATAGACCATATAAATCTCTTTTAGATCTAAGTTTGACAGCAAATGGAAGTTGGAACTAGCATAGGAACAAAGTTGTACCTCCACCAACCAATCAATCACGACTGCCCTCATCTTTGCATTGATTTTAACCTGGTTTCTCATATAATCTGGAGGTACGCAACTCATGTCCTGGGCATACATGAATGCGAAATTTTAGTTAAGGAAAATAAAATTTTACCTTCACCCTAACAAGAAACTACAATCATTGACAGAGAAAAATACCTCAATTGTCCTGTAGAATTTGTATATATCTTCAACATATTCAACAACTTCCAATTGGTTTTCAATGTTTCCATCATCAATGTTAGGAAGCACCTAATGGGAATCCTTGAATGCATCCTGAAATACATTCATCAAGATTATTAATCATTTTTAGCCGACTTACATCATAAATAAACACAACACTAACTCGAGGCTATCCAAATAACTAATCATTTTCATCCAACTTACAACATGACTAAAGACAAAGCTATCCTAAGGTTATAAAACTTGCTGGTAATTTGGAGTGGACATGGATACTCTTTGGTTTGTGTATATTTGTTGAACAAGAACAAGAAAAGTATAGGAGAGTGACACAGACCTCACTTTGAGATGTTAGCATTGCAGTATTTGGTTTGTGTATATTTGTTGAACAAGAACAAGAAAAGTATAAGAGAGTGACACAGACCTCACTTTGAGATGTTAGCATTGTAGTCAATGATGGTGCAGTGTGTTTCCTGGATTTCAGTTGGCTAGGTATTTCTAATCCCCCTTCTTGTGCACTTGAGTCGATGTTATCACTAATACAAATGACAGTGTCATTGCTGGTGGTGCAACTGTCATCATTAGGTAAGTTGGCAAGGCATATAAAACCAACATAGCCATGACATGGATCTGAATACTTCTCATGAACATATCTCAGCTCATTTCTTCCTGTACTTAAGTGGAAGTCAACCATGAAGTTTGCACATTCGCTAGAACAAGTAAATCAAATGTTATTCCTTAACAACATACAGGGCTAACTAAATGTGCACTCACCCCAGACAGTTTGATGTGCAAATTTGTCAATCTTTCCCATATGTAGAATTAGATACAATTTCAGACAGGTTGCCAGTAAATTAGTGTTGTAGCAGGTCCACTAGGTTTTGGATATATAATCCATAGATTGCGTAATTCATGGAAATTCCTAAGATATTTAGCAGTAAGTATCCTTTGGAAGGTTAAACTCATTAAAAGCATGGTGCCTTGAGAACTAGAAGACTTACTTGAGATCTTCTTTTGAGTAGCCTGTGTGAAGAGCAAGTGTTTTACTCCAACATGGATCCTTCTTCAAAGTGCATTGAGCAGTGTAGGCAACAGCAACAGCAAGGATTGATGGACTGTATTTGATCATTTTGTAATGAAGCAAACACAGCTCAACCAAGTAAAATGCTAGATTTTCTATCTGAACCATGCGATAATACATTTAATTTTTAACAGTAAAGGAGAGGATTATTAGGAAATACAATGAAGAAACGACATTTAAACCAAAATCTCAATTTTCCAAAAGCATTTTGAAAGTCAATTTGATCAATACATCAGAAGATTATTCTGACTGTACAAAAGAAACAGTGGAGTTCATCACTTTAACACTCTGTCAGGACCAGCTGCCTTGAGAAACATGACAAGGAATACACATGGAGTGGGAACAGTAAGATTGAATTCCAATCGATTTAATATTGTATGATCCTACCAGTATCATTATCAATGTATCACTCACACTGAATCTTTAAAATCTATTGTAATTAAATGAAACAGAAAGATATCAGCTAGAGATAATTACCATGGCTACTATAATTTTGGATGTGTATTGGTATCTTGAGATATAGATCAATTCATTGACCTGTAACCAATATGAATTGATTCTTCTTATGTCAATATTCAACAGCCAACCAGGTATTCTATCAATTAGATATATGCAAAAGGTTTCCTTACAGTCATGCTTATGGATGTCAGTAAGTCATCCTACCTGAGGAGTGCAGGTATCTTGAAATTTGCAAGCTATAAACATCGCAGTGATACCCACTAACTGTAAGTCCCACTTCCTAGAAATATACATAGAAAGATATCTGTCCATAATGTTTACAGTGAGATATAATGCTTCTGGCATTAGTTCACATTTGTAATGCACCTGTAAAATTTAATATTTCGAGGTAAAGCCTAAGAAATTGCCCACATAAAGTTCTTCTAGATCCAGCATTGGCAACAAACGAAGTTAGGATAGGAACTAATTTGTACCTGTATCAACCAATCAATCAGGGTTGCCCTCATTGTCTCATCAATTTCATCCTGCCTTTACATATATCAAGAGGTACACGTCTCATGTTCTGGACATATGGGACTGCCAATGATTACTAAATGAAAATTAAAAATTTACCTTCACATTCACACAAATCTCCAATCATTGATAGAGAAACATACCTCAATCTTCTGATAGGACTTGTATATGTCTCCAACATATTCCGTAGCTGCCAATTGGTTTCTGAGGTCTCCATCATCAATGCTAGGGAGAACCTCTTGAGCGTCCTGAAATACCCCTATCAAAATTATTAATCATTTTTATCCAAACTACATAATAGATAAACAGAAATAAATCTTACAGCTATAATACCTCTTAGCAATTGGGCGTGGATGTGGGTACCTTTGGCTGATATATTTGGATTTGAGCCATTATATAAAACAAGAAAAGTACCAGAAAACTAATAAACTTAATCAATAAGACAGACCTCACTTCGAGTTGTTAGCACCGCAGTATGTGACTATGCTATGGGTTTCATTGCTTTGAGTTGGCTAGATGTTTGTAATCCCCCATCTTGTGCACTTGAGTCTACGCTATCACTGATAGAAACTACATTATCCTTCTTTCTAGCAGTGTCATTCTCAGCCTTCCTTCTGACAATCCGCCTCTGTTTGTTTCCCTGGACTGCCTTTGCCTCTGCTTTGGCTCCTGCCTTAACAACAATATCATCTGCTTGGAATTGCTGGAATCAAAATGGGAAAATTAAAGAGTGAGATTCCATGCTTGGGCTCACAGAAAATAGAGAACAGAATGAGTCCCGTGAAATGAAAACAAAGAGCAACAAATTAAACATGCCCAGAAAAACAGAATACTAGGCAGGAAGATCGAAAAAGCAGGTGGCTGAACATAGAGGTTTTGCCTGGTTGCTAGTTCAATTCCCCAGCAGATTGTCCTTTATAAATGGTAGAACCAGTTCTTTACAAAAAAACAATAATTCAACTTGCTTAATCGACTCTGATTAAACTTACCTGAGTGCTGGGATTAGCTCCCTTGTTGGCATTGACAACCAAGTTTACTCTAGACCTCCTGAAATAGTAGTCAATCCAATAGTGTAGGACTTGACATTAGAAGCAGAGGCCACCAAATAGAAAGAAACAAAAACCCAACAGCAGATTGATTCAATTTATACATCTAAAGGATAATAAATAACATAAAACAACATACTCCATCACCACAAGTTTGTTGATATTGCATTTGGGGTTCCGAGCTCCCACCACATTGCCAATGTCTCTTAACGCCTTCCTATTATTGTTTCCTTGCTGTGCTTTTTGATTGGGTGCAAACTTTGCAAGGCCTGCCATTTTGTGCACACATGATTTAATGGAAAAACAAACTAAAAAATCAGCTTAAAATGCAGTTTTTCTATGGGTCTTCAAAGAATGGGCTTCAACCCTTCATATTCTCTGCATCTAGGCTTGGATTAGCCAGGTAGATATTTCCTATATCAATTACTGACAGCCAAAAACATTAGAAGCAGACCCATCCAACTCTTCGAGTCTCCACCACTTACAAGAGGACAAAAGTTGGAGAAGGTGTTGCGGGAAAAAGAAGCGGACAAAAATAAAGCTAGGGGATCTCAATCCCTGCTAGCAAAATATGGCAACACCTTGGGTTCATAGGAAAATGCATAGGTATGTACTATGTTTTTCCAGAGTATTTTAATTTTCAAGCAATTTGTTGAGTTCAAAAGCCTGTGCACTATTAAGCACAGGAAATCAAGAATGAAAGCTAGTTCAAGCCATCATCCCAACCCTAACCCAAGGATAGGATGAAGAGTGGCATACAAAAATGTTGTATTGGGTTGTACGAATATAGCCACAACACTCCCTCTTTTCTTTTAATATATTATTATAAAAAAATACTGTAATCAAATCTGCAGTAAAATAGAACCATTGTCTATGGTTACAAACCTGGATCCTAAGAAAAGCTGCGCTACGATTGACCCAAAGTCAGATCCATGGGATTGCTACTTTATGTAAAGACATCTTAGCATGACAAACTGATAAAGAAGTTGTTAACCTGCAATAGTAATCATCTAGAATTTGGAATTGGCAAAACACTATTAGAAGATGCTTATAGGCAAGATTCATGAAATGTGCATCTATTCTGTTTCTGATTCTTTCCTTCACGTGATAGTAGGATATTCTACTGTGTATTGACTTGATCGTTGCTACTGTTTTCAGCGGAGTACTCTCAGCTGATTATATCAGTTATGAATGAGCTACTCGTGATCCCAAGATCTTTGTGATCATCAACTTATTATCATGTACAAAGCTATGGATTGCCAGCAAATTGCATCCTCATCAAAAAGGAAATGAATATGGATTAAGAGCTCATGTAGAAACTCCTTTATGCAAACAGACATTTTTCTCATTAATATATGTCAGCATCTTAGGTTGAAGAGGAAACTTCTCGTATACTTTTCATTTCTAATATGCTATTCCAAGTTCTAGTCAAAGTACTTTCATATTATAGTTTCCATATAATTTCAACACGAAAATGTCAATCTTCCAAAATGACCAACAACTTCTTGATTTTCAATTGTAGATCTTATTAGACACTTCGTGGATATATTTGAATCTAGTGTAGGAACAACCAGAAAATAATTTCAGGCAAACTAAGAGGGATACTCCAAAAAATCATCAGTCAGGCATGAGCTAGTCGTGAAGGAAAATAACAGACAAATATACAAAGACAAGGAAGAAACTGGCTTACATTATTTCCAACAAGAAAAAAATACACCACTGAACAAAAATTACTTTAATAATTGCATTCCCCATGTTGGTGAGAGCTGCAGAAAACTATTTAAATAAAGAGTACAGCAGGAAGCGTAGTGTGAGATTTGCATACAAAAATATTGCCAAAATATGAGGTACCATTTTGTACTGTTGTTTTATTAAACGAAGCACAACACTGTGAAAAGAATTATTTATCAATGCCATACATCCCAGATGAGGGTGTAACTATTTCTTTGTTTATTTTGGTTTATGTGCATTATTTCCCATGTCACATGATGACAGTAATCAGAAACATATTATGCAACTACGCAACATGATGAATATTGATCCATTCAAAATCTTTTTAAGGTCTACCAAGAAAAAATAATGAATTGCTGAAAACAAGGATAGAACCTTGTAAGAATCATCGCCTTTGGACAAAAGTTATATTTTAAATACATGGAATCTAACTAAAGTTCCACATCTAAAAATTAGAATTACAGATGGATATGCGGCAATGATAGCTTCTTTGTAAGGTAAGAAAAATGCAAGATGATTAGGGTGAAGAAGAGGATACTCACACACTGGCATCATCCCTACCAAGAAGTTTAACAGGGTTCCTGATCTGGGAGACATCAAGTGAGTTGCAGATAGCTCCTCTACACCCAGAATCCTTCCAGGCCACCAGGACCCATTTCTCCTTCTCACCCACACAATGGTACCAATGGCTGTATCAATTTTGGGCGTGATAGTAGGTGCTGCTGCACTTGATTCTCCCATGATTGTCTAAAAACCAAGAATCCAACCCAGCTTAGATGCCCAGTACCCACCGTCTCATTTCCATCTCCTTTTATCCCTCAACCCACCTGGTTAACCTGCAAATCAAACCTCAGATATATCAACAATCACCTCACACCCATGAATTCAAATAAGCCCAAATCCCATGTCTATAAATAAGATTATGCAAAGAGTAATAAAGGGCTAGTAAGACACAACTAACACACTTTGAAATCCCAAAAAGGCCATGTCAGTAGAATGAAAATAGATATGCTGCAAGTCATCATTTGGGTGTGTACTTTATGCCTGAATGCTTCTGGAGACCGTTTTAGCAGAAGGATATGATGGGTTTGAGTGACAGGGGCTTCAAATAGTTGGCTTTCTTAGTTGTTATTGTCTTGGAAACCTGCCCCCTTAAATACCCGCTTCACCACTTTCGGATCTGTGCTCATCCAGGTGGCCCAAAGAAAAAAGAGTTCTGTTTTTCCTAGTAAAGGGGATTCAAGAAGAACCAAACTTGTAGACAGAATAAAAATGAATAAATACTTAAGCCAGTAATAGGGACAAATAAATTACCTTTACACCTTAAGCTATTAAACCTTGCGCAAGTACAATAGATGTGGTAGTTCTAACACCTGCTAAATCATTTGTCTTTGCTGCAACCTATCTTACCAACTTGGCCCTAATATTTTCAACTGGGTCCTCTAATTCAACCTGTCAGAAGCAAGGTGCAACATTGAAAAGCATTAACTAGACTGGATTAACTAGACAAGAAATAAAAATTTTACTTGACTCATCAACATCTGGCACACAAGTATTTTTTTTCAACTGTTTAAAGTGTCATTCATTACTCTACTATGGCTACTGCACCAAACTTCCTCTTCTTTCCAATGTTACCCAATGAGGCAAAGTGGAAACTGTTGTCATACTACCTATAGCATATGCAATCTTCCCTTATTCGGAATAGAGAATTACAATATCTTCATATTAGCTATCTCACAAACATGAATTCCATCTAGATTTAATTCATATTAGCTATCCAATTGGCCATCTAGATTTAATTCACCACTGTTGTGCATAAACAATACTTCATATGTGAGCACCAGATATTGAAGGATCTGTTAGGACATACAAGTTTTTTCTTGAGCCCTCACTGATTTGATAGTTTTTCTAGAGTGAGCGTTGCCTTTTGATTTGGTAGTGCCTTTAGTTTGGATACTTTGGGCATTCACATGGAAACTTAGGAGCCTAGGTTGTGTTCCTAGATGACCCAACATGCTTCTGGAACCCTTGGAATTCACCCAGCTTCACGAAAAATGTTTAAGGCAAATCTGCCCAAATTGACAAAACTGTTTTTAATACTTTTTTCCATAAAAGACTAACTTTGGGAGCAATTTAAGAGAAGGTGGTGATGAATTTTGAAAAAATAAAACATGAATTTTTCGGGAACATGCTGATTTACAAAAACCTCTTTCATCTTTTCAACAAGTGTCATGTTTTGGAAGATTCAAATGGCTCTCTGAAGCCTATTTTTCAGAAAATCCCCAGATTTAATTTTTTCTACTTTTATAAAAACACCTAACCGTGAACTGATGGTTATGGAAATATCCAAGTGTCAAAAAGCATTGGCTCTTTAGCATCTACGTCAGTGATAATTGTTGACAAATTGCACCCATAAGGTCCTAGTTTCTATGTCATCAAAAGTCGTTGTTGATATCAATCAAAATTTTTATTGACAATAATACTATGACACTAGAGCATTGCTTATGCTATAGGAATAAATTGCTGCATTCATGGACATCTGAATTGGATTGTTTAGTGATCCTGGTGGATCTTAACTGCAAACAGAAAAACATCAAATGAAGACCATCTCGAAGCCAAAGGATTTATTTTCAAGGGAATTTGTATTAGGTGTTTCAATTTGTATTTTTCTGTTCATTTGGACAGGACAGTACACAATGGATAAATATATCGCAGAAACAAATGTAAAGGTTTTCAATTATAGTAATTTTTTTCAAAGGCCCTAGTCATCGTTTATGGCTAAAGATAGTCCATACTTTATTAAGTACACTCTCCATTTTGCAGGTAGAGCCTACTATCAAATAATTGTGAGACAACATGATCATTTTCTTTTAAAAACCATTACCATTAAATGGGAAAAACATTGTAATTGTTTAACAAGTAAGAAAGTTAAGGTCAACAAGATTGTAAAGTTCATTCCTGTGTTATGGTTTTGGAGGATGGAAACTAAAGAAATTAAGTTCTCTTCTACTATTTATAATTTCACTTTTCAGTGGTGATAACAGATTTTTGTTATGCCTGTCACTACTAGTCATGCTTTCAAACTATAAGTTGGAGATTTTAGGCAGCCTGTATCCAATGCAAGGGATTATTAGAAAAACTCGATGATGTTTCACATACTGCTATCATAATGGTTTACATAATGAACTACAGAGAATTTCCTCAGAAGAATTGGAACAAAATAATGATAGGAATAGAGAAAGTGAGGCCTTCTTAGATAATGAATCTACGGAGGAATATAATCTCATTCCAGAAAAGTTTGCGGTTACTATTAATGATGAACGCCTATAAACATCTCGTAAGCATCATTATGAAAAATTACTCACCATCCTTGAGACTTATGTTCTATATGATTCGAACAGTGGAGACTGCCAACAAATGAGTGATTTTTTGTCTCCTTTTGTTGCATTAATAGGTGATGACAATGAAGCATTTTTGTGCTCTATCTACTCTATACACATGGCATGTGATGATTTCAGATTGAATGAGGTGGCAGAGTATTCTAAGGCAGGGATCAACCAATTTGGGGCTATTGTAGATATTCAAGAAGTAAATTTGATTATTTCAGAGGTAAATGGCAGAGTAGTCAAATAATAAGAGATTAATAATAACTGGAAGAGGTTTTGAAAGAAAGGAAACAACAATTAAAAATCAGATCCAAATTTAGTGGCATCAATCTGGTTCTTTAAGGCATGAAATCAACAGTTCCAGATTTCAAGAGCATTTGAGATTGCATAAAGTCTAGTGGTTCCTGCATACTATGGTAATCACACTAGTGGTGACTACTGTATACAACCACAATTGCACTAGCGGTGCCTATTGTATACTATTTTGTTTGAAGTCTGTATTTAGGTCAAAAAGCATTACAACTGGCCCAAAAATGTCAGGGACTGGGTGGGGTAAAAAAGACCCGTAGGTCAGTTAAACAACTGACCACGAACAAAAGTTCAATTACTTGACAACAAATGAATTCCATTTGGCTGACTTGCCACACCAAGGGGTGCTCTTTCATCAAAATCAACCAAAATTTGCACCATAATATTGGCCCTAACAACTAATTCGCACCTCCAAGAGAAGTGAATCCTCGGGGTAGCCTAGCATGGGAACGTCATCATCCTTAAACCACAACCCCATTGGCATGTCTCAACTAGTGCTATCACGAGCACCTACATCATCCCTACCGATAAACAAATGAGATCAACAACAAAAAGAGGTTCCAGCAAAAATAAAATAAACCCTATTTTCTCTTTCTTCCTAGTTCCATATTTCCCTTCACTACCACTGAGCCTCCATTTCCTTGATTTCAATGTAAAAGCCAAATGCAACTGAATTATTGTTTCATGGTCTACGTAGTTAATCTTTCCATCATATATATATATATATATATATATATATATATATATATATTAAAACATCCCCATCCTTTGAAAAGAAAAAAAAGAATGTGGACACTCAAAACCGAGAACAAACTGAAAGTTGATGTTACTGCAATTCAAGAGCATGTCCACAACATGGAATTATTAATAGTAAACTACTTGTGTTGAATTTAACCTAAATTCATTGAAGGTAATAATTCTGGAGTTTGATTTAAGTGGGAAGTCAAAAGGAGTAACCCATCTAGCTCAGTAGTTAAAGCCCAAGGTTCCTAATCTTGTAGTCGTGGGTTCGAACCCTACGTTTGGCGTGTTGTGTTCATTTAATGCATATTTTGAAATGAAATATTTCTATCTCTGGATTTCTTATTCTCTGAGCTCCTGTTTGTTAGAACCGTCGGGATTTATTATTCTCAAGCCCCTGTTTTGGAAAAATACTAAACAACCATCGCTAAGTTTAACAGACAACAATCATCTCGCATAGTGGGTTCAAACCCCACGCTAGGCGAGTGTCGTTGTCTATCAATCAATTTCCAGTTTGGGAAAAATTCAAAAAAAGCATCATAGGGTGTGGATTCGAATCCCATGGTATGCGGGTGTTCGTTGATCATTTAGATTTATCCTCATCCAAGATCCCTGATTCGAACCCTAGGTAGGCGGGTGTTGTTAACTATCAAGCTTCTGTTTTGGCAAAATACAAAACGAGCACAAAACAAACATCGGCTAAAGCCAAATCAAAGGCGTTCATAATGCTCTACAGGATATAAACATTATTCTCCAAAATTACCACCAAAACCATAAACCCTCACTAAAAAACCTAGAGCTTGTAAAATTACATTCACAATCAGCTGGACAAAATCATGTCGATCATGAAAAGAAATAAACTTTCACAATACAAGCATAAATTCTTTAAAATTTCTTCTTTGAACAACTTCCAGCAACATTATTTTTTTTCAGAACGAAAAAGCATAATTGTATTATATTGAGGCAATATAAAGAGAAACAGATAGTACATCCAAGAGCTTTTGAAAGCTGTAGCAAAGACAGGGAAAAAACCTGGATACCCTATGCATACTGGGAAGCAGTAGGGACTGACACACCAAATACCAAATACAGGATTTACTTGAACAAAATGCCTAGGATATAAAACAGATTGGCAAAGAAGGTCACCGATTTATACACCAAACCTATACAGGGAGATATATCAAAATGATCAAAAAAACAGAGCACACCTGTAAATTTTCAGAGCATTAAAACCCAGGGAAGGAGAAATAGAATCAAGCTCCGACAAGGAGGTGGAGGATAATTTTGATTCAAAGAATTCTTACCTTGAACTGAGGTAATGGGATTCGATCCCTCTGAAGTGTGCGCACTATTGGAGTGTGGTAATGGGATTCGATCCCTCCGAAGTCTGCTCATTATTGGAGTGCGTGGAATGCTCCGGAAGAAAGAGATTTCTTGAAACTGAAAAGGTAGGGTAGGATGGGAGGCATAAGACCCCCTCGGCGGAATGTGGCTCTATCTAGAACCTACGCTAAAACTTACGCTAATGTAATTACGCAAGTCTTTAACCATAAAATTCATTGATATTATGTTAAGTGTGTTCTCATCGGTATGAGTGTCTTTTACATTTATTGCTTCTTTACACCTTGAGTACTATTATTTCTGATATTTTTTTTTGTTTGTTTTTCTGGTTGTTGGAGGAGTTTGGTAATACAAATTTTTTAATTTTAACTTAATAAAAGTTTTATTTTAATGCAAAAATGAGTTTATTATAAATATTTCATTTATAATGCTAGTAATTTTATAAATTTAAAATTATTTTTCTCAAATTTCAAAGTGAATGGTAAAAATACATAGTCTTAAGGGTCAACCTAGTTAGTTGAGTTCCCATTGTTAAAAAATATTTTCTATTTAAAGGTCACTTGTTTAATTATCTTGACGTTATTGGAGTAAGCGGTCGAGCTTATAGGTTGTGATCCTTTCAAGTAGATTTGCCTGGTACAAATTGATACATATTTTATATGTTTTATAATGTTGATAATATAATTATGTTGGAGTGGAAGAACATGAAGAATTGTCCATGTTCTCTTGATGGTTTCAGTGAACTCGTGGTTTTTCTACAAACGACAAATGGATCATGGATTCAAATTCGGCTGCCACAGTTAACCCTGAGATTAGATCAGCTAAATCAATAAATCGAGTTGTCACAGCTATCCATGAGACAAAGGATCGATACATCAGCTCAATTAATCAAAGTATCAGTCACATTAGGGATTCAGGGCACTAAGCTAGGATTTTGGATAACAGATCCTACTTTCTTTTACCAACTCGATACCACTAGTGGTTTTTCCGACTCGAGAAGGAATCGAAAACTTAGACTTGGAGTAAATTTTATTACATCTCAATACCATTTATGTGGGTAGTTTAGTATTGAGCATATTTTGTTTTGTTCAAAGCGAAATTCAATGATTTTTACGGATGAACGAGGGATTGTTCTTTTAGGGCTTCATCAAGGTTCATGCGTTATTTTCATTGAGGATATTTAGTGAGTGGCCTCATCCCAAAATGGAAAACAAATCAATAGTAAATGTTAAAAATGGCAAGGAAATCTCATATTTTGTGGAAACAAATCATTTGGGCCAAGTCAAAATTGCCTCAGCAAACACAACAGGGAAGTGGATTTGGGTAACTGCAAAACAATATCAGGGCATTTTAAAGCGGAGACTTTCCCACTTTAAATTGGAAGGAAGAAGAAAAAATTCCTAGAGAAACTAGTAGACATATAATAAAAGTAAACAAAATCTTTGAAATGCAAATTTCATCCATGGAACAATGCCTCCCTGAAGATAACATCAAACAACTTTGAAAAATCTACAAAGTAGAGGAATAATTTTGAAGAGAAATGTCCCCCCTCCTCCATGATCACACAAGTGTTGAAGATATAGTTGATGGTTTGATATTGAAGTCAAAATCCTTCTTGAACCCTTGAGCCAAAGAGGTCTCTCCTCTAGTATCTCTAAAAATATCCTATGAAGAGTCATAGCATTTAGCTTAGAAAGTATGACCCACCATGATCATATTAATAAATGACAACCACTAAACTAATGTGATAATGTATTCAGAATTTCCTTGCAAAAAAAATTAACTTCTTGTTTGCCCCTTTTTTGTAGTGAAAGTAGATTTCCTGATTGTCTCCATCATATTATGCCCCAACACTAGCTAACCAACATGACAACCCATTCACAATAAATGTCATCGACAATGATGTCAAAATGCGCAAATGAATTTTTTAGTTACCCCTTGTTGTGTATATCTCTTGCCAAAGAAGAGGAGTCTAATCTACTCTTCCTTGGCAAAGAACAATTCCCATTGTCCTTTCCACCTGCCAGAACAAACCTCGCAACCTTTAGCATCTTCATGACATCCAAACATACAACTAAATCCACTTCCTCTGATCACATTGCATTGGATAACTCGTCCTCATTCCACCATTTTGATCAACTATCAAAGCCTAGAGACCCTTGACCCTTGCAAAAAAACCTTTGCAAAGTCCTCTCCATTCACATCTGATTTGGAACATTGCAAAAAAGTACTACTACTGTATAATCTTCCCCCTCATTTGGTTCATTGAAATCATAAAATCCTTTCAAGTGGTGAGATAAACAACCATTAGTTTGTTCACGATTTAGAATACCCTTTTCTTTCTATTACTAAATAGTCAATACTACTTCATGCCTAGTTTAGTACATATCCCCTAGTTTTACCAAATACTTATTTTAATACCTCAAAACCTATAACCCTCTACCCAAAATCCCCACCCTTTACAACAACATTGCTTCACGAAAGGCATTTTACATTGTTTCATAATTTTTCCTTTGTATATGAGAAAGAAACTAAATGTTACTTCTCCCTTATCCAAGATAATGCTCTTGATTACAAATTGAACAATGTATCATGATATTTCCTTTCTCTCTTCGTGTGAACTTGCTCAATTAGCGTCTAAATACCTTGTGAGATAAAAATCAATGCATGTATTGGATTTGGTATTGTGTCAATTATTCATTTTTAATGTCTTAATAATGTGTTAATTTCCTTCCAATGCATGGTCAATCTCGAATTAAAATTTTGACATGGAAAATCCCAATTTGGCAATTTTGGGAATCAGAGGCACATTGCAGGGACAATGTGTATCCATCTTGGTGGATAGTGGGGCAACCCAAAATTTTATTGATGCAAAATTGGTGGAGTGTAGAGGCATTCATAGATTTATATATATCCTGAACAACGTGGGCGATAGAGGATGCCCATGCTTCACCTCAGTTGTCTTCTTGATTGTTGGTTCAATATGTTGAGGATATGGTTGATGGGAGAAATGTTGAGGATATGGTTGATGTCTTGATATTGAAGTCAAAATCCTTCCTTAACCCTTTAGCCAAAGAGGTGTCTCCTAAAGTATCTCCAATAATATCCTATGAAGAGTCATAAAATTTAACTTGGAATCATGGCCCACCATGATCATCTAATAATTAATTGAAATAGAACTAAACCCCAATTTAGGGATTGGGTGGATCATATGGTGGGACTATTCTAGTGGGAACCCTAAATAAATGACTTGAAAACCCCTTGATTTTCTACCTTGTTGTCATTCATCTCCCAAATTTCTTGTTGGCTACACAAGTCCTAGAAAACATGGCAAGGAAGATGAGAGGGAGTTGACAAGGACATTAGGTTGTCCTATAACATCATAAAGTGCATCCACATGGATGAACATGGAATGGGAATTAAGGTCATAAAGTAGACTAGAGTGTTAGAGAAATAGGGTGCATCAAAATATTTTTTGAGTGTCCCAAAGGGAAATATACAATTCTTATCTCCTCTAAAATACAATATACATTTATTGTGGTGATAGTAACCACAAGATTCTTAGAACTAGTGGTATAGTGCTTGGTCATGAATGAATATGCGGAAAAGAAATCTAAAGCTTTCGACTCACTGGCATAAAATAGATCATGGGGCCGAATCAAAATTTCAAGGGACATGTCAAGGATCTCCGGTAAAATGGGGTTAGCAGCCAAAGACTACCTTCCAAATAATTTAAGGAGAGTAGGGAATATTTAGAGGAGGCCAACTCAAGAAACCATAAGCAAGAAAAGGGGGAAGCTATCTAACAAATATGGTTAGAGTAGGCATCAAAATCCCCATCCTTGAACGAAATGGTGGTTTACACAGGGCTCGTGAGAGAATATGGGATGGAGGGTAGATTGGCATGGTCAGAAAATGAGAGAAGGGTTTTATCTACTAAAGGAATATGGGATGGAGGTTATGTCTAAGTTCAGGGAGGCTTTTAGATTTTTTTACAAGGATGGAGGTGGATGTATCACAACAAAGGAGCTTGGGACAGTAATGCATTCTTTGGGTCGAAACCCCAATGTATATTGGAAGTTGTCCAAATGTTTTATATTCAATAATCCAGTCCTTAATACAATAAACCACAAAAGAGTAGTTCTAATCTGCCTGTAAATGCAACATATTAAATACACCATTCCAAATTGATTTTACTAAGGAGAATCAAAGAAATAGATGAGTATGGTCATCCATCGCCTCCATACAGAGTAAACAACAACCAGGCCCACTCTGTCCTTTACGACACAAATTGTCCCATGCCAAGATGAAGCCAAAAAGATACATTTACTGATATTCTTAGGCAGAGAAAAAATATGAAGCCAATATACAAAGATGCTCTGAAGGACTGCTCGAACTAGAGTCAACTTGCCTCCTAGGGAGAGCCACCTGTGTACCCATGATAAAAGTATACATTGGATTTTCTCTATAAGTCAGCTCCAATCCTTAATTCCATAACAATTAGGTTGGAGTATAAATCTAAGATATTTAAAATCTGCATCCAGTGCAGTGGAGATAACACCAAAAATATGATAAATCTCTAGTATCAATGCACCATCTGGGTAAGAAGAAATCATATGAGATTTAATATTATTCATAAGGAGTCTAGAGACCGATCAAAAGAGGTCAATCTACCAAATAGTAACACATCATCGACAAAAATCAAAGGAGTAACTATGACTTGTCTACCTACACACTTGCAGCCAAAATTACATTTAATCCATCTACCTCCACACCTGCAACCAAAATTACCGCCCTTGTGAATTTTGTGACTAATTCTTCCAAAATCCAATCTTTTATCCTCAACATCTTCTTCTCGCAAAAGTTGTCATAGATAATTTCCCTCCACCACCCTTGTAGAAATTATGGTGTAGAGTTGCAACTACTCATGAAGTTTTAATCAAAATCATAGGACACAAACCTACTCTAATGCTCTCTGGAAGGTAATTCACAATTTAGAACAAAAATTTCATACATGCAATAAGAAATAACACACATGCACACAAAATTTTTCCTAGGGAAAACAATATACTAAAAACCCCAATGTATGCTTGCATTAATATGATCAATAGAAATGTATTGCAATTTATTTGCTCAACTGAGCACAACCTACAAGTGAATGACCTGTCTCTCTGCTCACTGAGAAGCTCTAACCTAGACTTAGTAAATTTCTACCTCTGCTTGAGCCCATATTTCCTTGTGCAATTCCTTGAGAAATTAAGCCCCTATTATTTAGGAATTTTTACAAAATGGATTGTGAAATTCCAAAGGTTAATCATCTAACTGCATGCAACACCTGTACACTCAAGGCTAGTCTACAGTTGATGATACACTACCTTGGAATCTCCACCATAGCTGGGGAACTAGAATTCTCCATGCATTAGATATTTTAGGTTGATTGATCAGTTAACTGGATGATCACCGAGTTTGACTGAAGTCCCACTGCACAATTGGCCTTCCACTAGTTCCTCAAGCAGTTGGAACTAGTTTAACTGAAAACAACTTGAGATATCTAACTTTGATTGCTACAAATTAGAAATCATACATGCTTAACTAAACTCTAACTCCTCCAACTCAAATTTACTAAGTAAACCAGGTGACACAAGCCATGTCACACAAGTTAACTGCATCCAAGCTGTCTGTTGATGTGGAAATTCAAATTTTCTCAATTTAATCAAGGAAAAATCAAATTGAGAATTTCTTGCTACACCTTTCAAGACTCCCTCTCTGCAAGAAAGGGATTATCAACCACCCCTATCCTACACCTACGAAATTTGAACTTCCCTCTTGACAAATCTTTTGTCAAAATGTCAACATGTTACTCCTTTATTAGAATGGAGTGTAGCAACATCATCTGCCTCTAGACACAGTCTCGTAAATGGTGATATTGGATATCTATATTCTTGGATCGATAGTGAAATATAGGAATCTCAGAGAGATTGATGCAACTCTGATTATCACAATTGGATCCATCATCTGATCAAATAGTCCAACAAGTATCTTTCTCATCCATATCGCCTCACATGTTTCTTGACTTGCAGCCATGTATTATGCTTCTGTCTAGCTGAGCACCATAGATCTTTGCTTCCTGTCGTATCAAGAAACAACTACGGACCCAACACTAAAAATTACACTTGATGTACTCTTTTGTTCTAATGGACTTCGTGTCCAATCTGCATCCATGAAGCCGCACAACTTCACTCCCTTTGCTCGTCTGTACCATAGTCCAAACTAGGTAGTGCCTGTGAGGTACTGTAAAACATGCTTAGTTCCCTTCCAAAATAGTTTGGTTGACCTAACCATAGCTTGGCTTAGCTCGTTGACTGCACATCACATATCTGGTCATGTGTTCACAAGATACATGAGTGGACCCACTAGCTATCAATAAATGGTAGCATCCACTTCACCTGAAGTGGCATCCTCCTTCCTCTAGTTGTTCATTAGAGGTGTTTCCATGGGTTTACAACTCTCCATGTAGAATCTTTGCAGTATCTCATTTTCATACTTGCCTTGAGAGACAAATAATTCCCCATCAGCTTGTCATACTTCCAACCTAATAAATTAGTGCATGAGACCCGTGTCCTTCATTTCAAATTCCCTTGCAAGGTCCTCCTTGTAAGATATGGTCAATGGCTCATCACTAGTTAAAATAAAATTATCAACATATAAGACAATTATAAGAAATTTTCCTTCTATCCATATGTGATGAGGTTCACATCTGCTTCACTTATGGTGAAGCCCAAACCAGTGAGATAACTATCGATCTTGGTGTACCAAGCACAAGGTGCTTATTTGAGATCGTACAATGCTCACTTGAGTCTGCACACATGAGACTCTTGATCAAATGTCTCAAAACCTTTTTGCTACTCTATGTACACCTCCTCCTTAATAACCCCATTCAGAAATGTTGTTTTTACACCCATATGGTGGATATTCCACCCCATCTACGTAGCCAGACCAAGAATTGATTTAATGGATGAGTACCTTACTACAAGAGAAAATGTCTCCTGATAGTCAATTCCCTCAACTTGAGAGTACCCCTTGGCCACAAATCTGGCCTTATACTTCCCTATGCTTCCGTTTGTTGCCTACTTCACCTTGAAGATCCATCTCAAACCCACTATTGATTTATATGTTGTTCTTGGGACCTTTTCCCGAACACGGTTCTTTGCAATGGATTCATATTCCTCCAACATTTCATCAACCCATACAGGTTGCTCTATTTCTTCCTCAAAATAGGATTGCTCAATCTCTATAAGCTCAGTCATAAGAGCCATGTAGCCAGTGTACCTCTCAGGTGACCTCCTTTGCTTACGCAAATTTGAAGGATATCCCACATTCTCCCTCGCATCCTGCACAAGTCTATCAACTTCCTTGGTTATTTTTCTGCCTTCTCTGGAGATTTTGCTTTAGTGAATGTCTCCACTCTCTGCTCCACAATTTGTGGTTGCTCTACAACTTCCTGAGGTTCCTCTTTTTGAGCTAAAATCTCATCTTTTGGTGGCATCTAAATCTCCCTCTCAAGAGAGCACCACATAGATTTCTCCTCATCAAAATTTACATCCGTTCACACAACTATCATTATGAGTGATGGAAAGTACACATGTTAGTTGTGGGGAGTTTCTGTGTAACCCACAAATACCCTGAATTATGCGGTCAACTAAATCTTATTCCTTGAGTCTTTGGAGACATGGCAGTAAACAGAGGCTCCAAAAATCTTGAAGTGCGACACATCCAAATTTCTTCCTTAGAAAGCCTCCTCCAGTGTAATCATGCCAAGAATCTGATGAGAACTTCAGTTCTACAAACACACTGTTGTATTGCATGCCTCAACCCACAAATGCAAAGGTAGGCCTTGGTTATGCAACATCGCCCTCGTTGCTCCAAAATGCTATGGATATTTCTTTCAACCACTCCATTCTGATGTGGGTTGTGGGGTGTTGTCAACTCTCGTTGAATGCCTTATTTCACACATAAATTTTTAAATTCATTCAACACATACTCACCTCCATTATTTCTCCTGAGAGCCTTCACCTTCTTGCTGGTTTCTTTCTCAACCAGTGCCTTGAATTCTATGAACTTGGAGAATGTCTCATCTTTCTTCCTCATGAAGAGATCCAACACTTATGTGAGAAGTCATCAATAAAAAGGAAAAAATATTTGTGTCAGGCAGTGGAGGCTATCAAGAAAGGTCCACAGACATCAAAGTGGATCCTTTCTTGGAATGCATGCGCTTTGTTGTCCCGATCATGAAATGAGGATTTTATGTACTTCCCCAAGGTACATCCTTTACATACATCCTACAGCTCAAGTGCTCCTTTAGGGAGGCTAGTGGATATTTGTTGTATAATATTCGAGGTGCCATGATGCAAATGGCCAAGGCTTATGTGCTAAAATTCACCTACATCATGGCCCTTCTCTTCCTTAGTTTTTAATGCAACACAATCTTCCACATCTAACTTATATAGATTCTTCACAGAAACCTTGATCTTCTTCACCTGTCTCATGGCTATGTGTATTAGTAATGTTTTTCCTTTGTTGAAGATCACGTCATAACCACGGTCTTCCAAAACTGCAATAGAGATGAGATTTTTCTTTAGGCCTAGAACAAACATGACATCCTTGAGCTTGAGAGGGGAGCCTGACTCCCTCTGAAAGGTGACTATACCAATACTGGTCATGTTGTACCTTCCGTCATCCCCTAGATTGATGTGCATCTTGAGATATTTCTCCTCCAAGTCACTAAAAATGTCTCTACACCCTGTCATGTGGAACAATGCACCTAAGTCCTAGTACCACACACTCCCCATCACTATTTTGGACATGCATGCGATAAGGGTAAAGTCAAGGTCAAACTATAAATCCAAGGCTTCACCCACTGCTCCTCCTAAGGTCTTCTTGATTGCCTTTTTCTGTGGGCACTTCGTGGCATAATGCCCATATTCATGACAATGGAAGCATTTAATTTTTGACAAATCTTTCTTCTTTCTCCCTTGGTTGGATTTTGGTTTGGTTTGAGATTTATTCCCCTTTTCCCTTCTTTCCCTTTTCAACCAATGCAAAGTTTTCTTCATCCTTGCCCTTGGATGAGGTCCCATCTCTGGTATTCTGCCTTATTTCCTCTTGTACCAAATCACACCATAAGTGCTCCCAATCCCGTAGTTTCTCCCTCACGTTCACTTAATCTTGATAGTTATGCCAAATCTTGGTAAGGCCTAGGAGGAATATTCTTACCAAGTCATCCTTTGAAAGAGTAACACCAACTCCTGCAAGCTCATCACGAACTTGTGTGAACCTCCTCAGATATTGCACGATAAAGCCATTCTTCTACATCTTGATATTTCAAAGTTTATCCTTGAGCACCAACTTTTTGTTGTCACTACCATTCTAGAATAGATTTGTGAGTGCCCACCACATTCCATAAGGATTTTCTTTCCCATGGAGATTGCTGACAATGTGGTCTCATACTCCCTCCAATATTATTATCCACACCTTGGCTACAAATTTCTTCCACTGAGCAAGGTTTTGGGCATAAGATTCTATTGGTTTTGTAACATCTCTCTTGATGTATTCTAGCAATCCATTTTCATCGAATACCTCCTCCATGTGATCCTTCCAGTCAATGAAATTAGAGTTTCCTTCCAAGGCATACTCTAGCCTTAGCCCATTGAAGGTCATATTTTCAGTTCTTAAGAGATCTTGCTACACTGAACTGCAAATTCGAACCTCCTGAGAAACAAATTTGAAATTCCTGCTCTAATGTGAATCCTGCTATGATACGATGTAGAAATTATGGTGTAGATTTGCAGCTAATTGCATCCAAGTTGTCTACTAATGTGGAAATTCAAATTTTCTCAATTTAATCAAGGAAAAATCAAATTGAGAATTTCTTGCTACATTTTTTAACAATCCTTTAGGTGAATCTAATCCATGTTGCCAATCTAGCACAACAATGTGCTAATAACAACAACCAATTGATATAAGTAGCGTTCAAAATAAATAAAACAGTCAAAAAACACATATTAAAACAGAATCGATGGAGACCTCGAAAAGTACTCCAACTATGTTACCATCTATTAACATTCTTAGAAAGTGCCTCCATCACTCCTCTCACGACACACACCTCTGTTTTCGGCCTCCATTGCCCTAAATATCATTAGTTGTTGTCAACCTCCATCGCTCTACTTCCCGAAGAAACCATCAATAGCGTAAAGATGAACCCCTAATCCTTTACCTTTTTTACTAGTGCGACGTCATATTGAAAATTTTAAGACAAAAAAATTATTTTGTCTTAAAATTCCCCTCCATGTAGTAGTGCATCCATGTGAATCCAAATAATTTACACACAAATATATAATGTTTATCATTTTTATATTAAGTAGGAGTGCATATAACCAAAACAACACCAACTACATACACCTTTGAACCATAATACATCAACAAAGGTTCTCTAAATGAACTAGTAGTGCATCCATGTGAATCCAAATAATTTACACACAAATATATAATGTTTATCATTTTTATATTAAGTAGGAGTGCATATAACCAAAACAACACCAACTACATACACCTTTGAGGACAACCCATTCTCATAAATATTTCCCCTTGAAGAAAAGCAAACCTCCCTTTGCATGACAAGCAATAACTCCCATGCCCAAAGATGACACATTCTATGTAAATATAAAAGCATGAACGACTCTTGAGATCGAAAAGGGGAGCTTGAGATCATAAACTTACCAATAAGTGACTAAGAAACAATCGATCACAATATCCATAGTAGGTTCCGATATTTAAGTGCAGGCCAAAATTTTGGAGGGTGTTGCAGTTGCTACAATAGAGCCTTCACCTTCTTGCTAGCTTCTTTTTTAACCAGTGCCTTGAATTATACAAACTTGGATAATGTGTCATCTTTCTTCCACATGAAGAAGATCCAACACTTCCATGAAGATTCATCAATAAAAATGACAAAATATTTGTATATGGCAGTGGAGGTTTTCGAGAAAGGTCCATAAACATGATAGTGGATCCTTTCTAGGACTGCGTGTGCTTTTTTGTCAGGATCATGGGATGTGGATTTTATGTACTTCCGTAATGTACATCCTTTGCATACTGTTGGGTTGTGTTATATTCTTTCCACGACTAGCCCACGTAGTTAACCGGGGGGTTAGAGGGAGGGAGGAGCCCGCCTTTGTTGTGTTGATTGTGTAGCGGGGGGGGTCACAGGGGGTTTGAGGCCTACCTGTAACCCCACTTTATGGGGTCCGAGGCAGCGCCCTAGAAAATTTTGGTTCTAGACCCTATGTTAGGATGGGCGGACCCAACTATGGTTTTGTGCATGATTTTCGCACATGTTTTTGGACGTGATGGTTTTCAGTCCATGGTATTAGACGCGATGGTTTTCGGTCCATGGTATTGGATGCTTCGGCATGTAGAAAAATGTATTATAACATTGAAAGGAACATAATGAAAAAATGAAGCTGGTAGTCTCAGTTTTGGGATCCAGAGGAAAATCTCTTTGTATATGTGTTTTATGTGTTATGCTCTCGCATTGTCTATTTTCTGTGTTTTAGAATTCGTATGCAGGTAATTTTTGTACGGGATTAAAACCTACACATACATCCTACTACTTAAGTGCTCCTTTAGGGAGGTGCCAAAGTTCATCGACATCGCAACCTGCACTTTCTTCGCCTTAGTGCTTAATGCAACATAGTCTTCCACATCTAGATTATACAGGTTCTTCACACGAACCCTGATCTGCTTCACCTGTCCCGTGGCTATGTGTCTTAGGAACGCTTTTCCTTTGATTAATATCACTTCACAACCATGGTCTTCCAAAATTGCAACAAAGATGAGATTTTTCTTTAGGCCTAGAACAAACATGACATCCTTGAGCCTAATGCAGGAGCATTCGACACTCTTAATCAAACAAGGAATCCAAAGCGGAACAAGGAGGACGACGTGGACCATCGGAGTAAACATGGGACATTTCTATTAAAATAAAGCTAGTTTGATAGAATGGATAAAGTCTCTAGAAGACTTATTTAATGTAATCTGCCATATGTATGTATGCATGTAGAGAGAATTAGGGACAATTGAGTGATTCATGGAGAGGATTTGATCGAATCCTTTCAGTGATCCAATCCAATGTGTTTATAAATGATGAACCTGCGTGTTCAATAGGAAAGAGTGAGAACAAAGTAAATTTGTGAGAACAGAGTGATCAAAATGCAGTTGAAGGGGAATTTGCTCCCAAGGCTAAATTGCCTTAAATCTGTAATCATATCATGTATAATATAAAGTATGTTTAGTGTTGATATTGTGTGGATTTCAGTGTGTGTATATGTAATAATGCCTTTTCGTGTTATCCGTATATATATGTGATGATGGCTTAATTCCTGTGTTACGAGATCGTTGATCGACCATCGATCATTATAACGATCGATGGCGATCCATTGATTAACGAAAATATTGTTATATATGGTGTGTCGTGTGTAGACAGAGTTGGTGGCAGAACTGTGTTTTAAGCCCAAAATCCCTCAAATGGTTGACGAATGAGAGAATGCACAGGATCCATTGGATCTCAGAGATCAATGGTCTAGATCAAAATACAGAGGAACCTGAAGGAACCATCAGAACTGTCCGATGGAACAGATCGACAGTCATCACACGGTGGAAGAGCACGGAAGTTATTTCGTGAAAAAAAAGTGGTTTCGAAATAGTGGAAGTGGTATTTTGGGTGAGTGAAAAGTGGTAAGTGATATTGAAGGGTGAGAACCCAATTCCACTTAGTGATTGACACGTAGTAGCGAGGAGGAGAGAGGAAACCGCTTTATCGGGTGGTTAATCCTCGTGCTATTTGTCCACCTGAAATCGATGTGGACCATCGGATCCACTAAGTGCAGATCGATGGTGGAGGATTGATGTGCCAGTTTGAATATTCAGAGTGAATGTTGACTGTTGGATCTGGGAAAGTAATGGACGGCAAAGATCGATGAATGGAAAGTGCAGCGGGACGCCAATGGACTGGATGTGGGGACTCGACGATTTATGAACGCGGGTTCATTCTTTTTGAAGTCTGGCCATGCTTTCGACTGTGTGTTTTCCCGTGTATTCCTGTGTATTTCCAATAAAGTGTTGTGGTCCCGATTTATAAAGAAAAATCGACTAAGTCGTATGGTCCTGGTTTTTAAAGGCTAAGGCCACGAATAATTCTTCTGATAAGTTTGTGGGCCAAAACCCACAGGTCTTAGGGTTGAATATTGATATGAAAGGGGTTTTGGCCTTACCCCAAAATCATTTTTCATCATTTGGAGACAGTTTTTGGAGATAGTGGGTTCCGGCTGAGGGAAGGACACTAGAGGAAACCACTGTGCATTTCTAAATGGTAAGGGAGGTTGGGATTTCTACGCATTGCACGGTTCGAACAGGCAACGGAAAAGCTTGAGGGTTACATATGTGAAGTATGTAGTTCATGAAAGTTGGATGAGGCTAGGTTGCTAGGGAAACTTCGAAATTTAGCTAAGTGTGGGATCAATGGAACTTATGTGAATAGTGATAAAACTTCACTACGATCACACACTTGAAAACTTATCGATACAACATAGACCATCCAGAACATATAACACATACTTCACTTAATGCAACAACCTTTGTGGCAGCTTACGACAAGTGAATCTTCGATTATAGACTTCCGGAGGATAAAGGTGAAACTTGTGTGAGAGTGTGTGAAATGAGTGTTAAACATGTATCATTCTCATAAATATTTCCCCTTGAAGCAAAACAAACCTCCCTTTGCATGACAAGTGATTACCCCCATGCCCAAAGATGACACATTCTATGTAAAGATAAAAGCATAAACAACTCTTAAGATCGAAAAGGGGAGCTTGAGATCATCAACTTACCAATAAGTGACTAAGGAACGATTGATCACAATATCCATAGTAGGCTCTGAAATTTAAGTGTAGGCCAAAATTTTGGAGGGTGTTGCAGCCTCTACAACAGAGCCTTCACCTTCTTTCTAGCTTCATTTTCAACTAGTGTCTTGAATTCTACGAACTCAAAGAATGTCTCATATTTATTCCACGTGAAGAAGATCCAACACTTCTGTGAGAAGTCATCAATAAAAGTGACAAAATACTTGTGTCTGACAGTGTAGGTTGTCAAGAAAGGTCCATAAACATCATACTGGATCCTTTCTAGGACTGCATGTGCTTTGTTGTCCTGATCATGGAATGTGGATTTTATGTACTTTTGTAATGTACATCCTTTGCATATATCCTATTGCTTAAGTGCTCCTTTAGAGAGGCGATTGGTTATTTTTTTTATAATATTCGAGGTACCATGATACAAATGACCAAGTATTTTGTGCCAAAGTTCATCGACATCACGACCTTCACTTTCTCCGCATTAGTGCTTAATGTAGCACATTCTTCCACATCTAGCTTATACAGGCTCTTCACACGAACCCCGATCTGCTTCACTTGCCCCGTGGCTATGTGTCTCAGGAATTCTTTTCCTTTGTTAAATATCACTTCACAACCATGGTAAACCAACCACTCAGTGAATGCTAGTAGACAGACCCCTAATCCTTTACCTTTACCTTTTTTTACTATCGCCTCATATTGAAATTTTGAAGACAAAATATTTCTTTTCTCTTAAAAAATTGTCTTAAAGTCCCCCTCCATGTAGTAGTGCCAAATGCAACAATAGACAAGTTGTCTCTAATCGTATCAACATATATGAAAGGGACAGAAGAGGAATTGATGTCCGAGAAATCTTGTCAGTAAAACTTGTCGCATTCTTCTTAGTCGACTACCCCCACAAAACAAAGAGCCCAACAAATTGTTGTCTTTATATAAGATAACATGAATGGTAAGTAAAATAAAAACCTCGGTATAGGCGCAAGACAATAGCTGTCTACAAGCTGGCCGACTTAGGGCGCACTGTCACAATCAATTTTTCAATTGTAATTAGATAATATCATCTTAAATTGATATGTTTGTGTCTTAATTGTTAATTGTATTAAACATAGGTTTTTTTTTTCTAAGTAGTATTGATCTATTAATATAATACAAAAAAAGTTACAGAGAAACCTGATCTCAGAGATGTTAAGCATCAGTCATCATCACAAAATGCAACTGTTGGTATTGGACTGCCCCAACAGAGGGGAAACCAGTCCAAGAAGCTTTGAAGACTACCCCTGTTATGGGGGAAACCAGCCATTGAACCAGAATAACTATTTCAAAGTAGACCTTGGTTTTCCAAAATGAACAAAGAGGAATGCAATCCTGAACCAAAAAGATAGGGACATAACCAAGTAACAGTATGCCATTTCCACCTAGCAGAGAGTCAACCAGAGAATTCAAGACACTTGGCGTGAAGACAGAACACATCCAGACCACAAAACCATGAATCATAGAAACATATCCGCCTGGAAGTCAGACACCTTTGCGAGAGACCAAAAACCAAAAAAAGTGAGACGAATCTAACTGGGAGCTGGAGACCTTTGCATGAGGCCACATGTTAGGCTCGTGGTTCCTCCAGAGCTGGCTCTTCCTCAATGTGGTAGGCAAAATGATATCAATCGTCATCCTCTTCAGACGTGCCACGACCTTGAACAGTTGGAGAATATACAGTGCCTTTAGCATCCATCTGTCGCTTACCAGCGTCCCCAGCTTTATCTTTGTCATGCAGAGCCTTACTACTTTCACCTTGCTGCTTGTTGCTGACCCCATGAATACTTGTCTCTTCCCTGTTTTGCTTGTTCCCATGACTGGACAGAGTAGCTTGCATTGCAGACTCTTCCTTGAAAGAAATTGTGATGGTAGCAGTGATTGTAGGCCTGTTTAGTGAACTGCAGAAATGAAATTGTGTGCTGTGAGGGCCAAAAAGAGGAGGGAGTGGGAGATCCACAGTGTGGACAACATTGTCCCTCCAACCTCTCCCACTTTTGGTATTCAGGTAGCTATGAGTGGGGTTAGTGAACGAGTTGGGAAATTCAGTAGTTGAGTCTGGGGAGTCAGAGGTGGAACCGGTAAAAGCTCGCGAGCGGTTAAAACCTCCATGCGAACCTCCACGACTACTGCGCATGCAGTGCCTGAGGCGAGCCATGGCTGAATTAATAGCGGAAGAATTGGAATGAAGGTGATGATGAGCAGGAGCAGGGGTGGGCGAACCACAATCAAGAAGACAATGACAAGAATGAGAAAAATGAAAACCATTACCAAAATTCTAACAAGAGAGAACTAGGCAGTGACTGCCTGTAGCAGTTCTGAAACACGGTTCAGCCGCTTGCGGAGGACAAATGCCATGGAGAAGGGGAGGAGTAACAAAACAGTTTGCAGGGGCCATGGTGTTGAAGGCGGTGAGCTCGTCACAGCTTTCGGAGTCAATAAATGTCACCTACAAGGTGTTTTTAATCCATCTGCGGTGAGCTCTCAGGATGAAGCACTTAGCCAGATGGCTTCCCAACCCGCCAGCGCTCCATCTTGTCATTTAAATGCCATTGTTGACACCCGCATCCAGGTGCGTTTCCTCTGCATTTTCCCTTTCCTTTTTCACTAGATCATTGAAATCCTGTAATTGATGAGTATTGGCTATAGCGCTAAGAGCTCCTACATGAAGAGTCTTACCACTTTCAATGTTAATGTTTGCTAGGAAGTCTGCTACTTTGTTACCATTTCGATGAGTGTGCCTGATGGTAACTGCTCTATGAATGAGTAGCCACTATTCAATATGTTCTTGCCTTTACGCCAATCTCCAACTGCTACCCACTTTATGTGTTGGAGTTCCCTGTAAGATCTGGTTGATCATGTTAATTAACATCTGAGAGTCCCCTTCAATTATGAGTGGGAAGAATCTATTGTTCTGAGCCAAGAGAAGTCCTTGCAAAATTCCTTCTAATTCGGCCGATTTGTTTGTATCCCAACCTATTGACCCCATGAATGTTTGGAGAACATTGCCCTTGTGATTTCTAAATATTCTCCCAAATCCTGCTTTACCTGGATTTCCCTTTGATGCTCCATCAAAGTTGAGCAGTACCATGTGTGTTAGGCGTGGAGTCCATTTGTCAGGTGTATCTCCAGAGGGAGGGATTTTCTTTAGGTGTACCTGCTCATGGTTCCACTGAAGGTTCTAGTTCAGCCATATATTTTGTTCCTGTGGTGTGGATGGGAAATCATCATCAAGCCACGTTTGGAGCATCAAGGTTTCTCATATGTTTTGACATATATTGATCCATAGAACTTCTATGGGAGAGGAATGGTCTTTGAAGATGCGGCTATTTCTCTCTTTCCATATTGTCCACTTGAGGAAACCTGGTATTAGCTTCCATAAGGTGTTTAAGATTTTTCTTTTATAAGGGTGAGGTGCCCAAGAACAAATAGTGCTGGTTAAATCCTCCTTATTTTTTCCATCTCTTTGACATTTGAATCTAACCTTCTCCCAAAGTTGGGTTGCTAATAGACATGAGTTTAGGAGATGTTCCTTAGTTTCTTCTGCCTGTTTACAATTTGGGCAGATGGAAGGTCTGTGAAAACTCCATTTCCTTAGATTATCCCAAGCAAGGATTCTATTTTGGTACAACAACCAGAGAAAGGTGGAGATTTTTGGCCAAATTGGTGGTTCCCAAACTTTGTGCCAGAGGCTATCCTTGACAATATGGTCCCTTAGTATTATATGATATGCTTCTCGGGAAGTGAAGGTACCTCTCATTTCATAACCCCATCTGATGATGTCTTTCTTATCTGATTGGCGAATTTTCCTGTTTGAGAGTTCCGTATCCAAGATATCTTCGATGGATTGCATGGCTTGCCCAAGAATGAGGTTCGGGCATAACCATTGCCTATAACCTTGGTTGTGAAATTCCTCCCAAAGTTGATTTACTTTGATCGTCGGTTGCTCTACCCAATCCTGAAGCTGGTGAGGCGTGAGTAGGTCCTTCAATTTTGGTATTTGCTTCTAGGTGTCCTCCCAAAACCTCACATTATATCCATTCCTGATTTCCCAAAAACTGTGTTTTTGGATTAGATCTTTATGTTGTTTAGCAGCATTCCAAATTAGAGAGCTTGTGCCAACTTCTTTGAGCCGAATTAAATCATCCACTGGTCTATTATGAGCATACTTAGCTATCCAGAGGATTGCCTAAGGAGTATATGGGTTCGAGAGCCATCTCCACCAGATGCGCGCTCCCATGACCTCGTTGCTGTGCTGAGGATCCCGTAATCCAGTGCCTCTAGAGGATTTTAGGTGACAAATTGTTTCCCACTTTACCAGAGCCCATTTTCTTTTCTGTTTCGTATTCCCCCATAAAAAATCTCGTTGAAGATTTTTGATTGCTTTAAGAACCCATTTGGGTGCTGCCAGGACCATGAAGAGGTAGAGTGGCATAGATTGTAGCATTGCCTTGATTAGAACTAGGCGACTCGCCATATTGAGAGCTCTGAAGGTCCATGAAGAGATATGGGCTTCAAGTTTTTCTAGGAGAATTTTCTAGGATGAGTGCTTTAAGGTAGAGGCTGTCATTGGAGCTCCCAGGTATTTGGAGGGCAGAGATGCAATCGAGAAGCCCAAAATTCTGGCTATGGAGGCTTGAGTGATGGGAGGTGTGTGAAAGAAGAAGACTTGAGATTTTGATTTGTTAATGCAGGCGCCAGAGGCATCCAAAAAGTCAGATAAAATTGATTTCAGCTTACGGGTTTCCTGCACTAAAGGATGACCAAATAACATATTGTCATCCACAAATTGCTGGTGGGTGAAAGCAGGGGTATTCTGGAAAGAAAGGCCACGTAATTGTTGGTTTTGAAGGGCATCTTTGATGTAACATCCAAGACCTTCCACCATAATAACAAATAGAAAGGGTGACAGAGGGTCCCCTTGTCGGATACTTCTGGACGGGTGGAAGGGGGTGGAGGGGGTCTCGTTGACAAGAATTGAGAAATAGGTAGAAGTGATAAGACTCATAATCCATCTTACCCAGGGGGGTTAAAGCCAAAGGCTAGCAGTATTTTTTGAATATATTTCCAGCTTAAAGTATCGAAAGCTTTTGAGAGGTCGATTTTAGGAGCATACCTACCTTTTTGGTTTGCTTTAGGGAGTGAATGATTTCATGAGTGAGAATTATGCCATTGGTGATCTGCCTTCCTTCCACGTAACTTGATTGCTCCGGTGATATAAGAAGAGGAAGCAGGGGCTTGAGGCGTGTGGCGATCACTTTGGAGACAATTTTATACAATACATTGCATAGTGCAATAGGTCGGAATTTGTCCGGAGTCTGGCTGTTCTCCTCCTTAGGGATGAGGGCGATGAAGGTGGAATTCAAGGATGGAAGCATCCATCTGTTAACTCTAGACTCCTCGACTACTTGCCAGACTTCCTTCTTGATTAGATCCCAAAAGTTGTGAAAGAAGTCCGAAGTGAAGCCATCTAGTCTGGGTGCTTTCCCAACTTTGAGCTGTCGCATAGTTGTCTCCACTTCCTGTAAAGAAATAGGCCTGAGGAGTATTTGATTGTGTTCCTCAGTTACGATCTTAGGAATAATCTTGATGATCTTCTCTATAGCTGGCAGCCGATCAGTCTCCGTTTCCTGATGCACCCTCCGAAAGTGGGTGAGGAGTTCCTATTCTATATCTTCATGCTTCTCTAGATGTTCCCCTTGTCGATTTTGGAGGAGAGTAATGATGTTATGCATTCTCCATTGGATAGTGGTATGGTGGAAGAACTTTGTATTGCATTCGCCCTCTTTAAGCCATCGGATCCTCGATTTTTGTCTCCAAATAATATCTGCCTGTCTTGCTCTTTCTGAGATCTGCATTTGTAGTCGACGTTCCTGTTCTGCTATGGTTTCGGACCTGTCTTCAGCTATGATTCTCTGCTGCAATTTTTGCATCTCTTGTTTAAGAGTGTTTTGCGCGTGAAAAATATTGTTGAAGGTAAAGCGATTCCACTATTTTATTTTTTCCTTGATATGTTTTAGCTTTTGTTGGAGCTTGTACATTTTTGCGCCTTCTGGTGGTGTGAAATTTCTCCATGTCTCTGTTATCAGGTTATGAAAATTGGGGTGATTCAGCCAAAAGGCTTCAAAGGGAAAGGGCCTGCGAACAATGTTTCCCGGTCCTTGCCAGTCAAGCCTAATAGGCCAATGGTCCGAGCCAGAGAGTGGCAATATAGAGGCCAAGAGATCCCCGCCAAGATGTATTGTGTTATCAGAGATCAGGAATCTGTCTAACCGAGATGCAATTTGGTGGGCATCTGCATGCTTGTTGTTCCAAGTATAAACGCCATTATTGAATTCCATATCTATAAGCCTGTTGTTATGAATGTAGTTTTTGAAGTGCGTGCTTTCACAATCTAGCTTGATCTGTCCTCCTCTTTTTTCCTCCAATCTTGTAATCATGTTGAAGTCCCCTCCTATGATCCAAAGTGGGTGGGATCTTTTTGAGTTGATCTGAGTTAGGGTGTTCAATGTGTCTACTTTGTTTGTTGCCTCCTGGGGGAAGCAGACATTAGTTAAGTGTCCATGAACATTTGTCCCTATTAAATGAAACTTGGCCTGAATAAAGTGCTTACTGACATGTATGTTGGTAAGTGTTATAGCTCTATCATCCCAAACGATGGATAGCCCTCTTGAGGCTCCCATGGCTTCCACCGCCACTTCTTTGCTTCCTGGCCATCCTTTGGCAAGGATCTATTCCAATGTTGTGGAATTACACTTGGTCTCCTGCAAGAAGAGAATTTGAGGCTTTTCCTGTTGTAGCATGTTCCTTATTAATCGTCCCTTCCCTGGGCTGTTGAGCCCTCTGATGTTCCATGAGATGAGCTTCATGATTCACGATTGGGAAGGGGATTGTCTATAATTCTTATTCTTAGAGTTTGATCCTAGCTAACTTACGTTGAGATATATCACCACCTTCCTGGAGAAAAATGCATATGCCATATCTTAATGTTGGTATTTTTGTATTCAAATGCTCCACCTTATTGTGATATCAGAGATATTATTTTATTTCTTCAAAGATTCAATTAGCTCTCTCGAGACACTCATAACTTATGAGTAACAAGTATATTTAACTACCTTCTTAGAGATTAACATACACCAAGTTGCTTGCCTCTTACATCCAATACTCCAACACTACTAGGAAGAGGCCCCATGGCTAACTTTAAAGGTTACATAAACAAAATTTCAGAAGCTTAAATTACTCCCTTAACATCATGATCATTACACTTTTATTTATGGCCTTAAATGTTAGAAATGCATCTCTTAAGCAACAGGAATACCTCTTTCTTTTCAAGCTTCATTATCATTACAAATATGTTACCTACTAATATATGCCTAATGATTTTTCTTCATATTTCTTCTTTTAAATAATTTTTTTCTTTATTTCTAGTGTATTTTAATATTCGGATTCTCATCTCCATATATTCATTCTTAATAGTTTTTTTAATATTCACATTCTCATCTCTATATATTCATTCTTAACACTTTTTCAAACCAACAATAGTTCTTATAAATATTAAATATAAAAGTGGTCATTGTATTAAATATAAAGTTTTGTCTTAAAATATTTTTGTCTCAAAATGCTTTTGTTTTAAATATAAAGTTTTGTCTTAAAATAATTTTGTCTTAAACTGTTTTTGTCTTAAAATAATTTTGTCTTAAATATAAAGTTTTGTCTTTAAATTTTTGTCTCAAACTACTTTTGTCTTAAATATAAAGTTTTGTCTCAAAATATTTTCTTCTTAAATTATTTTTGTCTTAAATATAAAGTTTTGTCTTAAAATATTTTTGTCTTAAACTATTTTTGTCTTAAATATAACATTTTGTCTTAAAATATTTTTTTCTCAACCTATTTTTGTCTTAAAGTTTATATTTAAGACAAATCAATTGATATTAATTTTTAATATAAAATAACTAAAATAAAAAAATGATTTTTTGAGACAAAAGATTTTTTTTGTCTCAAAAGTGCCCTTGGTGTAGTAGTGTTGGAATAGGTTTCAAGACTAAATGAGCACTTATGGATAGGATTTTTGTAAAGTGAAGCCTATGGGTGCCCTTGTAAAATAGAGTGTTGATTCAGTTTATGGAAGAGTTCCAAGATGGAGATGACCTTGTAGGGGTCTACCAGCCTCCATATGTTTTCTGCAACAGCCATTACAGAAGTGTTATAGCTTTATTTCTTCTTTTCTCTATATGTGTATGGAGAAAGAGAACTATTTAAGTACTTCAAGTGGATTGTTGTACTTGTTTATGCTCATGGTAGTTGGAGTATGGGGTCTTGATTTGAGAGCCCTTATCTTGTTGATTGTTCCATGAGTAACTAGAGGTTGTCATATGTTTAGAGTGAGAGTTCTTGGGAGAAGAATGTTTCCTTGAAGGAGAAACTAGCCACTCTTTTTGTCAGCACATTTATGTACTCTTTACCATTGAAGAATTTTGAGCATAATGAGAAGGGGTAACGCCTTTAGATCTGACTCAAGGAGATGTAGCTAGGAGGGGTGAACTCCTTTATCAATTTCAGCTATGTTATTGTTTGATACATGCTTCCATTCAGTGTTTTGGTTTCAAGTTTTAAGTTTCTTCATGAAACTAACTTAAGTAAAAACACATAAAATTCATGCTTTTACTTTCTATTTTGGAGTCAAAACTCAAGCACATTTTTATCTTCTGATAAGGGTAATTACCAAAACATTACTAATCTACCCCAATACAAATCAATGGTGCTCTAGATTAATGATTATCAGAAACCGAAGTTGAATACAGTCATGATTCCCTTGTTTAATTCACTCAACTAGGTCATTCCGTATGTCTTCTTCATCCATGACATTTATATCTTCTACTATTTGTTGGTTAGTGTCTTTAATGCATAAAGGATATGATGATAGGTATAGTAGAAATTCCTTGATCTCAAGTTGTAATGGCTACTCTCCTATTGATATTTTCTTACATATCTCACAAATTTCTTCAAATGATAATTAGCATTCATCCCCTTTACACATTAGATTAAGGAGATCAATTCACTCATCTCTGATTGTTGAAAGTAAAATGGATTTTAGTGTATCAAATACGGGTTTATTTAATTTTTCCCCTTTAATGTTATATACAAATATTTCTATAAAGTCCCTAAAATTTTCATCTCCCTTTTGACTCATTTTCAAAATTTCCTCTTTATTATCATGTTGTGTACAATAGTATTTAAATATTTCTAAAAAAATGTTTTCATATCATCCCATGGTCTTACAGAGTTAGTACCTAGTCCCATAAACCATTTAAGAGCTCCATATTTTTAAGTAACTGGAAAAATTTTCAAATTTGTAGTAATTAATAAGTAATCATAAGATCTACAAAGTACTTTTGTAACAAGCCTGGTTAAAAAACCGTGTAAAAACATATAAGGCCACAATCATGGGACAATTATTCCAAGCTAAATGTTGGGAAACACATCTTAATAGGTGTTCATTTGGTTTATTATGGCTAAGGAAATTGGAAAAGACAATGACAAAGGCTTTAGAAAAGAAAAATGACATTTTTGGCACATTTATAGGAAATTCAGAGAAAAGGAAGGTGAAAGGTCATAGGTTTCATGTGAGTAGGAAATTGAAGGAAAATAATGGAAAATGAAGAAAATAGAGGCCTCATTGATAAAAAAGCTTATGAGGATCAGTTGGCAAGATTTTCTGGACAAGTTTTGGTGGGGCACTCATTATTCTCTCTCTCCCACTTACTCCTAGACACTTAGTTTTTTCTTGGAGCATTCTAACATTGGACCAAGAAAGGAAAAGAAGGAAAGAGTAAGAAAGGAAGAGAAGGATCACGTAACTACAACAAGATCCTTTGTAGGCATCAATTTGTATGTGTGATTTCCTTACTATATTTTGGAATGCATGGTATTGCATGTGGTTCTTTATTGTCATGGGATGAGTTTTCAGGTGTGACAGTGTTTTCATCCTAGCCTTGCCATTTCTAGATAGTCATGGTGTGATGAGGTTCTCATGTTTTGGTTGAGCTAGGTTGCTGGCTGGATTCGAAGCTAAGTGAGGTGGATCTCCGAAAGAAAGAACACATGGCCTAGTGATTCTTGAACCAGACTATGGATTTTGGTAAAGCCACTGACCTAATGACCCCTGAACCAGACTGTGCATTGCATTAAAGCTACGTATTATGTGCCCCAATGGACCTAGGAATCCTCGACTGGTGAATGGTGGGAAATATGGTAAAACTTATAGGTGGGTGCCCTTCATCAAGCATAGTAATCCCAGGATGGGATGTATGGTAAAACCTGGAGAGTGGAGTCTCGCTTAGGCCCTAGTGATCCAGGATAGATTACAAAAAAGCCCAGATATTGGTGTCTCAGTTATGGCCTACTGATCGCTGGATCAGAGTATGGATTGTGGTAAAGTGTAGAGACTAGGAGACAATAAAAGTCCTCACAGTTTATGTGGATAAATGTAGTGGCATCCATGCTTGTTTTGGCCTACTGATCTTGTGGAGATCATGGTAAATCCTATTATTACATGTTCAATATTTTAGCCTAGTGATCCGGTGTGGAGTGCGGTAAAGCCTAGCTTCTATGGATGAGGATGAGGTGGTTTAACCTTGAAATTCCTAGTTGGTTCTTTTGGTTTGGGTCCCATATTCATGCTTGGAATATGGTACGAGGCTGATTGACTGATGATATATTTGGCCTGGTCAATCTATGGTCAGGTGGAACGTCATAGTCCCATATTGGGTTGGGTTTTGAATTCATTAATAAGAGGTTCTTTCCTTAGTATCTTATGTGTAATGTACTGGTTTATATGTAGATTCTATGGCTGATGTATCCTTGATATTTTTATTGTTATTATTCTGGTTATAAACATGTATTATGATAATCATGATGTATGGCTCTCCTCATGTTTTGATTTTTGAATGAATGAAAAATGTATCTATGACATAGTAGATGATAATGCAACTAATGATATAGGGGAACAATGCTTCCTAGAAATTGTCAGATAAGTATGAGACCCCTATGCTCAGATCTATTGTTTAAACTTGTAGATTACATATTTGTGACATATTTCACGAAATGTCTATCATGGATATTAAGGGTCTATTCTAGTCCTTGTTGATCCGGATTTAAACAGGAATGCAACAAATTACAGAGATAACCATATACACAAAGATGCAGCGGAAATAATACTTCATTTCATTAATGAAAAACACTGAAATATGCTTACAACCAGAAATGGAAATAAATTAGCTAGGGCGATGGTAGCTTATCTCTAAGAAGAGATGTGGTGGCTACATGCCTCTGAACTGTGTTACAATGAGGCTCGAAGGCCTATTTATTGTTGAGAAACAATGGAAAACCCTTCACATTCCAAAACCTAACCCTAGGAGATGAAATGCCAAACTGTGGGCCCCGTTTGGGTAAATTGGTACATCAACTTCCCGAGGTCGTAACTTTGGCATATGATCTCCATTTGACGCGTACAATAGCTCGTTAGAAAGATCTATCCGAGCACTACCACTTTGGGAAGGGAAACGTCGGTCCATGGACCCAAGTTGCCCCCATATTTCCCAAAAAACGTCGTTTAGGGCCTCAAAACGGCTCCAGAAGTTCAGGACCCGAAAAACTGCTAAAAATAGTAAGTTGTGCTACAATTAAGGAAACTGAAAATGTTGAGAGAAACAATGGTGGGGTTCCAGGTGGACTTGGCAGGTGGCCACCAATATCCACTTGGATCATTCCTCCCCCCTTAGGAAGCAATGGTCCCCATTGCGTTGAGTTCCTCCATGAGATGATGAAACTTTTGCTGAACTTGTTCCCTGGTGAGCCACTTGCCCTGCTGAAGGAGTTGGCCTACTTTGACAACTCGATACAGTTAGATATTCTGTTGGCAAGTGTTCTTGATTTGTGTGTCCATGATCCGATCAGTTTCCACTTGTTCCATGCAATCTGGATTTAATTCTGTGGGTTTGAGCTGTTCTGCAATGTCGGATGTGTCTAGCAATGGTGGAAAGTATGGCCGAAGGCGGTTCACATTGAACACTGGGTGCAGGCCAAGGAATGGGGGAATGTTGAGCTCAAATGCATTGTCTCCCATAGCCTTAGTAATGGTGTAAGGACCATATCGGAGTGGTCTCAATTTCTGATAGGCTCTAGTAAGGTGTTCCTTTTGCAAATGCAACCAGACTTTGTTGCCCACCTGAAACTTGTGTGGCACCCGATGTTGATCATGTTGTTGCTTGTACTTGGCATTTGATTTCTCAAGAATGTCATGGACCTGTTGGCGAATATGTTGGATGCACTCAATGAAGCTGGTGGCCTTATCTGTTTCGAACTGGATATGAGCTGAATTTATGTGAGTAGCTGCAAGTGGCATGGCCACATCAATGGGGCATAGTGACTGGAATCCCAAACCCACCTGAAAAGGGCTATGGCCAGTGGAGCTATGAAGAGCTCAGTTGTAGCTGTGCTGAACATAGGGGAGGCTCTCGTCCCATGTGCGTGGATGCTTTGAGTTATACATGCGCAGAATGTGCACAATCATCCTATTGACAACCTCTGTCTGGCCATTAGTTTGAGGATGGAAGGCTGTGGACTTCGTGAGTTTGGTGTCCAGCATTGACCAGAGACTGGACCAAAATGTGCTGAGAAACTAACTGTCCCGATCTGAGATGATAGACTGTGGGATCCCAAAGTGTACCCACACTCATTCAAAGAAGAGTTTAGCAGTGGCTTCTACTGTGATATTCTTCTTGCAGGCCGCCATAATGGCCATCTTCGAGAACCTGTCGACGACCACAAAAACACAGTCATTTCCATGCTTAGTGGAAGGAAGGCCTAACATGTAATCCATGGAGATGGATTCCCAAGGTCGACTAGGGGTAGGCAACGGGGTATAGAGGCCATGCTTCTTAATGGTCAGTTTGGCAATGGCACAGGCAGTACATGATCTGATGTACTTCCCAACATCCTGTCGAAGATTCGGCCAGTAGAAATAATTTTGCAGTACTGCCACTGTTTTCTCGACCCCAAAATGCCCAGCAGCCCGACAGTAGTGTGCTTCCCAAATCATCTTGGCACGCTCACTTGAAGGAACACAAAGGTGACCCAGGTGGCATAACAGGGCATCCTGGAGGTGAAAATCTGGAACATGTTGACCCTCCAAGAGTGTTTGGTATGTGTGGCCAAATTCTGGGTCGCTTTTGTAGAGAAGTGGCCAATCAGAAGTCTCGTGCCCACAAGAGTTGAGCACGGTGGTTAACGCCATGATCGGTGGTCGACTGAGGCAATCTGCAACATTATTGGTGTTGCCCTTCTTATACTTGATATTCAAGTGGAACTGTTGCAGGTATGTAGACCACTTCTGATGGCGATCATTCTGCAATTTCCCTTGGGTCTGCATGAACTGCAGGGGTCGGTGGTCTGTGTGGATGACCGTTTCCTTCCCCAAAATGTAATGCTTCCATTGTCGGCAAGCCTGTACAATGGAATACATCTCTTTATCATAAGTGGGGTACTTCCGGACTGTGTCTGAAAGTGTTTCACTGTGATATGCCACTGGATGTCCATGTTGAGTAAGGACTGCCCCAATAGCATAGTCAGAGGCATCTGTCTCGACCTCAAATGGTTGTTGTAAATATGGTAACGCGAGCACTGGTGCCGCGCAGAGGCGATCCTTCAACTCCATGAATGCCTTCTGTTGAGATTCAGACCAAAATAATTTTGCTTTCGCCCCTCCCTTGGTGACTTGACTCAAGGGCCAAGTAATATGAGAAAACCCCAACACGAACCTGCGGTAGAAGTTGGCAAGACCTAAAAAGTTGCAGAGATCTATTAGAGTGGTTGGAGATGGCCAATCCCGAATGACTTGGATCTTGGCTGGATCGACATGCACCCCCTGTTCATCAATGATGTATCCTAGATACTGAACCTGGGTCATGCCAAAAGTGCATTTCTCCAAATTGGCACATAGCTTGTGTTGCCACAGTGTTTGGAGAACTTGTCGGATGTGGTGGAGGTTCTCTTCCCAACTCTGGCTGAAGATTAGAATGTCATCCAAGTATACTACTACAAAGGAGTTGGTGAATGGCCGCAAGATGTCATCCATTAGCTTCATGAAGGTTGCAGGAGCATTCGTCAATCCGAAAGGCATAACCAACCATTCAAAAAGGCCCTCCTTGGATTTGAAGGCAGTCTTCCAAACATCAGAGGGTTCGATTGGTACCTGGTGATATCTTGACTTCAGATCGATCTTGCTGAAATATTTCACCCCCTTTAGTTGGTCTAGGAGGTCATCAATCCATGGGATCGGGTACCTATTACGGACAGTGATCTTGTTCAGTGCCCGATAGTCAATACAGAGTCTCCACGTCCCATCCTTCTTCTGTACCAACATGATCTGGCTCCCACAAGGCGATGAACTCGGACGGATGTGACCTTTCTGCAGGAGCTCCTGAATCTGCCTCTTGATTTCATTGTTCTCCAGAACGGAGCGCCGATAAATTCGTCCATTGGGTAGCGGCGCACTTGGGGTCAGATCGATGGAGTGCTTGACCTGACAGTGCAGAGGAACCCCTGCAGGGGAGGTGAAGATGCCCCCATACTCCTCCACAACCTTGTCCATCTGTAGTTGTCGTGTAGAGGGACCCCGTCTGGAGGCCGCGGCCACCATCTTCTTCTTTCCTTGAGGGCGTATCATCTGGAAAACAAATTTCCTGGTTTTGGAAATGATCTTACTGCATTGTTTTGCAGTAATCAAAGAGATGGCAGTAGGTGGTGCTACCTCTGGTATCCTGTACAACTTATTTCCCAATGTAATAATAACAACATGGGACCTTGATTCATACACAGCATGTCGCTTCCACAAGTATGGCTGTCCTAATAATACATCACAAACTTCAAGGGGAGCAATGTCACACAATACCTCATCCGTGAAGGGCTTGATGTTGTATGGAAGGTGACACTGGTGGCTCACATGAAGATCTCGTCCTTGGTGAAGCCACCCAATGGTGTATGGTTGTGGATGTGCTATGGTCGATATGCCCAACTGCTTCACAACCTCTGCCGAAATGAGGTTCTTTTGACTCCCGCTATCAATAATGAACTGTATCAGGGAGCCCTTTACCCACATCTGGGAGTGGAAGAGACGCTCCTCCTCCTCTGGATCTTCGCGTTCATTTTTCTAGATTTTGGTGGTAGCAACAGTGGCGTTGGGATCCGCATTGATGATCTGCTTCCCTTTTTCATTCCCCTTATCGGTTTCTGACTCAGAGTCGGAACATGCATCTGATTCTAAAACCTTTAGCTCAACCACCAGTGACTACTTGGCCCGACTCTCACTTGTGTTGTGAGTGTAGCTCTTATGGAACTCACACCATTTTCCAGTGTCCTTTTTCAGCTTCGTTGTTGTGGGGAAAAATGCCTATGCAGGACGATCCTATCCACCTAACGTGTGACAGTGCTTAGCAACAAACAGAAACAACTACTCTAGTATTCTTCCTTTATGAATTAAGAATGAAGAGAGATGGGTGGACTAACCGGTGTCTTCCGTTTGTCCCTCGATCCTATTTCTCTTCTCTTTGGGAGTTCCCAGCTACTTGTCTTCTCGCTCACCCAGCTTCAAGAGGTTTCTGCAAGATCACAAGAAGAGAACACTACACAAAGACATAGATTCATATTCATAACTAGTTCAGGATTAGAAATAAACTAAACATACTACTGCAATCATACATCAAAGATACATTAGTATATAGGAGAAACCGAGATAGCTTTATTGATGAATAACAAGGTTCAGGAAGAGATACAACCCAGAGGGCTCCAATCCAGCATCTCCTTCCCAGCAAATGAAATTCCTATCTTCACCTTCCCTCAAAGCATTAAGCACCCAATGATTCCAATCTCAAACCAACAGCAATTCTTTGCAATAACAAAATTCCAACCTCTAGATCTCATGGAGGAGAGATCCATATATAGATGTTTGGAGAGAGGATGAGTCTGCTTGAGATCTGACTAGTCTCCTCTCCCTCTGTTAGTTCTTGCTTCCACTTGGATATTCTTGCTTCCACTTGGATATTAGGAACCTCTTACTCATCACCAGTCGAATTCACTGAGGCAAGTGTCATTGAGGAAGATTCTCGAAGCTTCCAGGGTCTTGACACCTTGATGAATGAACTTGCCATTTGTCAACTCTCGCTCAGCGCACCCTGGTAGTGCTTCTACCTACGTTGCAGTGCAGGTAGCCAGTGCAGACTTTGCATTTCAGCGCAGACAGCTAGTGGAGCCTCTGAATTGATCCTGAATTGACTTGTTTTTGAGCAGTTCCTGGTGGATAACTTCTGTGAATTGCTGTGGTTTGTTAGCCTTGTTCCTCTAGGGGTAGGAACAACATGTTTAGGGACTTTGGATCCCTTAGATTATGGACATTTCATGCTTATAGCTGCAAGGCACAAAAATGTCTATAACAGTTGCCCCCTAAAGTATGAGGCCGTTTATCGGGTGAAATGCTTTATCAGGAGGATCCGAAGTTCATTCATTGCTGGGAGGAGACCTGTAATACAATACAATACAATACATTATTTTTCATACTGCTTTCATGATCTAGCTGAGGCGGGCATTCCCATGCTCAGCTTTATAAATTCATTTTTCTGTACATAGAATAGACAATCGTCTGATGGTGATTATCTACTGCAATGATGTACATGTCAATGTCTTTATCTTTCCTGAATATATATCGCAGCCCGGACGGATGAAACTAGATCCGGGGTCTTCAAACTCGTTCGATCTTCACTCTAAGTACAAGTCGATCCATGTGAGAAATGTTCTGAAGTCGAACATGGAAAGACATCGCTTGATTACCGGTCAATGAGGTAAACCGTTAACAAGCGCGAGAGGAATCACCGATAATGATAATGACCCTCAAGGTACTGCAGTACAATTCACGTGGTGTGAATAAAGGACTTGGTGTCGAACACCACGCAAAATCTTTCGGTCGAAGGTCATTGATGTATACCTGTTGCCGGAAGTGAGAAACTTGCCATTGAGGCATGCAAGCTTCAAAGTACTGAAGGGGTTGTTCCTAGATCAACTTCTTGGATAATGAGCTGATGTCGACAAGAAGCGATCCGTCAAAGGAGGGCCTTAATGAATCCCACATCAGTGACACGGAACGAAGCAAATGATTTTGATGGAGGTGAAAACGATCTGATGACATATGATTCAAGGTGGCGGTCATGAAAGGATGAAGGATAATGTATGGGAGTGGATGGGACACAGTTGACTTCTCTGAACGACTTCTCTTGAACATATGGTGACAATTATGTGATGGATCAGTAGCATTACCCCAAATATGGATGGTATGGAGAGACCATGGTGATGTGACCAGTGAATGAAACAACCCAACCCGACTGTGGTACAGAGGAAAAGTGTCATGTTTAAGAGCGACTTGCTACCATCAAAGTTTTCTTGAGTTTCTCCCAATTTTTCCCCAGTCATTGCTGACTAGTACCTCTTTATTTTTGTCAAGCTTGAGGAGGATAACATATGCTTGTTCTATAACTTTCCCTTCGGGCAAGCCCATCACTATGTTTTAACGAGCCTAGCGATAGTGAAACTCGTTCTCGTCTAAAGACAAGTTTGTTGCTATTTAATGATTTTAACGAGTCTAGCGACAAAGACAACTCGGTCCTTTTCATTTTTAGAGAGTCTGAAAAGGTACGTAAAGTCAACTCCGAAAGTCCTTTTTCATCATCTAATCCCTTAAGTCCGAAAATGTATAAAACAATACAGAAGGGATGAGTTTTCGATAGTTTTAACGAGCTGAACAAAACAAGCGCTCGATCTTTTTGTGCAATAATCCCTCAGGTCCAAAAAGATTAAAATCTAGAGGACGGATAGCACTTCCGGTCGCTTTAACGAGATGGAAGGCGAAAACTCGGCAATCTTTTCATATTTTACGAGTCAGATGGAAAGAGCTTAAAGAAGACTCGTCTTTTGAGGAACGAGTGATGAAACGGGTTAGCAGCTGATTCCAGGTAAGGCTTGGAATTTTCCAATCACGGCAGTGTCACAAGGATGGCTAGTGAAATCACTCTTCGTAGCTGTTCCTCAAAATGGGTAAACAATCATATGGAGGTTAACGATCGGCCAAATGAAAAGTGGAGGTGACGGTGCAAACACGACCAAGGCTTTAATGGCTGATGATATTACATTCACTGTGGTTATTTACCGGGTAGTTCATTTTTTAACGAGCTTAAACGCGGATTGAAACACTTGCTCGATCTTATGTTTATTTTTTAACGAGCATGAACTATGCGCTAAAACTGCTCGGATCTTGCGTTTATTTTTTAACGAGCATGAATTGTGTGCTAAAACTGCTCGATTATATGGTCAAATTTTGATTTTTTACCATGACTAGCTTTGCCCTTTTCAGAGATAGTACTCTATCCTCAATTGCTGCATCAAACTAGTTAGAAATGAATAACATTTTCTTGAAAATGAGATTAAACCCTAATATTTCACTTTGAACTACGTAAAAAGCAATTAAAAAGTGTTTTTACCTCTCATTTTACCATTTCATTTGAACTTGGTTTGTTGGAGCTTTGGAGGTGCCTCTTTCCCCTTGATTTTCATCAGCTGATTCCAGGAGATTCTGCGGACGATTTTCGGCGCCATCTGGACCAGGTAGGAGCTAAACTTGAGCTCTTTCATTTCATGGTTTCTTTTCTACATTTTGTGCCTGTTTTCCTATTTTCCTGAGCTCCTAGGGTTTTATTGGATCGCTCTGCCATCAGTGCACCTGGTTCACTCGAGATGGTCTATTCCAAGTATCCATATGTTGGCATGGATTTCCGAGGTGATCCGGATTTGGTACTGCCGGATGGCGAACAGTGGGGTGCTATTGGTAAAATCTTCGACCATATCACTGTTTACTGTTTTTATTTGTAATGTCCTTGTGCTTTATTCTATCAAGACTTTAATCAAACTCATGTGTGCATGCAGATGTTGGTCCTGTTCGTCCAGCAGTTCGCCCGAGAGCGCCAGTCGCTGCCCCAGCAGGGGAGACTGCTGGGAGGGTTATTCTTCGCGACCTTGATGTGGCCGAGACCCTTACAGCTGTGCAGGAGCAGGTTGAGAGCCTTACTCTTGGCATTCCGGATGTGAGGATCGATGAGTTACCTCTACAGTTGCAGCGGCATACTACTGGTGTGCCTAGACGATCGACTCGTCTCTTACGCATGATTGCACAGGCCGTGACGTGCTATCATGAGCATCACTAGGCTAGGATGCCCCCTAGCATTTTGATTTTTTGGGTCATGCGACCGATTTTTGTCTTGGTTACAGAACATTATGTATAAACGATAAACAGCTTATATATATATATATATATATATATATATATATATATATATATATATATATTGATTTTCGGGGTTTATTCTGGTTGAGTTATATGATCCATATGTACAACATTAATGATGTGTCTCTTTTTATAAATGTCGCAAATGTCTATCTAACACATAGTTTGCTAATGAGTCGGTTAATGTGTTTAAGTTTCTAGAAATGTGTTGGTATTGAATTAAATCAAATTGTCTTTCCAAAATCTTAACCCTTAGGAACATGCGATAAATAACTGGGTTGCAGACAGAATATATACCATTGAGTTGTAGTATTACAAGTTGTGAGTCTAGCCTAACGATTAGTTGGCGTATACCATGGGTGATGGCATCAGAGAGTAGTTCTATCAATGCACTATACTCAGCGATGTTATTCGTTGATTGCCCGATACATACACCTCTGAAACTTACTAACTCGCCGCTTGGATCAAAAATGGCCCAGGCTGTGGAGGACAGGTTCCGCGAACTACGACTCGCTCCGTCGGCATATCCAACACATGTCTCCGGAAGGTTTGACATCTGCAATAAATGTAAAGAGGTGGATTACTCGACCAAAACAAACACTTTAGCGAAAACAAAATACAACAAAAGCATACAGGTTACTATTTAAGCAGAGTAACGCTTGAGGTACAACCCATTATGGGGTTGTGCCAGTGGAATTCCGTCATAATCCATTAACTCGTAGGCTCCTTTTGCTAACACTCGTTTAACAATATAGGGGCCCATCCATAAAGAATTAACTTTACCTGCTCCCAATTTATCGGATTCTTGGTCATAAAGCAAGACCAAGTCACCTTCTGAGAAGACACGGGGTTTGACATTTTCGTCGAACTACGCCTTGACTCGTTTCTTATGGGCTTCGTTAGCCAAAGCGGCATCACGGTGGGTTTCATCCAATTGGATTAATTCCAAGAAACAGGCCTCTTCTTCTGAAGTTCCGGGAGGAGATCAATTGTGAGTTTAAGAGACGAGATTTCACACTGGATTGGAAAGACTGCTTCCAGGCCATACACCAGTTGGAAAGGTGTGAACCTGGTCGCATTCCTTACTGATGTTCGGTAAGCCCACAAGGCTGAGTACAAGATTAGGTGCCACCTTCTTTTGTGAACTCTAATCATCCTTTGCAACATACACTTCAGGACCTTGTTGATCGCTTCAACTTGTCCGTTGGCTTGTGGATAATACGGGGTAGAGCTGTCGTGAGATAGCCCTAGCTTGGTAGCTAATTCGACCATCATGTGATTGTGAAAATATGATCCATGATCTGTAACTATAGCCTGTGGTACGCCGAACCTGGCGACTACATGATTGAAAAAGAAAAGGGCAGCTGTTTCAACAGTGTTATCTAATGTAGGCATCGCCTCGGCCCATTTGGTAAAATAGTCAACAGCGACTATAATATACCCATGCCCCCCGGTCGAGGTGCGGTTACATGTCATGAAATCGATGCCCCATTTGGCGAAAGGCCCAACAGCAACTATTGGCTGTAAAGGTGCGGGTGGTCTTCTGGTTTTGCTATCAAAAATTTGACAGGCATGGCAACTTCTGACTGCAGTTATGCAATCTTTGAACATGGTTGGCCAGAAGTATCCTGCTCGTAAGATTTTCTGTGTTGTAGCATATCCAGATTGATGCCCCCCACACGCGCCTGAATGACACTCATTCAGGGCTTTTTCGGCCTCCTCATGGGTGAGGCACCTCCTCAGAACTGTATCAATACCACGACGGTAAAGCATATCACCAACGATCATGTAGTCTTTTTCTTGGTATCGTATACGTTTTTGTTCTGAGTGAGAGGTGTTAGGCCTGAATTTTTGTGTTTGGAGATAAATTATTATATCTCCATACCACTCATTGCTTGTAGATATCAGAAACAAAGTCTCGTCCACGATTGATTCTTCGGATGTTTCATCGTTGGATGACGATGGGAGATCGCATAATAATTCTGCGAAAACTAAAGCTTTCTTTGATTTCGATTTTACAAATACCAGATCAAACTCTTGAAGGATCACTATCCATTTTGAATATTTGCCCCCCAGCAACTGTCGCGACAATATATAAGTCATGGGGTTGCAATCTGATAGAATGGTAGTTTTCCGAAAGAGTACATAATGTCGAAATCTTTGTATCGCTTGAATAGTAGTGAGTGCTAGCTTTTCAACATAAGAATATTTTCTTTCTGTATCATTCAAGTTTTTACTTAAATAATATATAGGATGTTCAATTCCATCGACTTCTTGAACTAAAACGATTGCAATGGTCGTATCCGTTGCAACCAGATACAGGTTAAAATCTCTTTGATAGTTCGGGGCATACATTAATGATGCTTTTACTAGAGAATCTTTCAGAGCGTCAAAAGAAGCTTGCGCCACCTGATCCCAGACAAAAGGTACATCCTTTTTCAAAAGACGAGTATAACCTTTAGCAAGTTCTGCGTAATTTGGAATGAACCTCCTCAGAAAGTTTGCTTTCCCTTGGAGTTTCTGAATCTGAAGCAAATTTGAAGGTGGAGGAAAATTAATGATTGCCTGAACCTTGCAAGGGTCGAGACGAATCCCATCCTTAGAGACTACAAAGCCGAGTAAACGACCAGAACCGACACAAAATACACATTTAGTCGAGATATTTATGGCTATAGTCTCTTCAATATTGGATAAGTTTCGCTCGGAATCCACCGTATTTACAGTGTTTGATAGGAATTCAAAAACTGAAGGGTGGTAAAGGTCACGTTGAGTATCTTCTTCATAATCCGGAAGAAGGGAACGATGGTGGCAATCATTCCATGGTGCCCCCTCAATCAACATTGATTGTAGGATTCCTTCATCGGTTCCATGCACTCTCGACCAAGGATCTAATGGGGTACCATATTCTCTAGACCTATCTACCCAAACGCTTGATGAGCGTTGATTTGGGTTCGCCTCCCATGCCCGAAACATTGATTGCTACAATATTTCTATAGGGCTTGGGGGCAAAACCATTTCATGATCCATGTTGATATCGTCTTCTGAGATCTTCGTGGAAGATATCATGTTGCAGGTTCTTACCAACGCTACTTCTCCTATATAGATTGGAGGTGGAAGTGCGAAAGTTCCCATTAATGTGGAGTCCTTCAGTAGGCCTACTCCAATATCTTGAAGCGAATGGTTGCTCCCATGGATCATTGGAATGCTTCCCATAACTTGAGACCCATTAGGGAGAAAGCTCTGTCGGTCGACGATTGTAATCCCTCCTTGAAAGGGGAATGCGATCTTTCTAAAATAGGTCGACACAACAGCTACCATGGCATAGATCCACGGTCTTCCTAGTAGGATGTTGTAATCAAGATTCTCATCGATGACTTCAACATCTATTTCTACCATTTTTCCCCCTAGTTCAACCTTCAAGTTGTTTAGGATACCATACGGGGTATATGTCCTTCCGTTGAATGCTTTTAATGTTGTCGAAGATCGCGACAAGGTTGGAGATCCTAAAGTTTTCCAGCAACTCATCGACATAATACAAGTAGATGCCCCCTCATCAATAATTGTTCGGTGAACTGTTTTGTTGAGGGCTTTCACTTGGATAAGGAAAGCTAGTTGAGCTGGTAACTAAGGATCGTATCCTTTGTTGTCAAAGGATACAAGATTGGAATCCTTAGGATCAACCCCACCAATGGCTGAGAACAAAGCTTGCCTTTGGGATGGACAATTTTGTAGTACTCCAAGAGTCGACATAGCGGATGGCGATTGGGCCAAATCTTCCACTATGTTATAATGTTGCGCTGCTCTGGCGCGAGGATTAAATGTCGACTTGTGTACCACTCCCTTTGGCGGTTTTATTGTTAATTCAGGAATGATGGGTGGTACAACTTCTGTCGAAGTTGTCGTCGAACTGCTTGGTTGATCTTTTTCTTTGCCGTTCCACAGCTACGGATTCCTGTAATCTTTGTTCCTTGTCGAAATCAAAGCATCATTCAGCTGTTTTGAAACCGACAAAATAAGCACTTGCGATGGGGAAGCATTTCCACTATCAACCAGATTTTGTCCCGGATTTGGAAACGGATCAGTTAACACCGCTGAGGTTTGCGAACTTTTGAAGAATTTCTTCAGCTCAGCTTTGTATGGACAATCCCTTGTCCAGTGATCCTCATCGCATATCTGACATGGATATTTCCTATTTCCAGGAGGGTTTGAAGAAGTTTTTTCAGGGGATGATTCACCCTGTTTCTTCTTCTTCCCTTTGTTTTGCTTTTTCTTGCTCCCTGGTTGTTTGGTTTCTTTGCCTTTATCTGCCGATACAGCATTTACTTCCGAAGCAAGAATTTCTTCTTTTGCATTTTGATCTGAAATCTTACGGGCCTTTTTGGAGTTGGCCTTTGTCGATTTCGCGTTTTTCGTGCCAATCACGCCATCGCCGGCATGAGAGTCATTGTTTGATTTAGGAGGAGGAGGAATTGAAAATTCCGGTCTAGGGGCGTCAGGTATTTTGTCATAGAGCGTGCCAGACTGAGTATAGACTAAGTCTAGATACTACGCACGAGCGATAACTTGCTCTTCCGTTACGACTCCCCCCTTTGCCACATCTTCCGTTATAGCAGGAAGTAATGACTTGATAAACCATTCAGCTAATAACTGATCGGGAACGTACATTTTTACCATCCTACGGCGACGTCACCACTCATGTATATGATTAGATATGTGAGTGGCTGTTGTCTGTTTGAAGTTGGTTAAGATTTCCGTTCCCGTTTCATACCTTATCGGCAATTGAAAATGGGTTAAGAAAGTCGTGGCTAGGGAGCTGAAATTGTCGAACGAAGCTCTAGGTAATTCAATATACCATTTTGCCGTTGGACCCGTTAACATCCTCTAAAAAAGGCAAAGCCTTATCAAATCATCGTTTAGGGTGTTCGATGAACACCACAGATGAAAAGTCATGACATGATTCGATGGGTCTTCACCTGGATTTCCATTAAATTTAGGAATGTCCGAAGGAAGTTTGTGAGGAATCGCTGGCCACCAAGGGGCGTAAGCAATTGGATCGTTTGTTAACCGGCGTAAATTGGGTAACTCTAAAGTTGCCACGAATGGTAACTGTTGATTCAGGTTAGGTGAAGCATACCCAGGATACGATGGGATCGCCTGAGCAGTTGGCCTTTGCATACCAGCATAATGTAATTGATGTTGGTATGACTAATACGGTTGGTGGACATGACCACCATAAAGTGGTTGATTTTGACCATTTTGAATGTATGGTTGTCCACTGTTCGCAAAGATCTGCTGCTCAGAACCTTGGTATACTTGTTGGAATTGTGGTTGTTGATATTGCACCAGCCACGGTTGCGAAGCCATGTTCTGTTGTGCTATACTAACCGTTGGACCAAGGTGTGGGGTAATTGTACCTGTTTGGACCTATGTCGCCCCACCAGTAGGCGATTGTGGTTGAGTCACAGGGTCAAGGGGCTGTTGCATTACAACCTGAGAAATCTGAGGTTGACATACAACAGGGAACGTTTGAACTTGCGACACTGTCACAATAGTCGGTGTGGTCGGGATGTTCGACATAAGTACACATTGTTGCATAGAATACACAACCCTTGGTTGTTGAGGTAGCATAGGTACCCAACTACTTGATGCAACTCCAGTATAACCTGAATACTGTTGTGAACTCCCGTATGGATATCCTCCTGGAGGGGGTAATGAAAGGGCATACTACCCCCATACGGTGGCAATCCGGAACTCAAGGGGATTGTTTGTCCTTGGGGACTGGATTGCCCAAATTGACCTCCAAATGGATCAATCTGGCGAGTTTCAACATAAGAGTTGCCGGATATTATTCTGGAGGAACAAACTGGAACGGACCACACTGTCGAAATAGTCCCTGGGTGGACTCCTTCTAGCGATTGTGAGCTAGTCGGGACAGATGGTATGCCGACAAACATTGTCGGAGTGATGGCAGGGAGTTCTGCTGTCGCTGTGTCATTCGACACAGTCCTAGATGTTGACGGTTGTTCAGACATTTTGAGTCTATCCAAGAGATTACCTAGCGATTCTACAGGAACTTCCACTGGTGGTAGACTAACTTCTGATGTCGAAGGAAATAGGGTGACCCCAACTCCAAAATGTGTTGGAGTACTTTCTTGCGGATCTTCTACAATTTCCTCTATCAAAATCAAACCAGGTGGAAGGGGAAGACCGTCAGGTCCGTAAAATATTTCTGGTGCCGAAGAAGGGGTTGAATCAACAGCGACAGATGTTTGAAGAACAAGACTCTCTGAACCGGTTACAGATGGAACTGGTTCAGTAACACAAGTGTTTTTTCTCTGACCAGGATCAGTATTACTGTCCCTCTGTGGCTGTTGAACTTCTTCTATAGAGGCAGGGATTCCATAAATGTTTGGAGTAACCAGAACCTCTGATGTCGTCGGAACACTTGTTCTAACTTTAAGAGGAGATTTGGATCCAGTTAAATGAGTTCGCTTTGTCCGTACTGTTTTCGATTCCAGAGACAAAGATGGTTGACTCGTAAGCCTCCGCGAACGACGGGGTTTCAATTGACTTTCTTCCACGATTGCGGATTACTTGACCAACCAAAATACAAAAGGGGAAAGTGTGTTTCCGAATTAAATGAATTTTTTAGACGCTTTTAGACACAACTTGCTTTTTCACTTTTAAAGAGTCAAGAAAAAGCTAAAGATGACTCTAGTCTCCTTCGAAGTTTTAACGAGCCTAAAGTGACAAATGCTCGGATGGACTTTTTCCGTTATAGAGTCTGAAAAAGGCCAAAAGGAACTGCTCTGGAGTTCTAGGTAGAGGGTGTGCCAAACATTTCGCAAAACTGTAGAATACTTTTTAGGGTACGGGCGGTCGATCTTCCTGAATGTTGTGTTCAGTGCGTTGCGATCAGTAGGGCGGCCGACATGGCTTCCTAAGGATAAAGGTTTTATGCCTATAGGGTTCTCCCAATATATACGCGATGGTATGTGGGAGAACAATCCGTACTGGCGCTATCATCCCTCAGGAGGAATCACCCACCATCAGTGAGATCGACAGTCACCAGGCTTTACGACGCCGGAACACATCTCTAGCCTAGACCTCTATGTTGTGCGTTATGTTGCAAAGCATTGTTAACTTCATTCAATTTATTTTAGGTTGATCTTTTTAGAAGTTTGCCTTTTGAGGTTCACCGCGAGATGTATGATACAATTCCTAAATGCAGTCTAAAGATGATAAGCAAGCTTTTTATATCTTTTCAACCATGAAAATCCTAGCTACAAAGGGAAAAGAAAGACACCATCTTTTCTCAAAGAGCAATCAGCACACTCTAATGCACTTTTCCTAAATCAAACATGCAAACTATCAAGATGCAAATGCACAATGCAGGTGTTTGTTTTCCGCTTTCTTAGTATTGATGCCTACAAAGAAAGCTTTTTGTACAACTTTAAATTTGCTTTTAAATGAGAAATACAAACAAGTTTACTATTTCGAAATCAGAAAGGGTAGAAGAGACTACAACACTTAATGATTTTCAAAATGAACACTTGTTTCGACACTTAAAAGAGACAAACTCAAACCAAAACCAAAAGTAAATGTATAATCAACTGTAAACAGCCAATGAACTCTCTCCTAAGATCACAATCAACAGATCTGAATCAAGGGCTACAGGATGACTATTTCACTCTTGCAAAGGAAAACTGTAAATGACGCCACAAACACATAAAAACACTCATAGTCTTTTTGTACAAAAGGAGGTGGAATTTAAGCAGAGAAAAGGAGTTATCAGACAGGTACCTATGCTGGTTACAAGCTGCAAAAATCAGAGATCAAAACAAGGCAAAACAGAGCAGAGAACCCCAGCTGCATAAGGCCTAACTGGATCAGCGCACCCTCAAAACAGGGGTTTTGACATTTAGCGCAGGTAGCCTTCACGGGACCTGCGTTGAAATGCAAAACCTCTTCACAAGGTCTGCGCTGAAGGAGAAACGAGAGTTTCTCACTAGGTTCTAGGTCACAGTTTGCTATTTAATCTACAGTTTCAGGCCAAATCAAAGGAACAAGAAAGGTACAATCAAAGGGATGCTTTGAGGAAGGGCTAAGATCTATCACAAAGGATCATCAAATCATTTGTGAATCCATTGTTCAGATCATAGACAAGTCCAGTGATTGGATCAAAGCAGCAGCTGTCTACTTCGCATCTGAAAATAGCAGATGCAGTTCGATTGTTGTTGTTGAGTCTATGAAACAAACAATGATAGAGACACAAATAGAATAACTAAACAGATCTCCCCAACGGAGTCGCCAATTTGTTGTGGGGAAAAATGCCTATGCAAGACGATCCTATCCACCTAAGGTGTGACAGTGCCTTAGCAACAAACAGAAACAACTACTCTAGTATTCTTCCTTTATGAATTAAGAATGAAGAGAGATGGGTGGACTAACCGGTGTCTTCCGTTTGTCCCTTGATCCTGTTTCTCTTCTCTTTGGGAGTTCCCAGCTACTTGTCTTCTCGCTCGCCTAGCTTCAAGAGCTTTCTGCAAGATCACAAGAAGAGAACACTACACAAAGACATAGATTCATATTCATAACTAGTTCAGGATTAGAAATAAACTAAGCATACTAATGCAATCATACATCAAAGATATATCAGTATATAGGAGAAACCGAGATAGCTTTATTGATGAATAACAAGGTTCAGGAAGATATACAACCCAGAGGGCTCCAATCCAGCATCTCCTTCCCAGCAAATGAAATTCCTATCTTCACCTTCCCTCAAAGCATTAAGCACCCAATGATTCCAATCTCAAACCAACAGCAATTCTTTGCAATAACAAAATTCCAGCCTCTAGATCTCATGGAGGAGAGATCCATATATAGATGTTTGGAGAGAGGATGAGTCAGCTTGAGATCTGACTAGTGTCCTCTCCCTCTATCAGTTCTTGCTTCCACTTGGAGATTCTTGCTTCAACTTGGAGATTAGGAACCTCTTACTCATCACTAGTCGAATTCACTGAGGCAAGTGTCATTAAGGAAGATTCTGGAAGCTTCCAGGGTCTTGACACCTTGATGAATGAACTTGCCATTTGTCAACTCTCGCTCAACGCACCCTGGTAGTGCTTCTACCTACGTTTCAGTGCAGGTAGCCAGTGTAGACTTTGCATTTCAGCGCAGACAACTAGTGGAGCCTCTGAATTGATCCTGAATTGACTTGTTTTTGAGCAGTTTCTGGTGGATAACTTCTGTGAATTGCTGTGGTTTGTTAGCCTTGTTCCTATAGGGGTAGGAACAACATGTTTAGGGACTTTGGATCCCTTAGATTATGGACATTTCATGCTTATAGCTGCAAGGCACAAAAATGTCTATAACATTTGCGGCGCTGTTCTTTGCTTGCAGCCTCGGCGGGTTGTCTTGGGCTGTCCCGCCTTGGCTTTGTCCTTTGTTCTGTGGTTTAGGGGCACCTTTCCCCTGCTTTGGATTCGCAGATCCAAAGTCTCGCTTCTTTTGTTTAAACTTCTGCTCGACCTTGACAACATATCGGTATGCTGCTTCGAGCGAGGAGATGTTCAGGAATTGTATTTCTTCCTGGATGTACTTGTGCAGGCAGCCACGGTATTTGGGTATCAAATGTTGCTCTGAATCCTTGATACCCAACTTTGTGCGAAGGGTATGGAAAAGATTGGTGAACTCCGGCATGTCTTGGTCCCTTCCCTGTCGCAGCGTGGTCCACTTTATGTATTCATCCTCATAGCTTCCGACAGGGTAGTACTGCTCCTTGATGGCATCCCGAAATGAATTCCAGGTGGGTGCGGCTGAAAATAGTGAACCAGTACTTTCATCTTTCTGCTCGCAGTAGGTTTCCCACTAGTCCTTGACGTGGGGGGCTGCTTTGAGAAGAGCGAAAAAAATCTTTTCCCGACTTGAAAATTCATGAACAAAAAAATAACCCTCTAGCAGATTTAACCATTTATCTGCGGCATCTGCGTCTATCTGACCCTCGAATATGGGGATTTCAAAATTAACTTGTACCTTAAAGGGTGTGGCATTTCCAGAGTAGCTGTTGGAAGCCGATGCATCGCTTCTGGGTAGCCGCTGAAGGATCTGGGCAAAGCTATCCATCATCGCGTTTCGTTGTCGCTCGAGGGCTTCTTCGAGCAAGATTTTGATGGGATCTCCTGCCCCCTCGTCTTTCTTCTCATCCGCCATGGGAGGCCATCGGGATTTGCGAGGCTGGTCTTGCAAAGGTTCAACTAGTTCAAGCCCTAACTCCTTATATCCCGACCTTGTTGGGGACATGCAAAGAAAAACAGAGAAAAAGTAGACCGCTCTGATACCACTGATCCGAATTTAAACAGGAAAGCAACAAATTACAGAGATAACCATATACACAAAGATGTAGCGGAAATAATAATTCATTTCATTAATGGAAAATACTGAAATATGCTTACAACCAGAAATGGAAATAAATCAGCTAGGGCGATGGTAGCTTATCTCTGGGAAGAGATGTGGTGGCTACATGCCTCTGAACTGTGTTACAATGAGGCTCGAAGGCCTATTTATTGTTGAGAAACAATGGAAAACCCTTCACATTCCAAAACCTAACCCTAGGAGATGAAATGCCAAACTGTGGGCCCCGTTTGGGTAAATTGGTACATCAACTTCCCGAGGTCGTAACTTTGGCATACGATCTTCATTTGACGCGTACAATAGCTCGTTAGAAAGATCTATCCAAGCACTACCACTTTGGGAAGGGCAACATCGGTCCATGGACCCATGTTGCCCCCAAATTTCCTAAAAAACATCGTTTAGGGCCTCAAAACGGCTCCAGAAGTTCAGGACCCGAAAAATTGCTAAAAATAGTAAGTTGTGCTACAATTAAGGAAACTGAAAATGCTGAGAGAAACAATGGTGGGGGTCCAAGTGGACTTGGCAGGTGGCCAACAATATCCACCTGGATCACTTGTTGATTTTTGCAACTGTACCTTTATTTCACTGTGAAATTCAATTCCTAAAAGTGTCATTGAGTTATAGGCAGTGACCTAGGCTCTGGGCTTGAAAAGGTGGCACAAATCCTAGAGACGCAAGCATAATGCTAGGGAAACAAATCCCAAAACGCACCCACACCCTTGCTATGGGAGTGTCCAAAGCCTCCCAGGCACACCCTTGTGCATATCAAGAGAGTGCCTAGGGGTTTGATGCACTAAAACTTCAGTTGGTCTCAGAGGTTCATTACCTGAGTGGTTGGGATGGCTCCTAGGAATTCTGCTGCTGATGTGGAAGGCCTGTGTGATGTGCTCCATCAATTCCACTTCCTTAATTGACACTGTTATGAAACCAGCTCAAGAAAAGATAGAAAAGACAGATCAACGCCTTAGAATTCAGCCTCTTCGAGGGGGCAACCTCCTTTACATTACATAAATGAACAATTCTTGGATGATTCAAATGACAAAACCTCCTTTCTATATATAGGAGTCTAAGGAGTCACAGTATAATCCAGCCGACCTAACAATAATAATATAAAGCCACAAAAATAACAATAGAGGGATTCTATGGGCACATTAATAACAATATGGGGGGCAATGGGGGCACAACAATATAAATAAGGGGTATAACTACAATAGTAATGGGGTAATCACTAGTATTATAGGGACCCAACATGCCCCTCTCCTTCAAAAAAGTGTTGTCCTCAACACTTGAGTAGTTCTGGATATTTCTGCATAAAATTCTCATCCTCCCATGTGGAATCTTCAGCGGATAAGTTCTTCCACTTGATAAGGTACTCTGAAATTGATTGATTTCGTAGCTGTCGAGTTCTTGTTTCTATAACTGCTTCCGGTTCCAATATAATTTTTCCTGCCTCGTCAAGTTCTGGCAATATTGTTTGAACTGGGAGCTTGTCGCCTATAACCTTCTTTAAGCATGAAACATGGAAAACTGGGTGAAATCGAGAGGCTGCAGGAAGCTCCAATTTGTATGCCATAGTACCAATCTTTTGCAACACCTTGTACGGACCATAATACTTTGGTGATAATTTATTATCCTTCTTAGCTTGCTTGAGGGACATTTGCTTATATGGTTGTAGCCGTAGGAATATCCAATCACCTACATCAAAACTTCTTTCACTGCGATGTTGATCTGCCTGTTGTTTCATTCTATTCTGTGCCAACACAAGGTTATCCTTTAAGAGTTGGAGGACTTGTTGTTGATGTTCGATGTGATGTTCCACTGCCTGAACCTTAGAATTTTCTCTTAAATATGATTTGATGGATGGTGGTTGATACCCATAAAGTGCCATAAATGGGGTCATTTTTGTTGCTGTATGAAAGGAAGTGTTATACCACCATTCAGCCAGAGGCAACCATTTGACCCATTGTGTCTGTTTATCAGATACAAAGCAACGAAGATATCCTTCCAAACATTTGTTTACTATCTCAGTTTTCCCATCAAATTGAGGATGATAAGATGAGCTATGAGCTAACTGAGTACCAAGACAAGAAAATAATTCTGTCCAAAAATTTCCAGTGAAAATGGGATCTCTGTCACTTACAATAATCTTTGGGTTCCATGTAGCCTTTGAATTGTTTCCATAAATGCAGTAGAAACTGTACTGGCTTTAAATGGATGTGATAATGCACAAAAGTGTGCATACTTGGTAAGTCTGTCAACTACCACCATGATGACACTCTTTCCCTCAGACTTGGGTAAACCTGTGATAAAATCCATTGATACCTCCTCCCAACGTTGGCTTGGAATGGATAAAGGTTGTAATAGACCCGATGTCTTAATTGTTTCAACTTTATTTTGTTGGCAAACCAAACATTCTGCCACAAACTTTTGAATATCTGATTTAAGGCCATCCCAAAAAAATTCCTTCTTAACCTTGTGGTAAGTTTTTAAAAATCCTGAGTGCCCTCCTAAGGGAGAAGTGTGCAATTCCATAAGAATCTTTTGTTTTAGCTGGGAATTCTTACAGAGGTATAAGCGATCTTTGTACCATAACGAATCATTTTTCCAGCTAAATGTATCAGACGTACTGGAATCTTGTTGTAGCTTTCGAATAAGTGCCCACACTTCTTCGTCATTCTTCCATTCCTCCCTTGCTTCATTTATCCAATCTGGTTGGATGATAGAAATAGCGCACAACAATGCTTCCACATCCTCATCCTTTCTTGAGAGTGCATCTGCCACCACATTTTGCTTCCCTTTTTTGTAGATGATTTCAAAGTCATAACCCAACATCTTTGTGACCCACTTTTGTTGCTCTTCAGAGGATAATCTTTGTTCTAAAAAGTATTTAAGGCTATCATGATCTGTTTTTACCTTGAAGTGTCTTCCCATTAGGTAGGGTCGCCATTTCTTAAGTGCATGGAGTATTGCCAACATTTCCTTCTCATAAATAGCTTTTCTTAGAAACTTTCCCTTGATTGGACGACTTTCAAAAGCAATGGGTCTTTCATCTTGCATTAGAACAACACCAATTCCATTTCCTGAAGCATCACATTCCACAATAAAGGTTTTTGTGAAGTCCGGTGTAGCTAAGACCGGTGCTTGGCACATTGCCTCTTTAAGATGTTCAAAGGCCTTTGTTGCTTCCGGAGTCCATGAAAATGCATCTTTCTTCAATAATGTCGTTAGAGGTGCTGCTATTCTCCCATAATTCTTAACAAACTTGCGATAATACCCTGTCAACCCAAGAAATCCACGCAAATGCTTTATGGATGTGGGGATTTTCCATTCCTTAATGGCTTTAATTTTGCTAGGGTCTACCTTAACTCCTTCATGAGATACAATATGACCCAAATATTCCACCTCCTGGACTCCAAAAAAAATTTGGATCTTTTGGCATATAATTGTTTCTCCTCCAATAGTTGTAGCACCCTGTCAACATGTTCAACATGATCCTTCCAAGACTTGCTGTAGATAAGTATATCATCAAAAAATACTAACACAAATTTTCTAAGGAATGGTTTGAAAATTGAATTCATCAAACCTTGAAATGTTGAAGGTGCATTGGTAAGGCCAAAAGGCATGACCAAAAATTCATAATGACCCTCATGAGTTCTAAATGCCATTTTCGGAATGTCTTCAATCTTCATTCTGATTTGATGATATCCTGAACGAAGATCCAACTTGGTGAAGTAAATTGATCCATGCAATTCATCCAGTAATTCATCAATGACAGGAATGGGGAACTTATCTTTAATAGTGAGCTTGTTGAGCTCCCTATAATCTGGACACATGCACCATGATCCATCCTTCTTGTGCACCAATACTACTGGAGCAGAGAAAGAACTTTGACTCGGTTGAATTATACCAGCCTCTAGCATTTCTGCAACCATACGTTCAATTTCACTTTTTGGACATAGGGATATCTGTACGGCCTGATGTTTGGAGGAACACTTCCTGGAATCAGATGAATAGCATGATCATGATCACGCATAGGTGGGAGACCTTTGGGAGTCTCAAATACCTTGGAATGATTGTCCAGGACTTTTTGGAGATCTGGAGAAATAGATGATTCCAATGTGGAAACATCTAGCGAACATAATTGTGCAATTACACCTCTTTGCTCCTTTTTTAGAAGCTTTGTCATGCCATTAGAGCTGATTATCTTTCCTGGTTTCCCTGCAATACCCCTTAATTCAACTTCCTTTCCTTCCACAGAAAATTTCATGAAAAGTTCTTGAAAATTAAAAGCTATTGTACCCAAGGATTGTAGCCATTGGACTCCTAGTACAACATCAGCACCTCCCATTGGAATGGAAAGCATTGGGCTAGTCAATACATATTCTCCCATGGATAGCTTGATATTATGGCACTTTCCAGAACAATTTATTGTTCCTCCATTTGCAATCATCACTTGACACTCTGGTGCTGGATATAGGAAGCAATTCAATTCTTTTGCTACCCTACAATGAATAAAATTGTGGGTGCTTCCTGAATCAATCAACACTATTACCTTTTTCTTCTTGATTTGTCCTTCTATCTTGATGGTTTGAGGAGTGGTAATTCCCGCCAATGCATTACAAGATATGGTCGGATTTATTTGTTCTTCATCTAGGCTTTGTTCCTGGAATATATCCTCTTCTTTTGACCTTTCTTGCTCCTTTTCTTCTTCCTCTTCACAATCTATGTAGAATAATTTCTTCTCAGCACACTTATGACCTTTTGTGTATTTGCTATCACAATTGTAACAAAGCCCTTTTGCTCTTTTTTCTTCCAATTGTTGTGGTGTCAACCTTATAGGTTGTGGAAGACTATGGGCAACAACACTTTCGTCTTTATAGTTGTGAATGGTATGCTTCCTAGTTGCCATAATTTTGCTTTCCATTTTTCTTGCTAACCTGAATGCCTTCTCTAATGAATCAGGTTCCCAAAGGCGCACATCATGTTGGATATTATCCTTTAAAGACCCTATGAACACATCAATCCTATGCTCCTCTGGAATATCTTTTACCCTTATGTTCAATTTTTGGAACTCCTCAATGTGCTCCATTATTGAACCCTTTTGTTTGAGACTTATCAATTGGCTAAAAAAAGTGTTGCTTTTTGTATCCTCATAATGTGCTATCAATTCTTCCGTAAAAATTGCCCAAGTGATAAATGTTTACGAGAACAAAGCCATTGATACCATACAAACTGATTTGGTTCCAAATATAAAGTTGCCATACGTACCTTTTGTGTGTTTTGCACATTATTGAGATCGAAGAATTGCTCCATCTGTAATATCCATGTGGCGGGATCCTTGCCATCAAACTTCCTCATATCGATTTTTGGAACATGGTGAGTCTTCGATCCAACATTAGAGTCTATGGAATCATGATTAACATTTCTTTTGTTCTCATCATGAGTTTCCTTTAGTACTCTTTCACCCTTAGTGACCATTTCTTGTAGCAACTTATTCATATTTATCTTCAATTCTTCCATCTTATCATCCATGCCATCAATTTTACCGTCCATGCCATTCACCTTAGCTTCCATGCCATCCATTTTAGCTTCCATGCCCTTTATCTTAGATTCCACGCCATTTATCTTAGCATCTGTTAGCTTTTGTGAGCGTGACATTTGTTGCACTTGTTCTTGTAATTTTGATATATCATGTAGCATTTCTTCCTCTTCTTCATGAGTCATGCTAGAGCTTTCAGGTTCCTTACTAGGTGTTTGCATTTTCTTTCCTCGAGGCATCAGTTATCGATAATAATGCTTTACTATGCCCTTTGAATTCCTTCAAGCCAAGCTTATGCAAAAATTAAAAAAAAAAACTACACACCTTTTTTTCTTTGTAGAAGCCTGATATTGAATCTGATGTATCTTTGTAATTTCGAATCATCCAGTTCCAAAATTTTGACCTGTAGTAGCCTTCTATGTTCTCTTTCCAATGCCACAAGTCTTATCCAAATTGGATTCTCCAAGCAAGAGTTATGCACAATCTCCCGCAGTGACCGGATTATAGACTAGTTCAGTAGAGCGAGCTTGTACGAAGTGCCACGTGTCACTGTTTCAACCTTTGACTCTAAAAAATATATAAAAGAAAGCTACAGTCCGTCCTCTTTCTTTACCTACTTACGAAATTTCAATCCGATGCTCAGAAAGAAAGTTATGACGATTTTCCCCAGGTCGCCTGTTTTGAGTGTAATTCAGGAGTCTGCAAAAAGACCAACTTCCTCAGATCATATCTCCAAAATATCGTGGGAAAAGCTCCAAAATTCGGACCCAAGGTTCAGCACGATTTCGTCTCAAATGGGTTTTTTTTACGACTTCTGAAACATCACAGAAAAAAATTTATAGCGAAAATTCCACGATGACCTGTTTGGAGCAGCGAAACCCTAGAATCCAAAGCTCTGATACCAAATGTTATGAAACCAGCTCAAGAAAAGATAGAAAAGAGAGATCAACGCCTTAGAATTCAGCCTCTTCGAGGGGGCAACCTCCTTTACATTACATAAATGAACAATTCTTGGATGATTCAAGTGACAAAACCTCCTTTCTATATATAGGAGTCTAAGGAGTCATAGTATATTCCAGCCGACCTAACAATAATAATATAAAGCCACAAAAATAACAATAGAGGGATTCTATGGGCACATTAATAACAATATGGGGGCCAATGGGGGCACAAAAATATAAATAAGGGGTATAACTACAATAGTAATGGGGTAATCACTAGTATTATAGGGACCCAACAGACACATAGGGAGTCGAATCATATCATAGTAACTTCTCGTCACATGTTTAACCTAGTTGGTCAGTTACTTGGGTAGATGTGGGAAGAGGGTGTTACAAAGTGGTATCAGAGCATGGTTCAACACTTGGATTAGATCCGCCATAATGTGTTTTTCATGCATGCATGTAGGTTGTATATGTGCTTGTTATGTATGCATGGTAGTGGTCATTGTCACAGTTGTGTTTCCATGTACGATTTGATGATGTTTTTTTAGGATGTGTTTGTCATGCATGCATGTCAGTTGTATATGCATTTGTTTCATGAATTGTCATGGTTATGGTTATACGTGTATGGTAGGTCAGACATGCACTGTGAGGTCATTGTATGCAATTAGGTCATCATAATGATATTGGTATGTTATGATGCTAATGTGTTTGTTGAGATAGAGTAGGAGATGAAGATCATTAAAGTGAAGTTGCAACAATAGACTTTTGGTTACATCATACATGTCTGTATGGAGGGCATGCAAGTATGTTGGTTAATGTTTTTTGTAAGCATTAGAGTTATTGATATGATTTTCATTCTACTATTATTATGGTTACATATATGAAAATGATATTTTATTAGTGTAGTCATATGCACATGTGTTGGATAGTCATGAATTAACCTATTGTATGCATTATGGTCATATGCATGATGCTTATGTTAATTTCATTGAAGATATTGATGTTACATATATCATGCTAACTAGGATTGGTCCATGCAAAAGATTATGGTTATGGTATTCATGTATGAGCCGACTTATTTGTGATAATGTGTTGTACTAATCTAGACTAACTATGCATATTTGATTGTTTTGCATGAATGGCGATCGTTTATGAGCTTATGATGTGAACACATTAGCTAGTTACTATTATGGATATCATAACCTTATTTATGTTTGAGTTAATATGTTATGAATTTATATCATTCTAATTTAGATTGATTTTGCAGATAGGGTAGCCTCCCCAGAAATACATTAAGTTATTAGTTTTCTTATTTCATCTATTTGGTGTTTGAATGTTTGACTATGTTGTTTATTTGGTGTTTGTGTGTTTGGTGTCTATTATGTCATCTATTTGTTGTTTGAATGTTTGATTACTTGAATGATATGAGTATGTATCTATACTATTTATTGTCGAAATGATCTTGTTTTAAGATGGTTGTACTAATACATATGTGTTGAGAAATCTAATATGTACTTGAGTGTAAGTAGGTGATAGTTGTAGCATTATGTATTATGACTTATGAATGTGAGTTGATTGTTGAGTGGGACATGGTTGATAGACTTGGTAAAGGTTGATTTAAAATTAATATACATGATTTCTTGATCTTTGGAACGTGACACTGACGTGTGAGAAATTGTAGGGAAACATGCTTGGTATTAGCTTGGCAAGGTAATAGTTTATGTGTTTATATAATTAACAGTTGGGTGATGTGATAGTGCATAGTAAGACTCAGTTGCAACAAGGAAAAGTTAAAAGAAAGGAATTGGGTGAAAAATTCCTTTGGATATGTTAGGAAACCACAATTCCAAATAAATGAGTGCTTTACATATAGGAAGTTTTCTTAACCTTCAATTTGTCTGACATTATGAGGATATGTGTTATATTCATAAATATGTATTTGATAGGTATATAATAGTTGGTTCTAGTAATGGATAGATTTGTCAAAGGATTGGAGTCCCTTGAGAGATGGTGTGGATGTGTTCAGTTGCAAGAAACGTGCTTGCAACAACATGGTAAGGTAACTAGTGTATTTTTATGTATATTTATGCATTCTCAATTATGTGTTAATGGAAATGTGATGCAGAGGATTGCATGGCAAAGAGACTGCCATGAAATTATGAAGAAGTTTGAGGTTGAGATTTCCTTTGGAATCACTAGGAACCATAGGGATTGAGTCGTGGTGTCTATTGAGAGAATTGTGATTTTGATTCTTTGTGCTTGATTTGTAGCTTTGTTTATGTCTACTGTATGGCCATAACACTTTGTTCGTGGTGTCGTATTGTTATTGCTTTTCATGGTTTTCTTCTTGTTTGCATTTTTTCTTTCCCTTTATGTCTTGAGGTCCTGGGAATTGGTTGGAAAAGAGGGAAGTTAATGGAGCTCAGGGAGAGTTGAATGAAACCTAGTGGGTAATGTAAGACTCAAATGACGCTCGATGCATGAATAAGGGAAGTTGAAGGTAAGAATATGACAATCAGTTGGATTGGTTCGGTCCATTGGTGTAAATGGACAATGGTAGTACAATCATGATAAATGTAACAGGAAAGGAAAAGTAAATGGATTTGTGACATCATATGCATTGGCTATGTTGGGAATGATTTTTCTTAATGTTTTGCATGGTGTGCACAGATAAAGGGATTTATCCTAACCTTGACCTTATGGTATTTGGTAATTATGTTGTGATCATGTTTACGCTAATGTTTATATATGTGCATGTATATATGCATGTATGTATGTCGTTGTCTGACGGGATCATATATATATATATATATAACATTTTCTGACAGGGTCATAAGGAATCATTCTTGTGGAGGAATGATTTCTTATGCAGGTGAATGGCATGAAGAGATTCCTGGTTCATGAGGAATCAAATGGGAAGAGTAGCCTAACCAATGTTTGAGGTTAGTATCACATGGATATGAATTGATATTATGTGATTATACTATGTTTATGTTTATGTTATGGACAGGCTAATGCTAAGAGATATATCAGCAGAATGAAAACAATCGATCTACGACATGCTAGGATAAGCATTGATGGCGAAGAAAAACTAGAAGAAAGGTTGTCTAGTAGAGATAGTGTGGTTTTGGATGTGCAGTACTATTGTTACAGATATGTTGTGCATGTTGTATATTCAGTGATTGTACCTACAGTGATGTGTACAAGTACTATATGCAATATTGTGTACATATGATGTTGTGTGCCTCTTGTATGTATGTTGTTGTGTGTACATTGCATATGTAGTGTTGGATATAGATGGTGTTATGTACATGTCGGATATGAAGTGTTGTGTACATATCATACTGTGCGCATGTTAGATATGTAGTGTTGTGTTCATATCGTGTGGTGTGCATGTTGGATATGCAATGTTGTGTACATATGGTGCTATGTACATATTGTATATGTAGTGCTATGTACATATGGTGTTGTGTACATGTTTTACATGTGGTGCTATGTACATATGTGGTGTGTGCATGATTTTACATGTGGTTTTGTGTACATTTAGTGTTGTGTAAATGTTGTACATGTGGTATCATGTGCAGGTCATGTTGTGTACATGTCATGCATGTGGCATTATGTACATGTGGTGTTGTATACATGTTGTTCATGTGGTACTGTGTACATGTATTTTGTGCATGTTGTACATGTGGTGTGGTGTACATGTGGCGTAGTGTATGTGTTGTGCATGTGGTGTCATGTACATATTGTGTAGGTGGTGCTTTGTATAGGTGGTAATTTGTACACGTTGTACAGATGGTACTGGTGTACATGTGGTAGTGTGTGCATGTCGTACATGTTGTGTTGATGGAATGTGGTACTATCTAGGTGCATTGTGTAGTTGTGGTATCATGACATGTGTATTCATTGTGTTGTACTTTATGTACGTACATGTATTGTGTTGTACATTGGGTGTAGGTGTATGCATTATGTTGCGTTGGACACTAGATGTAGGAGTATGTATTTTGTTGTGTTGTACAATGGGTGTAGATATATGTGTTGTATTTCAAGTGTAGGTGCATGTATTCCATGGTGTTATATGTTTGTGTGGTTGTATATGTGTGATGCACACTATGTGTATGTGCACATGGTTGAGGAGAAGGAACTGGGTGTTTGTCAGGTGTGGAATCTGATCCAGTGTGCATACAGAATAAGGAAAAGGGTAGAATCTAAGGATTGATTAAAGGATAATTATTAGTATTTTATTTCAGTTTTATTATTGTATGTCATTTATGATTTAGGTCTGTGATGATTACATGTGATATATGATTTTTTTAATGATGGTTATAAGTGATTTATGATTTTGATCTATAATGGTTTTGTTTTGAGCTAACCTGATATGATATGTTTATACATGATGATTTGGTGAAAGATGCTAGTTTGACTTGTTGTGATGGGAAGCGAACAAAACCGCAAGTGTACCTTGCTAACGGGCCACCAATGAAGTATGATTCAAAGTTATTTCAATTTGTTTTAAATCTAATAGAAGCTATGTCTTGGTATATGAAATCATAGGAAATTCCCATGTAGGGTGGTTGAAACTGACAGCAAGCATTAGCAGCAACAATAAAAGGAATTGGAACGTGCAGCATTATGTTGGTAAAGAACTTCAGGAGCAGGGCCATTTTGGGACACTCATACCCAATAGTGTCCATTGATTTCTGGTGGGCTCTATTATTGTAGCAATAATGCTACAACTCTTGGAACTCCCTTCTTTAATTTTATCAACCCGGTAGTTCGTAACAAACTTGGAAGCGACGGTGATGTATGCACAAGTACTAGCTCTTGCTGCAGCTATCACTTGGTCAGCTGGCACAAGTCTGCTAGGGGCTTAAGCCAACTTCTATGAGTTTTTAGAAGAAGCTTGTTAACTGATGGATGAAAGCTAACTCAAAGGAAGCTAGTCTACTTGCAGAAAGAAACTGAAAGCCAAGAAGTAACACAAACCCTAGCAAATTCTAATTCTACCAGCTAACCCTACTGGTGCAAAGGAAAGGATGCAAACTATTGAAAAAGATGCCATTACTTCTACAAAGGTAAAATGCACATGCCTATGCTATCTCTATCTGAAGAACACATCTTTTTGTATTTTTGAATAAGTTTTTGAATTATCATGCGTGTGCTTTTAACTGGCTTTTTACTGTGCAGGGGTAGATCAAGAGGAGAAATGCTTGGGAAAGGTTGGGAAGGTTCAGAGAGTATCTAATGGGTCCCTAACACCCTTCCAGAGAGTTTCACAAAGTTTGGATATCAAGAAACCTCATTTGTGAGCTTCTACAGGAAGTCTGCAGGGGTTCTATAGGATGTTTCAGAATTTCTACAGGATGTTCAGAAATTTCTACAGGATGTTCTATGATTGGATTTTGGATGATGAGTGAGTGAAAGAGGATGCATGAATGGATAGGGAGGTAGGATAGGGGTCTGCAATGACTTAGTGACAGAGAGATGAAGTGATGAGAGGGTGTGGAAATCTAGCTTGTCTTAAAGAGGGCAGAGGCAATGGAAGGGCAAGAAGGTAGGGTGACATGGGCAAAAGAGTAGTTGTGAGACGAGGGATCTAACTTGGAGATGGAGCAGTTGGCCTGGATGAAGCTTAGATGGACGAGAGAGTGATGGAGATGCACCACACAGTGTATACTTAACCAAATCAACCACGTCATGCACACAATCAAAATATTAACTAATCTATCCTAATTGTTAATGAAACCAATGAACAACAACGTTATTTCTAAAGAGAACCATGTACAGCACTGAAGCAAAGAAACATTACAAGAAGTTTGAACGCATGAATAACTCCTACAAATGAAAACATTGCACCAAATATTGCATGGGTAAGCAAACTATTGTTTTTGTTGGGCAGCACTATCCGCAATTCCAGCCCCTAGGAAGAGGTGAAAATGAGAGTGCAGGCAACCCTTTTATGGAGCTCCTATCAATTCTTATCTCATTACTTTATTCTAGATATCTGAAGCAACTCTACTTTTCAACAATGACCTACTTAACCACACAACAAAATCGAACTCAACAAACTGCTTTTCAAATGCATACAAGGAAAATCATAATGCTGAAAGGAAAGATATCAGTACAAAGAAGGAGGCCCTAGGCTCTCAGGTTGGGCCCAACCCCGAGAGTTATGGCTCCTCTAGAAAATCAGAGCTGAGATCAAATCTTACTGCTTCCCATTAAAAAATAATAATCATAAGTCAAGAGTTATGCCAATAATGGCTACAAAAGAACAAAACAGGGCTGGCAGCTCGTAGTGCAGAATGTGCAAAAGTTTTTTCAAAAGTCCCCCTCGAAGGCTAAAGCCTTATCATTTATACATAATGAGGCCCAAGCTGGCCTCCTAAATCTATGGGACTTGGCTGACCAAACTGGGAGTGAACAACTGCTTCCACAAAATCTGTTTGGCTACCTTCTAGATCCGGTTTTGGTGGCTTTTGGAGCTCGGAGTTGGGGGTGAAGATCCCGAGGAAGGCTATTTAATGTCGTGGACAACCCCCCTACGAATCCTCAACCCCAGCTTGGCTGTCTCCTAGCCCTTGTCTGCTTGGTTTTGCTCCAACATGTGTCAAAAAATCCTGAAATGAGCACGTGTTAGCCACCTAGGAATAGTGACTACCCTTATTCGTACAAATGACATAAACATACTAAAAAATGATGCATAAGTTATGAAAAATTAAGGATTGAGCAAGGGTAGTTAGGCCAAATGAGCCCAAAATGTTACCAAATTTGGGGCTCATCAATTTCCATGAACATTCTATGACTGGTATGATGCTTTTGAGGTAGGTATATGCCTTGGTTATTTGACCTTTCAATGCAAGGAATCCTTGACAAGGGATCGATCACCCAAGATAGGGGAAGTCGGGGAGCTTAGAAGGTGAGTGTGAGGTAGGTATATGCCTTGGTTATTTGACCTTTAGATGCCAGGAATCCTTGCCAAGGGATGGATCGCCCAAGATAGGGGATGTCAGGGAACTTCGAAGGTGAGTGATTACATGAAAGGGGTAACGGGATTGCCTAAGGGACTATGTAGTAGAGAAGGGAAGGTTGGGGATGGATTTTTTTTTTGTCATTAGCATTTCTAGATGGAATCAGATGCACATTGGGAGTGTGACTTGAAAAATGAGTTGGAAACTATTCGATGAGATGAAAAGTGGCGCAATATTGTAGCGTTGGACATTGGATGCAGAATTTGAATTTGCAGTGGATTTTGGACTTCCAGTAACAAGGTGAATCTGGGTATTACTTTGAGGGTTGAGGTGTAAGCCTCTGGATTCCCTTGTTGTTGATGCGTGCATCATATCCTTTTCTTTGTTGGTTGAGAAAATATGCATATGTGTGTATGTGCATATTATGTAAATACTATATCGACCTCTACTTATAAAGCTCCATAAACAATATGATTATTTGTTGGGTGAACAAAATGTGTATGTGTGTATATGTGGTTATTATTATAAATACCATAATGAGATGTGTTATAAAGCTTCAGTAAACAATATGTTTGTCATGTTTTAGTAGATGGTCATTGTAAATACTACAACGGGCTATGTTATAAAGCTCCATGGGAAGTATGTTTTGTTTTCAATGGTGTTGCTTCTTATAGGTGCCATTGAACATCGATGATGGTGTTCCCCAAAGGTGGAGGATTCTATAACACCCCCAATTAAAAATTCATGTAAAAATATATAAGCCCAAGGTCATGGGACATGTATTCCAAGATGAATGTTGGGAAAAAAATCATAGTGGGTGTTCATTATGGCTAATGAAATTGGAAAAGGCAATGGAAAATGTTTTGGAAAGGAAAAATGGCAATTTGGCACATTTATTTATGAAAATAAAGGAAATTATGACAAAAGGAAGGTGAAAGGTCATAGGTTTCATGTGAGGAGGAAATTGAAGGAAGATAATGGAAAATGAAGAAAATAGAGGCCTCATTGATAAAAATTCTTCTGAGGATCAGTTGGAAAGCTTTTTTGGACATGTTTTGGTGGAGATCTCATTATTCTCTCTCTCTCTCTCTCTCTCTCTCTCTCTCGCTCTTAGATACTTTGAGTTTTCTTGAAGCATTTCAGCATTGGATCAAGAAAGGAAAAGAAGGCAAGAGGAAGGAAGGAGCAAGCAACAAAGAGCATAATCAAGCAACTACAACAAGATTCTTCTTAGGTATCGATTTGCATGTGTGATTTCCTTGCTAGGTTTGGCATGCATGGTATTGAATGTGGTTCTTTGTTTTATGGCATGGGTTTTTCCATTTTCGGATAACCATGGTGCGATAGTGTTCTCATGTTTTGGTTGAGCTAGATTTCCAGATGGATTTGAAGCTGAATGAGGTAGATATATGAAATAAATAACACATGCCCTAGTGATCCCTGAACTGGACTTTCGATTGCGCTAATTCTACTAGCATAGTGACCTCAGAACCGGATTGTGGGTTATGGTAAAGCCAAGTATTGTGTGCCTCTCTGGGCTAGCAATCCTCGATCACTAAATGGCCGGGTATATGGTAAATCCTAGAGGTGAGTGGTCTCCATAAAGCCTAGTAGTCCCGGGATGGGACATACTGTAAAGCTTGGAGAGTGGAGTCTCGTTCAGGACCTAGTGATCTGAGATGGATTGTGGTAAAGCTAAGAGACTATTGTCTGGGTTATGGCATAATGATCCTTCGATCAAACTGTGGATTCTAGTAAAGCCCAGAGACTAGGAGACATGAAAATTCCTCATGGTGTAGCTGGAGAAATCTAGTCGAATCCATGCTTATTTTGGCCTAGTGATGTGGTTGAGATCATGGTAAAGCCTTTTATTACATGTTCATTATTTTGGCCTAGTAATATCAGGATGGGATGTACGGTAAAGCCTGGAGATTGGAGTCTCTATCATGGCCTAATGATCTGGGATGGATTGTGGTAAAGCCGAGAGACTGGTGCCTAGCTTATGTCATAGTGATCCTTGGATCAAACTGTGGATTCCAGTAAATCCTAGAGACTAGGAGATAGGAAAATTCATCATGGTGTAGGTGGAGAAATTCGGTGGAATGCATACTTATTTTGGCCTAGTGATGTAGTGGAGATCATGGTAAAGCCTCTTAGTACATGTTCATTATTTTAGCCTAGTGATCTAGTGCAGATTGCAATAAAGCCTGGTTTCTATTGATGAGGGTGAGGTGGTTTAGCCTCGAGATGCTCTGGCTAGTTCTTTTGGTTTGAGTCCCACATTCATGCTTGGAATATGACACGAAGGTGATTGGATGAAGAGATATTTGGCTCAGCCAATCTATGGTCGAGTGGACCGTGGTAGTCCCATACCAGGTTGGCTTTCGCATTCATTATAAGAGGTTGTTTCCTTGGCATCTTATGTGTAAATGTATTGGTTTATATGTGAACTCTGTGGCGGATGTATCATTGATATTTTTTTTGTTATTATGTTGGTTATAAGCATGTATTATGACAGTGATGATGTATGGCTCTCCTCATGTTTTGATTTGTAAATGAATGAACAATGTATCTATGACCCAATATATGATAATTCAGCTAATGATATAAGGGAACAATGCTTCTTAGCAATTCTCAGATAAGTATGAGACCCCTACACTTATATATGTTGTTTAAACCTGTAGATTACATATTTGTGACATGTTTGATGAATATCATGTCATGGCTAGTAGGTGTTTGGTCTAGTCCTTGTTGATTTTTTTGTAAATATTTCTTTTTTCTACTGTGAAATTTCATTCCTGAAGGTGTCATTGAGTTCTGTGCAGTGACTTGGGCTATGGGCCTAAAAAAGTGGCACAAATCTCAGAGACACTGGAACAACTCTAGGAAAAAAGTCCCCATACGCACCCATGACCTTGTTGTGGGATTGTCCAAATCTTTCTAAACGCACCATTTCCCATATCAAGGGAGTGTCCACGGGTTTAATGTACTAAAACTTTAGTTGGTATTAGGAGCTGGTTACCAAGGTGGTTGGGATGGTTCTTGGGAGTTCTATTGTTGATGTGGAAGGTCTGTGTGATGTGTTCCATAAGTTTTGCTTCCTTAAATCTAACATAGGGAGTCGAATCATATCATAGTAACTTCTCGTTTACCCCAGTTGGATGGTTACCTGGGTAGACGTGGGAGGAGGTTGTTACAACTTCAAATTCAAAAATAAATATTTCCTTGTCCTATGATATTATACCATCGAACTTAGGAGGTATACATGGAAAGATGTTCTTCATATGAAGATTTATATTAGTATCCTGAATGGGAAATCCAAAAGGATCTCCTTTTTTTTCATCATTTCCATCCATTTCTTGTACCTCCTCTACCACCTCTTCCACCTCTAGGAGGTGGTCTTCTTATACCTGCAAAAGTAGAAATTCATGATGTGGATGGTGATGTTGTCCGTACTACACCATGTGATATAGTGGGGATGGAAGGTGTTATGGAATTGAAGTTCTTGAAGTATGTTCTCTAATGATTCTACCTCTAAAATTCACTCTAAAATGAATGAAATTAAACTTATGCAAATCAAAATGGATACAACTAAAATTGAGATGAAATTCAACAACTAAGGTTAGGAGAAACCTCACAATGTGATGTGCAGGTTCTTACAATTTGTCTTACCATTTCTCCTTTTCAAAGTTGCATAAATTAAAGAGAAATCTAAATTCAAGGTTAAATCCTATGTATACTTCCCCAACGACAATGCCAAAAATTACAGTTAATTTAATTTTGTCGTAAATTTTGTTACATTAAATTATTGATCAAAGTAAGTAAGTAAGTAAGTAAGTAAGTAAAATATTGATCCAAGTAAGTAAGTATACAACACAATATTTGTTAGGATTTTAACTTTCAATTGTAATGGAAATAAATTGCAATAAAAGAAATTTCTTCTCTACGAAAATGAGTAAATTATATTCTATGAAAGCAAGTAAATTGACATGAAAGGAGCTATTAAATTATGAAAGCAATAGAAATCTAATCTAGGAAAGCAATGGAACTCTAATCTAGGAAAGCAATAGAAATCTTAATCTAGGAAAGAAATGGAAATTTAATCTAGGAAACTATTGAAATTTAATTTCGGATATCGAGCAAATATAATCTATGAAAACATATAAAACTAATCTCTGAAAACATGTAAATATATGAAAAAAACATTGAAAAACAAACTCACTTACTCAAATGTGATTCAATACTAAGGTTAACTATCAATATAGTTGTTTCAGACGTCAATGATCTAAATCAAATCCTAAATTAAGTGATCACTATAATGTAAATTATTTCTAAACTAAAAAAGATTAGCAAATTGTTAAAGAATTGTTATGGCTTCAACAACTATATTGATTTTGGTTCAGAATGAGTGATTTCTTCTTTAATTTGATGGAAAATTAAAATTATTTATTCTATTGTTATATTTGTTGGCCACAACATGAAATTTGGGAAAATACATTGCAAATATCCAACCATATCTCCAAAATCATATAGTGTTCTTAGTAAATTCTCACAATTATCTTAAATGGGTTCATTCTGCAAAAAAACACATGTTTTATTTTTTTGAGCTATGTCTTAGTTTTTCCAGAAACCGCATCAGAAGTTGACTACTAAAAAATTGCTGCTAATCTAGATCACCATCTTTGATCAAGTGTTGAAATCTCACACTTGCAACACTAACCAAAGTGCTACTGTTGATCAACAAAATAAACTAATTTAAAACATAAGCTAACTAAACTACATACATTATAAAACTACATGAATTATAAAACGACGTCTTGTAAAAGAACAAGAATATAAAAATATAAACTAAATAACTCAAGAACTTATGAAATGTGTTTTATTCCATCATAATTTCGTGTATGCTCCAAGAGTTCCTCCCTTTTGAATGGAGAAGAAACGAAAATCTATGCAAAAACTAATATAACTAATTAATAAATTTATATCCATAAATCTCTCCTAGATCCCCAAATGTTTCATGTGGTTACAACCATGTGTTAATATCTAGTGTAATATTTCTACATATCCTCTCACAAATTTCTAAAATATTTGATAAGATCTCTTATCAAAACTTTCATGATCTCTATCAAATGTGTTTGAATTATTATCGCAAATCTTCAAGGGTTGAAGAGGAAATTCGAATTTGAGGCTAGATGGTGAAATATGACTTTGATAGAGTCTTCCAATATGCCTACAAACATCACAAAATTCATCCAACTTTTATATATAATTGAAAACATATTATTTTTCTAATATTTAATCATAAACTCACTCAAAATACTAAAATAGATGCTCTTAAAAATAATAAGTATCAACGCATATATAATCATAAAAATTGGTTTTAATGTAATGTTATACGATAGTGGAATATGATTTAAAGTTAATGAAAAACATATCAAAAAATGACACTTTGAAGACCCATTATCACATATGAAGATGATGCCAAAATAAGCCTAGTATAATACCTCTGTGTGGGTGGGCATAATTGAATATTAAAATATGAAATCTATATTCTAATCTCTTTAATGAATCTTCCAAACCTTCAATTAACAATAAAGAAGAGGAATTCTAACTCCAAGTATTCTATCCATGAAACAACCAAAAACACCTTCCTTACTTTATAGATATTAAAACCTTCAACCTCACTTGCAAAATGAAGAAAAGGCCCTTCTAGATCTTCTTGATCGTGATTTAGTGAAAACCAAAATGATTAAAAATAACATTAAATCAATTAGAATAAAGGAAGGGAAAAGAAAAAGATTCTATTACAAGTATAAATTTTACAAATTGGATCTATATTTTTCTTTGAGGAAGTGATCCAAGTCATTTCTCCTCATGGTTGATTTATCACAGGGATATTTACTAATTCAATGGTCTACAAATTTCCTTATGATTTTCTCAACGAAAGGAAAATGAGTAAGTGAATACAAAGGAAAAAATTAGGCATTTTTTTTAGGATAGAAAATATTTTCAAGATTATAGCAACAAATCAAAAATCTCCAGGATTTAGATAAAATCCCATCTAAAGGCTAAGGAAATTTATATCACTCATGGAGTTTTTAAATGAAAAAAGAATCACATTCTAAAAGCATTTTAAAATATCCACATTTTAAATGTGAAAACTATGATCATCTTGGTTGAGCTTTTCATAAATTTATATCCTCTAACAAAAAGTATATAGGTTTTACTAAATATGTACATGATCACATATTTTTTTTTGAAAAATGAGTACAGATGTCAAATAAATTTATAAAAATACTTTTGTTACCATTCTAGGGATAAAAATATTTGGTACATGCAATCAAAATTCAATAACAATTAAGTCATGATAAGCATTATGGCATGTTTTAGGATTTAGTAAAACCCATGGTTCTAAAGTAGCCCTATCATTATTTATTTGAGAGTTTAATTTGTTGATGAGGAACTTGAAATTAAGATTGGAATTTCAAAATTTGAGAGTTTAGTTATTTGGTGAGGAAATTGAAATTAAGATTTCCATGTTATTGTACTCCAAATTGTGATAGTTAAAATGGAATATTGAATAAAGTTGTTTGAATTTGATAATATTTTATTTATATTATTTTGAAAATTTATTTAAATAATTATATAAATGTAAATTAGTAAATATATGTGAAATTTAGCTTTCATAAAATTATTGATTCTTAAAAAAGATTGAAAACAAAGATCATAAAAAACAATAAAAGATAAAATTATTTTATTTCACAATCTTAATAGATATATACAATTGGGAATACATTGTATACATTGTATATATACAATTGGGAATACATTGCATGTATTTGAAATTATATTGGCATCATGACTTCTTTGGCATAGACTAGCTAGTAAGGTGTAAACCCTCTTGTGTTTTTCCATGTGATTCTATAGGCCCAGAGTGCTTCATTGAACTTTTCCACCTAGTCTTTTCTATTCATGGTGACTGTCTTAGTGATAATTCCTTCAAGTGTCTTGTTTGTAGATTCCACTTGGCCATTGGCCTGTGGATGATAAGGTGTGCTCCTTCTATGCTTGATTTTATACTTCTCAATGATCTCTTTAACCAATCTAGATGTAAATTGTGTCCCTTGATCTGTTATTATTTCTCTGGGTACCCCATATCCAACAAAGATTTCTTAAAAAAGGAAATTGAATACGGTTTGTTCCGTTGCCCTTACAAGTGCCTTTGCTTCAGCCCATTTAGTTACATAATCAGTACATACAAGGATGTACTTCTTACCTTTGGATGGTGGATTAATGGGTCCAACAAAGTCTAGAGCCCATTTTTCAAATGGTTCTAGATGTACCTATGGCTGTAGTGGCATTTCATCGGAGCTGGTTGGTATGCGCATACGTTGGAAGTTGTCACAAATTCTTGCATATTTCTTTGAATCTTTGAAAATTGATGGCCAATAGTAGCCAAGGTTAAGAATTTTGTGTGCTGTCTTCTTAGCATTAACCCATGAATATCTTGCACTTTGCTTGAGGAGTCGTTTCTTCTCCTTTGAGCTAAAAGATGGAGGTACTTTTCCTGTTGACAAGTAGTTAGTCAAATCAACATACCATGGAGTTAACACTAAAATCGCAAACAAGTGTTCATTAGGAAATGTATCTTCAACTAGAATTGCTTCACCTGGGTTTTGTAATCTGCTACCTGGTTGTCTTTTCCTGGACTATCCATCACTGTAATGTTGAATTCCTGCAACAATAATAACCACATAGTGACTCTGCCATTAGTTATAGGTTTATTCATTAAATATTTGATGGCAGAATGGTCAGTGTGAATAAATACTTCATAACCTTTTATATAGTGACAGAATTTGTTCACAACGTGTATGATTGCAAGCATTTCCTTCTCCGTGACTGTGTAATTAAATTCACCAGGGGTCAAATTCTTGTTGATGAAATAGACGGCATAAGTTGAACCATATTCTTTCTACCCTAATGAAGCCCCTACTATTGTATCAGATGCATCAGTGGAGATGTGAAGAGGTAAAGTCCAATTGGGTCCTCTCAATACTGGAGCCGTGGATAATTTTTCCTTGAGTTTCGCGAAAGCAATTTGACAATTACCATTCCAATTGAAAGATACATCTTTTGCAAGAAGTTTAAACAAAGGCAAAGCTATCCTACTAAAGTTTTCAATAAATCTCCTATAATAGCTTGCATAACCAAGAAATATTCTTACATCTTTTTGATTTGTTGGAATTGACAATTTGATAATAATTTGTATTTTGGTTTGATCTACCTTGATTCTCTTGGGAGAAATATGATGTCCTAAGATTATTCCCTCATTCATCATCATATAACATTTTTCATTGCTTAAAGGCAAGTTGGTTTCTATACATTGTTGTAAAACTTTCTCAAGATTTTGTAAAGAATTGTCAAAGGAATTACCATATACTGAAAAATCATCCATATATACCTCAACATTCGTGGACCAGATCAGCAAAAATTGCTAATACTACTCTCTGAAATGTTGTTGGAGCATTGCACAAGCCAAATGGTGGCACACTGTAAGCATACCTGCCCTAGGGACAGGTAAATGTTGTTTTGTCTTGGTCTTATGAGGCTATGTTGATCTTATTGTAAATGCTAAAACCATCCAAGAAGGAAAATGATATTTTTCTGGCTAATGTATCCAAGACTTGGTCAATAAATGGCAACGGAAAATAGTCTTTAAGGGTGGCTTTATTCAGTTCTTTGTAGTCAACACATACTCGCCACTTACCATTTTTATTGGGGACTATTACTAGTGGGGATACCCACTGGCTATCTGAGATGGGGTAAATGAAGTTGACTTTCAATAGCTTCTGCAATTCATCCCTTACAATTTCTTTAAGCATAGGGTTCATTCGTCTCTGCGGCTACCTTACTGGTTGAATACTAGTGTCTATATAGATATGGTGAGTGCAAGTTTCCGGGTGAATCCCCTGCATTTTAGTGTAGTCCCAAGAAAATTCCTTTTGGTATTTGGTGAGTAGATCAAGCAAATTTTGTTCTTGAGATGTTCCTAAAAATTCCCCAATGTTCAGTGTTTTTCTTGGGCTGATTTCTATAGTCTTTCTTTGTGTGTTTGTAATGGAGTTGATTGGAAAGATATCTTCAAATAAGTTTTTCACAGAATACATGGTACAAGTTTCTTGAAATCTTTGTGCCAATATTTGATCTGAAGTAGTGTATTGTTCGTTTCTCAACTCCTCTAAAACATCAGGTTGAGAGATAAACATTTCAACTAAATCTTCATTGTTGTCCTCCCCGAAATCATACATTTGATTGATGCTTAAAACAGACTATATTTCTTCCCTATCATTATATTTGTCATCCAGCCATAGGTTTTGTGTTACTGTTGGAGCTTGTGCTGATGGATACAAGGTAAGTTTCTTTTTCTCTGTGCCTCTAGAAATGATCATGTAACCAGATCTACACCCAATGAATGCATCAACAGTTGCCAACCATGGTATGCCAAGTATGAGTGGGTGTCCTCCTAAGTTTGATTTTGGCTGGAGTACTAAGAAATCAATTGGATACTCCCAAGAGTCCAGTGAAACAATTATATCTTCCAGTATCCCTTCAGGAATAACTTTAGAGCGATCTGCTAATTCCAAAACAATCAAAGTTGACTGTAAATTTGTTAGCTACAAAATTTTCATGGTGTCTAATTTCATTACATGTATTACAGCTCCTAAGTCAATCAAAGGGTTTGGAATTGAGATTTCGTTGACAATTGTTGTGACTCTAGGTATACCTAGGCCAGCATGTTTTTCCATGGAAATGACACTTGACATTAACCCAACTAAATTGCCAATAACATGTATTGTTTGTGGATCAAATTTTTTCTTTGCAAGATTTTTAAGACAAAGTTATTTAATGGCTTTGGTATAAATCGGAATATCCTTGATTGCTTGGAGTAATGGTATTTTGACATACACATTTCTCAATTCATCAAGAAAATCGAATTGTGGCAATGGTGTGGGTAATTTTGGTTGAAGTAGTCATTCTGGGAATGGAGGTGATTGTAGTGTTTTGATTTGTTTACCCTGTTCTAGATTGTTTTGCGTTAGATCATTTTGTTTGCCATGTGTTGGCTTTTCTTGTTCACCAATTTGAATCTCTTTTTTTACTGTGTTGGAACAGGTGGAGGTTCTTTTTGCAGAATTCGACCTGACCTTAGTTCAATGTTTTGCAGTGGCAGAGTTGGGTACAATGGTCTCTCTTCCACGCTATAAGCTAGTCTATATATTCGGTTGTTTAGGTTAGCTATGGGTTGAGCTGGTAGCTATGTGGGTTTGGGAGGTTGATTGGATGGTGATTGTAGCTGTGGTGAATTTATTTGTGGAGGAGCAAGTAAGATTTGCTGAGGATTTTGTTTTTGATAAGAAACTGGTTGTTGAGGGTATTATTGTGGATATGGCTGAGAATATTGTTGCTGATAGTGTTGGGGGTATGGCTGAGGAAATTGTTTTTGATATTACTGAGCTGGTTGTTGAGAAAATTGGTGAGGATAGGAATATCCTTTCCATCCTTGTTGTGGATAAGTCTGCTGCTATTGATTAAACCAATTTTTCCATGGCATAGGAACATTCCAAGAATTTTGAACAAACATATTATAATTTGTTGGATTTGGATTTTGAAACATACCTCGAGGTCTTGGTTGCCATGGCCTTCTAGCTCCCATGAAATAAATGTTTTCCATTTCTACGTTGGCTTCCAAATTATAGTTCTACAAAACTTTCATCTTTGTGAAATCCTTACTGTCATGATATTCTGTACAAAACCCACAAATCTGCACATTATCTAAAAGACATTATTTCAAAACATATTTTCGTCTACATTTGGGATAGTATATAGATAACTCTTGTTCTTGTTCATCTTGTCTTTTCTCTTTTTTTAAAGTGTCTATTTAATTCCCTAAGCTGCTTAAAATGTCTGTTTTGAAATTTTCAAATAGATTGCATAGTTCAGCTCTAGTAATATTTCCTGTGGCAGATATAGTGATCTTAGATGTCATAGCTCTTTTTCTGTTTCTTGCCTACTTATAGAGTACTTCTAACACAAGTCAACAATCTCATCAAAAGGTAAATTAGAAATGTCCCCTTTACCCATGAGATTGAGGTCATCTAGATACTCATCCCATATTCCCTTAAGAAATATTGTTCGAATAAGATCAACAGACATGGCTCTATGTTTTGATTTTTGTAGATTATTTGAGAATATTTCCATGTATTCCTCTAAGGTCTCATCTTCTTGTTGATTCATTCTAAAGATGTCATATTTAGAATCTTTTGATCAACAGTAAGGTTGATACTTGTTCAAAAATATTTTTCTCATGTTATCCCAGTTAGTGACTGAATGTTCACCTAATCCCATGAACCACCTAAGTGTTGCTACTTTTAATGTAGCAGGAAAAAGTAAAAGTCTATGTGCATCATCGTTATATCCATAGGTTCGGCATACTATGTCAAATTTGAACAAAAATGAATCAGGGCCTTCAGATGCCATACCATAAAAGTTTGGTAATACAGATGGTGGTATATTTTTCATTTTAATTTCCTCATCCATATACTTTCCTCTATCTTGAATTGGAAATTTAAATGTGGATTCCTCTACCTCTGGTGGATTTTGATTTCCTCCAAATAGAGTATCATTTTCTTATTTTTCTTCATTTTCTCTTTTTCTTCTCCTTTCTTCCATTTGTCTCTCATACTCTCATAGTTGTTCTGTAGTAGGTCCCGTGGATCCTCCGTCTTCAGCCATTGTGATATGTGACTTGTCTAAGGTTTCTATTTCTTCTTCCTATTTTAGTTCTTGAGGGACAATCTGTTGGATTTTTGCACTACTCTCTTTTAATTTCCCTACTGTAGAAGTCTCGGGTATATATTTTTTCTTTGACTCATGAGCTAGTAGAATTTTTCTTTCAACGAGAGTAAGTCTTTGGCCTAATCTTTGTTTTTCCTCAAGTTTTTCCACAGTAAATTTTCCAGTTGGTGTTGTGTACTCAATCCTTTCTAATGGTTCTGCTCCTAATGGTGGGTTAGTTGTTGGTTTGGGGGTTTTTGTGAATCTCCTTTCTCATCCCTAAATCTAGACATAAATAAACATGACTAAAAATTGAATTTAATTCTATGTTTTTGTTGTTGTTGTTGTTGTTTTTTTTTTTTTTTTTTAAATCTTTCTAATTGTACCTCCTCGGCAATGGCACCAAAATGTTTAGTCTTTACTTACTAAGGTAAGTTAAGCTCTAATTTCTTGTCAACCTGAGAAAGTACACTTCGAGGTACTATAGATCTAGGAAGATTTAGTGTTTTGATAATAGCCTAGTGAAGTGAAATTAACAATCCTCTCTTCCAAGAGGTGTCTCTTTGTCTTTTCAAACACTAGATTATAGATTTAAATGAAAACAAATCTGATGTGAATCTGATTCCCTATTTGACAAAACAGAGTATTAATGACTGGTTAAAAATCCTATCATTCCCTTACAAGAATCTTGCTCAATAGAATCATTTCCAATCTTTGGATCATAACAATTCAAAGCAATTTCAACACCTAACTAATCCAAGAAACAAATAAGATAACTTTCGAAACCAATGGCAGTTGAATCCCTTACAAGAATCACTTATCTAACTACAAATTGAATTTAACAATTACAAATTTGAATCATTTGGAAATCGAACCATGAACTATCTTTGAAATTAAAGCCAAAAAGCAAATATCGAAATTATGCAACAACAAGCATATATGTCAATCTTCAAGATTGGTATTGGTTGAGTCCTTTTACAAGGCTCTTTCACAACGAATGCAAATCATTTCCAATTGAAAACTTCAATCACATAACCTTTCTTATAACACATAAAATAACCTCTGAATTTTAAATCTATCTATGCAACTAGTAAAGAAACTTTAAGACAGAGTGTACCAACATAGTGATGAGGCCCCTTCAACACTTCACAAGCACATTGTAAAATGATTTAGAAGAATATGAATATTGGATCTGAAGGCATAAACTCGATAGTGAAGTCTTTATTAAGTCTGGAAATTAAAAATTCATAAATTGTACTTTCATGTGTCAAAATCTAGAAGAAACATAGTTTTTTCTCTTAGGTTATTTATCACAAATCCCATAACAAAAGAAGCTATTCCTGCTCCATATTAACCTAAAATAATTCTATTAATTACATCCCACAAGGTCGAAATTGGATCATTTCCGTCATTAATGTAACAATTCTCAAAAATAGAAATTATTTTGTTCACAAAATGTGGAAATTCTTCTAAAGTGGCCAGGTTTGAACAGCGTTGACCGGCCACTTATATGTGCCAAATCTGGAAGTGGATAGGAAATACACCATCCTTGTACATTTAGGTTCATGCCCATGATCTCCAAATTCGCCATCATTTTAGGCAACATATCAAATGATGGAGCCATTACAAGAAGTTACAACATCCTGTAATTTTCTGAAAAATTTCAATTTTAACACAATAATTTCAAAAATTAATTTCAAGATAGAAATCATGACTGTGACATTCTAACATTCAGTTTCTAAAGGTTATGAAGGAAATATAATGGTTAAAGGGTGAAAAATCATGACAAAAGAGGATTTTAGGTGAAATAATCAGTCATAATTTTGGTACCAACAGTAATTCTGCATCATATTTGACGATTCATAATAGAACCGATGGATGGATTCATTTCTTCATAGAAGTAAGACATTCAAGTTGACCATATCTATTCTTTACGCTCAGGATTATCCTTCGAAGAATATATAGGTAATTAATGTTGTCATGTCACTAATTGTCAACACTCTTGTGTTGAAATAACTGATTTCCATGCCCTAGGCAATTGAATCTGACTTGAGTGCTTCCGTTACAGTGATTGTTGATGACTCCTTGGCTCTCTAATTAGTGAAACAATAAGAAAAATCAATTTAGGAACAATGCTACACTATGGCATCATGGATGAGAAAAGGAGGTAGCTTGAAGAAAAACAAACCATCAGTGGGGTGAATGCCATGAGGGAAAGAAGGAGTCTAAGAGTTTAGTTTCACCCTCCAATACCACCAACCAATGCAGGATTTCGTGGCCCGAACTCAAATGTTGTTAACATTCAAAAGAGTATTTTGCAAACAATTTAATGAGTACATATGATCATCTTTCTATTGAGTGCAGACAAAGGACCCTCCATTGATGATTGTTCAAAGCCAGGATCTTCACATTCCCTATCTAATAACATGCAGCAACAAAGAATCAATTACTCTCACATTTTCTTGGGCCCTCCCATAAGGAGTTAGCCTAGACCTATTAGCTCTAATACCAAGAAAGAAATTAGAGATGCAAGCACAAACAATTATTTTTCTATTACACAAAATCACTCAATTACATCATGTATTTATTCTATTAAGGAGATCCAACCATTTCTAAAATGAGGGATTTTTGTTGAGAAAATATCTCAACTGTCCAATCCACTCAACAAACCAATCTTCTAATTGCAAACAAAACATTTCTTTTAAGGTTTAACGTGTTAATATTAGTGACAATTTCTTTATGTTGACATTAGTTGTGCAGGACTGTGTGTTGATTTCAACTTAATGAATTTTATCAATCTTTATTACATAATAATTATTGTCGTAGAAAATTTTCACTATAGAATATAGGATAACATATTAACTTAAGGTAGAAACAAGAAAGCAAAGTACTTGATTTCTTCCTAACTCACTTTTTCACCAATGTTTTTTTAGAGAGTACATATATCAAATAGCACATCTCTTGGTGAGCACTGTAAACCTAGGGAGAAAAGTAAACCCAACAAGCAAAACAAATCCAATGATCATAATTATGAGCCAAATGGAAAGTGGTACCCACCAATGGTAGTTACACATGGTATATTTACCCATGGTATTGAATGATGTAGCTCAATAAGGAACGATTCGCCCACCACAATGTAGTTGTAAAGGATTTATCCATGCTTTCTCCTCTTCTATCTACATTTATGGCTCCTAGATATTAGCTAGGTCATTGGTATTAGAACATGTTACAACTCAATGAAAATCATAGTTTTATAATGATTTCTAAGGTGGATCCATCGACTTACTGCAATAAATTTTTCCGTATGCAACATTGTTGGTTACATCAAATATTATGTGAATTAATGTGTTTTTTTAATTCCCATGATTGTAAGCATGAGTTTTGGGACATTTCTTGTCTCATTAGTCCCCTTCTAGTGACCACTGAATTTTTAGGTGAAGAGATGGTTTTGGGAAATGGAAGATTCTCTACGAGTGAATATTGTAGTAACCTGATGTGATGTCTCCTGGTTTGCACCTCAGGTCTAAGAGAATGGACAAAGTGACACATGCAAGTCCCATTATAAATTATTTTATATGTATTGATGTGTTTTTCTATGTGAGGCATCATATTTTATTTCCCATCATTTATGTTTGATACTACTACATAATATATATCTTAGGGGATGCTCGTCCATGGAAGGGAAAATCAAAATCTTTTGCTACAGAAACCCCTGGTGCTGAAACCCCAAGCACCAAAACCTTTCCTGAAGGCCCTGAAAAACATAGAAAATAGTAATGACCCATGCAGTGGAAGGTATATTTATGTTCACGATCTACCCATGAATTTCAATGAAGAAATTCTCAAGGAATGTCGATAGCAGAGTCCATGGACAAACACGTGAAAGTTCATGTCAAATTTCGAGCTTGTTCCTCCCTAAGAATACTGACGGGGTTTTCTCAAATACTAGGTGGTTTGGAATGAATTAATTCGCTATGGATGTGATTTTCTATAACATGGTGAAGCAGTACAAGTGCTTGATGAATGATCTGTCAATGGACGTAGTTGTGTATAATCCCTTTTATGTTTATCTCCATATATTGAGACATCTATACGGTTACAATATATCTATTAGGGATGTTTCTTACCTGCAAATCATGGATTGGTTATCTAGCAAGATGGAATGGGAGATCAATAAAATGCATGCCCATTTTCTTGTTGTGGAGATAATAACCTAGGATCTCAGGAAGTTGACTGATTCTGAGAGTAATTGGGGCAACAAGATCTATTTTTGTCTATTATGAAAAAAATGATCCTACTAGTCATTGAGGAAAATCATTGGAATCGAAACGACATGGAAATCCCTTATCCCACATACTTCCATCATGCCAAGTATTCTGATATCATTAAATGCAATAATGGGATGCAGAGCATGGATTGGGCATCATTGTTTTCATTTGTTCACACCCCTTGCCCCAACATACCAACATTGATCAAGGGGTGCACCATGGACCAGTGTAGAAAATTAAATTTAGGTAAGCTCTTGGAATGTGATCTCAGTGAGAGAAAATGTTACTCATCGAGTACTATCATGAATATGTTATAGGATTATGTGTTCTTCTTGCAACCCTTAGGTGATTCGTATATGTGCATATCCTTTTTCGGCTCCATGTTGGGTAGTTGTATTCCAATCTTCCACATTGACGTAGGTAGTTTGTAAAATTATTGTCAATTTTGATGAGATGATACAAGAACTTTTACATGTGGGCTCCATGTGAACAAGATCTTCACAATCCAAAAATAAATCTTATCATCGTAGTAGGTTCAGAACTTTATGCTTTGAAATGTTTCTATGCTCTTTTACAATGAAAATGGGAGTAGCTATTTATTTTGTGGAACTGAGAGTGGGAACCCCTCCTCAGAAAGTTCTCATGCTTTTAGACAGAGAAAATGATATTTTTTAATTGAATTGCAATCCCAAAATTAGATCTACTACTACAAATCCCCTTCCCACATTTGAACCCAATGAATCCTCATCTTTACAATATGTTCCTTATAATTCCAAAGATTGTAGTGTAGTTTTCATAACCTCCTTGACAGCATGTTATGGTTCCATGAAGGCTTGTAAATATATCCAAGGTTACATGGATAGCACCACCACCACCATCCCTTTTATCCAGGAAAGCATAGCCTTGAAGTCCACTAATAATAAATCTAAGTTATTGGGAGCAACAAGGGTATTGGTGGGATGTAGAATGGAGAACCAATCTACGGGTTCACCTATGAGCTCTAGAGGCATTTTTTATATGATCTCAAGATTTCACTTCATTTTCTAAAAAAACTCTTTGTTTATATGGAGGCAAGTTTTTTTTTTCTTAAGATAATATTTAGATCCCTTCATAGTAAAAAAATTGCTAGTCTTCAGAGATATCCTCCAATAATCCTCAAAGTTTTTAAAGAAGTCACTTTAATATTTTCCTCTTCTCAAAAGGAGGCAGATTGAGTTATTATGTTGGAATTGAAGGAATTTTGATGATTGGAAATAATATTCCATGTCTAGCAATGATTTGAAGATGGATAAGACTTCTGGCAATGGAAGAGACAAATATTTATCCAAAGGCTTCCCAACAATGTTGGTAACACCCATCTATTTACTTGTAGTAGCATTTGGGCAGTCATGGAGTCCTCTCAAATGGATTACATTGAGTAAAAAATTTCCACTAGAACCCCAATTCATTACACAATCCATAACTCTCTTTGTGAACATTCTTTTGAAATTTTCAATTGCACAAGCCTTCATATACCTTTCATGTATGTTCAAGTAGGGAATTTTCCTATTACATCATACTCTCGCGTGTGGTTTACTTATCAAATATGTTACCCATTGCACCTGGGTGATATTAGAGGAATATGTGTTTCCTTGTATCATTGTCATTTCTAGGGGTTCCCATGGTGACTAGGTTATATTTTATGACTATCATGAAGAATACTTGTGGTTGTGACAAAATACCCCTCATAATGCCAAGGTAGTGTTATGGTGGGACTATAAAATTATAGCAATAAGAAACAATAATTTTAAACTTGAGTACTTGGAGGAAGCTATTACAATATCTAATTGGATAATTTACAAAGATAAGTCACCATATTGATGAGCCTCGGCATTGCAACAAGAATGTTGCAACTCCCAAGGCTACTGACTTTAATTATCAACCCGGGATTCGTACAAACTTAAGAGGTGTCGGCACTATATGTGCGGCATACAATGTGTTCTTCCTTTGTTGTCATGATGTAATGGAGTGCATGTACTAAATTCAAATCCTAAACTAATTACAAAAAATGAAATGTTTGAAATGGAGCCTTAACCTATTGCAAGAAAGAAAGTACAAGGAAAGAGATGGAAATTCAATGCTAAATCACACCATTTCCTAATTAACTGCCAAGAAAATGTGCTTTGAAATAATGCTAAATTATCATGAAACAAGTGATACTATCTAAGCATGGAAGTAAGAAGCATCAAACATCACTAATGTACAACTAAAGGGATTGAAATAAATCTATTTTTGTCTTTTCGTCTTTTCATGCAAAATCAAGTATGCAAACTAATTTCTTTTGGTGATGTGGCCGGTGAATTAAGGATGTTGGAGGTTGGATGGAAGGGATAGGAGATTTTTGGATGGTGTGGGAAACCCTTGGGATGCTTTTGGTGGCTTCCTAGAGGTTTTCCATCAATTCGGCCTCAAAACAGGCCATTTCAGGAAAACCTATAGGATGTACTAAAAACCTACAGGATGATCCTGTAGTAATTACAGTAAACCTACAAGATACAGCCAAGAGAGAAATATTAGGTGTTGGAGGTAATGGAAGGCTTAAGGAAGGTGATAGATGGGTGAAATGGAGTGAGAAAATTCCTAGGATCACTCGGAACTCAAAACCAAAGTTGGGAGATGGATGGATTTGCTCAAAAAACTTGGAGAAGTTTCCTTGTGAAATGATGAAATTGGTGAGGGTTTAAAAATAAAATCCAAATTGGATGGGACAAATTTTGTTATTAACTAGGATGTATTAGGTCCCTATTCCAAGTGGAATCACTCAAAAATACCTCTGTTAACCCATGCAAAAAAAAATAAAAATAAAAATATTACTAGCCGAAAATCTAGAAATTCAAGAACTAGTGAGCTAGTAAATATAAAAAATGCATAACCGAATCAAGTGAAAATGAAATGGGGTGATTCTTGTTATGAACTAATTTTTTTTTTGTGATCTAATTCTAGTGGAATCAATTCGATTGAATCTCATTAGCATGCGCTAAAAAATAGCAAAAATTTACTATTCTTTGCTAAAAAGGAGGCCCAACAATCTAGATTTGGGAATAAGAAGAGCAATCCAAGCAACTAAATGATTCCTATGAACTTCCAAAACTTTTCCAAGGATGAAATAATGCTTGTGATCCTGCAAAAGAACTTACATCAACTATTTAACTCAATCCTACAACAAGAAATCATTAATTGTAAATGCAAAAATAGAAAGAAATAAAAACAAGAGATGCATGTGAATAAGCAATGAAAAGAGGGAAAGAAAATGATACAAAAGGGCTATGAGGTTCCTAGGATGGCCAAGACCAAGGAAATTCAGAGACCTATGGAGGAGAACAAGATTTAGAAGCTAAACATGACACCAATCTTCATTATTTTCATCAATAGAATTACATCCCTGCAAGAAAATACAATGGAGCTGCAAAATACAAGCTCTCTCCCCAATAACACTAATGAAAATATATCCCTCTAGAGGGAAATTCAACTTGGTACTTATACAAAATGATTAGGAATCATTCCCCATGAATGGAGGAAGCTTTCCCCACCAAAACCCCTTGATTAGTGGATCTAGTACCCAATACTAGGAATTTGCATTAAATGGCAGGGAACACATTCCTAGACTTTCTCAATCATTCCCTAGAGGAAAATTTGACTTGGTGCTTATAAAAAATGATTAAGAATCATTCCCCATGGATGGAGGAAGCTTTCCCTTGACTAGTGGATATACTCCCTTGATTAGTGGAACACATTCCTAGATTTTCTCAATCATTGGAGTTCCACAATTTGTGCCATAATTCCATAATATCTTGTTGTCTTATTATTTATTATTGATCCTCTAGTAGTAGGGACTGTGTAGCAAAGAAGGGAAGGTTGAGGATGGATTTTTTTTTGTCATTAGCATTTCTAGATGAAATCAGATGCACATTAGGAGTGTGACTAGAACAATGAGTTGGAAACTATTCGTTGAGAGGAAAAGTGGCGCAATATTGTAGCATTGGACATTGGATGTAGAATTTGACTTTGCAGTGGATTTTGGACTTCCTAGTAACGAGGAGAATCTGGGTATTACTTTGAGGGTTGAGGTGTGAGCCTCTATATTCCCTTGTTGTTGATGCATGCATCATATCCTTTTGTTTGTTGGTTGAGAAAATATGCATATGTGTGTATGTGTGTATTATGTAAATACTATATCGAGCTCTATTTATAAAGCTCCATAAACAATATGAATATTTGTTGGGTGAAGAAAATGTGTATGTGTGTATATGTGGTTATTATTGTAAATACCATAATGAGATGTGTTATAAAGATCCAGTAAATGATATGTTTGTCATGTTTCAGTAGATGGTCATTGTAAATACTACAACGAGCTATGTTATAAAGCTCCATGGGAAGTATGTTTTCTTTTCAATGGTCTTGCTGGTTATAGGTGTCATTGAACACCAATCATGGTGTTCCCCAAAGGGGGAGGATTCTATAACACCTCCGATTAAAAATCCATGTAAAAATATATAAGCCCAAGGTCATGGGACATGTATTCCAAGATGAATGTTGGGAAAAAAATCATAATGGATGTTCATTATGGCTAAGGAAATTGGCAAAGGAAATGGCAAAGGTTTTGGAAAGGAAAAATGGAAATTTGGCACATTTATTTATGAAAATAAAGGAAATTATGACAAAAGGAAGGTGAAAGGTCACAGGTTTTATGTGAGGAGGAAATTGAACGAAAATAATGGAAAATGAAGAAAATAGAGGCCTCATTGATAAAAATTCTTTTGAGGACCAGTTGGAAAGATTTTTTGGACATGTTTTGGTGGAAATCTCATTATTCTCTCTCTCTCTCTCTCTCTCTCGCTCTTAGATACTTCGAGTTTTCTTGGAGCATTTTAGCATTGGACCAAGAAAGGAAAAGAAGGCAAGAGGAAGGAAGGAGCAAGCAACGAAGAGCATGAAAAAGCAGTTACAAAAAGATTCTTTGTAGGTATCGATTTGCATGTGTGATTTCCTTGCTAGATTTGGCATGAATGGTATTGAATGTGGTTCTTTGTTTTATGGCATGGGTTTTGCCATTTCTGGATAGCCATGGTGCGATGGCGTTCTCATGTTTTGGTTGAGCTAGATTTCTAGATGGATTTGAAGTCGAGTGAGGTGGATATATGAAATAAATAACACATGCCCTAGTGATCCCTGAACTGGACTTTCAATTGTGGTAAAGCCACTAGCTTAGTGACCCCAGAACCGAATTGTGGGTTGTGGTAAAGCCAAGTATTGTGTGCCTCGGTGGGCTAGCAATCCTCGATTGGTGAATGGCAGGATATATGGTAAAGCCCAGAGGTGAGTGGTCTCCATAAAGCTTAGTAGTCTCGGGGTGGGATGTACTGTAAAGCCTGGAGAGTGGAGTCTCGATCAGGGTCTAGTGATTTGAGATGGATTATGGCAAAGCCAAGAGACTATTGTCTCGGCTATGGCATAATCATCCTTGGATCAGACTATGGATTCTAGTAAAGCCTAGAGACTAGGAGACAGGAAAATTCCTCATGGTGTAGGTGGAGAAATCTAGTGGAATCCATGCTTATTTTGGCCTAGTGATGTGGTGGAGATCATGGTAAATCATCTTATTACATGTTCATTATTTTGGCCTAGTAATATCAGGATGGGATGTATGGTAAAGCCTGGAGAGTGGAGTCTCGGTCATGGCCTAATGATCTGCGATGGATTGTGGTAAAGCCGAGAGACTGGTGTCTGGGTTATGGCATAGTGATCCTTGGATCAGATTGTGGATTCTGGTAAAGCCTTGAGACTAGGAGGCAGGAAAATTCATCACGGTGTAGGTGGAGAAATCCGGTGGAATGCATGCTTATTTTGGCCTAGTGATGTGGTGGAGATCATTGTAAAGCCTCTTATTACATGTTCATTATTTTAGCCTAGTGATCTAGTGTGGATTGTGATAAAGCCTGGTTTCTATTGATGAGGGTCAGGTGGTTTAGCCTCGAGATGCTCTAGTTAGTTCTTTTGGTTTGAGTCCCACATTCATGTTTGGAATATGCCACAGAGGTGATTGGATGAAGAGATATTTGGCTCAGCCAATCTATGGTCGGGTGGAATGTGGTAGTCCCATACTGGGTTGGCTTTTGCATTCATTAATAAGAGGTTCTTTCCTTGGTATCTTATGTGTAAATGTATTGGTTTATATGTGAACTCTATGGCTGATGTATCATTGATATTTTTGTGGTTATTATGTTGGTTATAAGCATGTATTATGACAATGATGATGTATGGCTCTCCTCATGTTTTGATTTGTAAATGAATTAACAATGTATCTATGAGCTAATATATGATAATTCAACTAATGATATAAGGGAACAATGCTTCTTAGCGATTCTAAGATAAGTATGAGACCCCTACACTTAGATATGTTGTTTAAACCTGTAGATTACATATTTGTGACATGTTTGGTGAATATCATGTCATGGCTAGTAGGCATCTGGTCTAGTCCTTGTTGATTTTTTTTCAAATATATCTTTTTTCTACTATGAAATTTCATTCCTGAAGGTGTCATTGAGTTCTACGCAATGACTTGGGCTATGGGCCTGAAAAAGTGGCACAAATTTCAGAGACACTTGAACAACACTAGGAAAAAAGTCCCTGTACGCACCCATGCCCTTGTTGTGGGAGTGTCCAAAGCTTTCTAAATGCACCATTTCGCATATCAAGGGAGCGTCAACGGGTTTAATGCACTAAAAATTTAGTTGGTATCAGGGGCTCACTACCAGAGTGGTTGGGATGGTTCTTGGGAGTTCTATAATTGATGTGGAAGGTCTGTGTGATGTGTTCCATCGGTTCCTGTTCCTTAAATCTAACATAGGGAGTCGAATCATATCATAGTAACTTCTCGTTTACCCCGATTGGATGGTTACTTGGGTAGATGTGGGAGGACGCTGTTACAACTTCAAATTCAAAAATAAATATTTCCTTGTCCTATGATATTATACCATCGAAGTTGCGAAGTATACATGAAGAGATGTTCTTCATATGAAGATTTGTATTAGTATCCTGAATGGGAAATCCAAAAGGATCTCCATTTTTTTCATGATTTTCATCCATTTCTTGTACCTCCTCTGCCACCTCTTCCACCTCTAGGAGGTGGTCTTCTTCTACTGGCAAAAGTAGAAATCCATGATGTGGATGGTGATGTTGTCCATACTACACCATGTGATATAGTGGGGATGGAACGTGTTATGCAATTGAAGTTCTTGAAGTTTGTTCTCTAATGATTCTACCTCTAAAATTCACTCTAAAATGAATGAAATTAAACTTATGCAAATCAAAATGGATACAACTAAAAATGAGATGCAATTCAACAACTAAGGTTAGGAGAAACCTCATATTGTGATGTGCAGGTTCTTACAATTTTTCTTACCATTTCTCCTTTTCAAAGTTGCGTAAATTAAAGAAAAATCTAAATTCAAGGTTAAATCCTATGTATACTTCCCCAACGACAATGCCAAAAATGTCAGTTAATTTAATTATGTCGTAAATTTTGTTACATTAAATTATTGATCAAAGTAAGTAATTAAGTAAGTAAATTATTGATCCAAGTAAGTACAAACACAATATTTGTTAGGATTTTAACTTTCAATTGTAATGGAAATAAATTCCAATAAAAGAAATTTCTTCTCTACGAAAATGAGTAAATTATATTCTATGAAAGCGAGTAAATTGACATGAAAGGAGCTATTAACTTATGAAAGAAATAGAAATCTAATCTACGAAAGCAATAGAAGTCTAATCTACGAAAGCGATAGAAATCTTAAACTAGGAAAGAAATGGAAATTTAATCTAGGAAAACATTGGAAATTTAATTTAGGATAACGAGCAAATCTAATCTATGAAAACATATAAAACTAATCTCTAAAAACATGTAAATATATGGAAAAAAAAAAAACATAAAAAACAAACTCACTTAATCAAATGTGATTCAATAATAAGGTTAACTATCACTATAGTTGTTTCGGACGTCAATGATCTAGATCAAATCCTAAATTAAGTGATCACTATAACGTAAATTATTTCTAAACTAAAAAATATTAGTGAATTGTTAAAGAATTGTTATGGCTTCAACAACTATAATGATTTTGGTTCAGAATGGGTGATTTCTTCTTTAATTTGATGGAAAATTCAAATTATTTCTCCTATCGTTATATTTGTTGGCCGCAACATGAAATTTGGGAAAGTAAATTTTAAATATCCAACCATATCTCCAAAATCTTATAGTGTTCTCAGTAAATTCTCACAATTATCCTAAATGGGTTCATTCTGAAAAAACCCATGTTTTACTTCTTTGAGCTATGTCTTAGTTTTTCTAGAAACCACATCAGAAGTTGACTACTAAAAAATTGCTGCTAATCTAGATCACCATCTTTGATCAAGTGTTGAAAGCTCACACTTGCAACACTAAGCAAAGTGATATTGTTGATTCGAAAAATAAACTAATTTAAAACATAAGATAACTAAACTACATACATTATAAAACTACATGAATTATAAAACGACTTCTTGTAAAAGAACAAGAATATAAAACTATAAACTAAATAACTCAAGAACTTCTGAAATGTTTTTTATTCCATCATAATTTGGTGTATGCTCCAAGAGTTCCTCCCTTTTGAATGGAAAAGAAACGAAAATCTATGCAAAAACTAATATAACTAATTAATAAATTTATATCCATAAATCTCTCCTAGATCACCAAATGTTTCATGTGGTTACAACCATGTGTTAATATCCATAGCAACCAATCAAAAAGCTCTAGGATTTAGATAAAAGCCCATCTAAAGGCTAAGGAATTTTTATATGACTCATGGAGTTTTTAAATGAAAAAATAATCATATTCTAAAAAGCATTTGAAAATATCCACATTTTAAATATGAAAACTATGATCATCTTGCTTTAGCTTCTCATAAATTTATATCCGCTAACAAAAAGTATATAGGTTTTACTAAATATGTACATGATCACATATTTTTTTGAAAAATGAGTACAGATGTCAAATAAATTTATAAAAATACATTTGTTACAATTATAGGGATAAAATTATTTGGTACATGCAATCAAAATTCAATAACAATTAGATCATGATAAGCATTATGGCATGTTTTGGGATTTCGGAAAAACCATGGTTCTAAAGTATTCCTATCATTATTTATTTGAGAGTTTAATTGGTTGATGAGGAACTTGAAATTAAGATTGGAATTTCAAAATTTGAGAGTTTAGTTATTTGGTGAGGAATTTGAAATTAAGATTTCCATGTTATTGTATTGCAAATTGTGATAGTTAAAATGGAATATTGAATAAAGTTGTTTGAATTTGATAATATTTTATTTATATTATTTTGAAAAATTATTTAAATAATTATATAAATGTAAATTAGTAAATATATTTGAAATTTAGCTTTCATAAAATTATTGATTCTTAAAAAAGATTGAAAACAAAGATCATAAAAAACAATAAAAAAAAAAAATATTTTATTTCACAATCTTAATAGATATATACAATTGCAAATACAATGAGAGTAATTACAAATATTATGTTAGATAAATATCATTTTTTTATATTGTAAACTTAAGTTGAAGCTTACTTATTAATAAAAAAGGAGGTACATTATGATTACATATTACCCAACAAGTTACCAACCCATCCAGAAGAACCATGTTAGTTGTAAAAAACACTAGTACCATAAAAAACTAGGATCCATCAGCAAGCAGGGCAAGAGTATACAACATAAAATAGTAACCAAGACCAAAAGCTCACTATTACTAAAGCCCACAGGGTGAGAGTAAATAGAGTATAGACAAAAAAAAGGAGCCTATGTGAATACCATCAATAAGTCAGCCAATTGCATGCAGCTGTAAAGACCTAAAGAGGAAAGTATCAAAGAGTTGCCACCAAACAAGAAAATCTAAGAACAATAACTATGGTACAATCTTGCCACAAGAACCCAAAATACCCATTAAATGCGCATAGATTAACTTGACCCTCTCATTGAAACTATCATTCGAACAAAAAACAACCAACATCCATCCATCGATAGTCAAAATGCAAAATAGCATGGTGAGAACTCCAGAAAGAGCCTGAGAATGAACATCACAATATACCATACCAACAAGAAGGGGAAGGCCACTAGATAGTTTGCATTTAGTAACAAAACATAGCAACCAAACTACAATCGATATAGTCAAAAAATGTCCTTGAACATGAGCTTCTAGAAGTTAATCATGATTTAAGGAGATAATGGTGAGATTTTACACATTGTCCATAGGATAGTCAATATAATCACGAGGATCAATAGGAGGGTTTGTGAGATCTCCAGACGCTGAATCTAAGACAAGAAAACCGTCAACTGGATCCATTCAAGAATCCAGATTATCAAGACATCATTGTTGATGACCTAGTATACACTTAATATCTTCCAATCTAGAGAACAAATTATAACTTTCAACCTGTTTATCTTTAAAAATGAAATGAAGCAAAGTGTCCATCTACTAGTGTTACAAAACAAGGGAATACAAAAAATGCAACCTTTTTTAATCTACATGGGTCTGGTATCCTCTTCAAAGTGAAACACGAAAACCGAAGCTTTGAATCCAAATGATAAGGATCCTCTTCACTCACTTTAGCCTCCAAGAGAAGAATTTCTCTACGAACTTCGAGAGGAACCAAATTGAAGAAGGTACTAACATAATCAAAAGAAAAAGGACAAGTACTTTTAAAACTAGTGGAGGTCATACCACCCCTCCTACTTTGCATTCTTGAATGAGGAGGCATGGTGCTAAATCAGAGAACATATCAGACAAGGAAAAATCCCTTGACCAACAAAGTAATGAGATGGGCACACAACTAAAGCTTGTTCACGTGAGTGCAAAACTAGAAAATCATCACCCTAATGCCACAATAGAAGGCTGAAGTCAGGTACATAGCCTAATTCCTTACAAGTAAGAGGCATACAACTCAAAAGTCCTCACCAAATCCTAAGCAAAATAAGGAAGAAAACAATATCTGACCGCCCTTTGCGAAAATAGTGGGCTACTCACCTCGAACAAGTTGAAAGCCAAGAATCAAGAACATTTCTAGGATAACCACCTAGAATTCTTGGACGCAATACCAAAGATTAATCAACAGAAATAACGTTGAGACTACACAAAAGAACAAATGCAAATGCACAAAAGAACAATATGTAAATGTAGGATAAAATCTAGATGCACCAAGGGAGTAAGCCAATTTAAACCCCACTAACAACCACAAAATAACAACCAAAGTACAATTCTCCAACACACCCATCAAAAGTTACACTACCTTGAAGAGAAATAGACCTAAAACAAAGAGTAAAGCAATTAATAAAAAATAAACCACAATATCTCACTTGCCAAAGCACACCATTTAAAACAAACACCACTGATATACAATAATTGAACACCTTGATAAAACCAACAATTATACCCACACCCCCAATTCCCCATTTGATATACAATAATTGAACACCTTGATAAGACCAACAACTATACCCACACCCCCACATAAGCACTAGCAACCACGACACCAGCTAAACCAAGGAGGAGGCCAAAGGAAAAGCAACCTCACCACCTTTCACACAAATTACGTACCCTTGACACAGAATATGAGCTTACATTTAATTGTGCAACATCGAATTACCGCTGCCCATTCTCTACCACGCATAATTAATTTACGCCATTTGTTAAGGGTCCACGCCTCACAAAGCACTCGCATTAATATTAGTGCTATCACCCCCGTCGTGTAAATAGACAAATACCATCACAAATACAATTGATGATGTGCGGCGAGAACACTTATTTTTGATCAATAAAAAAACGAAAACAATTACAAATACAATTGATGAGCTGCAGTGAAAACAATTACAACTACAATTGATGAGCTGCAGTGAGAACACTCATTTCGATAAATAAAAAAAAGTAGTGTCACGAAAACAACACTTATTTGATGAATATAAAAGAGTAGTCTCACGAAAACAACTACGAAGTACTCCTGCACTTCGTAATTAAAAAAAAAAAAAACAGAATCCCACTAATTCCACACAAAATAATGAAAACATAGAAAATCCATAAAGATCGAAAAAAGAATGTGGAATTCCACATAAAATAATAAAAAACGTAGAAAACCCATAAAGTTGATTGGAAAAGAAATTGTCTTATTCCACATAAAATAGTAAAAACCTAGAAAAATCATCCACATAAAATAATGAAAACATAGAAAATCCATAAAGATCGAAAAAAGAATGTGGAATTCCACATAAAATAATAAAAAACGTAGAAAACCCATAAAGTTGATTGGAAAAGAAATTGTCTTATTCCACATAAAATAATAAAAACCTAGAAAAATCATCCACATAAAATAATGAAAACATAGAAAATCCATAAAGATCGAAAAAAGAATGTGGAATTCCACATAAAATAATAAAAAACGTAGAAAACCCATAAAGTTGATTGGAAAAGAAATTGTCTTATTCCACATAAAATAATAAAAACCTAGAAAAATCAGAAAGATATTAAAAACTAAAAACTCCTTAAGATTGCAGAACGGCGCAGGTCGTCGAGCATTACATGAGACTGTAAAAGACAAACAATCTGGCTATAAGGCTATATAAGGAGACAATGTCTTCTCACTTTAGAGCAATGCGCTTCTGTTTGTCTCTAGGTCTGTCTCACCTATAACAAAAGTAGTGATCGATATTAGCCTCCAATATGGCAACTTATCTCGGGAGTGTTTTAATTCTATGGCTTGCTCTTGCGCTTTATGTTGTTTCCATCTGCGAAGGAGATGTTGGGGATATTGTTACCCAAGATTTCTTCAATGCATTATTATCTGCTGCTGATGATGTTGGGGATATTGTTACCCAAGATTTCTTCAATGCAATATTATCTGCTGCTGATGATAGTTGCGCAGGACAGAACTTCTATACATACAATGACTTCATCAATGCCGCCAATGCCTTTTCTGGCTTTGGCACAACTGGGACCGCTGATGACAACAAAAGAGAACTAGCTGCTTTCTTCGCCAACGCTGCTCACGTGACTGCCAGTACGTCTCACATACCTTGTCTTTCTATATATATATATATATTCTTTAGTATCATCTCTGAATTGGTTGTTTATTATTCTTTGGTATCATCTCTGAATTCGTTGTTTATCTGCGTTAACATATATAATGACTGATTGACAGGTTTATGCTATGTCGAGCAGATAAGCAAAAGCGACTATTGTGATTCCACCAATACGCAATATCCTTGCGCAACTGGAGAGCAATATTATGGGCGTGGACCCATTCAACTCTCATGGTATTTGTTTTTATATGATTTCCTAACAATTACAAGGGTCAACTGAAACTAATTACAAATCTTTTGAATCTTATGGTATTTAGGGAATTTGAATCTGTCCTGAATGTTGGGTTATTGACCATTTGAAGTTTTGTCGTGAGTGTATTTTCAGGAACTATAATTATGGTAAGGTTGGAAATTACTTGGGCTTCGATGGCCTGAATAACCCTGACATTGTAGCTCAGGATGATTCAATCTCATGGAAGACTGCTGTCTGGTTTTGGATGTTGGATAGCAATTGCCACTCTACTATTACATCCGGGCAAGGATTCGGGGCAACTATTCAAGCAATGCATTCCGGAGATTGCAATAGCTCTGGTGCAGTCTCCCGCGTGAAATATTACATCAATTACTGCAGCCAGTTTGGCGTAGATCCAGGAAGCGATCTTAGCTGTTAGGATTACTTACTTAGCTGCTGCCTCTTTATCTCCATCAAATAAATGTATTCAAAAGAGTTCGAAGAACCTACATTCTGTCGCAGCCAATAAACAGATTGAGGCTAAATATAATAGCTACTATTCGCGGAGTAAGTCTAAAGCTAATGTTGTTTCATATTTAAAATCCAAGAAGCTTATTCTACGTTATTTCCAAGGATATGTTGCCACCTAATATTGGTGGTTTTGTCAAATTAATATAGACAAAAATGCTCATATTTGGACTGCAGGACTCTTATTCTACATTATTACTATTTAAATGAAATATTGCCCATTAAATTGGTCGGTCGATTCATCATCAAAATGACCTATACATGATTTTTTTCCACACCATGATATTATTTATTTTATTTGTAAATAAATATAGAAGCAAAACATCTTTTCTCTCTTTATCAAAGCTATAAAGTACTTCAAATTCATTTTATTCGGATGTAATTACTTTATTTCAACGAATATATACCTTTGATTGAGAAATTTTAATTCGTAGCTGTATATATATATGATGATGAATTATTATCGTGGAAATTTCAGAGGTATGTTCAGCATGTATCTCTACCATGCCGTTGACGAGAGCGAAGGTTGTTGGGATATAGTATGAATATTTAAATAGTAAATTTATTTATGGTATATAAGTGTACTCTAGATGTTTTAGGTTTTGAGATTAGTTTTTAAATTTAAATATATTTTTTTTAAATTATAAAATTTATTTATAATAAAAAATTACTATTATATTATTAAATTTAAATGAAAACATTCAAACCGTTAAAATATACTCCTGATATATACGATTGAAATATTTAACGTCAAATATAACATAAAAAGTCATTTTAAAAACATTAATTAAAAAAAAAATTTATTATAGCGACTTTTTATAAGTAATTAATAAAAAAAAATATTATAGTGGAATATTTTAATATAAAGATGTTTTGAGGAAAAAAAAAAATTCCAGCTATTTTACATATTAAATAAAAATATTAATATTTTACTATTTTTAATAAACAATATTTTTGATATCATTTTTTATAATTTAAAATAAAATATGAATTTTTTTTTTTTATTTTAGCGAGTGAATAAAATATGTGAACATTTAAATTGCAATCTTTTATTTCAATAACCAAAGTGTAAAATTCTAAACTAAATTTAATTTTAGTTCATGCATAAATTATATATTTTCTTGACATTTTTTTTGTTGGTCAAATTTTTTATAATTTGTCAAATGATATAATAGATATTTATAAAGCTCATGGCTTTCTTGGCTTTGCTTTGATCAGGTTAGGTTGGCTAGTTAGAATAGCGATGCAAAAACTAAAAAGAAAATACCACTTTTTACATGATTGCTAGAGACAAGAAAGCTAGGTAAACTAGAAAACATGTAGAACAAGAAGACAATCAACGGTTAGTGTAGATCGAGGCGAAAAATCGGTGCATGAGCAGCACTCAAGGCCACAGAAGGACCAAGAACCCTATGAGCATAGAATTCCACATGAGTAAGGCACACCTTCAACTCCTGTAGATGTTCATTAGATCATCATTGGCTCTAGTGCAAGGACGTCAAGGAGTCCAGAATGTCCTACTAATTGTATTAAAGGCCATGTTAGAGTCGGTCTTGTAGCCCTCCATCAGCGATCAAAGCTCTTTGCATTTGCATTAGTAGGTGTCTCATCAGTGTCAATTTTTGCATTCCATTAGGCATGCCATAACCCTGATGGAGGAGCTGGTGTCTTTGTCCCCCTCTTGGCATTGCTGGATCAGGTCATTCTAGTTATTAAGCTCTTTCAAGCTTGTCTTGTCTTGTCTTGAGGTCAATTTCCTAGGTCTAGGGTTTTGGTCAAGTATGTTTACAAGGTCATGTTCTGAAGGTCAATAAGTGTTCAGCAAGCCAGAGGGATGATTGTAAAGATGTTTGTTCGAAGTTTTTATCTTGTACAGTTAATTTTCACCTTGGATTTAAAAACTCTGTTCTTAAAGCCAAGGTCATTTTTCAAATTTTTGTAAAAAGTGATGAAATTTCAAAAGACTTCAGCGGACAGTATGCAACCCTGGTCCCCTTGCCAAGATCCCTCAGATGATCTCCCTGCAAAAAGAATCAAGCCAAAGCACTAAATGAGTCAATTTCAGGACAAAGGAAACCAAAAAAGTCAGTTTTATAAAGTGTCAAAGAGAAACATTAGAAAGTGGGTTTGAGCATGAAATTTATTCAAATGAAACCTATAAAGACCCAATCTCCCTCCTTTTACTCTCATTGTGCATCCAAGACACTTGCAAGAGAGTTTGGGCGAGTGATTGAGTGAAAGGAGTGAAAGTTGAGCGAATTCGGGCGTTTGACAGGCGCGCGACCCGTCAGGCCAGGCGCGCGACCCGTCAGGCCAGGCGCGCGACCCGTCAGAGGAGCGCGACCCGTCAGAAGGGTTCCCGCAGTGTATTTTTATAACGGGCGCGACCCGTCAGGCCCGCGCGACCCGTTGGGTGAGGCGCGCGACCCGTCAGCGACCTCCCTTCCAAACCCTTTGCAAATTTGTTCAAGCACCCTCCAAATCATCAAATTGCTTGAGGTAGGTTCTCTAAACTTGGAAATGATTGCTGGTTATGCTTGAAGGACATCATGATTGTGTTTTTAATGATCAAATTTTGCAAGAGAAAACGCTCCATATGGCTGTATATTAAATTTGTAAAAATTTGCTAGGGTTTTATGCTGTTTCAATGGTTTTTCCCTTGTAATCATTTTTCCTCATTCCCATTTCATTTTCCTTGTATTTCCATGTAAATTTCCCTTTTAAATTTGTAAAGAAAACAAACCCTACCCCTTTTCCCTAAAAAATAAAAAATCAATCCCTAACCCTACCCCTCATAATACCCATGTAAACACATGTATTTAATATGCAGTGATGTTTGCAGTGTTTTTCCCTAAATTCCCTGTTGTATACATGTATTCCCATTTTCCTTTTAAAAAATGTCCCTCCCCTAACATTCCCCTCATGTTCCTTGTCCCCTTGAAACAACATATAAATCAGCATTTTACAGGCAGAAACAGCAGTACATTTTGTCCACTCTGCTCCTTAAACAATGTCAGAAACCGAAACCTATGAGTAGAGTGATGACCAGGCATCAGCTTCATAGATTGAGATACAGAGGAGGCCTAATAAGGGTGGAAAGGGTGGTCATCATAGGCGAGAGGAGCCCACCTCTTTGACAGGTTTACAAGCTTGTCCTATGGCAGTCTCATGTTTCCAGTACATGTCTTGCTATGAGTTTTGTGAGAGGATCTCTCGGATTCAACACCACAGAGAGTTGGCTCGCCTGTTTGTTTTACACTTGCATGATGGACATGTCAACCTTGCCAGGGTGGACTTTACATTGACACCTGAGGTGATTGCACAGGCTACAGGGATACCTAATGTTGGAGAGGTGTGGAATAAGTGCAAGGTGTTGGACAGTGTTCATTTTGAGCCTTTCGTTAGACCAGCACTCATGAGACACTTGACAGGAGTGTTTCCCTTCAGATTTCTCAGGAGTGAGTATGCTCCCATCATGAGGCTCATCATGCTCTATTTTACTTGTGAGGGCAGATTTTCACAGGTATATTCATACCATATTCGCCTCTTGATGCACTTCACCCGAGTGAGGATGATGAACATCCCTGTTTTCTTCTATCATAACATTGAGAAGATGGTGTCCATGATGCAGAGGAAGAGCCCGACACAGCAGTACAGGAGCCTTTACCATTATGGTTTGATTCAGCTAGTGGTATTACATCAGTTGGCTCAGCAGGGCATCTCATGGGAGGCGTTCATCTCTCGCGAGTTTTTCACAGCACCATCACCGCCACATCCTGAGGTTATTCATGAGGAGGGAGGACCATCACAGCAGCATGACATCCCCGTCACTAGACATGTCAGCTCTTCACCTTTGGTTACTTATCAGAGAGGCCAGAGGGCCTTATTTGCAGCAGCCAGGCGAGTACTTTCTCCATAGCATGTGGAAGGGGTCTCGCCTTCTTCATCGACTCAGCGAGTGTTATCTCCACATCAGGTGGAAGGGGCCTCGCTTTCTTCAGCAGCACAGGTACCAGGGAGGGGCAAGCAGCCCAAGATTGATGAGGGACCATCAGGTGTTCCGGATATAGAGCTTATTGATCTAGATGTCAGTTCTCCTAGCCGAGAGGAAAAGGAGATCATTCAGCACCTCAGAGCTGAAAATGATGCCTTGCAGAGGAGATTAGAAGGTGCACAATGGACAATCTCATACCTAGAGCAGTGCAACAAACAGTTGGAGGATGAGAAAACTCTTGATGAGTTGTGGAGGATTCGTAGTGACCGAGTCTTGAACCGAAGAAGACCTGGTGATCCATTGCCCGCTGATCGAGAGTCCATGCTCATCTAGGTAAATGCAAACTTGGAGAGGCTATTGGCTAAGGCCAACCAAGAGAAGAAATTGCTGAGGAACATGAAGAACCATTACTGGGCAAGAATGCATGTGTGCAAAGCAAAGATGAAAATGTTTCAAAGGCGGTTGACCAAGGCACTAAAACGGAGAAAAAGGCCCGATCGCCTTCATATCTTGGTCGAGGCTTCACTGAAGGACCAAGGCACTAAATAGCCCAGCCACAGCACAAATCCCAAGAAATTTTGAGAATTTTGGGTGAATTTTGGCATTTTCAGGAAATTTGCAGGTTTTTCCCATTAACAGGTCTCACCCCCCGCGCGACCCTTCATCATGGCAACTCCATTTTGAAAAAACTCAGCATTTCTATATTTTTCATGCAAAGTTACACATACTCATCAATGGACTTGAGATTTTATGAAGTTTTGGGCCTCCAGAAAGTAAAAAAACTAGCAAAAAATGACTTTCTGCCACTTTTTTGAGTTACAGAAAGCAGTCTTGGGAGATTTGATGTTTGACAAGGAAAATGAACTCCAAATTCAGAAATTACAGTTGGGTTGGAAAGTAGACTCATAGACCTTTCCAACAAGCCTACTCTTGCCCAATTTGGACACCTGCAAGTGCCCCAAAAGTGGCTCCAAAGGCGCGCTCCCTGTCAGGCAGATTTTTCGAAAATTCACTATACAGCTCAGAAAATCGCAGTTTGACCCTGTTTGACTTTTTGGGCTGGATTATGATCCTCTTTGATGTAATTATTGTACTTTTATGACACTTTTACTCTTATGTAACTCTTCTAGAAGATTCATTCATGAAAAGGGTGAAAATTAAATGAATGAATTGGTTTCCTAGCTTATAGAGGCAAGTTGTTTTGAATGCCTAGTTTGTAGTGCTTAGTTTAGAAGTGGTTGAAACAGCTCCTAGAAGGATGAGCTCGAACCCTAGAGGCAAGGGAAGAGGTTGGTTTACCTATATTATTTATTTTCTCAATCATTTTCAGGGACTGGAAGGTTGGACCCTTGAGGGAGAAGCTATCATTGTATTATTCACTGTATCTCTGCAATTTTTGCTTAAGGAAGACCAGGGTTTTGCAGTCCTCTTTGGGATTCTTGTGGACCTATGTGTTGATGGTGTGTTTCTCAATGTACTTGTAAGCTTGTTATGTGACTCATTTCCTTTCTTTTACTTCTGCACATTAAACAAATGAAGTGTTAAAGTAAGAATTCATGCTTGCCATGCTCTGCTTTTAAGTTTGTTTAATTTCAATGTTTTCTACTGTCTAAAGAGAATTCAAAGTTATTTTTTGCTCTCTTTAGCTCCTCACCTTTCATTCCTGACCATCCACCTCAATCAAAGGCATCAATACTATCTCCTACCTCGCCCCAAAGAACCCCCTGCAGAAACTTTGTCCAATCCCCGCACCCAAAATTGCCATCCCCTCAATTTGCCACCAAAACCCTAAAAACCCCAAATCAACCTTTTTGATCAGTTTACTAGCCTAAAATCAGTGTTACCCTATTGGTCATCTCATCTATTGAAGATTTTACCGAGATAGACCGGAGAGAGCCTTCTCCTGCCTCGTAGGGCTAGCTACGAGGCTAAATGGTTTGATGTTGCCTTGAGGTTTGCCTTTCTCAGCCTAAGGTGAAATTTCAAGCGCTAACAGGGCATTTAGGAACGCGACCACCTCATTTTTGTTGTCATATCACTGCTACCACATTTCCACTAAGGCGACTGATACACCTCTCAGCTACTTATCCAAGGACTCCATTATTGGTAGTTGCTCCACCTGACCAGATGACTGGGCCCGGTCTTGGGCCACCTCGTCCACCAATTCAATAGCCAAAACCCCATCTTCAACCGCTACTCCTCCCCAACCAAACCTTTCCCCTTCTTGGCCTTGAGGCCTTACTCCTCGTCGGGCTCTTCCATGTTGTCACAACATTACCACCAAACCACCACAACACCAGGAAGGGGACTCCGATGCAGGTCTAGCGGACAACCAACACCCACCCACTCCTTGCTCCAGCACCCATGTGAAAGAAAAACCAAGAAATAGCTCCAACTTACACAACTCTAGCTTACATGCCCAATACTTCAGGATTGTCCTTGCCCTAAAGGGTGGTGTGAATTATCACCAAGTCCATAAGAAGGAATCCCAAAGAAACCCCAATGACTAATATCAAACCTAATTCCTCCATCCCTATGCCTCGACTCAAATATTCACAGGAGAAAAGAACTCTCCAAGGGGAGGAACAAAGTAGAGCACACCAAACATATCCCTACCAGACAACCCAAGTAAAACTCAAACCAAATAGGAGGAACAACGCTTACCATGTCACCAGCAAAGTCTTGGTGGGTTAGCCAAAGACTGTGCTCCTCTAGTTGAACCAACACTACAAAAAATCTAACTCCCATTGCAAAATGGCACTTCGTTCTTTTACGAACCTTCTCCCTCGGATCCCACACTACTCTAATAGTCATCTGATCATACACATTCCATGGTGGATCCCACGATCCACTAGTAGCGTCCAAAACTGAGCTACCTAAACAAATGAGCATGCACATGTTGGCAACTTGTGCATACTTAGCGTCGATATTACCACCCTCTCTATCACTCATGCCAATAATCTAGTAATGTAAGAAACAACTTAGCACCTTAGGTTTATACCTTCTCTTCAACTTCTCGAAACTTCCATCATCCTGATGCCACTTGTCATGGATGCTCCACATCTTTAATTCACGCGACCTTCACATGGACAACATCCTCCTTGAGCTAGGCATCATACACTATGTTCACCACCCTCCATCAAGGTTATATTTTCTTGTCATCTACAAAGGTCTACTTGTTATTAATAATTATAATAATTATTAAAAATTATAATTATTGTTAGAAATTAATTTACGGACCAATGAAATACATAAAATATTATGGAAACAAAAATAGAGAAATGAATAAAACAAGAGAGACATAGATATACGTGGTTCACCCAATTTGGGCTACGTCCTTGGAGAAACAACTAGTCCTTCATTTTATATTATCCAACAAAATGAAGAGATGCAACCCACAACATATCCATTGTAATTTCCTCTTCGCTCTCACACATCCTCCTCTCTCTCTTGCTCAGAATAATAATGCATAGTCACAATAAAACTCCCTCATATAAATCGAGGGTTTCCTTCTAGGGAAAAAAACCCTAAATTAACATAACTTCTAACCGTCAGTTCATCTACCTAACAAGCGACCTAGATTGACTACGAAATTACAATATTTTACAAGGAATATTTTCATCTATTTTTAGTCGTTGCCCCCCCCTAATCACCGTTGATGGCTATCAGGTAGGCGACGTTGTCACCCTGTTTAGGAACTAGTGTCCAATGCGATTGAAACATATGAATCAAGAAGATAATTAGGCTCCACACCCAACAATTATTATATATGAATGATCTCATAATTTAATGTTAAAAAATAATTATTTTAAAATTAATGGCTATAAGTTTAGATTGTCATTCTTACTTCTAAGATTCATAAATTATGAAAGGGAAAAGGGGAATCACTATTGTTTATGAATGATTATATAGTTTAAGATTTGAAAACTAATATCTCTACATTTATGTTCTCATACTTCTATAATAAGTAAAGTATTAATCTAGATCCATCTTAACTTTGGATCTACCATGTGTCAATAGAGATCAAACCTCTTTTCACTCTAAACGAGGTTTGCAACTCACAAGATTCCCTCTTGACTCTTGGTAGATTCAAAGTTAAGATGGATTTAGGATGGTTTAATTATTAATTATAATTATAATCATTTTTTATTTTATTTTATTTTTACTTTTATGTAATTTGAGAGAGTCAAAATGGTTTAATTAATAATTATAATTTTTATAATTATTTATTTTATTTTATTATTGTTTGTTTTTATTTTTGTGTAATTTGACCAAATTAAAATGTTTACATACAAGATCTCTTACATAGTTTGAGAGTTGCTCTTATGATAATTTCACCACTTATGTGAGATAGTGAAAGGATGATCATCTAAGTTGGTGTGATTTGTTACATGTGAAGTTTTTAGATGGGATACAGATTAATTCATATCATATTGCTTGGATGGAGGCATATAAGGTTAAAAGGGATGAGAGGTTTGAGGCTTAGCTTCGGTTACTAGTTGGAGAGAATTTTCCTTCCCTATAAAACCTCCAAGCTATGAAAATTCCCTAAGGATTCAATCTTCAAGCCTTCACATCTAGGGCATGAGTTAGATAATTAGGCTAGTGATAAAAAATGTCTAAATATTATTTACAAAGTGGAAATAAGTGATATAGATAATTAATGAATGATGTCAATTATAAGTGAACATTAGACTAGTGATTTGGAAAAGTAATTCCTATAGAGGAATCATAAAATAAATTTTCACCCATGAAATGTGGGTTCAAATCACTTTATCATAGGTATTTTCATGAAAAAATATGTTGTTTTCCATTAAACATGATACACAAACATGGTACCACCCAAGGAAGTTGGTTTACACTTGGTGGTAAGAAACTAGGAAGGGTGGAACCTCTATTAATAATTTTCAAATGGATTTACCTTATTGATGACATTACAAGAAACATCCTAACTAATTATGTGCTAGGCCAAGAGGCTGGATCGCAAGCATAACCAAAACTATTTGTAGTTTCCCCTAGCCTGAGCACTAAACATTTAATGAAAGTTGTATATATTGAATAAAACAAGGTGATTCAAGGAAGATAAATACAACACATAAAAATATTTACAAATCAAGGATAAGAGGTAACCATGCTATTATATGACATTAAATTATCAATCCAAGCAAGTAAAATTGTGAAGTATACAACATTGTATATGGTAGGATTTTAGCTTTCAATTCTAATGGAAATAAATTACAATGAAAAAAATTTGTACTCTACGAAAGTGAGTAAATTGAAATGAAATGAAATATTAATCTATGAAAGCGATAGAAATCTAATTTAGGAAAGAAATGGAAATCTCATATAGTAAAGTGATAGAAATCTTAGTCTAGGAAATAAATGGAAATTTAATCTAGAAAAGCATTGGAATTTTAATCTATGAAAGTAGGAAAATATAATCAATGAAAACATATAAAATTATTCTATGAAATCATGTAAATATATGAAAACCAAAAGCATAAAAGAAATTCACTCAATCAAATGCAATTCAATAATCAAGCTAACTATCAATACAAATGTTTTAGACATCAATGATCTAAATCAAATCCTAAACTAAGTTATCACTATAACGTAAATTATTTCTTAACTAAAAGATATTAGAAAATTGTTAAACAAATGTGATGACTTCAAAAAATATATTGATTTAGGATTAGAATGAGTTATTTGTTCTTTAATTTGGTGGACAGTTCAAATTTATTCTTCTATTGTTACTTTTATTGGCCACAACATGAAATCTAGGAAAATAAATTTGAAATATCCAAGCATATCTCCAAAATTGTGCATCGTTTTTATTAAATTCTTGTGAATCTCCTAAAGGGTTCATTTTGTACAATACCCATTTTTTAGTTTTTTAGATTTGTCTTAGTTTTCCCAAAACCTATGTCAGAATTTGACTTCTTAGAAATTGCTAGATCACCATCTTTTATCAAGTGCTAAAGGCTCAAACTTACAATGCTAAGCAAAGTGCTACTACAATATGCAAAATAAACTAATCTAAAAATAAACAAAATAATCGAAACTAATTATATAACTACATCGTATAACAAAACAAGAATATAAAACTATAAATCAAATGACGCAAGAACTTATGAAATGTGTTTTATTCCATCATTATAGTTTAGATGTATGCTCCAAGAGTTTCCCCCTTTGAATAGAGAAGGAACACATATTTATATAAAAAATAAGATAACTAATTAATAAATGTCAATCCAAAAAATTGTCCTACATCCACAAATATCTTCTAGATCCACAAATGTCTCATGTGGTTACAACTGTGTTAATACCTATTAAGTAATATATCTACAAATCCTCTCACAAATATCTAAAATATTTGATAAAAAATCTTATCAAAACTTTCATGGTTCTTCTCCATCAAATGTGCTTGAATGATTATCTCAAATCTTCCTCGAATATTCAAGGGTTGAAGAGGATATTCAAATTTGAGGCTAAGTGGTGAAATATGGATTTTTTGGAGCTTTCACATATGCCTACAAACATCAAGAAACTCTTTCAACCTTTAGATATAAGTGCAAATGTGTTATTTTTCTGATATTTAATCATGAACTCACTCAAAATACTAAAACAAACACTTTCAAAATAGTAATTCTAAACCCATATATAATCACAATTTTTCTTTCTTAATGTAAGGTTATATGATAATGGAATATGATTAAAAGTGAAGGAAAAGAGTGCTAAAAATATGACGTTCTGGAAACCCAACATTTTCCCCCAACCAAATATGTTGCATGTCCTCATTGAAACATTCACTAATTCTCATAGGATGAAGTCATCTCAATTTATGTAGCCTTTTGTTTTCTTTTATGTAGAATTAAGGAGTGAAATATTTTGTTTTATCAACAAGTCATTTTGTGACTTTAGGTACATCTCCAAGATTTTCATCTTCTGAAAAGTCTTATTTAATTATTTCTTTTTCTAAAGAGCTTGTTATTGTGGAGTATTTTTTGAAATATATCTAAGTGGCAGCTCTTGTGGCTGGTTCTCTTATATGGAAACCATAAGTATTGCAAGTGTCGGTCCTTTTGTGGTAACACTTTTCTTTTACTCTTCTTCTTGCTACAAAAAATAATACTTCGAAATTAATTCAAAATGAAGACCCATTCATATATATATATCAACTGATCCTTGCTCATAATCTAAATCATTTCAAATCTGATTTGAAAATGAGATCTTAGATTAATATTAAGGTATTATAGGCTCATGTGCAAGATTTGCCTATATTACTTAGTGCAACGGATCGAAAAGATTGCAAATAATATAGACAATGAGCAGTTAGAGAACACAATAGACACACACACACATAACAAAGCAAATAATCAAGGAGTTCACCCAAAACTCTTGGGCTACGTCTCCTGGTCCAGCTTTCAGTGGTGACCTCTCTATTATGTCTTCAAGAGGAGTTTTTACAAATGTGGGCTCAAATTGAGTCTCAACACAACAGGAACAAACAACATGGTTTTGCTTGAATCCCTCAAGTCTTTCTGAGTACACATACTCTCCCTCTCACTCTCTATCTTTGTTTTTTCTTTGTCTCAGCACCACCTGTCCCTGTTTCTGACACTAAGTGGATTTTAAGCCTATCGAAATTTGTATGTTTGTTTTCCCATCCGGGCTCTCTAGCTCTCAGCCTCTGTCCGCTCAATTCCACTCTGAGCATTAACCAATCATGTTGTAATGTCTTCAGGTATGGTGGCCACCTGTTATGAAATGGAAAGGACCACTGGAGCATTAAAATCCCCAAAAATATCGTTTCTCTTTTTACACAAAGAAATACACAGAAACACTGTAAAATCTACTAAAATAAACGTCTATTGGACTTCAAATATTATTAATTCCACCTTAGACTCCATTGGTCCACCTTTGTGTTTCTATCGCAAGTCGCTAGTCACAGGTTCGTTTGTATTTGGGTTTATAATGAAAAACCCCAAATACATAGGAAAACTCGTCAAATGGCTGCATATCAGACTTCAAATATTATGTATTTGCATCTATAAATCCCATCAGGTCTAGTCATATCGCATGCCGCATCTCCTTCTAGGTCTCCAATCGTTGATTGCGCTGATCAGCCTTATTGGCTATTGGCACATCGTTATTGCATGATCATTGGCCTCTTGGTATCACCCCTTATATAGTTGCAATGCGATATTGTAATGTGATACATCACAATCGCATATCACCAAGCCTTCGAGCCACGGGTTAAGTCCTTTCCTGTGTTATATTAGTGATGCGATATTGCACAAGTAGATTTGATCTGCATGCTTGATCAACGGCCCTCGTTTAATCACGCTGATCGATATCGTGATTTCCATAAGGCTGCTTCCGATTAACTCCACTTGCCACCTCTGATTGTGATATGCCAATTAGATCTGGACCATTGATCAGCCAAATCCGACAGCTCCTATGCAATGTTGCTTAAGCCTCCGATAGACTTTATTTTCACCATTTCTGGGTGTTTTCTTATCCGATAGTGTTTTCTGCCATTCTTGAAGGTTTATCCTTGGGATTAGTTCTTAAGTATTGAAGACTTAGATGGTTTTTAGGATCCATTTTGGATCACACCTTCCCACTGAAAAGCTTTTGGACCACCAAAAGTTGGTTTTTAAGCATTGATCAAATGAGGATACAACTTCCTCACTTGCCCAATGTCTATCCATTGTGCACTACTTGGTTTTGAACCTTTGAGTCTAATTCTCAGGTACTCAACATCCCCTCTACACGTAGTTCTCACCTTCCTGTCTAGAACTGCGTCTTCCTGCAACTCATTGAGATATTCAGGCAGCAGATCATCAATAGATGGCAACTGACTTTTCTCTTCAGGAACTTCAATCAATCAAGGTTCATACAGTCTCAAGTTCTCTGCATTGATTGAATAGATATGCATATAAGCTGGCAAATCAAGGCAAAAAGCATTTTCATCAATTTTCTCAAGTATCTTGAAAGGCCCATACCTTATTGGTTTCAACTTCTTACCTTCACCTTACATTCTATCTTTACTGATGTACATCCAGACTTGATCACCAACTTGGAAACTATGCTCAATTCGATGCTTGTCATGCCTTGCCTTGTACTTGGCCTGGCTTTTTTCTAGTTGTTCCTACACTGCCTGGGGAATTTCTTGGATCTGTTCAATGAGCTTAGTTTCTTTATCCACATCACTATGTCCATCAACTGCTATGTCTTTACTAAAGACAAAATCCAAGGGAGACTTTGGTATAAAACCAAAGCAACTCTCAAAAGGAGATCTCCGAGTAGAAGAGTGCTTAGCACGGTTGTAAGCATGTTGCACATAAAACAAATGTTCATCCCAAAGCTAATTTGAAAATCACTCATGAGTGACCTTAGTTAATTAATTAATAAATGAAGGTATTATAGACTCATGTGTTGGTGTGTGTCTATGTTATTTTATGCAATAGATCGATCAAATTGCAAAATACACAGACACTGGAAAATGGAAAACAGTACAAGAAAACATAGTAAGCAAATGTAAGAACACAACAATTAATAAGGAGTTCACCCTATTTTCCAGGGCTACATCTCCAGTCCATATTTCAGTGGTGGCCTTCTTTTATTGTGTCTTTAAAAGCAGAGTTTTTATAGTGAATAGCTCAATTTGAGTCTCTTGAAACAGATGATGTTTGGTAGGGTGGTTCTTGGATTCCCCAAGCCACTAAAGTGCACACACTCTTTTCCTTACCAAATCTCGACCTCTTTGGTCTTTAATGGGAGGAGCCCAATGTGGTACTCAATTCCTGATAGATCCTCTCAGGGATTGCTTGAACCTCTCAAGCTTTTTGTCTACTCGATGCTGCCTAAGGTCAGCTCGGCTCTCTGTTTTCTACTTCATGATTCACTGTATTTTATTTCTTCCCTCTCTGTCTTTGTTCTCCTCTTTTCCTCTTCTCTGCTCACTCTTCTCCTCTCTTCTTCTCTGTCTGTTCATGGTTTTAAGCTAATTTGTCTTTGACTGTTCGCTTCCTCTTCTACCCCTTCGGTTCACCTGCTACTATTCACTTGGAGTTCCCTGCCTCTGCGTCATTACCATCGTCCATAGGGAAGTGGCCACTTGTCCTCTCACAAGCTATGCTAGCTCTTCCTCGATGGTTTGGATTTTTAGTTACACTGTGGAATGACTCATCTGCCGACTCAGTGGTCAAATCAGACGTCAAAATTTTCTATGTCATGACTTAATTCCCCTGTCAAATCTGGTTTCTTCATCGGGCGCAATCTCTACCGTCAGATCTGGAGCCCCCAACGGTGTTCGCTCATTTCACCCAGTTGACTTGCTCGATCGTTACCAGACGATGAGAGGTGGTTTTCTCTCTCATATGCCAGACACGCATCGTGCGCTGAATGGAATCCCTTGTTTTCTGCCAATTCCACTTACCACTCGAGGATGCCTCTGATATACCGTTGGTTTTGGAGTATGGGACTCGCCTTTTGCCTTAGGAATTTCCCCATGGTTTCTTGGCTTCCCATGCGACTGAGGGCTTTGGGGATTTTCCTTCTTGAGGGGTTTTTCCTAGCATTAGAAATGCCTCCATTTCCTGACCCAGACTTCCTAACTGCTAGTTTTGATCTTGGGGGTCTCTCCCCCCAAGATCTGAAAGATTTTAATTGCCAGAAGAAAAATAGGAGAATGCCTAATAAACAAAACCACAAAGAAACTTTTTATTAAAACTGATAATAATTGCAAAGGCTACATTGTGGCGGACAATCTCTCCTTTTACAAAATGTGACTTGTTACTTCTAGTATCTTTCAGTTACAATACCACGGGTCAATTCCATGGGTGAATGAATACCATGGGTGGATTTTACAATATCACGGGCGGATGCCGTTTACAATACCATGGGTAAATTCCATGGGTCGATGAATAATATGGGTGGATGAGTACCATGGGTTGATGCCATTTTCCATTTGGATCAATCGAAAATAGTTGTTGCCCCCCTGGATGCCTTTGACGGCTATCATGCAGGTGACATTGCCACCCTATTTAGAAACTGGGATCCAACGTGATTGAGACCTATGAATCAAGAAGATAACTAGGCTCCACACCCAACAATTATTATATATGAATGATCTCATAATTCAAGGTTTAAAAATAATTGTTTTAAATTCAATGGCTATAAATTTAGATTGTTATTCTTATTTCTAATATTCATAAATTATGAAAGGGAAAAAGGGGAATCACTATTGTTTATGAATGACTATATAGTCTAAGATTTTAAAACTAATATCTCTAAATTTATGTTCTCATACTCACTTCTAAAATAAGTAAAGTAATAATCTAGATCCATATTAACTTAGGATCTACCAAGTGTCAATAGAGATAAAATCTCTTTTCACTCTAAAAAGAGGTTTTCACCTTACAAGATTTGATCCCTCTCGACTCTTAATAGATTCAGAGTTAAGATGGATTTATGATGGTTTAATTATTCATTATAATTATAATCATTTTTTATTTTTTAAAATTTTATTTTATTTTTATTTTTACTTTTATGTAATTTGATAGAGTCAAAATGCTTTAATTAATAATTATAATTTTATATTTCATTTTATTAATTTTTATTTTTTGTTTCTATTTCTGTGTAATTTGACCAAATTAAAATGTTTACATACAATGAAAGGGGAATCGAAACATAAATTATCAAAAAGTTTCAATATAAGGAAAGAAAAATACTTTACAAATGCAATATACACATAATTTTCATCGTTTTCTCTCCACAAAATAAGGACAATATCCATAATAGTTCTTTAAAGTATCATAGACAATGTATGCGGCTCATACTATGATACAAGGCTTATGAAGATAATATTTCTCCTTTCTATGGGATATGGACATTATTTCAACATATGTCCTACTTTATGGATTTCTATGGGGCATTGACATTATTTCAACATATGTCCTACTTTATGGATTTAAGACGAAACATAGAAATATATGTCTATAGAGCTTCTTTTAGAATACATAGGCCCTACACAAGACCTTAAGTCACCATATTGGTTGGGTATATTGCACTAAATAATTCATCAAGATCTACACTCTGACCATCATTAGAATCCCTTCGATACATTTATAGGGTTACATATTGCCACTTTTCATCACTATTAGACATTCCCTATCATTTGGAACATTTTTTATTTTTAGAATGTCCATTATTAGTAGGGTTTCCATCTATGATGACATATAGTGTTGAATAGACATTCGTTTAAGGATAACATTGATAAGTCTACTCCATAATTTCATACTACCTCATGCATAGGACTTCCTAGAGTGAGTACACATTCACTCCCTACTTGGTAGAAATCAACCAAAATTTTTATTTCTCCTCCCCTTGTTGTTTGACATTTAGTCCTATTTTGGAGTTTAACTAGTGAGTATTTTGTGTGTAAGAATGATTAGTTATTTATAACTTATTTCTAGCTTTGCTTACTTTCAATTTACTCCATTTTAAGATATTTTGTTAATTTTTGGTTTCCGAATCTAAATTTGACTTGCCTGCCAATTAGGGAAAGTTCTTTTGAGTTATTCTAAATGCGTGCACATGGAACCCCAACCAAATTGTAATTGGTTCTTCCTCCTAAAGAGTCTACACATTGTATTTATATTCTACATTAATAAATCATCATATTTTATCAATATTTCAATTTGTATCATTGGTTCATTAGTCAATATCTTAATAGTTTTATTCCCTATTCTTTCTTATTTTGTAAGTAGCTTGTTATAGACAATTTTGTGCCTTACAGCAACAAGCATGAATTGTCAATAATCCAAGGGATCCAAAGTTCCCTAAACATGATGTTCCTACCCCTAGAGGAACAAGGTCAGCAAACCAACAGCTCTCAGATCAGTTCTCCACCTGAAAACACTCAAAATCAAGCAATCTTGAAATCAAAGCAGGTGCTCCACTGGGTTTCTGCGCTGAAACACAACTTCTCCATGGTGTACCTACGTTGCAAAGTAGGCAGAACAAAGCCCACCTGCGTTGGGCGAGTTTGGACATGTGGCAGAGTGAGTCATAGCTTTGGAATCTTCCAAAATTGACACTTGGATCAGGTATTTCGCCTTGTGATGAGTCAGAGGCTTTGTTTCTCCAAGTGGAAGCAAGGTTCACCAAGTGGACTCAAGAACTGAAGATCAACTAAAGATTAACTGAAGAGAGAGAGGACACAAGGCAGCTACACATCAGTTGCAAGCTGACTCATCCTTTCTCAATTCATCTATATATTGAGCTCTCTCCTATGAGCTCAGGGGGCTGGAATTTTGTGCAAAGTAATGATATGCTGTTGGTTTCATCATTGAGCTATTGGGTGATTGTTTGAGAGAGGTGAAGAAGAGCAATTCTTTCTGCTGGGAGGTGTTGCTGGGTTGGAGCCTGCAATGGTTGTAATCCTCTCAGAACCTTTATTTCTTCATTAATAAAAGCTATTGAGGTTCTTCTATGTGCTTTTGTTCAATTATATATTGTAATGATTGCATGTTTGGTTTACACTAATCCATGAACCAGTTATGATTGCATGCCTCTTGTAGTTTCCTTCTTTGTCATTATGCAGGATCTCATTGTAGCTGGGCGAGCAGAAGGACAAAGAGCTAGGAGCAAGCGGCCAAAGAGGAGAGTTTGGATTCGACATTAAGCGCAAGGCAACGGTTAGTGCTCTCTCCATCCTCTTTTGCTTTCATAAAGAAGTAAACCTTCAGTAGTTTGTTTTACAGTTGTTGCTAAGGAACTGTCACCCTTAGAGTGGGTTAGGGTCATCCGAGTCGGATACTTTTCCCTACAACAAACTGGCGACTCCGCTGGGGATCATATCCGTTTGATTGTGTTTGTAGTATTTTTGCTATTCATTTCCTGAACAAAAGAGTACCAAATCGAAAAGCTTTTGACTATATCAAAAGCGAAGTAGAGGGGCTGCTACTCTTGCTCATTCTCTGAGCAGATTCATGATTTGAAGAGCTGATCTACAAAGATCCTTGTAAGCTCTTAGTGATAGCTTTGCACCTTCTAAATCATCCCTTTGAGTATGCTTGACTGAATGCTTCTGATTTGAGCAAAAACCGTGCATTTTTGAGAAAATTGTGACCCGGAGACTGTGAAAACGCAACTCTCGTTTTCCAAAGCAGGTAGTACACAGGCTACCTGCTTTGCAACGCAGGTCCCGAACTGACTACCTGCGCTGAGAGCCAGTTTAGCTGTGCAGAGCCTGCGTTGACCCAAATTTGCTTAGTGCATTTGGGGTTTCCTCTTTTCTCTTGCCTGTTTTCACTTAGTTTTGCTGCTAAGTGTCAGTCTTGTACCTGTTTTGAAACCAATATTGCTTGCCATCATTCCGCCTCTGTTATATAACGAAATTGTACTTGTTCTTTGTATTTCTTATTCATTTACAATTTCCCATAACGAAGAGTAAACTAGTCATGTTTTTGGCCTCTTAGATCTGAACCTGTGTTAGGCGTTTTGCTGGTCTAAAGAGTTAGCTTGTTTGCTGTCCATAGCTGATTAGTCATTTTACTTTCGTTAGTTTGGTTTGATTTCATGTATTTCCAGTGATTAAGCAAGTGAATCTTAAGGTGTCTTTTGATTTTGGACAAACTTGTTTACTTTCGCTTTAAATCGAAATCAAAGTTATATAACCACTTTCTTTTTGTAATCCATCCACATTAAGAAAGGGAAAAGAAAATACATGCATTGTGCATTTTGCATTTGAAAAAGTTTGCATGATGATTTAGGAGAAAGTGCATTAGTTTGTGCTGTATGAACTGTGTGAAAAGAATTTTCTTTTCTTCTCCCTCAGTAGTTAAGATTTTCATCAGTCAAAAAGGTTTGAAAAAGCTTGCTTCTCATCTTAGGCTGCATTTAGGAATTTGTCATATACATCTCGTGGTGAACCTTGAAAGGAAAACTTTAAAAAGATCAACTTAAAATATACTGAATGAACCTAACAACGCATTTGAAACATAACGCAAACATCTAGAGGTCTAGGTAGAGATGTGTTCCGTCGTCGTTAAACATAGTGACTGTCGATCTCTACGAAGGTGGGTGATTCCTCGTGAGAGTCGGTGGCACTAATACGGACTTGTGCTCCCACGTACCGTCGAGTATATATTGGGAGACCCCTATAGGCAATTATCCTTTATCCATAGGAAGCTGTGTCGGCCACCCTACTAATCGCGATGCAGTGAACACAGCATTCACGAAGATTGACCACCCGTACCGTAAAACGTATTCTGTGGTTTCGCGAAAGGTTTGGCACACCCTCTGCCTAGATCTCCAGAGCAGTTTCTTTTGGCCCTTTTCAAACTCTATAACTGAAAAGGTCCAACCGAGCATTTGTCACTTCGGGCTCGTTAATACATCGAAGGCGACTAGAGTCATCTTTAGCTTTTTCTTGACTCTTAAAACATGAAAAAGCAAAGTTATGTTTAAAAGCGTCTAATAAAATTCATTCAAATCGGAAACACAAATTTTCCCCTTTATATTTTAGTTGATCGAGTAATCCGCAATCGTGGAATAAAGTCAATTGAATATCCGTCGTTCTCGGAGGCTTGCGAGTCAACCGTCTTTGTCTCCGGAATTGAAAACAATCCGGACAAAGCGAGCTCGTCGAACCAGTTCAAAATCTCCTTTAAAAGTTAGAACAAGCGTTCCAACAACATCTGAGATTCTGGTCACTCCAAACATTTCCGGAAACCCTGCCTCTATAGAAGAAGTTCAACCGCCACAGAGGGACAGTAATACTGATCCTAGTCTGGGGGAAAATACTTGTATGACTGAACCAGTTCCATCTGTAACCGGTCCAGAGAGTTTTGTTCCTCAAACATCCGTCGCGGTCGATACAACCCCTTCTTCGGCACCGGAAATCTTTTACGGACCTGACGGTCTTCCTCTTCCACCTGGTCTGATTGCGATAGAGGAAATTATAGAAGAACCGCAAGTATCCACTCCAAGTCAGTTTGGAGTAGGGGTCGCTCTATTTCCTGCTACAACAGAAGTTTGTCCATCACCAGTGGAAGTTCTTGTAGAATCACTAGGTGATCAATTGGATAGACTAAAAATGACTGAACAACCGTCGACATCTAGGACTGTGTCGAATGACACGGCGACGGTAGAATTACCTGCTGCAAATCCAACAATGTTCGCCGGCATACCATCTGTCCCAACTAGCTCGCAGTCGCTAGAAGGAGTCCAGCAAGAGACTATCTCGACAGTATGGTCTGTTCCTGTTTGTTCTGGAGTAATGTCTGGTAACTCTCATGGTGAGGCTCATCAAATTGACCCTTTTGGGAATCTAATTAGGCCATCCAGTCCTCCAAGGCAGGCAGTTGCCTTGAGTTCTGGGTTGCTACCGTATGGGGGGCAGTACCCAACGGGAGCTCTCAACCTTATTCAAGTTATGGCGGAATTGCAATGAGTAGTTGGGTACCTGTGCTATCCCAGCCACCGAGAGTTGTATATTCTATGCAACAGGGTGTACCTGTGACAAACATCCCAACTACACCTGCTATTGTGACCGTGTCGCAAGTTCAAACAATGCCTGTTGTGTGTCAACCTCAGATTGCTCAGGTTCTCATGCAACAACCACTTGACCCTGCGACCCAACCACAATCACCTACTGGTGGGACAACACAAGTACAGTTGGGTACAACTACCCCACATCTTGGTCCAATGGTTAGTGCAGCGCAACAACCCATGGTGTCGCAACCGTGGATAATGCAATACCAACAGCCGCAATTCCAACAAGTGTACCAAGGTTCTGAACAGCAAATATTTGCGAATACTGGACAACCATATATTCAAAATGGTCAAAATCAACCACTTTATAGTGGTCAAGTCCATCAACCGTATTCATCATACCAACATCAGCTCCATTATGCTGGTATGCAAAGACCGACTGTTCAGGCGATTCCATCGTATCCTGGTTACGCTTCACCTAACTTGAACCAGCAGTTACCATTCGTGGCGACTTTAGAGTTGCCTGATTTACATCGGTTAACAAACGATCCAATTTCTTACGCCCCTTGGTGGCCAGTGATTCCGCACAAACTTCCATCCGACATTCCTAAATTCAATGGAAATCCAGGTGAAGACCCGTCGAATCATGTTATGACATTTCATCTATGGTGTTCGTCGAACACTTTGAATGATGATTCGATAAGGCTTCGCCTCTTTCAGAGGACATTGACAGGTCCAGCGGCAAAATGGTATATAGAATTGCCTAGAGCTTCGTTCGACAATTTTGGCTCCCTTGCCACGACATTCTTAACCCACTTTCAATTACCAATAAGGTATGAAACAGGAACAGAGATATTGACTAACTTCAAGCAGACAACCGCAACTCATATATGAGATCATACACATGAGTGGCGACGTCGACGAAGAATGGTTAAAACATACGTTCCTGATCAGCTTTTAGCTGAGTGGTTTATAAAGTCATTACTTCCGGCTATAACGGAAGATGTAGCAAAGGGAGGAGTCGTAACAGAAGAGCAAGTTATCGCTCGTGCACAATACTTGGATTTAGTATATACTCAGTCCGGCACGCTCTATGACAAAATACCAGACGCCCCTAGACCAGATTTTTCAATCCCTCCTCCTCCTCCTAAATCAAACAGTGACTCTCACGCCGGCGACGGCGTGATTGGCATGGCGAACACGAATCCGAAAAGGACCAATCAAAAGAAAGCCCGTAATGATTCGAATCAAAATGCGCATGAAGAAGTTCTTGCTTCGGAAATAAATGCCGTATCGACAGATAACGGCAAAGAAACCAATCAACCAGGAAGCAAGAAGAAACAAAACAAAGGGAAGAAGAAGAAACAAGGAGAGTCATCTCCTCAAAGAACTTCTTCAAGCCCTCCTCGAGATAGGAAGCCACCTTATGGGTGTCAGATATGTGATGAGGATCACTGGACGAGAGAATGTCCATACAAATCTGATCTAAAAAGATTCTTAAAGAGTTCGCAAACTCCAGCTGTGTTAACTGATCCGTTTCCCGATCGAGGAAAAAACCTGGTTGGTAGTGGAAATGCTTCCCCGTCGCAAGTGCTTATGTTATCAATATCGAAGCAACAGAATGATGCTTTGATTTCGACAAGGAACAAAGATTACGGGAATCCACAGGTGTCGAACGATAAAGGTAAAGATCAACCTAGCAGTTCGACAACAACTTCGGCAGAAGTTGTACCCCCCATCACACATGAATTAACAATAAAACCGCCAAAGGGAGTAGTACACAAGTCGACATTTAATCCTCGTGCCAGAGCGGCACAGCATTATAATATAGTGGAAGATTTGGCGCAATCGCCATCTCCTATGTTGACTCTTGAAGTACTACAAAATTGCCCATCCCAAAGGCAGGCATTGTTATCAGCAATTGGTGGGGTGGATCCTAAAGATTCCAATCTTATATCCTTTGATCACAAAGGATATGATCCTCAGTTACCAGCTCAACTAGCTTTCCTCGTCCAAGTGAAAGCCCTCAACAAAACTGTTCATCGAACAATTATTGATGAGGGGGCATCGACATGTATTATGTCGATGAGTTGCTGGAAAACTTTAGGATCTCCAACCTTGTCGCGATCATCGACAACATTAAAAGCATTCGACGGAAGGACATATACCCCTTACGGTATCCTTAGTAACTTGAAAGTTGAACTAGGGGGCAAAACAGTAGAAATAGATGTTGAAGTCATCGATGGCAATCTTGACTATAACATCCTACTGGGAAGACCATGGATTTATGCCATGGAAGCTGTTGTGTCGACCTATTTTAGGAAAATCGCATTCCCCTTTCAAGGAGGGATTACGATCATTGACCAACAAAATTTCCTCCCTAATGGTTCACAAGTTACAGGAAGCGTTCCTATGATCCATGGAAGCGACCATTCGTTTCAAAATATCAGAGTAGGCCTACTAAAAGATCCTACATTAATGGGAACTTTCGCCCTTCCGCCACCATTCATTGTGGGAGAAGTGGCGACGGTAGGGGCCTGCAATATGATATCTTCCGCACAAAAGATGTCAGAAAACGATATCAACATGGATCATGTAAAGGTTTTGTCCCCAAGCCCAATGGAAGTATTGTAGCAATCAATTTTCTTGGCCTGGGGGGCAACCCCAAATCAACGCTCATCAAGCGTTTGGATAGATAGGTCTAGAGAATATGGCACCCCTTCATGTCCTTGGTCGCGAGTGCATGGAACCGACAAAGGAATAGTCCAATCAATGGTAATTGACGGGGCACCATGGAATGATTCCCACCATTGTTCCCTTCTCCCGGGTTGTGGAGAAGATACTCAAGATGACCTTTATCATCCTTCAGTTTTCGATTTTCTATCGAATACTGTAAATACAGTGGGCTATGAGGATAGTTCTTTTACTATGTCAACCTCATTAAAAAATGAAACAATCCCCTTTCCAGATCTCAATGGTAAACCTTCATTCCAACCAACAAAGTTGAATGCAATGAAGCTTGGGGGGCATGCACCTCGATTTGCGTTATTATGCCGGGGGCATGCAAGCGTAAGATCGAGCAGTTTTAGCAATGTTCATGCTCGTTAAAAAATAAACGCAAGAATCGAGCAGTTTTTGTGCAGAAGTTCATGCTCGTTAAAAAATAAACGTAGATTGTGAGCAATCTTTCCCTAGCAGTTCAAGCTCATCCAGAAAAAATGAACCAGTAAACAACCTCGAGAAATGTAACCTTTGGAAGCCATATTAAAAGTCCTTGGTCGTGTTTATATGCCATCACCTCCATCTGTTCATTTGACCAATCGTTCACCTCCATATGTTTGTTTACCCATTTTGAGGAACAGCTGCGAAGAGTGATTTCACTTAGCCATCCTTGTGACACTGCCGTGATTGGAGAATTCCAACCTGCACCTGGAATCTGCTGCTATCCCTGTTCATCACTCGTTCCTCAAAAGACGAGTCTTCTTTGAGCTCTTTTCACTGACTCGTAAAATATGAAAAGTTTGCCGAGTTTTGGCCTTCCAGCTCGTTAAAGCGACCGAAAGCTATCCCTCCTCTAGATTTTAATCTTTTTGGACCTGAGGGATTATTGCACAAAAAGATCGAGCGCTTGTTTTGTTCGGCTCGTTAAAGCAACCGAAAATTCATCCCTTCTGTATTGTTTTATACTTTTTCGGACTTAAGGGATTAGATGACGAAAAAGGAATTTTGGAGTTAACTTTTCGTACCTTTTCAGACTCTCTAAAAATGAAAAGGACCGAGTTTTCCTTGTCGTTAGACTCGTTAAAATGATTAAATAGCGACAAACTTGTCTTTAGACGAGAACGAGTTTCCCTATCGCTAGGCTCGTTAAAACATAGCGATAGGCTTGCCCGAAGGGCAGGTTATAGAACAAGCATATGTTATCCTCCTCAAGCTTGACAAAAATAAAGAGGTACTGGTCAGCAATGACTGGGGAAAAATTGGGAGAACCTCACAGTATTAATGGTAGCAAGTCGCTCTTGAACATGACACTTTGTCCTCCGTCCGCATCGGGTTGGGTTGTTTCATTCACCGGTCGCAGAATCATGGTCCTCGCCACACCATCCACAATTGGGGTAATGCTACCAATCCATCACATCAGTGTCGTTATATGTTCAAGAGATGTGGTTCTGTAAAGAGTCAACCCTGTTCCACCCACTGCCATACATTATCCTTCATCCACTTCATGACCGCCACCCTGAATCATACATCACAGTTTGTTTTCACCTCATCATAATCACTAGCTCCGTTCCGTGTCACTGATGTGGGATTCATTAAGGCCCTCCTTTGACGGATCGCTCCTTGTCGACATCAGCTCATTATCCAAGGAGTTGATCTAGGAACACCCCCCTCAGTACTTTGAAGCTTGCATGCCTCAATGGCAAGTTTCTCACTTCCGGCGACAGGTATACATCAATGACCTTCGACCAGAAGATTTTGCATGGTGGTCGACGCCAAGTCCTTTATTCCCACCATGTAGATTGTACTGTCGTACCTTGAGGGTCATCATCCTTATCGGTGATTCCTCTCGCGCTTGTTAACGGTTTACATTATTGACCGGTAATCAAGCGATGTCTTTCCATGTTCGACTTCAAGAAATTCTCACATGGATCGACTTGTACATCGAGTGAAGATCGGAAGAGATTGAAGACCCCGGATCTAGTTTCATCCATCCGGGCTACGATATATATTCAGGACATAAAGACATTTGATATGTACATCATTGCAACAGATGATCATCCTTCTCAAAAGATGATAAATTCGGCAGAGAATTATCAGTGAAGGATGATAAATTCGGCAGAGAATTATCAGTCTAGCATCAGACGATCGCCTGTTCTATGTACCGAAATGTATTTATAAAGCTGAGCATGGGAATGCCCGCCTCATCTAGATCATGAAAAATGAATGAAAAATAATGTATTGTATTGTATCTTATTACAGGACACTTCTCAGCAGATTATATGAACTTCGGATCCTCTCAATAAAGCATTTCACCCGATAAACGACCTCATACTTTAGGGGGCATCTGTTATAGACAATTTTGTGCCTTACAGCAACAAGCATGAATTGTCAATAATCCAAGGGATCCAAAGTTCCCTAAACATGATGTTCCTACCCCTAGAGGAACAAGGTCAGCAAACCAACAGCTCTCAGATCAGTTCTCCACTTGAAAACACTCAAAATCAAGCAATCCTGAAATCAAAGCAGGTGCTCCACTGGGTTTCTGCGCTGAAACACAACTGCTCCATGGTGTACCTGCGTTGCAAAGCAGGCAGAACAAAGCCCACCTGCGTTGGGCGAGTTTGGACATGTGGCAGAGTGAGTCATAGCTTTGGAATCTTCCAAAATTGACACTTGGATCAAGTATTTCGCCTTGTGATGAGTCAGAGGATTTGTTTCTCCAAGTCGAAGCAAGGTTCACCAAGTGGACTCAAGAACTGAAGATCAACTAAAGATTAACTGAAGAGAGAGAGGACACAAGGTAGCTACACATCAGTTGCAAGCTGACTCATCCTTTCTCAATTCATCTATATATTTAGCTCTCTCCTATGAGCTCAGGGGGCTGGAATTTTGTGCAAAGTAATGATATGCTGTTGGTTTCATCATTGAGCTATTGGGTGATTGTTTGAGAGAGGTGAAGAAGAGCAATTCTTTCTGCTGGGAGGTGTTGCTGGGTTGGAGCCTGCAATGGTTGTAATCCTCTCAGAACCTTTACTTCTTCATTAATAAAAGCTATTGAGGTTCTTCTATGTGCTTTTGTTCAATTATATATTGTAATGATTGCATGTTTGGTTTACACTAATCCATGAACCAGTTATGATTGCATGCCTCTTGTAGTTTCCTTCTTTGTCATTGTGCAGGATCTCATTGTAGCTGGGCGAGCAGAAGGACAAAGAGCTAGGAGCAAGCGGCCAAAGAGGAGAGTTTGGATTCGACATTAAGCGCAAGGCAACGGTTAGTGCTCTCTCCATCCTCTTTTGCTTTCATAAAGAACTAAACCTTCAGTAGTTTGTTTTTACAGTTGTTGCTAAGGAACTGTCACCCTTAGAGTGGGTTAGGGTCATCCGAGTCGGATACTTTTCCCTACAACATAGCTAGTCTAGTATTTTTTCACACTTGGATCCTAAGATTGTACTTAAAATGCAACATGGTATCACAATGTAAGTGAGTTTGTGAAACGTGATGACATCCTATTGCATATTTTACAATATTAATATAGGATATAAAGAATATACCAAGTCATAGTAATCCTCATTCATTTCAATTACTTTGATTGGAATCCAAAAGACTTTTTATTGCTTCATAGTAAGGGAATCTATATGATTACAATGGGTACCAAAATTGAGACTACATCAACAATTGAGAAATAAAAATAATTTGATAAGATGGATGAAGCCTATGGGATATTTTGTTTGTCTATCTCTTCTGGTATACTCTTTCATGTTGAGTCAAACTCAACACCCAAGGAAGTTTGGACAAAACTATAGGGATAATTTTGCAAGAAAGATGAGTTGAGGGAACATTAGCTAGAGATTGGGTTGATTTCTATAGATCCCAACCATTTCAAGACATTATAGAAATTCTTCTCAATATTAAAGACTCTAATGACACAGGTAAGAGCTTGTGGTATAAATAGGAAGGAGGAACAACTTATCATTTTCGTACCTTCTAAACTAGGTTCTCAATATTTTTTCTTTGTCCCTTCTTTCCCTACTGCTAAACTCTCTAAGGGTGAGAATATGAAGGTGCCACCTGTAGATGATTTCTTTAAGTTCTTGATACTTGAGAAAAATAAAATCATAAACATTAGGGCTCTTAATCCTTCCACTCTATTGAAGGTGTTGGATATCGCCAACATATAGTGGGTCTCCCTGATGTGAAGTCCTAATTAGATCTCACACCATTTGGAGTAGGAACCCCATCTAGAGTATCGGCCTAGGTGCCATAACATAAAGCTTCATCTTATTTTCAAGGGATAACATAAGAGATTATATATATAAACCTTGAATAAGCAAGTAAGTTGACATTATGAAACACTTATTGCAACATGCAAAAGAGGACTTTCACAGTGGGAGAGGCAAAAGTGAGCCTCTAGAAGGAAAGTAAAAGTACTAAACTAAGAGAGACACATGGAAGCATAAAAATATTTGTTAGTGAAATAGTTCACATAATGATTTTAAAGTGAATACAACACACATTTAACAAAATGAGTATTAAAGCCACCAAAATAGTTCAATTTCTCTAGTATATATGAGCAAAACATATACCGTAAACATCCCAAGAATAGTCCTAAAACATTTACGATACAGGCATGAAAATGTGTTGACTCATAGAGATTCAATTAGGTGAAAGATCCAATTACACAGTTACAATGATGAGACAATAGCTCCAATAGTGGAACATTAAGTCACTTATTGCTTCTCCAAAGAATATACTTTCTCTCCTATGCCAAGTAAAGAAGCCAATACTAGCTTTCTAAATATAAAGCCTCCAAAATCCTTTTGCTCAAGTTATGAGGTTTATTTTATAACAAGAGGAAGTACCTTTCATATCCTCATGACTCTTGGACTACCCCCATAACTCTTGGACTTCTAAACAATTCTTGAACTTCTAAATGAATTTTGGATTTCTATACAATCTTTGTTCATATGTGACTATGTGAATCTCCATTTTCCACATATGACTCTTGGACTTCCACTTATTTGTCTTTTACAATGATTACAATACTACATCATAACCTCCACATCATCATACGATGAGACTTGGAATGTCACTATCTCTGATGACTAGGACTGATAGTGATTGATGATTGTAGCTAAATGATGTCACTACCTTCGCTCTCTGTTTATCTTCTCATCATAGTGTTTTCACCCTCCAAAGGGTCTTCAATATTGGAGTATTTGGGGTGTTTTGATCATCAATTTTCAAGTGTGTTCTTCGTTCTTTCCATGCTTCCTTTGTTTATCCTCTTTTCCAAATATTCCTCGTGTGTGCTTTCCATGAGGTTCTTGGAATACCTACTTCTACAATCACAAATGATAAGCATCTATCAGCCTAAAAATTTCCTAATCTACCATGTTTTATGCATATTGTTTGTTTATGCCTTTTCGGTGCGCTCAAAATGGTCAAAGGTGCTTCTAGGTGCATGGGCACACTTTTAAAGACTAAAGGGGTGAAGAAGGGAAGCTTCAAGGCTTCATAATTTGTTCATGTGCTCAAGGGAATAAGGCGGTCAAGGCAAGGCACATGTCACAAGTTTGAAGGATGAAGGGGAATGTTTTGGGCTTCATAAGTACGTTATGTGCTTAAGGCAGAGAAAGAGGGTGCATTCCTTTCAGTCAAAGGAGTGCTCTCAATGAGCACGCATTCCTTCAAGGCAAAGGAGTGCTCTCAATGAGGGTATACCCCTTTAGGTCGAAGGAGTGCTCTCAAGGAGGGCACGTTCCTTCAGGTCGAAGGAGTGCTCTCAAGGAGGGCACATTGCTTTAGTTCAAAGGAGTGCTCTTCTTTATGGCCTAAATCTACGTCAGGTTGAGAAAGGTAGGATCTAGGGTACCATCAAACCACGCTTAACCTAGTAGCTAGCCCTACTAGGTCGGGAGAGGGCTCTCCCCTTATCAATCTCAGGAAAATATGATCAATGAGGTTTGAGATGACTGATTAAATACTGATTTTAGGCTATGTATATGCTCAGAGGAGTTTGATTGAACTTAATGTTGGTTTTTTGGCTCAAATGTGAAGGGCAGATTTGGGTCCAGGGAATGGACACAGTCTTGTAGAGATCTCTATGGGGCGAGGTAGGCAAATGGTTAAGTACTTTGAAATAAGTGAGATGGAGAGTCTTAAGACTGGTGAGGAGTTGGAGAGGGCATGAAAGTCTCAAGGATCCTCTTCAAACAGTTGAAAACATAAATAACTAAACAAACCCTAGGTAGAGCACTACAACATCAATGAATTCTACCTTTATCCTTGATTCATTTAGTTAAGTTGAACAGAAAGAGATGATGGCATACATAAACACATGTAAACTTGCATTACAGAAGGAAAAACTATACCAAATCAAATTGCCACAAGAATCGCACAAAGTGCTGCAAACCCTAGTCTATTCTTTTGCCAAACTGCAGAGATGAATGTATAATAATGCTCAAAGCATTCACAAGAGTCCAACCTTTACAAATGACTGAAAAACTACTAGATATAGGCAACAAACAACTCATGCTAGGCTTTAGGGGTCGAATTCATGAGTTTAGGAGCTATTTCAACAAGATCTAAACTAAGAACTGAAAAGTAGGCAGTGGAACGACTTGCCTCTAAAACCTAGGAAACTGATTCATTCAGTTCAAAACTACCTTTTCATGATGTATCTACCTCCATGAGTGAACTTTTAACATTTTTACATCAAATTCCATCAAGTTACATCAAATTACATCATGAGTTTGACTATGAGAGAGAGAGAGAAAAGTCAAAATAAGAAGAAACTAGGCGAAAAACAGAGTTCTTTTGGCAAAAAAGTCAATTTTCCATCCTATGCACCGCACCTCTATCCCTGTGCGCTGTGCCTTTTTGCAGCTGAATTTTGAGGCCTTCCCGTGCACCAAATTTTCTCCAAGTGGGCTTTTTGGAAAGGTCTCTCTGTCTACTTTCTATAATAGATAGAATTTCTAAATTTGGTTTCCATTTGCCCATCCAAAAGTGATTTCTCCCAACACTACTTCCTTTGTGTCCAAAAAGGGGCATAAAGGGCAATTTTGAGGTGTTTTTGACCTTTCTGGAAGCTCAAAACTTGACAAAATTTCTTGGACATTTATGAACAATCATATTTTTGCATGAGGAATTCAAAAATGCTGAGTTTTCCTCCAAAGGAGGTCCCTAGCAAAAGCGTGCACTAGGTGGCGTGGCACACCAAGCAGAAAAATCTGTGTTTTTCTCCAAAAATTCAAAATTGACAAAAAGTATCCCAAATTTCTTGAAATTTAGGCTGAGTGTCCTGCATGAAGTGCTATGTTTGGCTAAGGAAGCCTCAGCCAAAATCTTAAGCTTTTCTTGCGGTTTCCTCTTCCTCAAAGCTTTCCTCAACTTCGCCTTAAAAACATATTTTCACTTACCTGAAAAGCCCATCAGTTATGCATCTAAGAGGTCTTGGTTGTTACTATTTATCATGAAATGTGAAGTGAAAGAATTTGATCTACTTCTTTTCCTCTTGGTTGTATGACTAGAGGATGAAATTTGAAATTGGAACCTTTGTACCTTGTTATTGCTAGAAGTAGGAACTCTATCATGATTTATTGGAACATTGTTGTAAGCTACTAAAAACACATAGCCTTCATTCATATCTACATCGTGGAATAATTTTTATCTATGAATAAATTTGCTTGATGAAGAACATATAAATAAATTTTTGGATTACCATCCATTAATGAATGTCATTAACCAACACAAGATTACTAATCATTAATTTCAGTGAGAGTTAAGATGCCCAAGTACATCTTACTAGGTAGTTGAGTCACCTAGAAGATTCAACAAACATGGAATGCTAGTGTATTCCCTTAGTTTATTGGTGAGATAAATTTCCATTAAGCCATCCAAGCCTAAAGGTACTAAAAATATATCTAGTCTTGATCATATATGGTATGCTAAAATCGATGGGTCAAGACCTTGTAGAAGGGGGGTTGTGAGGAATCCCACATTAGCCAACTTGAGAATAGAACCAAAAGTAATTTTAAGAACCATAATTGAAACCAACATGAAATTACAAAAAATATTGTGAATCTTGCTTTCTAGTTGCCTAAATTTCAAGTAAATCTTGTGTTCAATTCTACTAATAAACTAGTTTCTGCAACAGGATTTCTCTCTCTCTCTCTCTCTGTCTCTCTCTCTCTCTACTTTTTAATTCTGTCATACTCTACTTGAAAAGGAAATACCTTTTAAGTATAGGAATAGTTCCAATGGATTCATGTGTGCAATAGGATGATAAATAAAAATATATGCAGGATTGAAGGATATGATTTGATATATACCGGAATTTGAAAGACCAAATACTTTGATTGAGATGATGGCATGAATTGTTGAAGAAGAGGGTGGTTGATCAAGAGCTCAAAAGTTATCAAAAATTCAAAGTGTCAGAATTTTGATAAGCTTAGTTTCAGATCAAAGATCTGTTGGCATTATGACACAGGTTTGGCACTATGACACAGGTGTTGTCCTTGATGGCAACTCACTCAGATGATAGATCACAGTTCAGGATCACAAAATGAAGGAAAAATACGTATACGGAGGTTCCCCTTGACCAAACCACATATACACGTGGGTTTGCAGACCAAAAGGTGCGTATGTGTATACACGCAATTTCATGCAAGGAAAAGCACGTACATGTTGGAAAACTTGGTTTCGTTCTGTGGTATTTGGTCCTTGGTATTCTGACCCATGGTATTGGTCCAAAGTATCTTGTCTGAAGTATTGACCCCAGGTATTTGGTCCAAGGCATTTATTCTAAAGTGGTTTTGGACCATGGTATTGAGTAATGCCTAAGACTATAAAAGGAGGAGGAGATCATTAGGAAAATGTACTTAAGCAATTGAATATCTAATGCAGAGCAAGATCTAGAATACTAGTCATTGGGTTATGGTGCATAGCTAGATTTGAATCAAGGAGGAACATGGGTGCTCGAAGAAGGATAAGTTCTATTGATGGGTCAAGATCTTAAGGCTTGAACAGAAGTATCTTTGTGTGGTTTTTATCTTTTATAATTGGCGCATGTCGTAATCTATAAATCTCATGATTTGGGTATAACTAATGTCTAAATAGTTGTAAAGGTTAGATCATCTTTTACATATTTGTACGCAGGTTCAGTATAGCAAAGGCGTGTATACACGCTAGTTCGGAATTTAAAAATAGTGTATATGCAGGTTTTCCTTCATATAACAGCGTATGAATGCAGGTTCGACACATTGAAGTAGCATATGTATCATAAAATATGTTTTAGATACTTTTGTTTGCTATTGCAGTGTTCTAGGTTCTGGCTTGGGTTCTGGTACTGTTACTATAATCTGGTTACATCGTTCAGAGAAGTGATTGTTTGATTCAGTTTTGGTTGGTGAAAAGGAGATTGATTGATGCAGATATATTTTGATGTTTGACTGATGTTGTTGATGGATCCAGTCTAAAAATTTATGAACGTGGTCCCTGAAAGAAAAAATAAGGTTGTAGCCTTCTGTAGGTCAACACCTGTGTACTAGTACATCAGCTAGTACAAGAGCTAAGCGGGTTGTAGCTCCCTTCCAGGAGAAGTTGGACAATGAGAGAAGGTTGTAGCCTTCTGCAGGTAGAAACCTGCGTACTGGTATAAGACTGCACCAATACAGAAATATTGTAAAAATAAGTTTTTTATTAAAAGAAGATAGAGATGAATTGCAGCAGGTGGTTTTCACCCACATTGGCTTTCCACCTTATAGCTTTTTTTCTTGTGTGTGATTGTCTGCTTTGTTTTTACTGTACCTGGTTATTTTTATATGGTTCTGATGCATAGATTAAAGATCAACATATGAAGAATTAACTAAATTATAAGTCTGCACGATATACACTAGTTTCCTTAACTACAGTTGCGTATATACGCTACGCAACTTTCATTAGCTGAAGTAGCGTATACAAATCTGATTGTGAAAAGAAATATTATTGACTTGCTAATATTGATTCACCCCCCCCCCCCTCTCAGTATTATTTCCCACAATTGGTATTAGAGCAGGTCCTTCCGAAGAAGCTTGATCGCTTGAAGGAAGATCTATCATCATGAGTACCTATGAAAGAGAGGGATCCATTAGACCACCAATATTTGATGGGAGAAACTTCGTCTATTGGAAGGTAAGAACCACAACCTATCTTCAATCTCTTGGAATAGATGTTTGGGCAATCGTGGAAGGAGGATACACATTTCCATCAGTAATTCCTATAGATACTGCAAGTAAAAAGCAGTATGAAACAAATGCCAAGGCTGTCAACGCATTATTGTGGAGTCTATCACAATCAGAATTTTTCAAGGTTATGCAGCTCAAAACCACCAAAGGAATATGGGACACGATCGTTCTAAGCTATGAATGAGACAATCAGGTAAAATGTGAAAAACTACAATCTCTCATAATTCAATATGAAACTCTCAAAATGCACAATGATGAAAGTATAGCTAATTACTTCTTACGTATAGATGAGATTGTTAATCGCATGAAAAACTTGGGTGAAGAGATAAAAGAAGTTACTATAGTTGAAAAGGTTTTGAGATCCCTATCTTCTAAGTTTGAATCAAAAGTTTATGCCATAGAAGAAAAGTAGAATCTTCAGAGTATTACTATGACACAGCTGCACGGAATCCTAACTACTTTCGAAATGAGAAAAGGGGGTCCATCAAATATGAGAGAAGTTGCATTCAAGGCTTCGGGAAGAGAAGAGCTCAATGAATCGGGACACATTTCAGAAGGAGAGGAAGAAGCAAACTTTGTCAACAACCTTCAACGGGGTTCTAGAAGATTCAGAAGTAAACTACCTTTCAAATTCTTTCCTTGTGGAAGAGTCAGTCATTATGCAACCAAATGTCCTCATAAAGATAAGCTCGATAAAGGTAAGGAACCGGCATAATGGAATAGAAAACAGAATTTAAGTAAGAAGAGCTACTATACACATGAAGATAGCGATGGTTTATCAAATAGTGAAGAAGATGAACATGGTAATGATTATAGACTTTTGATCGCTTTTGAAGATGATGTTTCCTTGGATGCTTTAGATGAAGATGGTCTCTATGAAGAAATTTCTAACTTACAATCTGTTTAGAAGAAAAGAGTATGATTATAGATACTTTGACATTCCAACTTGCTGAAAGGGAAAAACACAATGAAAAGTTAGAGCGTGAAATTGTGGGTCTAAGAAAAGATATTGAGAAAACAAAAGCTCTCAATATTAGATTTGCTAAAGGATCAGAAACTTTAGATGAAATTATCAAAGTGTAGTGCTCTCTTCTGATAAAGACAGGTCTTGGATATACAGAAGAAGCATCTCAAGCACAAAATCCATCAACCTCCAAAAGCTATCTTGATGCAGGAAAGAGAAGTGAACAGGTTGACAATCGTCAATAAAGGCATAAAGCGGATCACCAGGTAAATCAGGTTCAATCTACTTCAAAGATGAACAAAAGCTACAACCTACCTCAAGTAAATCATTTTTCTTCAAGAATGAATGTCAATGGAAACTATAATCATCAGGTCAGTAGATTCAATAATCGTAAGAATTTCTTTAATGGCCAATGTTTTTCATGTCATAACTTTGGACACAAAGTTGCTCAATGTGTTGCTTACAAGACCATCATGAATAGAGAAGCACAAAATCAAAGGAATGTGACTGGGATCATGAAAAATACCTACAATAACTTTCTTTCTCTTGAAAATGAAATAGAATGCTCTATCTGTAACAACATTGGTCATAAAGATTCTGAATGCAGGAGTAAATTTCGGCAATCATCTCAAAAGGAGCAAGCTTCATTGGGTCCCAAAGCATGGAGAAAGAAAGAATCACAAACATAAAGATGTGGTATAGCCTTGTATGCAGAAGGACAAGAAAATCAATGGTATATCGACAGTGGATGCTCGAAACACATGACAGGTGATAAAGAAAAACTTCAGTCATATAATACCTTAGAAAAGAAAAAGAAGGTCTCATTTGGTAATGAAACTCCTGCGGTCGCAAAAGGTAAAGGTTTCGTTCTCATAAGAGAAAAAGTTAAAGTTGGGAATGTTATGTATGTAGATGGTCTAAAGCATAATCTATTGAGTGTCAGTCAAATGTGTGATCAAGGAAATGAGGTAGTATTTCGATCAAATGGATGTGTTTTTTTTTAAATTGATATAGGAGAAATAGTGATCAAAGGTGTAAGAACTCCAAACAACCTGTACATACTCAAGGGGGGACAACAACAGTGCTACCTAAGCAAAAATGATGAAAACTGGCTATGGCATAGAAGATTGGGGCATGTAATCTTCCCACAAATAAGAAAAGCATGTAGATGCAAGGTTTTTTGTGATCTTCTAGATATCAACTTTCCAGAAAATACAATATGCAAATCATGTCAATTTGGTAAGAAAACCAGAACACATTTCCCTGAGAAGGAAGGATTAGCTAGTAAGCCTCTTGAACTTGTTCACACTAATTTATGTGTTCCATATAGGAAAAAGTCACCTCGTGGAGAAGAATAATTTATATTGTTCATTGATGAATTTTCCAGAATGTGTTGGATAGGACTTCTGAAGCATAAAGACGAAGCTTTCAAAAAGTTCAAAGCCTTCAAATCTTTGGTTGAAAATGAAGCAGATCGCAAAATCAAATGCCTTAGGTTTGATCGAGGAGGGAAATTTACCTCAGATGAATTCTTCGACTTCTACGAAGAACATGGAATAAGAACTACTTAGCAAAATGGAGTGGTAGAAAGGATGAACAAAATTGTTTAGAAAATGGCTCATGCTATGCTAGATGAGTCTGGAACTCCTACAACATTCTAGGGTGAAGCTGCATTTGCTGTTGTCACTATTCTCAACAAAACAAACATCTGGGTAAATAGCACTCAAACTCCTCATGAGCTATGGTATGGTAAGACTCCTACTATAAAATACTTCAAATTTTTTGGAAGCAAATGTTACATCAAAAGGACTAATGAAAAACTTGGCAAGTTTTAACCTAGAGTAGATGAAGGCATTCTCCTTGGTTACTCTTCCTGAAGTAAAAGATATAAGTGTTATAATAAAAGACTTGGGAAAATTGTTGAAAGTATTGATGTTGTGGTTGATGAAGCGAGAAAAAATCCAAAGCAAGTAAAAACCGAAGATTATGAAGAAGATGAGGACTATCCTTCCACATCAAATCAAACTAATTCTGAAGAAGAAGAAGCCAATGAGGCACCGGAAGAACAGATAAGGGTAGAAGAAAAGACTATATCTAGGTATGTTCAGAAGAATCATCCAGAGACTCAAATCTTAGGGAAAAAAGAAGCAGGTGTGTAGACAAGAAGAACTATTATAAAAGCTTCAAGCTATCTAGCCTTGCTTTCCTCCGTTGAACCAAAAAATGTCAATGAAGCATGCAAAGATGAATTTTGGGTCAAGGCCATGAATGAAGAACTTGAGAAGATTGAAAAGAATAATACTTGGGAATTGGTTCCTAGACCTAATGATAAGAATGTCATAGGAACCAAATGGATTTTAAAAAACAAGCTGAATGAAAATGAAGAAGTTATTAGAAATAAGGCCAAACTTGTTTGTAAAGGGTATGCTCAACAAGAAGGTATAGGTTTTGAAGAAACTTTTGCACCTGTCACTAGACTTGAAGCCATAAGAATGTTCCTTGCTCTTTCTAGCTTTTAGAAGTTCAAAGTATATCAAATGGATGTGAAATCTGCATTTCTTAATGGATACCTAGAAGAAGAAGTATATATTGAGCAACCAAACGGATTCATCCTTGGAAATCATCCAAAACTTATATGCAGACTCAGAAAGGCTCTCTATGGTCTAAAACAAGCTCCAAGGGCCTGGTATATCGTTTTGACAAATACCAACAAGGCTTCTCAAAAGGATCAGCTGATAGCAATCTATATATAAAAATTCACAATGATAAATTGCTAATACTTGTCGTGTATGTTGATGATATCATTTTTGGTAGCAATGAAGGAGCCATGAGTCAAAACTTTGCTTTGGTAATGTAAAAAGAATTTGAAATGTCACTACTTAGTGAGCTCACCTATTTTCTTGGTTTGCAAGTTCAACAAAATAAAGATGGTATTTTTCTATCACAAACCAAGTACCTCAAGCAGATCTTGAAGAAATATGGCATGGAAGATTCTAAACCAGTATGTACCCCTATGGTAACAGGATGCAGCCTCAGCAAAAATGATGAATCAGTAGCAGTACATCAACCAACCTACAGATCCATGATTGGTAGTCTACTCTATCTAATAGGTTACCGACCAGACATCATGCATGCAGTGGGAATTGTCGGAAGATTCCAAGCAAATCCAAAGGAAGCACACCTTCAAGCAGTCAAAAGGATTTTCAAATATCTTCAACGAACACAAAACTTTGGTTTGTGGCATCCTAGAGATACAGATCTTACAATTCATGCTTATATAGATGTAGATTGGGCAGGAAGCGTGGATGACAGAAAAAGCACTAGTGGTGGTGCATTCTATATGCGCTCTAGATTAGTGTCTTGGTTCAGTAAGAAACAAAGTTCAATTGCATTGTCTATAGCTGAAACAGAATATGTGGCTGCTACATCTTGTTGCACACAACTCCTTTGGATGATGCAAACATTGCAAGACATTCAGATCACATGTACTCCACCCATCTCCATTCTATGTGATAATACAAGTGCAATTAGTATTTCAAAGAAGCCAGTCATGCATTCCAAGACCAAGCACATACCTATCAAATATCATTTTCTCCGGGAACAAGTGTTTGAACAAAAGGTCAAATTGGAGTATTTTCCCTCCAAGGAACAGGTTGCTGATATATTCACCAAACGACTGCCTAGAGAGACATTTGAATACGTTAGACAGAAGCTGGGAGTAGTTGATGCATCATCTTCCTGTTGACACTTATATGTTTCAGATAACAGTGGTTGTATGTGACTTTCATGAAGCGTATCTACATACATACACTAGTTGTTGTGGATATAGCCGCGTATATGTTGGTTTGAAGAATATCAGTGAACCAGACTCGGGATGAAAAGAGTCTGATATGGGTCTAACAAGGATCATCTGGCACAGGTTCAGGGGGAGCATATACTTCTAATAATGCATTATCATTGTTGGCATTACCTTAAAAGATCTTGGTACAATTTCACAGTTGTTTTTTATTCAAGTGGAACAGGTGCAGAGGGAGATCATGGTTGTTGGTCTGGATGGTGATTTATAGATGCTACTAATGATAGTTGTTGATGACTATCATAGTCTTGTTTTAGATATTTTGTCTCTATCTTATGTATAACTTTTATTATCAAGGTCATGTAATGACCTATTTTGTTTCCCCACTATGCCTGGGATGGATGATGTAATTTTTTTGTTTTATCATGTATAAACTTTTGATGTATTCCCACTTGGTTGGGTGGATGTGTAAAACTTGGTATATCCCCACTTGTTTGGGAGATGGATGTATGTATGAGTCTTTGGTGATAGGAAGGTCATTTATGATGTATAGAGTCATGTTCTTCTTGTAGAACATCTTTTTGCATACCTTTCTTGCAATCAAGGGGAGCATGAACAACACACTTCAGCATATCAAAGAATTCAGCATTTACTCAGGGGGAGCATAATCCTTTGCCCTTGATGACAAAGGGGGAGAATGACTTGGGGTTGCCATCAAGTCCAAAGGGGGAGATTGTTGGCATTATGACATAGGTTTCACACTATGACACAGGTGTTTTCCTTGATGGCAACTCACCCAGGTGATAGATCACAGTTCAGGATCACAGAATGAAGCAAAAAGATGTATATGCAGGTTCCCCTTGACCAATCCACGTATACACACAGGTTCGCAGACCAAAAGGCGTGTGTTCGTATACACGCACTTTCACCCAAGGAAAAGTGCGTACATGTTGGAAAACTTGGTTTTGGTCCGTGGTATTTGGTCCTTGGTATTTTGACCCATGGTATTGGTCCAAGGTATCTTGACCGAAGTATTGACCCCAGGTATTTCGTCCAAGGTATTGATTCTAAAGTGGTTTTGGACCATGGTATTGAGTAAGGCGTAAGACTATAAAAGGAGGAGGAGATCATTAGGGAAAGGTACTCAAGCGATTGAATATCTAATGAAGAGCAAGATCTAGAATACTGGTCATTCGGTTATGGTGCATAGCTGGATCTGAATCAAGGAGGAACCTGAGTGCTTGAAGAAGGATAAGTTCTATTGATGGGTCAAGATCTTAAGGTTTGAACAGAAGTATCTTTGTGTGGTTTTGATATTTTATAATTTGCACATGTCATAATCTATAAATCTGATGATTTGGGTATAACTAATGTCTGAATAGTTGTAAAGGTTAAATCATCTTTTACAGATCTGTACACAGGTTCAGTATATAAAATCCATGTATATATGCTGGTTCGGCATTTCAAAATAGTGTATACGCATGTTTGCCTTCATATAACAGCGTATGAATGCAGGTTCGACACATTGAAGTAGCGTATATCTCATAAAATATGTTTTAGCTACTTCTGTTTGCTATTGCAGTGTTTTGGGTTCTGGCTTGGGTTCTGGTACTGTTACTGTAATTAGGTTACAACGTTCATAGAAGTGATTGTTTGATTCATTTTTGGTTGGTGAAATGGAGATTGATTGATGTAGATATATTTTTATGTTTGATTGATGTTGTTAATGGATCCAGTCTGAAAATTTATGAAACATGGTCCCTAGAAGAAAAGAGAAGGTTGCAACCTTCCATAGGTCAGCACCTACATACTAGTACATCAGCTAGTACAAGAGCTAAGGGGGTTGTATCTCCCTTCCAGGAAAAGCTGGAGAATGAGAGAAGGCTGTAGCCTTCTATAGGTAGAAGCCTGCGTACTAGTATAAGACTGCACCAATATAGAAATATTGTAAAAATAAGTTTCTTATTAAAAGAAGATAGAGACGAATTGTAGCAGGTGGTTTTCACCCACAATGGATTTCCACCTTATATCTTGTGTTCTTGTGTGTGATTCTCTACTATGTTTTTACTATAGCTAGTTACTGTTAAATGGTTTTGATTCATAGATTAAAGATCGACAGCTGAAGAATTAACTAAATTATAAGTATGCAGGATATACACTAGTTTCCTTAACTATAGTTGTGTATATACGCAAGTTTCATTAATTGAAGTAGCATTTACAAATCTGATTGTGAAAAGAAATATTATTTACTTGTTAATATTGATTCACCCCCCCCACCCTCTCAATATTATTTCCAACAATATCTTGTCATTATAAATCCAATGACATGAACACGACTCAAATTCAAGCTTGTATGCAGAAGTTAGAGCAAGTCAAAGTTTAGGGTTGTCTTGATGACATGGCAAGTTTGGATGACATGGAATAGCCCTTTAGCAAATGAGGAGGCACCAAATGGAAGCCTGCCATTGGCCCTCGCATAGCGTATTCCGCAGGGCATGTGGTTTGAGTAAAGAATCGGCCCGCAGCAAAGCTTATGTACGATGCTAAAAAATCAGCCCTGGCATAGAGGGTTGCGGTGTGATATATTGCAATCGCATATCACACTTGGTACCCACCAATATGTATATATATGATACATGGATAATGTAAATTGCAATGAGACCCCAGACACAAGATTTTATGTCATAGTTTAGGTCCCCATCCAGTCCACCAATATTGCATCACATAACATTTTGTCGTTAACATTGCGAAATGTGATAGACTTCCCGGATGTGATATTGTTATATGTTGTATTTTATAACCCCGGTGGGTTCGATACTATCGCAGTGTATGGATTTTGTTATCTGCTGAGGGAAAGTGTCAATTGCGATGAGCGATGAGTTTTGATAGAGATAAGGCCCTAGATGCGATGTTTTATGCATTGAGGTTTATAACCCTAGTGGGTCCACTAGATCAATGATCGCATTTTCTGAAGGAGTGTTAACAAGAATGTCCCTCTGTCGATAGCTAATTGCGATTGTGATAGCTGACAGCCTATAAAACTGTAGCCTTTTCCGGCACACGACCACTTTACATGTGACCACTCGACCCTTAACCGCGAGATAGGAGAGAATGATGGAAGAACTGTTGATTTCAACAAAACTGTCAGTTTTAACCATAGATAACGAATTTAACTAGTATAAGCCAGATTTGGAGGAGAAATTGTGGAAAGATTGATAGAAGTCATAAATAAGACAATTTTCAACCAAATGGGATGCAAAACGAGGCTAGATTGTCATTTTTGGACATTCTAAACTCATTGAACCGGTTTCAGGATCAAAGGAGCACTTCTGGATATGATTTTGTAAAGTGAAGCCGATGGGTGCCCTAGTCTACCAGAGTGTTGATTCATTTTATGGAGGAGTTCCAAGATGGAGATGACCTTCGAGGGGTCTACCAACCTCCATATGTTTTCTAAAATAACCATTACAGTAGTTTTGTAGCTTTATTTATTCTTTTCTCTACATGTGCATGGAGAAAGAGAATTATTTAAGTACTTCAAGTGCATTGTTGTACTTGCTTATGCTCCTAGTAGTTGGATTATGGGGTGTTGATTTGAGAGCCCTTAGCTTGCTGAATGTTTCATGACTAACTGGAGGTTGTCATATGTTTAGAGTGAGAGTTCTTTGCAGAATAATATTTCCTTGAAGGGGAAACTAGCCACTCTTTTTATCAGTACATTTATGTACTCTTTAACATTGCATAATTTTGAGCATAATGAGAAGGGATCATGCCTTTAGAGCCAATCCAAGGAGATGTATCCCAGGAGAGGTGAACTCCTTTATCAATGGTGGGTGTATTATTGTTTGATACGTTCTTCCATTCAGTGTTTTGATTTCAGGTTTTCAGTTTTATTCATGAACCTAACTTAAGTAAAAACACATAAAATTCATGCTTTTACTTGTTATTTTGGAGTCAAACCTCAAGCACATTTTTATATTCTGATGAGGGGAATTAGCACAACAATGCTAATCTACCCCAATTCAGATCAGGTTGGTATCAGAGCTATGGTTTTATTTTTGCAAGGAGGAATTGACTATTGTTTGCAAGTGAATGTGTTTTAAAGCTCATTGAGGAGAAGGTTTTGGAAAGGAGAGCAAGATTGTTACAATCTCTACTACCAAGTTCTACCCCAAATTTCAGTAGAAGCTTCGAGAAAGGCATGTCCCAAGGAGGAGATCCTGCAAGAATGTTAGAGGATGTGAAGGATTTTAGAAAGGCTTTCTTAGACATGACAGAAAGTTCAAATAGAGGGTTCATTTGCCTGGTTGGGTAAGAAATGGGCGGACTATTTGTCCAACTAAAGTTTGTAAATTTTTGTTTTGCACTAATTGCATATCCCATAGTTGGGTAATTTGTAAAACTAATGTTCATATATAAATAACTTATATGCAACAATGTTTTCTTTAAGAATTGCAATGCTAGTTTGGCTTTTTGATAGTCAAATTGAATGGAGAAATTTGGGAATCAAGTTTATTCCATTTTGTAAAATGCATTTCTACTTGTAGTTTGAAAAATCATTTAAAAACTGTTGCATGAGTAGTTCCAACACATTTCATATGTTTCAAATGTGTGTAGCACTCAAGTTATACAAGTATCCACTATGTGAAGCTTGTCCGGGTTCATTTGGCAAAGTCTTTTAGGATCTTATCCTTGATAAGTATTTTACAGATAAGCAATTCCAGGGGGCTCATATTCTTGGAATTCTTCTTCGGAAGGATGTTGTTGTGGATGCCCATAGTGACATGGACAGGTCGAGAAGAACAACAAACTTGAATTCTTTTTTCGCATAGCAAAACATGTAATTTGAAAGATATTGTACTGCAGGTTTGGAGGGGATGCAGGTGTCAGCTCATCGCTTATGGATCCAAAGAACCAAGGTGAAGGAGAAGGAAGGATGACCTGTAGGATACTTGAGGTGCAGACAAAGTACATATCAGTTGTAGATTATGTAAAGTTTTGGAGACCAAAAGATTTTTAATGGGGAAGAGTGATCAAGAGCTCAAAATTTGTCAAAAATTGAAAGTTTCAAAATTTTGATAAGCTTATCTTTAGATTGAATAACTCCTCATTTTGAATCCAATGGCATGAACGAGACTCAAATCTGAGCTCGTATGCAGAATTTAGAGCAAGTCAAATTTTAGGTTGACTTGATGATATGGCAGGATTGGATGACATGGCATATCCCTTCAACAAATGAGGAGGCGCCAAGTGGCAACCCTCCATTGGCCCTCATATATTGCATATTGCATATCGCAGCGGTAAGTGGTTTGGTTAAATAATTGGCCTTCAATAGAGCTTAGGTGCCATGCCAAAGAATCAACCCTCGACATAGAGGGTTGCAATGTGATATACTGCAATCGCATATCGCACCCAGTACCCTCCAATATGTGTATATAAGATACATGGATTAACGTTGATCACGATGAGACCCCAGACATGGGATTTTATATGTCATAGTTTAAGTCCCCATCGGGTCTGCCAATATTGCATCGTGCTACATTCTGTCATTAACATTGTGAAATGTGATAGACTCTCTGGATGCAATATTGTTATATGTTGTATTTTATAACTCTGATGGGTCCACTGTTATCACAGTGTATGTAATTTTATATCCACTGAGGGAAAGTGCCGATTACGCTGAGAGATGAGTTCCGATAGCAATAAGACCTCGGATGTGATTTTTTATACATTGAGTTTTATAATCCTGGTGGGTTTGCTAGATCGGCGATCACAGTTTCAGAATCACTGTTAACAAGACCGTCCCTCCACCAATAGCCGATTGTGATTGTGATATCCAATAGTCTACAAAACCATAGCCTTTTCCACCATACCACCACTTTGCATGTGACCACTTGGCCCTTAACCGCGAGATAGGTGGGAATGATGGCAAATTGCTAGTTTTAATTGCGGATAATGAATTTAACTGGAAGTAAGCCATATTTGGAGGTGAAAACTATGGAAAGAGTGACAAAAGTCATAACTAAGACAATCTTCGACCAATTGGGATGCAAAAGGAGGCTAGATTGCCATTTTTGGACATTCTAAACTCATTGGAATAGGTTTCAGGATTAAAGGAACACTTATGGATAGGATTGTTGTAAAGTGAAGCCTATGGGTGCCCTCGTAATCTAGAGTGTTGATTCAGTTTATGGAAGAGTTCCAAGATGGAGATGACCTTGTAAGGGTCTACCAGCCTCCATATGTTTTCTGCAACAGCCATTACAACAATGTTGTAGCTTTATTTCTTCTTTGCTCTATATGTGTATGGAGAAAGAGAATTGTTTAAGTACTTCAAGTGGATTGTTGTACTTGTTTATGCTCTTGGTAGTTGGAGTATGGGGTCTTGATTTGAGAGCCCTTATCTTGTTGATTGTTTCATGAGTAACTAGAGGTTGTCATATGTTTAGAGTAAGAGTTCTTTGGAGAAGAATGTTTCGTTGAAGGGGAAACTAGCCACTCTTTTTGTCAGCACATTTATGTACTCTTTACCATTGAAGAATTTTGAGCATAATGAGAAGGGGTAATTCCTTTAGATCTAATCCAAGGAGATGTAGCCCAGGAGGGGTGAACTCCTTTATCAATTTCTGCTATATTATTGTTCGATACATGCTTCCATTCAGTGTTTTGGTTTCAAGTTTTAAGTTTTCTTCATGAAACTAACTTAAGTAAAAACACATAAAATTCATGCTTTTACTTTCTATTTTGGAGTCAAAACTCAAGCACATTTTTATATTCTGATAAGGTTAATTACCACAACATTACTAATCTGCCCCAATACAAATTAGTGGTGCTCTAGATTAATGATTATCAAAAACCGAAGTTCAATACAGTCGTGATTCCCTTGGTCAATTCACTCATCTAGGTCATTCCGTATGTCTTCTTCATCCATGACATTTATATCTTCTACTATTTGTTGATTAGTGTCTTTAATGCATAAAGGATTTGATGATAGGTATAGTAGAAATTCATTGATCTCAGGTTGTAATGGCTACTCTCCTCTTGATATGTTCTTACATATCTCACAAATTTCTTCAAATGATAATTAGCATACATCCCCTTTACACATTAGATTAACGAGATCAATCCACTCATCTCTGATTGTTGAAAGTAAAATGGATTTTAGTGTATCAAATACAAGTTTATTTAATTTTTCCCCTTTAATGTTATATACAAATATTTCTATAAAGTCCCTAATATTTTCATCTTCCTTTTGACTCATTTACAAAATTTCCTCTTTATTATCATGTTGTGTACAATAGTATTTAAATATTTCTAAAAAAAAATTTCATATCATCCCATGATCTTACAGAGTTAGTACCTAGTCCCATAAACCATTTAAGAGCTCCAGAATTTTAAGTAACTAGAAAAAATTTCAAATTTTTAGCAATTAATAAGTAATCATAAGATATATAAGTACTTTTGTAACAACCCTGGTTAAAAAACCATGTAAAAATATATAAGGCCACGATCATGGGATAATTATTCCAAGCTGAATGTTGGGAAACACATTCTAGTGGGTGTTCATTGGTTTATTATGGCTAAGGAAATTGGAAAAGATAATGACAAAGGCCTTAGAAAAGAAAAATGACATTTTTGGCACATTTATTTATGAAAATAAAGGAAATTCAGAGAAAAGGAAGGAGAAAGGTCACAGGTTGCATGTGAGTATAAAATTGAACAAAAATAATGGAAAATGAAGAAAATAGAGTCCTCATTAATAAAAAGGCTTATCAAGATCAGTTGGCAAGATTTTCTGGACAAGTTTTGGTGGGGCACTCATTATTCTTGGAGCACTTCAGCATTGGACCAAGAAAGGAAAAGAAGGCAAGAGGAAGGAAGGAACAAGCAACGAAGAGCGTGATCAAGCAGCTACAACAAGATTCTTTGTAGGTATCGGTTTGCATGTGTGATTTCCTTGATAGATTTGGAATGAATGGTATTGAATGTGGTTCTTTGTTTTATGGCATGGGTTTTTCCATTTCCGAATAGCCATGGTGTGATGGCATTCTCATGTTTTAGTTGAGCTAGATTTCCAGAAGGATTTGAAGCCAAGTGAGGTGGATATACGAAATAAATTACACATGCCCTAGTGATCCCTGAGCTGGAATTCCAATTGCGGTAAAGCCACTAGCCTAGTGACCCCCGAACTGGATTGTGGGTTGGGGTAAAGCCAAGTACTGTGTGCCTCGGTGGGCTAGGAATCCTCGATCAATGAATGGTAGGATATATCGTAAAGCCTATAGGTGAGTGGTCTCCATAAAGCCTAATAGTCTTAGGATGGGATGTACTGTAAAGCCTGGAGACTCGAGTCTCAGTCAGGGCCTAGTGATTTGAGATGGATGATGGTAAAGCTGAGAGACTATTTTCTGGGTTATGGCATAATGATCCTTGGATCAGACTATGGATTCTAGTAAAGCCTAGAAACTAGGAGACAAGAAAATTCCTCATGGTGTAGGTGGATAAATCTAATGGAATCCGTGCTTATTTTGGCCTAGTGATGTGGTGAAGATCATGGTAAAGCCTCTTATTACATTTTCATTATTTTGGTCTAGTAATATCAGGATGGGATGTACAGTAAAGCCTGGAGAGTGGAGTCTAGGTCATGGCCTAATGATCTAGGATGGATTATGGCAAAGCTGAGAGACTGGTGTCTGGGTTATGGCATAATGATGCTTGGATCAGACTATGGATTCCGGTAAAGCCTAGAGACTAGGAGACAAGAAAATTCATCACAGTGTAGGTGGAGAAATCCGGTGGAATGCATGCTTATTTTGGCCTAGTGATGTGGTGGAGATCATGGTAAAGCCTCTTATTACATTTTCATTATTTTAGCCTAGTGATCTAGTGTGGACTGCGATAAAGCCTAGTTTCTATTGATGAGGGTGAGGTGGTTTAGCCTTGAGATGCTCTAGTTAGTTCTTTTGGTTTGAGTCCCACATTCATGTTTGGAATATGCCATGGAGGTGATTGGATGAAGAGAGATTTGGCTCAACCAATCTATGGTCGGGTGAATGTGGTAGTCCCATACCGGGTTGGCTTTCGCATTCATTAATAAGAGGTTCTTTCCTTGGTATCTTATGTATAAATGTATTGGTTTATATGTGAACTCTATGGCTGATGTATCATTGATATTTTTGTTGTTATTATGTTGGTTATAAAGATGTATTATCATAGTGATGATGTATGGCTCTCCTCATTTTTTGATTTGTAAATGAATGAACAATGTATCTATGACCTAATATATGATAATTCAGCTAATGATATAAGCGAACAATGCTTCTTAGTGATTCTAAAATAAGTATGAGACTCCTACACTTAGATATGTTGTTTAAACCTGTAGATTACATATTTGTGACATGTTTGACGAATATCATGTCATGGCTAGTAGGCATCTGGTCTAGTCCTTGTTGATTTTCTTGCAAATATATCTTTTTTCTACTATGAAATTTCATTCCTAAAGGTGTCATTGACTTCTGCGCAGTGACTTGGGCTATGGGCCTAAAAAAGTGGCACAAATCTCAGAGACAATGGAACAACACTAGGAAAAAAGTCCCCATATGCACCCATGCCCTTGTTGTGGGAGTGTCCAAAGCTTTCTAGACACACCATTTCCCATATCAAGGAAGTGTCCACAGGTTTAATGCACTAAAACTTTAGTTGGTATCAGGGGCTGGTTACCAAAGTGGTTGGGATGGCTCCTAGGAGTCCTATTGTTGATGTGGAAGGTCTATGTGATGTGTTCCATCAGTTCTGCTTCCTTAAATCTAACAAAGGGATTCGAATCATATCATAGTAACTTCTCATTTCCCGCTGTTGGATGGTTACTTGGGTAGATATGGGAGGAGGCTGTTACAACTTCAAATTCAAAAATAAATATTTCCTTGTCCTATGATATTATACCATTGAAGTTGGGAACTATACATGGAGAGATGTTCTTCATATGAAGATTTGTATTAGTATCCTGAATGGGAAATCCAAAAGGATCTCCATTTTTTCATCATTTCCATCGATTTCTTGTACCTCCTCTGCCACCTCTTCCACCTCTAGGAGGTGGTCTTCTTCTACCTGCAAAAGTAGAAATCCATGATGTTGATGGTGATGTTGTCCGTACTACACCATGTGATATAGTGGGGATGGAAGATGTTATGGAATTGAAGTTCTTGAAGTTTGTTCTCTAATGATTCTACCTCTAAAATGAATGAAATTAAACTTATGCAAATCAAAATGGATACAACTAAAAATGAGATGCAATTCAACAACTAAGGTTAGGAGAAACCTCAGAATTTGATGTGCAAGTTCTTACAATTTGTCTTACCATTTCTCCTTTTCAAAGTTACGTAAATTAAAGAAAAATCTAAATTCAAGGTTAAATCCTATGTATACTTCCCCAACGACAATGCCAAAAATGTCAGTTAATTTAATTATGTCATAAATTTTGTTACATTAAATTATTGATCAAAGTAAGTAAGTAAGTAAGTAAGTAAATTATTGATCCAAGTAAGTATACAACCCAATATTTGTTAGGATTTTAACTTTCAATTGTAATGGAAATAAATTGCAATAAAAGAAATTTCTTCTCTACGAAAATGAGTAAATTATATTCTATGAAAGCGAGAAAATTGACATGAAAAGAGATATTAACTTATGAAAGAAATAGAAATCTAATCTAGGAAAGCAATGGAAGTCTAATCTAGGAAAGAGATAGAAATCTTAAACTAGGAAAGAAATGGAAATTTAATCTAGGAAAACATTGGAAATTTAATTTAAGATAGCGAGAAAATCTAATCTATGAAAACATATAAAACTAATCTCTGAAAACATGTAAATATATGAAAAAAAACATAAACAACAAACTCACTTAATCAAATGTGATTCAATAATAAGGTTAACTATCAATATAGTTGTTTCAGACGTGAATGATCTAAATCAAATCCTAAATTAAGTCATCACTATAATGTAAATTATTTCTAAACTAAAAAGGATTAGTGAATTGTTAAAGAATTGTTATGGCTTCAACAACTATATTGATTTTGGTTCAGAATGGGTGATTTCTTCTGTAATTTGATGGAAAATTCAAATTATTTCTTCTATTGTTATATTTGTTGGCCACAACATGAAATTTGGGAAAATACATTTTAAATATCCAACCATATCTCCAAAATCATATAGTTTTCTCAGTAATTTCTCACAATTATCCTAAATGAGTTCATTCTGCAAAAAACCATGTTTTACATCTTTGAGCTATGTCTTAGTTTTTCCAGAAACCGCATCAGAAGTGGATTAATAAAAAATTGCTGCTAATCTAGATCACCATCTCTGATCAAGTGTTGAAAGCTCACACTTGCAACACTAAGCAAAGTGCTATTGTTGATCTGCAAAATAGACTATTTTAAAACATAAGCTAACTAAACTACATACATTATAAAACTACATGAATTATAAAACGACATCTTGTAAAAGAAAAAGAATATAAAACTATAAACTAAATAACTCAAGAACTTATGAAATGTGTTTTATTCCATCATAATTTGTTGTATGCTCCAAGAGTTCCTCCCTTTTGAATGGAGAAGAAGAAAAAATCTATGCAAAAACTAATATAACTAATTAAAAAATTTATATCCATAAATCTCTCCTAGATCACCAAATGTTTCATGTGGTTACAACCATGTGTTAATATCTAGCAAGTAGTATTTCTACATATCCTCTCACAAATTTCTAAAATATTTGATAATATGTCTTATCAAAACTTTCATGATCTCTATCAAATGTGTTTGAATTATTATCGCAAATCTTCAAGGGTTCAAGAGGAAATTCGAATTTGAGGCTAGATGGTGAAATATGACTTTGCTCGAGTCTTCCAATATGCCTACAGACATCACAAAATCCATCCAACCTTTATATATAATTGAGAACATGTTAGTTTTCTAATATTTAATCATAAACACACTCAAAATACTAAAATAGATGCTCTTAAAAATAATAAGTATCAATGCATATATAATCATAAAAATTGGTTTTAATGTAAGGTTATAAGATAGTGGAATAAGATTAAAATTTAATGAAAAACATATCAAAAAATGACACTTTGAAGACCCAATATCACATATGAAGATGATGCCAAAATAAGCCTAGTATAATACCTCTATGTGGGTGGGCATAATTGAATATTAAAATATGAAATCTATTTTCTAATCTCTTTAATGAATCTTCCAAACCCTGAATTAACAAAAAAGAAGAGGAGTTCTAACTCGAAGTATTCTATGCATGAAACAACCAAAAACACTTTCCTTACTCTATAAATATTAAAACCTTCAACCTTACTTGCAAAATGAAGAAAATACCCTTCTAGATCTTCTTGATCATGATTTAGTGAAAACCAAAATCATTAAAAATAACATTAAATCAATTAGAATAAATGAAGGGAAAGGAAAAAGATTTTGTTACAAGTATAAATTTTACAAATTGGATCTATATTTTTCTAGGAGGAAGTGATCCAAGTCCTTGGACCTCATGGTTGATTTATCACAGGGATATTTACTAATTCAATGGTCTACAAATGTCCTTATGATTTTCTCTCCAAAAGAAAAATGAGTAAGTGAATACAAAGGAGAAATAGGCATCTTTTTATGATAAGAAAATATTTTCAAGATTATAGCAACCAATCAAAAAGCTCTAGGATTTAGATAAAAGCCCATCTAAAGGCTAAGGAATTTTTATACGACTCATGGAGTTTTTAAATGAAAAAGAATCACATTCTAAAAGCATTTTAAAATATCCACATTTTTAATATGAAAACTATGATCATCTTGGTTGAGCTTCTCATAAATTTATATCCTCTAACAAAAAGTATATAGGTTTTACTAAATATGTACATGATCACATATTTTTTTGAAAAATGAGTACAAATGTCAAATAAATTTATAAAAATACATTTGTTACAGTTCTAGGGATAAAATTATTTGGTACATGCAATCAAAATTCAGTAACAATTAGGTCATGATAAGCATTATGGCATGTTTTGGGGTTTCGAAAAAACCATGGTTATAAAGTATTCCTACCATTATTTATTTGAGAGTTTAATTTGTTGATGAGGAACTTGAAATTAAGATTGGAATTTCAAAATTTGAGAGTTTAGTTATTTGGTGAGGAATTTGAAATTAATATTTCCATGTTATTGTATTGCAAATTGTGATAGTTAAAATGGAATATTGAATAAAGTTTGTTTGAATTTAATAATATTCATTTATGTTGTTTTGAAAAATTATTTAAATAATTATATAAATGTAAATAAGTAAATATATGTGAAGTTTAGCTTTTATAAAATTATTGATTCTTAAAAAAATTGAAAACAAAGATCATAAAAAACAATTAAAAATAAAAATTATTTTATTTCACAATCTTAATAAATATATACAATTGCAAATACAACGAGAGTAATTAAAAATATTATGTTAGATAAATATCATTTTTTTCTTTTGTAAACTTAAGCTAAAGCTTACTTATTAATAAAAAAAAGGGGGTACATTATGATTACATATTACCCAACAAGTTACCAACCCATTCAGAAGAAGCATGTTAGTTGTTAAAAGCACTAGTACCATAAAAAAGCCAGGATCCATGAGCAAGCAGGGCAAGAGTATACAACATAAACTAGTAACCAAGACCAAAAGCTCGCTATTACCAAAACCCATAGGGTGAGAGTAAATAGAGTATAGACAAAAAAAATGAGCCTATGTGAATACCATCAATAAGTCAACGAATTGCACGTAGTCGTAAAGACCTAAAGAGGAAAGTATCAAAGAGCTGCCAGCAAACAAGAAAATATAAGAACAATACCTATGGTACAAGCTTGCCACAAGAACCCAAAATACCCATTAAATGCGCATAGATTAACTTGACCCTCCCATTGAAGCTATCATTCGAACAAACAACAACCAAAATCCATCCATCGATAGTCAAAATGCCAAAAGAGCATGGTGATAACTTCAGAAAGAGCTTGAGAATGAACATCGCAATATACCATACCAACAAGAAGGGGAAGGCCACTAGATAGTTTTCACTCAGTAACAAAACATAGCAACCAAAATACAATCGAAATAGTCAAAAAATGTCCTTGAACATGAGTTTCTAGAAGTTAATCATGATTTAAGGAGATAATGGTGAGATTTTACACATTGTCCATCGAATGGTCAATATAATCACGAGGATCAATAGTAGGGTTTGTGAGATCTCCAGACACTGAATCTAAGACAAGAAAACCCTCAACTCGATCCATTCAAGAATCCAGATTATCATGACATCATTGATGTTGACCCAACATACACTTAATATCTTCCAATCTAGAGAACAAATTATAACTTTCAATCTGTTTATCTTTAAAAATGAAATGAAGCAAAGTGTCCATATACTAGTGTTACAAAACAAGGGAATACAAAAAATGCAACCTTTTCTAATCTACATGGGTCTGGTATCCTCTTCAAAGTGAAACAGGAAAACCGAAGCTCTAAATCCAAATGATAAGGATGCTCTTCACTCACTTTAGACTCCAAGAGAAGAATTTCTCTACTGAATTTGAGAGGAAACAAATTGAAGAAGGTACTAACATAATCAAAAGAAAAAGGACGAGTACTTTTAAAACTGTTGGAGGTCATACCACCCCTCCTACTCTGCATTCTAGAATGAGGAGGCATGGCACTAGAAATCACAGAACAATGAGATGGGCACACAACTAACGCTTTTTCAAGTGAGTGCAAAACTAGAAAATCATCACCCTATTGCCACAATAGAAGGCTAAAGTCGGTACATAGCCCAATTCCTAACAAGTAAGAGGCATACAACTCAAAAGTTCTCACCAAATCCTAAGCAAAATAAGGAAGAAAACAATATCCAACTGCGCTATGCAAAAATAGTGAGCTACTCACCCTGATTTCTAGGATAACCACCCGGAATTCTCGGACACAATACCAAAGATTAATCAACATAAATAATGTTGACACTACACAAAAGAACAAATGCAAATGCACAAAAGAGCAATATGTAAATGTAGAATAGAATCTATATGCACCAAGGAAGTAAGCCAATTTAAACCCCAAAGACAACCACAAAAATAACAACCAATATGCAATTCTCCAACACACCCATCAAAAGTTACACTACCTTAAAGAGAAATAAGCATAAAATGAAGAAAAGCAATTGATAAAGAACACCTTGATAAGACCAACAACTATACCCACACCCCACATGTACAATAATTGAACACCTTGATAAGACCAACAATTATACCCACACCCCACATAAGCACCAGCAACAACGACACCTCCTAAACCAAGGAGAAGGAGAAGGAGGCCAAAGGAATATGAAGCTTACATTTAATTGTAGAACATCAAATTACCGCTGCCCATTCTCTACCACGGATAACTAATTTAGGCCATTTGTTAAGGGGGCACGCCTCACAAAGTACGCGCATTAATATTAGTGATATAACCCCCGTCGTGTAAATAGACAAATACCATCACAAATACAATTGATGGGGTGCAGCGATTCTTTTGATCAATAAAAACCGAAAACAATTACAAATACAATTGATGAGCTGCAGTGAGAACACTCATTTCGATAAATAAAAAAACGTGAATAATTGCAAAGACAATTTTGTTGACGTGCAGTGAGAACACTTATTTGATCAATACAAAAAAGTAGTCTCACGAAAACAACACACACTTGATCAATATAAAAAAATAGTCTCGTGAAAACAACTACGAAGTACTCCTGCACTTGGTAATTAATAAAAAAAAATATTCAGAATCCCACGAATTCCACATAAAATAATGAAAACATAGAAAATCCATAAAGATCGAATTAATAATGTGGAATTCCACATAAAGTAATAAAAAACGTAGAAAAACCATAAAGATGTTTGGAAAAGAAATTGTCTTATTCCACATAAAATAACAAAAACCTAGAAAAACCATAAAGATATTAAAAACTAAAAACTCTGTAAGATTGCTTTCATGTTAGAATTTTCTGCACCGGTTCTTTCATGTTTGAATTTTCAGAGCTGGCAGCCGTCCATTCATGTTTGAAAGGCCAGAAGAGGTTTTACTACTTTATGGATGCTTTAAAATTTTAGCCACAATTGTAGCATGTGGTTTTCACCCACATTGGGTTTTTTACATATCTTACAGATTTCTTCAAAAGATAATTAGCATACATCCCCTTTACACATTAGATTAAGGAGATCAATCCACTCATCTCTGATTGTTGAAAGTAAAACGGATTTTAGTGTATCAAATACAAGTTTATTTAATTTTTCCCCTTTAATGTTATATACAAATATTTCTATAAAGTCCCTAATATTTTCATCTTCTCTTTGACTCATTTACAAAATTTCCTCTTTATTATCATGTTGTGTACAATAGTATTTAAATATTTCTAAAAAAATGTTTTCATATCATCCCATGTTCTTACAGAGTTAGTACCTAGTCCCATAAACCATTTAAGGGCTCCATATTTTTAAGTAACTAGAAAAAATTTCAAATTTTTAGCAATTAATAAGTAATCATAATATATATAAAGTACTTTTGTAACAACTCTGGATAAAAAACCATGTAGAAATATATAAGGCCATGATCATCAGATAATTATTCCAAGCTAAATGTTGGGAAACACATTCTAGTGGGTGTTCATTTGGTTTATTATGGCTAAGGAAATTGGAAAAGACAATGACAAAGGATTTAGAAAAGAAAAATGACATTTTTGGCACATTTATTTATGAAAATAAAGGAAATTCAGAGAAAAGGAAGGTGAAAGGTCACAGATTGCATGTGAGTAGAGAATTGAAGGAAAATAATGGAAAATGAAGAAAATAGAGGCCTCATTAATAAAAAGGCTTATGAGGATGAGTTGGCAAGATTTTCTGGACAAGCTTTGGTGGGGCACTCATTATTCTCTCTCTCCCACTTACTCCTGGACACTTAGATTTTTCTTGGAGAATTTTAGCATTGGACCAAGAAAGGAAAAGAAGGAAAGAGGAAGGAAGGAGTAAGAAAGGAAGAGAAGGATCAAGTAACTACAACAATATCCTTTGCAGGCATCAATTTGTATGTGTGATTTCCTTGCTAGATTTTGAATGCGTCGTATTGCAAGTGGTTCTTTGTTGTCATGGCATGGGTTTTTCAGGTGTGACAGTGTTTTTAGCCTAGCCTTTCCATTTCTGGAAAGTCATGGTGTGATGGGGTTCTCATGTTTTGGTTGAGCTAGATTGTCGGATGGATTCGAAGCTAAGTGAGTTGGACATCCAAAAGAAAGAACACATGGCCTAGTGATTCCTAAACCAGAATACAGATTGTGGTAAAGCCACTGGCCTAGTGACCATTGAACCAGACTATCCATTATGTTAAAGCGACGTATTATGTGCCCCAGTGGGCCTAGGAATCCTCGACTGGTGAATGGTGGGACATATGGTGAAACTTATAGGTGGGTGCCCGAAATCAAGCACAGTAATATCAGGATGGGATTTATGGTAAAACCTGGAGAGTGGAGTCTCTCTTAGGCCCTAGTGATCCAGGATGGATTACGAAAAAGCCCAGATATTGGTGTCTCAGTTATGGCCTAGTGATCCCTGGGCCGGACTATGGATTGTGGTAAAGCGTAGAGACTAGGAGACAAGAAAATTCCTCACAGTTTACATGGAGAAATCTAGTGGCATCCATGCTTGGTTTGGCCTAGTGATCTTGTGGAGATCATGGTAAATCCTGTTATTACATGTTCATTGTTTTAGCCTAGTGATCCGGTGTGGATTGCGGTAAAGCCTAGTTTCTATGGATGAGGATGAGTTGGTTTAGCCTCGAGATGCCCTGGTTGGTTCTTTTGGTTTGGGTCCCATATTCATGCTTGGAATATGGCACGAGGCTGATTGACTGATGATATATTTGGCCTAGTCAATCTATGGTTAGGTGGAACGTGATAGTCCCATACTGGGTTGGGTTTTGAATTCATTAAGAAGAGGTTCCTTCCTTGGTATCTTATGTGTAAATGTACTAGTTTATATGTAGATTCTATGGCTGATGTATCCCTGATATTTTTATTGTTATTATGCTGGTTATAAACATGTATTATGACAATCGTGATGTATGGCTCTCCTCATGTTTTGATTTTTTAAATGAATGAACAATGTATCTATGACCTAGTAGATTATAATGCAACTAATGATATAAGGGAACAATGCTTCTTAGTGATTTTTAGATAAGTATGAGACCCCTATGCTCATATCTATTGTTTAAACTTGTAGATTACATATTTGTGACATATTTCACGAAATTTATGTCATGGATATTAAGGGTCTATTCTATTCCTTGTTGATTTTTGCAAATGTACCTTTGTTTCACTGTGAAATTTCATTCCTAAAAGTGTCATTGAGTTCTAGGCAGTGACCTGGGCTCTGGGCCTAAAAAGGTGGCACAAATCCTAGAGACACAAGCATAAGGCTAAGGAAAAAAGTCCAAAAACGTGCACACACCCTTGCTATTGGAGCGTCCAAAGCCTCCCAAGCACACCCTTGTCCATATCAAAATAGCATCTAGGGGTTTGATGCACTAAAACTTCAGTTGGTATCAGGGGTTCGTTACCTGAGTGGTTGGGATGGCTCCTAGGAGTTCTTTTGCTGATGCGGAAGGCCTATGTGATGTGCTCCATCGGTTCCACTTCCTTAATTAACACATAGGGAGTCGAATCATATCATAGTAACTACTCATCACATGTTTAACCTTGTTGGCCGGTTACTTGGGAAAATGTTGGAAGAGGGTGTTACAGAGTGGTATCAGAGCATGGTTCAATGCTTGGACTGCATCCGCCATAATGTGTTTTTCATACATGCATGTAGGTTGTATATGTGCTTGTTATGTATGCATGGTAGTGATCATTGTCACAGTTGTGTTTCCATGTACGAGTTGATGATGTTTTTTTAAGATGTGTTTGTCATGCATGCATGTCGGTTGCATATGCATTTGTTTCATGAATTGTCATGGTTATGGTTATACATGTATGGTAGGTAAGACATGCATTGTGAGGTCATTGTATGCAATTAGGTCATCATAATGATATTGGTATGTTATGATGCTAATGTGTTGGTTGAGATAGAGTAGGAGATGAAGATCATTAAAGTGAAGTTGCAACAATAGACTTCTGGGTAAGAACGGATCATCATACAAGTTTGTATGGACGACATGCAATTAGGTTGTTTAATGTTTTTTGTAAGCATTAGGGTTATTGATATGATTTTCATTCTACTATTATTATGGTTACATCTATGATAAATGCTATTTTATTAGTGTAGTCATATGCACATGTGTTGGATAGCCATGAATGATAGTAACCTATTGTATGCATTATGGTCATATGCATGATGGTTATGTTAATTTCATTGAAGATATTGATGTTACATATATCATGCTAACACAGGGTAGCCTCCCCAGTAATGCATTAAGGTATCAGTTTTCTTATGTCATCTATTTGGTGTTTGAATGTTTGACTATGTCGTTTATTTGGTGTTTGAGTGTTTGGTGTCTATTATGTCATCTATTTGTTGATTGAATGTTTGATTACTTAAATGATATGAGTATGTGTCTATATTATTTATTGTCGAAATGATCTTGTTTTAAGATGCTTGTACTAATACATATGTGTTGAAAAATCTAATATGTACTTGAGTGTAAGTAGGTGATAGTTGTAGCATTACGTATTATGACTTATGATTGTGGAGTATGACATGGTTTTTAGACTTGGTAAAGGTTGATTTAAAATTAATATACATGATTTCTTGATCTTTGGAATGTGACACTGACATGTGTGAAAAATTGTAGGGCAACATGCTTGGTATTAGCTTGGCAAGGTAATAGTTGATGTGTTTATATAATTAACAGTTGGGTGATGTGACAGTGCATAGTAAGACTCAATTGCAACAAGAAAAAGTTAAAATAAAGGAATTGGGTGAAAAATTCCCTTAGATAGGTTAGGAAACTGCAATTCCAAATGAATGAGTGCTTTGCATGTAGGAATTCTTCTTAACCTTCAATTTGTCTAACATTATGAGGATATGTGTTATATTCATAAATATGTATTTGACAAGTATATAACAGTTGGTTCTAGTAATGGCTCGATTCGTCAAAGGATTGGAGTCCCTTGAGAGATGGTGTGGATGTGTTTAGTTGCAAGAAATGTGCTTGGCACAACATGGTAAGGTAACTAGTGTATTTTTATGTTCATTTATGCATTCTTAATTATGTGTTAATGGAAATGTGATGCAGGGGATTGCATGGCAAAGAGATTGCCATGAAATTATGAAGAAGGTTGAGGTTGAGATTTCCTTTGGAATCACTGGGAACCATGGGGATTGAGTCATGGTGTCTATTAAGAGTATTTTCATTTTGATTCTTTGTGCTTGATTTGTAGCTTTGTTTATGTCTAGTGTATGGCCATACCACTTTGTTCGCAGTGTTGTATTGTTATTGGTTTTCACGGTTTTCTTCTTGTTTGCATTTTTTCTTTCCCTTTATGTCTTGAGGGTCTGGTAATTGGTTGGAAAAGAGGGAAGTTAATGGAGCTCAGGGAGAGTTTAATGAAACCTAGCAAGTAATGTAAGACTCAAATGAAGCTCGATGCATGAATAAGGGAAGCTAAAGGTAAGAATATGACAGTCAGTTGGATTGGTTCAATCCATTGGTGTAAATGGATAGGGGTAGTACAATCATGATAAAGGTAACAGGAAAGTAAAAGTAAATGGATTTGAGGCATCATATGCATTGGCTATGTTGGGAATGATTTTTCTCAATGTTTTGCATGGTGTGCAGAGATAAAGGGATTTATCTTAACCTTGACCTTATGGTATTTGGTAATTATGTTGTGATCATGTTTATGCTAATGTTTATATATATGCATGTATATATGTATGTATGTATGTTGTTGTCTGATGGGATCATATATATATATATATATATATATATATATATATATATATATATATATATATATATATATATACCATTTTCTGACAGGGTCATTAGGAATCATTCTTGTGGAGGAATATTTCTTATGCAGGTGAATCACATGAAGAGATTCCTAGTTCATGAGGAATCAAGTGGGAAGAGTAGCCTAACAAATGTTTGAGGTCAGTATCACATCGATATGAATTGATATTATGTGATTATACTATGTTTATGTTTATGTTATGGACAGGCTAATGCTGAGAGATATATCAGTAGAATGAAAACAACCGATCCACGACATGCTATGATAAGCATGGATGGCGAAGAAAAACTAGAAGAAAGGTTGTCTGGTAGAGATAGTGTGGTTTTGGATGTGTAGTACTATTGTTATGGATATGTTGTGCATGTTGTATATTAAGTGAATATGCCTACGGTGATGTGTACATGTAATATATGTAGTATTGTGTATATATGATGTTGTGTGCCTCTTGTATTTATGGTGTTGTGTGTACATTGCATATGTAGTGTTGGATATAGATGGTGTTATGTACATGTCAGATATGAAGTTTTGTGTACATATCATAGTATGTGCATGTTGGATATGTAGTTTTGTGTGCATATGGTGTGGTGTGCATGTTGGATATGCAATGTTGTGTACATATGGTGCTATGTACATATTGTATATCCAGTGATACGTACATATGGTGCTGTGTGCATGTTGTACATGTGGTGCTATGTACATATGTGGTGTGTGCATGACTTTACATTTGGTTTTGTGTACATGTTGTACATGTGATATCATGTGCAGGTCATGTTGTGTACATGTCATGCATGTGGCATTGTCTACATGTGGTGTTGTATACATGTCGTTCATGTGGTACTGTGTACATGTATTGTGTGCATTTTGTACATGTGGTGTGGCGTACATGTGGCATTTTGTACGTGTCGTGCATGTGGTGTCATGTACATGTTGTGTAGGTGGTGATTTGTATAGGTGGTACTTTGTACATGTTTTACATATGGTACTGGTGTACATGTGGTATTGTGTGCATGTCGTACATGTTGTGTTGCAGGCATGTGGTACTATATAGGTGCATTGTGTAGTTGTGGTATCATGACATGTGTATTCATTGTGTTGTACTTTGTGTGTTGTACTTTGTGTCCGTACATGTATTGTGTTGTACATTGGGTGTAGGTGTATGCATTATGTTGCATTGGACACTAGATGTAGGAGTATGTATTTTATTGTGTTCTACAATGGGTGTAGATGTATGTGTCGTATTTCAAGTGTAGGTGCATGTATTCCATGGTGTTATATGGTGTGTGTGGTTGTATGTGTGTGATGCACACTATGTGTATGTGCACATGGTTGAGGAGAAGGAACTGGGTGTTTGTCATGTGTGGAATCTGATCCAATGTGCATACAGAATAAGGAAAAAGGTAGAATCCAAGGGTTGATTAAAGGATAAGTATTACTATTTTATTTCAGTTTTATTATGCATGTCATTTACGATTCAGGTCTATGATGATTATCTGATATGATATGTTTATACATGACGATTTGGTGAAAGATGCTAGTTTGACTTATTGTGACAATAAGTGAACAGAAATGCAAGTGTACCTTGTTAACGAGCCACCAATGAGGTATGATTCGAATTTATTTCAATTTAGTTTAAATGTAATGGCGGTTATGTCTTGGTCTATGAAAGCATAGGAAATTCCTACGTAGGGTGGTTGAAACTGGCAGCAAGCATTACCAGGAATAGCAAAAGGAATTGGAACATGCAGCAGTATGTTGGTAAAGAACTTCAGGAGCAGGGCCATTTTGGGACTCATACCCAATAATGTCCATTGATTTCCATGAACATGCTATGACTGGTATGATGCTTTTGAGGTAGGTATATGCCTTGGTTATTTGACCTTTCGATGCGAGGAATCCTTGCCAAGGGATGGATCGCCCAAGATAGGCGATGTCGAGGAACTTGGAAGGTGAGTGATTGCACAAAAGGGGTGACGGGATTGCCTGAGGGACTGTGTAGCAGAGAAGGGAAGGTCGAGGATGGATTTTTTTTTTGTCATTAGCATTTCTAGATGGAATCATATGCACATTAGGAGTGTGACTAGAACAATGAGTTGGAAACTATTCGCTGAGAGGAAAAGTAGCGCAATATTGTAGCGTTGGACATTGGATGCAAAATTTGACTTTGTAGTGGATTTTGGACTTCCTAGTAATGAGGTGAATCTGGGCATTACTTTGAGGGTTGAGGTGTGAGCCTCTGGATTCCCTTGTTGTTGATGAATGCATCATATCCTTTTGTTTGTTGGTTGAGAAAATATGCATATGTGTGTATTATGTAAATACTATATCGAGCTCTATTTATAAAGCTCCATAAACAATATGAATATTTGTTGGGTGAAGAAAATGTGTATGTGTGTATATGTGGTTATTATTTTAAATACCATAATGAGATGTGTTATAAAGCTCCAGTAAACAATATGTTTGTCATGATTTAGTAAATGGTCATTGTAAATACTACAATGGGCTATGTTATAAAGCTCCATGGGAAGTATGTTTTCTTTTCAATGGTCTTGCTGGTTATATGTGTCATTGAACACCAATGATGGTGTTCCCCAAAGGGGGAGGATTGTATAACACCCCCAGTTAAAAATACATGTAAAAATATAGAAGCCCAAGGTCATGGGACATGTGTTCCAAGATGAATGTTGGGAAAAAAATCATAGTGGGTGTTCATTATGGCTAAGGAAATTGGAAAAGGCAATGGCAAAGGTTTTGGAAAGGAAAAATGGAAATTTGGCACATTTATTTATGAAAATAAAGGAAATTATGACAAAAGGAAGGTGAAAGGTCACAGGTTTCATGTGAGGAGGAAATTGAATGAAAATATTGGAAAATGAAGAAAATAGAGGCCTCATTGATAAAAATTCTTCTGAGGATTAGTTGGAAAGTTTTTTTGGACATGTTTTAGTGGAGATCTCATTATTCTCTCTCTCTCTCGCTCTTAGATACTTCGAGTTTTCTTGGAGAATTTCAGCATTGGACCAAGAAAGGAAAAGAAGGCAAGAGGAAGGAAGGAACAAGCAATGAAGAGCATGATCAAGTAGCTACAACAAGATTCTTTGTAGCTATCTATTTGCATGTGTGATTTCCTTGATAGATTTTGCATGAATGGTATTTAATGTGGTTCTTTGTTTTATGGCATGGGTTTTGCCATTTCCGGATAGCCATGGTGCGATGGTGTTCTCATGTTTTGGTTGAGCTGGATTTCCAAAAGGATTTGAAGCCGAGTGAGGTGGATATAAGAAATAAATTACACATGCCCTAGTGATCCCTGAGCTGGACTTCCAATTGCGGTAAAGCCACTAGCCTAGTGACCCCAGAACTGGATTGTGGGTTGTGGTTAAGCTAAGCACTGTTTGCCTCGATGGGCTAGGTATCCTCAATCAGTGAATGGTAGGATATACCATAAATCCTAGAGGTGAATGGTCTCCATAAAGCCTAGTAGTCCCAGGATGGGATGTACTATAAAGCCTGGAGACTGGAGTCTCGATCAGGGCCTAGTGATCTAAGATGGATTGTGGTAAAGCTAAGAGACTATTGTCTGGGTTATGGCATAATGATCCTTGGATTAGACTATGGATTCTAGTAAAGCCTAGAGACTAGGAGACAGGAAAATTCCTCATGGTGTAGGTGGATAAATCCAATGGAATCCATGCTTATTTTGGCCTAGTGATGTGATGAAGATCATGGTAAAGCCTCTTATTACATGTTCATTATTTTGGCCTAGTAATATCAGGATGGGATGTATAGTAAAGCCTGGAGAGTGGAGTCTCGGTCATGGCCTAATGATCTAGGATCGATTGTGGCAAAGCCAAGAGACTGGTGTCTGGGTTATGGCATAATGATCCTTGGATCAGACTGTGGATTCCGGTAAATCCTAGAGACTAGGAGACAGGAAAATTCATCACAGTGTAGGTGGAGAAATCTAGTGGAATGCATTCTTATTTTGGCCTAGTGATGTGGTGGAGATTATGGTAAAGCATCTTATTAGATGTTAATTATTTTAGCCTAGTGATCTAGTGTGGATTGCGATAAAGCCTAGTTTCTATTGATGAGTGTGAGGTGGTTTAGCCTTGAGATGATCTAGTTAGTTCTTTTGGTTTGAGTCCCAAATTCATGTTTGGAATATCCCACGGAGGTGATTGGATGAAGAGAGATTTGGCTCAGCCAATCTATGGTTGGGTGAACGTGGTAGTCCCATACCGGCTTGGCTTTCGCATTCATTAATAAGAGGTTCTTTCCTTGGTATCTTATGTATAAATGTATTGGTTTATATGTGAACTGTATGGCTGATGTATCATTGATATTTTTGTTGTTATTATGTTGGTTATAAGGATGTATTATGACAGTGATGATTTATCGCTCTCCTCATCTTTTGTTTTGTAAATGAATGAACAATGTATATGTGACCTAATATATGATAATTCAACTAATGATATAAGGGAACAATGCTTCTTAGCGATTCTCAAATAAGTATTATACCCCTAGATATGTTGTTTAAACCTGTAGATTACATATTTGTGACATGTTTGATGAATATCATGTCATGGCTAGTAGGCATCTGGTCTAGTCCTTGTTGATTTTTTTGTAAATATATCTCTTTTCTACTGTTAAATTTCATTCCTAAAGGTGTCATTGAGTTCTGCGTAGTGACTTGGGCTATGGGCCTAAAAAAGTTGCACAAATCTCGGAGACACTGGAACAACACTAGGAAAAAAGTCCCCATATGCACCCATGCCCTTGTTGTGGGAGTGTCCAAAGCTTTTTAGACACACCATTTCCCATATCAAGGGAGCGTCCATGGGTTTAATGAACTAAAACTTTAGTTGGTACCAGGGGCTGGTTACCAGAGTGGTTGGGATGGTTCCTGGGAGTTCTATTGTTGATGTGGAAGGTCTGTGTGATTTGTTCCATCAATTTTGCTTCCTTAAATCTAACATAGGGAGTCGAATCATATCATATTAACTTCTCATTTACCACGGTTGGATGGTTACTTGGGTAGATGTGGGAGGAGGATGTTACAACTTCAAATTAAAAAATAAATATTCCCTTTGTCCTATGATATTATACCATTGAAGTTGGGAACTATACATGGAGAGATGTTCATCATATGAAGATTTATATTAGTATCCTGAATGGGAAATCCAAAAGTATCTCCATTTTTTCATCATTTCCATCCATTTCTTGTACCTCCTCTGCCACCTCTTCCACCTCTAGGAGGTGGTCTTCCTCTACCTATGAAAGTAGAAATCCATGATGTCGATGGTGATGTTGTCCGTACTACACCATGTGATATAGTGGGGATGGAAGATGTTATGGAATTGAAGTTCTTGAAGTTTGTTCTCTAATGATTCTACCTCTAAAATTCACTCTAAAATGAATGAAATTAAACTTATGCAAATCAAAATTGATACAACTGAAAATGAGATGCAATTCAACAACTAAGGTTAGGAGAAACCTCATAATGTGATGTGTAGGTTCTTACAATTTGTCTTACCATTTCTCCTTTTCAAAGTTGCGTAAATTAAAGAAAAATCTAAATTCAAGGTTAAATTCTATGTATACTTCCCCAACGACAATGCCAAAAATGTTAGTTAATTTAATTATGTCGTAAATTTTGCTACACTAAATTATTGATCAAAGTAAGTAAGTAAATTATTGATCCAAGTAAGTATACAACACAATATTTGTTAGGATTTTAACTTTCAATTGTAATGGAAATAAATTGCAATAGAAGAAATTTCTTCTCTACGAAAATGAGTAAATTATATTCTATGAAAGCGAGCAAATTGACATGAAAAGAGCTATTAACTTATGAAAGCAAAAGAAATCTAATATAGGAAAGCAATGGAAGTCTAATCTAGGAAAGCGATAGAAATCTTAAAGTAGGAAAGAAATGGAAATTTAATCTAGGAAAACATTGGAAATTTAATTTAGGATAGCGAGCAAATATAATCTATGAAAACATATAAAACTAATCTATGAAAACATGTAAATATATGAAAAAAAACATAAACAACAAACTCACTTAATCAAATGTGATTCAATAATAAGGTTAACTATCAATATAGTTGTTTCAAACATCAATGATCTAAATCAAATCCTAAATTAAGTCATCACTATAATGTAAATTATTTCTAAACTAAAAAATATTAGTGAATTGTTAAAGAATTTTTATGGCTTCAACAACTATATTGATTTTGGTTCAGAATGGGTGATTTCTTCTTTAATTTGATGGAAAATTCAAATTATTTCTTCTATTGTTATATTTGTTGGCCACAACATGAAATTTGGAAAAATACATTTTAAATATCCAACGATATATCAAAAATAATATAGTGTTCTCAGTAAATTCTCACAATTATCCTAAATGAGTTCATTCTGCAAAAAACCCATGTTTTACATCTTTGAGCTACGTCTTAGTTTTTCCAAAAATCGCATCAGAAGTTGACTACTAAAAAATTGTTGCTAATCTAGATCACCATCTTTGATCAAGTGTTGAAAGCTCACACTTGCAATACTAAGCAAAGTGCTATTGTTGATCCGCAAAATAAACTAATTTAAAACATAAGCTAACTAAACTGCATACATTATAAAACTACATGAATTATAAAACGACATCTTGTAAAAGAACAAGAATATAAAACTATAAACTAAATAACTCAAGAACTTATGAAATGTGTTTTATTCCATCATAATTTGTTGTATGCTCCAAGAGTTCCTCCCTTTTGAATGGACAAGAAGCAAAAATCTATGCAAAAACTAATATAACTAATTAAAAAATTTATATCCATAAATCTCTCCTAGATCACCAAATGTTTCATGTGGTTACAACCATGTGTTAATATCTAGCAAGTAGTATTTCTACATATCCTCTCACAAATTTCTAAAATATTTGATAAGGTATCTTATCAAAACTTTCATGATCTCTATCAAATGTGTTTGAATTATTATCGCAAATCTTCAAGGGTTCAAGAGGAAATTCGAATTTGAGGCTAGATGGTGAAATATGACTTTGCTCGAGTCTTCCAATATGCCTACAAACATCACAAAACCCATCCAAATTTTATATATAATTGAGAACATGTTATTTTTCTAAGATTTAATCATAAACACACTCAAAATACTAAAATAGATGCTCTTAAAAGTAATAAGTATCAACGCATTTATAATCATAAAAATTGGTTTTAATGTAAGGTTATAATATAGTGGAATAAGATTAAAATTTAATGAAAAACATATCAAAAAATGACAATTTGAAGACCCAATATCACATATGAAGAGGACGCCAAAATAAGCCTAGTATAATACCTCTATGTGGATGGGCATAATTGAATATTAAAATATGAAATCTATTTTATAATCTCTTTAATGAATCTTCCAAACCTTGAATTACCAAAAAAGAAGAGGAGTTCTAACTCGAATTATTCTATGCATGAAACAACCAAAAACACTTTCCTTACTCTATAAATATTATAACCTTCAACCTCACTTGCAAAATGAAGAAAAGACCTTTCTAGATCTTCTTGACAATGATTTAGTGAAAACCAGAATGATTAAAAATAACTTTAAATCAATTAGAATAAATGAAGGGAAAGGAAAAAGATTTTGTTACAAGTATAAATTTTACAAATTGGATCTATATTTTTCTAGGAGGAAGTGATCCAAGTCCTTTCTCCTCATGGTTGATTTATCACACAGATATTTACTAATTCAATGGTCTACAAATGTCCTTATGATTTTCTCTCCAAAAGAAAAATGAGTAAGTGAATACAAAGGAGAAAATTAGGCATTTTTTTTATGATAAGAAAATATTTTCAAGATTATAGCAACCAATCAAAAAGCTCTAAGATTTAGATAAAAGCCCATCTAAGGGCTAAGGAATTTTTATATGACTCATGGAGTTTTTAAATGAAAAAGAATCACATTCTAAAAGCATTTTAAAATATCCACATTTTTAATATGAAAACTATGATCATCTTGCTTGAGCTTCTCTTAAATTTATATCCTCTAACAAAAAGTATATAGGTTTTACTGAATATGTACATGATCACATATTTTTTTGAAATATGAGTATAGATGTCAAATAAATTTATAAAAATACATTTGTTACAGTTCTAGGGGTAAAATTATTTGGTACATGCAATCAAAATTCAATAACAATTAGGCCATGATAAGCATTATGGCATGTTTTGGGGTTTCGAAAAAACCATGGTTATAAAGTATTCCTATCATTATTTATTTGAGAATTTAATTTTTTGATGAGAGCTTGAAATTAAGATTGGAATTTCAAAATTTGAGAGTTTAGTTCTTTGGTGAGGAATTTGAGATTAATATTTCCATGTTATTGTATTGCAAATTGTGATAGTTAAAATGGAAAATTGAATAAAGTTGTTTGAATTTGATAATATTTTATTTATATTATTTTGAAAAAATATTTCAATAATTATATAAATGTAAATAAGTAAATATATGTGAAATTTAGCCTTTATAAAATTATTGATTCTTAAAAAAATTGAAAACAAAGATCATAAAAAACAATAAAAAATAAAAAATATTTTATTTCACAATCTTAATTATTATGTTAGATAAATATCATTTTTTCCTTTTGTAAACTTAAGTTGAAGCTTACTTATTAATAAAAAAAAAGGAGGTACATTATGATTACATATTACCCAACAAGTTACCAACCCATCAAGAAGAAGCATGTTAGTTGTAAAAAGCACTAGTACCTTAAAAAAACCAGGATCCATGAGCAAGCACGGCAAGAGTATACAACATAAACTAATAACCAAGACCAAAAGATCGCTATTACCGAAGCCCACAGGGTGAGAGTAAATAGAGTATAGAAAAAAAAAAGGAGCCTATGTGAATATCATCAATAAGTCAGCGAATTGCACGCAGTCGTAAAGACCTAAAGAGGAAAGTATCAAAGAGTTGCCACCAAACAAGAAAATCTAAGAACAATACCTATGGTACAAGCTTGCCACAAGAACCCAAAATACCCATTAAATGCGCATAGACTAACTTGACCCTCCCATTGAAACTATCATTCGAACAAACAACAGCCAACATCCATCCATCGATAGTCAAAATGCCAAAAGAGCATGGTGAGAACTCCAGAAAGACCCTGAGAATGAACATCACAATATACCATACCAACAAGAAGGGGAAGGCCACTAGATAGTTTGCATTCAGTAACAAAACATAGCAACCAAACTACAATCAAAATAGTCAAAAAATGTCCTTGAACATGAGTTTCTAGAAGTTAATCATGATTTAAGGAGATAATGGTGAGATTTTACACATTGTCCATCGGATGGTCAATATAATCACGAGGATCAATAGTAGGGTTTGTGAGATCTCCACACACTGAATCTAAGACAAGAAAACCCTCAACTCGATCCATTCAAGAATCCAGATTATCAAGACATCATTGTTGTTGACCCAGCATACACTTAATATCTTCCAATCTAGAGAATAAATTATAACTTTCAACCTGTTTATCTTTAAAAATGAAATGAAGCAAAGTGTCCATCTGTTAGTGTTACAAAACAAGGGAATACAAAAAATGCAACCTTTTCTAATCTACATGGGTCTGGTATCCTCTTCAAAGTGAAACAGGAAAACCGAAGCTCTAAATCCAAATGATAAGGCTACCCTTCACTCACTTTAGACTCAAAGAGAAGAATTTCTCTATTGAATTCGAGAGGAACCAAATTGAAGAAGGTACTAACATAATCAAAAGAAAAAGGATGAGTACTTTTAAAACTAGTGGAGATCATACCACCCCTCCTACTCTGCATTCTTGAATGAGGAGGCATGGCGCTAGAAATCAGAGAACAATGAGATGGGCACACAACCAACGCTTTTTCAAGTGAGTGCAAAACTAGAAAATCATCACCCTAATGCCACAATAGAAGTCTGAAGTCGTTACATAGCCCAATTCCTAACAAGTAAGAGGCATACAACTCAAAAGTCCTCACCAAATCCTAAGCAAAATAAGGAAGAAAACAATATCCAACTGCGCTATGCAAAAATAGTGGGCTACTCACCCTGAACAAGGTGAAAGCCAAGAATCAAGAACATTTCTAGGATAACCACCCGGAATTCTCGGACACAATACCAAAGATTAATCAACACAAATAACGTTGAGACTACACAAAAGAACAAATACAAATGCACAAAAGAGCAATATGTAAATGTAGAATAGAATCTATATGCACCAAGGAAGTAAGCCAATTTAAACCCCAAAAACAACCACAAAAATAACAACCAATGTGCAATTCTCCAACACACCCATCAAAAGTTACACTACCTTAAAGAGAAATAAGCATAAAATGAAGAAAATCAATTGATAAAGAATAAACCACAATACCTCACTTGCCAAAACACTCCATTTAAAACAAACACAATTGATGTACAATAATTGAACACCTTGATAAGACCAATAACTATACCCACACCCCACATATGTACAATAATTGAACACCTTGATAAGACCAACAATTATACCCACACCCCACATAAGCATTAGCAACAACGACACCTCCTAAACCAAGGAGAAGGAGGAGGCCAAAGGAAAAGCAACCTCACCACACGTACCCTTGCCACCCTGGAATATGAAGCTTACATTTAATTGTAAAACATCAAATTACCTACCACGGATAACTAATTTCGGCCATTTGTTAAGGGGGCACGCCTCACAAAGCACGCGCATTAATATTAGTGATATAACCCCAGTCGTGTAAATAGACAAAGCCGTAGTCTTTAACGCGATTTTTTGAAAGCTTTTTCGGCGATTTTTTCCGGTGAAAATCCGGCAGTAATTTATTGAAATCAAAGTTTGATAACTAGTTTCTGCACAATGAAAGCGTCCCAGGGGTTTTTCAGGGTGCTGAATCCGAATATGCAGTTAAAAAACCATTTTAACTGCAACAAATCATGATTTCATCTCAATTTCTTCCGCCGGATTCCGTCGCCGGAATCTCAAAAAGTCGCATTATAGACAACTCCAATAGACAAATACCATCACAAATACAATTGATGGGGTGCAGCGATTCTTTTGATCAATAAAAACCGAAAACAATTAGAAATACAATTGATGAGCTGCAGTGAGAACACTCATTTCGATAAATAAAAAAAACGTGAATAATTGCAAAGACAGTTTTGTCGACGTGCAGTGAGAACACTTATTTGATCAATACAAAAAGGTAGTCTCACGAAAACAACACTTACTTGATCAATATAAAAACATAGTCTCATGAAAACAACTACGAAGTACTCCTGCACTTGGTAATTAATAAAAAAAATTATTCAGAATCCCACGAATTCCACATAAAATAATGAAAACATAGAAAATCCATAAAGATCGAAAAAATAATGTGGAATTCCACATAAAGTAATAAAAAACGTAGAAAAACCATAAAGATGTTTGGAAAAGAAATTGTCTTATTCCACATAAAATAATAAAAACCTAGAAAAATCATAAAGATATTAAAAACTAAAAACTCTGTAAGATTGCAACGGGGAGACATATAACACTAATTTCATGGATGGTGATGGATACACCCCAATTTTCAGCGCCGATTGCAGTTGTTTCTTGTTAGAATTTTCTGCACCGGTTCTTCCATGTTTGAATTTTCAGAGCTGGCAGCCGTTCATTCATGTTTGAAAGGCCAGAAGAGGTTTTACGACTCTTTCGACGTTTTAAAATTTTAGCCACAATCCTACTACAATACCAGGAAACCTCCTCGCTGGAGGACACTTTTTTTCTTCCTAAAAGACAATCGATCTCGTAAACGTAACGCCATCAGTGAGGTCAAGAAATCAGATTTTCGAAGTCGGGTCAAAAAATCAGAAATTTCTACATTGATTTCGTAAACGTAACGGCGCAGGTCGAGAAGTCAAATTATCTGGAAACTTGAGAGGGTGGAATAGTCGAGCATTCATGAGACTGTAAAAGACATACAATCCCGATACCTCACGTCTCTGGCTATACGGGTATAAAAGGAGACAATGTCTTCTCACTTCAGAGCAATGCACTTCTGTTTGTCTCTAGGTCTGTCTCACCTATAACAAAAGTAGTGATCGATTTTAGCCTCCAATATGGCAACTTATCTCCCGAGTGTTTTAATTCTATGGCTTGCTCTTGCGCTTTATGTTGTTTCCATCTGCCAAGGAGGTGTTGGGGATATTGTTACCCAAGATTTCTTCAATGCAATATTATCTGCTGCTGATGGTAGTTGCGCAGGACAGAACTTCTATACTTACAATGACTTCATCAATGCTGCCAATGCCTTTTCTGGCTTTGGCACAACTGGGACCTCTGATGACAACAAAAGAGAACTAGCTGCTTTCTTCGCCAACGCTGCTCACGAGACTGGCAGTACGTCTCACATACCTTGTCTTTCTATAAAAATATATATATATATATATATATATATATATATATATATATATATATATATATATAGATATATCATCTCTGAATTGGTTGTTTATCTGCGTTAACATATCTAATGACTGATTGACAGGTTTATGCTATATCGAGGAGATAAGCAAAAGCGACTATTGTGATTCCACCAATACGCAATATCCTTGCGCAACTGGAAAGCAATATTATGGGCGTGGCCCCATGCAACTCTCATGGTATTTGTTTTTATATGATTGCCTAACAATTACAAGGGTCAACTGAAACTAATTACAAATCTTTTGAATCTCATGGTATTTAGGGAACTTGAATCTGTCCTGAATGTTGGGTTACTAACCATCAGAAGTTTTGTCGTGAGTGTATTTTCAGAAACTATAATTATGGTGCGGCTGGAAATTACCTGGGCTTCGATGGCCTGAATAACCCTGACATTGTAGCTCCGGATGATTCAATCTCATGGAAGACTGCTGTCTGGTTTTGGATGTTGGATAGCAATTGCCACTCTGCTATTACATCCGGGCAAGGATTCGGGGCAACTATTCAAGCAATCAATTCCGGAGAATGCAATGGCGGTAACTCTGATGCAGTTACTTCCCGCGTGAATTATTACAATAATTACTGCAGCCAGTTTGGCGTAGATCCAGGAAGCGATGTTAGCTGTTAGGATTACTTACTTAGCTGCTGCCTCTTTATCTCCATCAAATAAATGTATTCAAAAGAGTTCGAAGAACCTATATTCTGTCGCAGTCAATAAACAGATTGAGGCTAAATATAATAGCTATTATTAGCGGAGTAAGTCTAAAGCTAATGTTGTTTCATATTTAAAATCCTAGAAGCTTATTCTACGTTATTTCCGAGGATATGTTGCCACCTAATATTCGTGGTTTTGTCAAATTAATATAGACAAAAATGCTCATATCTGGACTGCAGGACTCTTATTCTACATTATTACTATTTAAATGAAATATTGCCCATGAAATTGGTCGGTCGATTCATCATCAAAATGACCTATACATGATTTGTTTCCACACCATGATATTATTTATTTTATTTGTAAATAAATATAAAAGCAAAACATCTTTTCTCTCTTTATCAAAGCTATAAAGTACTTCAAATTCATTTTATTCGGATGCAATTACTTTATTTCAACCAGTATATACCTTTAATTGAGAACTCCACATGGAAGTTACTTCACAATAACATCTAAATTTTAATCCGTAGCTGTATATATATATGATGATGAATTATTATCGTGGAAATTTGAGAGGTATGTTCAGCATGTATCTCTACCATGCCGTTGACGATATATATATATGATGATGAATTATTATCATGGAAATTTGAGAGGTATGTTCAGCATGTATCTCTACCATGCCGTTGACGAGAGCGAAGGTTGTACTCTAAATGTTTTAGGTTTTGAGATTAGTTTTTAAATTTAAATATATTTTTTTTAAATTTAAAATTTATTTATAATAAAAAATTACTATTATATTATTAAATTTAAATGAAAACATTCAAACCCTTAAAATATACTCCTGATATACACTATTGAAATTTTTAACTTCAAATATAACATAAAAAGTGATTTTTAAAACATTAATTAAAAAAAATTATTATAGCGACTTTTGATAAGAAATCAATAAAAAAATATATTATAGTGGAATATTTTAATATAAAGATGTTTTGAGAAAAAGGAAAAATAATTTCCAGCTATTTTACCTATTAAATAAAAATATTAATATTTTACTATTTTTAATAAACAATATTTTTTATATCAATTTTTTATAATTTAAAATAAAATATGATTTATTTTTCATTTTAGTGAATGAATAAAATATGTGAACATTTAAATTGCAATCTTTTATTTCAATAATCAAATTGTAAAATTCTAAAGTAAATTTAATTTTAGTTCATGCATAAGTTATATATTTTCTTGACTTTTTTTTGTTGGTCAAATTTTTTATAATTTGTCAAATGATATAACAGATATTTATAAAGCTCATGGCTTTCCTTGCTTCGCTCTAATCAGGTTAGGTTGGTTAGTTAGAATAGCGATGCAAAAATTAAAAAGAAGATACCACTTTTTACATGATTGCTAGAGACAAAAAAGCTAGGTAAACTAGTAAACATGTAGAACAAGAAGACACTCAACGGTTAGTGTAGATCAAGGCGAAAAATTGATGCATGTGTAGCACTAAGGGCCACAGAAGGACCAAGGTCCCTACGAGCATAGAATTCCACATGAGCCATGCACGCCTTCATCTCCTCCATATGTTCATTAGATCATCATTGGCTCTAGTGCAAGGACGTCAAGGAGTCCAAAATGTCCTACTAATTTTATTGAAGGTCATTTAGGAATGCGACCACCTCATTTTTGTTGTCATATATTCGCTGCCACATTTCCACTAAGGTGACCAATACACCTCTCAGCTACTTATCCAAGGACTCTATTGTTGGTAGTTGCTCCACCTGACCAGGTGACTCGGCCCGGTCTTGGGCCACCTCGTCCACCAATTCAATAGCCAAAACCCCATCTTCAACCACTACTCCTCCCCAACCAAACCTTTCCCCATATTGGCCTTGAGGCCTTACTCCTCGCCGGGCTCTTCCATGTTGTCACAACATTATCACCAAGCAACCATAACACCAGGAAGGGAACTCCGATGCAGGTCTAGCACACAGCCAACACCCACCACCCCCTACTCTAGCACCCATGTGAAAGAAAAACCAAGCAATAGCTCCAACTTACGTAACTCTGGCTTACATGCCCAATACTTCAGGATTGTCCTTGCCCTAAAGGGTGGGGTGACTTGTCACCAAGTCCATAAGAAGGAATCCCAAAGAAACCTCAATGACTAACATGAAACCTAATTCCTCCCTCCCTATGCCTCAACTCAAATATTCACTGCAGAAAAGAACTCTCCAAGGGGAGGAACAAAGTAGAGCACACCAAACACATCCCTACCAGGCAACCCAAGTAAAACTCAAACCAAATAGGAGGAAAAAAGCTTACCACATCACCAGCAAAGTTTTGGTGGGTTAGCCAAAGACTGTGCTCCTCTAGTTGAACCAACACTACAAAAAATCTAACTCGTGTTGCAAAATGTCACTTTGTTATTTTACGAACCTTCTCCCTTGGATCCCACACTACTCTAATAGTCATTTGATCATACAAATTCCATGGTGGATCCCACCATCCACTACTAGCGTCCAAAACTAAGCTACCCAAACAAATGAGCATGCACATGTTGGCGACCTATGGATACTCAGCGTCAATATTACCACCCTCTCTATCACTCATGCAAATAATCCAGTAATGTAAGAAACAACTGAGCACCTCAGGCTTATACCTTCGCTTCAACTTCTCGAAACTTCCATCATCCTGACGCCACTTGTCATGGATGCTCCACCTCTTTAATTCACACGACCTTCAAATGGAAAGCGTCCTCCTTGAGCTAGGCATCGTACACTATGTTCACCAACCCCCATCGAGGTTATATTTTCTTGTCATCTACAAAGGTCTACTTGTTATTAATAATTATAATAATTATTAAAAAATTATAATTATTGTTAGAAATTAATTTACGGACCAATGAAATACATAAAATGTTACGGAAACAAAAATAGAGAAATGAATAAAACAAGAGAGACATAGATATACGTGGTTCACCCAATTTGGTCTACGTCCTTGGAGAAACAACTAGTCCTTCATTTTATATTATCCAACAAAATGAAGAGATGCAACCTACAACATATCCATTGTAATTTCCTCTTTGATCTCACACATCCTCCTCTCTTTCTCTTGCTCAGAATAATAATACATAGTCACAATAAAACTCCCTCATATAAACCGATGGTTTCCTTCTAGGGAAAAAAGACCTAAATTAACATAACTTCTAATTGTCAATTCATCTGCCTAATGAGTGACCTAGATTGACTATGAAATTACAATATTTTACAAGGAATATTTTCATCTATTTTTAGTCGTTGCCCCCCTGTAGTCGCCCCTGACAGCTATCAGGTAGGCGACGTTGTCACCCCATTTAGGAACTAGGGTCCAACGCTGTTGAAACATATGAATCAAGAAGATAATTAGGCTCCACACCCAACAATTATTATATATGAATGATCTCATAATTTAAGGTTTAAAAATAATTATTTTAAAATTAATGGCTATAAATTTAGATTGCCATTCTTACTTCTAAGATTCATAAATTATGAAAGAGAAAAGGGGAATCACTATTGTTTATGAATGATTATATATTTTAAGATTTGAAAACTAATATCTCTACATGTATGTTCTCATACTCACTTCTAAAATAAGTAAAGTATTAATCTAGATCCATCTTAACTTTGGATCTACCAAGTGTCATTAGAGATCAAACCTCTTTTCACTCTAAACGAGGTTTGCACCTCACAAAATTTGATCCCTCTCAACTCTTGATAAATTCAGAGTTAAGATGGATTTAGGATGGTTTAATTATTAATTATAATTATAATCATTTTTTTATTTTATTTTATTTTTACTTTTATGTAATTTGATAGAGTCAAAATGCTTTAATTAATAATTATAATTTTTATAGTTTTTTATTTTATTTTATTATTTTATTATTTTTTGTTTTTATTTTGTGTAATTTGACCAAATTAAAATATTTACATACAAGATATCTTACATAGTTTGAGAGTTTCTCTTATGATAATTTCACCACTTATGTGAGATAGTGAAAGGATGATCATCTAAGTTGGTGTGATTTCTTACATGTGAAGTTTTTAGATGGGATACAGATTAATTCATATCATATTGCTTGGATGGAGGCATATAAGGTTAAAAGGGAGGAGAGGTTTGAGGCTTAGCTTGGGTTACTAGTTGGAGAGAATTTTCCTTCCCTATAGAACCTCTAAGCTATAAAAATTGTTTAAGGATTCAATCTTCAAGCCTTCACATCTAGGGCATGAGTTAGATAATTAGGCTAGTGATAAAAAAATGTCTAAATATTATTTACAAAGTGGAAATAAGTGACATAGATAATTAATGAATGACCTCAATTATAAGTGAACATTAGACTAGTGACTTGGAAAAGTAATTCCCATAGAGAAATCATAAAATAAATTTTCACCCATGAAATGTGGGTTCAAATCACTTTATCATAGGTATTTTCTTGAAAAAAATATGTTGTTTTCCCTTAAACATGATGCACAAACATGGTACCACCCAAGGAAGTTGGTTTACACTTGGTGGTAAGAAACTAGGAAGGGTGGAACCTCTATTAATAATTTTCAAATAGATTTAACTTTTTGATGACATTACAAGAAACATCCTAACTAATTATGTGCTAGGCCAAGAGGCTGGATCCCAAGCATAAGAGCAACTATTTGTAGTTTCCCCTGGCCTGAGCACTAAACATTTAATGAAAGTTGTATATATTGAATAAAACAAGGTGATTCAAGGAAGATAAATCCAACACATAAAAATATTTACAAATCAAGGATAAGAGGTAACCATGCTATCATAAAACATGCACATGTCAGTCAATTTATTTATTTCTTAGATTCCATGACATTAAATTATCAAATCCAAGCAAGTAAAATTGTGAAGTATACGACATTGTATATGGTAGGATTTTAGCTTTCAATTCTCATGGAAATAAATTACAATGAAAGACATTTGTACTCTACGAATGTGAGTAAATTGACATGAAATGAAATATTAATCTATGAAAGTGATAGAAATCTAATTTAGGAAAGAAATGGAAATCTAATATAGTAAAGTGATAGAAATCTTAGTCTAGGAAATAATTGGAAATTTAATCTAGAAAAGCACTGGAAATTTAATCTATGAAAGTAGGAAAATATAATCGATGAAAACATATAAAATTATTCTATGAAATCATGTAAATATATGAAACCAAAAGCATAAAAAAAAATCACTCAATCAAATGCAATTCAATAATCAAGCTAACTATCGATACAAATGTTTTAGACATCAATGATCTAAATCAAATCCTAAACTAAGTTATCACTATAATGTAAATTATTTCTTAACTAAAAAACATTAGAGAATTGTTAAACAAATGTGATTACTTCAAAAACTATATTGATTTAGGGTTATAATGAGTTATTTCTTCTTTAATTTGGTGGACAGTTCAAATTCATTCTTCTATTGTTACTTTTATTGGCCACAACATGAAATCTAGGAAAATAAATTTGAAATATCCAAGCATATCTCCAAAATCGTGCATTGTTTTTATCAAATTCTTGTGAATCTCCTAAAGGGTTCATTTTGTACAATACCCATTTTTTAGTTTTTTAGATTTGTCTTAGTTTTCCCAAAACCTATGTCAGAATTTGACTTCTTACAAATTGCTAGATCACCATCTTTTATCAAGTGTTGAAGGCTCAAACTTACAATGCTAAGCAAAGTGCTCCTACTAATTTGCAAAATAAATTAATCTAAAAATAAACAAAATAGTCAAAGCTACATACTTTATAAAACTACATGAATTATATAACTACATCGTATAACAAAACAAGAATATAAAACTACAAATCAAATGACACAGGAACTTATGAAATGTGTTTTATTCCATTATTATAGTTTAGATGTATGCTCCGAGAGTTCCCCCCTTTGAATAGAGAACGAACACATATTTATATAAAGACTAAGATAACTAATTAATAAATGTAAATCCAAAAAATTATCCTACATCCACAAATATCTTCTAGATCCACAAATGTCTCATGTGGTTACAACTGTGTTAATACCTATCAAGTAATATATCTACAAATCCTCTCACAAATATCTAAAATATTTGATAAAAAATCTTATCAAAATTTTCATGGTTCTTCTCCATCAAATGTGCTTGAATGATTATCTCAAATCTTCCTCGAATATTCAAGGGTTGAAGAAGATATTCGAATTTGAGGTTAATTGGTGAAATATGGCTTTGTTGGAGCTTTCACATATGCCGACAAACATCAAGAAACTCTTTCAGCCTTTAGATATGAGTGAAAATGTGTTATTTTTCTGATATTTAATCATGAACTCACCCAAAATACTAAAACAAATGCTTTCAAAATAGTAATTCTAAACCCATATATAATCATAATTTTTCTTTCTTAATGTAAGGTTATATGATAATGGAATATGATTAAAAGTGAAGGAAAAGAGTGTTAAAAAGATGACATTTTGGAAACCCAACATTACCCCCCAACCAAATATGTTGCATGCCCTCATAGAAACATTCAATAATTCTCATAGGATGAAGTCATCTCAATTTATGTATCCTTTTGTTCTCTTTTATGTAAAATTAAGGAGTGAAATATTTCGTTTTATCAACAAGTCATTTTCTGACTTTAGATACATCTCCAAGATTTTCATCTTCTTAAAAGTCTTATTTAATTATTTCTTTTTCTCAAGAGCTTGTAATTGTGGAGCATTTTTTGAAATATATCTAAGTGGCAGCTCTTGTGGCTGGTTCTCTTATATGGAAACCATAAGTATTGAAAGTGTTGGTCCTTTTGTGGTAACACTTTTCTTTTACTCTTCTTCTTACTACAAAAAATAATACTTCGAAATGAATTCAAAATGAAGACCCGTTCATATATATATCAACTAATCCTTGCTCATAATCTAAATCATTTCAAATCTGATCTGAAAATGAGATCGTAGATTAATATTAAGTTATTACATACTCATGTGTATGATTTTACTATATTACCTAGTGCAACGAATCAAAAAGATTGCGAATAATATAGACAATGAGCAGTTAGAGAACACAATACACACACACACACATAACACAACAAATAATCAAGGAGTTCACCCAAAACTCTTGGGCTACGTCTCCTGGTCCAGCTTTCAGTGGTGACCTCTCTATTATGTCTTCAAGAGTAGAGATTTTACAAATGTGGGCTCAAACTGAGTCTCAAAACAATAAGAACAAACAAGAGGGCTTTTCTTGAAACCCTCAAGTCTTTCTGAGTACACAGACTCTCCCTCTCGCTCTCTATCTCTGTTTTCTCTCTGTCTCAGCACTGCCTGTCCCTATTTCTGACACTGAGTGGCTTTTAAGCCTATCGGCATTTGTCTGTTCATTTTCCCATCCGGGATCTCTAGCTCCCAGCCTCTGTCTGCTCAATTCCCCTCTGAGCATTAACCAATCATGCTGTAACATCTTCAGGTATGGTGGCCACCTATTACGAAACGTAAAGGACCACTAGCACGTTGAAATCCCCAAAAATATCGTTTCTCTTTTTATACAGAGAATTACACAGAAACGTTGTAAAATCTGCCAAACTAACATTTATCGGACTTCAAATATTATCAATTCTACCCTAGACTCCATCAGGTCCGCCTTTGTGTCGCTATCGCTAGTCGCTAGTCACGGGTTCCTTTATATTTGGGTTTATAACGAGAAACCCCAAATGCACAGGAAAACTCGTTAAATCGCTGCCTATTGGACTTCAAATATTATGTATTTGCATCTATAAATCCCATCAAGTCCAGTTATATCGCATGTTGCATCTCCTTCTAGGTATCTGATCGTTGATTACATCGATCGGCCTTATCGGCTATAGGTGCATCGTTATCTCATGATCGTTGGCCTCTTGGAATCACCCCTTATACAGTTGCGATGTGATACATCACAATTGCAAATCGCCAAACCTTTGGGCCGCAGGTCAAGTCCTTCCCTGTGTTATATTAGCGATGTGATATTGAGCAAGTAGATTTGGACCGTTGATCTACGTGCTTGATCAATGGCCCTCGTTTAATCACGTTGATTGCTATTGTGATTTCCATAATTCTTCTTCCGATTAACTCCGCTTGCCACCTATGATTGCGATATGCTGATTAGATTTAGACTGTTGATCAACCAGATCCGACAGCGCCTGTACGATGCTGCTTAACCCTTCAATAGACTCTATTTTCACCATTTCTATGTGTTTTTCTTGTCCGATAGAGTTTTCCGCCATTCTTGAAGGTTTATCATTGGCATTAGTTCTTAAGTATTGAAGACTTAGAGGGTTTTCAGGATCCATTTTGGATCACGCCTTCCCACTGAAAATATTTTCGACCACCAAAAGTTAGTTTCTAAGCATCGATCAAGTGAGAATACAACTTCCTCACTTGCCCAATTTCTATCCATTGTGCACTACTTAGTTTTGAACCTTTGAGTCTGATTCTCAGGTACTCAACATCCCCTATGCACGTAGTTCTCACCTTCCTGTCTAGAACTGTCTTCCTGCAACTCATTGAGATATTCAGGCAACAAATCGTCAATAGAAGGCAACTGACTTTGCTCTTCAGGATCTTCAATCAATGAAGGTTCATACAGTCTCAAGTTCTTTGTATTGATTGAATAGATATTCATATAAGCTGGCAAATCAAGGCAAAAAGTGTTTTCACCAATTTTCTCAAGTATCTTGAAAGGCCCATACCTTATTGGTTTTAGCTTCTTACCTTTACCTTGCATTATGTCTTTGCTAATGTGCATCTAGACTTGATCACCAACTTGGAAACTATGCTCAATTCGATGCTTGTCATGCCTTGCCTTGTACTTGGCCTAGCTTCTTTCCATCTATTCCTACACTGCCTGGTGAATTTCTTGGATCTGTTCAATGAACTTGGTTGCTTTATCCACATCACTGTGTCCATCAACTATTACGTCTTTACCAAAGACAAAATCCAAGGGAGACTAAATGGTATAAAACCAAAACAAGTCTCAAAAGGAGATCTCTGAGTAGAAGAGTGCTTGGCACAGTTGTAAGCATGTTGCACATAAAACAAATGTTCATCCCAAAGTTTGGGATGCTTGCTGCAATATCCTCTGAGCGGCTAGATCACTGTCCTATTGACCACCTCCGTTTGACCATCTGTTTTTGGATGAAATGCTATGCTCTTCTTCAATCTGGTGTCCATCAACTCCCATAGACCTGACTAAATCTTCCCAACAAATCAGGAATCTCGATCAGAGACAATAGAAGTGGGTAACCCAAAATGAACCCATACATGTTGAAAGAACAACTTCATTGTTTGTTCATCTGTAACCTGCGTGTTATAAGGTATCAAAATACACATTTTGCCGAACCTATCGACAATAACATACAAATAATCATTTCTAGATTTTGGCAATCCCCCAACAAAGTCCATGGAAACACTTTCGCAATGACGAGAAGGAATTGGAAGTGGGGTGTACAAGCCTATTTTTCTATTGTTGGGTTTTCTTTTAGCACACATGGTACACCCTTTAATATATCTAGAAATTGTTTCATGCATTCTTGGCCAATAACATAACCTTTGTAGTTGTGCAACTATTTTACTTACACCAAAATGACCTAATATAAGAGAAGTATGTGCTTCTCAGATTATGTTAACTCTTTCAGTTTGTGGAATGCATAACTTTTCCAAATGATACAAGAGTTGGTCCTTAACATTATAATCCAATTCTTCTACTTGTTTTCCATGACTTAAAGTTGCATATACATCTTTAAAATCTACATCTTGAGCATATTTCTCAATGTAGCTTTCATGCATTAATGAGTTATGCTTAAGTATAGTATGTGCATTTATGATTGGTCTTGATATCATATCTGCAACCTTTTTGTGTATGCCTTTATTATATCTGATGACAAGATGAAATTTCTGTAGGAAACCCATCCACCTATAATGTCTTGATTGTTGCAATTTAGTTTGTGAGTGCAAATATTGAAGTGGTTGATGATATGTATGTATAATTGTTTCTTTTCCCATTAGGTAACGTTTCCACTTTTTCACACTCTACACTAATGCATACAATTCTTTATCATATGTGGGATAATTAACTACTGCAGAATTAAATGTCTTAGAATGATAGCATATGGGTTTACCATGTTGTATAAACACTGCTCCCATGGCATAGTCACTGGCATCTATTTCAATCTCAAATGGACGTTGAAGATCTGGCAGTGCTAGTAATGGTGTTGTACTAATTTTTTATTTTAAGGTGTCGAAGGCTTTATGATGTTTGCCTCCCCACTGAAACACCTTTTCCAATCCCGTTAAAGCATGTAAGGGAGCTACAATCAAGGAAAAGTTAGCAACAAACTTTCTCCAATATTGTGATGCTCCTAGGAAACTCCTAACTTCTGTAGCAAACTTGGGTTTAGGCCAGTTCACAATGACTTCAACCTTAGAGGGATCTATCTTCAATTCACCACCCCCTACAATATGACCCAAATAATTTAAATATGTTTTGCCAAATTCACATTTTGATAACTTCACATAGAGATTTTCTCTTTTCAAAACATCCAAAGTCTGCTTTACATGCTTCAAATGTTCTTCCCATGTTTTACTGAAAACAAGAATGTCATCTAAATATACAATGACAAAATCATCAATAAAAGGTCTAGGTACGTCATTCATAACTCTCATGAAAGTGGTAGGAGAATTAGTTAAGCCAAAAGGCATAACCAACCATTCATACAACCCTTACTTTGTTTTGAAAGCAGTCTTCCATGCATCCTGTTCTGCTACTCTGACCTAATGATAGCCACTACGCAAGTCTAACTTGGAGAAGTAAACTAATCCTTTCAGCTGATCTAATAGATCATCAATGTGAGGAAGAGGATAACGATTCTTGATCGTTATTTTATTCAGTGCTCTATAATCAATGCACATCATCCACAAACCATCTTTCTTTCTCACCAGTACAATTAGAGATCCACATGGTGATGTACTTGGTCTTATGAACCCTTTATCGAGCAGCTCCTATACCTACTTCTTGATCTCTGCATTCTCTAAAGTTGATAACCTTTTATACATGTGGCTGTGGTTATTGTTTCACCACTTGAGTCTGACCCCAAGTCTTTATGAATAGTAGCAGCAACCTTCTTCTGCTTACCACCAAATTTTTTGGATTTCAGCTCCAAATGCAAAGACCAATAATGTGCATCATCGTGTCCATCCTTCTTGTAATGAGTGCATGAAGGTTTTTCTTTCTGTACAACATTTTTCTTCCTCTCCTTCCATCTCAGCTTCTTCTTTTCCTTGTTCTTTCTTGCAGAGGGTTTGGATGATCCCCCAATCTCTAGGTTCACATTCTTGCCTCTAGCTTTTAGATGTGTAGCCTAATCTGATACATCATCTAGGCTAGTGGGATTAAACATGAGAATGGTGTGCTTCAAATAGCTATGCAAACCACTTATATACATCAACAAAGTTTCAGGTGATTCTAGAGATATGCCTAGAGTTAAAGCTCTTTTTCTAAATTCCTAGGTATAACTTTGTACACTTTGGCCCTTTAATTGGTGAAGAGTTTTCCAACTCATCATTGCTTTCTGCATATAAGCTAGAGGATAGAATTGTTTTTTGATAGCAGAAACAGATTCGTTCAAGGTAGAAAGAATTTTACCATGTCTCTTCAGATCAGCTTGTGTCTTGCCTTCCCACCACACTAGTGCAGATCCTCCAAGGCGAAGGCTAGCCAGCTGAATCTTTCTCATTTTTAAATCATTGTTCTGCACCCTACAATATACATCAATCTATCTAATCCAATTATCTAGCTTTTCTGCATTTAATTCTCCATCATAAATTGGAAAATCAAACTTTACATCTAATTTAATCAAAGAAGTTTTCTTCTTTTTCTTTTCAGGGCTAGTTTTATCTAAAGAAGATGATGAGGATGATGAAGGTGTTGATGGAGTAGATGGTGGAGAAGGTCTCTCTTCTTTCCTTTTCCTTCTAGATGGGAAACTATAAGAGGTTCCTCTGATCCTTTATCTGGTCGAGATGATGAAGTGCTTTCACCTCGACCTTTCTTAAATTCCTGATAGATCTCTTCCACCATGCTCTGAAGTGCCTTAAAACTTTCCATAAATTGAGATTTTGCTCCCAAGGGAGTTTCTTCTATCATTTTCCTCTGAGGATAGACTCTTCCAACTTCTAGAGTGGCCTCAACAAGTTCTCATTTTCTGAGTTTGAGCTTTGGCCTAGTTAGCATTCAAAAAAGATCCAGCACAAGCTTGTCTAACCTTAACAAACCAAAAACCAAAAGTTCTGATACCACTTGATTTGAAAATGAGATCTTAGATTAATATTAAGGTATTACAAACTCATGTGCAAGATTTGCCTATATTACTTAGTGCAACGGATCGAAAAGATTGCGAATAATATAGACAATGAGCACTTGGAGAACACAACAAACACACACACATAACACAGCAAATAATCAAGGAGTTCACCCAAAACTCTTAGGCTACATCTTCTGGTCCAGCTTTCAATGGTGACCTCTCTATTATGTCTTCAAGAGTAGAGTTTTTACAAATGTGAGCTCAAATTGAGTTTCAACACAACAAGAACAAACAAAAGGGTTTTGGTTGAATCCCTCAAGTCTTTCTGAGTACAAAGACTCTCCCTATCACACTCTGTCTTAGTTTTCTCTCTGTCTCAGCACTACCTGTCCCTGTTTCTGACATTGAGTGGCTTTTAAGCCTATCAGCGTTTGTCTGTCCGTTTTCCCTTTCGGGCTCTCTGGGTCCTAGCCTCTATCCACTCAATTCCCCTCTGAGCATTAACTAATCATGGTGTAACATCTTCAGGTATGGTAGCCACCTATTATGAAATGGAAAGGACCACTGGCGTGTTGAAATCCCCAAAATTTTCATTTCTCTGTTTACACAGAGAAATACATAGAAACGCTATAAAATCCGCCAAATTGTCATTTATCGGACTTCAAATATTATCAATTCCGTTGTATACTCCATTGGGTCTGCATTTGTGTTTCTATCGCAAGTCGCTAGCCACAGCTTCCTTTGTATTTGGTTTATAATGAAAAACCCCAAATGCATAGGAAAACTCGTAAAATGGCTACCTATCGGACTTCAAATATTATGTATTTGCATCTATAAATCCCATGGGGTCCGATTATATCGCATGTCACATCTCCTTCCGGGTCTCCGATCGTCGACTGCGTCAATCGGCCTTATCGGCTATCGGCGCATCATTGTCACATGATCGCTGGCATCTTGGCATCACCACTTATACAGTTGCGATGCGATATTGGGATGTGATACATCACAATTGCATATCACCGAACATTCGGGCCGCAGGTTAAGTCCTTCCCTGTGTTATATTAGCGATGCGATATTGCACAAGTAGATCTAGACCATTGATCTACGTGCTTGATCAACGACCCTCGTTTAATTGCACTGATCGCTATCACAATTTCCATATGGCTGCTTCTGATTAACTCTACTTGCCACCTCTGATTGTGATATGTCAATTAGATCTAGACCGTTGATCGTCCAGATCCGACGACTCCTGTGCGATGTTGCTTAAGCCTCCGATAGACTCTATTTTCACCATTTCTACGTGTTTTTTTTGTCTGATAGTGTTTTCTACCATTCTTGAAGGTTTATCCTTGGGGATAGTTCTTAAGTATTGAAGACTTAGATGGTTTTTAGAACCCATTTTGGATCAAAATCATATCCATATTTAAATGAAATAGAAACAACAATCGGTTGGGAGAGGCAAATTATTCAAAAATATAAGAGTTTATGGAATATGGAATTAAAAAGTGGTAATGAATATCCCCCCAACCCCCCAAACTAAAGGTGCTTTATAGTCTTTCGAAAATCAGGAGAATAATGTCACATGGGAAATTTTATAAATACATGTATTTTACCATTCAAAGAATCATTTATTAATGATTAGAAAAAAAACATATTTTAACCTACCAGAAAATTCCATAAGTTATGCATCTGAGAGATCTTGGTTGTTATTGTTTATCATGAAATGTGAAGTGAAATAATGTTATCTACTTCTTTTCCTCTTGGTTGTATGACTAGAGGATGAAATTTGAAATTGGAACCTTTGTACCTTCTTATTGCTAGAAGTAGGAACTGAATCTTGATTTATTGGAACATTGTTGTAAGCTACTAAAAGGATATAGTCTTCATTCATATCTGCATTGTGGAATAATTCTTATCTATGAATAAATTTTGTTGTGGTCAAACATATAAACAAATTGTTGGACTACCATACATTAATGAATGTCATTAACCAACACAAGATTATTGTTCATTAATGTCAATGAGAGTCAAGATTCCCAAGTACATATTACTAGGTATAATAAATGAGTTGTAGTTGAGTCACCTAGAATATTTGATTAACATGGGATGCTAGTGTATTCCCATTGTTTATTGGCTAGAGAAATTTCCATTAAGGCATGAAAGCCTCAAGGAACTAAAAATATATCTAGTCTCGATCCTATATGATATGCTAAAGTCAATGGGTCAAGACTTGGTAGAAGGGGGCCTTGAGGAATCCCACATTAGCCAACTCGAGAATAGAACCAAAAGTAATTTTAAGAACCATAATTGAAACCAACATGAAATTACATAAATTATTGCGAATCTTTCTTGCTAGTTGCGTAACTTTCAAGTAAATATTTTGTCCAATTCCGCCAATAAAATAGTTTCCACAACATGATTTCTCTCTCTATCTCTCTCTTCTTTTTAATTCTATCATACTCTACATGAAAAGAAAATCTCTTTCAAGAGTAGGAATAGTTCCAATGGAGTTGTGTGTGTAACAGGATGATAAATAAAATTACCTGCAGGATTGAAGGATATGATTTGATATATACTAGAATATGAAAGATCAACTACTTCGATTGAGATGATGTCAAGAATTGTTGAAGAAGAGGATGGTGCTCTAGATTAATGATTATCAGACACTGAAGTTCAATATAGTTGTGATGTCATTGGTTCTCACTCATTTGGATCATTCTGTATGTATTCTTCATCCATGTCATTTATATCTTCTACTTTTTTTTTAATTAGTGTCTTTAATGCATAAAGGATTTCATGATAGGTATCGTAGAAATTCCTCGATCTCAGGTTCTAATGGCTACTCTCCTCTTGATACGTGCTTACATATTTCACAAACTTCTTCAAATGATAATTAGGATACATACCCTTTACACATTAGATTAAGGAGATCAATCCACTCATCTCTGATTGTTGTAAGTAATAGGTATTTTAGAGTATAAAATACATGCTTATGTAATTTTTCCATTTTAATGTTATAAACAAATATTTCTATAATGTCCCTAAGATTCTCATCCTCCTTTTGACTCATTTTCAAAATTTCCTCTTTAATGTCATGTTGTGTACAATAGTATTTAAATATTTCTAAAAAAATTCTTTTCATACCATCCCATGATCTTACAGAGTTAGTACCTAGTACCATAAACCATTTAAGAGCTCCATATTTAAAAGTAGCTAGAAAAAATTTCAAGTTTTGAGCAACTAATAAGTAATAATAAGATCTACAAAGTACTTCTCTAACAACCTTGGTTAAAAATCCATGTAAAAATATATAAGGCCACAATCATGGGATAGGTATTCCAAGCTGAATGTTGGGAAAAAAATCCTAGTGGATGTTCATTTGGTTTATTGCGGTGAAGGAAATTGGAAAAGGCAATGGCAAAGGCTTTAGAAAGGAAAAATGACATTGTTGGCAAATTTATTTATGAAAATAAAAGTAATTAGGAGAAAAGGAAGGTGAAAGGTCACAAGTTGCATGTGAGGACAAAATTGAAGGAAAATAATGGAAAATGAAGAAAATAGAGGCCTCATTGATAAAAAGGCTTATGAGGATCAATTGGCAAGCTTTACTAGATGGGTTTTGGTGGAGCTCTCATTATTCTCTCTCTCCCACTCATTCTTGGACACTTAGAGTTTTCTTGGAGAATTTCAACGTTGGACCAAGAAAGGAAAAGAAGGAAAGAGGAAGGAAGGAGTAAGAAGGGAAGAGCAGGATCAAGTAGCTACAACAAGATTCTTTGCAGGCATCAATTTGCATGTGTGATTTCCTTGCTAGATTTTGAATGCATGGTATTGTATGTGGTTCTTTGTTTTCATGGCATGGTTTTTCTAGGTGTGACAGTGTTTTTAGCCTAGCCTTTCCATTTCTAGATAGCCATGGTTTTGGTCGAGTTGGATTGTCGAATGGATTTGAAGCTAAGTGAGGTGGATCTCTAAAAGAAAGAACACATGGCCTAGTGATCCCTGAACTAGACTATGGATTGTGGTAAAGCCACTGACCTAGTGACCCCTGAACCAGACTGTGGGTTGCGTTAAAGAAAGGTATTTTGTGCCTCGGTGGGCCTAGGAATCCTCGACTAGTGAATGGAAGGATATACCGTAAAGCCTAGACGTGGGTGCTCTCCATTAAGCCTAGTAATCCTGGAATGGGATGTAGGTAAATCATGGAGAGTGGAGTCTCAGTTAGGGCCTAGTGATCCATGATGGATTGTGGCAAAGCCTAGAGATTGGTGTCTCAATTATGGCCTAGTGATCCCTAGATTGGACTATGGATTGCACTAAAGCCTAGAGAATAGGAGACAAGAAAGTCCTCATAGTGTAGGTGGAGAAATATGGTGGCATCCATGCTTTTTTTGGCCTAATGATGTTGTGGAGATCATGGTAAACATTGTTATTACATATTCATTCTTTTGGCCTAGTGATCCTTTGTGGATTGTGGTAAATCCTAGTTTCTATTGATGAGGGTGAGGTGGTTTAGCCTCGGGATACCCTGGTTGGTTCCTTTGGTTGGGTCCCACATTCATTTTCACAATATGGCACGGGGGTTATTAACTGAAGAGATATTTGGTCCAGTCAATCTATGGTCATGTGGAACTTGGTTGTCCCATACTTGGGTTTTGCATTTATTAATAAGAGGTTCTTTCCTGGGTATCTTATGTGTAAATGTATTGGTTTATATGTGGATTCTATGTCTGATGTATCCTTGATATTTCTATTTTTATTATGTTGGTTATAAGAATGTATTATGATAGTGATGATGTATGGCTCTCATCTTGTTTGGATTTGTAAATGAATGAGTAATGAATCTATGACCTAATAGATGATAAATCAGTTAATGATATAACAGAACAATGCTTCTTAGCAATTGTCAGATAAGTATGAGACCTTTATGCTCAGATCTATTGTTTAAACATGTAGATTACATGTTTGTGACATGTTTGATGAAATGCCTATCATGGCCCTTAAGGGTCCAGTCTAGTCCTTGTTGATTTTTTTGCAAATGTAACTTTTTTCCACTGTGAAATTTCATTTCTGAAAGTGTGATTGAGTTCTAGGTAGTGACCTGGGCTCTACACCGGAAAAGGTGACACAAATCCCAGAGACGCAGTGATAAAACTAGGGAAAAAAATCCCCAAGCGCACCCATTCCCTTGCTGTGGGAGTGTCCAAAGCCTCCCAGACACACGCTTGTCCATATCAAAGGAGCTTCTAGGGGTTTGATGTACTAAAAATTCAGTTGGTCTTAGGGGTTGGTTACTTGAGTGGCTGGGATGGTCCTAGGAGTTTTGTTGCTGATGTGGAAGGTTTATGAAATGTGTTCCACCGGTTCCAATTCCTTAAATGACACATATGGAGTGAAATCATATCATAGTAACTTCTCATCACGTGTTTACCTTGGTTGGATGGTTACTTGGGTGGGTGTGGGAGGAGGGTGTTACAGAGTGGTATCTGAGCATGCTTCAATAATTAGAATGGATTGACAGAATTTGTTTTTCATGCATGCATGTAGGTTGTATATATGTTTGTTATGTATGCATGGTAGTGGTCATTGTCATAGTTGTGCTGCCATGTAGGAGTTGATTATGTTGTTTCTGGGATGTGTTTGTCATGCATGCATGTTGGTTGTATATGCATTTGTTATGCATGTCAATGTCTATATGTTGTTATGCATGCATTGTCATGGTTATGGTTATGCATGTATGGTAGGTAAGACATGTATTGTGAGGTCATTGTATGAAATTAGGTCATCATGATGATATTGGTATGTTATGATGCTAATGTGTTGGCTGAGATAGAGTAGGAGATGTAGATCATTATAGCAAAGTTGCAAAAAAGGACTTCTGGGTAAGAGAAGATCATCATACAGGTTTGTATGGTGGGCATGCGGGTATGTTGGTTAATGTTTTTCATAAGAATCAGGGTTATTGATATGATTGTCATTCTATTATTATTATGGTTACATCTATGATAAATGCTAGTTGATTAGTGTAGTCATATGCACACATGTGTCAGATATTCATGAATGATAGTAACCTGTTGTATGAATTATGGTTATATGCATGATGGTTATGTTAATTTCATTGAATATATTGATGTTGAATGTACCATGCTAACCTAGATTAGTCCATATATAAGGTTATGGTTATGGTATTCGGGTATGATTCAACTTATTTATGAAAATGTTATACTAATCTAGACTAACTGTGAATATGTGATTGCTATGCATGAATGACAATTTCTTATGAGCTTATAATGTGAACATGTTAGCTAGTTATTATTATGGATATCATGACCTTATTTATGTTTGAGTTGATATGTTCCGAATTTATATCGTTCTAATCTACATTGATTGTGCAGACAAGATAGCCTCCCCAGAGATACATTAAGGTATGAGTTTTCTTATGTCGTATATTTGGTGTTTGAATGTTTGACTATGTCATTTATTTGGTGTTTGCGTGTTTGGTGTCTCTTATGTCATCTATTTGTTGTCTAAATTTTTGATTATTTGAATGATATGAGTATGTGTCTATGATATTTCTTGCCAAAATGATCTTGTTTTAAGATGGTTGTACTAATACATACGTGTTGAGACAACTAATATGTACTTGAGTGTAAGTAAGTGATGTTTGTAGCATTATGTATTATGACTGATGAATGTGAGTTGATTGTTAAGTATGACATGGTTGTTAGACTTGGTAAAGGTTGATTTCAAATTAATATACATGATGTCTTGATCTTTGGAATGTGACACTGACATGTGTGAGTAATTGTAGGGAATCATGCTTGGTATTAGCTTGACAAGGTAATAGTTAATGTGTTTATATAATTAACAATTGGGTGATGTGTCAATGCATAGTAAGACTTAATTGCAACAAGGAAAAGTTAAAATAAAGGAATTGGGTGAAAAATTTCTTTGGCTATGTTTGGAAACTGCAATTCCAAATGAATGAGTACTTTGCATACAAGAAGTCTTCTTAACCTTGAATTTTTTTGACATTATGAGGATAAGTGTTATATTCATAAATATGTATTTGACGGGTAAAACAATTGGTTCTAGTAATGACTAGATTTGACAAAGGATTGGAGTACCTTAAGAGATGGTGTGGATGTGTTGAGTTGCAAGCAACGTGCTTGTCATGACAAGGTAAGGTAACTGGTGTATTTTTATGTTTATTTGTGCACTGACAGTTATGTGTTTATGGAAATAAGATGTAGTGGATTGCATGGCAAAGAGACTATAATGAAATTATGAAGAAGGTTTAGGTTGAGCTTTCCTTTGGAAGCACTGGGAACCATGGGGATTGAGTCATGGTGTTTATTTAGAGTCTTGTGATTTCAATTCTTTGTGCTTTGTTTGCACTTGATTTGTAGCTTTGTTTATGTCTGGTGTCTAGCCATACCACTTTGTTCATGGTGTCATATTGTTATTGGTTTTCATGGTTTTCCTCTTGTTTGCATTTTTTCTTGCCCTTTATGCCTTGAGGTCTTGGGAATTGGTTGGGAAAGAGGGAAGTTAATGGAGCTCAGGGAGAGCTGAATGAAACCTAGTAGGTAATGTAAGACCTGAATGAAGCTCGGTGCATGAGTAAGGGAAGTTTAAGGTAAAAATATGACAATCGGTTGGATTGGTTCGGTCCATTGGTGCAAAAGGACAATGGCAATACAGTCATGAGAAAGGTACCAAGAAAGGTGAAGTAAATGGATCTGAGGCATCATATGCATTGGCTATGTTTGGAACAATTTTTCTCAATGTTTTGCATGGTGTTTACAAAGAAAGGGAGTTCGCTTAACCTTGACCCTACGGTATTTGGTAATTATGTTGTGATCATGTTTATATATATGCATGTATATATGTATGTATGTATGTCGTTGTCTAACAGGATCATATATATATATATATATATATATATATATATATATATATATATATATATATATATATATATATATAGATATACACACACTATTTTCTAATAGGGTTATTAGGAATTGTTCTTGTGGAAGAATGATTGCTTATGTAGGTGAATGGCATGAAGAGATTCCTATCAAGTGGGAAGATTAGCCTGACAAATGTTTGAGGTTAGTATCATGTGGATATGAATTGATATTATGTGATTATACTATGTTTATGTTTATGTTATGGATGGGCTAATGTTGAGAGATAAATCAAATAAATGAAAACAACGTGATTCGTGACATGCTAGGATAAACATGAGTGGAAGATAGAAACTAGAAGCAAGGTTGTCCAGTAGATATAGTGTGGTTTTGGATGTGTAGTGCTACTGTTATGTATATGTTGTCCATGTTTTATATTAAGTGATTGTACCTACGGTGATGTGTACATGTAATATATGTAGTATTGTGTATATATGATGTTGTGTGCCTGTTGTATGTATGGTGTTGTATGCACATTGCATATGTAGTGTTGGATATATATGGTGCTATGTGCATGTCGGATATGCGGTGCTATATACATATCATACTATGTGCATGGTGGATATGCGGTGTTGTGTGCATATGATGCGGTGCGTATGTTGGATATGTAGTGTTATGTACATATGGTGATATGTACATGTTGTATTTGTAGTGCTATATACATATGGTGTTTTGTGCATGTTTTACATGTGGTTCTATATACATATGGTGTGTGTGCATGATTATACATGTGGTTATGTGTGCATGTGGTGTTGTGTAAATGTTGTACATGTGGTGTCATGTGCAGGTGATGCCATGTACATATCGTGCATGTGGCATCGTGTACATGTGGTGTCGTATACATGTCATTCATGTGCTACTATGTACATGTTTTACATGTGGCACTGTGTACGCATTGCGCAGGTGGTGTCATGTACATGTAATGTTGTACACGTGTTGCGTAGGTGGTGCTTTGTATAGTTGGTACTTTATACATGTTGTAGATATGGTACTGGTGTAAATGTGGTATTGTGTGCATGTCTACAGGTTGTGTTGCAGGCATGCGGTACTATGTATGTGCATTGTGTAGTTGTGGTATTGTGACATGTGCATTTGTTGTGTTGTACTTTTTTTATGTATATGTATTGTGTTGTACATCGGGTGTAGTTGTATGTATTGTGTTGTGGTGTACACTAGATGTGGGAGTATATATTTTGTGGTGTTGCACAATGGGTGTAGATGAATGTGTTGTATGTCAGGTGTAGGTGCATGTATTTCACGGTGTTATATGCCATATGTGGTTGTATGTGTTTGATGCACACTATGTGTATGTGCATATGGTTGAGTAGAAGGAACTGGGTGTTTGTCGGTTGTGGAATCTGATCTGGTGTGTATATGGAACAAGGAAAAAGGTAGAATGTAAGGGTTGATTAAAGGATACATATCAATATTTGATTTCAGTTTTATTATGCATGTGATTTATGATTCTGGTCTAAGATGATTACATGTGCTCTATGATTTTTTTTTTATGATGGTTACATGTGATTTATTATTTTGATCTATGATGGTTGTGTTTTGGTCTAACTTGATATGATGTGTTTATACATGATGATTTGGTGAAAGATGCTAACAGGCCACTAATGAGGTATGCTAACTGGAAGTGTACCTTGCTAACAGGCCACTAATGAGGTATGATTTGAAGTTATTTCCATTTATTTTAAATATAATGGCAGTTATTTTCTTGGTATGGGAAAGCATGGGAAATTTGCGGGTTGGGTGGTTGAAACTAACGAAAAGCATTAGCAACAACAACAAAAGGAATTGGAAAATTCAACAATATCTTGGTAAATAACTTTATGAGCAGGTCCATTTTGGGACACTAGTATCCATGAACATGCTATGATCAATATGATGCTTTTGAGAGAGGTATATTCCTTGGTTATTTGACCTTCCGATGAGAGGAAGCCTTGCTAAGGGATGGATCGCCCAGGATAGGGGATGTCAGGGAACTTGGAAGGTGAGCGACTACAAGGAAGGGGTGATCAGATTACTTGAGGGACTGTGTAGCAGAGAAGGGAAAGTCGGGGATGGATTTGTTTTGGTCATTAGAATTACCAGATGAAATAATATGTACATTGGGAATGTGACTAGAACAATGATCTGATAACTTTTCATTGAGAGGAAAAGTGGCACAAGATTGTAGCGTTGGACATTGGATGCAAAATTTGACTTTGCAATGGATTTTGGACTTCCTCATAAGGAGGTGAATCTTGGTAATACTTTGAGGGTTGAGGTGTCAGCCTATGGATTCCCTTGTTGTTGATGTAGACATGATATCCTTTTATTTTCTAGTTGAGAAAATGTGCATATGTGTGTATGCATGTATTATGTAAATACTATATCAATCTAGATTTATAAAGCTCCATAGGCAATATGATTATTTATTGGTTGAAGCAAATGTGTATGTGTGTATATGTGGTTATTATTGTAAATACCATAATGAGATGTGTTATAAAGCTCTAGTAGACAATATGTTTGTCATGTTTTAGCAGATGGTCATTGGAAATACTGCAACAAGATATATTATAAAGCTCCATGGGCAGCATGTTTTGTTTTCAATGGTCTTGCTAGTTATAGTTATCATTGAACACCGACATTGGTGTTCCCCCAGGTGGGAGGGTTATGTAACATCCTTGGTTAAAAATCCATGTAAAAATATATAAGACCAAGGTCATGGGACACATATTCCAAGATGAATGTTGGGAAAAACATCCTAGTGGGTGTTCATTTTGTTTATTATGGCTAAAGAAATTGGAAAAGGTAATGGCAAAGGCTATAGAAAGGAAAAATAGCATTTTTGGCACATTTATTTATGAAGATAAAGGAAATTAGGAGAAAAGGAAGGTGAAAGGTCATAGGTTGCATGTGTGGATGAAATTTAAAGAAAATAATGGAAAAGGAAGAAAATAGAGGCCTCATTGATAAAAATGCTTCTAAGAATCAGTTGGCAAGATTTTATGGATAGGTTTTGGTGGAGATATCATTATTCTCTCTCTCTCTCTCTCTCTCTCTCTCTCTCTCTCTCTCTCTCTCTCACACACACACACACATTCTTAGACACTTATAGTTTTCTTGGAGAATTTCAACATTGGACCAAGAAAGGAAAATAATGCAAGAGGAAGGAAGGAGCAAGAAAAGAAGAGCATGATCAAGTAGCTACAACAAGATTCTTTATAGGTATTGATTTGCATGTGTGATTGCCTTGGTAGATTTGGCAATCATGGTATTTCATGTGGTTCTCTGTTGTCATGGCAAGGGTTTTTCCAACTGATAGAGTTTATAGCCTAGCCTTCCCATTTCCGGATAGCCATGGTGTGATGGGGTTCTCATGTTTTGGTTGAGCTAGATTTTTGAATGGATTCGAAGTTAATTGAGGTGGATAGATGAAAGAAATAACACATGGTCTAATGATCCCTAAATTAGACATTGGATTGTGGTAAAGCCAAGTATTGTGTGCCTTAGTGGGTTAGGAATCCTCGACTAATGAATGGTAGGATATACAGTAAATCCTAGAGTTAGGTCCTCTCCATTAGGCCTAGTAATGCTCGAATGGGATGTACAGTAAAGCTTGGAGAGTGGAGTCTCGGTCAGGGCTTAGTGATCAAGGATGGATTGTGGTAAAGTACAGAGACTAGTGTCTGGGTTATGGCCTAGTGATCCTTTTGATCAAAGTGTGGATTGCGGTAAATCCCAGAGACTATGAGATAAGCAAATTCATCACAGTGTAGGTGGAGAAATCCTGTGGCATCCATGCTTATTTTGGCCTAGTGATCTGGTGGCGATCATGGTAAAGTCTGTTATTACATGTTCATTTTTTTGGCCTAGTGATCTAGAATGGATTGTGGTAAAGCCTAGTTTCTATTGATGAGGGTGAGGTGGTTTAGCCTCAGGATGCCCTAGTTGGTTCTTTTGGTTTGAGTCCCATATTCATGTTTGGAAAATGGCACAGGGGTGATTATCTGAAGAGATATTTGGCTCAGTCAATCTATGGTTAGGTGGAACGTGGTAGTCCCATACTGAGTTGGCTTTTGCACTCATTAATAAGACGTTCTTTCCTTGGTATCTTATGTGTAAATGTATTGGTTTATATGTGGATTATATGGTTTATGTATCCTTGATATTTATGTTGTTATTATGTTGGTTATAAGCATGTATTATGACAATGATGATGTATGACTCTCCTCATGTTTTGATTTGTAAATGAATGAAAAATGTATCTACGACCTAATATATGATAATGTAGTTAATGATATAAGGGAACAATGCTTCTTAGAGATTATCAGGTAAGTATGAGACTCCTCTGCTTAGATATGTTGTTTAAACCTATAGATTACATATTTGCGACATGTTTGAAGAATAGCTTGTCATGGCTAGTAGGGTTCTGGTCTAGTCCTTATTGTTTTTTTTGAAAATGTATCTTTGTTCTACTGTGAAATTTCATTCCTGAAGATGTCATTGAGTTCTAGGTAGTGACCTGGGCTATGGGCCTAAAAAGTGGCACAAATCTTGGAGATACAAGAACAACATTGGGGGGAAAATTCCCCATACGCAACCATGCCCATGTTGTGGGAGTGTCCAAAACCTCCTAAATGCACCATTTTCCATATCAAGGGAGCATCCAGTGGTTTGATGCACTAAACATTTAGTTGGTATCAAGGGTTGGTTACCAGAGTGGTTGGGATGGCTGCTGGGAGTTCTATTGTTCAAGTGGAAGGCCTGTGTGATGTGTTCAGATGGTTCCACTTCCTTAAATATCACATAGGGATCCGAATCATATCATAGTAACTTCTCAACACATGTTTACCCTGGTCGGTCGGTTACATGGGTATATGTGGGAGGAGGCTATTACAACTTCAAATTTAAAAAGAAATATTTACGTGTCTTTTGATATTATACCATCGAAGTTGGGAAGTACATATGGAGAGATTTTCTTCATATGAAGATTTATATTAGTATCCTGAATGGGAAATCCAAAAGGATCTCCATTTCTTTCATCATTTCCATCCATTTCTTCTACCTCCTCTGCAACCTCTTCCACCTCTAGGAGGTGGTCTTCTTCTACCTGCAAAATTAAGAATTCAAGATGTGGATGGTGATGTGGTCCAAACTACACCATGTGATATAGTGGGAATGTGAGGGGTTATGGAATTGAAGTTCTTGAAGTTTTTTCTCTAATGAATATACCTCTAATATTCACTCTAAAATGAATGAAATTAAACTAATGCAACTCAAAATGGATGTAGCTAAAAATGAGATGTAATTCAAGGACTAAGGTTAGGAGAAACCTCACAATGTGATGTGCAGGTTCTTACAAATTGTCTTACCATTTCTTCTTTTCAAAGTTGCATAAATTAAATAGCAATCTAAATTGAAGGTTAAAGACTATGTATACTTCCCCAACAACGATGACAAAAATGTCAGTTAATTGAATTATGTCATAAATTTTGTTACATTAAATTATTGATCCAAGTAAGTAAGTATACAACACAATATATGTAAGGATTTTAACTTTCAATTTTAATGGAAATAAATTGCAATAAAATTGATTTCTTCTCTATGAAGGTGAGTAAAATATGTTCTATGAAAGCAAGTAAATTGACATGAAAGGAAATATTAACCTATGAAAGAAATAGAAATCTAATCTAGGAAAGCAATGGAAGCCTAATCTAGGAAATCGATAGAAATCTTAAACTAGGAAAAAATTCAAAATTTAATCTAGGAAAGCATTGGAAACTTAATTTACAATAGTGATAAAATCTAATCTACGCAAGGATATAAAACTAATATCTGAAAACAAGTAAATATGTGAAAAAAAAAAAACATAAAAACAAACTCACTCAATCAAATGTGAATCAATAATAAGGCTAATTATCAGTATAGTTGTTTTAGACGTCAGTGATCTAAATCAAATCCTAAATTAAGTGATCACTATAATGTAAATTATTTCTAAACTAAAACAGATTAATGAATTGTTAAAAAATCATGATTTTTTCAACAACTATAATGATTTAGGTTCCGAATGAGTGATTTATTCTTTAATTTGATGGAAAGTCCAAATTATTTCTTATATTGCTAGCTTTGTTGGCCACGACACAAAATTTGAGAAAATACATTTTAAATATCTGACCATATCTTTGAAGTCATATAGTGTTCTCAATAAATTCTCATAATTCTCTTAAATGGGTTCATTATGCAAAAAAACCCATGTTTTACTTCTTTGAGTTATGTCTTAGTTTTTGAAGAAACTGCATCATAAGTTGACTACTCAAAAATTGCTACTAATCTAGATCAACATCTTTGATCAAGTGTTGAAGGCTCACACTTGCAACACTAAGAAAAGTGCTATTTTTTATTCGAAAATAAAATAATTTAAAACATAAGCTAACTAAACTACATACATTATAAAACTACATACATTATAAAACTACATGAATTATAAAACTACATCTTGTAAAAGAACAAGAATATAAAACTATAAACTAAATAACTCAAGAACTTATGAAATGTGTTTTATTCCATCATAGTTTGGTGTATGCTCAAGAGTTCCTCCCTTTTGAATGGAGAAGAAATGATAATCCATGCAAAAACTAAGATAACTAATTAATAAATGCATATCCATAAATCTCTCCTAGATCCACAAATGTTTCATTTGGTTACAACCATGTGTTAATATCTAGCAAGTACTATCTCTACATATCCTCTCACAAATTTCTAAAATATTTGATAAGATATCTTATCAAAACTTTCATAATTCTTCTGTATCAAATATGTTTGAATTATTATCTCAAATCTTCAAGAGTTGAAGAGAAAATTTGAAATTGAGGCTACATGAAAATTATGGAAACCAATAAAAAAAATTCTAAGATTTAGATAAAAACCCATCTAAAGAATAAGGAATTTGTATATGACTCCTAGCGTTTTAAAATGAAAACAAAATCACATTCTAAAATCATTCTAAAATATCCACATTTTAAATATGAAAACTATGATCAAATATGACTAAAGCATGTTGATTGAGCTTCTCATAAATTTATATCCTCTAACAAAAATTTTGTAGGTTTTACTCAATATGTATATGATCACATATTTTTTGAAAAATGAGTACAAGTGTCAAATAAACTTATAAAAATACATTTGTTACAATTTTATACTTTGTAATGCATCTTAGGATAAAATTATTTGGTACATGCAATCAAAATCAAATAACAATTAGGTCATGATAAGCACTATGACATGTTTTGGGGTTTCAGAAAAACCATGGCTCTAAAGGATTCCTATCATTATTTATTTGAGAGTTTAATTTGTTCATGAGGAATTTGAAATTAAGATTTCCATATTATTGGATTGGAAATTTGTCATTGTTAAAATGGAATATTGAATAAAGTTGTTTGAATTTGATAATATTTTATTTATATTATTTTCAAAATTTATTTAAATAATGATATAAATGTAAATTAGTAAATATATTTGAAATTTAGCTTTCATAAAATTATTGATTGAATTTCTTAAAAAATATTGAAAACAAAAATCATAAAAAACAATAATAAATAAAAATTACTTTATTTCACAATCCCAGTAGATATATACCATTGCAAATACAATGAGAGTAATTACAAATATTATGCTAGACAAATATCATGTTTTTCTTTTGTAAACTGCAGTTGAAGCTTATCTATTAATAAAAAAGGAGGTATTACATATTACTCAACAAGTTACCAACCCATCCAGAAGAACCATGTTGGTTGTAAAGAGAACTAGTACAATAAAAAACTAGGATCCATAAACACATCAGTGATCTGGGCAAGAGTATAGAACATAAACTAGTAACCAAGACCAAAAGCCTACTAGTATCGAAGCTCACCAGTGGGGCGAGGGTAAATCGAGTATAGAAAAAAAAGGAGCCTTTGTGAATACCATCCTTAATCTAGCCAACTGCATGCATTCATAAAGACCTAAAGAGGAGAGTACGAAAGATTTGCCACCAAGCAAGAAAATTCAAGTATAATACCTCTAGTACAAGCTTGCCACAATAACCCAAAATACCCATTAAATGCGCATAAATCAACTTGACCCTTCCATTGAAACTATCAATCATATCATCATTTGAACAAACAACAACCAACATCCATCCATCAATAGTCAAAATGCCAAAAGAGCACGGTAAGAACTCTAGAAAGAGCCCGAGAATGAACATCACAATATACCATACCAACAAGAAAGGGAAGGCCACTAGATAGGTTGCATTCATTAACAAAACATAGCAACAACATTGCAATCGAAATAGGCAAAAAAATGTCCCAGAACATGAGTTTCCAAAAGTTAATCATGATTTAAGGAGATTATGGTGATATTTTACAAATTGTCCATTAGAGGGTCAATATAATCACCATGATCAATAGGAGGGTTTGTTAGATCTCCAAAGGTTGAATCTAATACAAGAAAACCTTCCACTCGATCCATTCAAGAATCTGGATTATGAAGACACCATTGTTGTTGATGCAACATACGACTAATATCTTCCAATCCAGAGAACAAATTATAACTTTCAACCTATTTATATTTAAAAATCAAATGAAGCAAAGTGTCCATCTACTAGTGTTACAAAACAAGGGAATACGAAAAATGCATCCTTTTTTGTGAAATCTACATGGGTTCGGTGTCCTCTTCAAAGTGAAATAGGAAAGTTGAAGCTCTAAATCCAAATGATAAGGATGCTCTTCACTCATTTTAGCCTCTAGGAGAAGCACTTCTCTACGGACTTTGAGAGGAAAAAAATTGAAGAAGGTACTAACGTAATCAAAAGAAAAGGGACTAGCACTTTTAAAACTAGTGGAGGTCATAACACCCCTTCGTCTCTATATTCTTGAACGAGGAGGCATGGTGCCAAAAATTAGAGAACATAGGAGACAAGGAAAAACCCCTTGACCAACAAAGTAATGAGATTGGCACACAACTGACCCTTGTTCACCTAAGTGCAAAACTAGAAAATCATCACCCTAATGCCACAATAAAAGGATGAAGTCAAGTAGATAGCCCAATTCTGGATAAGTAAGAGACAACAACTCAAAAGTCCCCAAATCCTAAGAAAAATAAGGAAGAAAACAATATCCAACTGCCCTTTGAGAACAAAAGTCACTACCACAATAGTGGGTGACTCACCGAGAACAAGGTGAAAGCCAAAAATCAAGAACATTTCCAAGATAACCACCAAGAATTCCAAGAGGAAGGACCAAAGATTAATCAACAAAAAGAGATAACGTTGAGACAACACAAAAGGAACAAATGCAAATGCACAAAAGAGCAATGGGTAAATGCACCATAGAATCTAGATGCACCAAGGGAGTACACCAATTTAAAACCTAATGAAAACCACAAAATAACAACCCAATTAGTGAAATTCTCCAACTCACCCATCAAAAGTTACACTACTTTGAAGAGAGATAGACATAAAATGAAATTCATAGGAGTAAAACAATTGATAAAGAACAAAACACAATATGTCACTATGCCGAAACACCCAACTTAAAAGTAACACAATTGATGTACAATAGTGGAACACCTAGATAGGAACAACGTACCCACACCCAGTACACCCCACAGAAGCACCAACAACAACTACACCACCCTGACGAAAAAGAGAGAAACCAAAAAAACACCCTCACCAACTTTCACACAAGTTACTTACCTTTACCACCCCATAGTATGAAGCTTACATTTAAAACACTAAGACCTATTATACAACATCCAACTACTGCGGCCCATTCTCCATAACTAATTTAGGCATTTGATGAGGGGGCGCGACTCAAAAGCACCCGCATTAACGTTAGTGATACTACCCCATCGTGTACCTTACAACCCAGGGGTAGGAAGCTTGCATATAAAACACCAAGACCTATTATACAACATCCAACTATCGCTGCCCATTCTCTGCCACCCGATAACTAATTTAGGCATTTGATGAGGGGGCACGCCTCACAAAGCACCCGCATTAACGTTAATGATACCACCCCTGTAAGGCCTTCGCGACTCGGGCAGGCGAACGACGGGCGCGCGATGCGACGGACGCTCCTTGGTGCGACGACCGGGCAGACATGCGACGGGCGGGCACGCCTTGGTGTGGCAACCGGGCGGACGTGCGACGGGCGGGCGCGCCTTGGTGCGGTGACCGGGCAGACGTGCGACAGGCGAGCGTGCCTTCGTGCGACGAGCGGGCGGTTAACGCAACGGGTGGGTGCCCCGTGCATGACGAGCGGGCGGACGATGCGATGGGCGGGCACTCTTGTGCGACGAAGTGCGACATTCATCTGAACCTTATGTGACATTTATATGCGACGATGGGAAGCGACACTTAAAATAAACTAAGTGTTTGACCTCCTTTTATATGTGATGCCTTATGGACTTGGGCCGACTTATGAAAGGCACACATATGGGCGTTGAGCGAAGGTTTAGGGGGTCGGCCTTAAGGCTGGACACCCCTCCCAAAACTCACGCAGAGTGTGTATAAGTAAGTGAGCCTAAAGCTCATTTGGAGCATCATCGCTAAAGCGACTCGCATATCTCTTCTACACTTGGAGCAGGGGTAAAAGGGCGCAGTTAAGTGCGCATAACTCATGCGCTCAAGAGGAGTGCGCAGATTTACCGGGAGCTAGTCGTAGGTTAAAAAAGTGCGGTTTTAAGGTGATTGTGTGCAGGACTAAAAGGGGGAGTTCTTGGTGTCTCGAGTGAGCACCCTCCTACCGTAAGAGGTTGGCAGATGTATTGTAAAAGCTGTCTTTGCCTTTGTTGTAAATAATTCTAAGTATAGACTTGGAGTTTTGCCAAGTATACTTGATGATGTATTATTGAAGAACTGTTATAATATATTATTGTTGGGCAGACTTTACCAGGAGTTGCCCCTCCCTTTATACTTGTTTGCAATTGTTGATGTTCTTGGTTAATTGCATATGGATAATGAATGAGTATGGGCTTCATTAAGTATAAAGGATAAATGCATTTTACTTGGTTGTGAAACACAAACTAAGTCAGGACAAGTGAATTAGGCATAGTCCATGTGCACGAGTATTGGTGAAAAGAAAGTGTACGATGGCGCCGCACCTCGCCGGCACGGTTGAAAGACCATCGTAGGCTTGGGGGCATGACAGGTGGTATCAGAGCAAGGTTTGCTCGTGACAAAGTGCAGGTGTGTATACACTTGGAAATTTGACAGGTACTGCAGGTGAAGGAAACCGTTTCACACAAAGTGGGACAAGGGTTGGTTCTATTTGCAGGTGACTTGGTGAACATGGAGAAGGCTGAAAAGGGCATAATGGTGGATGATGGTGAATCCGGCCATAATGCGGTTAAGGCTCTCCGGTACGAATTATTGGAGCACATGAGTCGATGGAGTTCTAATTGGGTTGCGATGCAAGCTGAGAACATGAAGATTCGAGAGAGATGTTCGGAACTAAGAAGGGAACTTGAAGAACTCAGAAGCCAATGCAGAAGTACGACATATGTTGAACTCAATGAACTTGATGAGGAGATCCAACGAAGTGGACTTGGTCTTCAAGAGCTCTTTGATGAAAGAGCCCGGTTGAGGAAGGAAAGTGCCAAGGTGGAAGCTGAAATCAAGCAGATTGAGGAAGAGATAAGAAAGAAGCTTGTTGGTAAGAAGGTTGTTGTGATTGAGCAGGAAGAGCTCGACTACATTGACAAGTTGGGAACTCACTACCGAGAGCATCCAAAGGACATTCGGAAGTTTAGTTCCATGAACTTGGTCGATGGACACTTGGTTGGTGCACTTGAGCAGAACACGGTAGAAGGAAAGCTTGAAGTAAGTCAAGCTAGACCAAGGCCGAGTTCCCTAGAAGAGCCAAGCAAGGAAGTAAGGTATCTTAAGAGGAATGTCAAGAAGGAGCATAAGCCTATTGAAACTTTTGAGACCGAATTCTTGAAGAAGATTGCTGAGATAAGGCATAAGACAAAACCAATAGAGGAAGATGGTTCCTTGAAGTTAAGTTTTGTGCAGGTGACCGTGAAGGGCAAGAGATTTGCAGCTTTGGTAGATACGGGGGCTACTCATAGCTTCGTGAGCAGGAAGGCAACAAAGTCTTTTGGGAAGAAAGCAAAGATGGAGAGGGAATGTAGTGCTTTCAAAGCAGTTAACTCTTCCATTAGAGCTGTTGATGGTGTGTTGAAGGACACTCAGGTGAAAGTAGGATCATGGTTCGGGAAGTTGGACTTGAGAGTTGTGGACATGGATGATCATTCTATGGTGTTGGGGCTAGACTTTATGGAGCTTGCACAAGCCATACCGATGGTGACCCGAGACATTCTCTTGATCACAGCTGGAGGAAAGAACATGATGGTACCGATGAATAGAAGAAGTTGCTTGGGGTATAGACCAAGGATGGCTTCTATGACTTTGTATCCCAAAGATCCAAATGTGAAGCATGAGGATGTGGAACAAAGAGGACTTGGGAGTGTGGTTCAAACAATGAAGGAAAGGAAGCTTGTTAACTTCGTTGCAAGAGCTAGAAGGAAGAATGAAGGAAGTGAGAAGGGGACCTCACGAACATGGAGACACTTGGTAGGAGCATCTTCTACTGATGATCTTCACAATGGAGTTGCAAGTGAAGGGAGCCCGAGTGCTACTTCAGAGGCAGTGGTTGATGAGGGTTATGAGGGTAGAGATCCTGCCGGGATAGTGGACTTTTGCAGGTATGCTATGGGCATATATGATTTTCAGTTGACAAAGAACAAGCTAGGTGAGCTTGGATGTACATGTGAGGAGATTGAAGCTGTGCATAGATACTTGAGGACACAACATCAATCTGACACATGGGTGGATGAGAGTCAGGGAGGAAACTTCCTGGCCCTCCTTTCTCTATAAACAACCTTGGAGGAAGGTTGGTGTGGAGGCCTTGGTAGGAAGGAACCACATCAACACTACAAGGGGCCTTGGGGAGGCTTCTTTATGACAGGTGAGACTTGGAGGCAGATGACCAAAGGTTGAGATGAAGTCTACATGAGTTGGACATCATGGACAACTAGAGTCATGGACATCAGGTTGGCTAAATGGAGCATGTTGCAGATGAGGTGATGGTTACTTCATGGACCTGAACATGGGTTTACTTACATGAATGGATTCTTGATCGAGTTCAGGGTGTGACAATATGTTTTGAGAAACGACTAATGGTGACATGAGGACGTTCATTCTCATAGTTTGAGCGTGACAGTTGGACTGATCACCCGACTAGTTCAAACATGGGGTCGCGAAGTGTACAGAGATGTGTTGGCATTATGCTGGAGTATCATGACAAAGGTTCACATGATGACATATGGATCAAGATGACTACTGATATATTGTTGAGATGAGATGTTGACACATGGTTGAGGTGTGTTAGCACTTGTTATATTATGGGCAGTTTTGCACATGGTGATGATGATATGATGGAGTTTGACGCATTGTTGCGATAGACATGTGGCTTGAGTTGGAGGGATCAACCTTCCATGGTGGAGAGCAGCATGGGGAGATTGTGACAAAGTGGTCGATGATCATGGACATCTGATATGTGACATACATTAGTATGGAGTATCTTGGTGACGGTTGGTTGCTAAGGTGGAGCATGATGGAGATGAGATTCTACATATGTTGCAGGGATGTTTGCTTTATGTGGAGGAGTTGACATCATGGTTGATGGTGATCTTGGTGGAGAGCTACCGGGATGGTATGTTGTCGAGGACGACAACGATTTCAGGTGGAGGAGGATGTAAGGCCTTCGCGACTTGGGCAGGCGAACGACAGGCGCGCGGTGCGACGGACGCTCCTTGGTGCGGCGACCGGGCAGACATGTGATGGGCGGGCACGCCTTGGTGCGGCAATCGGGCGGACGTACGACAGGCGGGCGCGCCTTGGTGCGGCGACCGGGCAGATGTGCGACGGGAGAGCGCGCCTTCGTGCGACAAGCGGGCGGTTAACGCAACGGGCGGGCACCCCGTGCACGACGAGCGGGCGGACGATGCGACGGGCGGGCGCTCTTGTGCGACGAAGTGCGACATTCATCCGAACCTTATGCGACGTTTATATGCGACGATGGGAAGCGACACTTAAAATAAACAAAGTGTTCGACCTCCTTTTATATGCGATGCCTTATGGAGTTGGGCCGACTTGTGAAAGGCACACATATGGACGTTGAGCGAAGGTTTAGGGGGTCGGCCTTAAGGCTGGACACCCCTCCCAAAACTCACGCAGAGTGTGTATAAGTAAGTGAGCCTAAAGCTCATTTGGAGCATCATCGGTAAAGCAACTCGCATATCTCTTCTACACCTGGAGCAGGGGTAAAAGGGCGCAGTTAAGTGCGCATAACTCATGCGCTCAAGAGGAGTGCGCAGATTTACCGGGAGCTGGTCGTAGGTTAAAAGAGTGCGGTTTTAAGGTGATTGTATGCAGGACTAAAAGGGGGAGTTCTTGGTGTCTCGGGTGAGTACCCTCCTACCGTAAGAGGTTGGCAGATGTATTGTAAAGGCTGTCTTTGCCTTGGTTGTAAATAATTCTAAGTATAGACTTGGAGTTTTGCCAAGTATACTTGATGATGTATTATTGAAGAACTGTTATAATATATTATTGTCGGGCAGACATTACCGGGAGTTGCCCCTCCCTTTATACTTGTTTGCAATTGTTGATGTTATTGGTTAATTGCATATGGATAATGAATGAGTATGGGCTTCATTAAGTATAAAGGATAAATGCATTTTACTTGGTTGCGAAACACAAACTAAGTAAGGACAAGTGAATTAGGCGTAGTCCATATGCACGAGTATTGGTGAAAAGAAAGTGTACGGTGGGCGGCACCTCGCCGGCACGGTTGAAAGACCACCATAGGCTTGGGGGCGTGACAACCCCCATCGTGTTGAAAGACCACCATAGGCTTGGGGGCGTGACAACCCCCATCGTGTAGCTAGCCGGATACCATCACAAATACAATTGATGAGGTGCAGCGAGAACACTTATTTTGATCAATTAAAAAAGGAAAACAATTACAAAGACAATGGATGAGCTGCAGTTTGAACACTTATTTTGATAAATAAAAAGGGCGTGAACAATTACAAACACAATTGTGTTGAGGTGCAGTGAGAACACTTATTTGATCAATATAAAAAAGCAGTCTCACAAAAACAACTAAGTAGTAATCATTCACTTCATAAAAAAAATTGTAATCATAATCCGCCGAATTTCACATAAAATAATGAAAACTTAGAAAATCCATAAAGATGGAATAAATGATGTCGAATTCCACGTAAAATAATTAAAAACGTAGAAAAACCATAAAGATAATTGGAAAAGAAATTGTCTTATTCAACATAAATTAAAAGATGATTTTAAAAAAAAAAAACTAAAATCTCCGTAGGATTGCCACGGCCATACATATAACACTAATTTCATGGATGGTGATGGATACACTCGAGTTTTCAGCGCAGATTGCGGTTCCTTCATGTTAGAATTTTCTGCGCAGGTTCTTCCATGTTTGAATTGTCAGAGCTGACAGTGGTTCATTCATGTTTGAAAGGCCAAAAGAGGTTTTACGACGCTATCAACGTTCTGAAATTTTGGCCACAAGCCTACTACAATACCAGAAAACCGGAGGACGGTTTTTTTTTCTTCCTAAAAGTCTATCGATCTCGTAAACGTAACGCCATCTTAAGTAAGGTCAAGAAATCAGATTTTCAAAGTGGGGTCAAGAAATGAGAATTTCTACATTGATTTCGTAAACGCAACGGCGCAGTTCGAGAAAACAAACTATCTGGAAACCTAAGAGGGTGGAATAGTCGAGCATTACATGAAACTGTAAAAGACATATAATCCGGATACCTCACGTCTGTGGCTATAAAAGGGGAGACATATAACACTAATTTCATGGATGGTGATGGATACACCCCAATTTTCAGCGCCGATTGCAGTTGTTTCATGTTAGAATTTTCTGCACCGGTTCTTCCATGTTTGAATTTTCAGAGCTGGCAGCCGTTCGTTCATGTTTGAAAGGCCAGAAGAGGTTTTACGACTCTTTCGACGTTTTAAAATTTTAGCCACAATCCTACTACAATACCAGGAAACTTCCTCGTCGGAGGACACTTTTTTTCTTCCTAAAAGTCAATCAATCTCGTAAACGTAACGCCATCTTAGGTGAGGTCAAGAAATCAGATTTTCAAAGTCGGGTCAAAAAATCAGAATTTCTACATTGATTTCGTAAACGTAACGGCGCAGGTCGAGAAGTCAAATTATCTGGAAACTTGAGAGGGTGGAATAGTCGAGCATTCATGAGACTGTAAAAGACATACAATCCCGATACCTCACGTCTCTGGCTATACGGGTATAAAAGGAGACAATGTGTTCTCACTTCAGAGCAATGCACTTCTGTTTGTCTCTAGGTCAGTCTCACCTATAACAAAAGTAGTGATAGAATATATTAGCCTCCAATATGGTAACTTTTCTGCGGAGTATTTTAATTCTATGGCTTGCTCTTGCGCTTTATGTTGTTTCCATCTGCCAAGGAGATGTTGGGGATATTGTTACCTAAGATTTCTTCAATGCAATATTATCTGCTGCTGATGGTAGCTGCGCAGGACAGAACTTCTATACCTACAATGACTTCATCAATGCGGCCAATGCCTTTTCTGGCTTTGGCACAACTGGGACCTCTGTTGACAACAAAAGAGAACGAGCTGCTTTCTTCGCCAACGTTGCTCACGAGACTGGCAGTACGTCTCACATACTTTACCTTTCTATAAATATATTCTTTAGTATTATCTCAGAATTCATAGATATTCCTATTGGTTGTTTATCTGCGTTAACAAATATAAAGTCTGATTGACAGGTTTATGCTATATCGAGGAGATAAGCAAAAGTGACTATTGTGATTTCACCAACACGCAGTATCCTTGCGCAACTGGAAAGCAATATTATGGGCGTGGCCCCATGCAACTCTCATGGTTTTTTATATGATTGCCTAACAATTACAAGGGTCAACTGAAACTAATTACAAATCTTTTTAATCTCATGGTATTTAGTGAATTTGAATCTGTATTGAATGTTGAGTTACTGAACATTTGCCGTTTTGTCGTGAGTGTATTTTCAGGAACATAAATCATGGTGCGGCATGAAATTACGTGGGCTTCGATGGCCTGAATAACCCTGACATCGTAGCTCAGGATGATTCAATCTCATGGAATACTGCTGTCTGGTTCTGGATGTTGGATAGCACTTGCCACTCTGATATCACATCCGGGCAAGGATTCGGGGCAACTATCAAGGCAATCAATTCAGGAGAATGCAATGGTGGTAGTCCTGACGCGGTTACTGACCGCGTGAATTATTACAATAATTACTGCAGCCAGTTTGGCGTAGATCCAAGAAGCGATGTTAGCTGTGAGGATTACTTACTTAGCTGCTGCCTCTTTATCTCCATCAAATAAATGTATTCAAAAGAGTTCCACGAACCTATATCCTGTGGCACTCCACTCAATTATTCTGTGGCACTCCACTCAATAAACAGATTGAGGCTAAATATAATAGCTAGTATTAGCGGAGTAAGCCTAATGCTAATGTTGTTTCCATATTTAAAATCCAAGAAGCTTATTCTAGGTTATTTCCAAGGATATGTTGCCACCTAATATTCGTGGTTTTGTCAAATTAATATAGAAAAAATGCCCATATTTGGATTGCAGGAGTCTTATTCTGCATTACTACTATTTAAATGAAATATTGCCTATTAAATTGGTTGAGACTCGCGGTCGATTCATCATCAATATGACCTATGCAAGTTTTTTTTTCACACCCTGATATTATTTATTTTATTTTTAAATAACTATAAAAACATTTTTTTTTACGTTTATGTAATTCATAATGAATTAAATAAAAAAAAATTTATATGAGAAAATTTTTTGACCAAAACATTTCGAACCAACAAATATAATTTATCCAAACAAATAAAATTCTCCTTTTTATCAAAAAGATAAAATATTTCAAATTCATTTTACTCCAATACAATAACTTTATTTTAATGAATGTATACATTTCATTGAGAGCTCCACGTGAAAGCTGCTTCACAATAACATCTAAATTTTAATTTGTAGCTGTTTATATATATATATATATATAGATATAAAAGATGAATTATTATCGCGGAAATTTGAGAGGCCTGTTCAGCATGTATGTTTGCCATGTCGAGAGCGAAGGTTGTTGGGATATATTATGAGTATTTAAATAGTAAATTTATTTACGGTATATTAGTGTAGTCTAAATGTTTTAGGTTTTGAGATCAGTTTTTAAATTTAAATATTTTTTTTAAATTTAAAATTTATTTATTTATAATAAAAAATTAGTTATATTATCAAATTTAAATGGAAACATTCAAACCATTAAAATATACTTCTCATATATATAATTGAAATATTTAATTTTTAATATAATATAAAAGGTCATTTTAAGAAAACTAATAAAAAAAATATTATAGTGAATTTTTATTAATAAAAAGAAATATTATAGTGTAATATTTTAATATAGAGATGTTTTGAGAGAAAAAAAAATTCAAATTATTTTATTATTTTTAATAAACAATATTTTTCATGTTTGATTTTAGATTTTTGTGATCCATACTGATTTTGATAAATTCTTTCGAATTAATCACATCATGAGTTTTTGGTGATGATGAACCATATCAGATGGTTTGAAACGTGGACCACAAAACTCATGATGTGATTAATCTGAAAGAATTTATGAAAATATCTTTTATATCAATTTTTTATAATTTAAGATAAAATATGATTTTTTTTTGTGAGTGAATAAAAAATATTAATATTTTACTATTTTTAATAAACAATATTTTTTATATCATTTTTTTATAATTTAAAACAAAATATGATTTAAATTTATTTTTTTAGTGAGTGAATAAAATATGTGAAAATTTAAATTGCAATCTTTTATTTTAATAACCTACTTACACTATAATATTCTAAAGTAAAATTAGTTTTAGTTTGTGCATAAATTATATATTTGACATTTTTTTGTTGGTCAATTTTTTTATAATTTGTCAAATGATATAATATATATTTATGAAGCTCATGGCTTTCATGGCTTTGCTCCAATCAAGTTTGTTATCCAAGAGTGATGCAAAAATAAAAATGAAGATATCACCTTTTACATGATTTTCGGAGATAAAAAAGGCTAGATAAATCAGAAAACATGTAGAACAAGAACACAACCAATGGTTAGCATAGATTAAGGGGGAAATCCGGTGCATGAGTAGCACTCAAGGCCACAGGAGGACTAGGATCCCTATGAGCATGGAATTTGACATGAGCAAGGTGCGCCTCCATCTCCTCCAGATGTTCATTAGATCATCATTGGCTATAATGCAAGGACGTCAAGGAGTCCAAAATGTCCTACTAATCATATTGAAGGTCATTTAGGAATGTGACCACCTCATTTTTGTTGTCATATCTCTGCTGCCACATTTCCACTAAGCTGACTAATACACCTCTCAACTACTTATCTGAGGACTCCATTGTTGGTAGTTGCTCCACTCGAGCAAGCATCTAAGCCCGGTCTTGGACCACCTTGTCCACCAATTCAACACCCGCAACTCCATATTTGACTGCTACTCCTCCCCAACCAACCGTTTCCCCTTATTGGCCCTGAGGCCTTACTCCTCGTTGGGTTCTTCCATGTTGTCGCAACATTACCACCAAGCCACCATAACACCAGGAACAAGACTCCGATGCAGTTCTAGCACACAACCAACACCCACCCACCCCCCTGCTCTAACGCCCAGGTGAAAGAAAAACTAGGAAAAAGTTCCAACTTGCACAACTCTAGCTTATGCCCAATACTTCATGATTTTCCCTGCCCTAAAGGATGAGGTGACTTATCACCAACTCCATAAGAAGGACTCCCAAAGAAACCCCAATGACTAATATGAAACCTAATTCCTCCCTCCCTATGCCTCGACTCAAATATTCACCACAGAAAAGAACTCTCCAAGGGGAGGAACCAAGTAGAGCACACCAAACACGTCCCTGCCACACAACCCAAGTAAAACTCAAACCAAATAGGAGGAAAATGCTTACCACGTGACCATCAAAGGTTCGGTGTGTTAGCCAAAGATTGTGCTCCTCTAGTTGAACCAACACCATAAAAAATCTAACTCGCGTTGCAAAATGACACTTTGTTCTTTTGCGAACCTTCTCCCTTAGACCCCATACTACTCTAATAGTCATCTGAGCATACACATTCCATGGCAAATCCCACCATCCACTAGCAACGTCCAAAACTAAGCTAACCAAACAAATGAGCATGCACATGTTGGTGACCTGTGCATACTTAGTGTCGATATTACCACTCTCTCTATCACTCATGCCAATAATCCAGTAATGTAAGAAACAATTGAGAACCTTAGGTTTATACCTTGTCTTTAACTTCTTGAGACTTTCATCATCCTGATGCCACTTGCCATGGATGCTCCCCCTCTTTGATGCACGTGAACTTCACATGGACCACGTCCTCCTTGAGCTAGGCATCATACAATATGTTCATCGAACCCCATCGAGGTTATATTTTCTTGGCATCTACAAAGGTATGCTTGTTATTAATAAATATATAATTACTAAAAATTATAATTATTGTTAGAAATTAATTAACAAAGCAATGAAATACATAAAATATTATGAAAACACAAATACAGAAATGAATAAAACAAGATAGACATAAATGTATGTGGTTCACCCAATTTGGGTTATATCCACAAAGAAACAACTAGTCCTTCCTTTTATATTACCCAACAAAATGAAGAGATACAACCTACAACATATCCGTTGTATTTTCCTTTTTACTCTCACATAGCCTCCTCTTTCTCTCTCCCACTTAGAATAATAATACACAATTGCAATAAAACTCCCTCATATAAACTGAGGGTTTCCTTCTAGGGAAAAAAACCCTAAATTAACACAAGTTCTAATCGTCAATTCATCTACCTAATGAACAACCTATATTGACTACGAAATTACAATATTTTACAAGGATTTTTTTCATCTATTTTTAGCTTCAGGGGCACTACTCTTGAACCCCCACGAGGGGGGACTCATTGGAAGCAGTCGTTGCCCCCTGTGGATGCCTCTGACCGATATCATGCAGACAACATTGCCACCCTGTTTAGGAACTGGAGTCCATCGCGGTTGAGACCTATGAATCAAGAAGATAATTAGGCTCCACACCCAACAATTATTATATAAGAATGATCTCATAATTTAAGGTTTAAAAATAATTATTTTAAAATCAATGGCTATAAATTTAGATTGTCATTCTTACTTCTAATATTCATTAATTATGAAAGGGAAAAGGGGAATTACTATTGTTTATGAATGATTATATAGTTTAATATTTAAAAACTAATATCTCTAAATTTGTGTTCTCATACTCATTTCTAAAATAAGTTAATCTAGATCCATATTAACTTTGGATCTACCAAGTGTTAATAGAGATCAAATCTTTTTTCACTCTAAAAGAGGTTTGCACCTCACGATATTTGATCCCTCTCAGCTCTTCATAGATTTAGAGTTAATATGGATTTAGTATGGTTTAATTATTAATTATAATTATAATCATTTTTTTATTTTTTATTTTAATTTTATTTTATTTTTATTTTTACTTTTATGTAATTTGATAGAGTCAAAATGCTTCAATTAATAATTATAATGTTTATAATTTTTTATTTTATTTTATTAATTTTTGTTTTTTGTTTTTATTTTTGTGTAATTTGACCAAATTAAAATGTTTACATACAATGAAGGGGGAATCCAAACATAAATTATCGAAAATTTTCAATATAAGGAAATAAAAGTACTTTACAAATGCAATATACACATAATTTTCATGGTTTCCTCTCCACAAAATAAGGATAATATCCATAATGAGTTCTTTAAAGTACCATAGACAATGTATGGGGCTCATACTATGGTACAAGACTTATGAAGAGAATATTTCTCCTTTCTACGAGATATGGATATTGTTTCAACAGATGTCCTACTTTATGGATTTAAGATGAAACATAGAAATATATGTCTATAGCACAAGACCTTAAGTCACCATATCGGTTGGGTATATTGCACACAATAACTCATCAAGGTCTACACTCTGACCATCATTAGAATCCCTTCGATACATTTATAGGGTTACATATTACCAATTGTCATCACTATTAGACATTTCCTATCATTTCGAACATTTTTTTATTTTTAGAATGTCTATTATTAGTAGGGTCTCCACCTATGATGACATATAGTGTTGAATAGACATTTCTTGAAGGATAACATGGATAAGTGTACTCCATAATTTCATACTACCTTACACATAGGACTTCCTAGAGTGAGTACACACTCACTCCCTACTTGGTAGAAATCAACAACAATTTGTATTTCTCCTCCCCTTGTTGTTTGTCTTTTAGTCCTATTTTGGAGTTTAACTAGTGAGTATTTTGTGTGTAAGAACATCTAGTTAGTTACAACTTATTTCTAGCTTTGTTTACTTTCAATTCACTCCATTTTAGGATATTTTGTTAATTTTTGGTTTTCCAGTCTAATTTTGACTTACTTGCCAACTAGGGAAAGTGATTTTGAGTTATTCTAAGTGCATGCACATGGAACCCCAACCGAATTGTAATTGGTTCTTCCTCCTAAAGAGTCTACACATTGTATTTATGTTCTACATTAATAAATCATCATATTTTATCAATATTTCAATTTGTATCCTAGGGTCACTAGTCAATTTCTTAATAGCTTTATTCCCTCTTATTTCTTATTTTGTAAGTAGCTAGTCTAGTATTTTTTCACACTTGGATCCTAATATTGTACTTAAAATGCAACATGGTATCACAATGTAAGTGAGTTTGTGAAAAACGATGACATCCTATTGCATATTTTACAATATTAGTATAGGATATAGAGAATATACCAAGTCATAGTGATCCTCATTCCTTTCAATTACTTTGATTGGAATCCAAAATAATTTTTATTGCTTCATAGCAAGGGAATTTATAGGATTACAATGGGTACCAAAATTGAGACTACATCAGCAATTGAGAAATAAAAATAATTCGATAGGATGGATGAATCCTATGGGATATTTTGTTTGTCTATCTTTTTTTGTATACTCTTTCATGTTGAGTCATACACAACACCTAAGGAAGTTTGGACAAAACTATAGGGATCATTTTGCAAGCAAGATGAGTTGAGGGAACACTAACTAGAGAGTGGGTTGATTTCTATAGATCCAAACCATTTCAAGACCTTATAGGAATTCTTCTCAAGATTCAAGACTCTAATGAAACAGGTAAAAGCTTGTGATATAAATAGGAAGGACGAACAACTTATCCTTTTCGTACCTTCTAAACTAGGTTACCAATATTTTGTCTTTGTCCCTTCTTTCCATACTACTAAAATCTCAAAGGGTGAGAATAGGAAGGTGCCAGCTTTAGATGACTTCTTTAAGTTCTTAATACTTGAGCAAAATAAAATCATAAACACTAGGGCTCTTAATCCTTCCACTCTGTTGAAGGTGTTGGATACCAACAACATACAAGGGTTCTCCCCAATGTGAAGTCCCAATTAGACCTCACACCATTTGGAGTAGGAGCCCCATCTAGAGTATTGGCCTGGGTTCCATAACATAAAGGTTCATCTCAGTTTCAATGGATAGCATAAGAGATTATATATATAAACCTTGAATAAGCAAGTAAGTTGACATTATGAAACACAAATTGCAATGTGTAAAAGAGGACTTTCATTGGGGGAGAGGCAAAAGTGAGCCTCTAGAAGGAAATTAATAGTACTAAACTAAGAGAGACACATGGGAGCATACAAATATTTGTTCGCGAAATAGTTCACATAACGATGTTAAAGTGAATACAACACACATTCAAAAAAATGAGTATAAAAGTCGCTAAAATGGTTGAATTTATCCAGTACATATGAGCACAACATATATTGTAAACATCCCAAGAATAGTCCTAAAACATTTTCGATACATGCATGGAAATGCGTTGACTCATAGAGATTCAATTAGGTGAAAGATCCACTTACATAGTTACAATGATGAGACACTAGCTCCAATAGTGGAACATTAAGTCACTGATTGCTTCTCCAAAGAATATATTTTCTCTCCTATGCCAAGTAGAGAATTCAATACTAGCTTTCTAAAGCTAAAGCCTCCAACATCCTTTTTCTCGAGCTATGAGGTTTCTTTTATAACAAGAGGAATTACCTTTCATATCCTCATGACTCTTGGATTACCCCCATAAATCTTGGACTTCTAAACAATTCTTGAACTTCTAAATGAATTTTGGACTTCTATACAATCTTTGTCCATATATGACTATGTGAATCTCCATGTTCCACATATGACTATTGAACTTCCACTTGTTTGTATTTTACAATGATTACAATACTATCATAAACTCTACATCATCATATGATGAGACTTGGAATGTCACTATCTTTGATGACTAGGGCTGATAGTGAATGATGATTGCAGTTGAAGGATGTCACTATCTTTGCTCTTTGTTTATCTTCTGATCACAGAGATTTCACCCTCCAAAGGGTCTTCAATCTTGGAGTATTTGCAATGCTTCGACCATCAAGTTTCAACTATGTTCTTGGTTCTTTTCATGCTTCTCTTTTGATCCTCTTTTCCCAATATTCCTCGTGTGTGATTTCCATGAGGTTCTTGGAATACCTGCTTCTACAATCAACTGTGACGAGCATCTATCAACCTAAAAGTGCCTAATCTACCGTGTTTTATTCATATTTTTTCTTTATTCCTTTTTGGTGCGCTCGAAATGGTCAAAGGTGCTTCTAGGTGCATGGGCACACCTTTAAAGGCTGAAGGGCCAAAGAAGGGAAGCTTCATGGCTTCAGAATGTGTTCATACGCTTAAGGGTATAAGGCGGTCAAGGCAAGGCACATCTCACAAGTTTGACAGATGAAGGGGAATGTTTCGGGCTTCATAAGTATGTTGTGTGCTCAAGAGAGAGAAAGAGGGTGCATTCCTTTAGGTCAAAGGAATGCTCTCAATGAGGGCGCATTCCTTCAGGGAAAAGGAGTGCTCTCAAGGAGGGCATACCCCTTTAGGTCCAAGGAGTGCTCTCAAGGAGGGCACATTCCTTCAGGTCAAAGGAGTGCTCTCATGGAGGTCGCATTCCTTTAGTTCAAAGGAGTGCTCTCAAGGAGGTCCCATTCCTTCAGGTCAAAGGAGTGCACTAAAGGAGACAAAAGAGGGCACATGGCACAAGTCTAAAGGCTGAAAAGAAGAGCTCCATTTCTTCAAAGCATGTTCATGCACTCAAAGGTCTGGTGGGAGCATGGCACATTGAGGAAGGATGAAGGATTAATTTTTTAGTCTTTATGGTGCGCCAATGTGCTCAAGGAGGGCACACTTCTTTGAGTCGAAGGAGTGAGATCACAAACGATTTAGTCATTTTGGAGGGCAGAGTTCGAAAAAAGGAAGGGGATTTGTGCATTAAGGGTGCACCTAGCTATCAAGGAGAGTGAAAGGTGAAATTCTGAACAATGAAGGATCTTCCATAAAGGCTTGTAAGTGTGCCCATGTGCTCTTAGCCTTAATGATCTCATTTTGTAACCAAAATTTGTCTAGGTTTGGGTGATAAGGCAAGGGACAAACAAGATGAGTTCTAGACATAAAACCACATGCCACACATAACAACTCATTGAGAGAACTTATAAAATCTTGATCAACAATGAATAGACATCAAAATTATACTTTATACAAGTTCCACAAGTATAACTAGTGAAGTATGTGTGATTGTAACTTGAAAGTGTTGTTTTACAACACAAAGATGTTGTGACTATGAAATGCACATAAAAATGATCTAATTAATCTGATGACGCTACAGATCATTCAAGAACACTTATGGCATACAAAGAAACATGAAATGACACTTGAGGAAGAAGCAACACTTGATATGACAATGAAGTAGGCTCCAAAATTTGAAATGCAGTGAAAATTGTGGAGGGTGTTATAGTAGCAACGACACTTGGCGACACACTAGGCGAATGTCAACTTCTCTGTCTAAGAGTTTTTTTGTAGTTAAGGGTCAAACCTTTAGGAAGTATTGATTTCCTTGAGTTCCCCTATAACACCCTCCTCCCACATCTACCCAAGTAACCATCCAACTGGATTAAACATGTGACGAAAAGTTACTATGATATGATTCAACCTCCTAAGTCACCTTAAGGAAGTGGAACCGATGAAAACACACCATACATACCTTCCACATCAGCAACGGGACTCCCAGGAACCCTCCCAACCACTCAGGTAGCTAGCCCCTGGGTCCCACTGAACTTTTAGACCACTAGACCCCTGGACGCTCCCTTGATATGGGCAAGGGTGTGCCTGAAGACCTCTTGACACATGCAAACATGGATATGCTAGTGTTCAGAGACCTTTCTACTCATACATGTGCATGTGTCCCTAGGATTTGAGCCACTTTTCAAGCCCATAGTCCAGGACACTACCCAAAAACCCCTATAACTTTCAGAATCCATAAATTACATTATGACAAGACATATAAATCAAAACTGACTCTAGGACTAGGCCTGACCATCCCTAATCGGGAGTGACATTCTGTCAAACACTTGGTGTCAATTAAATCTATAGAAAATGAATACAAGACAGATCATAAACGACTAATAACTCATATGGGACTTGACAAGAAGGATCACCACCCTCTTTTGTTGGGAGCGGGATCCCCCAAGCACTGTTTTAGGGCTAAAAGCCCATGTTTAAGTCAAATTTTTGTAATATTATTGTAAAGACTCCACTTTTTGTGGTCATGGAGTGCGAAGGTGTTATGTGTCACAAAGGGTAGTTTGCCCTTAGTTTTGTAAAGTAAAGTCGGCTGTAAGAGATCTACCCATGGTTTGTGGACCATGGAATTGTATAAAAAGAGCTAAGCTCTAAGTAGTTAGAGAAGGGGAAAGAAAAAAAGAAAGAGAGTCGTAGCTTTAGAGCAACAAGTCTAAGTATTGGGTTGTAGCATAGGTAGAGGCTCTGCAGCTGAGTTACAGAGGCCTAGAGTAGAAGTCCATAGTTGAGTGCATGGACCCTTGCAGCTGTGTGCACAGGGTGAACAGAGTCTGTAACACTTGGAAGATATTAATAAAAGGAGTTATTCTGCAATTTTTGTGTATTTGTTCTGTTGATGGGTTTGGATATTTTGTGTATGAATTTCCTTTATTATGATTCTATGATGTGCGAATGAATACAGTTACATTGAATAACTAAACGCAATTAAGAATATTTGATTACACGGTGATAACTTTAAGTATTCGGCAAAATAAGAAAATCACTTAGGATAATTGAGGAATCTACACGACTCACTACTATAACAACATGAAAGTACTTGAGGCCCAAGTTAGGGCTGCACAAAGGTCAATCATATACTTTCGTGAAGGTATTGAAAGCCAGAATAAAGGGTTTGTCTTACAAGCCCTAAAGCGAGATCACTTGCACGAAGGTAGGGATAGAAGAGATCAAACGACATCACAACCATCTCAGGGTGAGGAAACTTGGTTCCAGCATCCCCCCATACTACTTCAGGTGAGACTTTGATCCACACTCCACGGGCTGATGCCGAAAGGCTCAATGGTGTAGAGATTTGTTTAGCTAATTAACGCTAAACCTGGGTCAGGCCCTCTCAAGCCAACAAATGGTTTCGTTGCCGAGACCAGAATCTGCATAAGAGATGTGTGATGTCATATCACTAGAATCCAACTAAGAAGGAGATTGGAGATTGGTTGGAAAGAAAGATCCACGAATTCGTTGCACAAGAGAATAGAAACTCGTGACTTACAAAGGAATAGTGGTTGGACCGATACCTGTATACAGAGATCCACGAGATCTTTTTCTGCTCTTTCCCTATTGAGCTATATAGGTGGATCGTGAAGCTAGAAAATAGCCAAGGAAGGTGGAAACTTGACTGTCCTATTGTGTGGACCCCAGAACTAGTGCAAATGTTGGAAGCATCGAAGGATAAGATCACCCGCACTAATCATCATTTTCTCGATTGCGTCATAGGAGGATTTGTGACTGAATTCGCAGTTGAAACTTGACACCTCAGTCAGTTATAGCGAGGCGGAGTGACGCTTTTTCAAAGGACTGCGAGGTAAATACGTAAAATCTTTTAATACTTGGATTACAATGTTGTTGTGCAAAAAATGGGTTATGCAGCTACCTTGATGTTTGGGACTACTTGAAGTGGAAAAAATTACAAGAACGAAGGAAAAAAGGGTCTGAAGTATAGCCCCTTGATTTCACCTCAGCGATGTGACGAAGAAGGGATACCACCTCCACAAAGTGCTAGTTAGTTAATAAGACAAGGATTCCCACGAATACCACCTCCACCCACACCACCTTAACTTCACCACCATCGCCTCCAACTTCACTCGTACCACCTCCACCTCCACCTCCACTGCGGTTTAGTATGGAAAATCTAGTGAAGTTGCCTTTGTTCAAAGGCTTGGGAAATGACGGCCTGAACCAATTTTTGTTCATTGTGAGGGTTGTATGGGAAGCTCAAGGTGTTACAGATGAACACATAAAGGATGGCGACACTGGTTATTGCTCTGCAAGATCACACACTAACCTGGTATATTAAGTACTCTGGTTAAAGAAGGGTGACACTAGTTAGTGCCTCAAGATCATGCACTAAATTTTGGAGTAGTAGACATCCAGGCAGCACTAAATAGGGAATTTGGTAGGCCTAAATCTGAGGCATAGTCAATTGTGAGATTCAAAGAGATCGCGATGCAACCAGGCGAGATGCCTTGGGAACTAGATCATAGGGTGAAATGTACAATCTGTGAAACCAACATGAATTTCACATATGGGTAGCATCCCAAGTGGCTTGTGGCTTCATTACTACCACACTTATGGAGTGTGTTTTCGTAGTAGAAGATAACAAATCAGGTAGAGGCCTTGGAGATTGCCATGAGACTACATGAGACTCTGATGCAAGATCCTAATCTAGGAGTTCAAAAGATCCATGCGCAACTAAAGAATATGTTCCTTGAGATGCAAAGTATGAAGCAAGATAGGACGGTTCGACCAGAGGTACGCGAGGAGGTATGGTGCTTGAAATGCAAGAGTCGCGGTCATGACAAAGACCATTGCCTAGTCTTTGCAAATTACATTGCAGGAGGAGGACCAATGCCTTTAAGACCAGAAGCTCAAGCAACACCTAGCATGGGGCCTGCATTATGGTGTGATATTTGTCAGATAGCTAGAAAACATGCCATGGATAACTGTCACTTGCTACAAAAGTATGTACAAGCATCGCAACAGCTATTTTGCAACTTTTGTAGGTCGATAGGACATGATGAGCATACTTGTAGGAGTTATGAATTGATTATGGATAGAACTCCCACCTATAGGGTTCAGGCCGAAATGCGACCCCTTGATCAGAATGCAGGGATGGTGCAAACAAGATTTTACGGGTGCAGACGAGGCTGAGGCATAGGAGGACTTGGTAGAGGTCGAGGACAGTTGATTTGTTGCAATTTGGAGGACCAGGACATTATGCCTGTGATTGCACTAATCCAACGCATCTGTCTTGCAAGTATTTCCCATTGTTCGATCATGAAACAAAATATTGTCCTACACTGATAGCTAGGATACGTCACAAAGGGGCACTACCACCTCCGTCAACTCAAAACTATAGATGATGAGGTCTGAGCCACGTGAGGAAGATCCAAAAGTAAATATAGTGCTTAGGAGTGGAATTGCAATAGGAGATGACAAGGGGAAATAGCGAGAAAACAGTACATGAGTTGCAAAGCCCTGGAAAAAGAGTCTAAGTTTTTTTTGAATCATTGACCGGAGAATCCACAGTTTGAACATTTTTATACCAACGTTTCAAATCCCAAATGGGATCCATCATCAGGATATGAGAATGATGATAAAAGAAGAGCAACTAAGAAAGAATAAATAGTGATGAGGATGAATTTTAAGAACAACACACTGTCAGTTGTAATATTAATTAATTAATTTTATAAAATTTAATATTATTTTTTTTAATAAATTACTATTATTTTTATTATTATTAAAAATTTTGGAAGAGTTAATATATTAATACAAAACCTAATGATTAAAATAGGGACTAAACTAAAAACTAAGAATAGCTTATTGAACTAAAATGTATTAATTTTTATATAAATTAAAATAATATATTAACCTAATTCATATTAACAATTATAAATAATAAATATTTATAATTGATTAATATAATAATTAATATATTAATTAATAGTTATATAGAAATTATTATATAGCAATAATGCTAACTATTAAATTAAAGGTTATATCTAAAACAAAATTAGGTTAATATATTAATTTTTAATTAATACTAGGGAAATATATTAATTCCTATATAATTTAATTAATATATTAACCAAATCATATTAACAATTATAAATAATTAATATTTATAATTAATTAATATAATAATTAATATATTACTTAATAGCTCTATAGAAATTAATATATTATAGTATTAATGGAAGTTATTCTACTTAGATATTAATGAAAGTACAGACTAATAACAGAAGAAAGGAGAGGGATAACTTACTTGTTGAGGCCTTTACCTGGGGATGTGTTTGCGATTTTTATTTCCCTGATCAAGGGAAGCCAGCTCCCGCTAATCTCCATACCATTGTCTCTGTTCAGATTATGAGGATGCTTGATAATTTCAAGTGCTTCTCTGATCTTTCGTCTCTGATGTTGCTCTTCCCTTGCGATAATTGATGCGCTTTCCAGACAGACATGGTGCTTAGTCTTTGAGGAGTGTTCTACCAGGGCTGAAGTACGTGATCTTCCGTTCCTAATATCAGCGCCATGTTCCTTGAGTCTTGTCTGGAGGGAGCGACCTGTTTCACCAATGTAGCTTTTTCCACAAGAACAATCTATTTTGTAGACTCCTTTAAGCTGATGTTTGTCGATATCATCTTTTACAGACTTCAAACCTTGCTTGATAGTAATAGTACCCGGTACTATCAGGCAAGGTTTGAAGTCTGTAAAAGATGATATCGACAAACATCAGCTTAAAGGAGTCTACAAAATAGATTGTTCTTGTGGAAAAAGCTACATTGGTGAAACAGGTCGCTCCCTCCAGACAAGACTCAAGGAACATGGCGCTGATATTAGGAACGGAAGATCACGTACTTCAGCCCTGGCAGAACACTCCACAAAGACTAAGCACCATGTTTGTCTGGAAAGCGCATCAATTATCGCAAGGGAAGAGCAACATCAGAGATGAAAGATCAGAGAAGCACTTGAAATTATCAAGCATCCTCATAATCTGAACAGAGACAATGGTATGGAGATTAGCGGGAGCTGGCTTCCCTTGATCAGGGAAATAAAAATCGCAAACACATCCCCAGGTAAAGGCCTCAACAGGTAAGTTATCCCTCTCCTTTCTTCTGTTATTAGTCTGTACTTTCATTAATATCTAAGTAGAATAACTTCCATTAATACTATAATATATTAATTTCTATAGAGCTATTAAGTAATATATTAATTATTATATTAATTAATTATAAATATTAATTATTTATAATTGTTAATATGATTTGGTTAATATATTAATTAAATTATATAGGAATTAATATATTTCCCTAGTATTAATTAAAAATTAATATATTAACCTAATTTTGTTTTAGATATAACCTTTAATTTAATAGTTAGCATTATTGCTATATAATAATTTCTATATAACTATTAATTAATATATTAATTATTATATTAATCAATTATAAATATTTATTATTTATAATTGTAATATGAATTAGGTTAATATATTATTTTAATTTATATAAAAATTAATACATTTTAGTTCAATAAGCTATTCTTAGTTTTTAGTTTAGTCCCTATTTTAATCATTAGGTTTTGTATTAATATATTAAATCTTCCAAAAATTTTAATAATAATAAAAATAATAGTAATTTATTAAAACAAAATAATATTAAAATTATATAAAATTAATTAATTAATATTACAGCCGATAGTGTGTTGTTCTTAAAATTCATCCTCATCACTATTTATTCTTTCTTAGTTGCTCTTCTTTTATCATCATTCTCATATCCTGATGATGGATCCCATTTGGGATTTGAAACGTTGGTATAAAAATGTTCAAAGTGTGGATTCTCTGGTCAATGATTCAAAAGATACAAGCCACAAATCTCTTAAATCCAAAGGCTAAGTTTGATTTAGAACATGCTCATGAAGCCTTCATGGAAGCTAAGAAGAGCTTCGCTGAGGCCTCCACCTCAGGAAGCAAGGATAAGCCTAAGCCGGAGATGGACCCCTCTATGCTCACAACTTTCCTAGAAACCCGTATGAAGTTACTACGCGACAATAAGGCTGTGAAAGGTTTACAAGAACTCATCAATAGATGCGTTGGAACCGCTCTAGGTGAGCCATGTGTAGTATGAAATATTGGCAGGAATAAAACAAGGACGAGACAGGAGATTAGACTGACCACACAAATAGAAGAGTATGAAATGGATTAGGTCATTTTGGACCTGGGGTCAGATGCAAATGTCCTACCAAATCAAACTTGGGAGCGAAAGGGGAGACATACGCTACAATGGTCTCCAATTCAACTAAGGATGGCGAATCAGTAGAAAATCATCCCCATGGGGTAGCTACAGGGGGTGACTATGGATATTGAGGGAGTGAGCACGCTGGTTGATTTTGAAGTAATAGAGATAGTAGATGATAGCAATCCCTACCCCAGGCTCCTAGGAATTGACTGGGCTACTGATATGAATGAGGTAATCAATCTAAAAAAGCAAAAGATGATCTTTGAGAAGAAATCTCTGCACGTAATAGTACCCCTAGATCCTATTGAAGGATCACATTATATGGAACTAGTCAGGGATTATGGGAGTGATGACAATCTGGACTGCATCTATAAGATAACAATGCAAGACTAAGATTGGGTGAATCCCACTGCGGATGGATAGATTACATGGGATTGTGAGAGTCCCTACCTTCGAACTTCAATGAAGAAATAGAACGCTGGCAGAATCGGTTACATGAAGTAACTACGCTGAATTGCAACATGATTACCTAGTCACTGTGCTATGTGTCATCAAAGGTAAGAAATCTGCCTATTTATGATGGTCTGAATGAGGTATATATCTTTTTGGATGCATTTGAAAGGGAGGTACCAGAAAAGCAGTGCTTCCAGTCCTTGGACTGGGCACTGTGTGCTATGCTCGCAAGATGGTGGGATACACACAAGGGAGGCTTTGATGATTGGCGTGAATGTAGGAGGATGATAAGAAGACAATTTGGGAAGCCTAAGATGAAACTAATAGACAAGTACGATGGGAAGAATGATTTGCACACGCGTCTGGCCAAATGGATGTAGGCTTATGGAGAAAAACCCCAACCTGAGTGGGCGCACCTGTTCTGTCAAACCCTGGATGATATCCCAATGAGTTGGTATATAGAAACAGAGCTTCACCATGGGAAGGTATATAGAAACCCGTCCTTTGATAGTATTGATGAAGTGATATAGGAGGTGAAAGCAGTTATCTTTAGGATACCACAGAATCCTTTAGACCTAATTCAGCTTGAATCGGCTACTCAGCTGAGTCGCGCGCTCGAAGGTTATAATGTAACTATTGAAGCTGAGGATGAGGATCCACGGAATATTAACATTCCAGAAACAGAAGGCCACTGCGAGGTTCAAGGACCACAAATTGAGAACCCTGATATAACCATGTCGGTGAAAACGAAACAAGTAAACATTGGTATAGAGGCAGAACCCAAATTCACAAATATTGGAGACTACTGGGATGACATGATGGTCGATACAGTCATTGAATTGCTCTGCGAATACCAAGAGTTATTCCCTACCAAGTTTACAGATCTGAAAAGAATAATCGGGGACCTGGGACCTAGGAATGATGTAGATCACATTAAAGCCCAACGCGAAGCCAGTTAAGCAAAGGCCTTACCATCTCAATCCAAAATACAAGGAGAAGGTCCGCTTAGAGCTAGACAAAATGCTAGCGGTAGGCATCATTGAGCTTGTGAAAGAATCTGATTGGGTAAGCCCAATGGTGGTGCAAGAGAAGAAGCAGAAGGATAAGATAAGGATATGCATGGATCTTAGAAAACTGAATGATGCTTGTGTGCATGATCCTTTCCCAACTCCATTCACAGATGAAGTGTTGGACAATGTAGGCTTCCAAGAAGCATATTCCTTCACTGATGGATTCTCTGGGTACCACCAAATCAAAATCGCACTGGAGGATAGGAGCAAGACAACCTTCATGACTAAGGTGGATTGTTTTCAATACATTGTAATGTCTTTTGGATTGAAGAATGCACCTACAATCGTTTCGTGCATGGTTATTGCAGCATTCAAGGAATTTATTCATAAGTTCCTGGAGGTATATTTTGATGATTAGACTGCATTTGGGTTGGTTAAGCACCATGTAGCAAGCTTGCTCCTGATGTTGGATACCTGTCGAAGATACCAGATCATGCTCAATCTTAAGAAGTGTTTGTTTTGCATTCCTTTTGGGAACCTATTGGGGCATGTGGTTTGCAGACAAGGATTGATGGTAGCCCTTGCAAAGATCGCGGTGATACTGAACTTGGTAGCACCAAGGAGTGTGAAACAGTTGCTCGCTACTTTGGGACATACGAGATATTACAGAATGTTTATCAAAAGCTATGCCCAGATCACCGTGCCTATGGAAAAATTGTTGAAGAAGGATGTCATGTTCTACTAGAACAATAGCTGTAAGAAAAGCTTGGATATATTGAAAAAAAGATGGTTACCACGCCGATTCTAGTCTTCTAGGACTGGAAGAAAGAGTTTCATGTACATGTTGATGTGTCATGTATAGCGCTGGGGGCAGTACTAACACAGGCTAGCAAAGAAGGCTTGGACCATCCTATCTCATTCGCAAGCCGAAAATTATCCAAAGTAGAGCAGAACTATTTTACCACTGAATGTGAGGGGATAACTATGGTGTATGCGCTCAAGAGGTACCCACACTACTTGCTAGGAGGCCATCTTAAGATGTATACAAATCAATCCACACTAAAATACCTGGTTACTAAGCCCGTGTTGTGAGGGCAAATCTACAGATGGCTCTTATTGTTCCAAGAGTACGATTTTGAAGTTGTTGTGAAGCCTGGATGATTGAACGTGGGACCAGACCATCTATCGCACATCAAAATAGGGGAGGAACCTACTAACTTGGAAGAAGGATTTCTTGATGCGCAGCTATTTGCAGTGCGTGTCACGGATGGTCATTTTGAGGATATAATACACTTCCTAACAACAGGAACTACACCGAAGGGATACACTATCTAGAAAAAGAAGGAATTAATAGTGCGCACGGTAGATTTCTCTATCATTGTTAGGCATCTATATAAGATGGGGACTGATGAGATATTGCGGCAGTACATACCTAAGTTCAAATGAAGAAGCATCCTCATGAACGCTCATGGGGGCAATGCAGGAGGACATTATGTAGGGAGAGCAACCGTGCAAAATATTTTACCTGCAAGGTTGTGGTGGCCAACCCTTCATCAGGATTCAAAATCATATTGCAAGGCGTGTGATGTATGTCAAAGAATAGGCAGGCCATCGTAGAGGGATGAAATGCCTTTGAATCCACAAATGATGTTGCAACCCTTTGAGAAGTGGGAAATAAATTTTGTAAGACCCATTTAGCCACAAGGGAAGACAAGAGCAAGGTACATTATCACTGCAACAGAGTATTTGACTCGTTGGGCGGAAGCGTAGCTAGTGAAGGATTGCATGGGCACGACGACCGCAAAGCTCCTATTTGAGCATGTACTGACATGATTTGGATGTCCAGGGATCTTGATGATTGATCATGGTACGCACTTCCTGAATGAGACGATCAGTGCACTCACAGAGGAATTTCAAGTATATGACCATAAGAGCACACTTTATCACCCACAGGCTAACAGGATAGTGGAGGTGTTCAACAAAGTGCTTCAAAAAGCACTGAACAAGGTTTGCAATGCTCAGTGAGGTCATTGGGACTTACACATACCTACAATATTGTGGGCTTATCAAATGACATGAAAGAAATTGACGGGATAAACCCCTTTTAGTCTTGTCTATGGTGTGGAAGATGTAATGCCTATGGAATACATCGTGCCTAATCTACGCATAGCAGTGCTCATAGGTATGATGGATCGCAGAGCCTTGGAAGAGAGGCTCGCATAGCTGGATGAGCTTGAAGAAGAAATATTTTTGGTTGGATTTCACCAGCAAGTCCAAAAGCAGTGTGAAAAGGCATGGCATGATTGACACATCAAACTACGCACATTTAAGGTAAATGATCTAGTTTTGTTGTATGATAGTAAGTTTGATAAATTTCTAGGAAAATTTAGGATGCACTGGTTAGGGCCTTATGTTATTAAGGAGATTACTGATGAAGGAGCGGTACAACTGGTCAAGTTAAATGGAGAACACTTCCTAGGAATGGTGAATGGCAGTCGCTTGAAGCCATACGCTAATGGTCCAACCATGAGACTAAATGAAAGCAGCAGAGTCTTAGTGCTCCAGGTAGCTGAAAGGGGGCATGGGACTATAAACTACACTGCCTGATTTGGGGAGATGCATGATTGGAAGATGGTGTGAAGCAAGGACGTGTCACTGAGTTTGCAACAACACGGAGGGAGTTGTGCTACCTAGGGAGAAATTGTGTAGGTCGGCCATAAAATGACCCTTAAAGTCACTATTCATGAAAAGACAATAGAAGTGAGGCCAAATGGAGTGGGCAGCCGACATTTAAGACAAAATTTATGGCTTAGATCCTTGAAAATCTGCCACCAATTCTCCATTAGTGAACAGATTTTGGGGGGAACAGTTGGATTTGAATTCAAATTTCCTTATAAATTACAAGTGGCTTCCCAGCGGAAAACACTTGGCATTTTGAGAATTCAGTTGTTGCACTCTCTGGTGCACATGAACTGTGAAAGACCTGATAGCGAGTCTAGCGTTTGAACAATTTTCAAAAGAGACACAAGCACTAGTGAAAAGCATTATGTCAACCCGTGCAGAAGCTATGAACACTGAAGGAGTGGCCACCAAGGAAAATGTGCAGGAAATTGATATGGGGACCAAAGTAGCTACCCTGAAAGTGGTCGAAGTATTGGTAGAGGTCCCTAAATCCCCAAGAATGTCAAGACTGAAGTCAACCCCATCCAAGGAGACCATGAAAGAGAAGAGGGGCAAGAAACCTGCCATCCCAGTGCACATGTCACCGAGACGAAACCCGCTAAAGCCCATTGCCCAGGAGAAAGGCAAGGCTATAAACCTAGAGGCAAAAGAGGAGGATATCGAAGACATCCCCATCGACGATGAGGATGTGGGAGTGGAAATAGAGGAGGTTGAATCCTAGGGTGCAAACCCTATTACACGGTTACCAGAGTATGTCCCTATGCACAAGCCTAAGTCCAAGGTCCCAAAGGAAATTGATGAAAGTAAGACTCCCCTGCAAACCCCATTGCTACGAGATGAGATCATGTTTGACGGTCCACCTTTGGCACAGGTGCCAATTTTGAAGCTCGAAGACTGGGACTTGGTGGACCATGAGAAGTTCCTGCACCTAGCAACCGAACAATTGATGTGCCGCATCATAGACACAAATATGGGGATGACTGCACTAGATCCGTGGAAGTGGCTTAGAGGAGTAGAGAAGGTAGGATTACTCAACCTGCTCTGGGTGCCGCACTATAACCACACCCCCATGACAGTTTTTGTCATCAAGAAGCTGTTGTGCTTGGTGCATGATGGGTGTCTGTGGCTGGAGGAGCCGATACCCATCACCGATATGTTGATTCACTGCATAACACACCTACTGTATATAGGAAAAAATCCAGCTATGATCCTTGGCGGCAAGGGTGGCAAGTTGGCACTCGTAGAATCAATGAAAGAGAAGTTCACATTGGGGAAGAAGCTCCATAGGTATGCTATGTCTAGCATCTGCGACCCCGCTATGAAGATGGCAATGAAAATATTTGTAGGGAAGGTGATGTGGATGTGTTGCGCCGACGAGGTGTCGACGCCTGTTATCGCGCTTGCATAGCAGTGCATGGAAGCAGTCCAATTTAACTGGTCGAACTACCTTCGTAGAGAATTCCTGGAATATTGCCATGAAGAGCAAGAGCAAAGCAAGACATTCCACTACGCGTGGCTCTCACTATCGATTGTGCTCATAGCGTGGGAGCTACCAGAAGAGAGCCAATTCCCCTCGGTCGTGCCAGACCTTCCTGAGGTAGCGAAGTATCCTTCACTATGGATGACCAAGGATGCAGAGCACGTTTGGGATAGCAAGATATTCTAGATCTTGATGGAATTGAATATCAGGATTACTATCAATCGCAAGCCACTATTTTCACCCACAGTATATGCTAACCTGCAGAGCTATGTCAAAGTCAAAGTTGATTTCCATCAGATATCAATCAGGGCACAGAGGTACCCTATGTAGAAGTGGTACGATTTTCCATACCTAGCCACAGATGATGCCATCAATGCAATGTTAGATAAATGGCCGGCAGAGTGGCACACCACCATGAACTTGGCAGTGGGTGGAAGCAAGTCTGCTACATAAAATAAGAAGGACGAAGCCAAGTTGAAGATGGCGCAGCTTGTCGAAAAGAGAAAGAAGGAGGCCACTGAGAAGGCCAAGGCAGAATAGACAGGTGGCACAAAGCGGGGCTTTGACAAAGGTGCACGGTCGCCTTCACCTGAATTGAAGAAGAGGACACAGAGCAGCATGATGTGAACCCTCAAGAGATGTCCAGCCACATTAAATGCCCGAGAGAGCTGGAAAAGGGAGGGTCCAAAAAGAAATCCAAGGCGACCAAGACCTCGCTGGATCCTATCACACTAATAGAGGGAGATTTATATGACATCGGTGACACAGTAAGAAATGTCACCATGGAGGCCTTATAGCAATTTGAAAAGAAGCAGCAGATCAATCCTAGGGCCCATCCAAACTGGACTATAGGAGTTATAGACCCACACGTTGCAAGTTGGTACGGTGTCTACCTACTTAGCTAACATCACATCAGAGGCTACTGATATGCTACACACAAAGGCTTCCAATGCGCTAGTGTTTTCGGATGGAGTACTGACAATAGAAAATGAGGTTGATAGGCCCATTGTCAGTCCCTTGAAGGGAGTGGGATTGGACCTGGCAGCGCACCTACACGAAGCACTCCACCTCTTGCAAGATGGAGTAATTGCAGAGCCAAGGGCCCACAAGCACCACACCCTCCAAGTGATCAGTGAATAGAAAATAAAAAATGAGCACACTACCTTATAGAGGATTTTTTCCATCGCCACCGAGGCTGAGGTGACTAACTAGAGTGAGAAGATCATACAGGTCATGGAGGAGGCCTACAAAGTGGTCCTGATATTAGCCATTCTAGAGGAGGAGCCAGTCGAGGTTCGCATCCATAAATTGGCCATAGGGGTGAGCGACACTCAGATGAAGATGGTGCGGGTTCAATTGGAGCTAAACCTACAAATTAAAGAGCTCTAGTTGAGGGTTCAACCTTCAACACCACCAAAGGTAAAGGAACAACAGGTGGCTGCTGTCACAGAAGTAGTCACGGCAGTGGAGAGTCTAGTAGCAGACTACACACAGTTGTTCAAACAATTGTTTGAGGTCCTGACCAGCCTATAGGAGGACCCAACCATCTAGACGCTAGAGACGAAATCATGCGAACTCCAACAGCGCTATGACGAAGTTAATGGCATAGCGTGAACCGTCGCACTGACACAGAGGTTAGCCAAGCTATAGGAAGCCAAGCGACTGGAGGAACAAGTGGACACAGCGCTGCACAAGGAACTAGTGCTGAAGGCACGACTAAAGCCCTAGCTGGAGGAAGCTTATGCAGTCACTAGAAACATTAAAGTCAAGCTTGTGACTCTGCAAGTGACACAACAACAGCTTTAGGATGATAGTGCAGGGGAAGTAACCGAGAAGACAGTTGAAGATACGAAGCAGGCAGCAGCTTAGTGCACAACTGAAGCTACGGTCATCAAGGTCAAGCTAGATGGGCCTCACGCAAAGATCTCCACACCTACCAAGTGACTCAAGGGTGAGTCACAATGTTTTTGTTGGGGGCCTGTTGGGAGTGGGATCCCCCAAGGATAGTTTTGGGGCTAAAAGCCCATGTTTAAGTCAATTTTTTGTAATATTATTGTAAAGACTCCGCATTTTGTGATCGTGGAGTGCGAAGGTGTTATGTGTCACAAAGGGTAGTCTGCCCTTAGTTTTTTAAAGTAAATTAGGCTATAAGAGATCTACCTATGGTCTGCAGACCATGGAATTGTACAAAAAGAGCTAAGCTCTAAGTAGTTAGAGAAGGGGAAAGAAAACAAGAAAGAGACTTGTAGCTTTAGAGCAAGAATTCTAAGTCTTGGGTTGTAGCATAGGTAGAGGCTTTGGAGTTGAGTGTGCAGAGGCCTAAGGTAGAAGTCCAGAGTTGAGTGCATGGACCCATGAAGATGTGTGTGTAGGGTGAACAGAGTGTGTAACAGTTAGAAGATATTAATAAAAGGAGTTATTCTGCAATTTCTGTGTATTTGTTCTGTTGATGGGTTTGGATATTTTGTGTATGAATTTCCTTTATTATGCTTCTATGATGTGCAAATTAATATAGTTACATTGAATGATTAAACGTAATTATGAATATTTGATTGCGCGGTGATAACTTTAAGTATTCATCAAAATAAGAAAATCATTTAGGGTAATTGAGGAATCTGCACAACGCACTGCCATAACAGCGTGAAAGTACCTAAGCCCCAGGTTAGGGCTACGCGAAGGTCAATCCTATACTTTTGTGAAAGTATTGAAAGCCATAATAAAGGGTTTGTCTTACAAGCCCTAGAGTGAGATCACCTGCGCGAAGGCAGGGATAGAAGAGATCAAATGACATCACAACCATCTCATGGTTCAGAAACTTGGTTCTAGCATCCCCCCATACTGCTTCGAGTGAGACTTCGGTCTGCACTCCACGGGCTTACGCCAAAAGGGCTAGTAGTGTAGGGATTTGTTTGGCTAATTAACGCTGAACCTAGGTGAGGCCCCTTCAAGCCAACATCCTCCTTTAACTATTTTTACATTAATTAGGTCTTGTAGCCATTATCCTTTTATTTACAAGTAAATACGTGAAATAACCATGACAATAACCAGTCACATAACCATGTTTATAACCAACATTAAACCATGAAAATAAAAATGAGATAACAACCATTAAAGAAACATATTAACAAGTAAAAAATCAAGAGAAGTTATATTTTATTAAATGTAGACAAAGCTGACTAGATTCAACACTTCCACATACCACCCGACCATAGACATGGCTGAACCAAATATTTCTTTTAGCCAATCAACCCCATGCCATATTCCAAGCATGAATGTGGGATCTCATGAATAAAAAATCCAAAAAAATCAAGGGAATCGAGAGGTTAAACCACCTCCACCCTTGTCAAACCATGATCTCACAAAAACTGGCACTGAGATCACAAAATCAAACTGAACTAGGAATGCTTTCAGACCATCATTATCCTTGGGGAATTTTCCATGTCCTTGTCTCTTAGGCTTTACCACAATCCACACTAGAACAATAGGCCCTAAATCGAGACATCAGTCTCTCAGGCTTTATCGCAATCCATGTCAGATCACTAGGCCCTAAACCAAGACACCAGTCTCTCAGGCTTTAACGCAATCCACATCGGATCACTAGGCCTTAAACCGAGACTCCACCGCTAGGATTTACTGTGTATCCCACCAAAACTGGTCAAGGGATTCCTAGGCCTTTGGGATTTTGCTAAGACAACCTCCACCCAAGATTCCGAAACCATCCGGAAATTCCAAATCTCAAAACTGAGAAAACAGTCCCATTACACCATGGCTATTCAGAAAAAGGCAAGGCAAGGCTAAAAACCACTATCATAACCCGTCAAAATCGTGCCACCGACAACAAGAGAACCATATACCAACATGCAAAGCCATGCATGTCCAAACCAACCAAGAAATCACACATGCAATGTTACCTGCAAGTATTCCTGCTGAAGCTGCTTGATCCTTCTCTTCCTTGCTTGATATTTTTTTTCTTCCTTTCCTTTCTTGATTTTCCCTTCCTTGCTCCAAATCTAGAGTGCTTCAAGAAAACTCTAAGTGTCCAAGAGTGAGAGAGAGAGAGAGAGAGAGAATAATGAGAAAGCTCCAAAATCAAACTAAAAAAATGTTACAAACAGATCCTTAGAAGCCTTTTTTATTAATGAGGCCTTTACTTTCTTCATTTTACATTATTTTTCTTCAATTTCCTCCTCACATGCAACATGTGACCTTTCACCTCCCTTTTCTCCTAATTTCCTTTATTTTCATAAATAAATGTGCCAAAAATACATCTTTACCTTTTTAATCCCTTAGCCATTTCCTTTTCAATTTCCCTTAGCCATAAACACATCCAACGATGTCCACTAGGATATTTTTTCCCAACATTAAGCTTGGAATAAGTGTCCCTTAACCGTGGTCTTATTTTTCCTTTATTAAATTTTATTACATGAATTTTTAGCGAGGGGATGTTACAGACCCCTCCCCCTTGGGGAACACCATCCTCGGTGTTAAACCACACCAAGACCTCAGTAAAACAACTAAAAAAAACAAACATACTTCCCATGGATATTTATAACTTGGCTTGTCAAAGTATTTACAATGAATCACCTACTCAAAAGCAAAACATCATGACAACATGATAAGATAACAACCATACACCGTATTGGAGATTTATAACTTAGCTCATTGTAGTATTTACATCCATATACATATGTTCATATACCAAAACATCATCAATACATATGCCAAACATATACCAAACATCTAACCAAAATTGCTTTTCCTCAACCTGCAAACAAAGAAGGATACATGGCCCGCATCTAATCCACCATCTCCCATGTAGCTTCTTCAAGCCCAAAATTATTCCACTACACTTTAACTTGATCTATGGATCTGTTCCTAAGCATGAAATGCTTTTGCTATAATATGCATTAAGACTCTAGATGGAATTCTCCTTCTTGCTCCACGTCCAATACAAACCAATCAATAACATGATCAACATCCTTTATATACCTCTTAAGCAATGAAACATGGAAAACATCGTGGACTTTCATTGTTGGAGGTAGTGCAAGATGATAGGCCACTGGACCAATCCTCTCAAGGATCTCAAAAGGCCCGTAATACTGTGGTTCCAACTTGGCACATGATTTGATCCTCAAAGAGCTCTTCTTGGGCTTGATGCACAAATACACATGCTCCCCAACTTGAAACACCTTGAATGCCCCGTGCTAGTCTGCATAACTCTTCGGTCTATCCTGTGTTGCCTTTAGATTCTTATTTATAACCTACATTTCCAGTTCTGTGTTTGTCAACATATATGCTCCAATAAGTACCATGTTGACTTGATCACTATAATGTCCCTTATGAAATTATTTTGGAACAGGATTAATTTCTACATTTTGAGGCCAAATTTGGAGGTGATGGGGCCCAATTCATTTTTATTAGAAAACTTAGGAGTTAGAAGTAATTTACTTTGGGGTTTTTTTTGTAGCATGTGGAGCCACCCACACAAGGAAATATGCACTCCCTAAGTGAATAGTTTGAAATGCATGAGAGGGAAAATTGAAGGCTTAGTGAAGGACCCACAAAGGAGGGAAAAAGGCTCCATGAAATTTATAAAAAGGAGGTAACACTCTTCATTTGACATCCTTGGCTTATCGAATTTGATTATGTTGCTCGAGTTGTTTAGCCAGGTCACTTGTTGTTTAACAAGATTTTTCCAAGCGGATAGCTCACCCTTTCTTCAGGGGACTTCGAGTGCCACCCTAGAGAGTTTCATCCATTTTCATTTGGAGGGGATTTGTAGAGAGATTTCCAACATTTGTATTCATTTTGCCCTAGTAGTGTGTATTTTTGGAGGATGCAATAGTGGATATAGTGTGGCCACTGCAAAATTCTTCTAGAGGGCAATTGCTAGGAGAAATTAGGAGAAGAAGGCTCAATAGATTTGTTGATTATTGGGTGAGCTTGAGGGCTGGAAGTGGCAGCAATATTTATAAGTGATTTTGCAAACTCTGCAGCCAAAACAGAAAAGAGAAACTAGGCATATGTGGGAGATAGAGTTTCAGCCATTGCAGCTATTTCTTGCCGGGAGAAATAAGGGAAGTGTTGGTAGAGTTGATTGCTACATTTCATGAGTGTATGGGGAGTATTTTTCTGGTGGTTTGATAGACAGCATGCTTCAACAACTATTGGAAAGTGTAGGGCTTTTGGGGATCGATTTTGGAAGGTCAAAACCATGCCAAACCATTTCTTGGTTTTTGTGGGTTTTACCTGAGGAGCCTAGATATAAATTTACAAATTTTGCTAAGCATCGAGGGTGGGGTTTTCATCCATATCTTTTAGTAGACAATGTAGAATTGCTCTGTAATGCGTAGTGCCTTTTGGGGATCAATTTTGGGAGATCAAAATCAGGTCAAACCATTTCTGGGTTTTTGTGAGTTTTTTCTAAGGCCCATAGATAGAAATTTTCAAAAATTTTCAGCATCGAAGGTGGGGTTTTCAGCCACATCTTTGCAACAGACATTGCAGAATTGCTATGGACTAATTAGTGCAGAATTTAGTCAGTTGATCGTAGCTCCACGTTGTCACTGATTCATGCTTGCTTTTGAAGAAAGCCTAGGTGCATTCCTTCCATATTTTGTAGTCTTGTACTAGTTTATAATAAAATGGCTTAGTTGCTTCTATATTTATGATAGTTATGTGCGTTTTCTAATGGCTTTGGAATTTTTGTGGTAAAAATTGGTATTTTCTTGCATATCACTGATTTTCCTATTTTGGAACATTACATTGGTATCAAAGAATGATCTTGGCCCAATTATGGGTAACCAGTAAGATCATGGGACATTTGGGCATGTATTCACAGTGACAAGTTACGCCATATATCACCCATGGATGAAGGGAGATTTATTATGCAAGAATTTTGGGTGGAATCCATTGGAACGATGAGAGATTGGCTCAGTTAAGGAAGGTGTCAAACTAGATCTATCCTTGTCCTTACAACAGAGACACTAGAGGTGCACAGGTCATTGGAGTGTAACCATCTACACCATGTGGGGAAAATTGATAGAATTAGGGCACCAAATCTCATGAAAAGGAGCAGGCAGGCTAGGGACAATTAGAGAGTGAGTCAAGGAGATGATTTTGCTAGTGTGGACCAAGTTTTAGACATTAAGGTACTCAGGGGGAGGCCGAGGGTATGCAAGGGTCATGAGGAGCACATCGATATACCTAGTGTAGCATAGGAGTCACCATTGTTGGAGACCTTGTTGATAAACAATGTAAACTTTGAAATGGGAACTGATATTGTTACCCGTTTCATAGAGATAGCAAAAAAGTGACCTGATTTTGAAAAGGGGTGATGCAGAACGAACATGTTTTTTTTAGAGCATAGTTTTTGGAAGGAATGTCATGGGAAGGATAGTTTTATGTACATTACGTTTTAGAATGGTAGTGATTTTCATGCTGATTTTAAAAAGTGAGTATTTTGCATCACCCCCTTTTTTTAAAAGACCTTTTTTTGGCTTTAAATTTTCTAATGTATAAAATGTAAATAATTATTTTGTAAATTTGATCATTCTTGAAGTGGTCGTTTTCTTCACATTTTCTTGTTTTTTATTTTAATTTTAACTTTTTTTTTAGTGAAGTTTTTATTGTTTTGCATTTTTAAATTAGGAGGTCGATATGTAGAATTTTCGGTATTCTACATATTTATACATCCTTAGTTAATTTTTCAATCCACATGAAATAATTGTTTCTAAAAAACAATATTTTTTAACAATGGACATAAAAATAACCATTTTTAACATAAATATAACTAAAAAGCTACACGTTTTGATAATTTTTTGCTAGAATTGACATGTCAAAATCACAATTTTTATACGAAAATTTTCACTAAAAATGGTTAAATAATAGTTTTTTTTATGAATTTCATGTCAAAAAAATAATAATAATCACTTTTTTTTCAAAAAATAATGATTAACTTAAAAATTAATGCGAAAATCACATCTTAGAAATATTGAACGCATAACAACCTTAATTGAGTGTTTATTCTTCTCATAAAATGTCAAAGTCAAAACATTGCAAAGCTTTATTTCCAAGCATAACTTAAATTTAATCAACAATGTCACGTAATCCAAACTCTTCATCCTCTAGGGTTTCATCATTGTCTTCTTCCACAATATTTTTTGCTTCCTTTTGCTCATTTTCCTCTTCTAATGGATCTTTGATGTCTGCGAATCTCCCAATGTATGTCTTTCCAAACATTCCATGTAATGGTGGGTGGGGTTCCTTTGCCTTTTTTGCCACACGTGCTTCACTAAAGTCCCATTTCTTCAACCCAATTTCTTGCATTGCATCTGGAAGAAATTGAAAAGCATTAATTCTTTGCTGAATGAAATGCTAAAATGTTTAGAAATTTTCTTGAATAACTATTTCAAATACCATTTATGAAAAGATGGTAATGCAAGCACATAGAACCAATAAATAAGATTTCAAAGATGCAAGAGAATGTTATTTCCTAGTGGACAAATCTCTAGTCTCTCTACAAACAAGCTACACCAACACCATAAAAAAAACTAAGCAAGTTATTAAACCTTCCTAATTTTAGTTTATTAGGCATAGGTCACTATGTGTTAAATATCATAGTCTAAAAATAAAATAAGTAATTTGCACCTCAAACCTACATTGAAAAGAAACATTAATACAAATGATCCAATTTCAATTGAGAACAATAGTTTATTATGAGGAAAACAAAAAGAAAAAACCCTTCTAATTCTAATTGAAACAAGGAGAAAATTTCAAAATACATTATCACCGCATCTCTTTGACTACAAATCAAGCACTAGGGAAAATTTTTAATATAAAAACTTGAGCATCCATATATAGATACATCAAAACCCCATCTTTTTGAGTAAAAATCAAGCACTCCTCTTTGTACATTAAAAAGGAGGGATGAATCAATCTATCTTGGTTTGTGAGGAGCAATGAAAGATTTTTTTTTATAATCTTCTAGTTTAGATCAACTAAATAAAAAGGCGTAATAACTAATCATTTAGTTTGGGTTGTTGTTTCTAAAAGGGTATGGCCCAAAGCTTAATTATTTCCAATGTCACTTCATAATCTAATGATATGTAAAAAAGATCTCTTCCACTTGAATTAATAAGACACTAGAAACCTCACATACTCGAAACAAACCTATTGAAAACCAATTTGATTCAATAGACCTAATCAAAACAAACATACAAGAGAATGTAAAAATGAACATTTGAGTATACTCGAATCTTGAAATTTGTGATCCCAATTCATAATTCTTTATTTATTTCTATCTCATCATACGTTAATTATTTTAGCAAAAGAAAAAGACACCTACATTTCTATCTTATTCGGAGTTCATTATTTTGGAAAAGAGAAAGAAACCTATGTGCTCATCTAGAACATGGAGAATTCGAACCATTGATCCAAATCCCATCAGCTTTGGCTAAGTAACATTGAAACAGAGTTAATTTCATTTGGAAAACAAATTGCTATGAACTATTTATGAACCTATTTAATAACAGTTTAACAGTTTGAATCCACCGACGAATGTGCCTTCAAACTTGTGCAAAGTTAAGATCAATTAATAAGCTAACTAATAGTGAATTAGGGTTGGGGGCATCGACATTATTTGATATTGTGTGAGTGTGGTGGAATTATACACTTATATTAAGTCGAGATCTATCGTTAGCAGACAAAGTATCATGGAGAGTTTTTATACTAAGGCCATGGCCTAAGGAAACCGTGTAAGATGCCAAGCGTAGGTGTCATTTGGTCTATATAATAGAATTTATATGGAACCAAACACAATGGAAAATAAAGTGAAAAAGAAAAATAAAAAGAGAATACGAGGATTACCAAGGTCTTCAAAGAGGTCAAAAATCGGTAGGTATGACTTAGGGCAGAAGTATTTTTCTCGATAGAGCTTTTGCATTGAAAATAGCAGATGGGGCGTTCAATAGCAGATGGGGCGATTCTGAGATTCGCCGGGTGGTGGCAGGGTGATTCTGAGAATCGCCCCACCACCCGGCGATTCTCAGAATCGCCCCATCTGCTACGAATCGCCCCAAACAATGCTTACTGGGCATCCAATACGATGGTACTGGCACTGCTTATAACTCAACCTGCTTGCCCTGGTTATTGAATTAGGCGCCTGGTTCAAGAATGGAGCAGAGTCGTCAATTGATCAGGTGCCTGGTTCTTGAAGCGGGCAGCCATTAATTGATGGCATCACAAGCAAAGTAATTACATGCATACACATAAGCCTAAGTTTTTTTCAGTTGATCAATCGGACTTGATTGGATTTCTGGACTGCTTTGGCCACCGAAATAAACAGGTGCCTGGTTCTTGAATGGGAGCAGAGTCATTAATTGATGGCATCGCAAACAAGTAATTAAATTCATCCATAAGGCTAAGTTTCTTCAGTTGATCAATCGAACTTTGCTGAACCGCCTGACCGCTTTGTCCACCTAAATCACCGTCATTCTCCACCGCCATGGTAAGCGCTTTTCTACCTTCTCTTTTCCATATTGTTTGTTTGAATTGTGCTCGGCCACAACAAAGTTAGCGATAGATGCTCCAGTCCAGTACCTACAAAAGAAACAGCCGCATAACCAGATATGTCTAGCTATATTATTTCTCCCCTTCTGTTGCTTTTGAAGTGTGTGGAACCTTGATGTATAAAATCCATAGCTTATTTTCAGCTCGATAAATTCAAAGAGCTTGTTATTATGAAAGGCAAGTATCATAACAAGAGACCAGCCTTTCATTTGACGAGAGGATGGAAGCCGGATAGGCACCTGATCGTGCCTCAACAAGAGAGGCACCAAAGCAATTTCTAGCCCCCCGGTTTTATTCTGTGTCAGGTTAGCCTACTTTGAACAGCTTTTTACAGAACGAAGTACATGAACCTTCATAGTAAAAGCGGGGCGCTTTGAGTGTTGTTTATCCCCCACACCATTAACCATAGAAAGAGATTCTCCTGTGAACGAAAGTACCTTATATGGATTATAAGGGACGAAGTTGAGGACCGATAACTACTCGAATGAAAGACAATGCTATTCGACGGCCTAAAGAGAACATCTCCTCGTTTCTTTCAAAAGATCATTCTGGCCACATATTTATAAAATTCATCTGCATGGAGCAGAGCAAAGTGTGGCTTTTGTAGAAACTGTCCATGCTACCGCATGATCTAATTCTTAACTTATATGTGTCAAGTATTATGTGTTGCAGGGATTATGGGTTGCAGGGCCAGAGTCTCAATCCTCATTACAGCGTTCAGGCCTATGATGGCTTCCCCAGCTAATTGGGTATGAATTTCTCGCAAAGAATCTGCGCAGTGGCATAGACCTATGGTTTTGACCTGTTTGATGTCGATTGGAAGGATCGATTTCAATGCTGAATCCAAATTCAATTTGCTTTGAACGCTGAAAGGGAAACCAAGTGCACAGTATTAAAATCTCAATCACGTCTATAACCAAGTCAAACAGTGAGCAAGGACGACTTTTTAAATCATTAGCTTGAGGAAATGACGGTCACGATCTGTAATAGAATGGAAAGAGAAATCATTGAAGGGTCGTAAGGAATTCGAACCATTGATCCAAATCCCATCAGCTGTGGCTGAGTAACATTGAAACGGAGTTAATTTCATTTGGAAAACAAATTGTTATGAACTATTTATGAACCTATTTAGTAACAGTTTAACAGTTTGAATCCACCGACGAATGTGCCTTCAAACTTGTGCAAAGTTAAGATCAATTAATAAGCTAACTAATAGTGAATTAGGGTTGGGGCATCGACATTATTTGATATTGTGCGAGTGTGGTGGAATTATACACTTATATTAAGTCGAGATCTATCGTTAGCAGACAAAGTATCACGGAGAGTTTTTATACTAAGGCCATGGCCTAAGGAAACCATGTAAGATGCCAAGCGTAGGTGGCATTTGGTCTATATAATAGAATTTATATGGAACCAAACACAATGGAAAATAAAGTAAAAAAGAAAAATAAAAAGAGAATACGAGGATTACCAAGGTCTTCAAAGGGGTCAAAAATCGGTAAGTAGGACTTAGGGCGGAAGTATTTTTCTCGATAGAGCTTTTGCATTGAAAATCGCAGATGGGGCGATTTTGAGAATCGCCGGGTGGTGGGGCGATTCTCAGAATTGCCCCGCCACCGGTGGTAGCTCTGATCCTCCACTGACAATGGGTATTTAGGAATACCAGCTGTTTATTGATACCATGGGAGATGCCAACAAATCTTTCAATGGTATCTCAACCCATCCAACCACTTTGGATGCTCTAAACATATTCCCCACTACTTTAACTTTGCCACTCCTCTCCCTCAATTCAAACCTAACAAACTGCTTTTTCAATTTAGTAATAACATTAACATCGTCCATAATCCCTCCACACTATAAGCAGAAAGTTCGGTTCCATTGAGGGTTTGACCTTGTTGTTACTTCCTTTGAATTGACTGTAATATTCTTCACCTGGCCATTGCCAGTCGAAAGATAATAGCGAACAAACAAACTGTCTCTACCTCTAGCAGGCTTAACTATAACATTTTTGGCTTCCTTAATCTCCAAATTCAACGCCATACTCTCTTTCCTTCCATGGCCCTCCATCCTACTGGTGCTTGAAGCCAGTCTAATGAATTAGTTACAAAATCTTCAGGCAGAAGCTTTCAATATTAATAGTCCACACAGAAATCTCTCAAACTTCTTTTGTGCATATAAATAATCCAGACCATACGACGGTATATATGCATATACCAGCAAATGATCTGAGCTCATTTTATCTCCAAAATCTGATATCAGCTATGACTCTCGGCAATGACAACTTAAAATGACTCCCAGCTATTGTCTATGACCTTCAGGCAATGAACCTTACTTCATGCAATGACTCCCAGCTATCGGCGACCTTATTACTATGACAACCAGCAGTGACAACTGACTATAAGCTATTACACCTGGCTATGGGCTAGGACTTCTGGCTAAGCCTATTGGCAATAACTACCACCACCTATCATCGGCTATGACAAGTGGCTACGACTGGCTATAACCTTATGGCTTGGAAAAATGGGGTCGTCGTGGCTTCAACTTTTGTGATTCTAAAAGATACATTCGAAGGTAGTGGTTGATTTGATAGCAATAAACTAAGGTGGTGGGGCGATTCTGATAATCGCCCCACCACCGCCCCGCCACCACCACTGGTGGTGGGGCGATGGCGGGGCGATTCTCAGAATCGCCCCAGCACCCGGCCATTCTCAGAATCGCCTTCGCCGAGTCTTCCCATATGAGTGATGAAAACGAGCCCAGGCACCCCATCCGTATCATGAAGAACCTTCGTGTGTGTAATGACTGCCACATTGCCACTAAGTTCATCTCCAAGGTTGCTGGGAGAGAAATTATTGTGAGAGATAAAAACTGATTCCAAGAGATTACTGGTGATGCTAGTTGAACTGAGCAACCGAACAGGAAGTAAGCTTATGCTTTCAAACTAAAATGTTCATACTATTCCTTCGTTAAAAAGAGTATAGTATCTATCTACAATTTGAGGGGCATTCTAACTTATATTGGGTAAATCTAGAAACGCACTCATATGAACTTGTGTCCAATTATGTTCACTGGGCAAGTCTCTTATGAACCTAAAGAATCTGTACAAAAAAAGTTTATATATAAGCAATTATATACTGAGGATTATAAACCTAGTATCATTGTTTTGCAATATAGTCGTCTCATAGTCGCTGCCAAGAGTCCTCGAATTGCAGTGAAATCAAAGTTCCATTATTGGAAATGGAAAATATGCATACATGCTCATGAGAAGATAGAAGGGACTATTGCATTGAGAGCATATATACATGGTGTTTGACAATCAAATTATGAAATCAAAAGGGACTATTGCATTGAGAGGAATGAAATTATGTATATAAATATTACATTCTTATGGGCTCTTGTTCATGGTACTCAATGATCATTATGCAACTTTTATGTAGAGTTTGGTATGGCATTTGATTTATAACATTTTTTTCGACTCAATGTTCAATCCTCAAACTAGACCCTTCTTCATATCACTGGTTTGGATGTTGTTTCTTGGTCTCTCGATGGATCTTTAGATGAGAGATATATTGGAAATTATTGGAAATGGACTTCATTGGAATACATCAACCTTGAATAAGAGTATTGAACCATGGTGGATAGGATATTTATTCAACTATTAGTTGATTTGGAACTCCATCCAAAGGACATATCCATGTAATGGGGAAAATAAATATTCAATCAACATTTGGACTATTGGAAAGTTCCTTTTAGATGATTGATATTCCATGGCACAATATTTTAAGAGGTGTATTGTGAAAATAAGGAAATATGGGTATGATAAAATAAGGGGGTGGAAGCCTAAGAAAACCTAGAAGTGCTAATATCTAAGGAGAAAAAAGAGGATGGGACAAAACCAATGTTCAAGATTCAAAAAGAAGGTAATGAAATAAGAATAGAGGAGGGCGGAAATTTGATTGTCATAAATGGTGAAAATGTCAAATATTTATTTATTCAAGAGAAAAGAATTTGAAGAGCCCATAAGCATCTTAAAAGGAAGCTAGATACAATAAATCAATGGAACACAATATGATTTATTAGTCTCGTAAATCCATTCTTTGTCGATTTTGGAATATGGTGAGAATTTCATGGATAAACCCATAGATTATACAACATGGGAAATCGATTTGGATATTTTAAAGATTACACATACACCTACTGATTTCTCAGTAAGTGTAGTCTCAATCTAATTGCAAGGTAGTTTTGTTTTATTTTGATGAGTTAAATTGCATTGTAGTTTTATTTTATTTTGATCAATTAAATTGCATTGTAGTTCTGTTTTATTCATGTAGGTTTCCCATTTATTTACTATAGTTTCTGGTGAGTATAGTTTGGAGTATCTTTTCCTCACTCTGATAAATATTTGATTTAGGATCAAACATAATATGATATAATTATATAACTGAATAATAAGAAAATAATCAAATTAATGACTAAATGATAGATATAAGATCAAATTAATGACTAAATGTCAGATATAAGATAGTTGGTAATAGGGTGTGTTGTGAAGTCAATGTCAGATATAAGATAGTTGGTAATAGGGTGTGTTGTGAAGTCATTAGGGTTATTATTGACTCCTTAAATATGACTCAAGGATTTCTAAAAGTATTCTTCCAATATTAATGAGTTTCTATGTCTACAATGTAATCACCACAACGAAATAATAAGCATTTACTACCAACTAGACGTTCATAGTCCCATAAAAGGTTTTTATATCCCTCGTTACTTCCCCCATTGGGGTGCTTTTCATTTATTTTATTTCTCCCTTTTCTTTTATTTAGATATGAGTATGGGTAACATCTAATTGATAATAGTGGGGGAAGCAACGCACTGAATAACCATATTAATAGGGGTGTCTCCTTATATTGGGTGTAAATTTTTGACCTAATTGACTTTTTAGAATTGTTGCCAAGGGAGATGTTTTTATGCTATTGTTAAGATATTCACAATGAATTTGATAAATGTAATCCTTTCTTAGTGGTAATTGATGTTAATGGAGGTCCAAACTTAGTTTGCTCATTTTGGTTGTGTTTCCCATTGTGGTATTAGCGTCCATGTGCTCCTCATGAGTCACATGCAACAAAATAAGACAAACACAAAATACCATGTAACTATATTTAAAATGCCATCAAAGTTATTATTGTGGTTCATAAGATGACAGTAACAGTGACCTTCCTTTAAAGGTTTGGAAAAAAATTAAAATAGATTATTATTATGGCCTTAGATACTCTAATCAAAGTAAATTGAGTGGTCGTAGGTAGCTCATCATATTCTCCCTACATGTGGGGTATGATTTCACTGATGATGCATTATTAGGATTGTGATTGACACTAGAGTTATCTTCTGGGAACTTGCTTGTTTTTTCCAAATATTTCATTCTTGAGAGAAAATCCTCTGGCATCTAGGTTTGGGATTTATTGATAGCAAATGAAGTTATCCTACCTTCATTTCGTGGGAACACATTTATGAGGGAGTAATAAGGTTCTTGAGGTGTAACTGAGTTGCTTTAGAACAAATGAAACTTGCTTCTGGGATTCCTTGTGAACTTTTTGTGAACATATTTTATGGAGAGGGTGATCAATTTAGCGAGGGTCATTAGAGGAGATTCACTGTAATCTGACTCCAGTTCCTCTTTCTAGCGAAATCCTGGCCTCCTATGAATTTGTCATGCTCAAAATTAAAATAAGGATAATCAGGAAAATGTGCTTGATGTGATATGGTAAATTTGGTCATCTATGTTTAGGTGTAATAACCATGGCATGTAATGGTTGAAAACATGTTGAATTTATACTTAGGAAAGAAAAATGATATTCTACCAAAAACATTAATGTGTTTTTTTCCTCATAAACAACTTTGTTTGGCACATAAAAATTTGGTTTTACTAGCATTTTTTAAAAAGTTTGAAAATTGACCATAAAAAAAAAATCATCGTTCCAATATCATCACTTTTTTGTTTTGAAGCTATATTTTGCAAGAAAATTTCATATAAATTTTGTAGTCACTGCCTTTTTTAAAACATGTTCAAAATTGACCCCTAAAAAATAAAATCATCGTTCCAGTATACACACTTTTCGTTTTTAGCATTGTTTTTGATGTTTTTTTGGGATTGTTTGGCCAGAGTTCCCGTTTTGAGTTTATAGTTCCCGTTTCAAAGTTTACATTGTTGATAACATTAGTTTACACCTTAACAGAGAAACTATAGCATACACCCATAGAACCATTTGATGATGTGGTGCCATTTATTGTTGATGTATCCATTGATGAGGTGTCCAAAAACATATCTAAATTTTTAGGTGATGTTAGCCCAGCAGATTAGGGAGGATTTGGGAGACACATCCATTAGGGAGGTGCTGATGGGAATAGAGGCACCCAGATCCATGACAGGGTTCTTAGATGATAGCTACCTACAACAGTATGGAGAGTCCCTTGAGGAGCATGAGCTAGATGAGGATTTTATGCTCGATGAGCTACTTGTGGAGGGAGAACTTGGGACTCATGTTGTTCCCATGCTAGAGGGGGCTGAGAAATCATCTGTTGGACCTACCATTAACGAGGAGTAGATAGATGCGACCTATGTAGATGGGGCCTGCAATATTGTTAGGTTACCTCTGCACGTTGGAGGAAGATTGGTTGGGTTACCTAGCCTAGCTGTATATGATGATCGAGCCAGTGATACGAGGTGACATGCCTTGATTAGGGTGAAACACTCACATGATGGAGTTGCTATGTACTCGAGGACTCTTGCATTTGATCCCTCTCATGGGGTTGGGTGGCAAGAGATATTGAGTTTGTACCTGATAGTGCTTACTAGGTTTTTGGATACATCCATGATCGGAAGCATAGTTCAAGATGGATCGTGGATTTCTAGAGGGGCTCAAGGGATGGATCATCGTTGGGACCTAGGTGTGACTCCCCACCACTTTATTGATTGGGTCAGTCATGGTATTACTAGGATGGTGGATCCAGTGATTAGACCCACCCCCATTCTCATTTTTCCCACTAGAGCTTTGGACAACACCTATTACAGGTTGAGCACATAGTGGAGTAAGCAGAATCCATGAGTTGTCTCAGCATGTTGGCCATATGTGGGGGCATAGGATAATTAGTGTACCTTGGTAGGAGTTTCTCGAATAGGTGGTATTGGCAAGCCACCTGATAGTGCCTTGTATGGAGTTGGGAATTCCTCATACTTGTGTAGGCCACGGAGGGCACCGAGGAGCAGAGAAGTAGTGGATTCACTACTAGTGCCTATATATATTCACGTCTTTGGCCCCTTAGGTAGGATTTCGGGGGGAGATCCCCTCATGAGTGAGCATGGTGATGTAATGGTGGAGGTGATGATATAGGTTGGGTGCGGGCTGACACATAAGGACACAACTTGAGGCCATCACATCTACGGATGGGTATGAGAATCTAGCATGGATCAGTATTCTACAGATGGGCATGGAGAAGCATGGGGGTGTGCCATAGTATGTTGGACTAGGTTATGGAGTGGGAGTACCTCACATTGCATTGAAAACATGTGGGAGGTGACAAGTGTAGTGACATAAGTGGGGCATAGGATGGTATAGTCGTAGCTAGGAGTATTCAATGGTGTATCGGGCATGGTTGCAATGTATAGTGGGATGTTGAGGAGTGCCGCTATACTAGTTGGTATGCAATGGCAGATGAAGCAGTGCAATAGGTGCTCGGAGCATTGCCTCCGAGGAGACTTATGGATAGGGGAACTACATGTAACATCGATGCAACAAACCTAGGATTGATGAGGACATTGTTGAGCATCTAGGGATACCATGTTTAGTGGAGACAAGGCTTTAAGGGGGTTATGAGTAGACCCAAGACAGGGAGGGGGTCATCCATCAGATTAAACTTGAGTATTGCAATGGAATCTTGATCATACCCATCCTCCTCTGGTGTTGTTTGTAGTTGAAAAGTGTTTGTTTGTTGCCTCTTGACACTCTCCATTTAGGAAACAAAGCTTGGGAAGCTCACCTTAGGTAGTTAGATGAGACACCTCGTGTCATGAGCTGGGAGGAGAATTTCCAATTGAGGCACTTGGCAGGTGCACAAGTTAACATATATAGGCTTAGAGATGGCATGGTTGTGTGGTGAAGTAAAATTATAAGTGCAGACACGAACGAATTCCTCTAGCCCGATGATGGGTCTAGCCACAAAATATACATTCTATGGAATATTTCCTTAGGTTAGAATCAATCAAGAGTGCCTACCTCTTGGTTCGCTTATCCTCCTTGATGATGTCCTCACTTTCTCGCTCCAGCTATCTCTCGATTCCTTCTTCAAGCTCTTGAAACAAATAAACAACAACAGAAAGCAAACATAATAATAGACAAATTTCAATTCAACCTACTTAACAAGTCAAGAAGCATTAAGCCATGAATATGTAATATTACAAAACATGTAGGAAACCAGTCGATATTTTCATATATTAATATCAAAGGGAGATTACAAACATTCGTCTTGACGTTGCAGTCTTCCTCTGACAAGACTAGGTTCCCACACACTTCTGTTAGCATTCCATGATGGCCTCAATCAACAATAGCTTTAAAGCTCTTCCCTTTAGGCATCACTCCAAATCAAAACAAACTTCTCCCTCACACAACTAGATAGCTACAACTAGTAATAGCTTGCTTGTCTACTCCAAACCAAAATAGCATCAACACTCAACCAAAAACTAGCTTATGCTTCTGAAGAAGGGAGGTTTATATAGGAAATACAGATGGAAGATGGATCCTCCTTTCATGGGAGAAGCACTTATCCCTTGAGGTAGTTCCATCATTATAGGGGAAAGGAGACTAAATTGTCATCCTCGACCCCACCCGGCCAAACCATTTACAAGACTTCTATTACAAAGCTTCTAGAGCTGGAAGCTTCAGCTCTAGTTTAAAAAAATTTCCAGAACAGGACCAGCATGACTGGAACACAGCTCAGTCACTCCAGTAAGCAGGAGGAGTAGTGCTAATCTCTGCACATCGGCACAGGGGAGACAAAGGTTATTAGTGTTAGTCTTGTAAACTGGGCAAAAGAAAATTTTCAGGGGAAATGATCTGCTCATGGAGAGGGAAATAATGGGAGTTTCTTCATGAAGGCAAAGCATGTGGGGTTCACTATAGAAGTCCTCCAAGATCAAGGAATGGGAAGTACAAGAACAGTGACAAAATGTTTTGTAATAGATGCCCCCTAATGCGTGAAGGTCGAGCTGGAGTGAAGGATGAAATTCTTTATAAATCAATGCAGGGAACCAGTCTGCCATCGGAAAACCTGTAAGAAAGTATAGATACATATACATAAACTGAGATCTCTATCAAATGATACATGAATCGTGGTATGGATGTAGCCATCCAGAGAATGATCATGTAAATGGATCCAGGTATGGGCACAACCATCCATCAAAGAGGATCATAATGAAACCAAGGTATGGTCGCAGCCATCCAATAATGAGAAGGATCACATATGATAACTCATGGTCTAGTCACAACCAGCCATTTGAGACAGACATGCATATCATCATAACCATGTCACATCACTTCACAACCTGGACTTTCGTGATCTGAGTCCAGGGTCTTGCACTCCAACACGACCCAATCAAAGTACCGATCCTAGCATGCGAATAGATGTGTTGATGTCAAACATGCTAGAAAGTCACCTGATTACCAGTCAATGATGTAAATTGTTAACAAGCGTGAGAGAACACACCAATAATGGCAATAGCCCTCAAGGTGTTGTCAGCGTAATTCACAGAATGTGAATATAGGAACTGAAGTCGAACACCCATTAAATCACTTGATCGAAAGCCAATGATGTGAAATTGTCATAGAGTGCGAAGAACTTACCATTAGGGCATGCAAGCTCTAAGGTACTGGAAGGGAGTCTCTTGGTCAATGTCCTAGATAATGAGTTGAAGTTAATGGAAACTGACCATGTCAAAGGAGGGCCATAATGAATCCCACATCATCGAGACAAGACGAGAGGATGCAAAATGACTTTGGATGATATAGAGAATCAGAGGTAGTTGTAACTGCAGAAGAACAACTCTTGAACATATCAGTGACACAACTGAAAGTTTGGCAGCTTTTGGATCCATGGAATCGGTGGTCATGATGACGTGGTAGAGATCAAATGGAAGGATAAAATAAATGGCCCAAACCAAGGAATTTCAATGATGCAAAGGAGGATGTCACAACCCGACATGAAGCAAAGAGTGTCATGTTCAAGAGTGAGCTGCCAACACGACTGATAGATTTCCAAATTTTCCCCCACCATTTCTGGCAGGTACCCGAATTATTTTTTAATCACAAGCTTGAAGGGTATAGCACATGCTTGCACTGTAAGCTCATCCTTCGAATAAATTGACCTAGTAAGTTTAACGAGCCCTAGGAAGCAGAAGCTCATGTCCATCATGATGACGAATCCGATGTCGTTTAATAGTTTAACAATTCCGACAAAGGTGTAACTCAGAATCTTTTTCATGTTTAGAGAGTTTGAAAAAGATACGTAAAAGAAAACTCCACATGGTCCCTTTTTGTATGTTTGTGTCTCTCGAGCCTGAAATGGTAGAAAACAGTACTTGATAGAACTGCTTGACCATTTCAGTCAAGGAGTACCTTTTTTGTAAATAGTGCCTCCCAGCCTGAAAAAGAGATAAACTTATACTTGGCACATGACATTTCACATCCATTAACGAGTTCAAAACGACAAGGGATTGACCATATTTTTGCTTTTAAAGGTTCGGAAAAGAACTCAAAGCAGACGCCCCATTTTTATTCTCTTTAATGAGTCAAAAAGGGAAAAAATGCTCTACAATCTTTTCATATGAGTTTAACGAGTCGAGAAAAGAGCTTAAACATGACGCATCATCATCGTCGAACATCCATCACCTGTCGCTGCACAAGTAAGGTAAAGTGTATTATCGAGTCCTTGAGGCAAAATAGGTCAAAATATTTACAAAATTTGATATTTTCATGAAAAAATGAAAAAATAGGAAAGGTAAATATATGTTTACCATTTACCATTTTACCTTTGTTGTGAAGACTTTTTACTCACTTTTGCCCTAATTGTTCCAGAGTAGATTGCGGGAGATTCGTGAGGTCAATTGACGAGCTTCCAATTCCAGATAATAGCCGAAGCCCTGAGCTCCATTTCCACGTTATTTATTCCTACTTTTAGTCATTTTTTTAGTCTTTTAAGGAGGTTTTTGAAAATATTTTTCGCACTCGGTTGGCATAATTTCTGGGCACGGAATCATGCCAGCCGAGGGTGATTAATAAAGCCACCCATGTCGATCAGTACAACTATTTTTAAAACAAGCACATTGATGCCATGGATAGGGAAAAACCCTATTTTCTCAAAAACTGACTGTTTAAACTTGAATTTTATGTGCCAAGGATGATTATTGACTCAAATTAATGGCTTTTGCAGGAGAGAATCACTGAAAATGGTGATTTGGAAAAAACGGGAACATGAAGATGTTGAGACCTAGGCAATGAATGACCCAAATTGCCTGGAGGCTTTGAGGACTTGTGGGCTCCTCAAATTATTCGTTACACCAGGGATGCGGGTCCAACTCGAGTTGCTTCGATACCTTATTAATCTTTGGGACATTAATCAGGAGATTTTTGTCATTGGTGACTAGGAGTTGGAGTTGAAAACTTTAGACATATACTTCATCACTGGATTGTCTTACAGAGGTGACCCAGTGAACTTGTATGAGTCACATCCGATTGGGGCAAGCATATCTTCCTTGCTTGCTGAACACTGCCCTGAGGCCCTAAAATTCAAGAGTGGAAAGATATAGATTTCCAGTGTGTGGGATTTGACACTGAGGGTGCTTATGTTGACAATCAACAGAGTGGTGGGGTCACAAGTGGAACATGAGACTAACAAGTCAAAGTTCCTTTATGCTATGGACTACACAACTCCTACGATCTTCAACTGGGCAGAGGCCATGAAGATGAACATCAAGCACTAGTTGTCCAAAGCAATTTTGCTTTGGATCTCTACTTGTGACCTTCTTCCTAGAATGAGTACTTCTGTTCCAGTATCAGTTGACTGAGGTAGATCCTCCTATGCCACACGACCCAGAGATGGCTCGCTGGAGTCGTTTGATGCCTAGGATCACTGGGGGTCAGCATATGTCATACCAACCTACATTCTTCTCATGGCTACAACAACAGAATATCGTCGTGGACGACTGGCCATACAGTGGCACTAATTTCCATGGGGATCCAAACATGCCCTTACCAGGAAGGAGGAATTTGATGACGAAGATAAAAAATAAAATTTTTAATTTTGAGATTTTTTTAATTGTTTTTGGTATATATGTGCTTATAACATTTCTCTTGTTCATGCAGATGTTGGACCAGAGCGGCCAGCTAGGATGTCCCCGATAGCCAGGCGCATTCCCAGCCCTATCGATGATGTCTCCCCTTATCACAAAGGGAGCGATAATGAGGGGGAGATCATGAGGAACCTTGACGGGTTAACTCATGGTATCCCAGAGTATGCTCGGGTAGGAGACATTCCCCGTTAGTACCAGAGACACATGGTGGGAGTCTCAGATCGGATCCACTAATTGTTGAGTCGTGTTGCACAAGCTGTCTCGTGCTACCATGATCACCATGTTGATTAGTTCCTAGGTCTAGTACTTACCTATTTTTTGAGGCCTGCACGCCACGGATGTATGTGACCTGTGAGCCGCCGATGTTATTTTAGACGCACATGTTATTTTTTGGGGTTCTGATGTATCAAACATTCTCACCATATATATATATGTGTGTGTGTGTTGTATTTTCCTGTCTATTATGGTACAAATGGTTTGTTTTATCTTTTACATGTTTTGTAAATGCCTATTAAACATGTAATTATCTAATGCATCTATCAATGTATTCATGCATGTAGGAATATGATGATATGTAATATAATCAAAATTCCTTTCTAATATATGGATACAGAGATACATTCTCAATATTTGAGGGTTCCTAACAGAATATTGCCCGTTGTGTTGAAGAATGACAAGCTGTGAATCCAGGTGACAACCAATTCTCTGATGCCTAGAGCGATGGTTTCTGACAACAATTTGATGACCGCACTGTATTTAGCAATGTTGTTAGTTCTGCGACCTAACTAGCATAGAAATGTTTAGGGGCGAATGTTCGCCCTTTGGTGAAATTAAGGGGTCTTAAATTTTTAGTGGGCGAATATTTTGTATCATAGTACATTTTTACAAATCACCTCAAATAGCCCACCTTATTTTAAGGGAGAGGGTAAAAAAGGTAAATTTAGCCCTTGAAATTAGGAGTTACAACCTTCAATTTGCCCATTTTCAAGAATAGGCTTTATTTAAGTGAATCCTATGGGCCAAAGGCCCAAATACCATATTTATAAAAGAGGTATGGTAAATTAAGTCACCTTATATACATGCAAGAGTGTAAACAAATAAAAATATAAGTAAAGTGGAGGTATGGTAAATAAATAAAACATATTTTTATACTTACTCAAAAGGTATGGTAAATAAATAAAAATATAAATAAACTAGACACATGGTAAATAAAAAAAACCTCTTTTTATATTTAGTCCATAACCCTCATTCTATTTATGAAGGCTCAAGAAAGAGGTTTTATTTAAGTGAATCCTATGGGCCAAATACCATATTTGTAAAAGAGGTATGGTAAATTAATAAAAATATAAATAAATGAGAGGTATGGTAAACAAATAAAACATTTTTTTATATTTACTCCATAAGTCACCTTATATTTAGGAACACCCAAAAAATGCGTTATATTTAAGTGAAACCTATGGGAAAAATACTATGGGACAAATACCATGGACTAGATTGTTATTAATACCATGCAAAAAAACATTATTAACCCTAATATTAGTATTAATAAAAATAAAAATAGCACATGGTATTGACCCATGGTATTCACCAAAATGGCACATGGTATTGACCCATGGTATTCACCTGGAATGTGGCCTATTTAAATGGGGGAATTAAACCAGCATAGATCCATCTAGATCCATCTTTACTCTGGATCTACTAACCCCGGAGAGGTATCAAATATTGTGATATGCAAACTAGCATAGAGTGAAAAAATATTTGATCCGATAAAGAGTAAAAATAGATGTTGTAATTTAATGTATGTTAAACATTTTAGCTTGGTTAAAATAAAAAATAAAATAAAAATCAACTATTAATTTTATTAATTTTTATAAATTACTAATAGTAATTTTTAAGCTCTAGGTTTATGATAACCCATGGTATTGACCCATGGTAATACCATGGTATTCATGTGAGCATAAACTATTTAAAGGGGAAATTCTATCATCTTAGATCCATCTTAATTCTGGGTCTACCAAGTGCTCAGAGCAATAAATAGATTTCATCCCCCTAAGAGTCGTAGATGTGGAGTTAAGATGGATATCGGTTGGTTTTTATGATAATGAAGATATTAAATAGACTTTTGTAAAAACATCTTAACGTAAATGGTTAAATCATAGACATTGGACAAGTATATTTGTATACTTCTGTTTTAAACTAAAACAAATCCAGGGCTAAAAGGAATGGATTGATTGCACTAGTCATCCTTCTATAACTTTCCAACATATGCTGGAGTAAACAGATTGTAATTTGGGTAATTTTTGTAATTGCAAACAGGAACATACTTGTGTATTGGCAGGGTCGTTACGAGGTCCCTAGAAGTGATGAATTTGAATTATTCTTGGTTTTATATATAGTATTAGGTTTTTTCTCATGCTTTCTGTGAATGGCACGGGTGAATTTTATCCTACACCCACTAGGTTATCGATATGTAATTTTGGTAATTTTGATTTCAAAAGATATTTTAAAGAAATGCAATGATTTCATTTGTGTATTCAATAAACACAAGATTTTATAATTAAGTAAAATATTCGCCATGCCTGGTGAGAGATTTGCCAAAAAATTATATATACATATCATATTATTGATAAAATAGCCTTCCATTTTTCCTATATACCATGGAAATTCGCCCATTTATTATACATGTAAATTTAGGGGGGGTTCTTAAAATTTTCCCTGCTAACCAGATACCTTGAAGGTCAATCAACTCACCATTAGGGTCAAAAATAGCCCATGCTACGGATGATAAGTTTAAGGTACTACAGTAAGCACCATCGACAAAACCAACGTGACGAGTCGCAGACATCTGCAAAGCAAGAAAATCATAGTAAACAAGAAATTTGTTTGAAAACTATCACATAAAACCATGTTGTCCAAAAATGAATCACACACTAATGTACATAAGTAACCATGCAAGATGACCTAGGCATAGTACTTTTTGAGGTAAGAGTTCATGCTGGGACTCAAGTAATCAATCAACTCAGAAGGACTCTGAAGTTTGACCGTTGCCATGATGAGTAAGCATTGACTCGGCCAAATAATAGAGTAGAACTCATATAAGGCTTTTCCCCCATGCCCCCTAGGTGAGGGAGGGTTACGAGTCAAAGGACAATCGGGGAAAGCTTAGGGAGGGTAAAAACTCCTGAACCCATGAAGGGATAAAGGTGCCCTCAGTTGAAACATCTTGACCACGTTCGGGTAAACTGACATGTCAATAGGTAATGGAGAAGAGGACTCTTTGAAAATTGTAGACATGACCACCAGGCGATGCAAGAATGAGGAGTGATGATGAGTATCGATCCATGGAGGTTCCTCGACAGACATGATTTCCATGATACCTTCATCAATAAGGAAGGTCTCACCTAAGGCATCAGGTGATTCCAAAGTGCCAAGCCAAGGGGACTGAGAGTACGTATTGAAAGAGGTCTTCGACATATGAGAATTAGAGGATGCAGAGTTTGAAGCCAAAACAATTTCCATGCAATTGACTTCGGAGAGACTAAGTGGCATAACCTTGCCCCAAGTATCAACAAGATCTGGTGCAGGTATGACCCAGGGATCATATTTGACCAAGATCATGTTGACAGAGGCAACATGAGGAGGTGGAAGTGGAAAAATTCCCATTAAGGAAAAATATTTGAAGAGACCTGCCCCAACACTCTCATAGGGAGCACCAGAGTGCTTGATGTACGGAACATTGCCATCCAATGAGCAAGAGGCAAAGAAAGACAACTGGTCGACATTGACAATCTTCCCTTGATGGGGAAAACGAATCATGCGAAATAAAGAGGAGGCCACTGCATGCATGGCATGAGTCCAACATCGGTCGAGTAGAAGATTGTAATTGAGATTGGTGTCAACAATCTCTACTTGAACTTACATTGTCTTGCCTTCCAAGGTGATGGAAAGGTTAGGTAAAACACCGAAGGGTCACGAATCACTCCCATCGAAGGCTTCCAAAGTGTTTGGAGAATGGTTCAGTGCAAGAGAACCAATAGCCTTCCAACATGCAGTTGACATGATGCAGGTGGAAGCACCTTCATCGATGACAGTGCGGTGGATGGTCTTCTCATTGATGATTACCTGAATAAGAAAAGCAATCTGATGAGGGAGTCGAGGAAGATGGTTCTCTAAATCAAAACATATCAAATTGGAATCGGTGGGATCGATGCCCCCGATAGCTGACAACAAAGATTTCCACTACGATTGGTAGCTTTGGAGTACATCGAGAGCCGACATGGCTGAAAATGCCTGAGTCAAATCCTCAACAATATTGTAGTGCTGAGCAGCTCTGGCATTGGGATTATACGAGTATTTTCATAGTACACCTCGAGAGGGTGGCCATGTATTGGATTCAGGGTTAGGGCGCTCAATTTGTAGGGGTCAGAACTTAGGGTAGAAGAAGAAGGTGCAACTTCTTTCTTTTCCCAGCTACTAGAGCTGGAGTTTTATAGTCTTTTGATCGGGTAGCCACATTAATGGCATGCTCATCATGAACACTTGAGATTCAGAGGAAGCAAATCGGGGTTGGTGTACCATTTGGGTCTGTTGAGACGGAAACAATTCTTTGAGGATAGCAGGGGTCCCTTTGAGCAGGCAACTAACTTCAGATCATCGAGAACAATGCTTGGTGTATTTATCTTCCTCGCAAATGAGGCAAGGATACTTAGGTTTCCATTGCGAATATTTGCCAACAGACGATTTGGGAGGACCCTGTTTTGGGGCATTGACTTTAGCTTTGTCTTTGCCTTTCTTTTTTCCTTTCAAGGAATTTTTCCATTGTGGTAGATTGGACAGTGTGGACCTCTAAGGTTTTACCAGGGCCAGGTGGATTCTGAGATGAACTATTAGGGACAACATTTGAGACCAAATTCTATTTGGAAGAATTCTTAGTAAGGGTCTGGGATACTAAACCAATAACTCCATCGACGAGAGGAACAACTGGTGACTTTGATGTTGTGGGATCTGATGATGGCCATGGTGCATTGGGTAGCAACTCACTTAAAGTGCCAGAATGAGAGTACACTAGATCCAAGTACTGGGAACGAGTGATGGCATGCTCTTCAGTAACACATCCACCCATAGCTATATCGTGAGGAATTGGGGCTATGAATGATTTGGTAAACCATTCAGTGAGCAACTGACCAGCAATCTCAAATTTGATCTGGTGACGTCTATGTCTCCATTAATGGATGTGATCAAAGATGTGTATCACAGTATCTTGCTTAAGAAATGTGAGAAAATAAGTGTCAGTTTCATAGTGAACCTGCAACTGAAAATGCATGAGGAAAGCCATGGCTAAAGAGTTAAAGTCATGGTAAGTACTTCAAGGTAGCTCAGTGTACATTTTGCTGCAGCACCCATGAGGGTTTATTGGAAAAGATGGAGATGAATGGAATCGTCCATGTATGAGTATGACAAGCACCAGAGGTGATATGTCATCACATGGGTATGAGGATCTTCTTTAGCTTTTCCATCGAACTTTGGGCAATCACTTGGTATCTTGGATGGCACCGAAGGCAAATACGAAAAATGAAGGATTGGATCATTCATAAGGCCCGATACATCTGGCAACTCAAGTGTAGCAAGAAGGTTAATTGGGTGTTAAAAGGCATGGGAGGTCGATAAGCGGGCCCATAGAGAGGAGCCCATCCCTGTCGGTAAGGACTTTGGCCCCATAGTGGGGGATTTTGTCCATATAGCATTTGATGCTACCCCCATTGTGGATTACCTTGACCATAGGGAGGATTTTGATCTTAAATACCTTGAAACTGTCTAGGCATAGGTTGTTGATATGCAACGTATGGGTTAAAAGGTTGTTGAGCGTGTTGAGCTTAGACATATGGATATGGGACCTGTTGTCATTGAACATACGGTTGATGAACTTGTTGTCCCTGAACAAGAGGATTTTGGACCTGCAGTCCTTGGGGATAAGATTTATACACTTGTTGCCCATGGACATAGGGATTTTGTACTTGATGCCCTTGGCCGACAACATTCTAAACCTGTTGACTTAGGACATGAGGATTTTGGGCCTGCTACTACAGGACTTGACCTTGACCCTGCCCCTACAAGGGTTGACCTTGTTGATATCTATACAAGGATTGTTGCTGCCCTGGTTGGTTTTAATGTTGCAAGGGTTGACCTTGGGGTTGCGAAATGTGTCCTTGGGGCTGTAGAGGTTGGCCCTATGAGGACATTGGTTGAGAGGTGTGTAGAGAATATTGCATCTGCTGCTGCGCAACTTGCTACAACTATTGTAAGGATTGACCTTGCGGTTGTTGCAGGTGACCTTGATGAGGGATAATTCTCCCTTGCTATTGCGCGGATAGCCCTTGTTGCAACAAAGGTTTCCCTTGTGGTAACAAAGGCTACCCTTGTTTTTGTAGAGGTTATCCTTGCTGTTGCAAGGGTACTTGAACAATGCCTGGGAAATTATCGAACTGAATTTGGTCGTAGCCAGGCTAGATGTACTACCCAGATTGGAGGGTGTAAGGTTGATTAACCATTCCTTGAGAACCATATGGAACATAATGATTTTGGTATTGGAACTAAGCCCCATAGGGCTACTGATACTAAACATTTCTCGATCTAGATGAACCAATGAGATTTTGAACCTGTTGGTACTAGACATCGCTTGATCCAGTAGGATCAACAGGGTTATAAATAATACCAGAAGAAGGTTGGTTTATACCAAGCATGTGAGCTTGTGATACATTCACATTAGTGGCACCTGGAACCATAGAAACATTCAGGTTTTCCCCCCAGGCAGTGGCACAATTTGGTCACTGACTAGTGGGAAAGAGGAACTAATAGAGACAATCTTTGAAACTGTCGGTTGTGTCTGACGGGTAACTGGGATCGATGATACAAGAGTTTTCGGAATGGTGGGTTGCACCGAGACTGAAGTAACAGCCTGTTGATAATTTGTGTTCGTAATGAATGGACCTAACATAGGCCTAATGCCTGACGCCCATACAAGATTATAGTAAAGGCACTAGGTGTACTTGAAACCAAGTGTGCCAAAGACACATAGTTGGGTGGCAAACTGGCGGGAATACCTTCCGAAAAAGGAAAACCTTTAGGAGGAAACTGAAATTGCAATTCTTCCCCCTCAATAGTGTGCGGAGTAGAAACTTCGGACTCATCCAGAGATGTGACTGGAGCATTGCCTTTGGGTTCCATGTTTGAAAATAAATGACGATGAATGGCCGAACGAGTACGAGGGGATAGTTCCAAAGGTACATCCGACTGGTCGTAAGGACTGTAAAGACATTGTGGCGATATCACAATAGGGTCAAACAGAGGGCTTAGAAGATAGATAACTAGTCCAAGCTAACCATCAGTGGTCGACAAGCTCTCTAGAGTTTGAACGGGGTTCTCTGGAGATTCTAGGCCAAGATAAGCATATGACCTAGTATCAAAAGTAGGAGGAGGACAATACGACAATGGTTGAACACTCAAAACAATTGCAAGCTGAACATTTTGGTCCTCAACTGACTCTAGTAATTCAGGAAATGACTGCTCAAAAAATCTTTCAGACAGAGGAGAGGAAGAGGAATTGGGTGAACCAAATGGTTCAGCCATGATGACCTTGTCTTAGCGGATGGAACAAATAAATTCAAGGATTTAAAATGTTCTTTTAAGGAAACTAACTATTTTGTCTCAAAAAGAGTGATAGGATGTTTTGGATCGTGGGCAATCAATTATTAAGATGCATAAAAAACTGATGCTCTTTCATTTTTTAAGAGTTGAGAAAGAAACAAAGATGACTCCATCACTTTCGATTGGAAACGAGCTCAAAAGGACAAGCGATAAAATGATCTTTTAAGTTTAATGAGTCAAAAAGATCAAATGACTACTCTGGATGATCTAGGTAAATAGGATTACCAGGCAACCATGAACTACAGAATTCCTCCTGGCGAACCAAGAAGTATGAGCAGACAATCTCTCCAAATGTTGTGTTCAGTGTATCACGTTTGCAAGGCGGTTGACTCAGCTTCCCAAGGATAAAAGGATTGTAGCCTAGTGGGGTCTCCCATTATATACTCGATGGTATGGGGAGCACAAATCCATACTAATGTTTTCTAATGCTGAAGCTAATGGCAATTGCTAGGTTTAAAGACGTCAGAACACATATCTAGCCTAGACCTTCTAGATATGATCATTAATGTCAAATGTGCCTTAGGTTAATTGAATTCACTTTAAATTTGATCTTGAGTTATGTTTTAGTTTCCAGTCTTAGCGATGCTATTCGAAAAACCTTAATTGCAACTAAGTGAGACAAGACCCTTTCAATCCGATAGAGAGGGTAGAAACTACTCAATCAAATCCAAACAATCAAGCAACTGAAAACGAAATGATCTTTCACTACCTTACTTTTTCAAAAAATAAACTAATGAAAAATTCATTCCAATTCCTAATTTCTCAACAAGCACTTTTTTATTAGTCCTTTCGAAAACAAAAATTCTCTTCCTTTTTCAAATGACAATGCAATTCTAGTCTTTCAAATGACGCAAATTATTGTAACATAATGATGCAACAAGCTAGAATTTCATACTTTTCATGAAGCAATGAAACAAACTTTTTGAATATGATCTTTCAATGAAACATTTTCAAGACAATAAGATCTTCAAGAAAATGAAAACATGAAAATAGAAGTTCATTCAGGTCAATGAAACACCAACTTTATCAAACACAAGACCAACAATGTAATCTATGTCGGAAAAGAAACGTTTAGGCAATCAAACGAAACTTTTCAAACTTGTGCAAAAGAGGTCAAAGTCGTAAAAAGGACCAAAAACAAAATGCAAAGAGTAAGCATACCTACAACCCGACTTAGTGAGTTCGCAAACTGCTGAATGGATGACCAACTAAATGCCCTAGTGTCGTTGGCCACTCAATCACTCAATCCATCAGGTAGAAAGATGATAAGCCAACAAGAAAACAACCAAATGAAAAGTAGCTTTCTAATCCAGGAGAAAATGGTCCAAAAGGCTTACAGGGTCAAAACCACAAGAGCAAAACACACTGGCCAAGATTGGGGTCAAGCCCTAATCTTCACTTACAGGCATCGATGCGACTGCCTCATTGACAATAAGAGCCAGAGGCTGGTCGGCACGATTGTTTCTCAGCAACTTGCCCTGGTCAATTCGATCGTTAGCAGATTAAGCACGCTGATCGAGGTAGCTAAGGAAAAATAAAAATAAAAATTGAAAACAAGGACCAGATCTGCTACTATGAATTTTAGACTCAAACCAGTAAACAGGAGAAAATAAAAAAACCAAAGGGAAAATGTGGAACTAGTAAAGTTCTCATGGAATCATGAAATCCAAGACAAACAAAAGGATTGGGATCATCAATGGAGTTTCCAATTTGTCGTGAAGTAAAATTATAAGTGCAATCACGAACAAATTCCTCTAGCTCGATGATGGGTCTAGCCACAATAGATACATTCAATAGAAGATTGACTTAGGTTAGAATCAGTCAAGAGGACCTACCTCTTGGTTCGCTTATCCTGCTTGATGATGTCCTTACTTGCTTGCTCCAACTATCTCCCGCTTCCTTCTTCAAGCTCCTGAAACAAGTAAACAACAACAAACAACAAACATAATAATAAACAAATTTCAATTCAACCTACTTAACAAGTCAAGAAACATTAAGCCATGAATATGTAATATTACAAAAAATGTAGGAAACCAATAGATAGTTGCATGTATTAATATCAAAGAGAGATTACAACCATTGCATCTTGATGTTGTAGTCTTCCTCTGACAAGACTAGGTTCCCACACACTTCTGCTAGCATTCCATGATGGCCTCAATCAACAATAGTTTTAAAGCTCTTCCCTTTAATATTCACTCCAAACCAAAACACACTTCTCCCTAACACAACTAGATAGCCACAACTAGTAATAGCTTGCTTGTCTACTTCAAACCAAAATAACATCAACACTCAACCAAAAACTAGCTTGTGCTTGAGAAGAAGGGAGGTTTATATAGGAAATATGGATGGGAGACGGATCCTCTTCTCATGGGAGAAGGACTTATCCATTGAGGTAGTTCCATCATTATAGGGGAAAGGAGCCCAAACTATCATCCTTGACCCTATCTGATCAAACCATTTACCAGAATTCCGTTACAAAGCTTCTAGACCTGGAAGCTTTAGCTCTAATTTAAAAAACTTTCCATAATAGGACCGACATGACTGGAACATAGCTCAGTCGCTTCGGTCGGTGTGAGGAGTAGTGCTAATCTCTGCACATCATCTTGAGAGAGATAAAGGCCATTAGTGTCGGTCTTGTAAACTGGGCAAAACAGAAGTTTCAAGGGAAACAGTGCAAAAGGGAAATGATCTGCTCATGGAGAGGGACACAATGGGAGTTTCTTGATGAAGGTAAAGCATGTGGGGTTCACTTTAGAGGTCCTCTAGGATCAAGGAATGGGGAGTACAGGGACAATGACAAAATGTTGTGTAACAGGTTGATTGTCGAGGTAGCATATGTTCCACCCCTGGGCTCACACTTGGGGAGGCGACCGAGAGGGAGTTGCGTGTTGCTTTTTCAACTCGACAACTCAAGGAGTTAAGGGAGAATTAGGTGCAGGGGATAGTAGTCCTTTTTGGTAGGATGATGTTGAGAATTCTGGCAGTACCCGTGCTCATAATTAGGAGCGGGAACAACAAATCTTGTTGTGTGATTTGGCAGGCATAGATCATTTGGTTATTTGCGACTCAGGTTCTTGATGCTAGGTGTCTACCTATAGGATACCTACAAGAGACAAAGACGGGGCACAAAGTGGTCCCAACAGCTAGTAGCATAACACAACAGCAAGTAGAGAGAATTTGGGGTTGTGGACCTCTAGTATAGAAATGGGACTTGTTGTTCCTTAAGAAACCAATTTCCTGGTTGTAGGGAAATTGTGCCTAAGACATTAATAAATATTATTTAATGTCACTTATTGTTTGTTGTGTTCTCAAATGAAGGAACTGGAAAACTTGGTCTTTAACTCTTAATATATGTATGACCAGAACATCTCAAAATGCCATTTGTTGCTAGATATAAATGGTGAATGAAGAAAGTTTGAAGGAAAATTGAAAGATAATATGTTGATCTTTCACAGAAACCACTATCTATAACTTAGAGGAAATATGATAATGAGAACTGCATCATAGACAATATGCTAGTCTTTCATAGAAACTATTATCTATAACTTAGAAAGGAAATGAGGACTTCAAGTATAGGAGCACTCTTTTAAAGAAGTTTAACTTTATCTACATAAGAAAATAAAGACCTGCAGCTTCATTACTATACTTGAAAAGAAGAAAACATAGCATGACACATGACAGAAAAGCCTACAAAATTATATGCAACAACTCATGGAAACTTCTAATTTTTTCATTAATAAACGATGGTATCAAGAATACAGTGGCCTAGTCTCTGGGTTCTCCAAAATTTTGACCCTTTCTTAGTAAATTTTTCTCTTTTTATACATTATGGAATAGTTGTTGATTTCTGAAACTGTCCAAACTATCTAACTTCTTTTCTAACTATATGAAGTAAAAACTATTACATAATTTAACAGAGGGTAAAAGACACCTCCAAGAACATGAAATAACAAAAACATAACTGAATTTAGAAGGCTAGATGGCTCTGTTTATCTGCTGTCGAATTCCTCTATAAATGCCCTAATGATGCTTAATTCATTTTAGCTGTAATGGAACACATTTATTTTGTACAATATTGGTCTTACATGACCATTCTGATTGGCCAAAATCAAAGAAACATATCAGATTGTATTCCTCTTCAGCGTCGGCTCTAACCCGGACTATCCACTTTACACAGCGAAATTAACACGAACCTCTGACTAATACAGAACTCAAAAGAGTTAATTCTGCTTTATAAAACTGTTAAATCCGCCTGTATAGTGCTCCATTGACTTCCATTGCAAATCGCAATCAGCCTGATATATCATTGCAAACTTAGCTTTACGCACCCTTAAGCTACATAACTATGGTAGTGTTGGACTTATGAATAAATCCTTCATATTTGCGCTTTTCCATTATATACCTTTTATAATGAAAATATGCCATAAACATGCCTTTTTGCTTTTAATACGAGGTCCACACAACTATCAAAGCATTCTTTTCCCATGATGAATCCCCACCGTAGATCTGCATTTAGTAGATCAGATGGTCCACACAGATTTCGGATGGGACATAAGCCCAGAGAATACCCACCCAAAATGGGCAGTTTCCTCTCTCCACCTGACCGCTACGTGTTGAATGCTGAGTGGAATCAAGTGAGTTCCAATAAAAGCCATCTACCGCTTTTGCTCTGCCCAAAAACCTGTCTTATAACTTGAAAACTGCCTTTTCGCATGCCTTACGGATCTACCAAACTTATATAACATAATATATATCACTATTGGATCTAGCCCACGATCAGCATGTCATATATATATATATATATATATATATATATATATATATATATATATATATATATATATATATATATAAAGTGCTATGGGATGATTGCGAACCCGCTGGGGTTTTAAATATAATATATATATGCTTTGAGTCTGGCAATCTGGCACTCGCTTTCTATTATAATCCTTTATAATAGAAATATATATAAAACTACGTAAACAAATATATATGAAGGGCCTTTGATATATTAATAAAAACCTTTATAACCTGCGATAAGATGGATGCACTGAGTTATAAAATATAGCATATAAACTTATTGGGTTTGGAATCCCCATCACTCATTGCAATCGGTGCTTTCCTTATATATATATATATATATATATATATATATATATATATATATATATATATATATGTTATGTGATATGACAAGCCCACCGCAACTATAAAACATAATATACATTATATCGGGTCTAGTCTACCATCACTCATCGCAATTGGTAATCAGTGAATGAACCAACATATGTATTCAGTGCTTTACGAACCCATCGGGCTTTTAAATATAACATAGATATGTTTTGGGTCTACCATCATAAATCGCAATTGGTGGATCTATATACATATATATAACTTTGGACCCGCCGAACTTTATAAGACACAACTTTTAGTATTTTGGGTCCAGTGTTAACTCCTTAAGACTTGTTTCCTTTGTAAGTCCGATATATTTCTTTATTTCAATATGCACATATATATATCAGTTATGGCTTCATTTATGTTGTGATTTAACTTTATCACATGGGCCAATTCCTTTATACTAGTTCCTTTTGTGATTTTGATGTATTATAATGATTAAATACCTCATTACTTTTATACTTTGTGGTGTACACAATATATAGGGCTTCTTTGAGGTTAAACCCCCTTAATGATTTTAGGCCACACATTGTGATAAAAATGAATAATAAGCTATAAACCCAATATAAGCTACAACATCTAGCTCTAACTAGGGATAGTGCTTTTGTCCCAAAAGCACTAAGAACCACAGATCAGTGCCTTATCCATTGGGAATGAAGTCATATATTGCTTCGCCAAGTCTTAACTGTGGGAAAATCTGTATAGTGAACCCACACCAATATCTATAGTGATTAAATGCTTGCGCTCTAATAACAAAATATTAAGAATCATAGATCAGTATCCTTAGTTGGGCATGGAGTCCAAAACTGTGAAAACCCTTAAATCTGACAAGTGAAACCTGACAGTCTTTAAGTCTAACACCTCTACAAACTAGTTTCCAACTAGGAAAGTCCCCCTTATTCATCAACTAATAATTAAACTAAAGAACTGCAACTGGAAACCAAATGCTCAACACCTGAGCTTATTTATGTGCAAGACCCTACATACGTACATGACTAATCTCCATTAGGTGAAGTTAATCTTCCAGTGGTACCAGGTTAGCATCTGAGTGCCTGATATAGAACCATTCTGCCAGTTAATCTTGAAAAAATAATTCATTCTTAATTTCTCCCAAGTTCCAATGTTTTGATCCTGAATGTGTTCATCCTGTGAAACCTTCCCTGAGTCAACAACCACATCATTTGAATTAAAAAACCTTTCAAGAGGAATAAGTCCCTTTGACAGAATATTATCTTTCAATTGAAAGATCTTCTGATTTGCTATTGAATCTTTTAAACCACTGGCTCCTGCAAGTTCTGTTGTCTCTTCTTCTCCTGATCAATTTATGTGACTTGGAACTCTTCAACCATAGTCAAAATCTCCTTAACCTGCTGGTCATCTTCAAAAACTTGCCATTTCTTAACATTATCAGGAATAGAAGGTATGTGTCTCATTTCTAACTCATATCTTAGTCTTGAATTAATAGGAGGCTTGAAAATGATAGCAGCCACAGCCAATGAATCTGCTAATCTATTCTCATCTCTTGAAATGAATTGAATGTTAAAAGCTTCAAAGAATTTTTCAATCAAATCCCATACCTCATTTATGTATGCCTGGGGCCTAGGATGCTTTGTTTGGCAATGATATTTTATCTTCTTAATAATTAGTTTCGAATCTCCAAAAGCAGAAATTGGCTTGACTCCCATCTATTTGGTTGTTTGTAGAGCAATAATTAAGGACTCATATCTTGCCACATTGTTAGTTACCTCGAACTCTAATTTGAAAGAAAAAGGGAACATATTACCTCCAGGTGCAATTAGAAGAAAACCAACACCTGTACCTTCCTTGGAATAAGCTCCATCAAAGAAGAATTTCCACATTCCTTCATTTTGTAGCTCTGTAATTACATTGGCTGAAGCAAGTTGCTTCTGATTATCTTCATCCATCTTTGCATTATCATACAGTGTGAAACAAGCAAATTCATCCTTCTCTTGGCTATATACAGGTGAATTACTTGCTCCATTTATTGTAATTATTTTTACAAATCTAGTTTCTCTATACAATCTCCTCTTTTCCCCACTAAAAATTGGTATAACAGCATATGTAAAATCCAGTTTCAAAGCACCACCCAATTTAGCCCCCCAGGACCTAGATGGAAGCATTCCAAATCTATCAGGGATATTTGCTACTACTACATCCATGACAAAGCTTCTAGCTAGAATTTGGGCTAATGACACTACCAGATCCTCAATAACTCCCAAACATTTGACCTTGTTTGAATCAAAAGAATACAAATCCCTGTAAGGTTTGATAACTTGTAGATTTAGTTGCTCCATTACTGGCAAAGGCATAAGATTTTGTGAATCTCCCAAATCGAACATACAATTATGTAAGAGGAAGTCATGCACCAATAAGGAAATATAAAAAGGAGGTATTAAAGGGTCTACTTCCTCCACATCTGGACCAAAAACCACTACTGGTTTGTCTTCCTGCAGATTTACAGTGCTATTTATAATCTCATTCTCTTTCAAACTAACAAACTCAACAATCTCCTTTTGATAAATAGGTATTTTTGTCAATTCTACAAGAGGAACCTAAATTCTTACATTTTCCAACTCCTTAGTAAGACTAAACAAGTGACCCTGTTTAGCAGTCCTTTGATTCTCCTCTTCACCTTTTTTCACGATTGGGATTACTTGAGGAATTGAAACAAGTCTCTCCAAAGGAATTTTTCCAGTTTGATCTTGAGAAGACTCACCTTGAAGTATCTATGTCTTGCCATTTACATCCTGTTGTTGCTTTCCTTTATTTACTTGTTTTGCAGGCTGATATTCTTGTGGAGTCGCCTTTGGTGAGGAAGTTGAATTTTCTTGATTTCTTGATCTCTTCCTCAATCTCAAGTCATATTTCTTATGTAGTTCAGCCTGCATAAAATCAGAGAATTGCCTTCAATATTCATCAATTTTATCATGAATGGCATATGTTTCATCATATTCATACTCTTCTCCAAGTTCATCTTCATCCACTGCGTATAATGTAAAAATTTGATCTTCAGGATGCTCTTGTTTTTCAAGAGGACCTACCTCTATATATAATGGTGCTTGAATTTGATCTTGATCTTTTCTTTCCCTTTGCAAAATTTACAAAGGTTGTCTTCTGAATTGGGGATTAAAGTTCTTATTATACTGTGTTTGTCTCTAAGAGTTCTTATTTTCTAACTCTAACCTATTTAACTTATCTGATATAGTTTTAATTACATTACACATGTCCTCCAATGATTGACTTTGAGAGGATTCTATCTTTTCCTTTCCCTTGTCTTTGGTAGGCTATGTTTCTGGTGCTTTTCCTGTAGCCACCAAATTTGCTTCTATCTCTAAAGCATCTGTTTGGATTTGATCAAGGGTTGGAGCTCTTCTTTCCCTTAATGTGATTCCAAAATTTGATTCAAAAGCCCTTGCAAAAGTTATTTTTGCACCAGCAAGAGGAGGCTTAATCTCTCTTGGGAGACTATTGTACAATTTGTTAAGTCTTCTGACAAATTCGGCCACAGTTTCATCAGACTTCTTCTTTATGGCATTAAACTCTGTCAATGAATACCCATGGTCTCTTTTTTCTCCCAATCTCTGATTAAAAACATGTTCCATGTCTTCCCAAGAAGAAATGGTATTATTGGGAAGTCCTTTGAACCATTTCCTTGCTTCTCCATCCAAGGACTGAAAAAAGAGTCTTAGAACAACATATAAATGTTCAACATTTAGGCTTTCTGCAAAATTACAAAATACTACTACATGATTCTCTATTGTCTGTTCATCTTCTCTTGAAAAACGAGGAAACGTTTTGAGGTAATCATGTGGCATTTGATTGAACAGTTGTGGTAGTTGAAGAGGTGCATACCTATTCACTAAGAATGCAGGTGTTGCCATGTTTACTAAACTTTGATTACCACCATATGTGGAACTTGATTGAGAGCTAAATGGAATGTGCAAAGGAGTTAATGTAGTTATTGGTTGAGGTTGAATAATTACAGCAGGTGAATAAAAAGTAACAGACTCAAAAGATTGGTCTTGATAGCTAGGTTCCTGAAATGAAGATGATGAAAAAGATGACTCTCTATCAGATGAATGTTTAGATAAGTTGTTGCTTCATGCAGACAATGTAGGAATTGGTCTAGTTGAGATCACAGACTTCCTAACCCTCTGAGAAAATAGCCTTTCAGGATCTGAAAGAGCTTGAACCTTCTGTTGTGAAGTGTCTGATCTTGTATGGGGTCTTCTTGAAGCTAGAATTCTTGTTTTGATTCAAAATAGCCAAATATTTCCTCTTCACTAAACAACCAGAGGAAAATTGAAACCCAAAGAAAAATCTTCTTGTCTTCTCTCCCTAGCAATGACACCAATTAATGTTGTTCCTTAAGAAACCAGTTTCCTGACTGTAGGGAAACTGTGCTTAAGACATTAATAAATATTATTTATTGTCACTTATTGTTTGTTGTGTTCTCAAATGAAGGACCTGGAAAACTTGGTCTTTAACTCTTAATACATGTATGACCAGAACATCTCAGAATGCCTTTTGTTGCCAGATATAAATGGTGAATGAAGAAAGTTTGAAGGAAAAGTTAAAGATAATATGCTGATCTTTCACAAAAACTACTATCTATAACTTAGAGGAAATAGGTTAATGAGAACTACATCATAGACAATATGTTGGTCTTTCACAGAAACCATTATCTATAACTTAGAAAGAAAATGAGGACTTCAAGTATAGGAGCGCTCTTTTAAGGAAGTTTAACTTTATCTACATAAGCAAATAAAGACCTGCAACTTCCTTACTATACTTGAAAATAATAAAACATAGCATGACATATGACAGAGAAGCTTACAAAATTATATGCAACAACTCATGGAAACTTCTTATTTTTTCATTAATCAACGATGATATCAAGAATACAATGGCCTAGTCTCTGAGTTCTCCAAAATTCCAACCCTTTCTTAGTAAATTTTCCTCTTTTTACACATTATGGAACAATTGGATATCTGAAACTGCCCAAACTATCTAACTTCTTTTCTAACTATATGAACTAAAAACTTTTATAGAATTTAACAGAGGGTAAAAGAAACCTCAAAGAACATGAAATAACAAAAACATAACTGCATTTAGAAGGTTTTTTGGCTCTGTTGATCCGCTGTCGAATTCCTTTGTAAATGCCCTAATTATGCTTAATTCATTTTAGCCGTAATGAAACGTGTTCAGTTTGTATAATCCTGGGCTTACATGAGCATTTTGATTGGACAAAATCTAAAGAAACATACTGGATTGTCTTCCTCTTTAGCTTCAGCTCTAACCCTAATTATCCACTTTACACAGCGAAATTAACACGATCCTCTGACTAATACAGAACTCAAAAGAGTTAATTATGCTTTATAAACCTGTCAAATCTACCTATACAATGCTCTGTTGACTTCCGGTGCAAATCACAATCAGCCCGATATATCATTGCAAACTTAAATTTACACACCCTTAAGCTGCATAACTATGGTAGTGTTGGACTTATGTGTAAATCCTTCATATTGGCGCTTTTTCATTATATACCTTTTATAATGAAAACACACCATAAACATGCCTTTTCACTTTTAATATGAGCTCTACACAACTATCAAAGTATTCCTTTCCGATGGTGAATCCCAACCATAGATCTGCGTTTAGCAGATCAGACGGTCCACATAAATTTTGGATGGGACATAAGCCCAGAGAATACCCACCTAAAATGGGCAGTTTCCTCTCTCCACCTGACTGCTACATGTTGAATGCTAAGTGGAATCAGGTGAGTTCCAATAAAAACCATCTACCGCTTTTGCTACACCTGAAAACCTACCTTATAACTTGAAAATTTCCTTTTCGCATGCCTTGCAGATCTGCCAGACTTATATAACATAATAGATATCACTATCGGATCCAATCTACGATCGGCATGTCATATATATATATATATATATATATATATATATATATATATATATATATATATATATAGATATAGATATAGATATAGATATAAAGTGCTATGGGATGATTGCGGACTCACCGGGGTTTTAAAATATAATATATATATATATATATATATATATATTTATATAATATATATTTCTATTATAATCCTTTGAGTCCAGCAATCCATATATATATTTATATATATATATTTATATATATATATATATATATATATATATATATATATATATATATATAACTGCAGACCCATCAAACTTTATAAGACACAACTTATAGTATTTCGGGTCTAGTGTTAACTCTTTAAGACATGTTTCCTTTGTAAATCCAATATATTTCTTTATTTCAATATGCATATATATATATATCGGTTATGGCTTCATTTATGTTGCAATTTAACTTTATCACATGGACCAATTCCTTTATACTTGTTCCTTTTGCGACTTTGATGTATTATAGCGAATAAATACTTTTAGACTTTGCAGAGTAGACAATATATAGGGCTTCTTTGAGGTTGAACCCCCTTAATGATTTTAGGCCATACATTGTGATAAAAATGAATAATAAGCTTAAACCAAATATAAGCTACAATAGGATCCAAGGATCTAGTGGATTGGGGGGATAATCCAGTCTTCAGTGAGCCTGATCAAAATAATAGGCAAATTGATTCATTCACAGTCAGACACATGGGAAGTCACCATAGGGCAAGGCAGATTGTCTTTCAAGATTGGGACCATCCATGGCGCAATAGGCACTGGCACTATTGAGGTGCTTTGGCAGTTTGTGCCTAACCTCGATCATCACCTAGATTGTGGCCGAGAGTTATGTGAGAGGAGGTTATGGTACAAGTGTGCTAGACATTAGTGATGACTAGGGTGTCGCAGGGTCAACAAGATAGTTTCTTGCTATGTTGGGCATGGGGCCTAGCATCACAGTGCTTAGAGGTTCAATTACACATAGCGGTGAGCTGGTCTCTACAAGAGAGGGTCATCCAGATTTTCCACTAGGTTTCTGTGATTCACTGATGGAGAGGGAGACTTCGTTAGCATGGAAGGATGACCAACAAGAGGATTTGAGGAGGACCTCATGTAGGAGAGGCTTCATTCGTATGGGGATTTTGTTGTATCTTTAGGGGCCCATAATCAAAGTGCATGGGGTGGACTGTTTGTTAGGGAAGCTTATGAGGATTTGGATGGAGTTTTACATCATCAGGATGCTCTACTTATTGGCAGTAGATAAATGGGTTCTAACACTGCTATCTCGTAGGACAGTGAGTGGAGAAAGGGGTGATTCATGTTGATCAGGTTGACTTGGGATCCTACTATCAAGGGACTCCTTCACTATAGGATAGTACAAAGGTTAGGGATGGTCAAATGGAATATTTGGGACCCTGGTGAAGTTTAAAGAGGTAGTGGGGATCCACAGTCAAAGAGGGCGCTTGTTCATGCACTGTTTAAGGACAAGCAATTTTTTGGTGCATTGGAGGATTTTGTCAAATGAGGATGCTACTTGGGAGGGCAAGCACATACTTGAGAATCCAACACTAATGTTGCTTGGGGACAAGAAACATTTGGGAGGAGAGGACTATAATGTCCCTTCCTAAATTATTTTGGAACAAGATTATTTTCTACATTTTGGGGCCAATTTTGGAGGTGATGGGGCCTATTTCATTTTTATTAGAAGACTTAGTCGTTAAAATTAAGTTACTTTGGGATTTTGTTAGTAGCATGTGGGTCCACCCACATAAAGAAATGTGCACTCCCTAAGCCAATGGTTTGAAATGCATGAGAGGGAAAATTGAAGTCTTAGTGAGGGACCCATGAAGGAGGGAAAAATGCTCCACGAAATCTATAAAAAGGAGACAACACTCTTCATTTCACATCCATGGCTTATCGAATTTGATTCAGTTGCTCGAGATTTTTAGCCAGATCACTTGTTGTTTAGCAAGATTTTTCCAAGTAAAGAACTCCCCCTTTCTTCGGGGGACTTCAAGTGCCACCCTAGAGAGGTTCATCCATTATCATCTAAAGGAGATTTGTAGAGAGATTTCTAGCATTTGTATTCAGTTCACCCCAACAGTGCGTATTTATGGAGGACACAATAGTGGATCTAATGTGGCCATTTGCAACATTCTTCCAAAGGGCTATTTTTGGGAGAAATTAGGAGAAGAATGCTCAATATATTTTTTGGATATTGGGCGAGTTTGAGGGCTAGAAGTGGCAACAACATTCATGAGTGATTCTGTAGACTCTGTGGCCAATGCAGAAGAGAGAAACTAGGCATACGTGGGAGATAGAGTTTCAACCATTATAGCTATTGCTTTCTAGGATAAATAAGGGAAGTATTGGTGGAGTTGATTGCTACATTTCAGGAGTGCTTGGGGTGGATTTTGCTGGTAGTTTGACAGACACCATGCTTCAACATCTATTAGAAAGCATAGGGCTTTTGGGGATCGATTTTGGAAGGTCAAAACTAGGCCAAACCATTTATGGGTTTTTGTGGGTTTTGCTTGAGTAGCCTAGACATACATTTTCACAATTTTATGAGCACCGAAGGGCCATATATTTGTAGCAGACATTGTAGAATTGTTGGGTACTGCGCAGTGCCTTTTAGGGGACGAGTTTGGGAGGTCAAAATCAGGCCAAAGTATTCTGGGTTTTTGTGGGTTTTTCTTGAGGATCCTAGATATAAATTTCCAAAGTTTTCTTAGCACCAGAGGTGGGGCTTTTGCCATATCTTTATAGAAGACAATGCATAATTTTCAAGGACTGCATAGTGTAGCAGTTGGTCAATTGATTGTAGCTCTAGGTTGCCATTACTTCACCTGGGCTTTGCTCCGCTTGCCTATCAGGCAAGACCAGGTGAATTCCTTCCATATTTTGTACTCTTACACTAGTTTATAATAAAATGGCCCAGTTTGCTCCATATTTCTAATATTTATGGGCATTTTCTAATTTCTTTGAAATTTTTGTGGTGAAAATTTTTATTTGCTTTCATATCATTTTTTTTCCTAATTTGGAACATTACAATCACTTCAGATAATGGGAGTATTATAACTCTGCCCATGCAGTTCCTCGAAAGGACTCATCCTCAATGACTCTTGATAATTGTTTTTGTATGCAAACTCAACCAATGGAAGATACTCCTCTCATATTCTTAATTGGTGCATCACATACATCCTCAAGATATCGTCCAAGATCTTGTTGACCCTCTCTGTCTATCCATCTATTTGTGGATGATAAGTTGTACTGAAGGCCATCTATATACCCAAACCTGTAAATAGATCCTTCCAAAACTTGGAAGTAAACTTTGCATCCCTTTCCAACACAATCTTCTTCAAAACACCATGTAATCTCACGATCTCCCTAATGAAAACTTGTGCCACCTCACTAACTAAATATGTAGTCTTTACTGGAATAAAATGAGCTACCTTGCTCAACCTGTCGACCACGACCATAATAGAATCAAGTCGTTTCACTATCCTCGGAAGACCTGTAATGAAATCCATGGAAATAACCTACCATTTATATTCTAGAATTGGAATAGGTTGTAGCAGTCCACATGGATGCTTACATTCCACCTTTACCTACTGAAAATCCAAACATCTAGCCACAAACTCTGCCACTTCCTTCTTCAGAGTCAGTCGATAGTATAACTTCTTCACCACTATCAATGTCTTCTAACATCCTGCATGACCCGTGTATGTCTTCATGTGAAACTACCTCAGGATAATCTTCTTGAGCTCACTACAATTCGGTGCATAGATCCTGTCCCTGAACACCAAACCATCTGTCATGACATGATAGCCTACATCATGATCACCTATACCTTTACCTACACCTATACCTGTACCTGTACTTTCATGTAACCTATGCATAATATCCATATACCTATCATTCTATTCTCCTTCCTACAAGATCCTATCCTGTAACTTTGTCCCGTAAGAGCTCATAGCTACTATATGATTCACCTGTACCTTTCCCTTAATGAATATGATCTCGAAGTCAAAATCACTAAGGGTATCCAACCATCTGGCTTGCCTGGATTTTAGATTTGGTTGGTCAAACAAGTATCTCAACCCACTATGATCGCTCATAAAATATAAATCTCCTACCAAGAAGATAATGCCTCCACATCTTCAAGGCATGAATAATAGCTTCCAACTCAAGATGATGAGTCACATATTCTTTCCTATGCTTGTTCAACTTCCCTGACTCATAACACACCACTTGTCCCTCCTACATAAGGACTCCACTAAGTCCTCTCTTATACGCATCTGTACATACTACAAACTCTTTATTTGGATATGCAATATTTAACACTAGTGCATGTGTCAACAACTACATGAGTTGCTCTAAAATAGTTGCACATTCTTTTGTCCATTCAAACTTCTTATCTTTCCTATACAAGGATGTCATAAGATATGCAATGTGTGAGAAGTTCCTGGTGAACCTCCCATAGTAACCTACCAATCCCATGAATGATCTTTTGTAGCAGCTACAACCACCCTCCAAAATTTTGTCTTATCTTCATTTCAGAGCTTCCCTACCAACCATCCTCAATGGCATGTCTTGCACTATCAAGCACCTCATTTGCAGATGTTACATAAAGACTTGTTATCTTGTGCATGCAAGTTTGTTCCACCCCCTTCATAGGCTGCCTTTTGGACTTAGTGTCAGTTGCTGGTTGAGCAACTCCCTTTGGGAATTGCGCAATTCTGGAGGAGGGCCAGCCTTCCCTCCAGAAATTGTGAAAATCCAGTTGTACACCCTGCTAGGCTCTAGTATTGTGTAATTATTCCTGGCAGTATTCCTCTCAAAAATTACACAATTCATCCCAAGACAGCTACTCAACCCAGAAATTTCACAATCTTAGGTAGCAATCACCTGCTACTCTCAGAAATTGTGCAATCCCTCTGGGACACCCAACCTAGTATCTAACAGAAATTGCATAATCCCTCTAGGACACCCATCCTAGTAGCTAGCAAAAATTGTGCAAATCTAGCCAGGAAATCTGCTAGGCTTAGAAATTGTGCAATAAATTCAGATAAGCTTCCTTGAGAAAATTGTGCAGTCTGATCCAGGACAGCTACTCAGCCCATAAATTGTGCAATCCTAGGAGATAGTCACATGTTCTTCCCATAAATTTCCCAATCCCTCTGGGACAACCATCTCTGCTCACCACAAAAACTATGTAGGTTTTTATCCCAGGCTCGCACACCGATGCATGTGCCTTCAAGTTGACCAGTTCTCTTCGGGACCAAACAAAACTAATTTTAATGCATGAAGTGCTTCTCCCAAGGTAGCATGCAAAGGCATTCTTTGATTCAGTGATCTATTTTTAGTAGCTAGAGGTTACATGCAAGGATAATTTCAAAAACCTCCTGCCAAGTGTCGCTTTTCCTAGATTTGTGGCATGCACATCACAACCTCAATTTTATCAAAACTCATCAACTAGATGGTGCAAACCTCATTCCTCACATCGACCTTCCAGCTCTGACATCCGACATTGCATCTAGGAGTCGTCAGCAAATTCAACTTAGTTGTTTTGGGGTAACCCCACCTTTCATATCTTACATTGTTTTTTTGTCACGTTTTGTATTTTTCTTTGTGTGAGTGATGTCTGCTTGATTTCAGTGAGCGATTTTTGTTGCTTTGATGTATGTGATCTTGTAGAAGCATCATTTCAATTTTCATTCGCATCTCACTGTTGTCACATGCATGACAGTTTTTTTGCATAGACAGTCGCCATTGTGGGGACTCACTTCACACACATGCATGTTTTCCCATTTTCTGAATCCTTCACTTGTTATTTTCATGAATGATCATTCACTCTTGTTTGCACTCATCTCACCATGCATCCAACTTCTCATGCTTTTAGTCTCCCATCAGCGGGTCTGGGCTGCCTTGGCCCGGACCGTGCCCTTCCTAGGTAGCACTGCACATTTACGGAAGCAAAGGCTTTACCATCCCTCTAGAAATCATGCAAATCTAGCCCAACACTAACCTCCAGACTTGCATTCATCAATTCTTGGAGGCAGTGTCCTGCTGGCCCCAGAAACTGTGCAATGCAGTTTGCTGGTTGCATGTCACTTCTGACTAAAATTACACATTGCACAGTTGCAATCCTCAGTAGGCCAGGCTGGACTGTGCATTGCACAATTCTAGCAGTTAGTCAACCTCCCGATGGCTTGAACTATGCCTTGTGCAGTTTTGGCAGTTAGTCTCCTGACCTCCCGGCGGAAATCGCCCAACCTTCATGATCAATCACACAGGTATGTTGCAAGTCAGTCCTCAAGTTTCTTTTGGTTTTCAACTAACAGATTCCTTGTCATGAGTGTTGCTATGTTTCCAAGCATCACATGTGTTTTTCCATCTCTTAGCAGCACAAGTACAATAGCTTCCAGGAGAGGAGAGTCAAACACATTGTTAAGAGCACAACTGGGGATGGGGTTGATCAAGTGTCTATGAACTTGCCTATCCTCAAAGAAATCAAATTGTTCATGGACAAGGATATCAAGATAAGATGGTAGCAGCCTCATAGTGAGAAGCACCATCAACAACAATAGAAGGAATCACACCCGCATGCGGGAAGTGTAATAGGAAGGTTGTCGATAGCATAGAGGTGGAGAAAAGTTGCAAGTTCAAAGCAGATCCACTCATGATTAAAGCAGCGTTGGAGATTGATAATATGAGGTGACAATGTGACAGGAGCATCGCACGATGGCATAGAAAGGAATAGAGAAGGATTTGCATGTGCTGAAGTAGCAACTCAAGGAAGAACAGGAGCTGCATAGATGAGAGAATGAGTTGCAGCAGGAACAAGTATTGCAGGGGGTGCAACATGCACAGACATATGAAACTATGCCCATACAAGTTATAGATCCATCCCAACAGCTAGCACAGAGCAGATAAGTTGAGAAGTGTTGTTGATCACATGCAAGGGAATTCAACAGCATGCATGTCATTGTGTGCACGCATGCGATGCCACCCATTTGGCACACTCACGGAGATGAAGACAAGAAGCAAGTCCAATTGGAGCTGAACATGTATTTTGACAAGTTGATGTGCATGACCACTAGCACATGCTTGGAGATCGGCGCAGACATTATGCATCAACATGTTTTCGGCCTGGTCACACCCAGGACAACCAATTGCATGCTATCAGACAGGTTGGACATTGGGGCCATATTAGTGTACCCAGATGCAACTGAGGCAAGAGTTTGTTTTCGGAAGGATGTCACCATTGAGCTCATGGACACCATCATGGACGACCAAGCTTGGCATTAGTTCTCCACCATTGACCATCACAAGGATGTCAAAGAGTTGGTCTCACCACAATGGTCTGAGTGTGAGTGATGTCTTGCATGGATTGCTCAAACCATTTTGTCTCACATGGGCACATGTGCATTGTAATGTAATGTCTTGTCAAGTGGAAGTTCAAGTGTCGATATTTGAACGTAACAGTCATAGAGTAGTTGAAGAGTCATGAGGATAAATGAACAATCACAAAGGGAAATGTCAAGGGTCACCCCACCCTTTGTTATAAATAGTCCCTCATAACTCATTATAGAGGATTTTGGTCAGCCAAGCTTCCAATAGGAGTATCTTAGAGAAAGCTTGGACAGTATTGTAATGAGTCTTGGTTTCTCCACTATGCAGAGCTAGTATATCTCTTTGGAGGAGTAGGCAACAGTGACTGTAATGTTGTTGTTGGAACTAGTGGTTGGTCATGGATGTATTGTATGATTTGAACTTACACTTCTTAATATAACAGAGCCATCATGTTTCATGCATATCTTGTATTGTATTTCATCTATATGTTTACTCTACATGATATTTGTATCCATTTGCTTAAGCATGCATGTGTAGCTATTTTTTGTATATGTATGTATGAATCTTACTGAAATGTGTTGTTGGTTTAACCATCACTTTGGATTGCTAGCTAACTTGCTTTCCATCATGTGATGCATCTTCGCTTGTGTGTTCCCTTCTAAGCCATGTACTATTACAGGTTTCCAAGGGGTGCACTCACCCTACTTTCCATGTGTTATAACCGTTCAAGCACCTTCCTTGACTGGCCACAACTATTGCACGCTTGCTACCAACAGGCACATCTTACTTGCCTCTGTGAGAAACAGCAGTCAAGGCGATACCATACGACCCACTGTGGGGACTCCCACACCAAACGGTCTGAGGTCTAATTGGGACTTCTTATTAGGGAGATCCCCTAACATGTTGGCGGGTCCAGCGCCATCAAAATTTTGACACTAGAAGGAGGGCTAGATGACAAGCTGAGTCCTCACATCTGTTTTGAATCTCTACATATCTATCATGACTAACTACAAAGCTTCTCTTATGGAGTGTATGTCTAATGGAAATGACTTCATTATCTCAGAAAAGCTCTCAAATAACTTGTCACATAAAACATATGATGGCAGAGGCCATGTACCTTGGTTAGGCATGTGGTTGGTATTGTAGGCTCATGTGAAAGACATGGAATCTTCGAAGAATACATGACTTGCGCGTTGTTCTCTACATGCTTCGAGGGAACCCAATGCACTGGTGTGCTACACTGCCTGAAAAATATATGCATTCTCTTTCTCATCTTGTTGTATAAATATACTGTGCTTTCAATCACTTTAATCGTAAACCACACAACAAAGAAATTCTGGAAATATGAAAAGCACCTGATGAATCCATTGAATAGTTTTACACATGCTTTTGTAATCTTCCATACTGATTTCCCAAAGATGAAATTGATTGGGAATTTCTCGATGGAAGATTTGAGTATCTTCATTACATATCCGAAAATCTAGAATTCTTGAAATCATTCAGATCCCACTCAACACACTTTGGTGATGGAGCTACCCAATCACAAGCATGCACAGTTGCTATCACAAGTGATTGTCTGCCTTCACTTCATTGAACAACTCCACCACCACAGAGTGATGTGGGAGAAAACGTACACACATTTGTTGAACTATAACATCCTCCCACCCCACCTCCTCTTGATATCTACAGAGATTTGACTTGTAATCTTGTTGGTTGTCACATGGATTTGTTCCCTCAACCTCCATCCCTGCATTATGTTGATCCTCCAAATTTTACTATCTTATGCTCTTCCATTCCAGACTCCACCCTTGCTGTGAACAAGGATCAATTTGTCGACAGAGTAAGTGTTATGTAGCCAACTTGCACCATCATTCATGATGAGTGTGTGTGGGAATCTAAAGAAGAACCCACGGTGAAGGATAACTCCCTTCCAACCACACCTCATCCACTTTATCCTAACATTCCTTGTGATTCTTCCATTGTTGATTCCCCCTGTGAAAACTCATTTCGGATGTTTCTACTTCCGATCATTCATAGGACACATTGGATGTCATTATATCATTACATTGCGAAGAGGACACATCTTCCTCCGAAAATCCATCCAATTTTTCATCTGTGATTTCTTAAACACAGAGGGTGAACATCCTTGCTTCTCATCCACCCCTCTGCACGTTTCATCAAATCATGAGGATGCCCACAAACACCCTAAATTTTATAATCTTGGTTGTTGTGATCTCTCTACTTCTTCATTTGATCATGTTGTTTATTCAATCATTGTTAATCTGTCTAATACACTGGTCTACGATGATCTATCTATCGAGAGAGCCGAAACCCCACAGACTGTCGAGGTAGAGCTGATGGTTATGTCAAGCCCTTGCTGTCCTAAGGTTGGTTTCCCTTCTGATCAGTAAATTGTTGAAACACACAAGGCTCCTCATCAATCTCTGCTTTGCATTCAAGATCAATCTAACACTCATATTTCACTTCCTCGACTCGAACTACACAATCCCATTGCTCATGCATTGGAGGAATATTACATAGCAAGCACACTTGTACAACGTAAGTGGTCTACCTTTCTCACAATTGCTTGCATGTCACAGTTAAAATAATGCATACACTCAACATCAGTACACAGTGTAGTACAACATCATGGTATTTCCATGGACTGCATGTCATGCACTTGCACTTGTTTTTGTTATGTGGACGCATTTAAGCTCGGAGTGTGTCTGTCTTCATTGTTGTATATTTCACATTTGCTAGTTCGCACAACTGTGATTTTCACAAACCATGCTTTCACTGACATGGGTCAACCAATGCATCAGTGGTTGCATTGGAAGTATCACTTCACGTGAGATGACCCGTGCACTATTAGCTTAGGAGTAGTTGTAGTGTTTTCTTTTTGAGTTGTTTTCTTGCATGCATGTTTGCTTCTTTCTTTATGTGTTTGTATGCTTGCTTTCACGTTTTCTTACTCACTTCACTTTCACATTTTATTTTGCTTCTTGCTCTTCTTTTTGATTTGTTTGCTTGTTATTGTCTGTAGGTTAGTTTCGTATGGACCCTGTGTGGCTCTTGAAACAAGTGGGGTAAAGTACAAGAGGACTAGGACAACTATCAAAATTTGGTTATTTGTTGTCTTCTCTCTTATGTAAGAACTTGTTGTCTTCATTCCATGATACATCAATGGAAAATATGTACTATTCGAAGTGAACCTCGGTGAAAACACAATGCTTGTGCGCTAACTAGTATCACCTACTCTAATCGGTTGTTTTTGGGTTAATCCATTTTAGCTCAGTCAAGTAGAGTAAGGTGAGTGGGAAAACCCTAACAAGAACATCAGAGATATATATAAACTAATTCTCTGAAGGAACAAACTCTTATGCTCTCAATAAGTTGGGATCCCTCTTCCGCCTCTGAAATGGAAAGTGATATTAAAATGAAAAAATGAAAATGTGAAAAAAGTTTGAAAAAAAATGAAAAATGAATAGGGCCAAAGAAGAGAAAGGCTTCCTATGCGAAGAGGTGATATAAGTAACTCCGTCGAGTTACTGGCCAGGCTCGCTAGAAGCGGGGCAATGCTTGTGTTCCTGTGTCACTCCGTCAAGGTACTGTCCAAGCCTACTAGCAGTGAAGCAACACCAGAGATGAAACTAAAACTCTAACGACTATACTACTTATGCACCAATATACCCCTCATACCCAATTGCAACAATTATGTTGGCTTGGCTTGGAATGTGTCGACCGACCAAGGTTTTGGTAGATGCTACATCTTACAATCAAGCAAGTGTGAAAACTAAGATGAACAGAGAAATGAATAATACCTCTGAAGGTGTTAGACTTGATTTTCATGAACAAATTCCATTAAGAGAGATGGAGTTCTACTAGTGTGTCACCAAGTGTTGTAGTGGCTACAACCACCCTCCAAAATTTTTCCTTAGCTTTGTTTTGGAGCCTCCCTACCAACCATCCTCAACAACATATCTTGCACTGTCAAGAAATTCAGCTTCAGTTGTTTCATGAAGTCTTTTCAACCTGTGCATGTAAGTTTGTTCCACTCCCTTCAGAAGTTGCTTTCTGGACTTAGTGTCAATTTCTGGTTGAGCATATCCCTCTAGGAATTGCACAATTCTGGAGGGGAACCAACCTTCCCTCTAGAAATTGCGCAAACCTAGCTAGGCTCTAGAATTACGCAATTCTTTCTGACAGTCTTCCTCTCAAATATTTCACAATTCATCCCAATATAGCTGGTCATCCCAGAAATTGTGGAATCCTAGGCAGCAGTGATCCGGACTTAAGCAGGAACGCAATAGATTACAAAGATAACCATAAATACAGAGATGCGATAACCATAAAAACAGAGATGCAGCGGAAATAATACTTCATTTCATTAATGGAGAACACTGAAATATGCTTACAAATAGAAATAACCCAGCTAGGGCGATGGTAGCTTATCTCTGAGAAGAGATGTGTCGGCTACATGCCTCTGAACTATTTCGAACTGTGTTACAATGAGGCTCAAGGGCCTATTTATTGTTGAGAAACAATGGAAAATCCTTCACATTCCAAAACCTAACCCTAGAAGATGAAACGCCAAATTGTGGGCCCCGTTTTTGGGTAAGTTGGTACATCAAATTCCCAGGGTCGCAGATTGGTCGTACTATCTCTGTTTGACGCACATGATAGTCCATTGGAAAGATATCTCCAAGGACTATGACGGAAAAGACGATTTTTATCAAAAAAATCGTTGGCGGTAGATTTCCCAAAAAACGTCGTTTAGGGCCTCAAAACGGCTCTGGAAGTTTAGGACCCGAAAAACTGCTAAAAATAGTAAACTGTGCTATAATTAAGGAAACAGAAAAACTGAAAGAGACAGTTGTGGGGGTCCAAATGGGATAGGTGGGTGGCCACCAACATCCACTTGGATCAAGCAGTCACCTATTGTTCCCATAAATTTCACAATCCCTCTGGGACAGCCAACCTAGCAACTAGCAGAAATTGCACAAATCCAGTCAAGTAGCCTGCTGACCTCAAAAATTGCACAATACAGTTAGACATTCTTCCTTGAGAAAAGTGCGTAGTCTGACCCAAGACAACTGCTTAGCCCAGAAAATTGCCAAATCTTAGGAGGTAGTCACATATTCCTCACAAAAATTATGCAATCCCTCTGGGATAACCATCTCTGCTCAGCCCAGAAACTATGCAGATTTTTATTCCAAGCTTGCATATCAATGCATGTGCCTTCAAGTTGACCGGTTCTCTTCGGGACCAATCAAAACTGATTTTCATGCATGGACTACTTCTCCCAAGGGAGCATGCAAAGGCATCCCTTGATTCATGGATCTATTCTTAGAAGGTGTAGGTTACATGTAAGGATCATTTCAGAAACCTCTCGCCAAGTATCACTTTTCCTAGATTTGTGGCATGCACGTCACAACCTTGATTTTATCAAAACTCATCAGCCGGATGCTGCAGAGCTCATTCCTCACATCAACCTTGCACTCTAACATCCCACATTGCATATAGGAGTTGTCAGCACATTCAACTCAACTATTTTTTGGTAAGCCCACTTTTCATGTCCTGCATTGCTTTTCTATCGCTTTTCATGTTTCTATTTGTGTGAGTGTTTTCTTCTTGATTTCAGTAAGTGCTTGCTATCTTTTTTTATCTATGTTAGCTTATAGAAGCACCATTTTAGTTTTCATTTGCATCACACTATTGTCACATGCATGAAACTTTCTTTTGCATGAACAGTCGCCATTGCGGTGACTCACTTCACACACATGCATGATTTCCCGTTTTCTGAATACTTCACTTGTTGTTTGTTAGAAAATTATATATTACGGAGCAATGGAACACATAAAATATTGCAGTAATATAAACATAGAAAACGCACAAAACAAGAGAGACACAGATATACGTGGTTCACCCAGTTTGGGCTACGTCCACCCCGAACAGCCAGTCCTTCCTTTCTATTATCCAGCAAAATGAAGAGACACAACCTACAGCAAATCTGTTGTAATATCCTCTGTTTTCTCTCACAGTCTCACCTCTCTATTTCTCGCTCACAGAATACACATCTATATCTCAACCTCCAATAAAAATACCATCATACAAAGAGAGGGGTTGCCTTCTAGGGAAAAAAACCCTAAACTAAACATAAGTTCTACCGTCAGATCATCTGCCTAATGAACGGCCCATATTGACTAGAAATTACTATACTTTTACAAGGCAATTTTACATTTGTTTTTAGCTTCGGCGGCGCTGCCCCCGAGCCCCCGGACCCCCCATCCGGGGGGGATCGCCCCCCCGGACCCTAGCAGGGGGGACAAGTCCCCCCCATACCCCCCCTGCGTGGAGGGGTGTACAAACTTCCTGGGGTATACATCCGGCTGAAACAAAGACCTCTGAACAATCATGCTCCACACACAACAACCTCCCACTTGGAGAATGATTGTAGAAACTCCACCGATGCTTCATTTGCTGGACAATGACTCCTCTTTGGACCTGGCTGTTTCTCATCTTCATCGTCATCCTTGAAGACCAATTGAAACTGAGCATGTTCTCAGTTTCTCCCTGGTTACAACTTTTGTTAGCATATCTGCAAGATTCTTGCTAGTGTGTATCTTTTCCAGCTTCAACTCTCCATCTTCCAACACTAATCGTATGAAATGGTACTTGAGCTGTATGTGTTTAGTCCTGGAATGAAATGCTGAGTTCTTTGCAAGATGAATGGCACTTTGACTATCACTGTATAACGTGCCCATATCATGGTCCTTACCCAATTCACCCATAAACCTTTGTAACCAAATCATTTCTTTACTAGCCTCTGTAGCAACAACATACTCTGCTTCTGTTGTTGAAAGTGCAACAACACTTTGGATTTTTGAAACCCAACTGACAGTTGTTCCTCCAACAGTAAATACATATCCTGTAGTGCTCCTCCTGTTATCCTTGTCACCTGCCATATCTGCATCAACATATCCTTGTAGAGATATGTTTGAACCACCAAAGCATAATGCTTGATTTGTGGTACCTTTCAAATATCTGAGACTCCATTTCACTGCCATCCAATGTTCCTTTCCTGGATTGTTCATGTACCTGCTTACAACTCCCACTGCATGTGCAATATCAGGCCTTGTGCAGACCATTGCATACATTAAGCTTCCAACTGTTGATGCATATGGAACTTTAGACATATAATCCATGTCTTCTTGGGTCTTTGGGCACATTTCCTTGCTAAGTTTGAAATGGCTAGCAAAAGGTGTACTAACTGGTTTTGCATTGTGCATGTTAAATCTTTTCAACACCTTTTGTATGTACTCATTCTGAGACAATGTTAATTTACGATTTTTCCTGTCTCTAGTTATTCTCATACCAAGGATTTGTTTTGCAGCTCCCAAATCCTTCATTGCAAATGAATTTGCCAATTTTCTTTTGAGCACATTTATTTCCTGCATGTTAGATCCTGCAACAAGCATGTCATATACATACAATAAAAATATAATATAGCTGCCATCATTTTGCTTTTTCAAATAAACACAATGATCAGAGTGACATCTAGTATAACCTTGTTCAGACATAAACTTGTCAAATTTTAGATACCACTGCCTTGGAGCCTGTTTTAAGCCATACAAGCTCTTCTTCAACCTGCACACTATTTTCTCCTTCCCTTTCACCTCATATCCTTGTGGCTACTGCATATATATCTCTTCCTCCAAATCCCCATGGAGAAAGGTTGTCTTTACATCTAACTGCTCAAGATGCAAATCTTCAGCTACTACAAGACTTAAAATAGTTCTTATTGAAGTCATTTTAACAACAAGAGAAAATATTTCATCAAAATCAATACCTTTCTTCTATGCAAACCCCTTCACCACAAGTCTAGCTTTGTACCTCTATTTTCCTCCATATTCTTCCTTCAGCCTGTAAACCCATTTATTCTTCAATGTAGTTTTTCCTGCAGGCAACCTGACTAAATCCCAAGTCTGGTTATGCATTAAGGAGTCCATCTCTTCTTCCATGGCTACCTCCCACTTCTTCCTGCTTTCAACCTGCATTGCTTCTTCATAACATTCGGGTTCACCAGAATCAGTCAACAATAAATAATATAATGAAGGAGAGTATCGTTCAGGGGGTCTACTTATCTTGGTAGATCTTCTAACACCACTTTCAGGTGTTTGGGGTGCCTGTTGCTGTTGTGGTGGTTGTTGTTGTTGATTATTATTATTTTCAGGCACCTTTACCTTTTCAGTGATTTCATCAAGAACTATGTATTCCTTGTTTTCTTTTTCCTGCAACTGATTCTTATACAAGACCTTTTCATTGAATATTACATCTCTGCTCCTAATGATTTTGTGATTTTCGTAATCATATAAGTGATAACCAAAAGCATTAACACCATATCCAATAAAGGTACATTTCTTTGACTTTGCCTCAAGCTTTGTTCTATTTTCTTTATCAATATGGACAAAGGCCTCACAACCAAAAGGCTTTAAAAAAGAGTAGTTTACCTTTTTACCTGTCCATGCTTCCTCCGGAACACCACCATCCAAGGAACTTGAAGGCCCTCTGTTTATTAGATAAACAGTAGTATCTACAGCATCTGCCCAAAACTGTAAAGGCAATCCTGCTTGCAATCTCATGCACCTTGCACACTCCATGATTGTTCTGTTCATCGTTTCTAACACACCATTTTCTTGTGGTGTTCTTGGAACTGTCTTCTGTCTGTGAATTCCATGCTCTAAACAGTACCTATCAAACTCTTTGCTGCAATATTCACCTCCATTGTCTGATCTAAGACACTTCAATTTCTTTCCTGTCTCAATCTCAACCAAAGCTTTCCATTTCTTGAAAGTATCAAATACATCAAATTTATTCTTAATACAATAAATCCAAGTTTTTCTAGTTGCATCATCAATAAAAGTAACATAATAACGAGAGCCACTGAGAGATGATACTTGAGCAGGTCCCCATACATCTGTATGCACAAGCTCTAATTTTTCATTCTTATTTTCTTTCCCAACTCTGAGAAATCTGACTCTCTTCTATTTTCCATAAATGCAATTCTCACAGAAGTCCAAATCAACATTCTTCAAACCCGGCAACAAATTCCTTGAGTGAAGAATCTTCATCCCCTTTTCACTCATGTGTCCGAGCCTATGATGACATAATGTTGCATCTGCTCCTCTGGAAGTTAAAGCATTAACAGAGTTAGAAATACCATTGCATAAATACAATGTACCAACCTTTTCGCCTTTTGTTATTACCAGGGCTCCTTTGGTGACCTTCCAAGATTTATCTATGAAAGTTGTCACACAACCTTCACTGCCTAACTGCCCTGTTGAAATCAGATTTTTCTTTAGATCTGGAACATGCCTTACCTCCTTTAATAGCCATTGGTTTCCATTCTGCTATTTTACAAGAACCTTACCTATTCCAACGATTTTATAGGGTTTATCATCACCCATACGAACTTGTCCAAAATCTCCTTGAACATAGTCATGAAAGTATTTCTTATCAGGTGTGGCATGGAATGAAGCCCCTAAATCTACCACCCAGGAATTAGTAATATTTTCGAAAGAAAGAATCAAAGCATCTTGTAACACCTCACCTATCACATTTGCTTCATGATTGTTTTCTTGTTGTGCATATCCTTCTTTTCCCTTCCGAGATCTACAGTCTTTCTTTAGGTGTCCTTTCTTTCCACATTTCCAACACACTATCCCCGATCTGGACTTGGATCTGCCTTTCCTTGATTTACTGTGATATCCTGAGCTCTTTCCTCTTTCCATTTTTCTTCCTCTAGACTCTGCACTCAAAGCATTTCCCGATGTCTCACCGGAGCTTTTCCGTCACATTTTCTCGCTAAGGATAGCACCGACAACATCATCAAACTTTAAAGTACTAGATCCAGAAACAGAGTTACTAATGGCCATTACCAAACCATTCCATCTTTCTGGTAATGAGCACAAGAATAACAGAGCTCTAACTTTATCATCAAAGTTTACCCCTACAAAACTTAACTGACTTGTAACTATATTAAAATCATTTAAATGGTTTGCAACAGATCCACCTTCTGACATATTCATATTAAATAACCGTTTCATAAGAAATACCTTGTTTGAGGCCGAGGGTTTTTCATATAGTTTCGACAACGTCTGCATCAAACCCTCTGTCATGGTTTCCTTCGAAATGTTGAAGGCGGCTGATGTAGCAAGGCACAACCGTATTGTTCTGAGTGCCTTTCTATCGAGAAGGTTCCATTCTTCGTCTTTCATACCCGTCGGAATCTTTGTTTTTCCGCCCAATGGTAGGTATAGATATTTCTGATACAGATAATCTTCCATCTACATCTTCCACAGCGAGAAGTTTTGGCTGTTAAATTTCTCAACCCTAAACTTACCATCTTCCGCCATTGCTCCCACTCGAACCAGGAACCCTTCTTTCCTGCGAGTTTATCAGCCAAATAGACCTTCAGCTCCAATACCAGTTGTTAGAAAATTATATATTACGGAGCAATGGAACACATAAAATATTGCGGAAATATAAACACAGAAAACGCACAAAACAAGAGAGACACAGATATACATGGTTCACCCAGTTTGGGCTACGTCCACCCCGAACAACCAATCCTTCCTTTCTATTATCCAGCAAAATGAAGAGACACAACCTACAGCAAATCCGCTGTAATATCCTCTGTTTTCTCTCATAGTCTCACTCTGTTTCTCGCTCACAGAATAAACATCTATATCTCAGCCTCCAATACAAATACCCTCATACAAAGAGAGGGGTTGCCTTCTAGGGCCAAAAACCCTAAACTAAACATAAGTTCTACCGTCAGATCATCTGCCTAATGAACGGCCCAGATTGACTAGAAATTACTATACTTTTACAAGGCAATTTTACAGTTGTTTTTAGCTTCGGGCGCGCTGCCCTCGAGCCCCCGCCGAGGGACCGTTGGCCCCCGGACCCCCTAGCCGGGGGGGATCGGCCCCCCCAGAACCCTGTGGGGGGGACAAGTCCCCCCCGTACCCCCCTGCGTGGAGGGGTGTACAAACTTCCTGGGGTATACATCCGGCTGAAACAAAGACCTCTGAACAATCATGCTCCACACACAAAAATGTTTGCATGAATGATCATTCACTCTTGTTTGCACTCATCTCACCATTCATCCATACTTCTCATGTTTTCATTCGCCCGTCCGTCAGTCTGGGATGCCTTGGCCTAGACCATGCCCTACCCGGTTAGCACTGTGAATTTCTAGAAGTAAAAGCTTTGCCTTCCCTCCAGAAATTGTGCAATTCAGGCCCAGTACTAATCTCCAAACTTGTATTCCACAATTCTTGGAGGCAGTGTCCTGCTGGCCCCAAAAACTGTGCAATGCAGTTTGCTAGTTGCATGTCACTGCTGACTGAAATTGTGAATTGCACAATTTCAGTCCTAAGCAGGCTAGGCTAGACTATCCATTGTGTAGTTCCAGCAATTAGTTAGCATCCTGATAGCTTGGATTGTGCCTTGCACAGTTTTGGCAGTCAGTCTCCCGACCTCTCGACAAAAATCGCGTAACATTCATGATCAATCACATAGGTATGTTGCAAGTTAGTCCTCAAGTATGTTTTGGTTTTCAAGTAACAAATTGCTTGCCACAAGTGTTTCTATGTCTCCAGGAATCACATGTGTTCGTCTGTCTCTTAGCAGCAAAAGTACAATGACTTCCAAGAGAGGAGAGTCAAAGACATTATTAAGAGTGTAGCTGGGGATGCAGTCGATCAAGTATCTATGAACTTTCCTATCCTCAAAGACATCAATTTTTCATGGAAAAGGATATCAAGATAAGATGGCATCAACATCACAATGAGCAGCACCATTAGCAATAACAAAAGGCAGCACACTCACCTGCAAGAAGTGCATTAGGAAGGTTTTTCATAGCATAAAGGTGGAGCAAAGATGCAAGTTTAAAGCAAATCCACTCATGATGAAATTAGGTTTGGAGATGGAGACTATGAGGTGATGAAGCAACATGATAATCTCATGAAGGTAGAGAAGGGAATGGAGAAGGAGTTGCATGTGCTGAAGCAACAACCTAAGGAAGAATAGGAGTTCCATAAAAGAGAGAATGAATTGTAGCAAGAATAGGTACAATGGGGGGCGCAACATGCATAGATGGTTGAAACTACACATGTACAAGTTATAGATCCATCCTAGCAGCTGGCACAGAGCAGATAAGGTGAGCAATGTTGTTGATCATATGCAAGGGACTTCAGCAACATGCATGTTATTGTGCCCATGCATTATTTTCCACCGATTTGGCACACTCACTGAGGCAAATACAAGAAGCAAGTCCAACTGGAGCTGAACATTTATTTTGACAAGTTGATGCGCACGACCACCAACAAATTCTTGGAGATCAACACAGACACTATGCATCAACATGTTTTCGGCCTAGTCGCATCGAGGATGAACATGCACATGCTATTAGATGAGTTGGATAGAGCGGCCATACCAGTGTACATCCTCAACATCTTTACCGTTGTCACTAGATATATGCACTGCAAACATCACACAAACTTTTCTACAACTACTCTTAGCCTGCATCACATTAGCCATCCTCACTGATGTAGGCTTCTTCTTTCCATGCAAAATTCTCTTTTCACCATTATCATCCAAGCACTCAATGGCCTTGTCGAAGCAATACACTTTAGTCCTGTGAAGGTATAGCCAATCCATACCGAAAAGCATGATATATGATCCCAATGGAAATACATCCAAATGTGTTGTTATAGGCATACCATTTAACTCAAATGTAAAAGCTCTTACCCAATGGTGAACTCTCTTCTTTATACCTGTAGCCAACTATACCAACCAATATTTTGTGGGCACTTCTTTTCTCAAACCACAATTATCCACCAATTCAAGATTAATATAACTATAATTAGGTCCACAATCTATCAAAATAGAAATAACTTGATCACAAAGCTTACCATCCATATCAATAATAGATACTTGATGATTCACCTTCCTGTTGTCCACAGTTGAATAAATCTGAGGAATGCCATGACCAACATCCCTGACTATATGTGCCTCCTGAGCACTATAGATCTAGGGTCTGCCACCCTAATAATGTGGACAATCCCTCTTATGATGATCCTTGCTAGTGGGCTCCAGTATTGTAGCAATAATGCTACAACTCCTGGAGCTTCCTATCTCTAATTTTATCAACCTGGTAGTTCGTAACAAACTTGGAAGCGACGGTGCTGTATGCACAAGTACTAGCTCTTGTCGCAGCTGTCACTTGGTCAGCTGGCACAAGTCCGCTAGGGCTCAAGCCAACTTCTATATGTTCTCAGAAGAAGCTTTCTAAATGATGGACGAAGGCTATCTCAAAGGAAATTAATCTACTTTGCAAGAATGAACTGAAAAGCCAACCAAACATGGAAACCCTAGTAAACCCTAATCTGACTAGCTTAATCTCTATGATGCAATGGTGGGAGTGCAAGTGTCTAGAAATGATGCCATTACTTCTAATGATATGAAATGCATGAACTTAAACTACTTCTATTGAAAAGAACATGTTTTTATTTTTTTTCTTAAGTGGTTGGAGTTATTATGATTTTGTTTCTTATTAGGTTTGGACTGTGCAGGGGTAGTGCGAAGGGAAAGAAACTTGGGAAAGGTCAGGAGGGCTAGGAGAGGTCCCAGGGGATCCTTAACATCATTCCACAGGAGTCCACAACGTTCAGATGCTCGGCAACTGAGTTTACAGGCTTCTACAGGATGTCTGCAGGGGATCCTACAGGAAACTCGGGATTTCTACAGGAAGTCTGTTAACTTCTACAGGATGTGCTACAGTGGGAATTTTGGGTGATGGAGGAGTGAAGGAACTGGATGGATGGATGGGTAAGATGAAAGAGGAGCTTGAGATGGCTCAGGGACAGAGATATGAGATGGAGAAAGAGTGGGTAAAGTTGGTTGGTGGATAGAAGGGTGGAAGCAATGAAAGGTCAAGAAGATGGAGCTACGTGAACAGTAGAGTTGTTGGAAGGCAAACGAGCTGGACAGAGGTCGAGCAAGTGGCTTTAGGCATGGTTGAGAAGAAGAAGAAGATACCAGAGTGATACGACGCAGTGTAAAGGAAACAAATCTGCACAAAACCGAGAATTAATTCACCTATTCCAACTGTGTTAATTAACCAACGAACAGCAATGTAAATTGTGGAGAAAAATCGTGCATGGTGTTGGAACGAAGAAGTATTGCTCAAGATCAGAATGCATGGACGGTTTTATAACTGAAATGATTGTGTTGCAGCTTACATGAACGTATAAGACTACGTTTTTTTGATGGTTGGTACGGTCTACACCCCCACTCTCTAAACAGAGATGGCAGTGAGTGCACTGTCAACCTTTTCTTGGAGCTCTAATGAATGTTGATCCTCCTACTCTAAACTAAGCAACTAAAAGCACTTTAACCATAAACTAATCCTATTCAATCACATTAAAGAAATTAAATCAGCAGACTGTGTTTTTTCAAATGCATGTCAAAGCAAAGAAATAAAGTGCTGAAAGGAAAGACAAGTAACAATAAAAGGAAAAGGAGGTCTATTGCTCTCAGGTTGGGCCCTAACCTGAGAGCTATAGCTCCCTTAAAAACTCAGAATTGGATCCAAAGCTGCCTGCCTTTATTGAATAATCATGAGTCTAACATCATGCCAAAACTGGCTTACAAAAAGCAAAAACCGAGTTGTAGCTCGTACTTAGAAATTGCAACAATAGTTCAAAAGTTCAAAAAGCTCCTATCAAAGGCTACGGCCTTCATATTTATACATGATGAAGATCAAGCTGGCTTCCTCAATTGGTGGAGCTTGGCTGTCCAACTGAAAGTTAAACTGTTGTTCCTGTAGAATTCGTTGGCTGCCTTTAAGCTCGGTGGGGAGAGCTGTTGGAGCTCGGAGTTAAGGTGGAAATCATGAGGAAGGTCATCAAGACTGTGGACAACCTCCCTATAAACCCGCAATGCCACCTTGGCTGACTCCTTGTCTCCATTTGCATGTTCTTTGCTCCCTTTAATGCCAAAAAACCTAAAATCATCATGTATTAGCCACATAGATATAATTCCTGCCCTTCTTCCTACAAATAACACGAATATACTAAGAAATGAATGCATAAGTGATAAAAGATGAAGGGTTGAGCAAGGTAAGTAGGCCAAATGAGCCCAAATTGTTACCAAAAATTGGGGCTCATCATCACCCCCCAGCTAAAATATTTGCTCATCCTTGAGCAACTTAGTCCAACTCTTCATCCTTCATGGCTTTTACTGCTACCCTTACATCCCAAGCCTCTGTAGTAGTGTCCTCCTTGCTGATATGAAACCCAGCTTTCCTGTTCACCTCTTCCCATTGTTCACTGTCATCCTCTTCTGTGCTGCCTTCAGTCAATCCTAGCAGCAGTGGTGGGCTGAGTTTAAGGCCAATCCAGCTGGCCTGGAGGTTTTGCATGGATTTCTTGTAAAGGGCTACTCTTACCAGAGCTTCCCTCATCCGAGTTGGGGTGTGGTACTCTCGGATTTTCAAGCTGTGTGCCAATGTATTCCATCTGCGTGTGCATGCTTGGACAGCATTTTCTCCTAGCAGTCTTTCCATGTCTTCAAAATGAGCTATGGCTTGGGCCTGTTGATCCATATATCTTAGTGAAGCTGTAGGATCAGTAGACAAGTGTTGGTGTGCTGAGATGAGTGCAACTGGATCCTCTGGTTTTGCTCGAATGAACAATGGCTCGTTCAATTCTCGGTTCATGACCGATTTTGCTTCAGCTACTCTTTGATCCTCATGGTTCAACCATGAAGCGAACGCCATCAATTGCATATCACCCAAGGCAGTATTGGGATCCCAGGAAAATATATTAGGCAAGGCCAAATTATGGAGGTAAAACTCCGCTAATTTGGCTTTATCTTCTGACGAACTAGTACTGCACAACTCAGAAAATTGCTATGGGTCTTGGATTTGAGAAATACCTCTTTGTGCCAAGGTATTTATTTGGAACTGCAGCCATTGGTCTTTCAAGTACAAACCATAGGATTTTGCAGGTTGTCTGCACTGTATTGCCTCCATGGCCCAACTGGCCATGCAGGCCAATTGTGCCTCTTTTTGCTGCAGCTGTTGTTTTAAGACTTGCACTTCAATTTTTGCTTGCTGTCCTGCTTCCTGTAGATGTGTCATTGGCTCCTCAAGACCGGTGGTCAGTTCCTTTCCGCCTTGCTGTTCTTCTGTGGTGTCCTTGGAGGATGTACCTGCCCCTGCCCTTAGCTCCTGTAGCTGCAATCTCAGCTTCTGGTTTTCTTCCTGTAGAAACACACGTTGGCAATTTGCCACGTGTTTGGCCATGGACAATTCACTTCTGACCTCCTTGAGCTGCTCTTGTAAAGGTCCTATGTCTGCCACACCCTTTGACTTTGCTATCTTCATCCACGTGTGTGTACGGACCCTCTCTTCCTCTAATGCGAAAAACAGTGGCACAGTAAACCTCTGAGGTATGATTTTGCCAGCCTCTAAAAAGGTGTAGTATGAACTCAGACTAGGCTGAGGGCTGGGCTCTGGTATATGTTCTTTTTCTACCTCTGTAGGTGGCTCTACCTCACCCTCCCTTGGTGGTGATGAGGGTCCTTCTCCTTCCCTCCTTTCTGTTTCCTGTAGCCGGGTCAGAGTTTCCTGTAGAACATTTTCAGCCTCCTGTAGCCGAGCTTTTTCAGTCAACAGGTCTAACCTTTCTTGCCACTTAGTTTTCTTTGGGCTCCCCTTCTCATAGGTGACTGTTATCCTTGAGGGGGACTTTTCCTTGGGCGAAGTAGAGGTATCTTCAATAACAATCGGGCTGCTGGACTGAGGCTATGGTTTTCCCGTCTTTATTCGGACACTTCTTCGAGCTTTAAAGTATAGAGGGGTCTCCCTCTTTCTCTTCTCTTTTGGCTTAGGTGGCGTGCTGAGGGCGGCCAGCACAGTTGCTGCCTCCCTTGCTAGAATGTCCGCCTTCTTCTCCTTGGGTTTCACTTTTTCAGGGCTTCCTGTAGAAGACCCTGTTTTAACAATTTTCGGGCTTCCTGTAGAAGACCCTTTCTTTGTTTTCGGGCTTCCTGTAGAAGACCCTTTTTCTGTTTTCGGGCTTCCTGTAGAAGCCTGTTTCTGCTTTCCTGTAGCCACAGGTGTCTCCACCTTGGCTTGCTTTGCTGCATGGGTTTTGCTTTTTGGTTTGGTTGCGGGTGCTGATGAAGTACTTGTGCTGATGTGGACCTTCTCAGCTTTGTTCGTTCTGCTCTGCAACCTTTTCTCTCTTGCTGACAAGATGGGTGTGTCACCTTTTTCTTTGTCATCCTTTTTCTCATGCTTCTTCTTTTGCTCTTTCTTCTGCACTGTGGTCGGGGTCTTCTGGCCTGTTTCTTTCTTTCCCGCGGCCACTGATTCTTTTTCCTCACTGCTGGAGGAACCACTTTCCTCGGTCAACATCCTTATGTCTCCATCTCTTGTCAAATTTCTGAATGCTTCCCATGAGAGGGGAACCTTATATGAATGAAGCGCATCCTCCACAAGAAGTTTGATCAATCCATGGTGGGCTACCTGATCTGGTATGCCTTCTTTTAACTTTGTGGCACACTCAATTAGAGACTGTAGCAGGAAATAAGGGATGCTCAGTTTGTTTTCTACAGGAAGATCAATCTGGTGCCTTAATTCAGTGAGAAACCTAAAGTGATACCCGTACACAATGCTAAAACGGCTTTCACAGGTTATATATTTCATGATCTGTAGGCTAACTTCATTCCATGGTGGCAGCAAACTGGTTCTACGCACCCCATTTTTGTCCTCTGAGAATTCCTCCTCAGGTGGAAAGAATTCTTTCTTGGCCTACTGGCTCAACTTTCTTTCTTCCTTATCCCATGGAAAACCCATTGGAAGTTCAGTAATTCGACTGATATATTGCGGGGTGAGCTTGAGGCTTAGGCCCCTGAAGTTCACAGTGGCCACTGTTTTGGATTTCGGCCTCAAAGCTTGTAAAAATTCTTCTGCCACTTCGTCGTCATAACCTTGCAACTTGTCACAAAAGGATATCCATTGTGCTCGTGTGAAGAGCTCCACCACTTCTTGGTTTTCCCTTAACTTTGATGAATCAGTGGGTTCCCGTCGAATAAACCCACCTGGCATGATAAAAACTGTTGCTTTAACTAGAGGTGGCAAATGCGGAAGAAATTTGGCTTACTAAGACAGAGCATAGAATTACGCTTCTGTCATGCACATAATCCACGAAACTTATCCCTGAGGGCCTTAACACAGTTTAATTACACTGACATCCTATAGAACGACAGTCTATGCACAGCAGACAACACTTGCAACAACTTTCTACGACCAGACTGTAGACGACAATTCTGCCACCTTTAAAAACCAATTGCATGGAGAGTTCAGGGTTACCTTTTTAATCTGCCACCTTTTTACGTGAGGAACCCGCCTTCTTGTAGAAACATCGTTCCTGTAGGAGCAGCGCATGATTTCCGGGGAATACTGTAGTGGGTCTGCGCTCTTGCTGTAGCTTCACAGGCGTTGTGATAGCCAAAGGCTCGGAGTTTCGAACTGCAGAGGGATCTGAATGTTTACTTGAGGTTCAAACGGTGGATGATAAATGCATGTGGGCAATCTAGCCAATTAGATTTCAATCGGCGGAATCCATGGCACGGGGGTGAGCTGTCCCCGCCGGACCGTTGGATGACGTTGTTCCATCATATGTCTGTGAGTTCACTTACTGCGCATCATCTCCCGCAGATCCGCCGCCGCCATTCTCGTTAGACTCATTTTTCCCAACGGGATTTCTCTCACGTGTGTGCTGCCCATTCCTTTTGTCACGGCTGCCACCCAAACATCCAACTGGACCATTAACCGGTCGACGTGGCCAGTCAACTGGCCATACAGCCGCTCAACCCATTCACCTCACACTTTGCAAACAATTCAAAGTAAAATTCATGCAATCTGATGGAAGGAAGGGTCGAGACACTTACCTGCGTGGCTGCAACACGATTTTTCGGCTTCTGGACGATGATGAGTGGATCTATCTGCCGCTGATGAATTTGCATAGGCCCGGAGGTTCATGTTTACAGGCTGCCGACGATGGATTGGATGCTTTGGCTGCATGCGCCCGCGTTTCATTGCATATGGCCAGCGCTGTGAATGGTATCCACTCTAGCGGGCTTAACTGTTACAGGACTCCCGCGAGATGTCTTGTAACAGTTCTTCCTCCTTGGGTGCATGCTGCATGACGAAGGATCTGGCCTCACGATCACGCTCCCGGAGCTTCTGGATGACTGGGATGGATATGGTATGAGATCTCAGCATTTGTTTATCTTAAAAATTGCTTTCTCCTTGATAACTCATCGATCTGCTTTGCTGGTGAAGGTAACTTCGTTGCATGTCGACAAGGATGGTGGAACAAGGTGACAACAGTGTGCAAGGGTGACAACAGTAGCTTGCATGTGTCCAAACCGATCCTTAGCCGTTAGATCTCCTCATAAAATGGGTTCTGGCCCGTCCTGAACTTCTACAGGAAGTTCCCTGTAGAGATTCCTGTAGAAAGTTTGCGTTTCATGTAGAAAGTCTGCACCTTCCTGTAGAAAGTCTGCACCTTCCTGTAGAAAGTCTGCATCTTCCTATAGAAGGTCTGCATCTTCCTATAGAAGACTCAAGCCATGATGAAATTGTGCACATACCTTGGAGGAACTGAATATTCTTGGAGGAGGTGCTGGTGAGGTCTCCTAGCAGTATGATAAGGATCCTTGGCTCTGAGTTGAGAGGCTTCCTCTCCTCCATAGAACACCTGCAATCTGCATGCAATTTCACATTATAAACTTGTTGTCTTTGCCTTTTTTGCTTATTGTTTTTTCTTTCTTTTTTTTTTCTTTTTTTTTTGAAAGATAATAGGGGCCCCTCAATGAGGTTTTCACCCTTGCCATCTGCCCTGAGCGCCTCAGAGAGGTTTTCACTCAAGGATCTTTTTCAAATCTTTTTTCTTCTTTTTTTTTGAAAGACAATAGGGGCGCCTCAGTGAGGTTTTCACCCCTACCACCTGCCTTGGGCGCCTCAGAAAGGTTTTCACCCAAGGATCTTTATTATTTATTATTATTTTTTTTTTATTTTTTTTTTAGATTTTTCAGGGTATGCCCAAAGCAGAGGCAGAACCCTTCTCTATGACCAACACTGACTTCTTCATAGTTTTGATGAACTCTTGTCTTGAGAGAGGCTTCCTGTAGATCTTCAATCGGTGACCATTGACAAGCATGGGGATGGCTTCCTCATCAATGGTCAGAATAAGAACAGATCCATTGTCATGACATTTTTCTACTGCATATGGCCCCAGCCATCTGGTTCTCAGCTTCCCCTTGAAATCTTTGTATCTAGAGTCATACAACAGTGCCCAATCTCCTGGCTGGAATTGCTTGTCATTGAGGTGTTGGTCATGCCACACCTTTCTCTGAATTTGAACCACTTCCGAGTGAAGGAGGGCCTGCATTCGGTGCTCATCCAGTCCATTCAGCTGCAATAACCTTTCTTGTTGTGCATGGCTGAGATCTAGGTCCAGCTGAGCTGCCATCCTCAAAGTGTTGTATTCAAATTCAATGGACAGCAAAGCTTTCTTCCCATAGACCAGCTCATAAGGTGTGAAGCTGGTGGTGGTCTTCCAGGTGGTGTTGTAAGCCCATGTGGCCTCAACCAGGCGATCTGCCTAGTCCTTTCTTCTGCTGCTCACCACCTTAGTCAAGATCCCTTCCAATGCTCTATTGGTGACTTCCACCTACCCATTTGCTTGAGGGTGATAGGGGGTGGAAGTCCTATGCTTGATCTTGTGATGAGCTAGTAAGTCTTCAACCAAGTTGGATGTGAACTGGCTCCCTTGATCAGTGACCAGCTCTCTTGGGTAGCCAAGCTTGTAGAAGATGTTTTCTCTTAAGAACTCGGCCACCTTTTTTTCTGTTGCTGCTTTGATTGCTTTGGTCTCTGCCCACTTTGTCAAGTAGTCAGTACACACAATGATGTAAGACCTTTGCCTCGAAGGAGGGTTGATTGGACCCACAAAGTCCATACCCCACTTCTCAAATGGCTCAAGAGTCACTTGAGGTTGGAGAGGCATCTCATCCCTTTGGGTCAGTTTCCCCATTCTTTGGCATTGGTCACACTGGCTGATATATCTTCTGACATCTTGATGATGTGTGGGCCAATAGTAGCCTGCCTGCAGGATCTTGAAGGCAGTCCTCTTCGCTGCAAAATGTCCTCCACAAGGCCCATCATGACAGGTGAGGAGGATATCAAAGACTTCCTCCTCCCTTACACAACGCCTTAAGATCTGATCAGGGCCAAGCTTGAACAGGTTGCCCCCGATCCAAGTAAATGAGGCACTTTTTCTGATGATTCTGCTCTTCTCTCTTGAAGATAGGTGCGGAGGGAACTGTGCTGAAACAAGGTAGTTTGCTATATCAGCAAACCATGGAGAGAGTACTGAAATAGCAAACAGATGTTCATCGAGCATCTGGTCATCCACTATTCCATCCTCATCTGCAGACAAATCCAATCTAGATAAAAAGTCAGCAACAACATTTTCTTTACCTGGTTTGTCAACAATGGTCAAATCAAACTGCTGCAATAAAAGTAACCATCTAATAATACGAGCATTCACATCTGGTTTATTCATTAAATATCTAATTGCAGCATGGTCTGTATGTACAAATGTTTGATAGCCAGTGATATAATGTCAGAACTTGTTCAGTGCATGGACCACAGCCAAGAATTCTTTCTCGGTTACAGTGTAATTCAGCTCAGCTTCAGACAAGTTTTTGCTAACAAAGTAAATAGCATATGGAAGTTTCTGCTCAACTTGTCCTAAAGTTGCACCTATGGCTTTGTTCGAGGCATCAGTGTGGATGTGGAAAGGTAGGGCCTAGTTTGGACCTCTCAGGATTGGGGTTGACACCAACTTGTCCTTTAATTCATTCAAAGCCCTCTGACAACCGTCAGTCCATTTAAACTCCACATCTTTTGCCAACAGGCCAAACAATGGTGAGGCTAGCTTGCTGAAGTCTTTAATGAATCTCTGGTAATACCTTGCTAATCCTAAGAAACTCCGAACATCCCTTACCTTTTGAGGAGGTGGAACCTTCTTGATGAGAGCAATTTTGTTAGGATCCACCTGTAACCCTTGGCAAGAAATGGTATGGCCTAACACGGTCCCTTCAGTCATCAGGAATTCACATTTTTTAGGACTAAGGGACAAGTTCATCTCAATGAATTTGGTTAGGACTTTTCCCAGATTGGACAATGCTTCCTGGAAGTTGGCCCCATAAGGAGTGAAGTCATCCATATAGATTTCAACTGCATCATGGACCAGCTCCGAGAAGATGCTCAAGACAGCTCTCTGGAAGGTAGCAGGAGCATTGCATGGCCCAAAGGGAAGAACTCGGTAGGCAAAGGTACCCCAAGGACAAGTGAAGGTGGTCTTATCTTGGTCTTCCGGGCTGATTTGGATTTGGTTGTACCCGCTAAACCCATCCAGGAAAGAGAAGAACTTCTTTCCTGCCAGTCCATCCAACACTTGATCTATGAAAGGTAGAGGGAAATGGTCTTTCTTGGTAGCTTTGTTTAGTTCTCGGTAGTCCACACAGATTCTCCACTTCCCATTTTTCTTGGGAACCAATACCAGAGGGGACACCCATTCACTATCTGAGATGGGGTAAATGAATCTGGCATCCAACAGTTTTTGCAATTCTTCCTTGACAATGTCCTTAAGGGCTGGATTCATTCTCCTCTGAGGTTGTCTAACCGGTTTACAATCCTCTTTGATGTATATGTGATGGGTACAGACCGAAGGATGGACTCCTTTCATCTCCTTATAGCTCCAAGCAAAAGCATCTAGATGGTTGGCCAACAGGCTACACAGCTCCTTTTCCTGGGAAGGAGATAGAGAGGAGCTGATCTTTAACGTTCTCTTAGGGCCGAACTCCACATTCTTGACTCTGGGAGTGACAGGGTTGGCTGTACAAAGATCTACTAAAGTGCTGGCTTGGGCATCCTCCACCAATTTCTCTAAGGATAGTGCACTGGAAGGTGGATTCCGGATCAAGGTCTCAATCAAGTCATCCTCGATTGGGGGGTCTCTTCTAGTGGTATCTAGGGTGCACAAAGGTGCTGAGTACACCTCATCCTCTTCCCCTTCCTCCAACCACAATGGTAAGTCATGCTCTAAGGAGGGTTGGGCAGGAGGGTATAGGACTAGCTGCTTGGACATAGGACCATTTTTGATGGTCATGTTTCCTGCACGACAACTTATGTAAGCATCTGCAGTGGCTAACCAAGGCCTTCCCAAAATGAGAGGATATCCAGTAAGCTTTGTCTTGGGTTGCAGAACCAAGAAATCTGCAGGGTATTCCCAAGAGTCGATAGAGACCAAGACATCCTCCACAATCCCTTCGGGAGTCACAGTGGAGCGATCTGCTAGTTGCAGTACTGTCGAGGTCTTCCTCAAGGAACCCTGAAGATTGAGTTTGAGCATGGTATCCCTAGTCATCACATTAATGGCAGCCCCCAGATCAATCAAGGTGTGAGGTATGATGGTGCCATTGATGTGGACATCTACTACAGGACTCCCAGGATCTAGATACTTTGGGCAGATGACTTGTCCTAACATAAGGTCAGACAGTTGTCCCAAGACATTGATGGTTGAAGCATCTCTCTTTCGCCTACCTGGGTGTTTGAAACACTTTTCCTTAACCAGTTTGTTGTATATTGGCACATCCTTGATGGCTTGGAGAAGTGGTATTTTCACACACAATTGCTTGAGCTCACCCAGAAGCTCATCCTCCTCTGGGTTGGGTTGTGTGGTGGCTGTTAGTCTCTCAGGAAAGGGTGGAATAGCCTTTGGTTCACTTTCCTGTTTATCTTCCTCATCCTCTGGGGGAGGAGGTTGGCGATCTGGAAGAGTCTTTCCAGATCGAAGATTGATCTCCTGGATCTCCACAGCATAGGTAGGGCATGAGGTTTCCCCAGTGTATACCTACTGGGCCTGTCTATTGTTGGGGTTCGGGTTCGGTTGAGCAGGCATTTGAGGTTGCCTTGGAGGAGCAGGAGGTAATGGCTGAGGTTGAATTGGTGGTGGAGGCAAAATGGCGGGAGGAGTGTTGTACTGGGGCCTCCACCCCGACTGAGGTGCATTCCACTGAGGCTGCGGCTGGGCATGTGAATGATATGAATGAGAAGTAGGTTGAGTAGGGTACTGAGGTGGATAAGACCATGGAGGAGGCATGGACCAGGAAGGATGAGCAGGGGGACCCCAGGAAGGCATAGGAGTCGATTGGTTGGGGCTGTAATAAGCTTGAGGTGCCCCTTGCATCCCCTGCTGGTAAGGTCTAGGTCCTTGTGGCCTCCTTTGGTTGAGGTAATAGAGAGGTTCAGTGGGAGCTTCTGTCCCTTGGTACATAGCTTTAAATCCAGGTAAGGTTGGACATTGGTTTGTGGGATGGTCCTCCTCACAAATGAAACACACTTCAACCGAATGCAATGGACATTCGTTCTTAGGGTGTCTCCTTGTACATCTAGGGCAGAAGATAGCCAAGGCTCTCTCAGCTTCTTCCTTCTTCTGCTGGATCCTGAATGTATCCAGCTGCATGGCAATGGTCTGTCTCACCTCACTCTTAAGATCTTCTAATTGATTTGCAAACTCGTGTTTGGAGAAAGGGACACCAGCTGAGGGGAGGTTTCCTCTACCTCGTTTCCGAACTGCCCTGGAGTGGTTTCTAAACACAGTCTTGATGTCCTCATAAGGCAGTTGGTAAATGTCCCCCCCCAGCTAACATGTGAAGGGTATCTAAGAGGTCTTCAGGGACTCCTCGGAGCAGGACCAACTTGAGGGATTCAGGGTCAAGTGTGCACCTGGCCCGCTTATAGCTAAGTTGGAACCTCTCCTCATAATCCTCTAAGGACTCATCATTTCCCATGGTCATCCGAAAGATCTCTCCCTTGGTTTCCTTGGACCTACAGTAATCTCGGTACTTGGTATTGAAAGCTTGCTGCATCTGAGCCCAAGTGGTGATACTATTCCCAGGTAAGCCCATGAACCAGCGTAATGCTGCATCCTTAAGAGTTGAAGGGAAGAGTTTCAGCTTCTGCTCATCTTCAGTATAGTCATAGGTTCTACAAAGGACAGCAAACTCAAACAGGAAGGTATCAGGATCTTCAGTAGTCAGTCCATGGAAGTGAGGTAAAGCGGAGGGGCTAATGTTCTTCATTTTCATCTCTCCATTGGTCTCTCGGATGGGGAAGGCACCTTCTATTCTCTCATCTTCTCTTCTATTGTCAGCCATAGCTTCAGATGGGATGGTCTCTAATTCTTCTTCTGCTATAGGATCTTCGTATATCTCAGGAGGTTCACCTATAGGTTCTTCTGGATCACTGTCACCGGAGAAGAGAGAAGGGTGACTCAGTGATGTGGTGGGGGTATTGGATAGGAATTTGCCTGTCTTATCTCGGTTCCTACGAGGCATGAAATGGAAAGACTTTTTTTTTATTGCTTTTGTTCTTTTTTCTCTTCTTTGGTACCTGCAAAACTGAAACATATTGATCTACTACTAACTATCTTACTGAAATAAAGATGCAGAATTAAATTGAAAGCAGGAAAGAACTAAACTACTTTGCTCAAATGAAATTGCAGAAATGGAAATGTTAGTCTACGCTTGCAGAATTGAAATGCTAATCTACGCTTGCAGAATTGAAATGCTAATCTACGCTTGCAGAATTGAAATGTTAATCTACGCTTGCAGAATTGAAATTGTGGAATTGAAAGGCTAATCTATGAAAGCAGGAAATGTCTATGCTACTTTTGTAGAATGGAAATGAAATAAACTACTTGGCAGAAAGCAAGAGTAAGAAAGTAGAAGAAAAGCAACAATTACTAATACTCTGACGCGTCCCCAGCAACGGCACCAAAAAGATGGTGGGCTCCAGTATTGTAGCAATAATGCTACAACTCCTGGAGCTTCCTATCTCTAATTTTATCAACTCGGTAGTTCGTAACAAACTTGGAAGCGACGGTGCTGTATGCACAAGTACTAGATCTTGTCGCAGCTGTCACTTGGTCAGCTGGCACAAGTCCGCTAGGGCTCAAGCCAACTTCTATATGTTCTCAGAAGAAGCTTTCTAAATGATGGACGAAGGCTATCTCAAAGGAAATTAATCTACTTTGCAAGAATGAACTGAAAAGCCAACCAAACATGGAAACCCTAGTAAACCCTAATCTGACTAGCTTAATCTCTATGATGCAATGGTGGGAGTGCAAGTGTCTAGAAATGATGCCATTACTTCTAATGATGTGAAATGCATGAACTTAAACTACTTCTATTGAAAAGAACATGTTTTTATATTTTTGCTTAAGTGGTTGGAGTTATTATGATTTTGTTTCTTATTAGGTTTTGACTGTGCAGGGGTAGTGCGAAGGGAAAGAAAGCTTGGGAAAGGTCAGGAGGGCTAGGAGAGGTTCCAGGGGATCCCTAACATCATTCCACAGGAGTCCACAACGTTCAGATGCTCGGCAACCGAGTTTGCAGGCTTCTACAGGATGTCTGCAGGGGATCCTACAGGAAACTCGGGATTTCTACAGGAAGTCTGTTAACTTCTACAGGATGTGCTACAGTGGGAGTTTTGGGTGATGGAGGAGTGAAGGAACTGGATGGATGGATGGGTAAGATGAAAGAGGAGCTTGAGATGGCTCAGGGACAGAGATATGAGATGGAGAAAGAGTGGGTAAAGTTGGTTGGTGGATAGAAGGGTGGAAGCAATGAAAGGTCAAGAAGATGGAGCTACGTGAACAGTAGAGGTGTTGGAAGGCAAACGAGCTGGACAGAGGTTGAGCAAGTGGCTTTAGGCATGGTTGAGAAGAAGAAGAAGATACCAGAGTGATACGACGCAGTGTAAAGGAAACAAATCTACACAAAACCGAGAATTCATTCACCTATTCCAACTGTGTTAATTAACCAACGAACAGCAATGTAAATTGTGGAGAAAAATCGTGCATGGTGTTGGAACGAAGAAGTATTGCTCAAGATCAGAATGCATGGACGGTTTTATAACTGAAATGATTGTGTTGCAGCTTACATGAACGTATAAGACTGCGTTTTTTTGATGGTTGGTACGGTCTACACCCCCACTCTCTAAACAGAGATGGTAGTGAGTGCACTGTCAACCTTTTCTTGGAGCTCTAATGAATGTTGATCCTCCCACTCTAAGCTAAGCAACTAAAAGCACTTTAACCATAAACTAATCCTATTCAATCACATTAAAGAAATTAAATCAGCAGACTGTGTTTTTTCAAATGCATGTCAAAGCAAAGAAATAAAGTGCTGAAAGGAAAGACAAGTAACAATACAAGGAAAAGGAGGTCTATTGCTCTCAGGTTGGGCCCTAACCTGAGAGCTATAGCTCCCTTAAAAACTCAGAATTGGATCCAAAGCTACCTGCCTTTATTGAATAATCATGAGTCTAACATCATGCCAAAACTGGCTTACAAAAAGCAAAAACCGAGCTGTAGCTCCTACTTAGAAATTGCAACAATAGTTCAAAAGTTCAAAAAGCTCCTATCAAAGGCTACAGCCTTCATATTTATACATGATGAAGATCAAGCTAGCTTCCTCAATTGGTGGAGCTTGGTTGTCCAACTGAAAGTTAAACTGTTGTTCCTGTAGAATCTGTTGGCTGCCTTTAAGCTCGGTGGGGAGAGTTGTTGGAGCTCGGAGTTAAGGTGGAAATCACGAGGAAGGTCATCAAGACTGTGGACAACCTCCCTATAAACCTGCAATGCCACCTTGGCTGACTCCTTGTCTCCATTTGTGTGTTCTTTGCTCCCTTTAATGCCAAAAAACCTGAAATCATCATGTATTAGCCACATAGATATAATGCCTGCCCTTCTTCCTACAAATAACGCGAATATACTAAGAAATGAATGCATAAGTGATAAAAGATGAAGGGTTGAGCAAGGTAAGTAGGCCAAATGAGCCCAAATTGTTACCAAAAATTGGGGCTCATCACTTGCCACATATCCAACACTGCAATGGTGCTCTACCATCACCTCTACTCTGATGCTCTCCATGTTCCTTCTCAACTGTATTGAACTTCTTGTAAGGAGCTACATTTTCTTTCTTACTTGCATCTTGAGGTCTTCCTCGCTTTGGTTGCCATTTTCCCTTAACTTTCTCATTTCCTTTCAAGTCATGCTTATGCTCAACTTGCACTTCGACTGATCATAACAATTTTTCGTCTTGTAGATGGCCTCCTCTAATGATCTAGGCTCATTGAACTCAATCTAGTATCTATATGCTATTGTCAATCCAATGATGAATCTCTGAACCTTGGCCTTCTCCTCCTTAAGGTAGGGCACATATCTCAACAACTCCAAGAACCTATTAGTATACTCATTGTCTGTCATGGAACCCGTCTGCAACTCATAAAACTCCTTAGCTCTATCATTATACTACCTTTCCAACAAATATCTCTTCTTTAAGAACGTCTCAAACTTGTTCTAAGTCAAGTCATATTCTCGAATACCTATAAAATTCTTCACATCTTCCCACAAAATATCTGCTTTAACTTTGAGACTTAAAATGGCTATCTTTGCTTTTATGTTTTCTGAATAATCATGCAATCTAAAAAAATTCCTCATACCATGCAACCATTCCTCTACATCCTCTGATTTATTCATATCTCCATTAAATCTAGGTGGCTTTTATTTCCTAAAATCATTCAAAAAATATCCCTTGTTAGTCCTCCTTTGAGCATGATAACGATGACGATCATAATGCTTGTTTGAACTAGAATTAGAAGAACAGTTGTGTATATCATCCCTCCTATCTAGAGTATCCAAATACCTACCATCTCTGATTGTGTCCTCTCCATCCAACCTGTACTCCCCATGAAACCTTCTTCCATATGACCCATTAGCTTTTCCCTCCTGCTCATGGTTGATCCAAAGTGGTCCCTGCTACTCCAATTCTAACAAACTTGAAGTATCACTACATTTAGCTATGCTTGTTTCTCCTATTCCTGTATGATTCTGTCATTGTTTGCCTTACAACTCCTTATTTATGCCTTCAAGCTTCTTAGTGTCTCTACCAACTAAGAAGAGTTCCCAACACCACACTGCTCATCTGATCCATAGGGAGAGTCTCGAGAACTGTAGTCTACCATATTGAAAGTCATATTTCATATTCTTCCTTCAAGGTATATCATGTTAGCTAAACCAAATCACAATAAACCAACATACCTTCGTATAATTCAGGGAGGATACCTCGTCTATAAGATCAACAAATCAGTGTAATACACGTATAACATAATCATGATAGCATACAGAAATATAACACACAAGCAGGTAACCATATATCCATAATTATTACTAGAGTCCAGTCATCAATGTATGACTATATCAACTACACATACCATGACCTCATGCATGACAGCAACCACCACATCACTACACATTTGAAAACTTGCAAGCACCGACACACATAGAAATGCATAACCAATCACACACTCATGATGACACAATTTGAAAGAAAAACATCCTCTTTCACATGGCGACATAACTACAATCATGACCGACACCATGCATATGCAATAATAATATAGACCACAAGGATGATTAACACATGTGCAACCAACATGAATGCATTACCAACACACAACACATCTAGTTTGATGGGTGAACCATGCTCTGATACCACTCTATAATGCCCTCCTCCTACATCTGCGCACATAAACATCCAACTGGGGTAAGCATGCGACGAGAAGTTACTATGATATGATTCAACCTCCAAATTCACCTTAAGGAAGTGGAACTGATGCAAACACACTATACAGACCTTCCACATCAGCAACATCACTCCCAAGAACCATCCCAACAACTTAGGTAGCTAGCCCCTACGTCCCACTAAAATTTTATACCACTAAATCCCTTGACTCTCCCTTGATATGGGCAAGTGTGCATTTGAGTGCCTCTGGATGCATGCACAACATGGGTATGCCAATGTCTAGGGACTTTTCTTCTCAAACTTGTGCCTGCATCACTGGGAATTGAGCCACTTTTCAAGCCCAGAATCTAGGACACTACCCATAAACCCCTATAGCTTTCAGAATCTATAAATTACATTATGATAAGACTTACAAATCAAAACTGACTCCAGGACTACACCTGGCCATCCCCAACTGGGATTGACATTCTGTCAAACACATGGCATCAATGCAATCTACAGGAAATGAATATAACAAACTAGAGTATTAAGGCAAGGTTGCATCACTAGACCTCGAGGTAAAAGAAGATCGTTATACAGGTTTGTATGTTGGGCATGCAGGTATGTTGATTAATGGTTGTTATATACATTATGGTTATATACATGCTTATCATTGTATTGCTTTTGTAGTTACATGTATGATAGATGATAGTTGTTTAGTGTGGTCATATACACGTGTTAGATAGACATGACTGGTAGAGATTTGTTGTTATATGCATTGTGGTCATACACATGATGATTATGGTCATTACATTTAAGATATTGACGTTATATGTATTGTGCTAATCTGGATTGTCCCTTTCAAATGATTATGGTTATGGTATTTAGGTATGAGTCAATATACTTGTGATATCATGTCATACTAATTTAGACTGACTTGTGCAAATGTGATAGCCTCCCCTAAGATACATTGAGGTGTCATTTGATTATGTCATTTATTTGGTTTATCTAACATAGTATGTTTACAGGATGTTTGGAAGTTTGATTAATTGCATAATATGAATATGTGTCTATAAGATTGCATGTAGGAATGATCTTGTTTTAAGACAATTGTACTAGCTCAATATGTTTTGAGACAAATGATATACATTTACGTGCAAGTGAGTGTTAGTTCTAGTATTATGACTAATGAATGTTAGTTTATTGTAACATGGTTGTTAGTCTTGGTGAAGGTTGATTTCAAATTAATAGATATAATGTATTGATCTTTGGAACATGTGATTGGCATGTGTGAACAGTTGCAAGCCAACAGGATTGGTATTAGCATGAAAAGGTAATAGCAAATTTGTTTGTGTAACTAATAGTTGGGTGATGTCATAAAACCTAATAAGACTCAATTGTAGCAAGGTAAAAGGTAAAAGAAAGGAATTTGGTGAGAATTCATTTGGCTATGTTTGGAAACCACAATTCAAAATGAATGAGTTCTTGCATTAATACATGAAGTCTTCTTAACCTTGATTTTGTTTGACATTATGTGGATATAATGCTCAGATTTTCTGGAGAAATCACATAGAGAACAAAGGGTCAACCCTTTGTTCTCTATGTGATTTCTCCAGAAAATCTGAGCATTATATCATGAATCACAAAAACATAAAATCTGAGGTTATGTGGATATGTACTAGATTTGTGAACTTTTATTTGATTGGAGTCCCTTAAGAGATGATATATGTACATGTTTAGCTTCAAGCAACGTTCTTGGCACAACGAGGTTGTAGGTTTTAACCCCGTACTGAAATTACCTGCATACAAATTCTAAGAACAGAAAATAAACAATGCTAGAGTATAACACATAAAATACATATACACAAAGATTTTCCCCTAGATCCCAAAACCGAGACTACCAGCTTGATTTTTTATTATGTTCCTTTCAATGTTACAATACATATTTATACATGTTGAAGCATCCAATACCATGGACCAAAAACCATCATGTCCAAAACCATGGATCGAAAACCATCGCGTCCAAGACCATAGGTAGGTCCGCCTAACCTAATATAGGGTCCAAAAAAAAAATTCCCGAGGTGCTGCCCCAGACCGCGTAGAGGGGGACTCCACCCCCCCTCTAACCCCTCGATTATCTATGTTGGCTAATCATGCAAAGAATATAACACAACCCAACATTCTCCCACTTATTGTTTTCTTTCCATAGGGGGACACAGGAGTGCTTAGTCATTATCCAACCCTAGAATGCCCATTGTTTCTCTACACCAAGAGAACTTCTTAGAGCTCACAGATTTTGTCAATGCATTTGTAGTATTCTTCAAAGTGTCCACCTTTACTAGCAACACCTTTTTGAATTCTATCATATCCATCACAAAGTGATACTGAACATCAATGTGCTTTGTCTTTGAATGATAAGCAGGGTTCTTTGCCAAGAAAACAACACTTTTCCTATCATAGTCTATCCTTATAGCTCCCTGTACTAACCCCATACTTGAACACAATCTCAGCAACCAAACTACTTCCCTGTGTGCATGAGTGGCTGCCAGGTATTCTACCTCTGTAGTTGATAATGCCACTACAGATTGTTTCTTACTCATCTAGCTAACTGCACCTCCAAATAGGTTAAACACATACCCACTTGTAGATCTTCTCTGATCCAGATCTCTAGCCCAGTCTGCATCAACAAAGCCACGGATATCCAAAACTATGTCCAATCCTGGTCTTGCTTGGTAGCACAAACCACAATCACTAGTACCACGCAAATACCTAGAAAACCACTTCACTATTGTCCAATTTCATTTCCTAGTTTTGACATAAACTTTCTCAATACTCCCACTACATGTGCAATGTCTGGTCTAGTACAGACCATTCCATACATCAGGCTACTAATTGCACTTGCATATGGAACATGGGACATGTCCTCTTCCTCTTCTTGTGTCTTAGGACATTGTTCAGCGGATAACTTCACACCTACAGGAATAGGAACCTTCACCAGTTTACTATCCTGCATATTAAACCTTTGTACTATTGTCTCGACATGCTTCCTCTGGTTTAACCAGAGCTTCCTCTTTGCCCGATCTCTTTTAATTTACATGCCCAAAATATAATTTGCAGCACCAAGATCTTTCATGTCAAATTTGGAGGACAATTGGGTCTTCAAAGCCTGGATAATTTATTTGTCATTTCCAACCAGTAACATGTCATCCACATGGCTCTATGGCTCGGGAGAATAGCATGGCTAGGGTTTCTGATCTCCTCAGTGCCGTTGTCACAATGCAAATCAGCGAAGGGGTTGTGATTGCAGGTAGTCCCTGCAGCAAATCGCATGTTGGACCAATCGAATTGTATACACTATCAAGGATCTCGCTATGCAACGGACCAGACAACAAACCCCCTACGACTGATCGATCCCCGATGGCAGATCAATCTTCAATCAGGTCATGGACGAGCTCGTTTTATCTTCCTCAGCGTTTTTTTCATTGTGCGTCGTTTGCTTTCATTGTAATAGGACATGGCATGGACGATGCAGCCCACCATCGACCAGATCTGCAAACAAAAACATATTTCTACCTTGATCTTGAGCTTTTAACTATGCTTAAAGGCAAGGAAGAAGTGATCTGGGCTGGAAATCGTTGTGCAAACAGGAGACAAACATAATGTAGCACCCTTACTTCCCATTGGAATGATGAGGGGTGGCCCAGATTTAATACCTGAGATTCTGACGACGAATGATCAACAGAAGGGACAACTCCAAGCTACTGGGTATGAATCAAGTAGATCTTATGAGATTATTATTGAATGGCTTGGACTCGCCAAAGCACGCTCTGTATCTACTACGATTGCACCTAAAAAACTGCTGACAGGAGGCAAAAATCCCTTTTATACAGCAGGAAGACATATAAACCCTAGATCTGCCATCATTCCGCCAGATCTAGAAATCAATCCAGTAAATTGGGGCCTGGATAAGGCTAATCCATCAGATCATAAGAAAATCTTCATCAGATCGATAGAAGGCAGACATTGTTGTCTACAAAATAGGAAAGGGATGAGTGTTTTGGAGTTAAAAAAGCAGATCCAAATCAAACTGGGAACCCCAGTAACATACCAAAATCTGTTATTTTCAGGACTCTGCTTGCAGGACCAACACACACTCCAGCACTATGGAGTTGTTAGAGATTCAACCATCATCCTCAATCTGAGACTGCGAGGTGGGTGCAAGGGAGCCAGCTCGAAAACTACAGGCTCCTTTCGCGATGCAGTCAAAGGAAAGGAACCATTGCAACACAGACCAACACCCACAACAGAGCTTCCAGGTCCTTACATTGTGGAATAGAAGCTGAAATCACCCATGCTTACTGTATCTCTACCGGAGGTAATGGATCTATATACAGATTTAATCCACAATGCCGTTATATGCAGATTTAATGGTTATTGGCCCAAAGCGGATGCACTGCATCAATGGATTTTCACATCATGGTCAACTAAATGTGAAATATATCTATGCCCTAAGGGTTTTTTCATAGTTAGATTTAGCACAGAACTGGAATGAGACAACATCATTAATCAGGGGCCTTGGTTTTGGGGCAGTGTTGGGCTCTTTATCACCCCCTGGTTCCCAGACTTTGATGCCAATACCATGGTAGTTTCAAAGATGCCAGTTTGGGTAAGTCTGCATAACCTCCCACTGCATTTTTGGCACCGAAAAGCTTTAACAACCATTGGGAACTCTTTAGGAAAACATCTTAAAACAGATGAAGATAGAGCTATCCAGGGAATTTTCACATATGCCAAAATATGTGTAGAGGTGGATCTAAGTCAAGGACTCCCAGATCACATCACATTGAATTTTAATAATTCACTATGGGTGCAACAACTTGACTATGAGAACACGACATTCAGATGTCACAACTGCTTGCAGACAGGGCACCTTCAATATGCATGTCCAATGGCTAGCAAGGAGCCAAAAGGGAACAAGAAAAAGCAGAAAAAACCCAAAGGTTGGCAGCATACCAAACCACTGGAGGAGGAGCCAATGAAGATAGAACCCATAGACGTGCAAAGGGGATAGGAAAAAACACAGGAAGAGAGCATCGAGGGGCCCAATTTGGAGCCAAATAGCTTGGTACGGCAGCAGGAATTACAGCTGGAAATAAGCGGTGCCAAATGAGCACATAGTTCTGAAGGATCGGAATCTAATAGAGAACAACCAATGTACACAGAGGAAAACCAACTTGCTATAATTGTCCCCACTCCCAACACTGGAGTCTGGAAGAGAGCATCGAGGGGCCCAATTTGGAGCCAAATAGCTTGGTACGGCAGCAGGAATTACAGCTGGAAATAAGCGGTGCCAAATGAGCACATAGTTCTGAAGGATCGGAATCTGATAGAGAACAACCAATGTACACAGAGGAAAACCAACTTGCTATAATTGTCCCCACTCCCAACACTGGAGTCTGGCGAAATGTGGAGAAGAAAAAAGGTAGGAAAATATAGGCCTGCTGGCACAGCATTTCTTTTCTAGTTTTTTTATGCATCCTGATTTACAGGAACAGTTCATATGCATATGCTTTAAGCATCTACAAAATGTAATTTTCTTCATATGAATAAAATTACGACTTTTTTCCTACGTGAGAAAAACATATCATCCACATACAAGACCAAATAAATAACACGATCACCAATTAATTTAAAATACACACAGTGATCTGCTTTGCTTCTAGTGAAGCCAAGTCCCTATATAAATGTATCAAATTTATGATACCACATCCTTGGTGACTATTTTAACCCATACAAAGACGTTTTTAGCTTGCATACCAGTTCTTTCTTACCCTTCACCGCAAAGCCTTCAGGTTGCTTCATGTAGATCTCCTCTTCCAAATCTCCGTGAAGAAATGTTGTCTTGACATCCATCTGTTCTACCTCAAAATCAAAAGTAGTAGCAACATATAAAAGTAATCTAATATAAGCTACCTTGACAACAAGAGAAAAAATATCACCAAAATCAATTCCCGTCACCTGGGAATAACCTTTTTCTACCAACCGAGCTTTGTATTTCTCCACCTTTCCTTTTGCATTTGTCTTCTTCTTGAACATCCATTTGCTGCCAATGGGTTTCCTTCCAACTGGCAACTCCACCAGATCCCAAGCCTTATTTTTGTGCAAAGGTTCCATTTCATCAACCATGGCATCTTTCCATAGTTTTCCATCCTCTGAATCTATTTCTTCCTTCACAGTTCTGGGATCATCATCAGTAACAGATAAAGAAAAATTTGAACAGAAAGTAGATGGACTATACCTTTCTAGTTGCCTTCTTTCTCGAATTGATCTTCTCACACCCGGAGTTTGTGGCTCTTCATCTTCTGATTCCTCCTCTGTTGTAGAGTCTGATTCTTCCTCCTTAAGCTTAAACTCTATCTTCTCAAGTTCCTTTGGTTGGACTTCATGTTTAATAACATATTTCACCTCTTTGAACACCACATCTCGGTTGTACACAACCTTCCTTGTTACTGGGTTCCAAAGCTTATAACCCTTTAAACCATCCTTATACCCAATAAAGATGCACTTTTCATATTTACTATCCAACTTGGTTCTTTTCTCCTTTGGAAAATGTACATATGCATCACGTCCAAATACCCTTAGATGTGAAAGAGAGGGTTTCTTACCAGTCCTTACCTCTTGTAAAGTCTTATCCTCTAACACTGATGAAGGTGATCTGTTGACCAGGTAACATGTTGTCTCCACTGCCTCTGCCCAGAATTCCTCTCCCAACCTAGCACCACTGAGCATGCTTCTTGCCCTTTCCATCAACGTCTTGTTCATTCTTTCTACAACTCCATTTTTCTCAGGTGTATATGGAGTAGTCTTCTGCCATGCTATACCACACTTCTTACATAATTCTTCAAATTCCTTACTGCAAAACTCTCCACCATTATCTTTCCTCAACACCTTTATCTTCTTCTCTCTCTGGTTTTCCAACAAAGCCTTAAATTCTTTAAACCTTTCAAAGACTTCAGATTTCTTCTTAAGGAAATATATCCATGTATTCCTTGAGAATTCATCTATAAATGATACTTAGTACACAAACTTACCCAGTGATGGAACCTTCACAGGCCCAAACACATCACTGTGCACAAGTTCTAATATTTGTTTCGCCCTCTTACCACCAGAGGGGAAACTCACCTAATTCTGCTTCCCATATACACAATTTTCACAAAAATAAAAATCTAGAGAGCTATTAGTCATACCTTCTACCATACCTTTACCATGAAGTATTCGAAGGCCCTTATCTCCAATATGTCCAAGCCTTTTATGCGATAGCATGGTCTTCTCTCCAGAGACCACTAGATTTTTTGCTCCACTTTCAGGAACCATAGAATGTTGTACCCATCAACAACAGTTTTACCTCGCAGTTTGTACAGAGTTCCAATCTGAACTCCCCGCATCAATACTAGTGCTCCCTAAACCATCTTGCAGGTATCCCTCTCGAACATTGTCTTTACACCTGCATCATCCAGTTTGCTTACAGAAATTAGATTTTTGGCCAATGAAGGAATATGCAGAACACTTGGAAGTGTTCTAACCCTTCCACCTTGCAACTTCAATTTTACTTTTCTACGACCAACGATTCTAGCCTTCCTATCATCCATTAAGAAGTCACCACCATCGTATTTTTCATACTCGCAAAACCACTATCTATGGGGAGTGAAGTGAAAGGATGCACCTGAGTCAATCAACCATGCCTCATGATCTACATGTGTGCTTGAAAAAGCCAAGTACACATCCCCACCTTCATCTGAGGTGGTTTTCACCTTTGGAGAAGGAGCATCATCAGATCCCTTTCTCTTTTCAGGAGCTTTAGATTTACAGTCCCTTTTCTAGTGCCCTTCCTTTCCGCATTTCCAGCAAACCACCTTTACAAGTTTTCCTAGAGATTTAAATCTCCCACTCGATGACTTATTTTTGTTTCTATTTTGGGACTATCCTCATACATACAAGGCATCACCATTCTGGCTCTCCATATTTTTCCATCTTATCTCCTCCATCAGCAAGGAGGAGACTATTTCATCAAACTGCAAGGCAGTTGCCTTGCTACCTATTGCAATAACCAGACTATCCCACAAATCTGGTAGAGAACACAACAAACTAATACACTTATCTTCATCTGAAATTTTAATATCAATAGACAATAATTAACTTACCACAGTATTAAATGCATTCAGATGCTCTATCACTGAGTCTCCATCTTTCATCCTCAAGTTATACAGCTTTTTCAGTAGGAACAATTTATTCATGAGAGACTTAGATTGGTACAAAGTCCCTAACTTGTCCCACAAAGCCTTCACCGTAGCTTCCCCTAATACATTCAACAATACTAAATCTGAGACACACAATCGTATTGTGCTCTTTGCCTTCCGATCCAAATTCTTCCATTCTGCATCGGACACTCTTGTTGGTTTACTACCTAGATCTACTATGATCCACTAATCTTTATCCAACAATAGATCCTCCATCTCGAGTTTCCGTAACTCAAAACTCTGACCATTAAATTTCTCGTTCTCTATCTTTCCACTACTTGCCATGTTCTTTCACCACTAGAATCGATCTTGCTGATCTCCCACTGAACAGGGTCTACCACAGGCTCAAGCGAAACCCCTTAGCAATAAAGGTGTCCCCTTGAAGCCAAAACTGCTCTGATCCCACATGTAGGTTTTAACCCCGTACAGAAATTACTTGCATATGAATTCTAAGAAGAGAAAATAAACAATGTGAGAGCATAATACATAAAACACATATACACAAAGATTTTCCCTTGGATCCAAAAACCGGGACTACTAGCTTGATTTTTCATTATGTTCCTTTCAATGTTACAATACATATTTATACATGTCGAAGCATCCAATACCATGGACTGAAAACCATCGTGTCCAAAACCATAGGTAGGTCCACCCAACCTAATATAGGGTCCAGAAAAATATTTCTTGGGGCATTGCCCCGAACCACATAGAGGGGGGCTACCCACCCCCCTAAAACCCCCTTTGACCCCCCCACTGCGCAATCAGTGCAACAAAGGCGGGGCTCTGCCCCCCCGATTAACTATGTTGGCTAGTCGTGGAAAGAATATAACACAAACCAAAAGAGGTAAGGTAACTAGTATATTGTTATGTTTGTTTATAAACTGGAAATTATGTGCTTGTGGTAGTATGATGCAAGGATTAGAAGAAAAGGACATTGCCATGAAATATTGAAGAAGCCTTGAGTTGATATTTTCCTTGGAAGCACTATGAACCCAAGGGGTTGAGTCATGGTGTATGTTGCTAGTTTTGTGATTTCGATGCTTGTGAATTATTTGTGGTTCATTTGTAGTGTGTTTATATCTGGTGAATGGCCATGCCACTTTGTTTGTGGTGTCATATCACTATCATTTTTTCATTGTTTTCTTCTTGTTTTCCTTCTTGTTCTTGTATTTTATGTTTTGAGGGTCTTGGGAATTGGTTGGGAAAAGAGGAGATTTAATGGAGCTCGGGAAAAGTTGGATAAAACCCATTAGGTAATGTAAGACCCAAATGAAGCTTGGTGCATGAGTACAGGGCAGTTGAAGGTAAGAATATAAAAGTCAGTTGGATTGGTTGGGTCCATGGGGATGAATGTACAATGGCAGGACAATCATGAGAAAGGTAATAAAGAAAGGAAAACTGAATGAATTTGAGGTGTCAGATGCCTTGGCTATGTTGGGAACTATTTTTCTCAATGTTTTTCATGTTGTGAACAGATAAAGGGAGTTTTCTTAACCTTGAACTTATGATATCTGGTAATTATGTTGTGATTATGAATATGTTAATGTTTATATATGAATACATGTATGAATATATGACGTTATTTGATAGGGTCATCATAAATCGTGATTATTTTATGCTAATGTTTATATGTATATATGTATGTATGCATGCATGTATGTATGTATGTATGTATGTATATCGTTGTCTAACAGGATCATCGGGGATCATTCTCGTGGAGGAATGATTTCTTATGCAAGTGAATGGCATGAAGAGGCTTCTGGTCTTATGAGGAATCAAGTGGGAAGAGTAGCCCTAATAGATCTATGAGGTTAGCATCATTTGTATATGAATTGATATTATGTTATTATACTATCTTTATTTTTATGTTATGGACAGGCTATGCCGAGGAATACATCAACAGAATGAAAGCACTGTGATTTGCGACATGTTGGAACAATCATGGATAATTCACTAGAAGCAAGGTTGCTTGGTAGAGTCAGTGTGTGGTATCTAGATGTCTATTGTACATGTTGTACATATAATGTTGTGTGCATATTTCATATACGATGTTGGGTATAGATGGTGTTATTTACATGTTGTATATGTAGTGATATGTACATATGTTGTTATGTACATGTTGTATATGCGATTTTGTGTACATGTGGTACGGGGTACACGTTGTACATATGGTGTTGAGCACATGTTGTACAAGTGGTGTTGTGTACATGTGGTGCTATGTACATGTGGTACATGTGGTGTTGTGTGCATTCAATGTTGTTTACATTTTGTACATGTGGTGTTCTATGTGTGTGGTGGTGTGCACACATTGTTCAGGTGGTGTTGTGTACACATTGTGCATGTGGTGTTGTGTACATGTGGTTTTTTGTACACATTATGCAGGTGATTCCGTGTACATGTGATGTTGTGTATGTGTTGTGCAGGTGGTGTTGTGTATATGTGTTGTTTTATAGAAGTTATGTTGGTGGTGTTGTGTACATGTGGTGTTGTGTAAACGTTGTGTAGGTGGTGTTGTGTACGGGTGGTACTATGTACATGTTGTACATGTGGTTTTTTGTGCATGTTGTACATGATGTGTTGTGTACATGTGGTATTGTGTGCATGACGTACATGTTGTGTTGTGTACATGTGGTACTGTGCATGTGCATTATTTAGTCATGATATCATGACATGTGCATTCCTTGTGTTGTACTTTATATACATTGTTGAGTCCCAAACCTGCACTTCCCTATATACCCTTTCAGCCTTCTTTTTCCATTTACTTCGTCCACCAAGCTGTCAAATTGTTGCATAATAGTTTAAAAAGAACTTATGGAATGGTTTCCTAACTATGCTTATGACTGTTGTTTGATTTAGATTTTTGTTCAAGCAACTGCGGAAACTTGTCACTTTCCGTAGCCAGCCCAAGTTTCTGCAGCCATTTTGTTAAAGGCTATGCTACAGGTGTCCGATGGAGAAACCAACCACATGGGTAAGTTTCACGTGACGTGTACATGGGGTGTGTCCCCTCATATCAGCCAAATCATTCATAAACAGTCGTGGTCAACGATGGTCAAAGGAAGGGCCAAATGAAGAATTTCTCGGTGGCACGGCTCTGTTTTTCCCACATGAAGGTTTGCAGGGCACGATCCTTAGTTTTCGGAGGTACTGGCACACCTGAAGAGTAGCCCGTGAAGTAAACCAAGCAGCCACCACTCCATGAATTCATGACCACCACACTAGATCTCGGCTCAAGGGATTTACGTGTCTTTTAGCAGCATAAATCTAGGAATTAGTTGCAGCATCTTTTTCTTATAAATAACGCGTTGATATACGCTAAAGGATTAGCTTTCATATTGTAATTTTGACTGTTGTCACCCATTGTACTGCATTTCACTTTAAATACATGAGAAGACAGTTTTTCTGAATCGGATTTGTGACTAAGTGATTGACTGGCCGAGGTTGCAGAGGGCCCCTGTACACCAGAGCCTTGTATAGTTTCTACTTGCTTTCATTTACTGCTTTCTTTCAATCATTGCTTGTATATATAGTGTGTTGTTCTAATGATCATTGTTGTCTATATTTCCTTTATGTTTCTTTTATAACTGTTAGCTGATCAGTGCTTCTTTTACAGGTTTTGTTGTAGGTAGCCCGGGCAGATTTACATATTTTTTTAGATAACTACTGACATATGAGATCATCTTGTCCTTCCCGCTAATTTTCATTTTCTGAAGTTTAATTCTAGAACTGTCATTTTTCAATTTGTGTTTTGCTTATTTATTTTTCTATTACTTAGACATCATACTACTCATTTGTTTATGGTTTCTTTCTATAGTCAAGTGACTCTATTAGTAAGGAATCAGAATATTACTTATTGTAGTGTGGTTTAATTTAATTTCCTGCAATTTAGATATCATATTGCTTAACTTGTTCATGATTGCTTCCCATAAGGCAGATTGAGTTGAAGGGTAAAGGATTAGAAGAGTTGAAGTAGTGTGATTAGTTTCCTTTATGCAATTTAATTTCCTGCAATTTAGATATCATATTTCTTAACTTGTTCATGATTGCTTCCCATAAGGCGATTGAGTTGAAGGGTAAAGGATCAGAAGGGTTGAAGTAGTGTGATTAGTTTCCTTTATGTAATTTAATTTCCTGCAATTTAGATGTCATATTGCTTAACTTGTTCATGATTGCTTCCCATAAGGCAGATTGAGTTGAAGGGTAAAGGATCAGAAGGGTTTAAGTAGTGTGAATTAGTTCCTTTTCTTTCAGTCTTTTACTTGCTTTAAGTTCAGTTTTTACTTTCTTTTTCATACAGCAGCAAGGATACTGGGCCATTGTCATTAGTTCACTGTTTGATACATTTACTTCCTCTTAAGAATTGATTTCATTACAGTTAGTTTAGAGCTTTCTTTTTGAACACTTTTAAGTTTGGAAAATCACTGTAGAAATCACCATTACCATCCATACTTAACTTTCATTTTCGCCATCACACACACTAGAGAATCCATAAAAGATAAATCCTAAAACAAACTAAAAAAAAAACTCAAAAACGACAAAATGGCTAAGAAAATGGTTGTCTTGTACATATAGTACACTTCACTTCATCAATTTACGAATCCTGGATTGACATTTTAATCAGCAATTTAGAACACACTAAATTCACCAAACATTTTGGCGCCGTTGCCGAGGAAGTGAAACTAGGTAGCTAATTTCTTATAAAAAATAAAAAATAAATTCAAGGAAGGAAAATTGATAAACTCTCAAAGTATGCTCTCCTCTTGCACTTAGTGTGATCTGGAGGATCAGAAAAGAGAAAGTTATTGGTTTAATAGTTTCTTGAGTATGCTCTCTTCTTGCACCTAGAGTGAAGAAAAATAAAAATGATATGCATAGAGCAAGAGATTCTAGGGGAAGGTTTTTAGCTAGAGCCAAGAGTTCGATTTTCACAACTCCTTCTACCTCAAGGAATAGACAAGAGACACCTCCATCATCTCCAACCTACACTCCTAGCCCTAGGATTCCTGGAATTCAAGAGGCAGTAGTTGAGTTAGGAGACTCTTCCTCACCATCCATCGAATCTGAATTAGGAAAAGATACTTTCTTTTCTTCTACAGGGAGACACATTGTAATTGAAGAAGTAGAATCATCTGAGGAAGAAGAGGGAGAAATTCCTCCTTGTTCGCCATTAGTAGAGGAACCAGAGGACTCTGAAATCTCTGAGAAAACTACCATGACAGAAGAGGGAGTTAACGGATTTGGTAGAGATAGAGGTAGAGGAGGGGGAGGAGGAAATAGTGGAGGAGGTAGAGGTAACAATGGGGGAAATAGGGATGGAGATAACTCATTTGGATTTCCTATAGTCGATGAGGATTCTTGAGCAACAATGAAAAATATTTCACCATCTGTCCTCCCAAACTTTCATGGGTTAAGAAATGAAGATCCTGAAACATTTCTATTTGAGTTTGAGGTCGTGTGTCGAACCTGTGATTATCTAGAAGACTCTCAAAAACTCAAACTATTTCCTTCAACATTGAAAGGAGCTGCTTTGAAATGGTTCATGGGATTACTCACTCAATCCATTAGGACTTGGAATGATATGAAACAAACATTTCTGAATAGATACATGGATTATTGTATGCCTACCAACCACAAGGATGAAGTATTTAAAATGATACAAAGAGAAGATGAAAACTTGGAGGATTTACTTGAAATATTCCAATACAATCTGAAAAGAGCAACAATGAGTAACTTAGATGAGGAAACCTTGAAAGCCCTTCTATTAAAAGCCATTAGAGATGAATGAATAGATATTTTGAACATGATGGGAAAAGGAGACATATCTCAACTTCCACTTCATGATATAGCAGAGCTGTGTGTCCATCTCTCAAGAGGAAAATCTAAAACTAGAAAAGGGCCTAGAGATACTTCTCTCATCAGAGCAAACAAATATACAACTGGATCAGTAAGTAGGGCTGAGATTGGCAATATGCTTAATGAATTCAAAACTGATATCTTAGGGAGTCTTAGTGAGCAACTAGACACTCTTAAGATCCACAATAAGTAGAAAGCTGAAGCTGAAGCTTTAGCCATCTTTTGCCCAAAATGTATAAAAAAACATGCTCTCGGGGAATGTCCCTTGGATACAAAAGTTGTAGAAACATGTGCAATTTGTTCAGAGAATCATGAGACCAAGGATTTTCCTTCAATTCCTGGGCTCAAAGCTGTCTTCCAAGAAGATCCAAATGCAATTGAGTCTCTCTGTTTTGTTGCAAGGAGACCTTGGCAGGGGCAACAAAACCAAGGGTTTAATAACTCTATGAACTTTCAAACCCCACCAAATTGGAATCCTTGGCAACAACCTTGGTCCCAACCTCAAAATTGTTTTCAATCATGGGTACAAGGCATGCAAAATCCATATGGGAGATTTGCTCAATTTTATCAATATCCTTCATTTTTTCAAAACCAACAAGCTCCACAACTTCCAAATCAAAACTCACAACTATCATTGCCATTTCAACAACAACAACCGTCTCAACAGAACCCAAATTCTTAACTCTTGCTTCCATTCCAACAGAAGTCAAATCAACTTCCTTCTCAGCCATTGCCAAACCCCAATAATAAAAACCATCAAAATGCTTACATGGTGGAAGGTCAACAATTTCCTACCTATATGATTGTTCCTCTCAATGATGTCCAACTCAGATCTGGTAGAGTTTTAGATAAACCTTCTATAGATGCCCAAAATCAAAGCATTTCTGAGGAAGATTCTCATGAAGCCAATAAGGGTTCTGAAGCATCTCTTCAAAACCCAAACACTCAGAAAGAAAAATAAAAAGAGCTAACCCCCACAACTCCTATAGTTGAGCAATCTGCATCTTCATCCACACCTCCTTTTCCTGAAAGATTACAAATTGACAAAGGGGTGGAAAAACAAATCTTGTTGCCTGACTATGATTTTCTAGATGAATTGAAGAATGTCTGTATCAAGATTCCCTTGTTACAAGCCATTATAGAGATTCCTATTCTAGCAAAAACAATAAAGGAGTTGAGTCTTAAAAGACCAGGAAGGAAACCTAGAGACACAAGAAGAATCCACCTGGTAGGGAAAATTGCATACATCATGATGGGAAAAATACTATGCAGAAATATGTAGATCCCGGTAGTCCAATTGTCAAAACACATATCAATGGGGTAGAAATTCCAAATACTTTGATTGATTTAGGGGCTGCTATCAACATTATGAGTAGACAGACTATGGAACAACTGAAACTTCCTAATCTTCTCTTTACACCTACTTTACTGCAACTTGCAGATCGATCAATTATTAAATCAGATGGTGTATTAGAAGACATTTTAGTCTCCTTAGACTCTTGAGAATATCCAGTAGATTTTATGATTTTAACCCCCAAGAGTAATTTAGGAGGACACCCTCTCATCTTAGGAAGACCTTGGCTAGCCACAACTGATGCTTTCATCAGTTGTAGGTATGGGGATATGTATATTTCTGATGGTAATTCGATAAAGAAATTCAATCTGTATCCTCCAACAAAAGCAATTACAGAAATAGGAGATAATGAGTGGATTGATGATGAAGATACTATACAACCTGTCTTTACCATTTCTGAAGTTAGTGAAGATAGTCAAATTCTAAACACATTAGAAAACTTTGAAACATATTCAGAATATGACCACACACAATTTCAGTTAGACTCTGACACTCAGCATTTATCATCTAGACAAATGTCTCTTTTCTCTATGGAAGAGTTTGGTAGTTCCGCCATTGAGATCTTTCCAGGAAAAACATTGAATATCAAAAAAAATTGGAAAGATCACAACAGGAAGAACTAACCAAAATCTTGCAAAAACATTCTACTGCATTTGCATGGGAATATACTGATATGAAAGGTATTGACCCTAAGACTTGCATTCATCACATCTACATTGAGGAAAACAGTAGACCAATCAGACAACCTCAGAGAAGGATGAATCCAAACCTTAGGGAGATAGTGAAAGAAGAGCTCCAAAAGTTACTTAATGTAAACTTCATTTATCCAATTTCAGATAGCCGATGGGTTTCTCCTTTGGTTATAGTATCTAAAAAGAATGGTAAATGGAGGGTATGCATTGATTACAGGGAATTGAACAAAGAAACTTTGAAAGATCACTTTCCTTTACCCTTTATCGATCAGGTATTAGATACTTTAGCAGGAAAAAATTATTTTTCATTTTTGGATGGTTTTAGTGGCTACAATCAGATTCAGGTAGCACCTGAAGATCAGGACAAGACCACATTTACCTGTCCATGGGGAACTTTTGCTTACCGAATACTTCCTTTTGGATTATGTAATGCACCCGCAACATTTCAAAGGGCGGTACTAGGAACCTTTTCTGATATAATCCATGATTGTGTAGAGGTTTATATGGATGATTTTACAGTTTATGGTAATTCGTTTGAAGAGGCATTAGAGAATTTGGAAAAAGTCCTTATAAGATGTAAAGAAACAAACCTATCATTAAGTCATGAAAAATGCTTTATGATGTTTACTGAAGGGATTGTTTTAGGACATCATATTTCAGGGGATGGGATTAAAGTTGATAGATCAAAAGTTGAAGTCGTCTCCAAGTTGCCTATTCCAAATTGTCAAAAAGATGTTAGAAGTTTTCTTGGATTTACTGGATACTATAGAAGATTTATTGAAAACTTCACCAAAATAACATCTCCACTCTTCAAATTACTTACAAAAGACTGTGAATTCAAATGGGATCCTGATTTTCAATATGCATTTGAAACTTTGAAAACAAGAATATCTGAAGCACCCATTTTGAGAGGGCCAAATTGGAAACTTCCTTTCCATATTTCCACAGATGCTTCAGATACAGCTCTAGGAGTTGTGTTGGGACAAAAGGATTTAGTTCCTTATGCCATTTACTACACCAGTAAAAATTTGACTCCCACTGAGTTAAACTATACTGTGACTGAGAAAGAGTTCTTAGCTGTTGTTCATGCAATCAATAAGTTTAGACACTATATAACTGGCTATGAAAATTTTGTCCATACTGATCATTCTGCAATTAGATATCTCATGAATAAACCTGTTACTAATGGCAGAGTTACAAGATGACTCTTACTTTTACAAGAATTCAATATTACTGTGTTGGATAGACCAGGAAAATAAAATACAGTAGCTGATTTCTTGTCTAGAATCCAAAATACTAATGAAGATTCTCTTGTAGAGGATAAGTTCCCAGATGAGTATTTATTTGCAATAACTAATAAGACTCCTAGGTATGCAGATATTGCTAACTATTTGGCTACATGAAAGCTACCTCCACATCTATTTCCTGGTAAAAAAAAGAAAAATTATTCAGGAGAGTTCAAGTTATTCATGGATTTCTAATGAATTGTTTAAAACAGGGCTAGATTGTGTGATTAGAAGATTTGTTCGGGAAGATGAAATGCCTGACATCCTCAAGGCATGCCATGATGAACCATGCGGTGGACACTTTGCTGACAAAATGACGGCCTATAAAATCCTTTCTTTAGGATATTATTGGCCTTCCCTTTTCAAAGATACAAAACAATATGTCAAAAGGTGTGACAGCTGCCAAAGAGTTGGGAGACCAACTCTTTCAAATGAAATTCCATTACAACCACAGGTACTCATCGAACCCTTTGAAAAATGGGCTTTAGATTTCATTGGACCTATTAATCCACCATCTAAACGGAAAAAGTATATATTGGTATGCACTGATTATGTCACTAAATGGGTAGAAGCTAAAGCATTTCCTTTTGCCACTGAAAATTTAGTTGTTCAATTTCTTTTTGAGGATATTTTTACTCGTTTTGGTGTCCCAAGAGAAATTGTGACAGATCAGGGAAGTCAATTTACATCTAACTTGATGGAGAAGCTGATGGAAGAATACAAAATCAAGCACAGAAAATCTACTCCTTACCATCCGCAAGTAAATGGTCAGGTGGAGTCTACAAACAAAGTTCTTGAAAGCAACATCACCAAAATTGTTCATCTACATGAAAAAGATTGGGCAGAAAGGCTTCCTGAAGCCTTATGGGCCTACAGAACTACATGGAAAAATACAACAGGACATTCTCCCTATGAACTTGTTTATGGGAAAGAAGTCCTGCTCCCCATTGAGTTTCAAGTCAAGACTTTCAAGATGGCAGTCCAGTTGGGGATGAATCTATCAGAAGCCCAAAAGCACAGAATGGAGCAGTTGAATGAGCTAGATGAAATCAGACAAGAAGCAATTTTAAAGACTGATCTAGTTCAACATCAAAGAGCTAAATGGCATGACAGATACATCAAAGAGAGAAAGTTTCAAGAGGGAGATTGGACATTACTGTTTGATTCCAAGTTCAAAGACTTTAAAGGTAAATTTTAGACCCATTGGCTTGGGCCATATGAAATTGACAAAGTCTTTAATAATGGAGTAGTAAGAGTCAAGACCATTGATGAATTTCAGATTTCTTTTCTTGTGAATGGCCACCGATTGAAAATTTATCATAAGCCACTCTCAAAAGAAGAATTTTTCAAGATGTTCCAAGATAATTCTGCAATAAGGATGGTGGAGAAGAATCCTTCTTCCCCACCAGCCTATCCTTTTATTCTTTCAGTTAAAAAAAAAAAAAAAAAAATTGTATAAGCCTGAAAACCAATCATAGATTAGCAGTCTTATACAGAAAATATGGAGTGAAAATCAAGGACACTTGACACTCTATATTTTCTATAAAAAAATCTCCTCTCCTTCTCTTTCCATCTTCACTCCACCTCATTTGCCATTTCACTTCACCTCCATCTCATTCACATTTTCTCTTCACTTCACTCCGCTTCATTTTCATTCCATTCTACTCATTTCATTCTCATTTCATCAATAAAAATTCCTTTCAGAACTATTTCCACTCAGTTAGTTCTTTTCTAACCACATTTGTTCAGCTAAGTGGGTGTTGTCCCAGTTTCCACAGTTGGAAGCAGTTTCCGTAGCCAGAAACGATTTCCGCAGCCACCATCACTCTGTTTTTCAAATACACAATCAAAATGTCAGTACAAAAATCATGAAAATGCAGGTGTAAGTGAGCAAATACCATGAAGACATGGAGCATCTCAAGATATCAAGAAAGAAAAGTTGGCTAAAAGCTATGGGCAAGAAATGATAAAGTTTCCAAAGGTACGAGCAAATTTTTTTATCAAATAGCAATTAAAGTCATGATTATGCATAGTTATCAAACCATGAAAAGTTCTACTATGTGCAATGATTCGATATGATAGCTCCATTACCACTCCTATCCCACGACATTACTCCATACACCAAGCATTCATTTCTTAACGATCTCATGATGGGTTTTTCAAGTTTAAACTCAAGTTAAATACACTTCATTTGCCACCTGTGCACATGAGAAGTGACCAATCTCCTTACGGCTCTTCTTCACCGTATTTTCCGCAACTATCTATTAAAAACGTGTGATCTCCCATACGCAGCCATTAATTCAAAAAGATCTCGCCTCCAGTACCGGTCACTTACCATTTCATTTAAAACCTTCCTTTCATATACACGCACTTCAGTTGTAAACCCATTCACCGATGTCTATCCTCTATTCTGCCTGTAATCCAAAGTATTCCTGTCACCTGCTATCGACTGCAACCATTACCTTTTACCATAAACCCTGCAATCGAGCTACTGTCCTCTGTTAAAAATTGTATCCTCAGCCGAAATTCGAAACAGGGAAAGAAATGGGAAAACTACTCAAGGCAGAGCCAGAAGGACCAAAATACTTAGAAGGTTATCCTCAGGCCAAGGATTTACTGAAGAAAGCTAAGTGGTTACAGTTCATTCAAAGGTTTAAAGGCTATAACAAAGAAGTAACCAAGGCTTTTGCATGGTCATTTGATGGTCAGAAAGTGGAGATTGGAGATTTGAAGCTTACAGTGACCGAAACAACGGTAGCAGCTGCTACAAGCTTACCTCAGGAAGGTGAAAGATGGTTCAAAAATAAAAGCGTGGATGAACAGGCATGGAGAATCATGCTAAGAAACCCAGGTATGGACACTACCGTGTTTACTAAAGGAATCCATGTTCATGCATTAAAGGAAGAATGGGCTAGCCTACTATTAGTTATCTAAAAATTTGTCACCTGTGAAGGACGCTTCGCTTCCATGTATATGTACCATGATAGACTGCTGATGAATTTCTTAGAAAATCAGGCTCTTAATTTTCCATATTTCTTGCTCTTGAGTTTGAAGAAAATGAGCATTAAAGTCCAAAAACACATAGGCAATATAGACCCTCATCTATACCATCATGGACTTATAAAAATTCTTATTGAGGACCACTTAAGGAAAAACAAAGATACATGGGAGCAATTTTTGATAAGAAACTACTTCCAAGAGCCATCTGAGGCCTCTGAAAGTAGCACGCTGAGGACACCAAGGAAAAGTAGGAGGAGATAAAAGAACACTACAGTCCAAGACTCCCCTACTATAGAAACTCAAGAAACTAACCAAAAAGAAGAAGAAGATAAAGCTAAAGACAAGAAACAGAAGAAAGAAAAAGGCAAAAGAGCCATCCAAGAAGTCTATCCATCCCCTGAGCAATCCATAGAGGAGGATTATCAACCACTGTCAGAAAGATTAGTACATCTTTAGGCTACTGCTATAGCAAAGAAAAAGGCAAAAGGAAAACAGAGTATACAAGAAAAGAGCACTAGTCCACCATACTTAAGGAGAAGCACAAGGTTAAGAGGAAAAGGGAGTAAAATGCAAATAAAACGGCCCCACTTCATTGACTTAGGTGGAGAGACACCTGAGAAAACTCCAACTGGCCGTAGTCCACCTCATCCTCAACCAAGCATTGAAATCAGTCCTACACATGATGAAAGCCCTTCTCGGCCAGAGTTGGAGAGCAGTCCTCCTCCTCCACCAAATTTTGAACTCGGTCCAAGAAAGACACCTGAAGTAGACCCCAATCAATAGGAAGTATATGACTACTTGGAATCATTAGAAAAATCAGCTGCAGGTCCAAGCACCACTCTGCCACTAAATGCACAAGTTCAGTCCTTGAAACAGGAGGTATTTGAATTAGAAGTCCTAAATAGGCATATCAAGCAGGAAAATGAAGCACTCAAAGAGCAGAGCAAGGTAGATAAGATTATCCATGATAACACTATGCTCCATTTAGGACTATGGCAAAAGAAAAACAAGAAGCTGAAGAAAAAGTGCAAAAAGTTGAGCATAGCATTTATTAATCTCAAGTTCAGGTGTCTAATAAGGAAACCAAGAATGGTGGTAGCACCAAAGAAGAAGAAAAGAGGGCTAGATGTCCTAGCAGAAGCATCAGAACATATGGATTAGAAAGGGGTGACTAAATTTTGGTTGCATGAGGACATGCAACACCTTCACAATGGGGGTATGTTGAGTCCCAAACCTGCACTTCCCTATATACCCTTTCAACCTTCTTTTTCCATTTACTTCGTCCACCAAGCTATCAAATCGTTGCATAATAGTTTAAAAAGAACTTATGGAATGGTTTCCTAACTATGCTTATGATTGTTGTTTGATTTAGATTTTTGTTCAGGCAGTTGCAGAAACTTATCACTTTCCGCAGCCATTTTGTTAAAGGCTATGCTACAGGTGTCCGATGGAGAAACCACCCACATGGGTAAGCTACACATGACGTGTACATGGGGTGTGTCCCCTCAGATCAGCCAAATCATTCATAAACAGTCGCGGTCAACGATGGTCAAAGGAAGGGCCAAATGAAGAATTTCGCGGTGGCACGGCTCTATTTTGCCCACGTGAAGGTTTTCGGGGCACGATCCTTAGTTTTCGGAGGTATTGGCACACCTAGAGAGCAGCCCGTGAACTAAACCAAGCAGCCACCACTCCATGAATTCATGACCACCACGCTAGATCTCGGCTCAAGGGATTTACGTGTCTTTTAGTAGCATAAATCTAGGAATTAGTTGCAGCATCTTTTTCTTATAAATAACGCGTTGATATACGCTAAAGGATTAGCTTTCATATTGTAATTTTGACTGTTGTCACCCACTATACTGCATTTCACTTTAAATACATGAGAAGACAGTTTTTCTGAATCAGATTTGTGAATAAGTGATTGACTGGCCGAGGTTGCAGAGGGCCCCTGTACACCAGAGCCTTGTATAGTTTCCACTTGCTTTCATTTACTGTTTTCTTTCAATCATTGCTTGTATATATAGTGTGTTGTTCTAATGATCATTGCTGTCTATATTTCCTTTATGTTTCTTTTCTAATTGTTAGCTGATCTGTGCTTCTTTTACAGGTTTTGTTGTAGGTAGCTCGGGCAGATTTACATATTTTTTTAGATAACTACTGACATATGAGATCATCTTGTCCTTCCTGCTAATTTTCATTTTCTGAAATTTAATTCCAGAACTGTCATTTTTCAATTTATGTTTTTCTTATTTATATTTCTGTTACTTAGACATCATACTACTCATTTGTTTATGGTTTTCTTCTATAGTAAAGTGACTCTATTAGTAAGGAATCAAAATATTACTTATTGTAGTGTGATTTAATTTAATTTCCTGCAATTTAGATATCATATTGCTTAACTTGTTCATGATTACTTCTCATAAGGCAGATTGAGTTGAAGGGTAAAGGATTAGAAGAGTTGAAGTAGTGTGATTAGTTTCCTTTATGCAATTTAATTTCCTGCAATTTAGATATCATATTGCTTAACTTGTTCATGATTGCTTCCCATAAGGCAGATTGAGTTGAAGGGTAAAGGATCAGAAGGGTTGAAGTAGTGTGATTAGTTTCCTTTATGCAATTTAATTTCCTGCAATTTAGATGTCATATTGCTTAACTTGTTCATGATTGCTTCCCATAAGGCAAATTGAGTTGAAGGGTAAAGGATCATAAGGGTTTAAGTAGTGTGAATTAGTTTCTTTGCTTTTAGTCTTTTAGTTGCTTTAAGTTCATTTTTTACTTTCTTTTTCATACAACAGCAAGGATACTGGGCCATTGTCATTAGTTCACTGTTTGATACATTTACTTCCTCTTAGGAATTGATTTCATTATAGTTAGTTTAGAGCTTTCTTTTTGAACACTTTTAAGTTTGGAAAATCACTGTAGAAATCACCATTACCATCCATACTTAACTTTCATTTTCGCCATCACACACACTAGGGAATCCATAAAAGATAAATCCTAAAACAAACTAAAAAAAAAACTCAAAAACGACAAAAAGGCTAAGAAAATGGTTATCTTGTACATATAATACACTTCACTTCGTCAGTTTACGAATCCCGGATTGACATTTTAATCAGCAATTTAGAACACACTAAATTGACCAAACATACATAATGTGTTGTGTTGTACATTGGGTGTAGGTGTATGTGTTGTGTTTTACACCGTGTGTAGGTGTATGTGTTTTGTTGTACACTATTTGTAGGTGTATGTGTTGTGGTACACCATGTGTGGGTATATGCATGTGATGTACATTGTATGTATTTGTGTGTGATTAAAGAGAAGAGAAGTCATTGGGTGCTTGCCAGGTTTGGCAACTGATCTGATTTGTGTACGGAAATGTCAAAACAAAAAGGTAGAAGAAAAGAACTTATTGAAAGATAAGTATCAGTATTTTATTTTAGTTTTAATTATGCATGTGATCTATGAATCTAATTTATCATGGTTACATGTGATCTATGATTTTTATTTATGATGGTTATGCTTTGAGCTAACTAGATGTGATATGCCTATATGTGATGATTTGATCAAACAATGAGTTTGACTTGTTGTGATAGGAAGTAAACAAAATTGTAGGTGTACCTTATTGATAGGCCATTGGTGAGGTATGATGTGAATTTATTTCAATTTGTTTTGAATCTAATGACAATTATGTGTTTGGTACAAGAAAGCATGAAAATGCCCAGTGGGGTTGTTGAAATTGACTGCAAGCATTAGCAGCAGTAATAAAAAGAATTGGAACATGCAATAATATGTTGGAAAATCACTTCAGGAGTAGGGTCTTTATGGGACACTGGTACCCAATAGTGTCCATTGATTTCCATGAGCATGCTATGACTGACATGATGGTTTTGAGGCATGGATATGCCTTGGTTTTTGTACCTTCTAATGCAAGGAAACCCAGCCAAGGGAGGGGTCGCCCAAAGGATTGTGTAGCAGATAAGGGGATGCTCGTGGAACTTGGAAGGTGTGTGACTGCATGGAATGGGGTGACCAGATTACCCAAAGGACTATGTAGAAAACAAGGGAAGGTTGGGGAATACATTTTTTTTGGTCATTAGCATTGCCATATGGAATCAAAAGAACATTAGGAGTGTGCCCTAGAACATTGAGCCAGTAACTGTTGACTGAGAGAACAAGTAGTGCAAGGAATCTAGCACTAGACATTGGATGTAGATTTAACTTTAGCAGTGGATTTTGGACTTCCTAGGGAGGAGGTGAATCCTGGTACTACTTTTGAGGGTGGAGGTGTGAGCCTCTAGATTCCCTTGTTGTTGATAAGGGCACAATATCCTTTTATTTGTTAGTTAATGCAAATATGCATATGTATATATGTGTATATTATTGTAAATACGTTACTGAGCTATGTTTATAAAGCTCCATAGATAGTATGGTTATTTTCTAGTTGAAGAAAATGTGCATGAGTGTATATGTGGTTGCTATTGTAAATACCGTAATGAATTGTGTTATAAAGCTCCAGTAAATGGTATGTTTGTCATGTTTCAACAATGGTCACTGTGAATACTGTAACAAGTTGTGTAATAAATCTAATTGTTGGGCTACTAATTTGTCATTATTATTATCACTTATTAACACCCATTTCATCCATTTCTACTATTCTTTTATCACATCATTTATCATAATTTATTATATAATTCCATTTCATAATTATTTATGTTCTTGTGGATAAGTAATATTTATTCTCCTTTGCTTTTAATAAAATGATGATTATTATACATGATTTTTCTAATGATGGTTTATTGATGAATTTGTTATAACATCACTCATGATTTAGCCTCCAATATCTCTTCCAGATTGCAAATTTGATCTTCAGCTCATAATCAAATATTCTAACTCATAAATAAGCTGCAATAAAAGCGACAATTTTGCGTTGGATGTTTCGAGCAAACGAAGAAGAATATTGAAAATTTGAGACACAGGTTTTATGAAGAGCATACCAAATTAGCTTCCAAATTAGAATCTTTCCACATTTGGTCTCGATTGGGAGAAAAGCAAGGTTATTCAAAGGACATATTCACAGATTTTTTGTTCTGATCGTTTTCCAAATTTCCCAATTGCAATAACCAAGTTCGCCTTGTTCTAATTGAATGATGATGGAAAGATCTCTGAGGTCTCATCTTTCTTATTGAGATTTTGTAATCAATCTAAATTGTATGGGAAATAATTTTGTAATTAGTTTGCTGTAAATCTCCCTTTGTTGTTTTTATATTTAAAAGGCATAAATCAGAGAGAAAAGGGAGATAACGCATATAGCGAGTAGATCAAGTATTAAAGGTTTTCCTTTGATAATGTAACAACATAATTCTTTATTTTCCTTTTGATTAATGCAATCTTGATCTTCTGAGTATTATCTAGCCTTCGATCTTTTTGCCACAACCCTAATCAAAGAGTTGGGCCCACTCTCCTGATTAGGTGATGTTGGATTAGTGGTGTGTGTAGATTTATTTCTGTTATGATTATTTCTTTATCATTGTAATGGTTCATTAAGTTTGTGTTGATGTGAATCCTAATTTTTTGTTACTCTGATTGATGTTACTGTTATTTATTATTGTTACACATTTTTACATTGTTGATTGAATGCTCAATGTCGGGTAGCGAAACTGTGGTCTACATAGACTTTGCATGGTAGCCTTGAAATAACAAGACGAACCTTAGATTGACAATTAATGTGGGGAAGGGTGAATTCTATAATTCATATCTAAACACCAACATTTTGGCGTCATTGTTGGGGAGGCTATCAAAGGCATGAAAGTATGACCAATATTGACCATAGGACCACTCTCTCGTCCTAGGAAGGGAATTTTTCACCCTATTCTAGGTCTTGAGCATTAGATTGCTTTGGTTGTTTCAATTTATTTCCTTTTTGATTGATTATAGGAACCACTCTCTCATCTTGGGAAGGGAAGTTTCCACCCTGTTTCAGGTCTTGAGCTTAGATTTTATGGTTGGTTTGTTTCTCTTTCTTTTGTCTTCTTGATTTTAGGGGCCACTCTCTCGTCCTAGGAAGGGAAGTTTTCACCTGTTCTAGATCCTAAGCTTTAGATTCATTTGAATGATTCTCTGCTCTAGATTGTATGAACAGAAAAACAAACAAAAGGGGTAGAGGAAGACCCCCAAAACTCACGGGTCGAGGTCAAGGAAGAAAGCATCAACACAATCCAGAACCCAATCGAAGAAATTCATGATATGACAACTATGGGAAATCAAGACTATATTGAAGACTGGTTTCACTCTATCGTTTGCTTGCAACATCACTCCCTACTTCAACAATTCTTGGTACCATCCTTAACAGGAAAGTTGGTCTCTCATACCCTAGTATTTATTGACATGCAATTCTCAAATTTGGGTATAGACACACTTGGGGCCTTATTTCGAAAATGGTCCCATTATAAGTACTCTTATACGTAAGTATATTTTATTTTCCAAGGAAGGTTAGTATAGAAAATACAATAAATAAGTACATAAATAAACAAATTTCTTTATATGTAAAAAAAGTTTTGTTTGCTGCAATATGTTGAGTAAATCAATATTGGTGGTCGATATTTGAATTTATTTGTGTATTTAGATATTATATAGAAAATTATATTTCTACAAACACTCATCATCATTTCGCAAAAAAAAAAAATTGCTTGTTTATCATATCTTATGGCTTGTGGGCTTGATAAAATCACTGAAAACACAATCAGGACAATCATGTTTTGAGGGACAAAATGGGCATATTTTCAAAACCTGTTTATGTACTAATTATACCTTTATGTCTGCTTTCTAATCCAATTTGAATCACTCAAATTGGATTTGAAATGAAAAATCTATGACCAAAACATTGATAGGATGTCTAGTAGGTAGCTCAGGAACAAAGTTGGGACAGTCAGTTTTTTGGGGCATAAATGACTATATTTTGGAAACTTGTTTATGGTATATTACCCTATTAATATATTTTACAACACAATTTGAATCACTCAATTTCTATATCATATGAGAAAGTTATGACCAAAATACTAACTGTCTATCCTAAATCAATACCCTTAAAACTCTATGTTTCCAGTCATACCTTAGCACCTTTGACCCATAAATTATTCATGTCTTAAAAACCTGTTTATATTGGATATATTTACATGAATATACTTTAATATTTAATTTGAATCAACTCAATCCAACATCAAAAAAAAAGTTATGTTTAAAATATCAATTGTTGTTCTAAGTTGGGAAATCAAAAATGGCTATGTTATGGAAGTTGTTCTAAGTAAATTTGAGATATCATATCATGGATTTTTTAAAACATATTTCTATTGGTGATATATATTTGAGTAATATTTCATTTGGCTTTGGAATCATCCAAATCAAACGAAAAAAAAAAGGATTTATGATTAAAACATTGTTGGTTAGTATGTCAACCACTGCTCTCCCGTAGGTAGCAAATAATTTTTTTTTTCATCTTTTCTTGGATTTGTTTTACTGAGTAATTTTTTTTTGCATATTTCTTGGAAGAGAGCCCATGCACCTCTCTTCTTCAATTATTTTATGTTTTATTGTAGGTAGATGCTCGTTTTTTTGCAGGTCCAAGGAGAATAAAGGAGATCCATTTATGAAAAAGTGATTCTTGAAGACAATGTTAACGAAATAAGGGCATTTCATCCAAGCATCTATTAAGAAATCTGATATCATATGATTTTGAGTATTTCTAAGTGCCATGATCTAAAAAATTAGATCATAAGATCTTGTTGAAAAAATTTTCATGCAATTGTTCACCAACACAGAGAAAACAACATGAAGTCTTTTCATCACTTAACGGATTTATGATAGGCGAAATGGGGAATTGATTTCCATTTGAAGATCCAAGTCATTTCTACCAAAGCATTTCTTTCTCCAAAATATCATTTTTCATTCACCATTGAAATGGATTGATGATTCCCCTAGGAAAAAAAAACATTGCTGCAACCAAAATCACAACCATTGTAACTTTAAGTTATTTATTTATTTATTGCTTTTCAATAAAGTGATGTTTTTTTTTTTCTTCTGATTTCTCTTATGTTTTTATGTTTCAAGTATTTTTTACTTCAAATTCAGATTTTTTTTCTCAAAATAAAAGAAGGAAGTTCTTAAGCTTCATGATGTTGCTCCATATCTATCCATTTATTGCCCAGTCTTATCAGTATATAGTTTCCTCAAATCTAATATCAAAAAATATTATGGTGTTTTTACTTCATTAATGTTGATACTTCTTCAATGTTGATACTTCATTGGTGTTGTTACTTCACTGATGTTGTTACTTCACTGGTGTTATTAATCCATCAATGTTGTTACTCCGTCGATGTTGTTACTCCGCCAATGTTGTTACTCCGTCGATGTTTTTTTCCACCGATGTTGTTACTTCACCGGTATTGTTACTCCGTTAGTTTTGTTACTCCACCGGTGCTGTTACTCCACTGATGTTACTCTACCAGTGTTGTTACTCCACCAATGTTGTTACTCCACCCATGTTGTTACTCCGTCAATGTTGTTACTCCGTCAGTGTTGTTACTCTGCGGATGTTGTTGCTCTGTCGATGTTGTTACTCTGCTAATGTTGTTACTCCATCGATGTTGTTACTCCACTCATGCTGATACTCTGCCAAAGTGAGTCGCCAGGTACTTCCCCGAACATCTTCGTGGATTTGTTTGCTATTTCACTTATGACATGACCAACCATGACCGAGGATGGTCATATGTTAGTTGGGGGTAGGTATCACATTTAATAGCAAAGATATCATATTTAATAGCTGTGATGTCATGTCATCATTGTTATTAAGCTTAACTTGCACATCTCACGATTGTTACCACCATAATCCATAACAATTTGTAACTCCCACCATACCTTGCACACTTATCCATGCACATTGGAATTTGAATCATGTATGATGGCATTAACTTGGTGAATGGGAAATACTTTTAGTGGTCTAGGTCTTCTTTGACATAATGATTGGGTAGTCAATTTATCTTTTTTTATTTATGAACATAATCTTATTTAAGGAATAATTATGCCAAGATAATTTCAACATGCCAACTTTCAACTTTCCTAATTGGTCAAGTCCCTGATCTTGTAAAATTTATGATGATGACCACAAAATTATATTTAAATATTTTTATCACTATCTAATGAACTGTTCCTCAACTCCAATATTAGAAAAACAAAATATATTTATCAACATTCATTTGAAGGTTGTCAGTATTTTAGAAGAAAAACTACCCAAGTTGAAAATTGTTACTACAAAACTTTTTACGCCATCCCTAACTCTTAAGGAGATGGTTTGCCACCCCATCTATTAATTAATATTTTGTTGATTAACAATAACCATATTTGAATTTTAAACATAAATAGTCAACTGGAGGATAGGAGGTCTCATCACGAGCCGACCTACCATGATCATAGGTCCTAATAGAGTGGCATTACCACTACTAGTCACCAAGCCAGGGTAATGGCCTTCGGTCATAAAACTGAAGGAAAAGAGATCTCATCACGAGCCAACTTGTTCACTTTTGTTAGCTCCCATGAATGACATTGTTATTAACTAGTTCCCAATCCAGAACAATGATCTTAATAAACATCTAAGTAAACTGAAATGATTTTGTAACTATGTACTTATTTTTAATAGATGGGACACTATCATCTCAATGAGTTTAAAAGGCATCCTTGTTGAGGTTATGGATGTTTTTTGGGAGCAGTGGCCATGCCTATGGTATAGAAGTTAAGTAGATACTATGATCTACTTGGTTACCTTGTTTTCTCAAAACTAACTGCCGATAAAGCCTAATGTTGCATATATAAGGTTTGCTAGAACTCATGGTTCATGGGGTAATATTTAATCAATTCTTAGATGATGGTGGTTATGGTTTATATCTATTATTGAGATATAAATATTTACTTTACATGTCAGGGATGAACTTTTAGGATATTTGATATTTGAAATTTTGTATCATTTGATCTATCATTCCTTTATTCTACAAGTATAATATCTTTAACCAAACATAATTGCTTTTCCCAATTAGTTACTATTTATTCATAGCTTAACAACACTACTATTTTGGGGTAGAACAAAGAGGCCTAATTCTCATTTTGAATCCAAAGTAATTGGTCAAAGCTTGAGAAACAAATACTAAGATAACTAATTTTCATAATTTGAGCGCTCATAACAACCATAGCTTAAGGGTATAGGGAATGCATCATTTCCCTTCTTATCCATTATTATCCCATGCCATTCACAACATGATTATGTCACTTTTATATATAATGATGTAATTGAAGTGATGAATTACTGATTGAGGATACTCATCAGATGTGTTATAGAAATCTTGATGACATGGAAACTAATCAGTTTGGGGGAAGAAAACTCTGCAACGCTTTCTAATTACTTTCTTTTAGCTTGCATGGCTTCCATGTTCCGCATCACGTTCAGCATCAACTCAACCTACATCAACTTCAATAAATGTCAATCCATACATGTCATTCCACATTTTTACAGAGGTAAAATAGCATACTTTTTTTATTTATTAAAAGTTTAGGAGAATGTCATGGAAAACCACTGAACATTATTCACTCGTATTTTTCAACCATTATTTCCCCTTAATTAGGGGAATTTTGAGGTCTAAAATGGGCCTCCTAAGGAAATTATAAAATAATAGTGGAAATAATAAAATAAGATTAGATTACAACATCAAATTTTAGAGGGAAACAATAAAAAACTATTTTGACAACTCGTATTTTCAACTTATCTCCTTATGGGTTTACTCAAATTTTGAGCAGAAACTCTCATTGGATGCATAATTTGATTCCTCATTCAAGGAGTACCCATCTTGTATACTTTTGATGGATCTTTCTACATAAAAAATGAGAAATACATGAAAAGCATTATTGCAATCATGTTTTTAGATGTATTTCTCATTTTTCATGTAGCAGGGTCCATCAAAAGTATGCAACATGGGTACTCCTTGGATGAGGAATTAAATTTTGCATCCAACGAGTACTCCTGCTTGAAATTTTTGTAAAAACTTAGGGAGACAAGTTGAAAATATGAGTTGAAAAAGTAGTTTTATTATTTTATTATTTGTTAATATTTTATCATTTTACTCCAAAAATGGTGAGTTATCCCCCATGGTTAACATCATCATTTTAAATCCTATTGATTCTTATCAATTTTATTTTGGTTGTACATTTTTCTTAGGAGGCCCATTTTATACCTCAAATTCCCCTAATGCATGTTTTCCTTGGAGGTTTTACAAAGCTTCCCTATGTAATGCAAAACCTTGTTAACTACTATCAAAGGGGTGGATCCCTCAGATTCTAGTATGATCACATTTTCCATTGATGCCCCTTAGTTTGGAATCTCTCATTAGGTTTCATTTTAGATCTCATTGTGTATCTTTAATAGTGATATACCGCACTTTGGTGGATGAAGGGTCTTCTACCTATGTGATGTCACTATCATGCTCAAAAGTTATTGATTCTCCAATACCCACTAAGTCAAGTACTATCTTACATACCTTTTATGAACACCACTTTGTGCCTAAGGGTGTTGTTCCAAAGCTTTCCAATGAGCTAGGGGGGAAAACTTCCTATGTTGATGTTGAATTCATCAATTCTCCCTTATATTATAATATATTCCTTTGCCATATCTAGTTTAATTCCATGTCTGTAATCATGTCTTCGATTTTTCATGTTCTTCTCTTTTCCCACGAAGGAAATATTGCCATGATAGATCAGTTAGACCATTATATACCATCTACAAAGTCTACTGCTACAGGAAATATTGTTTCATTCACTATAGATAACCCCTCAACTTATAAGAGTGTTGGTGTGGGATTGTTTAAAATCCCATCTCTTATCAGTGTCTTTCCTTTACCCTTTCCGGACATTCCTTCTTATTTTGCTACTACTTCCATGCATATGATATCATTTGTCACATGTGGAGTCCATAGGTCTTCTAACCCTTGGCTGGTTCCTTCTTCATTAGACATTGATCAATATGTTGAGAATATGTTTCCTTTAGTGGAAGAGATTAGCTCTCAAGAAATCTTGTTAGTACCTCCTGACACTGGTCAAAAACTTCATCATCATATGGAATATGATCAGACTCCTTTTCCCACATGAGTCGTCACTCTATATCTTCCACATGACTTCCTTGATGATGAGTCTTCTTCTCAAAAATTCATCTTGGAGGTCATGTATTCACCCAATTATCATCCTAGGGATATTATTCCTCTTCATGCCTCTAGTCTTCCCAAATTGGAAAAGGTGGAGATTGGAAAAAAAAAATCTTGAATCAATCCTGGGGGCATCTCCTTGACCATACTTGGAAGTTCCACCCTTGGATTGAGTCAAGTATTTTGTTTCTAATGTTGAAATTTGCAATGAATTATCAAACATATGTCCACCTATCGACGAGTGTCTTGTAGCTTACTTATGTCTTAATTTTCCTTTTCAAGGACATATACCATCTCATGAAACCATTAGCCTTGTATGTCCTCGGGTCAATCCTGAAAATTCTATGGTGTTAAGTTTTCCCTGGAATCATCAACCTTTTGGAATTGGTAAGTTTAACTTTCTTCGGCATGGCCCCATTCTAGTGTGACATATGGTATCTCCAACCCTCCATGAGTTCATGTAAGGAAATCCTTAGTCAGTTCCCTTTTATGGGCACACCTTGACATGACCTATTAGACTGAGTTGCACTTTGTACATAATGTATATATGAGTGTGTGTGGTGTTTTGTCTATTTTTTGGTTTGAGTGTGCCTTGATAGTTTTCATATGTAACTCATGTGCACAGTCTTTGATTGGAAGATGGCAAGACCATCTTCGGTTTGCATAGGTTTTAAAAATGGTTCTTTCCACAACACTCGAAATGTAGCTTTCACCACTTGAGCTGTTGGTTCATCCATTGATAAGCTTGTGAGTTCATAGCACATCTGTCTTCACCCGATCACCACTAATGTGGAAAAATATAGAAATGTTATTGAGCTCTTAATTGAGGCTATTTCAATTGGGATTGTTACACTAAAATTTGTCACCATGACTATCTGCAGTTAGTATGGCTCCATCAACTATCATACTATCCTCCTTGGCAAGTCTTACACCTTTGCTCCTCATGTCAAACTCCAAGAAAGAGAGAAAGTCCTTAAAAAGTCAATTAACTCTGGTTACGCAGTTTCTCTTAGCCTTACCTGCGTGTACGCACCTTTAGTTCATAAAACCTGCATACTTGTACGCTCTGTATATAAAGGGGTGGGTGCGTACTCCTATAAAGGTCAAAAGGCGCAAGTTTCACTTCAAAAAAGTTACTTGTGGTCAATTCTAGAGCATTCTAGAAGATGGTTTGACGTGGATTGAGCGCCTCCAGATGGTTCATGCATCCCAATGAAAGACTTATCCCATGAAGAGGGGAGCTATCCCATTGAAAGAGGGGCTTATCCCATTCATGGTGGACCTTATTAACTTCCTCCAAAGCACTATAAATACAGGCATTGGGCCAGAGGGAGAGGAGGTTGAAAGCTGAACATTCCTAAGGGTAGATGGTGTTGAAATTAGGACTCCCTTTTAGAGCTTGAGAGGAGAGATTCCAATCCTTTCTTAGCTTCATTTGGAAGTGGGTGAGCTGATCAAAGTAAAGGAGAACTCTTGCTAGACCCTGGGAGGGACCTGCACAACACCAAGGCACTGGTTGTAATGGTTTCTTTTGTTTCCAATTAATACAATTAAGCTCATTTTTCTCAACAAGTTGTTTTTTATAATTTGTTTCATATACTCCTTGGTCTTTATGATGAATATGTTTTATTATATGAGTTATTCAGGTGCTATGTAATCGTTTGCTTGTTAGTGAACGCAGGCTTCAAGGAGAAGGAGCTCATCTGGATCAGAGAGGCTGGACTACAACAAACAAGCGTTGGAATAAAGGTATGTGTTAAACACCTGGTTGCTTGCATTTTAAATGCATGTTTAGGGAAAGATAGTGCTTAATTGTCTTGTTTGTCACTAGAAAGCCTTAGCTTCTAGGGAGGTCGGTTTTTTCCGCAAAATTGACTCTTTCCACATGACAAAATGGCGACTCCACTGGGGAACTCCATGATTTGAATGATTTCTCCTTTGTGTGAAACTTTGATTTGAGAAAAGTCGTTTTCTTTCTGGTTTTTGGCTGATTGACTATGCATTTGGGTGGCATAGCTTAGGGTTAAGTTAGATTTTATTTTTTCTTGGTTTTGCTAACAGTACGCACCCTCTGCGTTAAGCACAATGCGTACTTGTATGCACTGCAGCTTTGTACACAGAGCGTACACGCACCTGTGCAAACAGGTTGCCTGTGTACCCTGTCAAAAGTTGAGAAAATTTCAATTTTTTCCTTTTTGCCTCTTAGATTTTTTTTATAATTTTTTTTTGTTACCCATATCCACTGGTTACCTGCCAGAAGTCTTCATCTAAACTTGTTTCATCAGTGTCAAGAGTTTTAGTGAAATTCATAGAGGTTCTAGCCCTAGGGTTTGATTTTTGCATTGGTCCTGTAGTGACTTTGGCTTTAGAAGTTGTAAAACCTTGGATATCCCTGGTCTTTTCAGTGTTCTTAGGAGTCGGACCTTTCATAAAATCCACCTTTGTGAGAAACCTACCTTTGTGTTGTCTCTTTGCGGAATTTCGAAAAAGCTTGTTGGTTAAACTGTGAATTTCATTCTTAAGAAAAAGAACAAAAGATTTTGATTTTTGTTTTTGACTGGTTTATGATTCTGCATGAACTAGTCCTTGGTTGAATCATGACTGAGTAAAACATCCTGGAATCATACTTTGTAGGCTTTGGCCTCATTAGATTTGCCTTTAGGTGATTTTCTCTTAGATTTGCTTTTAGGTAAAATTGATTTGATTGTCATAGATTTTTAAAATTTGATTTTTGTTAAGTAGTTTTATATGCTTTGTTAATATAAGGAAAATCCAAAAAATCTCTTTTGAAGAAAAGTTTGTTTTAGTAGCATTTGAAGTCTTTGAAAAGAGAACGGAATTTTCGTGAAATAATTAGTGGTCATGTGTTGTATGCTTTGGAAAAGATAAAGAGATTGTTTCTTTGATTTTCATTGCCAAGAAAGTTGTCTTTATATCACTTTTGCATTCTCCAACTCTCTTAGCTAAGGAATTCATTGAAAAAGAAAATTAGTATAAATCATCCTAGGTGCATCTTTTTAGTGGATTTGAGTCGAGTCTACACACCATCAGTTTCATCTCCGCTACCTTTTGTCCTAAAGAAAAGCCATAAAAATTAACGCTTAAAGTAAAATCAACTTAGTAACTTTTTATTTACTAGGGCTCTGAAACACCAATATAGATCAAGCTAGTGTCTTGGAGTAGGAGAGTAATTAACTCTCCAAGACAGTAAAACCAAACAAGTAGCTTATCTTGTGGTAGGATAAATCCAACTGTTTCATTTGTACTCTAGGAAAGCTCCTCTTAAAGGAGAAGCACGAGACCATGTCCGAACCAGTGAGGGGATCAATCCTCCTTCATTGGGAAAGACACCAGATACGCACGTACTACAAACGGTAAACCTCGGATTATTTTCGAGGAGCCTGGGGTCACTTGTCGGTAAACCTTGGATTATTGTCAAGGAGCCGGCAAGGGGATTGAGCTTGTTACTCTGCCATTGCGTGCTATCGGGTCGTAGACTGTTCCCCCAGGTATATTTGTTGCTGTTGGTAACCTTAGTGACCATTATCTTTAGGATTCTACCCAAGGTGACGGTGGAGGGAAGATCCCACTGTACCTGGAGCAGACGTCGGCTAGACTCACTTGGATTTTCTGGGGGGTTCACTTCACTCGAGACAGTTAAAGTGGAGGAACTTGGTCCAGTCTATTCATTAAGCAGGTTGTCGGGGTAACTGTTCCACCCGCCACTTCTGTACTGAATCCGGCGATGTTGGATTTCATCACCAACTAGTGCTTTCGGTCCGGAAGGTTACTGTTTGTGTTTGGTTTGACGCCCTAGATTCTTTAGGCGTGTGATTTGAATTTGTTTGATTCTTTAGAGACTTTAGGCGGTTTGCTTTGAGATTTTACTTTGTTTGCGTGTGCAGTAGTTAAAAGTTTTTAACTGTGGCTGAATTACCGAGACAGTCCCGTAGACTTCGGGGCCAGTCTCCTGAGATTGTAACCGTGGCCGATTTGTTGAGGAAGTCCCGTAGACTTCGGGGCCAACCTCCTGAAGACGTCCCGGGTCATTACGAAGGTTTGAAGGTCCTTGTAACTCCTAGTGGCAGTAAAGTAGGTTCACCTGAAGAAAGAGAGTCTTTGTTGGTAGTTCATCCTCAGTACCAAAGTCTAGAAACAGGTTATAATCCTGAAGCTATTGCAGTTTCTGAGCTTGCTGGTAGTTTTTCATCTACTAGTGATATAGGCGAAGAACCTGAGATATCTGAACCTGTTACTCCAACTTCTAGTGCTCCTGATTCACCTAGGGTAGAAAGAGTCATCACCGAAAATCTTCCTTCTGGTTTGATAGCTATTGAAGAACTTGCTCCAGAAGAAGAAATAGGCGTCCCTATCCCTGAAGATCAACCTACTATTGATCTAAAGGAGCATGAATCCATTTTTTACAGTCCACCCAGAAGTACTACTTGGTATCTTTCGTTAACTAATTATTTGGACAACTCAGGGTCAAGTTTTTCTCCACCTCGTACTCCTTATCCACCCATAGGTATTTATACTCCTATAAATATGTCTGGTCAGTCGTCTGTGTTTACTCAATCTCCTGAATCTTTCTTGTACGGCGGTCCTTCTGTTCTCGCTGGGTATCAGTCACTTTCTGGTACTTTTGCGGAAGCATCTCCTCGACCCATTGAACAGGGGTTATTAACTGGAAACAATGGTAATAAACCGTTGGGCGTAGGAGACATTTATATGATGTCGGGTTCAATTCCCAGTTCTCAACCTCAAGGTGGCCAGTTACCGCCTGGGGGGCAGCCTCAATTAACCCCTGGGGGGCAACCTCAAGGTACACAAATTGCGTCTAGGCGGCAGCCTCAAGGACAGTATGTACCCGTGGTACAATACATTCCTCAAGGTCAACCCCAACCTCAATATGTACCCCAAGGTCAACCTCAGTATCAATTTATACCTCAAGGTCAACCCCAGTATGGTCTGGTTAAACCTGGTTTTCCAGGAGGATACAATATCCCGAATGCGATTCCGATTCCAAGTTGTCCTGGATATCCTCCTCTTGGGACTGGTCTCGTGACCCAGAGTTTTAGGGATCCTAATCGGCAATTGCCGTTTATCGCAACTTTGGATTTACCAGACTTGACGTGCCTAACGAAAGATCCGATCAATTATCTTCCGTTTTGGCCGCCAATGCCGAATAAGTTGCCCAGTGACATTCCCAAGTTCAAGGGTAAGTCTGCAGCGGACTCGTCGAATCATGTGATGACTTACCACCTCTGGTGTGCCTCAAATTCCATCTCGGATGATTCGATCCGCTTACGTCTCTTCCAACGAACTCTCATTGGTCTCACGGCCAAGTGGTACATTGAGTTACCATGGGCTTTTTTTTATAAATTTAGCCAGTTTGCTACCTCGTACCTAACTCATTTTTAGTTGCCGGTCAGATATGATAATGGTACAGAGTTACTAACTTCATTAAAACAATCGACATCCACTTATATTTCCGATCATATTCATGAATGGAGACGTCGAAGGCGGTTAGTGAAAGTTTTTATCCCAGACCAAATCTTAGCTGAATGGTTTGTTAAATCATTGTTACCGAAGATTACTGAAGACGTAACTAAGGCCGGAGTAGTTACTGAGGAGCAAGTGATTGCTCAAGCACAGTACCTTGACTTAGTTTACACTCAGTCAGGTACGTTACACGAAAAGATCCTAGATCTTCCAAAGTCAAATCAAATCGTTGTTGCTCCTCCGGGATCTCATGCTGCTGATGGCATGATTGGTACGGTGAATACTAAAAGCAAGAAGAAATCTTCAAAGAATTCTTCTCCTATTATAACCTTACCTGACTCCCCGACAGGAGATTCTTATGCTGAACTTTCCGCCGACATTCACGATGTAGAGTCATCTACGGCTAAATCAAAAACCGGTGGAAAGAAGAAAGGCAAGAAGAAGAATAAAGCAGACAAAAATCCAAAGGGGAAAAATGAAAAAGTGGAATCCAATGATGAAAAACGCAAGCCTCGTTATCCGTGTCTTATTTGTGAAGCAGAACACTTTACAAGAGACTGCCCTCATCGAGCAGAGGTTGCGAAAATCGTCAAGGGTTCCCAAATTCCTGTTGTCTTGAAGGACCCATTTCCGAAAGAGAGCAAAATGATAGGTTCTTCCTCGAGTGCCACTGAAGAACCCATATTGATGATGTCTCATGTAAGGATTGCGACTCGATCGCACGATTATGGTAGTAAAAGTCCTGTTGATGGATCGAAAGAAGCAGAATCTTCTCATTCAAATCCATCAACCTCAGCTCCCGGTTCCGATCCACTACAGATCGAGAAGCCTAACCCTGACTTAGTAATCAAACCGCCCGCCAAGGGTGTACTTCAAAGGTCTGCTTTCAATCCACATGCGAGAGCGGCCCAGAATTACAACATTGTTGAGGATTTAGCCGTTTGACCCTCAACAATGTCGGCTTTGGAAGTGCTGAAATCATGCCCAGCACAACGCAAATTACTTTTGTCGGCTATAGGAGCTGTTGATGTTCAGAACCCGAACCTAATAATCTTTGATCTAGAAAATAGTACACCGCATTTGCCTCATCAAATGGCTTTCCAGATCCTAGTGATAGTCAAAAACAGGTCTATTCATCGGACTGTAATTGATGAGGGAGCTTCCACGTGTATTATGTCAATGCAGTGCTGGAGATCGCTTGGTTCTCCTTCACTAAATCAATCCCCGACAATTCTTAAAGCCTTTGATGGCCGTGGGTTCCGTCCTTTTGGCATTTTACAGGATTTGCCTATAGGGGTTGAAGGAAAAACCGTTAGTCTAGATGTGGAGGTGGTTCATGCCCCTCTAGACTACAACCTTCTCTTAGGTCGAAGTTGGACTTACACTATGACAGCAGTCATTTCATCGGTCTTCCGAGTAATAAAGTTTCCACATAATGGCAAGATCGTGACAATAGACCACCTGACTTACTTTTCATCCGACCCAACCTCTTCAGAGAGTATCCAGCATGTCGGTAAAACGACTATCCCATATAAGGATGTTGGTGTAGGATTAGTTAAAGATGTCGGTTTGCTGGGAACGTTTCCTTTTCCTCCACTCAACGCGTCATCTTCATTCGCAACTATTCATATGATTACATCAGATACTATTTATTATGACGATCCATGGATCGTTGCTTTTGAATTTGAAATCGACTCGTTTGGTAATTCTATGCCGTTGAGTCCATATGAAATTGCTTATGAAGCTGTGCAGTCTTTTGCCGACCCGTGTTCAATCAAAGTCGACCAAATGAATGTGGTCCATGAGGAATCACTTTTCACATCAACCTCGAAGTTAATAGCGTTTCCCGAAGTTGTGTCAGCTGACGAACAACTTCGTGAAGTCCTATGTGTAGACGATTTACCATGGGAGGATCTCCATCATAGATCTTCGTTTTTACTTGAGGATGATCGTTTTGACAATGATTTCTCATCAGTTTTTACAACTGAATATGTCAAAGAGGCTCAGAATCCCATGAAACATCCTGATTCAGAGTTGAATTTGGGAAATATTTCTCGAACTCTTCCCATTGACATTTCAATAAAGCCCGGAATCATTGAAAACATTCATATAGGTGCCTCGTGTACAGATGACGAAATTCAGATATAGAAGGCCCTATTTCAATAATTCTGCGACGTGTTTGCCTGGTCCTATGAGGAAATGCCAGGAATTTATCTCGCAATTGTTGTTCATGAGATCAAGACTTACCCGGATGCTAAACCCGTCCAGCAACGTTTGCGTCAGATTCACCCACGAAAAGCTGCTGCAATTAAAGCAGAAGTTGAGAAGCTGTTGAAAGCAGGTTTCATTTATCCGATCCCGTTAACGGATTGGGTATCAAATATTGTTCCAGTTAACAAAAAACAGGGAACAATAAGAATATGCATCGATTATAGGGATATTAATCGATCTTGTCCAAAGGACAACTACCCAACACCCTATATCAATCAAATCATTGATGATTGTGTCAGTAGTGAAATATTTTCCTTTATGGACGGTTTTTCCGGTTACAATCAAATCAATATTCTACCTGCCGATCAACCAAAAACGGCTTTCATTTGTCCATGGGGGACATTTGCTTACTTCAAATTACCTTTTGGGCTTAAGAACGCCGAAGCAACTTTTCAAAGGGCGATGTCTTATGCGTTTCATGACATCAAACACATTGTGCAACCGTATCTCAATGATTTTCCCGCTCATTCATTACATCGAGCTGATCACCTTGTCCATTTACGAGCAATCTTCATGAGGTGTAGGCATTATCGTATTCGGTTGAACCCACACAAATGTGTCTTCTGTATAGAAGTGGGACGATTGCTAGGATTTGTAGTTTCAAAAGCCGGCATCCGCGTCGATCCCTCGAAGGTAGAAGCTATCATCAAATTTCCTCCTCCTTCGAGTCTTCGCCAACTCCAAAGTTTGCATGGGAAAGCAAACTTTTTACGACGATTCATTCCTAACTACGCCGAGGTTACAAAAGGTTTTACACGATTGTTGAAACAGAACGCTCAATTCTCTTGGGATGAGATAGCTCAGAAATCTTTTGATGCACTCAAACACGCGTTGACCCATGCACCGTTGTTGCATCCTCCCAACTACAACCAGGATTACTTTTTGTACCTCGCCGCCTCCCATTCCACTATTGGAATGGTGTTAGTTCAGGAAGATGGATTCGAAACGGAACATGTGATATATTATCTTAGTAGGACGTTAAATCCCACTGAGCTAAAATATTCGCATGTGGAGAAATTGGCCTTGGCAGCCATTCAAGCTGTCCAACATTTTCGTCACTACATTTTACTCCATAAAACTACAGTCATTTTGGATTGCAACCCTATGATTTACATTTTGACTAAACAATTGTTAGGGGGCAAGTACTCCAAATGGGTTGTCATCTTGCAAGAGTTCAACTTGGAGTTTGAAAAATCTAAGTCTAAGAAATCCTTAGTTTTTGCAGAGCTGATGTGTGACTTCCCGCGTGCTGACACGGAAACTGTGGCAGAGGAGCCCATTGCGGACAAATCTTTGTTTCTAATCAGCACTTTAGGTCCGTGGTTTGGAGATATCATCATCTATCTCCAGACCCAATCCTTTCGGCCCAAAGCTTCAAAGTCAGAACGTCGGAAAATTCGATTCCAGTCCCAACAATACAAAATTATTGGAGATACTCTTTATCGACGTGGGGCAGACTCTATTTTTCGACGTTGCTTAACTCACGAAGAGGCAGAAAGGGTTCTAAATGACTGTCACTCTAGAGCGTGTGGCGGTCATATGTCTGGGTATGCCACAGCCCAAAAGGTGTTGCGTGCTGGCTACTTCTGGCCATCCATGTTTAAAGATTGTATTACTGCGGTCTGAAAATGCCACAATTGTCAAGTGTTTGATCGAAAGATGTGCGCTCCACCTGCTCCTCTCCACCCTATAATTGCCATTGGTCCTTTTGCCAAATGGGGTATTGATTTTATTACATGTAACCCTCACTCGGCCGGGGGGCATGCGTATATCATCCTTGCGGTTGATTATTTTACTAACTGGGCCGAGGCGATGCCTACATTCGAGGCTGACGGCAAGACAGCTGCAATTTTCGTATTCAATCACATAGTTGCTAGGTTTGGTGTCCCACAAAAGATAATCACTGACCATGGGCGCCATTTTCGAAACGTTATGATGACAGAACTTACAGGCCAGCTTGGTTTGCATCACGATAGTTCAACTCCTTATTATCCACAAGCAAATGGTCTGGTTGAGTCTATCAATAAAGTTTTAGTTATCATGATCTGACGAATCATTGGTATTCATCGGTCGAATTGGCACAACATGTTATTTTCAGCGCTTTGGGCATAACGAACCTCAGTGAAAACATTTACAGGGTTCACTCCTTTCCAACTAGTTTATGGTTTGGAAGCTATGCTACCCATTGAATGCGAAATCCCATCACTGCAAATGGCCATCGAGTTACTTCCAGCTACTTCTGAAGAGGAGAAGCATTTATTATACTTAGCTAAATTAGATGAGAATCGACGTGATGCCGCATTAGCAATCGAGACTCATGCAAAACGAATGAAAGCTCAGTATGATCGAAATGTGACCCCTCGAAATTTTTCGGAAGGTGACCTAGTGTTATTATATGATCAAGCTAACGATAAATTGGGTGCTAGAAAATTCGTTCCTATGTGGCATGGGCACTATATTGTCAAGCGAAAGCTTGCCAAAGGGGCCTATGAGCTGGTAGACTTTGACGGGGACTCTTTGGGTAAACCCAGAAATGGACTTTACCTAAAGAGGTATTATGCTTAAAAGATGGGTATGGAGATTTTAGTTAGGTTAGGTTTTTCTTTCTAGCTGGTGTGTTTGTTAATTTAGACAGTGTGCTTAGCTTAGAAAGTGTGTTTTCGTCGTTATTCTGGCTTATCTTGGTTTTACACTTAATGATGCAGATGTCGATGCCTCTCCAAACATACATTGGTTTTGCTGATGGTGCTTGTCGTAGTACATGGAATATCTCTTCCGCAGCTTGGGTTATTTATTCGCCCTCTGACGAGTTAGTTTCTATGCATGGGGTGAGCCTCGATCAAACAACAAAAAACATTGCAGAATATAGTGCAGTGATTGAGTTATTGTCTGAATCTATTTTGTTTGGGATTCGGAGTTTGATAGTGAGGTTAGATTCTGAACTCATTGTATTACAGCTTAATAGAGTGTATGCCGTTAGAAATCCAGTTTTATTAAGGTTATTTTTTACAATGCATCTCTTGGAACGTGAGTTTGATTACATTGAATATCAACATATTCCAAGGTCTTTAAATACATTAGCAGATGCAATTGCTTCTCAAATGTTAAATAGACATTTGCAATAATCATACATGTAAATTTAAAAACATTTTATCATACATGTTTAACAAGATAAGCCGGTAATAATGATAAATATATAGATAGGAGTGTGTCAAAAAATACATCGTCTTCGATCATAGGTTGAAAAACACCTTATGAATGGCAAAAATGATAAGTACAAAAAACCAAAATGTCACATGTGTCTACAAAAATGACCATCTAAATCACTGGTGATGATCTCTATATGACACCACTGCACGAGCCACCCTACACAAGAACCTCCTAAAAAGTCCTGGGACTCCGACTACAAAGCGCTGAAGCCTGATAGGAATATCATCTATAGTAGTCTCCGGTATGTCTGCTGTGAGACGCTCTAGGTCATGCTCCAACTCAGCTAAAGTCTCTGCGGCCTCGTCCTGTGGGGCCGGTGCCGCTGGAACTGGTAGTCTCCTTTCGAAAGGCCGGAGATTGGCTGGTCGACGTGGGCCTACATCTGCATTTTGAAAATTGTCACTGTCAGCTTTGAGACGATATAAAAACAAAAAAAAGTAGATAATTTAAAAACTTGTGAAAAATGAAGTACATGTGTCATCCCACTGTTCTCCTGGTGGAAGAATCATGTCCGGATCTCCACGAAAATCAACTCTGGCATAAGGAAAATCCTGTATCGAAAAGACCTGGTCCTCTAACCAGTGAAAGTACTACGGAGTAAATCGGACAACCTCCGTGCCCTCGTCAGGATGACGGGCCATAACCGTAACCCATCGCACCAATTTAGGCTCTCGGGGAGGCCCAACCTCAACAGTGAGCTGTTGTGGGATCAACATAGGAACCCTCTCTATGGCAAAACTCACAACTAAAGGCCCATAACCAAAAGTCTTTAGCTGTCCATTTTTAGTCCTAGTCAGTTGGCCCTTTAAATTGGCCAACACAGCATCACACCAGTTGAAAATGGTGCCCTGATAGCAATCAATCGCCATCCGCATTTGGGACCCGGTGGCAATGTGCAAAGCGGCAGCCCTGTAAAGTCTGGTAACTGTAAAAGCAATGACCATAAGTTCAGGGCGGGATATAGTTTTAATCTCTATCCCCTTCTCCTGGTTCTGATTATTACACCACTCTAGACGGAGACTAGCGATGGACTGGCCACCCGGCCTAGTCCTGAACAGAGTCAAGTGTTCGCCTCTCTTGGGCAAACCAGTGAGAAAGTAAATATCTAAGGGCTCTATCTCGAGCTGGTGCCCTCCGATGTAAAAGCACTGATCCTGAACATTCCACCTCTCTACCAGCCACTCTAGAAATCTCACCTCGGCCTTCATGCCAGGAATGGCCCAGTATTTGTAAAGGCCGCATGCCTTCAAAGAATCATTGGATGGTTGATGATTAATGGCGGCCAAATCAACATCTTCGTGCTCTCTCTCGCTCCAATCAAGTATGGTGGGCAATCTACACACCAGAAAACATCCATTAGAATTCATAAAATCAAATTTTATTGGTCCAATTTGGAGAATTTGGGGTTTGTAAACCCTTTGCACGAAGTACGCACCCCGCCTTTAGGAACAGGGCGTGGGTACGCAGGTTCCTTTAAGGCAGGTTGCGTACGCCCACCATTTTCCCAACTGAGAAAATGTCGGGGTACGCAGGTCACTAGTGGAGCACCTGCGTACCCCGAAAGGCGGACCTTGAAACCCCAAAGTCTCCAAAAAATGAAACGAGGGCCTAAAAACAAATTCTAAACGGATGAAAATGCAAGGGAGGATGTTGTAGAATACCTGATGAGACGACGTTCGATTTCGACGGTCGGATTCTCCGCAATGTCCACAGGAAATTTCTTGCCAAAAGCCCTTTTTCTCTCCTCGACAGTAAAATGGTAAAAATGAATTGGTAAAAGCCATTTTTATAGGTTTTTTGAGTAAATAAATGTTAAATTTGTTTATTTTTCACCATGAAAAGGTATTTTTCAAAGTATTTTTATCCATCGTAAACAGGTATGAGTAATGTGTTGGTTTTTGTGCAGGATAAAGGATTTTCAGGAAAATTGTCATTTTGTACAAACAAAAACATCAGAGTCATCTTTAAGCCCTTTTCTGACTCCTAAAACATGAAAAGATTGTCGAGCGTTTCTTTTACACTCATTAAAACGGAATTAAAAGACGGTCCCCTTATAACCCTTTTCTGACCGTAAAAACAGGAAAAGATTGTTGGGTTTTTGTCGTTTCAAATTTGATATTGGAAATAAAACGACGTGTCCTTGATCGCTTTTTACTTTTCAAGTCAAAGACACTAATCATGAAAGTACTCCTTGGTCGTAAAAGATCAAGCGGTTCTCTCAAGTATTATTTTATACTTTTTCGGGCTTGGGAGACACAAATTTACGAAAAAGTTCAACCCTGGAGTCTTCTTAAGTTTTTCAGACTCTCTAAAATTGAAAAACGCCGAGTTTTTCCTATACTGGACTCATTAAAATTTCACAGTAAAGGACCTGTTCAATTACAAACAGGAATGAACCACTCCTTCTTAGGGTTCGAATCTAAACTAAGTTGGACTCATCCGAAGGATGAGCTTATAATCAAGCATATGTTATCCTCCTCAAGCTTGTAAAAACTAAAGAGGTACTTGCTAGAAATGGTGGGGGAAAAGAGAGAAAAATGAGCCTATTTGTTATTCTTTGTCTCAGAAGAAACCTTATCACCACTCTTGAACACGACACTTTTCATTCACCTGGGTTGGGAAATCCTTTGCCTCACAGTTGATTGAACCACATTGAAAGTCTTCAGCCGGGTATTAACTTTGGGTCAAATGTCACCAAGCCATCTGTTGTGTCGTTATGTGTTTAAGAGGTCGCTGCAAATAAGCCATTCATCTGCAAAATACCTGTCATCCATCTTGACCATCCCTGAGTCAGTCCTTACAGCTACATTTCTTCAACTTGATTTATGATTTCGTGTTGTGGGCTTGCCTACGACGGATCGCTTTCTATCGACATCAGCACATTATCTAGAAAGATGATCTAGAAATCGTCAGTACCTTAAAATCCGCATGCATCAATGGCAGATTTCTCGCCTTCGAAGACAGTTTACATCATTGACTTTCGATCGAAGGATTCCGTGACATGTTCGACATCAGCGCATTCATTCACATCTCATGGATTGTACTGAGTACTTTGAGAACCATTGACATCACTGGTGGTCTCTCTCACACTTGTTAATAGTTTACATCATTGACTGGTAATCAAGTGGTTTCTACCATGCTCGACATCAACTCATTTATTCGCATGGATAGAATCGTACTATTTCGGGAAATAGAAATGAAGACCCTGGATCTATTTTCCACCATCCAGGCTGCGAGGAGTTTTGTATTCATTGTATAATAGACTAATTATAAACAAATGGCTGCGTCCATACTGTGTCTACATGAGTCTATGATTATGATGTACTGCGAAATCATTCCTGTATCAGAGCAGTAGTTAGTTTGTTAGTTAAAGTTTTTGATCTGAGTATGGGAATGCCTACCTCAGTGATGATATGATCTCATACATGGATTCTGTGTTGAATACTTGCAAGTTCCAACCGGGCTCTCCACAAGATAATCCTTGAAATGATAAAGTACTTCACCCTTCCTAGATGATATGAAACCCTAATCTACTACAGGCTTCGCACTTTAGGGGGCAATCTGTTACACTAAAATTTGTCACCATGACTATCTGCAGTTAGTATGGCTCCATCAACTATCATACTATCCTCCTTGGCAAGTCTTACACCTTTGCTCCTCATGTCAAACTCCAAGAAAGAGAGAAAGTACTTAAGAAGTCAATTAACTCTGGTTACGCAGTTTCTCTTAGCCTTACCTGCGTGTACGCACCTTTAGTTCATATAACCTACGTACTTGTACGCTTTGTATATAAAGGGGTGGGTGTGTACTCCTGTAAAGGTCAAAAGGCGCAAGTTTCACTTCAAAAAAGTTACTTGTGGTCAATTCTAGAGCATTCTAGAAGATGGTTTGACGTGGATTGAGCGCCTCCAGATGGTTCATGCATCCTAATGAAAGAGGAACTTATCCCATGAAGAGGGGAGCTATCCCATTGAAAGAGGGGCTTATCCCATTCATGGTGGACCTGATTAACTTCCTGCAAAGCACTATAAATACAGGCATTGGGCCAAAGGGAGAGGAGGTTGAAAGCTGAACATTCCTAAGGGTAGATGCTGTTGAAATTAGGACTCCCTTTTAGAGCTTGAGAGGAGAGATTCCAATCCTTTCTTAGCTTCATTTGGAAGTGGGTGAGCTGATAAAAGTAAAGGAGAACTCTTGCTAGACCCTGGGAGGGACCTGCACAACACCAAGGCACTGGTTGTAATGGTTTCTTTTGTTTCCAATTAATACAATTAAGCTCATTTTTCTCAACAAGTTGTTTTTTATAATTTGTTTCATATACTCCTTGGTCTTTATGATGAATATATTTTATTATATGAGTTATTCAGGTGCTATTTAATCGTTTGCTTTTTAGTGAATGCAGGCTTCAAGGAGAAGGAACTCATCTGGATCAGAGAGGCTGGACTACAACAAACAAGCGTTGGACTAAAGGTATGTGTTAAACACCTGGTTGCTTGTATTTTAAATGCATGTTTAGGGAAAGATAGTGCTTAATTGTCTTGTTTGTCACTAGAAAGCCTTAGCTTCTAGGGAGGTCAGTTTTTTCTGCAAAATTGACTCTTTCCACATGACAAAATGGCGACTCCACTGGGGAACTCCATGATTTGAATGATTTCTCCTTTGTGTGAAACTTTGATTTGAGAAAAGTCGTTTTCTTTCTGGTTTTTGGCTGATTGACTGTGCATTTGGGTGGCATAGCTTAGGGTTAAGTTAGATTTTATTTTTTCTTGGTTTTGCTAGCAGTACGCACCCTCTGCGTTAAGCACAGTGCGTACTTGTACGCACTGCAGATTTGTACACAGAGCGTACACGCACCTGTGCAAACAGGTTGCCTGCATACCCTGTCAAAAGTTGAGAAAATTTCAATTTTTTCCTTTTTGCCTCTTAGATTTTTTTTATAATTTATTTTTGTTACCCAGATCCACTGGTTACTTGCCAGAAGTCTTCATCTAAACTTGTTTCATCAGTGTCAAGAGTTTTAGTGAAATTCATAGAGGTTCTAGCCCTAGGGTTTGATTTTTGCATTGGTCCTGTAGTGACTTTGGCTTTAGAACTTGTAAAACCTTGGATATCCCTGGTCTTTTTAGTCTTCTTAAGAGTCGAACCTTTCATAAAATCCACCTTTGTGAGAAACCTACCTTTGTGTTGTCTCTTTGCGAAATTTCGAAAAAGCTTGTTGGTTAAACTGTGAATTTCATTCTTAAGAAAAAGAACAAAAGATTTTGATTTTTGTTTTTGACTCGTTTATGATTCTGCATGAACTAGTCCTTGGTAGAATCATGACTGAGTAAAACATCCTGGAATCATACTTTGTAGGCTTTGACCTCATTAGATTTGCTTTTAGGTGAATTTCTCTTATATTTGCTTTTAGGTAAAATTGATTTGATTGTCATAGATTTTTAAAATTTGATTTTTGTTAAGTAGTTTTATATGCTTTGTTAATATAAGGAAAATCCAAAAAATCTCTTTTGAAGAAAAGTTTGTTTTAGTAGCATTTGAAGTCTTTGAAAAGAGAACGGAATTTTCGTGAAATAATTAGTGGTCATGTGTTGTATGCTTTGGAAAAGATAAAGAGATTTTTTCTTTGATTTCCATTTCGAAGAAAGTTGTCTTTATATCACTTTTGCATTCTCCAACTCTCTTAGCTAAGGAATTCATTGAAAAAGAAAATTAGTATAAATCATCCTAGGTGCATCTTTTTAGTGGATTTGAGTCGAGTCTACACACCATCAGTTTCATCTCCGCTACCTTTTGTCCTAAAGAAAAGCCATAAAAATTAACGCTTAAAGTAAAATCAACTTAGTAACTTTTTATTTACTAGGGCTCTGAAACACCAATATAGATCAGGCTAGTGCCTTGGAGTAGGAGAGTATTTAACTCTCCAAGACAGTAAAACCAAACAAGTAGCTTATCTTGTGGTAGGATAAATCCTACTGTTTCATTTGTACTCTGGGAAAGCTCCTCTTAAAGGAGAAGCACGAGACCGTGTCCGAACCAGTGAGGGGATCAATCCTCCTTCATTGGGAAAGACGCCAGATACGCACGTACTGCAAACGGTAAACCTCGGATTATTGTCGAGGAGCCTGGGGTCACTTGTCAGTAAACCTTGGATTATTGTCAAGGAGCCGGCAAGGGGATTGAGCTTGTTACTCTGCCCTTGCGTGCTATCGGGTCGTAGACTGTTCCCCCAGGTATATTTGTTGCTGTTGGTAACCTTAGTGACCATTATCTTTAGGATTCTACCCAAGGTGACGGTGGAGGGAAGATCCCACTGTACCTGGAGAAGACGTCGGCTAGACTCACTTGGATTTTCTGGGGGGTTCACTTCACTCGAGACGGTTAAAGTGGAGGAACTTGGTCCAGTCTATTCATTAAGCAGGTTGTCGGGGTAACTGTTCCACCCGCCACTTCTGTACTGAATCCGGCGATGTTGGATTTCATCACCAACTAGTGCTTTCAGTCCGGAAGGTTACTGTTTGTGTTTGGTTTGACGCCCTAGATTCTTTAGGCGTGTCATTTGAATTTGTTTGATTCTTTAAAGACTTTAGGCGGTTTTCTTTGAGATTTTACTTTGTTTGCGTGTGCAGTAGTTAAAAGTTTTTAACTGTGGCTAAATTACCGAGATAGTCACGTAGACTTCGGGGCCAGTATCCTGAGATTGTAACCGTGGCCGATTTGTTGAGGAAGTCCCGTAGACTTCGGGGCCAACCTCCTGAAGACATATGGGTCATTACGAAGGTTTGAAGGTCCTTGTAACTCCTAGTGGCAGTAAAGTAGGTTCACCTGAAGAAGGAGAGTCTTCGTTGGTAGTTCATCCTGATTACCAAAGTCTAGAAATAGGTTATAATCCTGAAGCTATTGCAGCATCTGAACTTGCTGGTAGTTTTTCATCTACTAGTGATATAGGCGAAGAACCTGAGATATCTGAACCTGTTACTCCAACTTCTAGTGCTCCTGATTCACCTAGGGTAGAAAGAGTCATCATCGAAAATCTTCCTTCTGGTTTGATAGCTATTGAAGAACTTGCTCCAGAAGAAGAAATAGGCGTCCCTATCCCTGAAGATCAACCTACTATTGATCTAAGGGAGCGTGAATCCATTTTTTACAGTCCACCTAGAAGTACTACTTGGTATCTTTCGTTAACTAATTATTTGGACAACTCAGGGTCAAGTTTTTCTCCACCTCGTACTCCTTATCCACCTAGAGGTATTTATACTCCTGTAAATATGTCTGGTCAGTCGTCTATGTTTACTCAATCTCCTGAATATTTCTTGTACGGCGGTCCTTCTGTTCCCGCTGGGTATCAGTCACTTTCTGGTAATTTTGTGGGAGCATCTCCTCGACCCATTGAACATGGGTTATTAACTGGAAACAATGGTAATAAATCGTTGGGCGTAGGAGACATTTATATGATGTCAGGTTCAATTCCCAATTCTTAACCTCAAGGTGGCCAGTTACCGCCTGGGGGGCAACCTCAAGGTACACAAATTGCGTCTGGGGAGTAGCCTCAAGGACAGTATGTACCCGTGGTACAATACATTCCTCAAGGTCAACCCCAACCTCAATATGTACCCCAAGGTCAACCTCAGTATCAATTTATACCTCAAGGTCAACCCCAGTACAGTCCAGTTAATCCTGGTTTTCCAGGAGGATACAATATCCCGAATGCGATTCCGATTCCAAGTTATCCTGGATATCCTCCTCCTGGGACTGGTCTCGTGACCTAGAGTTTTAGGGATCCTAATCGGCAATTGCCGTTTATCGCAACTTTGGATTTACCAGACTTGACGCGCCTAACGAACGATTCGATCAATTATCTTCCGTTTTGGCCGCCAATGCCGAATAAGTTGCCCAGTGACATTCCCAAGTTCGAGGGTAAGTCTGCAGAGGACCCGTCGAATCATGTGATGACTTACCACCTCTGGTGTGCCTCAAATTCCATCTCGGATGATTCGATCCACTTACGTCTCTTCCAGCGTACTCTCATTGGTCTCGCGGCCAAGTCGTACATTTAGTTACCACGGGCCTATTTTTATAATTTTAGCCAGTTAGCTACCTCGTTCCTAACTCATTTTCAGTTGCCGGTCAGATATGATAATGGTACGTAGTTACTAACTTCATTAAAACAATCGACGTCCACTTATATTTCTGATCATATTCATGAATGGAGACATCGAAGGTGGTTAGTGAAAGTTTTTATCCCAGACCAAATCTTAGCTGAATGGTTTGTTAAATCATTGTTACCGAAGATTACTGAAGACGTAGCTAAGGCCGGAGTAGTTACTGAGGAGCAAGTGATTACTCAAGCACAGTACCTTGACTTAGTTTACACTCAGTCAGGTACGTTACACGAAAAGATCCCAGCTCTTTCAAAGTCAAATCAAATCGCTGCTGCCCCTTCAGGATCTCATGCTGCCAATGGCATGATTGGTACGGTGAATACTAAAAGCAAGAATAAATCCTCAAAGAATTCTTCTCCTATTATAACCTTACCCGACTCCCCGACAGGAGATTCTTCTGCTGAACTTTCCGCCGACATTCACGCTGTAGAGTCATCTACGGCTAAATCAAAAACCGGTGGAAAGAAGAAAGGCAAGAAGAAGAATAATGCAGAAAAAAATCCAAAGGGGAAAAGTGAAAAAGCGGAATCCAATGATGAAAAACGCAAGCCTCTTTATCCGTGTCTTATTTGTGAAGCAGAACACTTTAAGGGAGACTACCCTCATCGAGCAAAGGTTGCGAAAATCGTCAAGGGTTCCCAAATTCCTGCTGTCTTGAAGGACCCATTTCCAAAAGATAGCAAAATGATAGGTTCTTCCTCGGGTGCCACTGAAGAACCCATATTGATGATGTCTCATGTAAGGATTGCGACTCGATCGCACGATTATGGTAGTAAAAGTCCTGTTGATGGATCGAAAGAAGCAGAATCTTCTCATTCAAATCCATCAACCTCAGCTCCTGGTTCCGATCCACTACAGATCGAGAAACCTAACCCTGACTTAGTAATCAAACCGCCCGCCAAGGGTATACTTCGAAGGTCTGCTTTCAATCCACATGCGAGAGCGGCCCAGAATTACAACATTGTTGAGGATTTAGCCATTTCACCCTCAACAATGTCGGCTTTGGAAGTGCTGCAATCATGCCCAGCACATTGCAAATTACTTTTGTCGGCTATAGGAGCTTTTGATGTTCAGGACCCGAACCTAATAATCTTTGATCTAGAAAATAGTACACCACGTTTGCCTCATCAAATGGCTTTCCGGATCCCAGTGATAGTCAAAAACAGGCCTATTCATCGGACTGTAATTGATGAGGGAGCTTCCACGTGTATTATGTCGATGCAGTGCTGGAGATCGCTTGGTTCTCCTTCACTAAATCAATCCCCGACAATTCTTAAGGCCTTTGATGGCTGTGGGTTCCGTCCTTTTGGCATTTTACAAGATTTGCCTATAGGGGTTGAAGGAAAAACCGTTAGTCTAGATGTGGAGGTGGTTCATGCCCCTCTAGACTACAACCTTCTCTTGGGTCGAAGTTGGACTTACGCTATGACAGCGGTCGTTTCATCGGTCTTCCGAGTAATAAAGTTTCCACATAATGGAAAGATCGTGACAATAGACCACCTGACTTACTTTTCATCCGACCCAACCTCTTCAGAGAGTATCCAGCATGTCGGTAAAACGACTATCCCATATAAGGATGTTGGTGTAGGATTAGTTAAAGATGCCGGTTTGCTGGGAACTTTTCCTTTTCCTCCACTCAACGCATCGTCTTCATTCGCAGCTATTCATATGATTACATCAGATACTATTTATTATGACGATCCATGGATCGTTCCTTCTGAATCTGAAATTGACTAGTTTGGTAATTCTATGCCGTTGAGTCCATATGAAATTGCTTATGAAGCTGTGCAGTCTTTTGCCGACCCGTGTTCAACCAAATTCGACCAAATGAATGTGGTCCGTGAGGAATCACTTTTCACATCAACCTCGGAGTTAATAGCGTTTCCCAAAGTTGTGTCATCTGACGAACAACTTCGTGAAGTCCTATGTGTAGACGATTTACCATGGGAGGATCTCCATCATAGATCTTCATTTTTACTTGAGGATGATCGTTTTGACAATGATTTCTCATCCATTTTTACAGCTGAATATGTCAAAGAGACTCAGAATCCCATGAAACATCCTGATTCAGAGTTGAATTTGGGAAATATTTCTCGAACTCTTCCCATTGACATTTCAGTAAAGCCCGGAATCATTGAAAACATTCATATAGGTGCCTCATGTACAGATGACGAAATTCAGATATACAAGGCCCTATTTCAAGAATTTCGTGACGTGTTTGCCTGGTCCTATGAGGAAATGCCAGGAATTGATCTCGCAATTGTTGTTCATGAGATCAAGACTTACCCGGATGCTAAACCCGTCCGGCAACGTTTGCGTCAGATTCCCCCACGAAAAGCTACTACAATTAAAGCAAAAGTTGAGAAGCTGTTGAAAGCAGGTTTCATTTATCCGATCCCGTTAATGGATTGGGTATCGAATATTGTTCTGGTTAACAAAAAACAGGGAACAATAAGAATATGCATCGATTATAGGGATATTAATCGAGCTTGTCCAAAGGACAACTACCCAACACCCTATATCGATCAAATCATTGATGATTGTGCCGGTAGTGAAATTTTTTCCTTTATGGACAATTTTTCCGGTTACAATCAAATCAATATTCTACCTGCCGATCAACCAAAAACGACTCTCATTTGTCCATGGAGGACATTTGCTTATTGCAAATTACCTTTTGGGCTTAAGAACGCCGGAGCAACTTTTCAAAGGGCGATGTCTTATGCGTTTCATGACATCAAACACATTGTGCAACCGTATCTCGATGATTTGCCCGCTCATTCATTACATCGAGCTGATCACCTTGTCCATTTATGAGCAATCTTCATGAGGTGTAGGCATTATCGTATTCGGTTGAACCCACACAAATGTGTCTTCTGTATAGAAGTGGGACGATTGCTAGGATTTGTAGTTTCAAAAGCCGGCATCCGCGTCGATCCCTCGAAGGTAGAAGCTATCATCAAATTTCCTCCTCCTTCGAGTCTTCGCCAACTCCAAAGTTTGCAGGGGAAAGCAAACTTTTTATGACGATTCATTCCTAACTACGCCGAGGTTACAAAAGGTTTTACACGATTTTTGAAACAGAACGCTCAATTCTCTTGGGATGAGATAGCTCAAAAATCTTTTGATGCACTCAAACACGCGTTGACCCATGCACTGTTGTTGCATCCTCCCAACTACAACCAGGATTACTTTTTGTACCTCGCCGCCTCCCATTCCACTATTGGAATGGTGTTAGTTCATGAAGATGGATTCGGAACGGAAGATGTGATATATTATCTTAGTAGGACGTTAAACCCCACTGAGCTAAAATATTCGCATGTGGAGAAATTGGCCTTGGCAGTCGTTCAAGCTGTCCAACATTTTCGTCACTACATTTTACTCCATAAAACTACAGTCATTTTGGATTGCAACCCTATGATTTACATTTTGACTAAACAATTGTTAGGGGGCAAGTACTCCAAATGGGTTGTCATCTTGCAAGAGTTCAACTTGGAGTTCGAAAAATCTAAGTCTAAGAAATCCTTAGTTTTTGCAGAGCTGATGTGTGACTTCCCGCGTACTGACACGGAAACTGTGGCAGAGGAGCCCATTGCGGACAAATCTTTGTTTCTAATCAGCACTTTAGGTCCGTGGTTTGGAGATATCATCATCTATCTCCAGACCCAATCCTTTCGGCCCAAAGCTTCAAAGTCGGAACATTGGAAAATTCGATTCCAGTCCCAACAATACAAAATTATTGGAGATACTCTTTATCGAAGTGGGGCAGACTCTATTTTTCGACGTTGCTTAACTCACGAAGAGGCAGAAAGGGTTCTAAATGACTGTCACTCTAGAGCGTGTGGCGGTCATATGTCTGGGTATGCCACAGCCCAAAAGGTGTTGCGTGCTAGCTACTTCTGGCCGTCCATGTTTAAAGATTGTATTACTGCGGTCCGAAAATGCCACAACTATCAAGTGTTTGATCAAAAGATGCGTGCTCCACCTGCTCCTCTCCACCCTATAATTGTCGTTGGTCCTTTTGCCAAATGGGGTATCGATTTCATTATATGTAACCCTCACTCGGCCGGGGGGCATGCGTATATCATCCTTGCGGTTGATTATTTTACTAACTGGGCCGAGGCGATGCCTACATTCGAGGCTTACGGCAAGACAGCTGCAATTTTCGTATTCAATCACATAGTTGCTAGGTTTGGTGTCCCACAAGCGATAATCACTGACCATGGGTGCCATTTTCGAAACGTTATGATGACAGAACTTACAGGCCAGCTTGGTTTGCATCACGATAGTTCAACTCCTTATTATCCACAAGCAAATGGTATGGTTGAGTCTATCAATAAAGTTTTAGTTATCATGATCCGACGAATCATTGGTATTCATCGGTCGAATTGGCACAACATGTTATTTTCAGCACTTTGGGCATACCGAACCTCAGTGAAAACATCTACAGGGTTCACTCCTTTCCAACTAGTTTATGGTTTGGAAGCTGTGCTACCCATTGAATGCGAAATCCCGTCACTGCAAATGGCCATCGAGTTACTTCTAGCTACTTCTGAAGAGGAGAAGCGTTTATTATACTTAGCTAAATTAGATGAGAATCGACGTGATGCCGCATTGGCAATCGAGACTCATGCAAAACGAATGAAAGCTCAGTATGATCGAAATGTGACCCCTCGAAATTTTTTGGAAGGTGACCTAGTGTTATTATATGATCAAGCTAACGATAAATTAGGTGCTGGAAAATTCGTTCCTATGTGGCATGAGCCCTATATTGTCAAGCGAAAGCTTGCCAAAGGGGCCTATGAGCTGGTTGACTTTGACGGGGAATCTTTGGGTAAACCCAGAAATGGACTTTACCTAAAGAGGTATTATGCTTAAAAGATGGGTATGGATATTTTAGTTAGGTTAGGTTTTTCTTTCTAGCTAGTGTGTTTGTTAATTTAGACAGTGTGCTTAGCTTAGAAAGTGTGTTTTCATCGTTATTCTGGCTTATCTTGGTTTTACACTTAATGATGCAGATGTCGATGCCTCTCCAAACATACATTGGTTTTGCTGATGGTGCTTGTCGTAGTACATGGAATATCTCTTCTGCAGCTTGGGTTATTTATTCGCCCTCTGACGAGTTAGTTTCTATGCATGGGGTGAGCCTCGGTCAAACAACAAACAACATTGCAGAATATAGTGCAGTGATTGAGTTATTGTCTGAATCTATTTCGTTTGGGATTCGGAGTTTGATAGTGAGGTTAGATTCTGAACTCGTTGTATTACAACTTAATAGAGTGTATGCCGTTAGAAATCCAGTGTTATTAAGGTTATTTTTGAGAGTGCATCTCTTGGAACGTGAGTTTGATTACATTGAATATCAACATATTCCAAGGTCTTTAAATACATTAGCAGATGCAATTGCTTCTCGAATGTTAAATACACATTTGCAATAATCATACATGTAAATTTAAAAACATTTTATCATACATGTTTAACAAGATAAGCTGGTAATAATGATACATATATAGATAGGAGTGTGTCAAAAAATACATCGTCTTCGATCATAGGTTGAAAAACACCTTATGATTGGCAAAAATGATAAGTACAAAAAACCAAAATGTCACATGTGTCTACAAAAACGACCATCTAAATCACTGGTGATGATCTCTATATGACACCACTGCACGAGCCACCCTACGCAAGAACCTCCTAAAAGGTCCTGGGACTCCGACTACAAAGCGCTGAAGCCTGATAGGAATATCATCTATAGTAGTCTCCGGTATGTCTGTTGTGAGACGCTCTAGGTCATGCTCCAACTCAGCTAAAGTCTCTGTGGCCTCGTCCTGTGGGGCTGGTGCCGCTGCAACTGGTAGTCTCCTTTCGAAAGGCCGGAGATTGGCTGGTCAACGTGGGCCTACATCTGCATTTTGAAAATTGTCAATGTCAGCTTTGAGACGATATAAAAACAAAAAAAAGTAGATAATTTAAAAACTTGTGAAAAATGAAGTACCTGTGTCATCCCACTGTTCTCCCGGTGGAATAATCATGTCCGGATCTCCACGAAAATCAACTCCGGCATAAGGAAAATCCTGTATCGAAAAGACCTGGTCCTCTAACCAGTGAAAGTACTACGGAGTAAATCGGACAACCTCCGTGCCCTCATCAGGATGACGGGTCATAACCGTAACCCATCGCACCAATTTAGGCTCTCGGGGAGGCCCAACCTCAATAGTGAGCTGCTGTGGGATCAGCATCGGAACCCTCTCTAGGGAAAAACTCATAACTAAAGGCCCATAACCAAAAGTCTTTAGCTGTCCATTTTTAGTCCTAGTCAGTTGGCCCTTTAAATTGGCCAACACAGCATCACACCAGTTGAAAATGGTGCCCTGATAGCAATCAATCGCCATCCGCATTTGGGACCCGGTGGCAATGTGTAAAGCGGCAGCCCCGCAAAGTCTGGTAACTGTAAAAGCAATGACCATAAGTTCAGGGCGGGATATAGTTTTAATCTCTATCCCCTTCTCCTGGTTCTGATTATTACACCACTCTAGACGGAGACTAGCGATGGACTGGCCACCCGGCCTAGTCCCGAACAGAGTCAAGTGTTCGCCTCTCTTGGGAAAACCAGTGAGAAAGTAAATATCTGAGGGCTCTATCTCGAGCTGGTGCCCTCCGATGTAAAAGCACTGATCCTGAACATTCCACCTCTCTACCAGCCACTCTAGAAATCTCACCTCGGCCCTCATGCCAGGTATGGCCCAGTATTTGTAAAGGTCACATGCCTTCAAAGCATCAATGGATGGTTGATGATTAATGGCGGCCAAATCAACATCTTCGTGCTCTCTCTTGCGCCAATCAAGCATGGTGGGCAATCTACACACCAGAAAACATCCATTAGAATTCATAAAATCAAATTTTATTGGTCCAATTTGGAGAATTTGGGGTTTGTAAACCCTTTGCGCGGAGTACGCACCTCGCCTTTAGGAACAGGGCGTGGGTACGCAGGTTCCTTTAAGGCAAGTTGCGTACGCCCGCCATTTTCCCAACTGAGAAAATGTCGAGGTACGCAGGTCACTAGTGGAGCACCTGCGTACCCCGAAAGGCGGACCTTGAAACCCCAAAGTCTCCAAAAAATGAAACGAGGGCCTAAAAACAAATTCTAAACGGATGAAAATGCAAGGGAGGATGTTGTAGAATACCTGATGAGACGGCATTCGATTTCGACAGTCGGATTCTCCGCAATGTCCACGGGAAATTTCTTGCCAAAAGCCCTTTTTCTCTCCTCGACAGTAAAATGGTAAAAATGAATTGGTAAAAGCCCTTTTTATAGGTTTTTTGAGTAAATAAATGTTAAATTTGTTTATTTTTCACCATGAAAAGGTATTTTTCAAAGTATTTTTATCCATTGTAAACAGGTATGAGTAATGTGTTGGTTTTTGTGCAGGATAAAGGATTTTCAGGAAAATTTTCATTTTTTACAAACAAAAACATCAGAGTCATCTTTAAGCCCTTTTCTGACTCCTAAAACATGAAAAGATTTCCGAGCGTTTCTTTTACACTCGTTAAAACGGAATTAAAAGATGGTCCCCTTATAACCCTTACCGTAAAAACAGGAAAAGATTGCTGGGTTTTTTTCGTTTCAAATTCGATATTGGAAATAAAATGACGTGTCCTTGATCGCTTTTTACTTTTCAGGTCAAAGACACTAATCATGAAAGTACTCCTTGGTCGTAAAAGATCAAGCGGTTCTCTCAAGTATTATTTTATACTTTTTCGGGCTTGGGAGACACAAATTTACGAAAAAGTTCAACCCTAGAGTCTTCTTAAGTTTTTCAGACTCTCTAAAATTGAAAAACACCGAGTTTCTCCTATACTGGACTCGTTAAAATTTCACAGTAAAGGACCTGTTCGATTACAAACAAGAATGAACCACTCCTTCTTAGGGTTCGAATCTAAACTAAGTTGGACTCATCCGAAGGATGAGCTTATAATCAAGCATATGTTATCCTCCTCAAGCTTGTAAAAAATAAAGAGGTACTTGCTAGAAATGGTGGGGGAAAAAGGAGAAAAATGAGCCTATTTGTTATCCTTTGTCTCAGAAGAAACCTTATCACCACTCTTGAACACGACACTTTTCATTCACCTGGGTTGGGAAATCCTTTGCCTCACAGTTGATTGAACCACATTGAAAGTCTTCAGTCGGGTATTAACTTTGGGTCAAATGTCACCAAGCCATCTGTTGTGTCGTTATGTGTTCAAGAAGTCGCTGCAAATAAGCCATTCATCTGCAAAATACCTATCATCCATCTTGACCATCCCTGAGTCAGTCCTTACAGCTACATTTATTCAACTTGATTTATGATTTCGTGTTGTGGGCTTACCTACGACGGATTGCTTTCTATCGACATCAGCACATTATCTAGAAAGATGATCTAGAAATCGTCAGTACCTTGAAATCCGCATGCATCAATGGCAGATTTCTCACCTTCGAAGACAGTTTACATCATTGACTTTCGATCGAAGGATTCCGTGACATGTTCGACATAAGCGCATTCATTCACATCTCATGGATTGTACTGAGTACTTTGAGAACCATTGACATCACTGGTGGTCTCTCTCACACTTGTTAACAGTTTACATCATTGACTGGTAATCAAGTGGTTTCTACCATGCTCGACATCAACTCATTTATTCGCATGGATAGAATCGTACTATTTCGGGAAATAGAAATGAAGACCCTGGATCTAGTTTCCACCATCCAGGCTGCGAGGAGTTTTGTATTCATTGTATAGTAGACTAATTATAAATAGATGGCTGCGTCCATACTGTGTCTACATGAGTCTATGATTATGATGTACTGCGAAATCATTCCTGTATCAGAGTAGTAGTTAGTTTGTTAGTTAAAGTTTTTGATCTGAGTATGGGAATTCCTACCTCAGCAATGATATGATCTCATACATGTATTTTGTGTTGAATACTTGCAGGTTCCAACTGGGCTCTCCACAAGATAATCCTTGAAATGATAAAGTACTTCACCCTTCCTAGATGATATGAAACCCTAATCTACTACAGGCTTCGCACTTTAGGGGGCAATATGTTACACTAAAATTTGTCACCATGACTATCTGTAGTTAGTATGGCTCCATCAACTGTCATACTATCCTCCTTGGCAAGTCTTACACCTTTTCTCCTCATGTCAAACTCCAAGAAAAAGAGAAAGTCCTTAAAAAGTCAATTAACTCGGGTTACGCAGTTTCTCTTAGCCTTACCTGCGTGTACGCACCTTTAGTTCATAAAACCTGCGTACTTGTACGCTCTGTATATAAATGGGTGGGTGCGTACTCCTGTAAAGGTCAAAAGGCGCAAGTTTCACTTAAAAAAAGTTACTTGTGGTCAATTCTAGAGCATTCTAGAAGATGGTTTGACGTGGATTGAGCACCTCCAGATGGTTCATGCATCCCAATGAAAGAGGAACTTATCCCATGAAGAGGGGAGCTATCCCATTGAAAGAGGGGCTTATCCCATTCATGGTGGACCTGATTAACTTCCTCCAAAGCACTATAAATACAGGCATTGGGCCAGAGGGAGAGGTGGTTGAAAGCTGAACATTCCTAAGGGTAGATGCTGTTGAAATTAGGACTCCCTTTTAAAGCTTGAGAGGAGAGATTCCAATCCTTTCTTAGCTTCATTTGGAAGTGGGTGAGCTGATCAAAGTAAAGGAGAACTCTTGCTGGACCCTGGGAGGGACCTGCACAACACCAAGGCACTGGTTGTAATGGTTTCTTTTGTTTCCAATTAATACAATTAAGCTCATTTTTCTCAACAAGTTGCTTTTTATAATTTGTTTCATATACTCCTTGGTCTTTATGATGAATATGTTTTATTATATGAGTTATTCAGGTGCTATGTAATCGTTTGCTTGTTAGTGAATGCAGGCTTCAAGGAGAAGGAGCTCATCTGGATCAGAGAGGCTGGACTACAACAAACAAGCGTTGGACTAAAGGTACGTGTTAAACACCTGGTTGCTTGTATTTTAAATGCATGTTTAGGGAAAGATAGTGCTTAATTGTCTTATTTGTCACTAGAAAGCCTTAGCTTCTAGGGAGGTCGGTTTTGTCCGCAAAATTGACTCTTTCCACATGACAGGGATCCACCAACTAAATGTCCAACTTTACTTGCAACTGGTAGTGTCTCAGCTGAACCATGTCTATTCATTGGGGAATCCTACATTACTTTGAGATTATTTAAGGGTACATCTCTTGGAACAAAATTTTTATTACACTATCAATTCGAATATTACTAGAGGCTCAAATAGACTTGTTGATTCATTGGCTAATTAGTTATTAGATTTGAATTTGCCACATTAAGATTTTAAACCATGCACATAAACAAGAAATCATAAAGTACACATCCTTAGAAAAACACACCATAGAAGTCGTCATCTTTTATTAAGTCAAAAAAGAGTTTTATATCACATGAGTACATAGTCTAAAATAGGGTGTCTAAGGCTATAATTCCAAGTACATATGTTATACCCTATCACATCCTAGGACTAGTACTATAACAACTCAATCATGCTCGTGATGATGGTAATACAACACAGCGTGTGCAATACGATGTAGGAGACTAACGATATGAGGGGAATGAAACTCCATGTTGTGCCTCTAAATGTGTGGAGGCATCTCATGTGTCAGCATAAGATGAACTCCCAATTTCCACCCCTACAAATTATGGGAGACTCCTACAACTCATCATGTTCCTCTCCCTCCTCCTCTTCAGCAAGTTCTTGAACTCCTTGCACTAGTATTGCTCCGTAATGAAGTGATGAATGGTCTGGGGTATTTTTTGGTCTCATGTATGCATATTGTACACAAAAGATGTTAATGACTCTTTTCTCATGCAAAAAATCCAAAAAAATATATAAAGCACTCTTACCAACAAACAACTTCTTACCAAGGGTGCTCCACAATATTCTTGGGGGAGGAATAAGGTTTGGATCACCTCTAAATTCCATGCCATCATAGGAATAATCATAAATATCTAAGGGAACATCCTTCAACTATATGAATTACATGGAATCAAACGAAAGACCCTCCTTCAACGGATCTTCTCCTATCGACTTCAACTCATTATCTAAGAGCTTGATCTAGGATCTAGTAGTACCTTAGAGCTTGCGATCCTTAATGACAGGCTTCCTCATGATTGATAATGGATTTACATCATTGAATCCTAATAGTTTGAGTCCACGAGTGTTCAACTTCATCTCATTTATTCACACATAGTGGACTATGCTAGGTACCTTGGGGTCCATTTTCATCATTAGTGGGTCCCCTCACGTCTGTTAATTCTACACCTCATTGACCGATAATCAGGTGGTTTCTACCATGCTCGACATTAGCACATCTATTTGCATGCTATAGATTTGTACCATCGGGGTTGTGTACAAGACCCTAGGTTAGGTACATCTCACTCTTATATGCTAGCCTTCCCATGTTGTTTGGAATTATGTATCATTTATGCGCTTTGAGGACTACTCTAGAGCACCTCTCTTTTATGTTTCCATAGTCTTATTCATGTATACTATGACATTGATCTACATTGTATTTGCTAGTGGCTATGATCCTTCTAGTCTGTCACATGGATCCACTATGTATTGTTCTAGGCCATTTTATAGAAATTCATGTCATGGATCTGCACTGTATAGTTAGCAGCCATGTTTAGTTCCTGTTTATGACCAAGCATGGGTATGCCCACGTCAGGGATATTATCAGCTTAGATGAGACTTTATCACTTGGGTTTCTCCAATTCAACTTTGTATTCCTAGCTCCTTCCTGGCATTTCGAGCTCTAAGTTTCATTGTAATGCATTTCATCCATCAATTACTCTTACTACCTCATGCATTAGGAGGAATACATTATCAGCCTATTTTCTAGACATGAGTTAGTCTACATGAATTCATATATCGTTGACCTTTTTTCATGTCTTTGACCCTTTATTTTTTCGAAATTTCTCTAGTGGAATTAGCTTACTATGATAGGTAGAGTGCATATTTTCTATTGCTATGGGTTGCCCACTTTATGCCTGCATAGTTTCCCCTATCTTACCCTTTCATGCCAACACACACGGTCTAATTCTAGAATTTCTTATTCCCTAGGAGATCTGATTGAAAGTTTAGCTTTATTACTCAGCTAGGGGTGAATTATTATGGAAATTTCTTAACTTCTCTTCCCCATAAGCATCCATATTCATTCTCCTAGGGAGGCCTACATATCTATATATACGTTTCATTACAAAGGGTCAGGCTAGTTTTAGCGAGAGTGGTGGAGATTGTGATATCTAGTGAGATCATTATCTGGGAGCTCTTTCATTTTACGAGGCAAAGGAAGGATGGGATACCAAGTTGGAGAAGGAGATACCCTAGTGTTGAAGTTATATCATGCATAAATTTTGATTATTAATGCAAATTATTGATTCCCCTCCAAATTACTAGTCATTTTGTTGATTATATTCATGTTGGTTTATTGAATGAGATAATCTACCCTTTGCAGAAGGAAATTATCCTTGTTTGGTGGTGATTGTGTGCAGGATACAAGATCAAGGATTGTTTGAAGCAAGATCCTCATGTAAAGGCTAATATTTGTTGATCTGCATCAGGTTCCTCATTTACCCATTTTCTTGAATGGATATGCATGGATGTATGACATTGTATGGGGAAATAATTTTCTTGTTTGAATGATTGCTTGCATGCTCTTACATTCTAGTGATATTTAGGTCCGAAAATATCACAAAGGAAAAGTTCCTCATGATTGTACATTCCTAGCCATAATAGAAAACATTTGTAGCTAGAAAAATATTCAACAGTTGATCAGTTCCATTAAGTAAGCATGACCCTATCTTTAGTCTAGCAAGAAATCAATAATCTCAAAAGGTAGAAGTTCTAGGGAAACCTAACAAGCAACATAAATAATGCATGATTAATCAATTTTATTAAACTTGAAACTACAAATCTAGGATATATGTACTTACCTACTATTTTCAATAAATCTCAATAAATAGGCCTACTCTAAATAAGCCTCATATCAGATTAATTATAGAAAAATATGTTCATTTTTTTATTCCCTGTCATTTTTATACCTCGTCGAATCCTAATATTTCATTCCATTCAAAGACATAAAATCAAAAGTATCATAAAAAATCATTTATAAAATATATAAGATTTTATCAAGTGGTTATATAACTATTGCATGAATGGAAAAATCTGATTATTATCCATCATTTCCATACAATACCATCATTATCAACCCTTCTAAACCATTCCTCCTAAATCCATTATTAATATCCCACTATCATCCATAACCTTCCCTTTAACAGTTGGATTGAGTTGCATTTTGAGATCTGAAACTTCCTACATTTGTAATGGGTGTTTTCATCTGCCATGAGCCTAGAAGAGAATTTTTTTTAGCATCTTAGGAGGTAATTAAGAAAGGCATTATGGTTAAATTTTTTTGAAAAAATTGAAGGGAATGATGTTGAAGTTACCAGGGAATTTGAAAGAGAGTTTGGAGTGAAAGCTAAGATAAGATACATCAATTTGAAAATAACACAATCATTTTTTGCCAAAGCAATAAGACTTCCAACAACTGGAGAAAGCAAGTCCAAATGACAGAAGCTTAGAGATGAATCGTTGAAATATCTACTAAAAAATATTCACATGGAAATTACATCATGGAAAAAAGGTATCCATTTATAATCATTAAAAATAAAATGGACGAATTTGTTGTTCATTCTTCAAAAGTTGATCACCTACAAAGGTAGGTATGGAATCGTTTTGATCTATCACATTCGACTTTTGATGCATTTTTCTGAAAGGAAACGAGATAGATTTACATTATTATTTTCTCAATATTCTTAGAACGATGGCCTCCAATATCCAGAGGAGTTATAGAAATATTAATACATCCGTCTACCATTTTGGGTTAATCAAAAAATTTTTTTAGGTGGAATTAAATTCAAGGAATGATAATTAGGAAATTTTTTAAGTCAGAAATAATTTCATCAAGATATTAGAGGAATAAAATACTAGTCTAAAAAAAAGGGAGAAGAGGTATGGCTACATCAAACCCTAACCCTCAAGAAGAAGGAAATATAGGAGTGTTGATGGTGCTGGACCTGCCAACATTCAAGGGATCTCCCCGATATGAAGTCCCAACTAGACCTCACATCGTTTGGTGTAGGAGTCCCATCCGATATGATGGCCCGATTGCCATTATCTTAAAGATTTTCCTTAGCTCTTGCTTGTTAGGACATGAGAGTGGTTTTCTTTGTCTTTGAACAACAAGGTTCGCATGTCTAGTAAGTGATTAGTGTCACTTGTGTCAAAGTTCTTTCACTGTAGAGGGAGAGGGTAGAAATTAGTCTCAGGTTGAAAGGGAATAGTCCCTGTTAGCACTCCAGGAAACTCTCCTAGGTTGCAGCTCGGAGATGCCTGGTAACATATAATCTTCAATATTGTTCTCAGAACTATTGGAATGGATGATGGTTTGGATCAAGTCAGATAATCATTTCAGCTCTATTCTCACTCAAGACATGCATGAACACTGTCAACAACACAAGGCTTTAAACCACTAATGCTCAATAATTTGTAGATTTAATGGATAGATGGAGAATACTGACTGTATCAGCAGATTGCATAAATAAACATAAATGGATGACTAGCTACAGGAAACAAAAGATAATACTGATTGTACTGGCAGATGCATATATGAACACATATGAATATTTAGCTGCAGGCAGCAAAGAAGCTTGCAATTCTAAGTTATCAAAGTAGAGATAAGATGACAGTTATCTGGCCTTAAACACAAAGGAAACATCAAAAAACTATTCAAGTAATAGCACAAGGATCTTGTATTGCTAGAATAAAGATCAGGAGCTTGAAGGAATAGAGGAGGAATAATCTCCAGAAGTTGAACCCTTGTTACATTTCACTAACAGCTATTTATAGCTTGTTTACAATGCTCCTGAGCTCTCTAGAAGGCTCAAAGTCTTAATCTGCCTGATATGCATTGTTTAACTGATTTGATGCCCTCTAGGCAAGCATGACCTGGCGGTTTTTCCTCCTTCTAATAGAGGAATAACAACTTTAAGATATTTTGGCAGCTTGTTGTGCTGTCTGGAAGTTCTCCTGTGCCAGAGAGCTCCACGATCATTTTGTTTGTTCTATGTATGTGTTGCATTGTCTATTGATGCTTTTCAGCCTCTATCCCTGTCTCTCGGCCTTTGTTGGGTAGTGGAAAGGGTCTGCGTGCCTTTGTTTTCTCTTTCAACTGCAAACTGTGATTGTTTCTGTTATCAATAGAAAGCACAACCATACTGCAAAATCCCGCCATTCCCTGTCCTTTTTGGACTTCAAAAATTCCTCAAAGATGGTTCATATCCTCTTGGATCCGCCATTATTGTTGTCGCAAATCGTAAAGAATCCTGCCCTATGTATTTTTCTCACATTGTGAAATATGAATAAAACATTGAAAACTCATGAAAATTGGCTTTAGGTAGAGCTAAAAGTATATATATTTCACCTCTGAAACCCATCAGCTCTGACCTTGTTGCTATCGCAGGTCGCATTCGGCTCTTTCCATGGTTCCTTTGTATTTTCGTTTAAACAATGAAAACACACAAAAAAGCATTGAAAACGGGCTACAGCGGACCTGAAATGTTATACAATATCATTTTTGAACCCTTTTGGGTCCGGGTGAAATCACATCGATGCTTATGAATGTGCAAAGGCCCCGCCCTTTGGTTTCCCCGATTTGCAATCTGTCGATGCAATTTGGGCCATGATCAGCGTGCGCAATCAACGGTCCTAGTTTAAACGTCGATCGCCATTTCCATCGCCCCATGGTCTGCGTCGATTTTCCTCCGCCTATGCGACTCGCCGATCCAATTTGGGCCGTCGATCAGCGCGCGCAATCGACGGTCCTAGTTTAATCACCAATCACCATTTCCATTGCCCCATGGTTTGTGCTGATTTGCCTCCACCGATGCGACCCGCCGTTTTGATTTGGGTCGTCGATCAACACACACGATCAACGGTCCTAGTTTAATCGTCGATCAAAATTGCCATCGCCCCATGGTCTGTGCTAATTTTCCTCCGCCGATGCGACTCGCCAATCCGATCATCGGTGATCGCTGATCGGCAGTGTCCAGCGCTGATTTCCACTACCTACCTGTGCCGATTAGATCCACCGATGCGATCTACCGATTAGATCTTGGCCATTGATCGGCCAGATCTACCGATTAGATCTTGGCCATTGATCGGCCAGATCTAATGGTTGTTGTGCCTCGACTGTTAAATCCTCCGATATGTGGTTTTTCACTGATTTTTCAATGTTTTGGCCTCCCAATAGTGTATTTCTGCCCTTCCAAGGGCTCGTTGGCATGCGATAATTTTGACTTTGAATGATACTTAAGAGGATTTTGAAGACTTTTGGGGCATACTTGGATCCTTTGGCATGATTTGTAAGCACACTTGGAGACTTTGGGGCATATTTGGATCCATTTTTGGGCCATTTTCCTCCAAGCCTAAAATTGGCTTCTTATGGGGATGAAATCCTCCCTGTGAAGTTTCAAGAACCATAGATAAATGCCTTTCCTGTATACAAAAAGATCAAATCTTCCTCCTAGTGTCGCATTGGGCATGGAGTCTATTAAGCATGAACTAAAAACTTTGAAAACAACATATTTACAATACCAAGGCTTGAAATCCTTAACTGAAATAAATTTTGAATAACAGCCCATTGAATGGACCATCAAAAACATATCCTTCCTTTGATGCATCCCTTTTGAGAAAACAGTCACCAAACTGAAAATTGACCCATTTTACCTTTCCATGAAAGGTTTCTTTCTCTTGGTCAACGTGTATATCAGCCAATTCATCAAAGATTTGCAAAAGCCTATTGATTTGATCCTCTACTTCAAAAAGTTTGGAACACTTGACATTATCAGGCAGAGATCGTTTATATTTCACCTCCTCTCTGTATGCTTTCAACCTTGGATGTTTTGATTGGGAGGTTTTGTACACCTGCTGAATGATAAGGTCTGCTTCACACTTTGTTGTGTCATTTGTGACTTGAAAAGTTAATATGAAAGATGAATCAATGCATTCTTGTGTGGGGGGCATAAGGACTTTCCCTGTTCTTGTAACTCCCTCAGAGCAAGCCCCATCAAAGAACATGTCCCAAATCTGTGGGCCTTCTTCCTCTGTGATCTGGCAAACTAATTTTTTAAGTTGTGTAGAGGCAAACTGATAAGGTTTGGTAATGTCAAGACTAATCTTATCCATGACAGCCTTGGGAATTGGATCATGGCTGGCTCCAGTGTCTAGAGGGCAATTGTGAAGGATTTCATCATAAATAGACAGAGAAACATAGAATGATGGGGAGTTGTCTTCACATTTTTTATCATTTGGCTAAGAATAACAGGTGGATGGTCATCTTGCAAATTTACATAGTTAGTGGAAGCTTGGATGGTTTTAGGCTCAAGAGCGTCAAGGATAGATTTCTTGAAGGACTCATTCTTCACTGGTTCAATCAGGGGCATAGGTATTCTTGTCTTCTGGATTTCTGATTGAAAACTAGAAGAAGAAGGGGACTTGTCAAGGCCTCTTACCTCTATGGTTGGAGCTTTGAGAATGATAGGATCAACTGTTGATTGCTTCTGCTTATTAGCTTGTTGTTCTGTAGGGATAGTGGCTTTATGAAAAGGAGTTTCTTTGACATTATTCATCATAGACCTCAAATTATATTGGTGTTGATTTTCAGTTTGTAGAACAGATTTACCATCCCACTCTTAGCTGATATGGTCATTGAATAATGACTTCTCATAGGCAGATTTGATTAAAAAGGTGGCATTGCCTTTGTCTTCCATGCCATGGATCTCATCATGTTCCTCAAATTGCTTTTCTTCCATGACTGCATTCTAAAAAGGGACCTTCAGCCTTTGGTCTTCATTGGCCTCTTTACTTCTTTGCAAAATCTGCAACTGCTCATCAAGTCTTCTATATAGATTTGGATTTTGAGGAGAAAAGGTATTATTAACCCTTCCTTTCCTAGAATGTTGCTCAACCTTTAATTTGGAAACTTCAGAGGCTAATGACTCGATCATTTTGGTCATTTTATCTATCTTAGGATCAGAGGATGATGAAGACTCGTCCCTCTGTCTCCTTCTATCAACATTACCTTTGAGGTTTTCTGCAGCCATGATGTTCGATTCTACTTCCAATGTTGCATCCTGCATATAAGCCAAAGTAGCACATCACCTCTCCCTCAATACTAAACAGAATTTAGAATCAAAGGCATTGACATAGATGAGTCCAGCAGAGGTAGTGGTGGGTTTTACTTCAGCAGGTATCTTGTTGTACATGCGGTTAAATCTCTTATTAAAATTAGACAGCAGCTCATCATTTTCCCTTTGTAAGTTCCCAGACTTAGTGTGGTAGTAGAGGAGATCCTTCTTATCCACCCAATGCTTCAGGAATGCGTCATCTAAAGCCTCAATATCAGCTATAGATCCAGGTGAAATCACATCAATGCTTATGAATGTGCAAATTCCCCGCCCTTTGGTTTCCTTGATTTGCGATCCATCGATGTGATTTGGGTCATCGATCAGCATGCGCAATCAACGGTCCTAGTTTAATCATCGATTTCCATTGCCATCGCCCCATGGTCTGTGCCAATTTACCTCCACCGATGCAAATTGTCGATCCAATTTGGGCCGTTGATCAGAGCGCGTGACCGACGGTCCTAGTTTAATCGTTGATCGCCATTTCCATCACCCCATGGTCTGTGTCGATTTTCCTCTGCCAATGCGACCCGCCAATCTGATCATCGGCAATCGCTGATCAGCGGTGTCCAGTGCTAATTGCCACTACCTGCCTACACTGATTAGATATGTCGATGTGATCTACCGATTAGATCTGGGTCGTTGATCGGCCAGATCTAACGGCTATTGCGCCTCAACTGTTAAAGCCTCCGATATGTGGTTTTTCACTGATTTTTCAGTGTTTTGGCCTCCCGATAGTGTATTTCTGCCCTTCCAAGGGCTCTTTGGCATGCAATGATTTTGACTTTGAATGATCCTTAAGAGGATTTTGAAGACTTTTAGGGCATACTTGGATCCTTTGGCATGATTTTTAAGCACACTTGGAGACTTTGGGGCATATTTGGATCCATTTTTGGGCCATTTGCCTCGAAGGCTAACATTCCCAACTCCACTAGAGAAACACAACACAATAGGATATATGCAGCTTCCGGTGGAGTAGTCCACATGGATGCAAAAGTCACAAACACAAGGTGAACAAATAGCACATACAACACCAAACGAAATAGTCCACACGACTACGGCAGTCGTTATAACAAGTTTACAAGAATGAATCTGTCGAATGTCTGGTCAAATAGTCAACACAAGTGAGACAGTGTTAACAACTGATACAACACATTTCCAATAACATATGTACTAAAACAACCAAAATAGTTCAACTGTCTTAATACAGGTTAAGGCAACATGCATTACAAGCTTCCAAAGAATAGTCTTACAAATGAATACAATACATGTCTGAAAGCATGTTGGCCTATTAACAGGCTTTTGAATTAAGTGAAAGTTCCAAGACACATCCATACACCCTTACATCACTAACCCCAATAGCGGGGCATTGGAGCCACTGTTCACTCCTCAAATAAAAGACTAATAAATCTCAAGGCTATGTGGGGGGAGCCAATGTGAAAAGTCCTTTGCATGTACAAATGAGGGGTATATGTAGCCAAGGGTGAAACTGACCCTTGTGACTGTTTGACTTCCCTCATGACCATTCTACTTACATGACTCTTTGACTTCATCCATGGGTCTCTTGAACTTCCACGTTACATTACATTGATTACACAATTATGACCCAAAGTAGTGATGTGGCCGAGGCGACTCATGACACAACTCGACATGATGCTACGGGTATGCACATATTGGTCGTATTGTTCATTTCGATCTATTGTGTTGTTGAGTGATGAGTGTGCCCATGGTGTACCATAGCTTCACCTCCATATGGCAGAGTATGTGGATTCTTCAATGGTCTTAGCATTTACTTGATAGTTCATGCATGTGCATGTGTCTCCTTCGCTTCCTACTTGGTATGCTTTGTGTGTTCGTCCAACTGCGAGAAAGTCTTATAACATGCGCTCCTTGTTCATCTCATTCATCATCGCACCATGACTCATCCATGTACCTATTTTTGCAATCACTCATGATGAGATGGCATCAAATCCATAAATCCCCTAGTCTACCAGGATGCATTGTCTTTCATTTCTAGGTGCAGATGACTAGGAGAGAGGAAAAGGCTCTGAAATAGTGGAGAGCACATGTCAGGTCAGGGTGCGAGGCTTTGGGGCACTATCAAGAAAAATTGTGCAGAGGTCACTGGGAAGCTGGGATGAGCATTTCAGAACAGCGATAACCATCTGTGGGATCTGGCTTGGCTGGAGAGCATAACTGCACAAATTTTCCATAGAGGTCGTGCAGGCAAGAGGGAGGAAACTGGCAGTGAAAACTGCATAGGTTCTCTAGGGAAGCTGGCAGAGGGCTGTAGGAGCTTGCTTGCCAAAACTGCACAAAACTAGGAGGTTGGCCTGGAGGACATGTCTGCACAGTTTTTGGGCTGAGTGGGGTGTCAAGAAGCTAGAGGATAGCCAAAGAAAACTATGAAGTTTTCTTGAGAAGCAGCAGGTCGACTGACAAGGGGACTGATTGACAAAACTACGCAAATTTTAGGGACAGTGCAGTGACAATCACCAAGTGCCTATCCTTCATGTCTATGCAATTTCTTCAGTCAGTGGAGGCGGGCATGTTGGCATCTTCTGCACAATATTTTGGAGGAGTGAAGCCCGAGGTCACTGCCGGGTCAAACTCTTTGGTTACCCAGCGGGAGGCTTGATCGATTTGCTTGTAGGCGATGCAGATTGAGATGGATTGCTTAGAAACTTCTACATTATTCTGGGTGATAGTCAGTCAGGTTGATTCCAGGATTGCACAGTGCAAACTGCCTAGGAGGCAACCTTAAGCTCTACACAATTCTAGGCAATATTACATGATTGCTGAGGGCTACAACTGTGCAATGCAGCTTAGCAGAGGTCCGACTAATGGAGGGTGGTCTGGTTGATAAACTTTCAAAAAAAAGGCTAAGCGTGTAGAGCGACTGAACTCATGAATACATGACCTTGCGAACACACACTCAACATGAATCGATGACAAGACACCTCAAACCAACAAGACAACATATGCTCAGTGTGACTAATTGCAGGACTATCTAATGGTGAAAGTGACAAGTGTGACACTTCGGATAGACCTTCAAACGACCATGACGACACTTGCATGACAATGCTTACAACATCATGTGTGAATGCATTAGATGTTTACATAGCAAACACAACTTGGCCACAAACCTTCAACATCACCAGAATAAGGTCGCAAGCATGACATAGAAATCAACATGCCCAAGATGACAATTGATCAAATGAGCAAAAAGAAAGCAAGACATGTAGAGGAAACACGTGAAATGATTTTTTTGTGTTTGCGCAAATGCATGTTACTGAGGACAGGATGATATGACAATGACAAGCAGTTCTGCAAACTAAACTAAGAGGTGTACTTCGAAAGGTGTTCTTTACTTACCATACTTACCCTCAAGATGATCATGCATCTGACATAGTTTTCATGTAGTCCTGATCTTTTATGTTACTTGGTCTCTTGGTCCTTCTTCTCAACTCCTTGGGAGTGATCTCAACATGTCACAGTTTCCTGTAGTCACTAGGTGATGGATCGGTGCGGTTTCAGTAGGAAGTGACTGCTACTGGGATGAGGCCATGGGAGGCCTATTTGTGTAGTTTCTACATGGAATATCCATAGGACAACTTGGACAACAATGCACATTTTTTAGACACAAGACACTGTTGCGAGATGGAGGTATTGGGAGGACACCTCTGCACAGCTTCTGAATGGAGGGAAACTAGACTACTCTGCACATTTCTAGAGAGAAGTGTTGGCTGCCTGACTGCTCTTCACATTTCTGGAGAGGAGCGTTGGCTAGGGTCTCTACAGGCTACAAGGTTTCAGCAGGCAAGGGAGGAAGCTTGATGGTTGCAAAAGCAAAGTCAAAATTTCCAGGAAGCTGAATGAGGCTAGGTTTCATGGAAAATGGCTAAGTGTGAGATCAATGACACATATGTAAATAGTGGTAGGACTTGACTGTGATCATAAACGGGCACTTAGTGACACAACATAGACCATCCAGAATGCATAAGACATACTTTTCTTTATGCAACAACCTTCGAGACACGAGTGCGTGAAGTGAGTGTGAAACATGTCTATATGATGAAAACCACTCATGTGCACATGCTTTCCCTTGAAGCAAAACAACATTCCCTTTGCATGAAAAACAACAACCCCTATGCCCAAAGTTGACACATGCTTCATAAATATGAGAACAAGGACAACTCTTAAGATCAAGTAGGACAGCGTGAAATTATCAGCTTACCAACAAGTGACCAAGGATGATCAATTGCAAGATCCAAGGTAGGCTCTGAAATTCGCATGCAAGCCAAAAATTTGGAGGGTGGTTGTAGCTGCTAGAACATTGGTGACACACTAGTAGAATTCCATCTCTTTGTATGGACCTTGTTTCATGAAAAGTGAGTCTAACCCTTTTGGAAGTATTGTTCAATTCTTTGATCGTGATGGCTTTCTCACTAGATTTTGTGAAAGATGTAGTCCCTACCATTCTCTTGATCGATCAGAACACATTTCAAGCCAAGTCAACTTAGTTATTTTGATTGGGGATAAGTTTTATATTGATGCACAAGTGATATTATTGTCAGAGTTTAAGTTTCATCTCTAGTGTTGCTCTGCTGCCAGCAAGCCTAGACAATACCCCGACAGAGTCACGCAGGAACACAAGCATCGCTCTACTACCAGCAAGCATGGTCAGTGCCCCAGTAGAGTTACTTGCATCACCTCTCTGCGTAAGAAGCCTTTCTCTTCTTTCTCCATGTTCATTTTCATTTTTTCAATTTTATTTTTTTTCAATTTTCAAAGAACTGTGAATATGCACTTATTTATTTCAGAGGCGGAAGAGGGATCTCGACTTATTGAGAGCAGAAGAGGTTTTTCCTTTAGAGAAGTATGTTATATATACCTTTGACATACTTGTTAATGTTTTCCCTCTCACCTTACTCTACTTGACTGAGCTGACAAGGGTTAACCCAAAAGAATCAATTAGAACAGGCGGTACTAGTTAACAGTGCAAGCATTGTGTTTTCACCAAGACTCACTCTAAACAGAACATATTTTCCATCAAGGCATCATCAACTGAAGAAAACAAGCTCTTCATAAAGAGAGAGGACAACATATAACCAGATGTTGATAGTTGTACAATTCCTCTTATATTTGACCATCTTGTCTCGAGAGCCAAACATGGTTTCATGAGAGGCTAGCCTATGTGTACAAGCAATCAAAGAAAGAAAATAGAAAAAATAAAAATTAAAGCGAAAGAAAAACAAGTAGGCAAAGAAAGCGAGAAAGAAAACCAAACCAAGTAAGAAAGCAAGAAAACATGCAAACCAGAAAGAAAAGCAAAGCAATAATCAAAGACTACTCCTACTCTTATGATAAACAGTGCATGGGCCTACTCATGTGAAGTGATATTTCCAATGCAGCCATTAGCACATTGGCTAGCCCATGTTGGTGAAGGCATGAAAAATATGCATGCAAAATAGTGAACCAAAAAGATTGATCAACGAAGACCAAAAATCTTGAGTTCTAAAACATCCACAAAAAAGAAAAGAGTGAATGCACAAGACAAACATTATGTAGACTTAACATGGTGCTCTGACACACTACATATAGATGATAAGCATGCACACTCTCTTGATTGTGATGGAAAAGAAAACATGAGAAAGAGAGACAGCTTACGCCTTGCAAATGTGCTTTCTATGTATGATTCCTCTAGTGCATAAGCGATGGGATCATGTGAATCAAGTGGAGGAAGATAAATCTGTGTGTTTGTTTGATCTTCAATGTGAAGAAGAGAGTGATGAGGAGCCTTGGGTATTTCAAAAAAATTCTGATCAAAAGTGGAACTAACTTCAGGAAAAAGAGGGCCTGACATAACCATTAGCCCAGGATGAAGTGCCTCAACAGCGTACAGGGTTTCCACTCAATCAATAGATAGATCATCAGAGACCAATGGCTTAGATAGATTAACAGCGAGTGAATCAACATCGTGATCAAATGAAGAAGTATAGAGATCACAACAACAATGATCAGAAAATTTGGTATGTTCATCGTGGTCCTCATGATTTGATGAATCGTGCAGAGGGGTAGATGAGAAACAAGGATGTTCACCCTCTATGCTTGCAACAATGACAGATGACAGATGGGACATATATTTAGAGAAATATGTGTCCTCTCCACGATGTAATGACAAGCTGATATCTGGTGTGTTGTTGGGAAAAGTATCCAATTCGGAATGCCCCTATCCCACTCTAAGAGGTGATAGTGCCTTAGCAACAAACAAGGAAAACTATCTGAGTATTCTTCTTTATGAGATGCAAATAGAGAAAGAAGGATGTAACTAACCGGTGTCTTCTGCTAGTTTGTCGATCCAATCACTCTCTCTTTTGTTCGCTTCCCGCTGCCTGCTCTTTCACTAGTCCAGCTTCACCCAGTTCCTGCAAGATCACAAGAGAGGAAAACTACACAAAAGACATAGATTCACATTCATAACTAGTTTAGGATCAGATGTAAACTAAATATGCAAATACAACAAAACATCATTGAAATACAAGCATATAGGAGAAACTCAAATGGCTTTATTGATATGATAACAAGGTTCAAGAGGAGATACAACCAAGTGAGTCCCGATCCAGCATCTACCTCCCGGCAAAGGAATCCCTTCCTCTCCTCCAACAAAGCATAAATCACCCAATGTACTAATCTCAATCTCAAACCAACAGCAATTCTCTGCAAAGTACAAAATTCCAGCCTCCTGAACCTCTGGGTGATAGATTCATATATAGATGTGAGCAGAGAGGATGAGTCAGCTCATGTTTTGACTTGTGGCTTCTCTCTGTCAGTTCTTGCTTCCACTTGGAGGTTGTGAACCTCTTACTCATCACTTGGTCGAATTCATTGAGGCAAGTGTCATTGAGAAAGATTCTGGAAGCTTCCAGGGTCTTTCCACCTCGTTGAATGAACTTGCCATTTGTCATTTCCCGCTCAGCGCACCGTGGTAGTGCTCCTACCTGCGTTGCAGTGCAACTGGCCAGTGTAACCTCTGCATTTCAACGCAGGCAGCTAGTGGAGCTGCTGAATTGATCCTGATTTGACCATTTCTGAGTGATTTTTGGTGGAGAACTTCTGGGAGAAGCTGTCTTTGGTTGACCTTGTTCCTTTAGGGGTAGGAACAACTCTTTTAGGGACTTTGGATCCCTTGGATTATGGACATTTCATGCTCAATGTTGTAAGGCACAAAAATGTCTATAAGAGTTGCCCCCTAAAGTATGAGGCCGTTTATCGGGTGAAATGCTTTATTATGAGGATCCGAAGTTCTTCCAATGCTGGGAGGAGACCTGTAATAAGATACAATACAATACATTATTTTTCATACTGCTTTCATAATCTAGCTGAGGCGGGCAGTCCCATGCTCAGCTTTATAAATTCATTTTTTTGTACATAGAACAGACAATCGTCTGATGGTAAACTGATGATTTTGATGAAATCATCATCCTTTTAATAGGATGATTATCTGCTGTAATGTTGTACATGTCAATGTCTTTATTTTTCCTGAATATATATCGCAGCTCGAATGGATGAAACTAGATCCGGGGTCTTCAATCTCGTTCGATCTTCACTCTAAGTACAAGTCGATCCATGTGAGAAATGTTCTGAAGTCGAACATGGAAAGACATCGCTTGATTACCAGTCAATGATGTAAACTGTTAACAAGCGCGAGAGGAATCACCGATAATGATAATGACCCTCAAGGTACTGCAGTACAATTCACGTGGTGTGAATAAAGGACTTGGCGTCGAACACCACGCAAAATCTTTTGGTCGAAGGTCATTGATGTATACCTGTCGCCGGAAGTGAGAAACTTGCCATTGAGGCATGCAAGTTTCAAAGTATTGAAGGGGGTGTTCCTAGATCAACTTCTTGGATAATGAGCTGATGTCGACAAGAAGCGATCCGTCAAAGGAGGGCTTTAATGTATCCCACATCAGTGACACAGAATGGAGCAAATGATTTTGATGGAGCTGAAAACGATCTGATGATATATGATTCAGGGTGGCGGTCATGAAAGGATGAAGGATAATGCATGGTAGTGGATGGGACATGGTTGACTTCTCTAGATGACTTCTCTTGAACATATCGGTGACACTTGTGTGATGGATTGGTAGCATTTACCCCAAAGATGGATGGTATGGTGAGACCATGGCGATGTGACCGGTGAATGAAACAACCCAACCCGACTCAGGCACGGAGTGGAAGTGTCATGTTCAAGAGCGACTTGCTACCAATAAAAGTCCTTTGAGTTTCTCCCAATTTTTCCCCAGTCATTTCTGACCAGTAACTCTTTATTTTTGTCAAGCTTGAGGAGGATAACATATGCTTGTTCTATAATTTTCCCTTCGGGCAAACCCATCGCTATGTTTTAACGAGCCTAGCGATAGTGAAACTCGTTCTCGTCTAAAGACAAGTTTGTCGCTATTAATGTTTTTTAACGAGTTTAACGACAAAGATAACTCGATCCCTTTTCATTTTTAGAGAGTCTAAAAAGGTACGTAAAGATAACTCCAAAGTTCCTTTTTCGTCATCTAATCCCTTAAGTCCGAAAAAGTATAAAACAATACAGAAGGGATGGATTTTCGATAGTTTTAACGAGCCGAACAAAACAAGCGCTCGATCTTTTTGTGCAATAATCCCTCAGGTCCAAAAAGATTAAAATCTAGAGGAGTATAGCACTTCCGGTCGCTTTAACGAGCTGGAAGGCCAAATCTCGGCAATCTTTTCATATTTTACGAGTCAGATGAAAAGAGCTTAAAGAAGACTCGTCTTTTGAGGAACGAGTGATGAGACGGGTAGCAGTTGATTCCAGGTAACGGTTGGAATTTTCCAATCACAGCAGTGTCACAAGGATGGCTAAGTGAGATCACTCTTCGCAGCTGTTCCTCAAAATGGGTAAACAATCAAATGGAGGTGAATGATCGGCCAATGAAAAGTGGAGGTGATGGTGCAAACACAACCAAGGCTTTAACGGCTGATAATTTACTTTCGCAGTGGTTATTTACCGGGTAGTTCATTTTTTAACGAGCTTAAACGCAAATTGAAACACTTGCTCGATCTTATGTTTATTTTTTAACGAGCATGAACTATGTGTTAAAACTGCTCAATCTTATGTTTATTTTTTAACGAGCATGAACTATGTGTTAAAACTGCTCGATAACATGGTCTAATTTTGATTTTTACCATAACTAGCTTTGCCCTTTTTCAAAGATAGTACTGTACCTTCAATTGCTGCATCAAACTAGTTAGAAATGAATAACATTTATTTGAAAATGAGATTAAAACCCTAATATTTCGCTTTGAACTACGTAAAAAGCAATTAAAAAGTGTTTTTACCTCTCATTTTACCATTTCATTTGAACTTGGTTTGTTGGAGCCTTGGAGGTGCCTCTTCCCCCTTGATTTTCATCAGCTGATTTCGGGAGATTCTGTGGACGATTCTCAGCGCCGTCTGGACCAGGTAGGAGTTAAACCTGAGCTCTTTCATTTCATGGTTTCCTTTCTGCATTCTGTGCTTGATTTCCTGTTCTTCTGAGCCCCTGGGGTTTGATGGGGTAGCTCTACCATCAGCGCACCTAGTGGACTCGAAACCTGCGCTGAATGTCAAGCAGCATGAAGGCAGTTTGACCTTCAACGCAAGTGGAACACTAGGCAGGTGCGCTAGGCGCAAAAAAAGAGTTTTGTTGCACAGTTTTTGATGAAAATCTTTGCCAGTTTTTCATCAAATCCAGGATCTAACTCCTCTCATGTTTGTTTTTCAGAGATATTGGAGCAAAATGACCCTTACATGGCGAGAACGGGAACATGAAGAAGAGGACATGATTGCCCTACATGATCCTGTCACGGTGAACGCGCTGCGAAACTGTGGCCTGCTGAAGTTCTTCCGCATCTCTAGCATGAGACAACAGATCTCCCTACTGCAGTATTTGCTCGATGCTTGGGATCCTATCAACCAAGTATTCCAGATTAGGGGAAAATTTATCCCCTTGACCGCAGTAGATATTTACTTCTTGACTGGCTTGTCAAGGCGGGGTGCCCCCATTTCTTTGTCAGGTTCGGCTCGAGGGAGTGACTCTGTGAGAGATTATATCCGCCAGTATTGCAGGGAAGGATCTCAGCCGAGTAAAGACGACAAGATCGTTATCCATGAGGTAGCTGACAGGTCCCTCAGGTCTATCCTGTACACCATTGGTAGGATGGCCGGTAGTGCCTCACTTCATGTTGCCAACAGATCCTATGTGCAGCATGCCTTGGAGTGCCTCCAACCGAAAATATTCAAATGGTGTGATGCAGTACTTCTTCAGATGAAAAGTCAGTTGACCAAGGTAAAGGACGGGAAGTTGAAGAACTTTTGGCTTGGTTCTATTTTGACCGCCTTTGCTTTGGAGAAGATACCACTGATGCAGCCACAGTACATTGCACTCGACTTGCCTTCTCCTACTGAACCACGCATGCAGAGATGGGTTGATCACATGTCTAGGCATGCCGGTCAATCTCATATTTCTTTCTTTGATACCTTCTTCAGGTGGTTTGAGCGTCAGGAGATGGTCTATTCTGAGTATCCATATGTTGGCATGGACTTCCGGGGTGATCCAGATTTGGTACTGCCAGATGGCGAGCAGTGGGGCGCTATTGGTAAAATTTTCGACCATATCACTGTTTACTGTTTTTATTCATAATGTCCTTGTGCTTTATTCTATCAAGACTTTAATCAAACTCATGTGTGCGTGCAGATGTTGGTCCTGTTCGTCCAGCAGTTCGCCTGAGAGCGCCAGCCGCTGCCCCAGCAGGGGAGACTGCTGGGAGGGTTATTCTTCGTGACCTTGATGTGGCCGAGACCCTCACAGCTGTGCAGGAGCAGGTTGAGAGCCTTACTCTCGGCATCCCAGATGTGAGGATCGACGAGTTACCTCTACAGTTGCAGCGGCATACTACTGGTGTGCCTAGACGATGGACTCGTCTCTTACGCATGATTGCACAGGCCGTGACGTGCTATCATGAGCATCACTAGACTAGGGTGCCCCCTAGCATTTTTGAGTTTTTGGGTCATGCGACTGATTTTGTCTTGGTTACAGGACATTATATGTAAACCATAAACAGCTTATATATATATATTTTGATTTTCGGGGTTTTATTCTGGTTGAGTTATATGATCCGTATGTACAACATTGATGATGTGTTTCTCTTTATAAATGTCGCAAATGTCTATCTAACACATAGTTTGCTAATGAGTCGGTTAATGTGTTTAAGTTTCTGGAAATATGTTGGTATTGAATTAAATCAAATTGTCTTTCCAAAATCTTAACCCTTAGGAACATGCGATAAATAGCTGGGTTGCGGACAGAATATATACCATTGAGTTGTAGTATTACGAGTTGTGAGTCTAGCCTGACGATTAGTCGGCGTATACCATGGGTGATGGCATCAGAGAGCAGTTCTATCAACGCGCTATATTCAGCGATGTTATTCGTTGATTGACCAATACATACACCTCTGAAACTTACTAACTCGCCGCTTGGATCAAAAATGGCCCAGGCTGCGAAGGACATGTTCCGCGAACTATGACTCGCTCCGTCGGCATATCCCACACATGTCTCCAAAAGGTTCGACATCTACAATAAATGTAAAAAGGTGGATTACTCGACCAAAACAACCACTTTAGCGAAAACAAAATACAACAAAAGCATATTGGTTACTATTTAAGCATAGTAACGCTTGAGGTACAACCCATTACGAGGTTGCGCCAGTGGAATTCCGTCGTAATCCATTAACTCATAGGCTCCTTTTGCTAACACTCGTTTAACAATATAGGGGCCCATCCATAAAGAATTAAATTTACCTGCTCCCAATTTATCGGACTCTTGGTCGTAAAGCAAGACCAAGTCACCTTCTGAGAAGACACGGGGTTTGACATTTTTGTCGAACTGCGCCTTAACTCGTTTCTTATGGGCTTCGTTAGCCAAAGTGGCATCACGACGGGTTTCATCCAATTGGATTAATTCCAAGAAACGGGCCTCTTCTTCTGAAGTTCTGGGGAGGAGATCGATTGCGAGTTTAAGAGACGAGATTTCGCACTGGACTGGTAAGACTGCTTCCAGGCCATTTACCAGTTGGAAAGGTGTGAACCCGGTCACATTCCTTACCGATGTTCGGTAAGCCCACAAGGCTGAGTACAGGATTAGGTGCCACCTTCTTTTGTGAACTCCGATCATCCTTTGCAACATACGCTTCAGGACTTTGTTGATCGCTTCAACTTGTCCGTTGGCTTGCGGATAATACGGGGTAGAGCTGTCGTGAGATAGCCCTAGCTTGGCAGCTAATTCAACCATCATGTGATTGCGAAAATGCGATCCATGATCTGTAACTATAGCCTGTGGTACGCCGAACCTGGCGACTACATGATTGAAAAAGAAAAGGGCAGCTGTTTCACCAGTGTTATCTAATGTAGGCATCGCCTCGGCCCATTTGGTAAAATAGTCAATGGCAACTATAATATACCCATGCCCCCCGGTCGAGGTGGGGTTACATGTCATGAAATCGATGCCCCATTTGGCGAAAGGCCCAACAGCTACTATTGGCTGTAAAGGTGCGGGTGGTCTTCTGGTTTTGCTATCAAAAATTTGACAAGCCTGGCAACTTCTAACTGCGGTTATGCAATCTTTGAACATGGTCAGCCAGAAGTATCCTGCTCGTAAGATTTTTTGTGTTGTAGCATATCCAGATTGATGCCCCCCACATGCTCCTGAATGTCACTCATTCAGGGCTTTTTCGGCCTCCTCATGGGTGAAGCACCTCCTCAGAACTGTATCGATACCACGACAGTAAAGCGTATCACCGACGATCATGTAGTCTTTTGCTTGGTATCGTATATGTTTTTGTTGAGAGTGAGAGGTGTTAGGCCTGAACTTTTGGGTTTGGAGATAAATTATTATATCTCCATACCACTCATTGCTTGTAGATATGAGAAACAAATTCTCATCCACGATTGATTCTTCGGATGTTTCATCGTTGGACGACGATGGGAGATCACACAATAATTCTGCGAAAACTAGAGCTTTCTTTGATTTGGATTTTACAAATTCCAGATCAAACTCTTGAAGGATCGCTATCCATTTTGAATATTTGCCCCACAGCAACTGTCGCGACAATATATAAGTCATGGGGTTGCAATCTGACAGAATGGTAGTTTTCCGAAAGAGGACATAATGTCGAAACCTTTGAATCGCTTGAATAGCTGCAAGCGCTAGTTTTTCAACATAAGAATATTTGCTTTCTGTATCATTTAAGTTTCTACTTAAATAATATATAGGGTGTTCAATTCCGTCGACTTCTTGAACTAAAACCATTGCGATGGTTGTATCTGCTGCAGCCAGATACAGGTTAAAATCTCTTTGATAATCGGGGGCGTACATTAATGATGCTTTTATTAAGGAATCCTTTAAAGCATCAAAGGAAGCTTGCGCAACCTGATCCCAAACGAAGGGCACCTCCTTTTTCAAAAGACGTGTATAACCTTTAGCAAGTTCTGCGTAATTTGGAATGAACCTCCTCAGAAAGTTTGCTTTCCCTTGGAGTTTCTAAATTTGAAGCAAATTTGAAGGTGGAGGCAAATTGATGATTGCCTGAACCTTGCAAGGGTCAAGACGAATCCCATCCTTGGAGACTACAAAGCCAAGTAAACGACCTGAACTGACGCAAAACACACATTTGTGCGGATTGAGTCTTATCTTGTAGTGTCAGCAACGTAGAAATATCGCTCTTAAATGCTGCGGATGATCAGTCCGTTTTCGCGAATGAGCCGGAAGGTCGTCGAGGTATGGTTGAATGATGTTCTTGATGTCATGGAAGGCATAATTCATTGCCCTCTGAAACGTCGCCCCTGCGTTCTTTAAACCAAAGGGTAATTTTCGATATGCGAATGTGCCCCACGGACAAATGAATGCAGTCTTTGACTGGTCCTGTGGGCGGATATTTATTTGATTATACCCGGAAAATCCATCCATGAATGAAAAGATTTCACATCCGGCGCATTCATCAATTATCTGGTCGATGAAGGGTGTAGGGTAGTTGTCTTTTGGACAAGCTTGGTTTACATCCCTATAATCGACGCACACTCTAATTGTCCCTTGTTTCTTCATAACAGGGACAATATTCGATACCCAATCGGTTAGAGGAACCGGGTAGATGAAACCAGCATGGAGAAGTTTTTCAACTTCTGCCTTAATGGCAGCGGCTTTCTTGGGGTGCACCTGCCTGAGCCGTTGTCTTACCGGTTTGACATCTGGATACATCTTAATTTCGTGTTCAACGATACTCGAGTCAATGCCTGGCATTTCATCATACGACCAAGCAAAGACATCTTTGAACTCGCGAAACAGAGCGTTATATATTTCCATTTCTGAAGGTGAACAACCTTTGCCGACGTAAATATTCTCTACAACATTTGTTTTAGTCGAGATATTTATGGCTATAGTCTCTTCAATATTGGATAAGTTTCGCTCGGAATCCACCGTATTTACAGTATTTGATAGGAATTCAAAGACTGAAGGGTGATAAAGGTCATCTTGAATATCTTCTTCATAATCTGGAAGAAGGGAACGATGGTGGCAATCACTCCACGGTGCCCCCTCAATCAACATTGATTGTAGAATTCCTTCATCGGTTCCATGCACTCTCGACCAAGGATCTAAAGGGGTACCATATTCTCTAGACCTATCTACCCAAACGCTTGATGAGCGTTGATTTGGGTTCGCCTCCCATGCCAGAAACATTGATTGCTACAATATTTCTATTGGGCTTGGGGGAAAAACCATTGCATGATCCATGTTGATATCGTCTTCTGAGATCTTCGTGGAAGATATCATATTGCAGGTACCTATCGATGCTACTTCCGCCAAATCAATTGGAGGCGGAAGAGCGAAAGTTCCCATTAATATAGGATCTTTCAATAGGCCTACTCCGATATTCTGAAGCGAATGGGGGCTTCCATGGATCATATATTGTGAATATATCAATGATTTGAAACCAGAGATTCTGGGTTCGATCCCCAGCGGAGTCGCCAATTTGTTGTTGGGAAAAGTATCCAATTCGGAATGCCCCTATCCCACTCTAAGAGGTGATAGTGCCTTAGCAACAAACAAGGAAAACTATCTGAGTATTCTTCTTTATGAGATGCAAATAGAGAAAGAAGGATGTAACTAACCGGTGTCTTCCGCTAGTTTGTCGATCCAATCACTCTCTCTTTTGTCGATCCAATCATCCTCCTAATTGTACCTAATTGATAGCTTTTATCCAGCAAAAAACTGTAGATCAAACTGCAAACCGTAACCCAGAACCCAGAAACAACTCTCGTTTCTGCTTCAGCGCAGACTCTATGAAGAGGTTCTGCATTTCAACGCAGGTCCCGTGAAGGCTACCTGCGCTGAATGTCAAATCCTCTGTGTTGGGAGTGCGCTGATCAGTCTTTTCCTTGTGCAGCTATGGTTCCCTACTTCACAACCTCTAAGTGATGAGTAAGAGGTTCACAACCTCCAAGTGGAAGCAAGAACTAATAGAGAGAAGCCACAAGTCAAAACATGAGCTGACTCATCCTCTCTGCTCACATCTATATATGGATCTCTCACCCAGAGGTTCGGGAGGCTGGAATTTTTTACTTTGCAGAGAATTGTTGTTGGTTTGAGATTGAGATTAGTACATTGGGTGATTTATGCTTTGTTGGAGGAGAGGAAGGGATTCCTTTGCCGGGAGGTAGATGCTGGATCGGGACTTACTTGGTTGTATCTCCTCTTGAACCTTGTTATCATATCAATAAAGCTATTTGAGTTTCTCCTATATGCTTGTATCTCAATGATGTTTTGTTGTATTTGCATATTTAGTCTACATCTGATCCTAAACTAGTTATGAATGTGAATCTATGTCTTTTGTGTAGTTTTTCTCTCTTGTGATCTTGCAGGAACTGGGTGAAGTTGGACCAGTGAAAGAGCAAGCAGCGAGAAGCGAACAAAAGAGAGAGTGATTGGATTGACAAACTAGCGGAAGACACCGGTTAGTTATCCATACTAAGATAAAATGAGGAGTCGCTAATTTGTTGTTGGGAAAAGTATCCAATTCAGAATGCCCCTATCCCACTCTAAGAGGTGATAGTGCCTTAGCAACAAACAAGGAAAACTATCTGAGTATTCTTCTTTATGAGATGCAAATAGAGAAAGAAGGATGTAACTAACCGGTGTCTTCCGCTAGTTTGTCAATCCAATCACTCTCTCTTTTGTTCGCTTCCCGCTGCTTGCTCTTTCACTGGTCCAGCTTCACCCAGTTCCTGCAAGATCACAAGAGAGAAAAACTACACAAAAGACATAGATTCACATTCATAACTAGTTTAGGATCAGATGTAGACTAAATATGCAAATACAACAAAACATCATTGAGATACAAGCATATAGGAGAAACTCAAATAGCTTTATTGATATGATAACAAGGTTCAAGAGGAGATACAACCAAGTAAGTCCCGATCTAGCATCTACCTCCCAGCAAAGGAATCCCTTCCTCTCAACGATACTCGAGTCAATGCCTGGCATTTCATCATACGACCAAGCAAAGACATCTCTGAACTCGCGAAACAGAGCGTTATATATTTCCAGTTCTGAAGGTGAACAACCTTTGCTGACATAAATATTCTCTACAACATTTGTTTTGGTCGAGATATTTATGGCTATAGTCTCTTCAATATTGGATAAGTTTCGCTCGGAATCCACCGTATTTACAGTATTTGATAGGAATTCAAAGACTGAAGGGTGATAAAGGGCATAGAGATTATGGGTTCGATCCCCGGTGGAGTCGCCAATTTGTTGTTGGGAAAAGTATCCAATTCGGAATGCCCCTATCCCACTCTAAGATGTGATAGTGCCTTAGCAACAAACAAGGAAAACTATCTGAGTATTCTTCTTTATGAGATGCAAATAGAGAAAGAAGGATGTAACTAACCAGTGTCTTCCACTAGTTTGTCGATCCAATCACTCTCTCTTTTGTTCGCTTCCCGCTGCCTACTCTTTCACTGGTCCAGCTTCACCCAGTTCCTGCAAGATCACAAGAGAGGAAATCTACACAAAAGACATAGATTCACATTCATAACTAGTTTAGGATCAGATGTAAACTAAATATGCAAATACAACAAAACATCATTGAAATACAAGCATATAGGAGAAACTCAAATGGCTTTATTGATATGATAACAAGGTTCAAGAGGAGATACAACCAAGTGAGTCCCGATCCAGCATCTACCTCCCGGAAAAGGAATCCCTTCCTCTCCTCTAACAAAGCATAAATCACCCAATGTACTAATCTCAATCTCAAACCAACAACAATTCTCTGAAAGTACAAAATTCCAGCCTCCTGAACCTCTGGGTGAGAGATCCATATATAGATGTGAGCAGAGAGGATGAGTCAGCTCATGTTTTGACTTGTGGCTTCTCTCTGTCAGTTCTTGCTTCCACTTGGAGGTTGTGAACCTCTTACTCATCACTTGGTCGAATTCATTGAAGCAAGTGTCATTGAGAAAGATTCTGGAAGCTTCCAGGGTCTTTCCACCTCGTTGAATGAACTTGCCATTTGTCATTTCCCGCTCAGCGCACCCTGGTAGTGCTCCTACCTGCGTTGCAGTGCAACTGGCCAGTGTAACCTCTGCATTTCAATGCAGGCAGCTAGTGGAGCTGCTGAATTGATCCTGATTTGACCATTTCTGAGTGATTTTTGGTGGAGAACTTCTGGGAGAAGCTGTCTTTGGTTGACCTTGTTCCTTTAGGGGTAGGAACAACTCTTTTAGGGACTTTGGATCCCTCGGATTATGGACATTTCATGCTCAATGCTGTAAGGCACAAAAATGTCTATAACATGGTGTGTCTTGTGAATGATTCGAAGTAGAAACATCCAGAAATGAGTTTTCACAGGGGAAATCAACAGTGGCAGAATCACAAGGGATGTCAAGATAGAGCGGATGAGGTGTAAATGGAAGGGTGTCATCCTTTACCATGGTTTCTTCTTTTGATTCCCATATATGCTCATCATGACTGATAGTGCAGGTTGGCTGCACAACAACAACTTTTTCGACAACTTGATCCTTCTTCTCAATAGGTGTGGAGTCCGGAATGGAAGAACACAAGACAATACAATTTAGAGGATCAGCAGAACGTGGGAATGGAGGTTGAGGTAACAAGTCCACATGAAAACCAGTAGGCTAGTAGCCAAATCTACATAGATATCAAGAGAAGGTGGGATAGGAGGACATGACATTTCAACGGATTTGCATGCACCTTCTCCCACCTCACACTTTGGAGCTAGAGCTGTGTGATGAGAAGAGGATGGACAGTGACTTGTGATAGCGAATTTTTTCATCTTAGATTTAATAGCTCTAAAACCAAGGTCTGTTGGGATGTATTTGAATGATTCTAAGAATTACGGATTTTCAGATATTTAAAGAAGATACTTAAATATTCCATCAAGAAATTCCCAATCAATTTCATCTTCAAGAAATCACCATGTAAGATTACAAAAGCATGTGTAAAATTGCTCAACAGATTCATCAAGTGATCCAAAATACTTTCGCTTATAGATGTACGAAAAGAATCACATGCAAAATTGCAGCCTAACACAGAAATTCAATGTACACTCAAGAAAAGAAGAAGAAAGCACACAAAGGCACAAAAAGAAGACACCAAGGCTTGATAACGAAGTTCGTCCAATTCAAACTACGTCTCCGGGCCCAGCTCAAACAATGGGGAGGCCTTTATATTAAATGGCATGAAAGAAGAGAATTTACAATCATCAACTGCATACAAGAGACTTATACCTCCATTCTAACAAATGGTTATGAAATGGAGACCTAAGATGGAGCAGTGGGCAACATCAAAGCGTCTGTGGTGCTAAAAGGGGCTGAAAACATCTGAACTTCTCCCAATAGAAAAAGAAATGCGCTATCGACCTCCTGCCAAACAAGACAGCGTACTGCAAAATCCTCCTCTCAGGCTCTTCCAACTATCAGCTTTTATCATGGGTCTTTTGCACAAATCCCATTTAAATCGGGGCTATCTTGGTTCAAAATAGAGATCGGTGGCGTAGAAGAATTGGTGGGCACAACTAACCCATAAAATAGTCTTTTATCGTTGAGGTGATAATGCTCTAAAAACCCCGAAAAAACTAAAATCTGACCAAATCTTTAAGTCCCGGACTTCAAGAAACATTAAATCGAGCATATTTCCTTATCGGGTCTAGGCCTGATATCGCAATCGGCATATCAGGGGGGGGCAAAATATTGTTAAATGGGGATGGCCGACCGCCGATCGCCGATCGCTAATATCGGCATCGGCCGATTGCATCGACATCCTGCTCATATCGCCCTGGTGCTTTATCACTGATCGCATCGCAAGTCAGCCCCTGCAATCATCGATATATACATATATATAGCCCTCTGATCTGATTGCCTTCCGATCCGCCGATTCGATTTAATCGGAGATCGGCAATCGGGGTTTCTGCTATGCCCTTCTTAAGTCCACCTCCGTGAATCCTCTAATTGCGAATTTTTTGCCTTTTAAGGCTTAAACTCATTTTTAAAGGGAAAATCCTCATTTTCTTAAGGAACAAAGCAACCTTCTTTTCATGATAACTTCACCATCCGGACTTAGATTGAAGTGTCATTCACACCATTGGAATCAGGATGACGAGATCTATGCTTTGGTCCTGAGTTGACTTCATTATGAGCACTTTGATTTCTGAGTTTTTCCATGCCATTGTTTCTGAAGATCCACCTAGATCAATCCTCCCCATTAAGGAGCTTTTGGACTGCCAAAAGCTTTTCATTAGTCAATTGGCAAGTAAGGGAATTGTTCCCTCACTTTCTTTTTCTCCATCCATCTAGCCTTGTTGGGGTGCATTCCTTTGAAACCAACTCAAAGGTATTCTACATCTCCTCGTCCTGAAGTCTTGGTTCTTCTGTCGAGGATGATGTCTTCGGGCAACTCATCGAGATATTCTGGTGCAAAATCATCGACTGTAGGAACTATTCCCACCGCATCAGTGTCCATGATCAAAGGTGGTTCGTACAACTTTAGGTTCTCCACATTCACTACTGAGTACATCTGCATATACACGGCAAGTCAAGACGAAAGGCATTGTTCCCAATCTTCTCCAAAATGGTGAATGGTCCATAACTGATTGGTCGTAGCTTCTTTCCTTCTCCCTTCATCCTGTCTTTGCTAATGTGGAACCACACTTTGTCACCCACTTGGAATTGATGGTCGACTTGGTGTTTATCATGTTGAGCATTGTAATGGGCTTGACTTTTCTCCAACTGCTCTTGCATTGCTTGGTGAATCAATTGGATTCGTTGAATGAACTGTTGAGCTTTGTCCCTATCATTACGTCCACTGGAGCCATCTTCCCTTCCAAAGACCATATCGAAAGGGTCCTTTGGTAGGTAACCAAAACATGTCCTGAATGGTGAACACTGTGTAGAGGAATGCACTGCTCGGTTATAGGAATGTTGTACATATGGGAGATGCTCATCCCACAACTTGGGATGTTTCCCACAATAACCTCATAATAAGTGTACCACGGTACAGTTTACAACCTCTGTCTGTCCATCAGTTTGCGGGTGAAATGTCATGCTTCTTTTCAATTTGGTGTCCATCATCCTCCATAAGCTGGTCCAAAACTCTCCAAGAAAGCGAGAGTCCAAATCTGACACAATTGATGTGGGTAATCCAAAGTGGACCCAAGCATGCTGAAAGAAAAGAGAAGTAGTCTGCTTTGCAGTAATCTACTTTTTACAATGCATAAGAATACACATCTTGCTAAAATGGTCAATGACGACATACAAATAGTCATGACTCTTCCTACATAAAGGTAAACCTCCTACAAAGTCTATTCACACACTTTCCCATGGACGACTCGGAATAGGGAGTGGTGTGTAGAGCCCAAGTTTTCTATTAGAGGGCTTTGAAACAGAACACATCACACAACCCTTTACATAGTGAGTCACAATGTTTTTCATATGAGACCAAAAATAAAAATTTTGTACCTAACATAAAGTCTTTTCGACACCAAAGTGTCCAGGCAAAAGAGACGTCTGGGCCTCTTGAATTACATGTACTCTTTCCCCTATGGGAATACACAATTTACCGAGGTGATACAACAATTTCCCCTGCAAGTGATAGTTGTCCACCTGTGAACCATGGGTTAGTTTTTCATAAACCTCCTTAAAGTCATCATCGTTAGCATATTTTTCAGCATAACTCTCAAAATATAATGAAGCATTATGCAAAATAACAGAATCAGAAATAGGAGGGAGAGATAGCATATCAGCTACTTTATTGCTAGTGCCCTTCTTATACTTTATTACCAGATGAAACTGTTCAAGAATGCCCATCCACCTGAAATGACGAGATTGCTGCAACTTGGTTTGTGACTGAAGGTACTGAAGGTCCTTGGTGATTTGATATTTGTTCTCATGATGGAAAAAGACTCCATTTCTATCATACAGGTATGGACTCCCTAACACCATGCCACAAATATCCAATGGTGTTACATCCAATTCTACTTCGTCTACTAGCGTAGACGCAATCACAAATTTGACCTTGCACTGTTGGGTTACATTTCAATTTCGCTTTATCATGTATCCATCCCAGCGGGTAAGGTTTCGAGTGTGGTTTTGTCTCTAAGCCGAGTTTATTTACTAGGGATTCCACAATTAAGTTTGCTTGGGACCCAGTATCAAATAGAGTTTCAATTTTGGTATGCTTTACAACAACTCTGCTATGAAATAATTCAATTCTATTTCAATCATTCGAAAGGGACTCATCTACAGAACTGGTGCCTTCATGCAATTTAGAATTAACAGGAGGTGTAAGAGTACCTTTTGTTCCTGCTACTGTGATCAGCGCTTCATCTCCCGAATCTAATCCAAGGTCTTGCTGGGTCGCTGCCACTATCTTTTGCTTCCTTTTTCCTCCATACTTCTTTGGACGCTTTTTTGGGTGTTTCTTCCAACAATGATTTTCATCTTGGCCTTCCTTCTTGCAGTGATTGCAATAAGGTCGCTCTCCTTCTTTGGCGGATGTTGTTTTCTTCTCCTTCTCTTTCCATTTCGCTTTGGATTTGCCATTGGGAGGTTTGAACGGTGGCTTTCTGGACTGATCATCTCTTTCATTCTTGCCCCTGTTCTCAATATGAATTGCTTTTATGTTGGTTGAATCAATAGTGGTTGGTTCAAACAATAACAATGAATGCCTAATATAACTATGCATTGAGCCAATATACTTAATTACCACTTCAAGTGTATCAAGTGCAATACCCAAATTCAGTGCTTGCTTCCTAAATTATTTTGTAAAACACTGAACATCCTACCCTTTGCCTTGCCTTAGATATTGCCAATTCATCAAAGATTTCTGCTTCTATCCTAAGGGATAAAACTGTTCCTTTAACACAAAAGTGAAATCGGGCCATGAGGAAAAAAGCTTACCCACATTATTACTACTCTGCAATTTGCTCTCCCACCAAACGAGAGTTGTGCTGCTCAGCCGTAGAGAGGCCAAATGGATCTTCGCCTCATCCCCTATGATTTGCTAAATCCTGCAATAGACCTCAATCTGCCTAATCAAATTGTTAAGCTTCTCTGCGTTACTTTCACCATTAAACATAGGAAGATCAAATTTAACATCTAATTTAGAAAAGGGTTTCTTAGATGCATCCTTTGGATTTCTATGATTATGGTGGTGAGAGGAAGGAGAACCTTCACTCCCAGAAGGAGAAGGAGGGGGTTCTTCTCCACCATTCCCATGTGCTAACCCTTGTCCTTCTCGATTCCTCTCTTCTGCTTTCTCCAATCTTAAAACTAGCTCACTGATATTCTCTACCATTGAATAGAAAGTCTTTCTAAAATTACGCTCCTCTTTAATATGAGCTCCATCTTCTGCCATGTTTCTTCTTCGAGGTGCATGCCCTACTTCTGGATCGAAAGGTTCTAGTTCTCCTTCACCTCTTTGAAGTATGATTCTTGTTAGCATACAAACATGCAATTCACATCTAAAAAGCCCTGCTCTGATACCTCTTGATCCAAGATACTTTCGCTTATAGATGTACGAATAGAATCACATGTAGAATTTCGGCCTAACACAGAAATTCAATGTACACTCAAGAAAAGAAGAAGAAGGCACACAAAGGCACAAAAAGAAGATACCAAGGCTTGTGGTGGGCCCCAGTATTGTAGCAATAATGCTACAACTCCTGGAACTCCCTTCTTTAATTTTATCAACCCGGTAGTTCGTAACAAACTTGGAAGCGACGGTGTTGTATGCACAAGTACTAGCTCTTGCCGCAGCTGTCACTTGGTCAGCTGGCACAAGTCCACTAGGAGCTTAAGCCAACTTCTATGAGCTCTTAGAAGAAGCTTTTTAATTGATGGATGAAAGCTAACTCGAAGGAAGCTAATCTAATTGCAAAAAAGAGACTGAAAGCCAAAAAGAAACGCAAACCCTAGCAAACCCTAATTCTACCAACTAGTCCTACTGATGCAAAAATGAGAATGCAAACTACGAGAAGAGATGCCATTACTTCTAGGAAGGTAAAATGCATGTGTCTAAGTTATCACTATCTGAAGAAAACATCTTTTTGTATTTTTGCTTAAGTTGTTGAAATTATCATACATGTGCTTCTAACTAGTTTTCCACTGTGCAGGGATGGATCAAGGGATGAAATGCTTTGGGAAAGGTTGGGATGGTACAGAGAGGGTCTAAGGGATCCCTAACATTCTTTCTGAGAGTTTCACAAAGTCTGGATGCCATGCAACCGTGTTTATGAACTTCTACAGGAAGTCTGCAGGGGTTTCTATAGGATGTTCTGTAATTCTTCTACAGGATGTTTCGAAATGGGATTTTTGAGGATGGGTGATTGATGGAAGATGCATGGATGGTTATGGAGGTAGGATGGGGGTCTGAAGTGACCCAGGAACTGATGGATGGAGTGGTGAGATGATATGTGGAAGGCTGATTTGGCTTTAAGGTAGTTGAGACAACAATGGAGAAGAAGGTAGGGTTACGTGGGCAAGAGGATGGGTGTGAAGCGAGAAGCCTAGATATGGGATGAATCAGATGGCTCTGATGAAGCTTGACCATGTGAGTAAGTGATATAGATGCCCTGCACAATGCACATTCAACCGAATCAATGAATTCTTGCAAACAAACTAAGTCCTGGCTAACTTAATCTAACTGTCAATGAAATGAATAAACAGCAGCCTCGTTTGGAAAGAGAACCATGTACATCACGTGAGCAAGAACATTCCGAAAGATCTAAATGCATGAAAAACTCCTACCAATCGATTCCCAAACATAAAAAGCTACTTTAACCAACAAAAACAACCAAAATAACAAAGCAAGATCTAAAGAGCAGATTTTATTTTAAGAATGCAGCGAACACACATAAAGATAAACAAGGGAGGTACTGGGCACTTGAGATGGGCCCAACCCCAAGAGCTACAGCCTCCCAAGAGAGATTTAGCGCTGGTGCAAAGCTGGATTCATCTTTATTAATCAAGAATGAAGAGTTACATCAAAACTGTCCACAAGGAGAGCTTGAGAATGAGCTGAGAGCAAAGCTAGTATATTGCCTACAAATCGAATTACAAGAATGACTACAACAAGGCTATGAAATGACTAACTACTAGCTACTATCTACTAGCTAACTAGCTAACATCCACTGGCTAACAAAATGACTAACTGGCTAACCAAAATGAGGCCCTAAGCCTTCTTATTTATACAATTTGAGGACCCAACAGTCCTCTTAAAATTTAGGGACTTGGCTGCCCAAGACTTGTAGTTAACAGCAGTCCTACTTGACTTGCTTGGCTGCCCTTGTGCTCATTGATTTGGTGGCCTTTGAACTCCGAGCTGATGGTGGAGAATTCGAGGTAAGGGCCCATAAATGAGGGGGACACCTTCCTACAAATCCTCTAGCTTGTTCTCCCACGAATTTGGCTGCCAAGTGCTCATTAAGACCTTCAATTTTGTCTCCAAGTGGACCAAAAAGGCTACACAAAGCACCCATTAGACTTGTTGGCATAATGACTAACCAAATTCACTCTATTAACATAAAAATAATCAAAAACATGCAATAAACCAATGAGAATGGTGGATTAAGTCAACTTAGGAGGTTGAATGAGCCCAAATAATTATCCATTTTTGGGTCTCATCAGCTTGATAATGAAGTTCGTCCAATTTGGACTACGTCTCCGGGCCCAGCTCAAACAATGGGGAGGCCTTTATATTAAATGGCATGAAAGAAGAGAATTTACAATCATCAAATGCATACAAGAGGCTTATACCTCCATTCTGACAAATGGTTGTCAAATGGAGACCTCAGATGGAGCAGTGGGCAGCATCAAAGCATCCGTGGTGTTGAAAGGGGCTGAAAACATCTGAACTCATCCCAACAGACAAAAAATGCACTATTGGCCTCCTGCCAAACGAGACAGCGTGCTACAAAATCCTCCTCTCGGGCTCTTCCAACTATCGGCTTTTATCATGGGTCTTTTAGACAAAATCCCATTTAATTCAGGGCTATCTTGGTTCAAAATAGAGACCGTTGGTGTAGAAGAATCGGTGGGCACAACTGACCCATAAAATAGTCTTTTATCGTTGAGGTGATAATGCTATAAAAACCCTAAAAAACATTGAAATACGACCAAATCTTTAAGTCCCAAACTTCAAGAAACATTAAATCGGGCATATTTCCTTATCAGGTCTAGTCCTAATATCACAATCAACATATCGGGGGTGCACAATATTGTTAAATGGGGATGGTCGACCACCAATCGCTGATCACTGAAATCGGCATCAGCCGATCGCATCGGCATCCTGCTCATATCACCCTAGTTCTTTATCACTGATTGCATCACAAGTCGGCCCCTGCAATCATTGATATATACATATATATAGCCCTCCGATCCACCAATCTGATTTAATCAAAGATCGGTGATTGGGGTTTCCATTGTGCCCTTCTTAAGTCCGCCTCCATGAACCCTCTGATTGCGATTTTTTTCCTTTTAAGGCTTAAACTCATTTTCAAAGGGAAAATCCTCATTTTCTTAAGGAACAAAGCAACTGTCTTTTTGCGATAACTTACAATCCAGACCCAGATTGAAGTGTCGTTCACACCATTGGAATCAGGATGACGAGATCTATGCTTTGGTCCTGAGTTGACTTCATTATGAGCACTTTGATTTCTGAGTTTTTCCATCCCATTGTTTCTGAAGATCCACCTAGATCATCAAGTGTTTTTCGTAATTTTAGAATATCTTTATTTAGTGGTTGAGGGTCAAAATGATGGAAAGAATGGTCTATCTGTACAATCAACTGAGTGAGAGAGTGAATAGAGTTCTCGGGCAGTGTGGCACACCATAGCAGTGGGTGCCCTCAAAGCATGAGTGTGAACAACGCGTACCTCATGTAATCTTCATGGATATTATACTTTTGATATATAACTACTAAGGCCATTATGTGTTCAAGCCAGGTCATTCTGCCTTCACCTTCATATGTGTATTGTGACAAGAGATTTCAGAGCTCCTCCGATATTTCAAAGTCATTTCCATAAGACATACACTATGGAGGAGGAATTATGTAGTTATTCATGATAAGTATGCGGAGATTCAAAACAGATTATGAGGACCCAGCTTGTCATCTAGCCCTCCTTCTAGCACCAAAAATGTTTACAATGCTAGACCCAACAACATTAAGGGGATCTCCCCAATATGAAGTCCCAACTAGACCTCACATAGTTTGGTGTAGGAGTCCCATCCGATATGATGGTCTAGTTTCCATTATCTTAAAGATTTTCCTTAGCTCTTGCTGTCAACACATGATAGTGGTTTGCTTTGTCTTCGAACAATGAGGTTCGTGTGCGTGGTGAGTGCTTAGTGTCGCTTGTGTCAAAGTTCTTTCACTACAGAGGGAGAGGGTGGAAGTGAGTCTCAGTTGAAAGGGAATAGTCCCAATTCTGCTAGAGACACATAACACAATAGGACATGTGCATCCTTTGGCGGAGTAGTCCACACAGATGCAACAATCAAAAGCACAAGGTGAATAGATAGCACATACAACACCAGACATAATAGTCCACACGAGTGCGACGATCGTTATAAAAAGTTTAAAAGAATGAACCTGTCGAGTGTCCAACAGAATAGTCCACACAGGCGCGACATCGTTAGCAAATGACACAACACATTTCCAATAGAATATGTACTAAAACAACCAAAATAGTTCAACTATCTTAATACAGGTTAAAGCAACATGCATTACAAGCATCAAAAGAATAGTCTTAAAAACGAATATAATACATGTGTGAAATTGTGATGGCCTGTTAACGGGCTTCTGAATTAAGCGAAAGTTCCAAGACACATCCATACACCATTACATCACTAACCCCGATAGCGAGGCATTGGAGCCACTTCTCGCTCCTCAAAGAAAAGACAACAGACTCTCAAGGCTATGTGGGAAGAGCCAAGGTGAAAAATCTTTTGCATGTACAAATGAGGGGTATATATAGCCAAGGGTGAAACTGAACCTTGTGACTATTCGACTTCCCTCATGATTGTTCGACTTACATGACTCTTTGACTTCATCCATGGGTCTCTTATACTTCCACGTTACATTACATTAATTACAGAGTTATGACCCAAAGTAGTGATGTGGTTGAGGTGACTCATGACACAACTTGACATGACGTTGTGGGTATGCACATGCTGGTTGTGTTTTCCATGTCAAGATGTTGTGCTGCTAAGTGATGAGTGTGCATGTGGTGTACCATAGCATCACCTCCGTATGGAGTGCACGGAGTCTTCAATGGCCTTGGCATTCACTTGATAGTTCATGCATGTGCATGTGTCTCTTTCTCTTGCTACTTGGTATGCTTTGCATGTTCATCCAATCTTGAGCAAGCCTTCTAACATGCTCTGCTTGTTCATCTTGTTCGTCGTCGCGCCATGTCTCATTCATGTACCTATTTCTGTAATCACTCATGAAGTGACGACATCAAATCTGGAAATTCCATAGTCTACCATGATGCATCATCTTTCGTTTTCGAGTGCAGGTGATCGAGAGAGAGGACAAGGCTCTGAAATAGCGCAGAGCACATGTCAAGTTAGGATGTGAAGCTCTAGGGCACTATTAAGAAAAATTGCACAGAGGTCACTAGGAGGCTAGGTGAGTAGTTCAAAATAACAGTGACCATCTGTGGGATCTGGCTCGATTGGAGGGAAAAACTGCACAAATTTTCCAGGGAGGTCATGCAAGCATTAGGGAGGACACTAGTAGTGAAAACTACACAAATTCTCCAGGGAAGTTGGCAGTGGGCTGTAAGAGCTTGTTGGCCAAAAATGCACAGAACTAGGAGGCTGGCCTGCAGGACATGTCTGCATAGTTTCTAGACTAAGCAAGGTGTCGAGCAGCTGGAGGATAGCCCAAGAAAACTGCACAGTTTTCAGTAAAAGTAGCAGGTCGGTTGATAGGGGGATTGGCTGACAGAACTATGCAAATTTTGGGGAAAATGCAATGTCAGGTACCGGGTGTCTATCCTTCATGTCTGCAAAATTTCTTCAATCAGTGGAGGCAAGCATGCTGGAAAATTCTGTGCAATTTTTTGGAGTGAAGCCCGGGGTCACTACCCAGTCAAACTCTCTAGTTGACCAGCAAGAGGCTTGATATATTTGATTGCGGGTAGCGCAAATTGAGATGGCTTACTTAGCAACTTCTGCGTTGTTTTGGGTGACAATCAGTCAGGTTGATTCCATGATTTTGCAATGCAGACTTCCTTGGAGGTAGCCTCAAGCTCTACCCAATTCTGTGCAACATTACATGATCACTAAGGGCTGAGGCTATGCAGTGCAGCTCAGTAGAGGCCCGGCTAATGGAGAGTGGTCTGGTCAATAGACTTTCTGAAAAAAGGTTAAGTGTGTGAGCAAGTGAGCTCGTGAATACATGACCTTACGAACAAACACTCGGCATGACTTGATGACAAGACACCTCAAACAACCAAGACAGCATATGCTCAGTGTGACTGACTATGGGACTATCTAATGGAGAAAGCGATAAGTGTGACACCTCGAATAGACCTTCAAACAACCATGACGACACTTTTGTGATAGTGCTTACAACATCGTGTGTGAGTGCGATAGATGTTTACATAGCAAACAAAACTTGGTCACAAACCTTCAACATCACCAGAACAAGGTCACAAGCATGACATAGAAATCAAAATGCCGAAGAAGATAGTTGGTCAAACAAGTGAAAAGAAAGCAAGACTTGTAGAGGAAACAAATGAAATGACTTTTTTGTGTTTTCGCACATGCATGTTACTGAGGACAGGATGATATGACAATGACAATTAGTCCTGCAAGCTCAACTCGAAAGGTGTTCTTTACTTACCATACTTAACCTCAAGATGATCATGCATCCGACAGAGTTTGCATGTGGTCTTGATATTTTCCATTACTTGGACTCTTGGTCCTTCTTCTAAACTCCTGGAGTGATCTCAACATGTCGCCTTTTCCTATAGTCACTAGGCGATGGATTGGCACAGTTTCAGCGGGAAGTGACCGCTACGGGATGAGGCCATGGGAGCCGCATCTGCACAGTTTTTGCATGCAAGACCGATAGGAAAACTTGGAAAACACTGCACAATTTTGAGACATAGGACATTGATGCGGGATGAGGGTCTTGGGAGGACACCTCTGCGCAGTTTCTAAATGGAGGGTAGCTGGACTGCTCTACACATTTCTAGAGAGAAGTGTTGGTTTCCTTACTTCTCTACACATTTCTGGAGAGTAGTGTTGGGTGGGGTCTCTACGTGTTGTAGGGTTTTAGCAGGAAATGGAGGAAGCTTGATGGTTGCAGAAGCAAAGTGCAAAGTTCCAAGAAGTTGAATGAAGCTAGGTTTCTTGGGAAATGACTAATTGTGAGATTAGTGACACATATGTAAACAGTGATAGGACTCAACTGTGATCGCACACGGACACTTAGAGACACAACATAGACCATCCAAAATAGATAATACATACTTTGCTTGATGCAACAACCTTCGAGACATGAGTACGTGAAGTGAGTGTGAAACATGTCTATGTGATGACAACCACTCATGTGCACATGCTTTCCCTTGAAGAAAAATAACATTCCCTTTGCATGACAAAAAAAAACCCCTATGTCCAAAGATGACACATGCTGCATAAGGATGAGAACACATACGACTCTTAAGATCAAGGAGGGGAGCTTGAAATCAACATCTTACCAACAAATTACCAAGTATGATCGATTGCAAGAACCAAGGTAGGCTCTGAAATTTGCATGCAAGGAAAAATTTTGGAGGGTAGTTCTAGCCGCTACAACAAGGGGAGAAGACACACCAATACAAGAGGAAGAATGCATGAGACTCGAAGAGATAGAGGATATTCTAGTGCTAAAGTATCCACATGAAAATGAGGAAGTTCTTGAAGTAGATGAAACCCTAATTTCACCATTAGTTCAAAAAGGAGAACCATAAAAAAAAAAGTATAAAAGGAAGGAGAACGAAAGTTCAAATGAAGATCAAAAGAAAATTGTACCAGAAAGAAAGTTTACAAAAGAATTTAATAAGAATACAAAGTAGAATGAACAAAGGTTTATTGATATATATGAACCTAAGAAAAAGAGTATCAAAAGGAAGAGTTTTGGGAGAAAAATAAATCAAAAGACAAACATAAATATAGGAGAATCACTAGAAGCGTGAGAAAAGGGAATAAATATGTTTAATCTGAGAATTTGAAGATTGCAAAAATCAAAGAATCAAAATGGTCATAGATAGAACTTGAAAGAAGAAGGTCAAATGTCAATAAAGTTAGCAGCAAGTCTATGCTTATTTTGATACTTTGGAGAAAGAGGTCACATAAACAAATGGTAAAGTAACCTTCTCCTATTCTTGAGCATGCTTTCAATAGTGACAGTCTGGTACATATTATTCACAGTCCTACACAGAATGATGATTTACCTTTCTCTATGGAACATAATATTATCATAACATTACAAGAGGAAATAGTTGAAGTATAAGTCCTCGAAAAGCATGTGAAAAGCGAAAATTAAATGCTCAAAGAACATAACCATAATATGCTTAATTGAATGTATTATTGGTATCATAAAAACTAAAAGTTCAACAAGGTAAGGAAGACACTTCAACATAAAATCAAAGGATTAAAAACAAAGTTATTAATGAGGAAAACTAGGTGGTATGTTTCCATGAAGAAGAAAGGAGACAAAAGTAACTTGGATATTATGATCCAAGCCTCGGATACTATCCTATGAGTTATATTATTGTCAACATTTTGAAAAAAATTCCAACATGCATGTTGACATTAAACGCCCTAAGCGTGGGGCAATGTTGTGCTAGAGAAATAGTGTCCTTTTGTAAGCTTGTTACCTCATTTTTCTACCTACCTTTCATAGAAAACCTCATAACTTACTTGTTTTGCATCATTTTACTATGTTCACATGAATAATAAGCCATTTGAGATACAAAAGACATAAAGAGATAAAAGTCCAATTTATTTTTAGTTTGATATGTTTTACCTTATAAAATTGGGTTAATTTGCAAATATTATGGAAACTTACATATTCCATAGCTATGATTACGCTCTATAACTACATCCAAGGCATAAATCTTTTCCAAAATGATCAGGTCAACTCAAGCACATGGGCAAGTTTCAAATAGCTCCAACATGGTGTTCCATCTAGTTGGCATAAGAAAAAGCTCATCGGTTTCCCGTAATAGTTGAGTCAAACACTCATTCAGCTAGCAAGAGGTATATACAATAGGGGAAGAATGTATCAAGGCTATTATTTGGAAGAAAAATGACTTCAAGAAAGCATGAATAATCATCTTCAAGAAGCTCAATATCAGCAAAGTGAATGGTGATGTGTCTGTGAAAACTTGATATGATTTGTTGACTCATCAATGTATTGGAGGAATTAGATATTCAATTGAAATAGGACACTTATTCATCATTATTCTTTTTAGATTCATAGAAATGGTTCTCTTGGTTAGTTATTGTAAAAACACATTATAAATTAGACTTGTTATGAAGTCAGGATCTTCTCTTGTCAATGAAAAACAATATTGTTGTCAAAGCTTTATTTTTAATTTAATATTAAATATTATCTTGTGTTGTCATTGTGCTTTGATGAGAAAGATACACTAGTGATCATAAGGTTTCTTGAATATTTTTAAAATTGTGTGCACCAGCAGGAGAGCCAACTGTGGCATACAAGAGATGTAGTATAGTTTTTCCTTTCTTTGTTTTCCTCTATTTCATTTTTGTTTTGTTTCATGTATTCATGATTCATAGCTTTTTCCCATTGTTTTATTCTCTTTTACAGATTTATCAAGTGCTTGAATTAGATTTTAAAAATACCAAAATCATTTGCTAGTTATTCATACATTCAACTCTTTACTTTCATGTTCATTTCCACTCTCGCATTCATTGTCAATCTCACATTCATAGGCATATTTACACATATTTCATAGGCATATAATAGGTTTAATATGAATGGATTCTAAGCTTTGAACACATGCATTGAGGACATTTTATTCAAGTTTTATCAAGTTGCTTCATAATTTCGATTCCATAAGCTAGGTTTCCATTTCTTACGTAAAAAGTTGTATTGCTTTCATAGACAATTATATTGGTTCTTTAGATAGTTGTTATTTCTTCCATAGAATAATTTTTCTTGCTTTCATGGTGTAAAAAATGTCTTTTCTTTCCTTTAGATCAAAACTTGAATGCTTTCTTAGAATAGATCGTTGTCTTTGATTTCATTAGATTATATTTACAACTTTAATTAATTCAAGGTTCACTACTTTCCTAGAATAAATTGATCTTTCTTTCACTAGATTAAAATTTGAATAGTCGTCTTTATTTCATAGAATAATTTTTTTTATTGCTTTTACTTTCATTGATCCATTAGAATAGTTTACTTCATCATATTCAAGTGTGTGTGCTCTGACTAGATTTCAGCTCATAGATAGAATTGTATTGCATTCATAAACTTTCATGCTTTAAGATTTAAGCGCTTCTGAATTTAAGATTCCATTGTAATTTCATAAATTAATATCACACTACATTTCAAATAGATTAATCATTTATAGACTATGATTTTTCCTCTCAAATTGAAATTTGATCACCTAGCTCATATAATGTAGTGTACTTCATAAGTTATGAACCTAGATTGACATTTTAAAGAAAATGATTTAATTCACAATTAAATTACCCATCAAAAGTTCTTATGTGTGATATGCACCTGTTAAATAACTAACCACACATTAGAAATCATGTAAATAAATTTGAGGACTCCATGAATATTGTATCACCATTGAATTTACATAGCCCACTTCCCAATATGCCAAGGTGAATTCTCCACAAGGATGTTTACTTCTATGTTCTCATAGATACAACAAGGTAATGAACAATGGATTTTTTCTATCTCTCAATTGTGTTAGTGCAACATACAACCTAGGCACAAGAAGAAATTCAAGGAAGACTTTCAACAACTTACCAATACACCAATGTGTTTAGACTTCCAAGATTTTATATGCAATAAATGCTCATTCTTCTATACCAAATGTTGCTATATTAGTGTTATCAAGAGAGATAAATATTGTCACCCGCCAAAGTCATTTCTTCATTCTAGAAATAGCATGCCCCTGTTTTTTTCTTGGAAAATATGTTAAGTAAGATAACTCATTCTCACCATTCAAACTAGATCACATATTTTGAAGTTAAATAACTCTCAATATTTTAATTAAAGTTTAATACCATCATTCCCCTTTCTATTGTATACCATTGATCTTACTTGTTAAAAACTATTGAAACTCCCATGCTATAATTGTAGTATCAACCAAGGTATTTATTTCCCTTTTCTCTAAAGGATGTGTATTACTTGTATGATACTATTCCAGGTTCCTTCAATTTGATAATGTTTCCAAAATCTCACCACATATATATATATATATATATATATATATATATACAACATAATTGACAACTCACTATATATATTTGTTACGACATATTAAAACATGTCAAAGAATTTGATCATGACGATTTACATAACTTAACCAACCATAAGAAGAATACTTGGTTATAATGGCTCAATTGTAGTGCTCCTACAAGGATCACCTGACTAAATATGCCACCCTAGCAACTAGGAAAGTGTATAAAACTTCCTAGCATAGGGGACCTCCACAAGTTCCCCAGCCCTCCTAGCCCAAGTCCAAATGACAATCGTAGTGTGTCTGAGATCCCCATGTCAACACCCCTCCAGTTTCCCACATCAAATTCCACCACTTAGTGACAACTAAACCTTTACACTTTCAAGTGCCAAAACCAAAAAATCAACCCAAAGTGCCAAAACCAAATCAACCCCCAAAATCCTCCTAAGTTCCCTACAAAGTTCCCCTGTAAGAATGCCCCCTCTCACTTCCATTTTCCCACACTTGTCTCCCCTTTTGAGTTAATGTCACCAACCTCCCATAATGGCCCCTATCATCCTCCACCTATTCCCTTATCCAAAAGTAACTTGTGGAAGTCAAACTTGTCAGTCCAATAAGGATGATAAATTAATAAAATAATAATATCTACTTACAGTTCAATCAAATCAAAATGGATTCATTAGAATCCAAATTAATTATTTATTGAATTAATCATAATAATCATTAATTAATCATTAATCTAGATTAATGGTTCATAAATTTATTAACCACTAATTGAGCTTAATACTAATCATAGGATACTAATGTATCTGTCTAAGGTGTGGGTATGTAGCTAGCATATGCATTCCTTGTACATGTACCAATAATTCTTATAAGAATCAATCATAGAAGTTAATCGCTTAGTAGGTAGGTTAATAACACAATATAAGCTAATAGGATCAAGAAGTGGGCATTACATACACACCTTGTTCATAAAATTCTATCCTGAAGTTAGAGTCAAGAGGACACAAGCAATCTAATACCAAGTGTGAGGATCATTCTTGGATCCTTCAATTTGATAAAGTTTCCACAATTCATTACACATTTATTAAAAAAATCATAGTTGACAATGACATATATATATATATATATATATATATATATATATATAGAGAGAGAGAGAGAGAGAGAGAGAGAGAGAGAGAGAGAGAGAGAGAGAGAGAGAGAGAGAGAGAGAGAGAGAGAGAGAGAGATCTGTAAACATGTAAAAGAATTTTATTATGACAATTTACATAACTTAGCCAAACACAAGAATAATACCTAGTTATGTGGCTCGATTGTGGTGTGCATGTTGGTACTGCCCAACCGAATATGCCATCCTACCAACAAGAAAAATCTATCCAACTTCCTAGCCTAAGGAGCCTCCACAAGTTCCCTCGCCATCCAAGCCCAAGTCCAAACCACAATTATAGTGTGTTTGAGATTCCTATGTCAACACTCCTTTGGTGTCCAACACCAAAATAAACCTCTCAGTGACATCCAAACTCTACACTGCCAAGTGCCCAAACCCCAAAATCAACTGAAAGTGTGAAAACCAAATCAAACCACAAAATCCTCTGATGTTTCCCCAAGATTTACCCTATAAGAATGTGCCTTCTCCCTCCCATTTTCCTGAATTTATATCCGCCTCAAGTTAATGCCACTAACATCCCATAATGGCCTCTACCATCCTCTGCCTATTATGGTACCCAAAATTATTTCAAGGAAATCAAACTTGTCACGTAAATAAGGATGACAAAATAATAAAATAATAAGTTTATAATAATAAAATAATAAAATTTAATTTTATTCGTTAGTCAAATCAAAATGGATTCATGAGAATCCTAATTAACTAAATATTGAATTAATCATAATAAATATTAATCAATTATTAATCAATTGATTAACCACTAATCAAGCTTAATACTAAACATAGGATACTAATGCATCCATGCAAGGTGCGGCTATGTAACTAGCATACACATACTTCATAGGTGTACGAATAATTCTTATAGGAATCAATTACATAATTCAATCACTCAATGGGTACACTAATAACCTAATATAAGCTAATAGGATCAAGAAATGGGCATTACAACTCCAATGAGAAGCTTCTTTCAATAACTAGTTTTGATGGAATGGATGCTCAACATATTGTCACTACATAGACATCATTCGAAAGCATGATCTTCAAGGTAGAAGTTCAAATGAAACCATCGTTTGAGACCACAATCTCACTAAGAATTGAGAATAATAATGCTTAAGGGTTAAACTTTTTCTCATCACCATAAACATGATCTTGTTTTTGTCTTTAGAATCTCTATTCCCTAGAATGAATAGATGCATCACTCATAAATTATTCAATATACATTTCGATCAATGAGCCTAATTTTCATTTGAGAAAAAATTTACAAGTTTCTTGAATGTTTCCTCTTGCTTACAACACATGAAGCAAGAATACACGGATCCTAGGTATTTATTTCTTATTCTATCTCTAATTGCTTCTTCCTTCTTTAAACTTTGAAAAAAATTCTACAAAATTGTGTTTAAAGATCTGTCAACAAACTTAGTTTCATGTTAATGTTAATCAATAATTATAATCATGCACACAAAAGAGGGAAGTGTGTAGTGTAAAGGGGCAAACCTAGAGAATGTGTAGATTAATTTTGATAACAATGTATTAAGTTGCCCAAGTGAGTGAAATTGACCTAGCGGGTAATTTTAAATTCCAAACAATTAATGTATATGTATGTACAATCCAAGGGAGATTGGAAACATCAATCAACAAGTAGAATGTCAACCGACAAGGTATGACCTCTAGGGATAATCAACACTCAAGTAGCAAGCTAAACATGTCTAGGTACAAGAGAGACTCAACTAGCAAGTCAATGAAAAACCCTAGTTGAGCCCAATGATTTGAGCATAAGAAGAATATCTAGATACTAGGGAATAGAATTAACAACCTAGCTAAAAATAAGCAACAATTGTTTGCTTGCAACCATAGAATTCAAATCTTAGACTTAACCCTATAGTAATCATCACAATGTTATAATTAGTGTGCTTTTATATGCAGAAAATGATTTCACACACCATAAAACAATTAGAAATTCATTTAACGTGAACAAGAACAATCAATCAAATAAACACAAAAAAAATTACCTTGAAAACCCAATTAAGAAATCCAAAAACCTAATTAAGGAAGCCAACTTCAAATAGAGCGTAGTTTCTTCATTAAGAAAGCCAAAACCTAATTAAGAAAGCCAACTTCAAATAGGGCGTAGTTTCTTCATTAAGAAAGCCAAAAACCTAATTAAGAAAGCCAACTTCAAATAGGGCATAGTTTCTTCATTAAGAAAGCCAAAAACCTAATTAAGAAAGCCAACTTCAAACATGACATAGTTTCTTCATTAAGAAAGCCAAAAACCTAATTAAGAAAGCCAACTTCAAATAGGGCGTAGTTTCTTCATTAAGAAAGCCAAAAACCTAATTAAGAAAGCCAACTTCAAATAGGGCATAGTTTCTTCATTAAAACCCAACTTCAAATAAAACGTGAAGATTTCTTCATTTTGATAATCTTTAGTTACATTACTTTGAGAGTGTAACTTTGATCACTCTCATTGCCACTTCCACTCTTATCCTAAAGGACCCACTTCCTTGCCTATGATATCCTTCCTTCATTACTTGATCTTCTCCTACTGTTTCTTCTTCCTCTTCGAGAACTTGGAACTAATTCTGACTGGCCTTTTGACCTCCCACTTGGTGTTGTTTTGGCCCTTTTTCGTTGTTTTTTCCTTTGTGAACTACTTTTTGAAAATTGTCTGTATCTTTCATTGTGTTAGTGTTTCTTTTGTTTTCTGCTTTGCTGAGAGGACAGTCTCTTAAAAGGTGCCCGTGTTCATGGCATCTATGACATCTAAATGGAATATGCTCGTAGTCTACTGTCTGTACCCATTCCTCATCAAAAACCTCCAAGATGACTTCATCCGGAAGAGCTCCAGATAGATCCATCTCCACACAGATCCTAGCAAAGGAAGTATATTTTCTCCTCCTAGTGGCTTCAGCAGCTTTGACAAACCTTCCTAATTTATTGCCTATGGCAGCTAGCGATTCTATTTGCCAATAATCAAGAGGTAGAGAGTAGAGTCTTACCCATATCGGCACTGAAGTGAAGGTTTCCTTCTCCGGAACGAAATTCATCTTTCATGGCCTCATATAGAGCCCTGTTGCTGCATAAAAGAAGGGCCCGCCTTCAAACACTCTGTCTTTATCCTCAATGTTGGTGAACACCACAGTGAAGAAACCCTTGGACCCTAGATGAAGTTCAATGCTTCCTTTAGGTTTCCAGTGGTATCTGATCCAAGATTGTAATGATTTTTCGGTGGGCCATAGTCCCATGAATTTTCATATGATTTCATAAGTCTACATGTGCTCCATGTGCGCTTGCAACACAGGATTATTTAAAACTACTCTCGGAGTGAATTCATCCTTGGGTTTACACGGTCCCTTTCGATTTTTGTCTTTTGTTCCTTGTTTTTTGTCACTTTCCTCCTTGTCTTTTGTTCTATGATTCTCCATTGATATGGATTCCTCTGCTTCCTCTTCCCTGTTTTTCCTTCCATCCTCTGCATTACTCCTGCCTTTATCCGGAGGTTTTTTGCTTTTTTTGACCACCGCTGCTTTGTAGTAGGGGGTGGAGCCCTCTCCTCTGTGCCCATCCATGGAAAAATCCTCGTCAAACTAAAACCCTATCTGCCTCCGTTGTGCCTCTGCCGCCCATCTCTCTCCTCCTATTTGAATTTCAATTGTATTCTTGAGCATGCTTTCAATAGTGACAGTCTGGTACATATTATTCACAGTCCTACACAAAATAATGATTTACCTTTATCTATGGAACATGATATTATCATAGCATTAAAAGAGGAAATAGTTGAAGTATAAGTCCTAGAAAAGCATGTGAAAAGCGAAAATTAAATGGTCAAAGAACATAACCATAAGATTCTTAAGTGAATGTATTATTGGTATCATAAAAACTAAAAGTTCAACAAGATAAGGAAGACACTTTAACATAAAATCAAAGGATTAAAAACAAAGTTATTAATGAGGAAAACTAGGTGGTATGTTGCCATGAAGAAGAAAGGAGACAAAAGTAACTTGGATATTATGATCCAAGCCTCGGATACTATCCTATGAGTTATAGTATTGTCAACATTTTGAAAAAAATTCCAACATGCATGCTGGCATTAAACACCCTAAGCGTGGGACAATGTTGTGATAAAGAAATAGTGTCCTTTTGGAAGCTTGTTACCTCATTTTTCTACCTACCTTTCATAGAAAACCTCATAACTTACTTGTTTTGCATCATTTTACTATGCTCACATGAAGATTAAGCCATTTGAGATACAAAAGACATAAATAGATAAAAGTCTAATTTATTTTTAGTTTTATATGTTTTACCTTATAAAATTGGGTTCATTTGCAAATATCATGGAAACTTACATATTCCATAGCTATGATTACACTCTATAACTACATCCAAGGCATAAATGGTTTCCAAAATGATCAGGTCAACTCAAGCACATGGGCAAGTTTCAAATAGCTCCAACATGGTGTTCCATCTAGTTGGCATAAGAAAAAGCTCATCGGTTTCCCATAATAGTTGAGTCAAACACTCATTCAGCTAGCAAGAAGTATATACAATATGGGAAGAATGTACCAAGGTTATTATTTGGAAGAAAATTGACTTCAAGAAAGCATGAATAATCATCTTCAAGAAGCTAAATATCAGCAAAGTGAATGGTGATGCATCTGTGAAAACTTGATAGGATTTGTTGACTCATCAATGTATTGGAGGAATTAGATATTCAATTGAAATAGGACACTTATTCATCATTATTCTTTTTAGATTCATAGAAATGGTTCTCTTGGTTAGTTATTGTAAAAACACATTATAAATTGGACTTGTTATGAAGTGAGGATCTTCTCTTGTCAATGAAAAACAATATTTTTGTCTATGCTTTATTTTTAATTTAATATTAAATATTATCTTTTGTTGTCATTGTGCTTTGATGATAAAGATACACTAGTGATCATAAGGTATCTTGAGTATTTTTAAAATTGTGTGCACCATCAAGAGAGCCACCTGTGGCATACAAGAGATGTAGTATAGTTTTTCCTTTCCTTGTTTTCCTCTGTCTCATTTTTGTTTTGTTTCATGTATTCATCATTCATAGCTTTTCCCATTGTTTTATTCTCTCTTACAAATTTATCAAGTGCTTGAATTAGATTTTAAAAATACCAAAAACATTTTCTAGTTATTCATACATTCAACTCTTTACTTTCATGTTCATTTAGACTCTCGCATTCATTGTCAGTCTCACATTCATAGGCATATTTACACATATTTCATAGGCATATAATAGGTTTAATATGAATGGATTCTAAGCTTGAACACGTGCATTGAGGACATTTTATTCAAGTTTTATCAAGTTGCTTCATAATTTCGATTCCATAAGCTAGGTTTCCATTTCTTACGTAAATAGTTGTATTGCTTTCATAGACAATTATATTGCTTCTTTAGATAGTTGTTATTTCTTCCATAGAATAATTTTTCTTGCTTTCATGGTGTAAAAAATGTATTTTCTTTCCTTTAGATCAGAACTTGAATGCTTTCTTAGAATAGATCATTGTCTTTGATTTCATTAGATTATATTTACAACTTTAATTAATTCAAGGTTCACTACTTTCCTAGAATAAATTGATCTTTCTTTCACTAAATTAAAATTTGAATAGTTGTCTTTATTTCATAGAATAATTTTTTTTATTGCCTTTACTTTCATTGATTCATTAGAATAGTTTACTTCATCATATTCAAGTGTGTGTGCTCTGACTAGATTACAACTCATAGATAGAATTGTATTGCATTCATAGACTTTCATGATTTAAGATTTAAGTGCTTCTGAATTTAAGATTCCATTGTCATTTCATAAATTAATATCTGACTGCATTTCAAATAGATTAATCATTTATAGACTATGATTTCTCTTCTCAAATTGAAATTTGATCACCTAGCACATATAATGTAGTGTACTTCACAAGTTACGAACGTAGATTGACATTTTAAAGAAAATAATTTAATTCACAATTAAATTACCCATCAAAAGTTGTTATGTGTGACATGCACCCGTTAAATAACTAACCACACATTAGAAATCATGTAAATAAATTTGAGGACTCCATGAATATTGTATCACCATTGAATTTACATAGCCCACTTCCCAATATGCCAAGGTGAATTCTCCACAAGGATGTTTATTTCTATGTTCTCATAGATACAACAAGGTAATGAACAATGGATGTTTTCTATCTCTCAATTGTGTTAGTGCAACATACAACCTAGGCACAAGAAGAAATTCAAGGAAGACTTTCAACAGCTTACCAATACACCAATGTGTTTAGACTTCCAAGCTTTTATATGCATATAATGCTCATTCTTCTATCCCAGATGTTGCTATATTAGTGTTATCAAGAGAGATAAATATTGTCACCCGCCAAAGTCATCTCTTCATTCTAGAAATAGCATGCCCCTGTTTTTCTTGGAAAATATGTTAAGTAAGTTAACTTGTTCTCACCATTCAAACTAGATCACATATTTTGAAGTTAAATAACTCTCAATATTTTAATTAAAGTTTAATACCATCATTCCCCTTTCCATTGTATACCATTGATCTTACTTGTTAAAAACTATTGAAAATCCCATGTTATAATTGTAGTATCAACCAATGTATTTATTTCCCTTTTCTCTGAATGATGTGTATTACTTGTATGATACTATTCCAGGGTCCTTCAATTTGATAATGTTTCCAAAATTTCACCACATATATAGATATATATATATATATATATATATATATATATATATATATATATATATATATATATAATATAATATATATATATATACATAATTGACAACTCACTATATATATTTGTTACGACATATTAAAACATGTCAAAGAATTTGATCATGACGATTTACATAACTTAACCAACCGTAAGAAGAATACTTGGTTATAATGGCTCAATTGTAGTGCTTCCGCAAGGATCACCTGACTAAATATGCCACCTTAGCAACTAGGAAAGTGTATAAAACTTCCTAGCATAAGGGACCTCCACAAGTTCCCGAGCCCTCCTAGCACAAGTCCAAATGACAATCGTAGTGTGTCTGAGATCCCCGTGTCAACACCCCTCCAGTTTCCAACATCAAATTCCACCACTTAGTGACAACTAAACCTTTACACTTTCAAGTGCCAAACCCAAAAAATCAACCCAAAGTGCCAAAACCAAATCAACCCCCAAAATCCTCCTAAGTTCCCCGCAAAGTTCCCCTATAAGAATGCCCCCTCTCACTCCCATTTTCCCACACTTGTCTCCCCTTTTGAGTTAATGTCACCAACCTCCCATAAAGGCCCCTATCATCCTCCACCTATTCCCTTATCCAAAAGTAACTTGTGGAATTCAAACTTATTAGTCCAATAAGGATGATAAATTAATAAAATAATAATATTTACTTACAGTTCAATCAAATCAAAATGGATTCATTAGAATCCAAATTAATTATTTATTGAATTAATCATAATAATCATTAATTAATCATTAATCTAGATTAATGGTTCATAAATTGATTAACCACTAATTGAGCTTAATACTAATCATAGGATACTAATGTATCTGTGTGAGGTGTGGGTATGTAGCTAGCATATGCATTCCTTGTACGTGTACCAATAATTCTTATAAGAATCAATCATAGAAGTTAATCACTTAGTAGGTAGGTTAATAACACAATATAAGCTAATATGATCAAGAAGTGGGCATTACATACACACCTCGTTCATAAAATTCTATCTTGAAGTTAGAGTCAAGAGGATACAAGCAGTCTAATACCAAGTGTGAGGATCATTCTTGGATCCTTCAATTTGATAAAGTTTCCACAATTCATTACACATTATTAAAAAAGACATAGTTGACAATGGCATATATATATATATATATATATATATATATATATATATATATATATATATATATATATAGACATGTAAAAGAATTTTATTATGACAATTTACATAACTTATCCAATAGACATGTAAAAGAATTTTATTATGACAATTTACATAACTTATCCAAACACAAGTAGAATACCTAGTTATGTGGCTCGATTGTGGTGCACATGTTGGTACCACCCAACCGAATATGCCATCCTACCAACTAGAAAAATCTATCCAACTTCCTAGCCTAAGGAGCCTCCACAAGTTCCCTCGCCATCCAAGCCCAAGTCCAAACCACAGTTATAGTGTGTCTGAGATTCCTATGTCAACACTCCTTTGGTGTCCAACACCAAAATAAACCTCTCAGTGACATCCAAACTCTACACTACCAAGTGCCCAAACCCCAAAATCAACTGAAAGTGCGAAAACCAAATCAAACCACAAAATCCTATGATGTTTCCCCAAGATTTACCCTATAAGAATGTGCCTTCTCCCTCCCATTTTCCTGAATTTATCTCCGCCTCAAGTTAATGACACTAACATCCCATAATGGCCCCTACCATCCTCTGCCTATTATGGTACCCAAAATTATTTCGAGCAAATCAAACTTGTCACATAAATAAGGATGACAAAATAATAAAATAATAAAATTTAATTTTATGCTTCAATCAAATTAAAATGGATTCATGAGAATCCTAATTAACTAAATATTGAATTAATCATAATAAATATTAATCAATTTATTAACCACTAATCAAGCTTAATACTAATCATAGGATACTAATGCATCCATGCAAGGTGCGGGTATGTAACTAGCATACACATACTGTGTAGGTGTACGAATAATTCTTATAGGAATCAATTACATAAGTCAATCACTCAATGGGTACACTAATAACCTATTATAAGCTAATAGGATCAAGAAATGGGCATTACAACTCCAATGAGAAGCTTCTTTCAATAACTAGTTTTGATGGAAAGGATGCTCAACATATTGTCACTACATAGACATCATTCGAAAGCTTGATCTTCAAGGTAGAAGTTCAAATGAAACCATCGTTCAAGACCACAATCTCACTAAGAATTGAGAATAATAATGCTTAAGGGTTAAACTTTTTCTCATCACCATAAACATGATCTTGATTTTGTCTTTTGAATCTTTATTCCCTAAAATGAATAGATGCATCACTCATAAATTATTCAATATACATTTCGATCAATGAGCCTAATTTTCATTTGAGAAAAAAATTACAAGTTTCTTGAATGTTTCCTCTTGCTTACAACACGTGAAGCAAGAATACACGGAGCCTAGGTATTTATTTCTTATTCTATCTCTAATTGCTTCTTCCTTATTTAAACTTTGAAAACAATTCTACATCATTGTGTTTAAAGATCTGTCAACAAACTTAGTTTCATGTTAATGTTAATCTATAATTATAATCATGCACATAAAAGAAGGAAGTGTGTTGTGTAAAGGGGCAAACCTAGAGAATGTGTAGATTAATTTTGATAACAATGTATTAAGTTGCCCAAGTGAGTGAAATTGACCTAGCGGGTAATTTAAATTCCCAACAAATAATGTATATGTATGTACAATCCAAGGGAGATTGGAAACATCAATCAATAAGTAGAATGTCAACCAACGGGGTATGACCTCTAGGGATAATCAACACTCAAGTAGTAAGCTAAACATGTCTAGGTACAAGAGAGACTCAACTAGCAAGTCAATGAAACACCCTAGTAGAGCCCAATGATTTGAGCATAAGAAGAATATCTAGATACTAGGGAATAGAATTAACAACCTAGCTAAAAAGAAGCAACAATTGTTTGCTTGCAACCTTAGAATTCAAATCTTAGACTTAACCCTATAGTAATCATCACAACGCTATAATTCATGTGTTTTTATACGCAGAAAATGATTTCACACACCATAAAACAATTAGAAATTCATTTAACGTGAACAAGAACAATCAATCAAGTAAACACAAAAAATTACCTTGAAAACCCAATTAAGAAAGCCAAAAACCTAATTAAGAAAGCCAACTTCAAATAGAGCGTAGTTTCTTCATTAAGAAAGCCAAAAACCTAATTCAGAAATCCAACTTCAAATAGGGCGTAGTTTCTTCATTAAGAAAGCCAAAAACCTAATTAAGAAAGCCAACTTCAAATAAGGTGTAGTTTCTTCATTAAGAAAGCCAAAAACCTAATTAAGAAAGCCAACTTCAAACAGGGCGTAGTTTCTTCATTAAGAAAGCCAAAAACCTAATTAAGAAAGCCAACTTCAAACAGGGCGTAGTTTCTTCATTAAGAAAGCCAAAAACCTAATTAAGAAAGCCAACTTCAAACAGGGCGTAGTTTCTTCCTTAAGAAAGCCAAAAACCTAATTAAGAAAGCCGACTTCAAACAGGGCGTAGTTTCTTCGTTAAGAAAGCCAAAAACCTAATTAAGAAAGCTAACTTCAAACAGGGCATAGTTTCTTCGTTAAGAAAGCCAAAAACCTAATTAAGAAAGCCAACTTCAAATAGGGCGTAGTTTCTTCATTAAAAACCTAATTAAAAAAACCAACTTCAAATAAGACGTAGTTTCTTCATTTTGATAATCTTTAATTACATTATTTTGATCACTCTCACTGCCACTTCCTCTCTTATCCTAAAAGACCCACTTCCTCTCTTATCCTAAAAGACCCACTTCCTCTCATATCCTAAAAGACCCACTTCCTCTCTTAGCCTAGAAGGCCCAGTGAGAGTAAAATTCTACCTCTCTTAACCTAAGGGAGAGACCCATTGAGAGATCCTAAAAAACCCACTTCCTCTCTTAGCCCAGAAGGCCCATTGAGAGTAAAATTCTACCTTTAGGCCACGCACTGAGAGATCCTAAAAGACCCACTTCCTCTCTTAGCCTAGAAGGCCCATTGAGAGTAAAATTCTACCTCTCTTAGCCTAAAGGAGAGACCCATTGAGAGTAAAATTCAAAGAGCAAAAACCAATGGGCACAACCCTTTGCATTTCCATTCCTTTACCTTCTCCCGTATTAATTCTTCTTATTTCATTTAAATCAAAATTGGTTTCGGTGCCTATCTTGGGCGTACTATGTTAAACGAGAATGCTACGTGGACTCTAGTTGTACTATGTTAAACGAGAATGCTACGTGCACTCTAGCTGCATTAGTAATGCTGCTGCCAATCCACAGACAACAGAGTACAGACACCGCTAATCTGCAAAATTGAGAGTAAAATTCATAGAGCAAAAACCAATGGGCACAACCCTTTGCATTTCCATTCCTTTACCTTCTCCCGTATTAATTCTTCTTATTTCATTTAAATCAAAATTGGTTTCGGTGCCTATCTTGGGCGTACTATGTTAAACGAGAATGCTACGTGGACTCTAGTTGTACTATGTTAAACGAGAATGCTACGTGCACTCTAGCTGCATTAGTAATGCTGCTGCCAATCCACAGACAACAGAGTACAGACACCGCTAATCTGCAAAACAATTCTGGCACTAAAAAGTACAAGCTCCCGGCGAGGATTGAACTCGCGACCTTTCGCTTACGAAGCGAACGCTCTACCTCTAAGCTACCGAAGCAAGTCACAAACTTCAAAATATACAAAACAAAATTATTATTAATATAACGAAAGTGTTTTAAACGCCCGTCATTGCAATTGGAACATTCATTGTTACTTAGGTCTGAACGTGAATGTTTAAACCTTTCTATTTCACAAAATTGTAGCCATGTCCCTAAGTTTTTATTATCCTTCATTTAAAATATTTTATCGTAATAGAAAATGTTTTAATCTTAAATGAGGATGGAAATATTATATTAATATGGGGGCTCTATCATAACTAATGATAAAATCATCAACCCCCTCGAACTTTTAAAAAGACAAAATTAGACCATCCCCCACTGTTATAAAAACAAGTTCAATACATAGTAAGCTGGAAACATTTCAAGGGTTCTTTCTTCTGATCTATTTTAGAAAAGTTTGAGAAAGTTTTATAATTTTGAAACACATAAAATTTAATAAAGAACTTGGCTGTTATTTGCGTCTTCTTGTCCTACATTATAGAGAAATGTTACTAACTCATATACATTGGTTTGTTGAGCTAGTATACTGTATCTTTTTCGTTGAATTTTAGCATCTGCTGAGTTGTTAAAGGTGGAAGACAAACATTCTATTCGAAGATTTAGGGCAAAATTCCTAACTATATTACAGTCATTTCATTTTCAAGAAAACTTATCTTGTTTTTGATGAATAATCATATTTGTGATAATAGCATGTTGTGGTATACCGTTGTGTTCTAGTTTATTGATCTTGGAGGTAAGTAACAAGAGAATTTATGGTTGAAATGAGTTCCTCATATCTCAAGATTCTTCGGAATTTAAAGAGATCCTTATTATCTATAGGGAACTACTTTATTGTTCAGAATGGTTGAATAGTGTTTTAAAAGGAAGGTCTTGAAGAGGGTCCCTAGAAATCCAAATCAAAATAGAATAATTTTCTTTTAACTTTCTCTACGAAGTTAAACCCAAAGATTAGACTGGACTTTTCTCTTTCAGAAATTTAAGCCAAAAGAGTAATTCCATATTAAAAAGGACTATAAACTTTTTTTTAGAAACAAGATAAAGGAAATGAACTACATAAAAGGTTATTGCATGACTATTTTCTACTGACCTTATTTTAGATTTTCCTTGCAAAGCTTGAACTTTGAGAAGGTTGGTGGTTTTTCACTCAAACCCAAACTTGTTAAGATAGGACTCATCACAATAAACTTATAAAAGCTTTACTCTACTATATTCGAATCACAGGGGTTTCATTCATTGAACCTTTGACATAGCGTCTGCATTCATGGCATCCTAAACAATACCCTTAATTTGACTACATATTGGACAATACCTCTAAAAACTCACTTTTTAACCCCCTACCAATACGAACTCAATACACCTTCCCAATTTAAAAAAACCGTTACTTTCACTAGATATTAGATATCCATATTTTCATTAACATTTTTTATAACCCTTTATATTTATATCCCTTTATTTTCATTAACAATTGTAAATAGATTATGCACTTGATCCGAACTTATGTAGGAACGCAACATAATACATATATAAACATAAACACATAGATGCAGCAGAAATAAATGTTCATTTCATTAATATGAAAGAGCTGAAAGATGCTTACAAGCAGAATGGAAATAAATTGGCTTGGGCAATGGTAGCTTATCTCTGAGAAGAGATGTGGCGACTACATGCCTCTGAACTGTGTTATGCATCTAAACTATGTCAAAATGAGGTTCAATGGCCTTTTTATTATTGAAAAACAAAGGGAAACCCTAAGAAACCAAAACCCTAACCCCAAGAGATGGAACGTCAAGAGTTTGTAGGCCCCATTGGAGTTAGTTGCGCAGTCAACATCTCGGGGTTGTAACTTGGTCATATGATCTTTGTTTGGCGTGTACGATACCTCATTGGAAAGATATCTCCGAGTACTATAGGATTTGTAGCAATCCCATGCTTGTTACGGACCTCAAAAAAACATTTTTTAGGGTGTCAGAACAATTCTTGAAGTTTAGGACCCAAAAAATGCTAAAAATAGTAAATGTTGCTATAATCAAGGAACCTGATGAAACCACTGGAGATCTAGGTGGAAAAGGTGGGTGGCCGCCGATATCCACCTGGATCAACACTTAGAAAGAATAACATAAATACTAGGTAGCTAAAAACTTGAAATTTTTAATAAAAAAAGGTAGATATAACTCTGTTAATTTACAAATACATATTGTGGAATATTTGAATGGAAAATACATAGATATGAACTCAAAAATGCATTTGTCTTCTATTGAATACTAAAAAATATACACTACAACAGTTCAAAACAAAACCTCACTAACCAACATAATGGCGCACCTTTCATCTTGCATATAGAATAGGAAGATGATAGAAAGTACAATGCATATGGACACATCTAGAAGCATATCTGGTTGGACTTTGCAAATCATAGCCCTAACCTTATCACCTAATGCACCATAGTTGCACAGTAAAAGTGCCAAGTAAGTGTGTCTCCATCAGAAGATGAACTGGAGCATGCAAGCATGCATCCCTTTCTTGAGGTCTGTGTCCTCGACCTAAGATGGGAATTTCTCATGCATAAGTATCCTAATTGACTAGGGATGTACACCCTTTTAGTAAGAATGGATCATGAATGCTAAAAAAAAACTCTGATAAAGAAAAACTCTATCCAAAATTATAATTGCTAAATCTAAAATAACATCTAAACTGAAATTAACTGAAGGTGGCACATGCAATCCCTCATCATGCATGCACCCTCTTCCAAACAATAGTCTATTTCATTGTCTCTTGCGGAATGCATGTGTCCTCTACCAAGCAATAGTCTATATTACTATCTCTTGCAATTTCATTCAACATGTTCATCACTAATGTAAAAAAAGGGTGAAGGTGGCATACCTATTATCTTCTCTGTTGCCCCATCATTGGAAGCATCGCTAGTTGAGTAATAGGTAAAAACTCTTGACACATGTTGGGCCATAGGCTTGAATATTAGGCTACTCTATATCTCCCGCTTCAATACTCCCACGGTACTCTTGAACCTCTATTTTTTCATCCTGCCTATTTTTTTCCTCTGAATGGCCAATATATTCTATAAATGATACCTTATAATACACATATTTCTAACATCATATAAAAACCCTTTATCCGACTATTATATACTCAATATATTATTTCATTTTTTCCTCATTTTTTATGTCCTAATATGAACACAGTGGTATGGTATTGCTTTGCTAGTGAAACTCACATGATTCGAATAGAGTAGACTCTCCCTATTATGTTTAATGAGAAATCTCTAGCATGCCAAAAGGTAAAATAGAGGTCATGAAAAGAAACCTAGGGACTAAAGTAATGACAGCAAGAAGCCTAGAAAGGCTAGACTCATACTCTAGTTCGCCTGAAATTAAACTTTGAAATGGTATAACTACCCATTAAAATCACTAAGGTTGAGATAGATAACACCTAGGCAAATAAAAATCAGTATAGTATGAGTATTTAAAGACATAAATGAGATTGAGAGATAACTACCCATTAAAATCACGAAGGTTGAGATAGATAGCACATAGGCTACTAAAAATTGCTAGAGTATGAGTATTTAGAGACCTAAATGAGTTTGAGAGATAAAAGAACATCAACACAAACATATTTTATATTTTATCTCAATTTTATTTTAATTATTATTATTATTTATTTTTAATGTAATTTGACCATTAGATAAAAATAGCATGGATAAAACAATGGCTTGTGAAAACCTAGAACCAAAAAACCTAGACAAATTTACTATTATATTTCAATTATTAATTTTATTTTAATTTCATTTTTTATCTAATTTGACCAAATCAAAATGTTTACATAACATAGCATGACATAACATAATGTAACATAACATATATATACTTATGAGCCAGCATTTAAAAAATACCAGCATAGATCCATCTTAACTCTGGATCTACCAAGCGCCAAGAGGGATCAAATCTCTTGAGATTTAAACCTCATTTAGAGTGAAAAGAGATTTGATCCCTCTGGATGCTTGGTAGATTCAAGTTAAGAGGGATCTATGTTGGTTTAATTTCCTCTTTTAAATACACTATATTCCACATGAATACCATGGATCAATACCAAGGGTTCTCATAAACTTGGAGCTCAAAAACCACCAATAACTTGACCGAGTCAAGTTTACCTTATTATTTTAGAGTTTAAAATTATTTTTGTTTTAAGGTAGAGTTATTTTTAATTTTCTTTATTTTATTTTTATTAAGTAAAAAAATTTAAGGTAGGGTTATTTTTTGTTTTGACAAGTCAAGTTTACCTTATTATTTTAGTTTAAAGTTATTTTTGTTTTAAGATAGAGTTATTTTTAATTTAAAAATAAAAATATATAAAGTAGGGTTATTTTTAGTTTTATTGTTATGTAATTTGACCAAACCAAAATGTTTACATAACATCATATCACATAACATAACCTTACAACATCTCTTCTATACTGGACTAGAAATCATCCTTAATGCAATTAACATATTTAAATCCTATATATCTAATATCTAATATCTAATATCTACACATCTCACTAAAATTAAGATAAATAAAACTTAAACTATTAAAAATGACTAGAAAGAAAACACTAAACCATTAATAAATGCCCATAAAAACTTAGGAAAGAAACAATTTTTCTAAGATTCAAATACCAGACTCAATACCCAATTTTTATTTCCTACCCTATCCATTACCCAGCAACTAACGTGCATTATAATTACACTCCATTACCCAACAACTAACGTTCATTATAATTCCAGATCCTTCAATTATTGCATGTTGATTTAATGTTCTCATTTTACAAGTATCTCAAGGCATTCTCTGGACTCGCATTTCAAGCAAGGAGGGTATTTCTCTGTCCACTCGCTAGATGTAATAGTAAATTAGATATTTTATTGTAAAAGGCTAATTTGATATATGATAATATGAATATATGTGTTAAAATGTAAAATAGTAGTATTTAAATTATATATAAATAAATAAAATATATTAATTTTTAATAATAATATTAAAATAAAATTAAGTAAATATTAAATTAAAATATCAATTTACTTTTTATGTCAAATTAAAAATTTATAATGTTAAGGAAACTTATTCCTACCATCTCATTGATAGGATACATTACCATTATACTAGACAATGTGAACATAAGAAAAAGTATTCAAACTTTCATATTTTATATTATAATAGTCATAATAGTAATACGTTATTAAATTTATTTTAAATATAAATTTATTAAAGGATTAAATATTTTTTTAATACTTTACATATTTGAAGTTAAATTAGTTATAATAATTTAATATTTATATGTTGTTGTTTCTATTGGGTCTGCAAAGTGAGAGTCTTCAGTGTCTTTTTTATTGGAATCGCGATAAGCTACTTGTTTAGGGTGTTATGGGAGTCTTGGATCTCTAGAGGGGAAGTTTTCATGGGTGGCGAGGGTGGCTCTTACCCTTAAATATTTTTTTTATTTTTTTATTCCCAAATTAAGTTTGGTTTTATCTATTTTCTAAAAGAGTTTTACCATGCCATTTCAACGTGGTCGAGTTGATCGAGGGATTGTAAAGTGGGGCCAAACCAATTGTTCTCACCCAAGAAGAGACAATGGCCTCTCACCCAGGCCACTCCCCTGGCTCACAAGGGCATAATACTGGTCAAGAGAACACTTACTACATCACAGATAACTTAAAACACTTTTGGAATAGCTTCTTAAATACCAGCATAATGGCCATAATGTAATCATTTTTCCATCGATTATTTACATCGGAATCAATGTTACATTGGCTAGTCTTCAAACCAGGCTTTTGGAATAGCTTCTTAAATACCAGCATAATGGCCATAATGTAATCATTTTTTCATCAATTATTTACATCGGAATCAATGTTACATTGGCTAGTCTTCAAATCGGGAAACGCTGCATGCAGGAACATTTGGACCAAATAGAACGCTGATTAACACATATGGAGAAGCATGTGCATTGTAAATTTCGCTCTCCATCACCCCTCGGCACACGTCTAAAGAATCTTGCCCCAGTAACCTTTTCTTAATCATAATGGCCCTTTGTTGTGTATTGATATTGATGGTCTTTTGGTTTCGTGTTCCTTTCTATGGAAGGCTGACTATTACATATGGAGAAGCATGTGCATTGTGAATTTCGCTCTCCATCACCCCTTAGAGCACGTCCAAAGAATCTTGCTCCAGTAACCTCTTAATCATAATGGCCCTTTGTTGTGTATTGATATTGATGGTCTTTTGGTTCCATGTTCCTTTCTGATTCCAAATTTCCAACTTCTTTCAACATGTGTAATCAATTTTGGAAACTACTTACTGGTCAACAAATGTGGTGAAAGCGAGGTAGTGAGATTTTGGAAAATAATGAGCACTGATGTAATATTTTTACATAAATGAAAAACTTGACTTACAAAAAAAATACTTATATATATGATTTAATTTATAAGTATTATATATTTTATTTCTTTTAAATTTTTAAATATAAATTATTTGATTAATTTTTAAAACTAAAATCTCATTAATGATATATATTTTAAAAATTATTAAATAAATTAAATATCGCAATATGGAAAAACTAAAATTATTTCTTTTTTAGTCATTTATAAAATCCACATTTTTTTATAATCAAATTTTATTTATTTATTTATTTATTTTTATTTTTTATTTTTTTATCTTAAGAATCTATATATATATATATATATATATAATTATAATTTTAAGGATGTCAAATTGGTGAATGAGACTCTCTTATTTGTGGGACAAGAGATCCACCTCCATGCAACTATTTCATTGTTAAACTTTACAAAGATGTACATACTCTACTAAAGTCTATAGAAGTGTATGTACTATAACCCCCAATAGATTTGAACTTGTGCCCTCTTAGGAGGAAACACATGCTCTTAACCACTTACACCATGTCAAAAAATCATAAACTAAGTACTCATTTCTTTTGGTAATCATTTACAAACATATAATGTTCTTTAAGATAAAAGAGGAATGCTTTGAAGACCCTCCAAATCTTCTTAATATGATCATTTTAAATATTGTTGAATGTGGGGGTAAACAAAATCATAGGATTTCAAAAGTGTTGGATTTAATATTTAAATATTATTAGGGACATATATGCATATTTATCTAGGGATGGTAGGTGTAATGGATTAATTATGAAGAAAAACTAGGACTATCATATGTATTGGGGATCAACAAAATCCAAAATAATCACGCAAAAGTCCTTACCAATTTGGAAAGGTGTTTGGATTATGAAGAACCAAGGCATAAAGGAGATTTCTAGGAATTAACATTATTGATTTTTCTAATTTTCTAGTACTACTTTTCGACAACTAGAGGGTCTAGTTCCTCAAAATAAACATTTGTGTAGAGAATGGAGGGAATTCAAGAATGTGTTTCTTGGTAGACATTGGGAGTATGGCATTGGAATTTGGAAGCTTAGTTATGGAAGTAGGGACTTCTAGATTCAATTGCAGGATTCTTACACTCTAGTTTCATGAAATCCTTTTTGGATTGAAGCCTTCAAATCTACAAAAGGTCCCATATTCTAGAGTTTCCTCATGTAATCCTTGGATATATTCCAAGATTCCTGACACAATTAATTATTATTTGAGTGCATGTCAATATTTGTTAGTTACTCTAAAGATATATTGGTCTAGTGTATTTTATTTTTTCATTTTGAATGGATAAAAGAGATTTGGGATATTATTTGGAAGAAACATTATGGAAAAAGTACAATGGTAAACCACCATAACCATATTCAAGATTCAATTAAGTGATGTGAACACCTTTTTAATAATCATCACGAAATTATAATCTATAATCTATGGAACAGGGAGGATGGATACATGCATAAATGAATGGGAGTAGAGTTATGCCAAAGATCTAAAAGAAACAGGAAAATAATTTATTAAGATGAATGACCAATCAGAAAAAAACAAAAACTAAAATTTGTTCTTTTCAAGGTGTGGAAATAAATAAACTAAGAGAAGTTAGGGAATCATGAAGACATGATAAGAGAAATGCAAGAGAGATTAACATTCAAAATTGGAATCAAATCTTGGGATTATAGAGATGAAGTAGTCAACTTCATTGAATGTTGTCTCAATTGTTACTTTGAACTAAAGCAACCAATAGCCATAGAATAAGATATCATGGAACAAAATAGAAGAGAAAAATAGAAGAGAAAACACATCCATACTAACATCAGTTGTAGGATGAAATAAGAGTACTTACTTTGAGCATTATAATAAATATATTTAAATTACTTGATGTTTTATAATTCTTCATTTTCGCTAGGCCAATTTGTAAGGCTTTATGCAAGCCAAATTGTTTGGAGGGGGGTGGATGTGGGGTATTTGGGGGTCTATAGGTAATGTGGGGTATAATATGGGGTATCTAATAAAAATAGTGGCTTTTTCAATTGGAAATATGTATTAGGAGGGGGGTTAAACAAAATTATTTGGAGAGGTATTTATTAATATCTAGTGAAAATAGGGGTATTCTTTAATATCCCATGAATGCATAGGATGTGTCACATGTTCATTGAGAGAAGACTAGATGCCATTGAATTATTCAATTTAGGTAGGATTTGTATGCACTTTTTAGAACCATTTTCATGTTATTCTTAAAATTAATATTGTACTTTTAAAAAATTATTGTAATTTGTTAACTTTGGGATACTTGTAGATTTAAGAATCTATGTTAGGGAGATTAAGTTTAACTTTTATTGAAATCAGAAAGGTGTGTTGCACTTTTTTCGCAAGTAAGAATGGTTGGTTACAAGAGACCCTCAATGAAGGTATTGTTCTACTCCTTGATTGAGATCTGAGGGCTAGTTAGGACTTAAGTTAAGGGTTTGTGCCAAATGTGATTGAGCCTCGACTGAGCATTAAATTAACTCTCACCCCAATTGATAGGCTCAAGATATATTTAAGGTTAAAAGGTTAGGAAAACAATTATTTGTACCCTTTACCTAAAGAAACCCTTAATTCAATGTTTATACCTAGACACTTAGACCAACAATCACTCATCAAATAGTCAATGAGATGCCATATCATCACCACCATGTCTTCTAAGGGACAGGGTTAGGGGGTGGGGTATGGTGGGATAGGATTTTTTCTAATATTTTTTAAAACATATTTCACTCATTTTTTTTTGTATGCCTTATCAACATACAACCCTTACTTTGTCACTTTTATTTTCAACATAAATACATTTTCAACTATATATATATATATATATATATATATATATATATATACAAGATCGGTTATGATTTTATATATTCCAAAAAAGAGAGGGGGGAAATCTCGTGATACATATGGGGCTGGAAAGAGTTATGCCTAAGGAGAGTAGATCGACAACACAGTCTCAAGTTCCTTTAGACATGAATCCAAAAATTCCATAAATTCCAACTACATTTCTAGCATACTTCCGTACAAACTAAGAAAGCATGAAATACACTTACATAACATAACTTTCAGAAACTAAGAAAATTCAAAACACTTATGAGGATTTTTAATATTTGTTTACAGATTGATCTTGCTGAGATCTCTGTTTACTGCTCTGGTAGTTGGAGGTTTCGCCCTCCTGATTCAGAGTAATGTTTTTGAGGTAGCTGACTGTCTCCTTAAGGTAAGTGCACTTGTTGGGGATGGAGTCTATTTAAGCTTTAGAACTCTCAAATTGTCTCTTCAAACCTGAGTTTTCAGACCTCATTTGAAACTTCAAGTATTGGATTGTCTCTCTTATCTTGACGATCATGAATTTGTTAGCTCGGCATGTAGCACATTTCTCATTTTGTGAGGCTTGATCTACCAGATTTAAGTCCATTTCTGAGCGAGATTCTGTTGTCTTGTGATCTAAGATATGATCCTCCGTGGTGTGTTGGTTCTTCCTGGTGTCTCTGTTAAGTGAAGGCACTGTTGTTGTTCCTTAGAGCTTGATAGAGTGATGCCTATGTTCCTTCTTGCTAGTTGGACGAAGATCCAACTTCCTTTGATTAATGCACCAGACTGTTGGCTTGATTCATAACAGGAAGCAAAAGAGATCAAGCTTTACTGTAGAGAAATCGTAAATGGAGGAGATAAGATAGAGGTCAGAGATGAGATAAGATAGAGGCGAATAGGAAAAGGGAGAGCAAAGCGATGATAGATTGAATTTCACCAAAATATTGTGAGCATGAGGGGAACAGCAATCCAAGGGCGTCGAGCTTGCAGGAGGCTTGGGATCGTAGAGAAGGGGAGCAAGAAGGCACAAGAAAGATGAGGGAAGGTGAAGAAGGAAGGATCGCGGACAGAGAAGAAAGGAGGGGACAACACAGATACAGGGAGCATGCTGGAGGGAGTGATCAACATGAAGAATAGAGGACGATGGAGGAGTGAAGAGAGGAGAGGGAGGCCTGAAATTTAAAGGAGAGGGGGGAGCGGTGGTAGACCAAATTAGCTGGGAAGAAATGATGACCTAGGAGAGCTCGATTAGAGGCAAATTGTGTATCTTAGAGTGGATAGAAGAGGAAAAATTGCACAGTGTGATCCATGTGAAGTCACGAGACCTCCATGCTCTGTCAACCGAAAAGGATTTACTGTGGGGATAAGTATGGGTACAACAGATCACATATGCATTGAAACTAGAAATATAATTGATGGAAGAGATTTTTTACATGATTTTCAGACAAGGACGATAGGACTAAGGACTAAGTGTGAGGAACACCTCCTCAGCTACTCTTTTTTTCCCTTCAGACCTGGCTACTGCCAAATTTTCATGGTGGTCAGCGAAGTTGTTTTTTTCCCACAATATATGTTTAAAAGTGACATTTCTCGGGTCTTCCATATTTTGCCTTATTCTATTGAGGATTTGGTGCATGGCAGCATTTGGAGGGTTTCTTCTATTGATCAAGGCTTCGATGATGATAGTTGAATCTCCCATTATAATAGGATCTCTGATTTCCTTTTTTTTTAGTATCTTGGTGCACATTAGTAGGCCATAAGCCTCGGCCGTATTGTTACAGGCTTCCCCCAACCCCCACTCATAAGTGACTGGATTATTTCCCCCTGGTTCGAGGAGGATCTCTCCCACTCCAACTCTACCTGGATTGTTTTTTGAGACACCTTCAAAGAAAAGACAATGCATGTTCAAATTTCCTTTCCATGTTGAAAATTATTCCTTATTTAATCTAATTTTCTAGTTTTGAGTTGGAGGTCTAATATTCTAGTTACTTCTAATAATTGCTTGGCTGATCCAATTCCTTTCTTCTTGCTGGAGGCTGCTACTGTCTATTGCTTTTAAACCTTTCATGTTTAGAAATTATGAAGTAAGGCCTCAAGTCTTTGACATAACTCTTCCAATATTTGGAGTTTGGTCTTTGAAGATGCTTTGATTTCTTGAGATCCAAATATGCCAACAGAGAAATGACAGGAGACTTTCCCGGAACCTTTTGATGGTTTGCTTGTTCTTCAATGAATAAGGGTAATTTTTTTTTGCATTCAGTGAAGAAGTCATTAAAGGTTATGGAGAAGTTGAGCTTCATTTCCAGAGGACTAGTAAGATGCTTCCAACACTCCCTAGTAAAGGAGAAATCCAAGAAGAGGTGTTGGATGGATTCTTCTTCATTTAGGCACATTGAGTACCTTGACGGGCCGGAGACTCCCTTTCTTTTAAGGTTATCAGCTGTGATAATTCTTCCTTTTAGCAGAGTCCAATTGAAAATCTTAACTTTGGGGAGGCTTTATGTCTTCCATATAGATTTCCAAGGGGCCCAATCTTGTTCATCTCGTTGTGCTTGGAGAGTGATATATCCGAATTTGACTGAGTAAGCACCCCCACTAGGATCCCAGATAATTGTGTCTTCATCTTCCATATTTGTTGGGGCTGATCCTTTGAGATGGAGGACTAAGAGATCCCATTGCCTTTTTAAATTTGGAGGCAGATTTGGAATGTGTCATTCATGCCAATTTCTATTTTTCCATCGAGATATAGAGTGCAGGGAAGTTAGACCCTTATCTTGCATCCATTCTCTTAATTCATGGATACTTGGGTAGGATGATAAAGGCTCTTTCCCCATGATTCTTTCTCCCCATAACTTGATACTTTTTCCATTTCCAGGCATCTTCAAAGTGTACTTGGTGATAGTAAGTAACATTTTTTTGACTAGCTTCCATACTTGCGAGCATGGCCTTATTGGGACATTTTCATCCAGCAAGTGAGTTCTTTGATGATTCATATATTTTAAAGCCAAGGTTTGTTTCCACCATCTATCCTTTTCGGTTATCATTCTCCATATAATTTTGGCCCCCAGGGCAGCATTCATAATTCCTGGCAGCCTTATGGATAAACCTCCCTTCTCATAAGGCAAAATTACTTGTTCCCATTTGACCAAGCTGAACTTTTTGGTCTCGTTTCTTCCTCCCAGCCATAGAAAAACCCTGATTATTAATTCCATTTGTTTGTGGATGCTAACGGGAGCCCGAATAGTGGCATACTGGTAAATTGGCAGCGGAGTGAGCATGGCTTCGATTAGAGTCACCCTACCCGCTATGTTTAACCACATCATGCCCCAACTTTGGATTCTTTCCTTCATCTTTTTAGTTTGTGTGCTCCATAACTTAGCCTTTAGGTTTTCTTTTGATATGGTTAGTCCTAGGTAGAAGAAGTGACTCCAATTTTCCTATATGGGAATCTCAAGGATCTGAGATATTCTTTGCATGGTGCGGGAGGAAGCATTCCAACTGTATATTCTACATTTTGCATTGTTTAGGAGACTGCCTGAAACCTCCATGAATTTATCTAGGACTTTTTTTACCTTTGGGAAATAAACATGAGGCTCCACCCATCAAAAACGTGTCATCTATGAACAAGGAGTGATTAATGCTTCTTACACCATATCATATGTGCAAACCAGTTAGTGTTCTTTCTCTCCTACTCTTTTCCAAATCTCTACTTAATGAGTCTGCCATTATTATATATAAGAAAGGTGAAAGAGGAAAGCCCTACCTCAACCCTCTGGAAATTTGAAAGAAATCACTCGGTCTTCCATTTATCAATGGGCTATCCATGGTCCCATAATGCAGGCGCTGATTACCTCAATGATGTTGTTTGAGAAACCAAATTTCTTTAAGACATAAGTGAGGTAAGGAAGACTTACACGGTCAAAGGCATTGGCCATATTGAGTTTTATGATGATTCCATGTTCCTTTTTTAGCATGCTTGAGTTTAGAGCTTCCTGGACAACCAGAACGTTTTCAATAATCTGTCTATTTGGAACAAAGCCTCCTTGGTTTTCCGAGATAATCTGAGGGAGAACTTTCTTAATTTGGTTGGCTATGATATTCGTTATTATTTTATAAGAAGAGTTGCACAATGAAATAGGCCAGAATCTACTAAATGTGGAAGGCCTTGCATCCTTTGGAATTAAAGCCACATATGAGGATTTAGTAAAACCTCCCAATTTTTTTTAATAAACGCATTCCTTATCATTGTTACTAAATCCTCTTTTATTATATGCCAGCGCTGCCTATAAAAAGCAATTGTGAATCCGTTCGATCCCGGTGCTTTATCCAAATGGAGGCCCCAAACAGCTGCCTCGATTTCTTCTCCTCTGATTTCTTACATAATTTCCGAATTTTGGACAACACTTATCTTCTTTGGCACATGCTGTAAAAAGGTTTCAAAATCTGCTCTTTCTCCATTTTTTGTTAGGAAGTTTTTAAAATGTTTATGTGCTTCTTCTTTTAATTCAGCAGTGCCTCTAATTTCTTGTTCCTCTATTTGGATTTTGTCGATCTGATTTCTAGCCCTTCTGATTTTCATAGTATTATGAAAAAAGGTTTTGTTTTTATCCCCTGATTTTAACCATAGGCTTCTTGACTTTAGTCTCACCACTTCCTCTTCTTTCTGGTTTTCTCTATATATTTCCCAAAAGAGGGCCTTTTCCTGAAGATGGTCCTCTTTGGTCTCCTCCTCATTTCCTTTTGCCTCATGAAGTTTCTCCATTTTTTTTAATCACTCATCCTTTCTTTTCTTTGTTTGTTTTTCAGTTTCTATGGCCCATTTTTTCAGTTCCTTTCTCAAGTTTTTTAACTCGGTTTCCCACACATAATAGGGTGACCCCGTGACTTTTTGAGACCACACATCAGCAATTAGATTTTTGAAATATTCATTGTTGTTCCATGTTGGGCAGTATCTGAAAGGTATTGGGCCTTGATTTTCCATCAGCCCCATAGAAATTACCACCAGCTTGTGATCTGATGTTGTTGTGTGAATGATTCTTGATCTTGCTGAATTGTAGTTGGAGATGATTCTTTCCTGAACCAAAATGTGATCTAATCTTTCCTTTATATTGTTGCTTCCTACCCTTTTGTTGCTCCACGGATACTTACCATTTTTGGGAGGAATGTATATTAGATTGTTCTTTTCCATTATGTCTTTGATGGCATCCCTTGAAGAGTCTGAATGGTAAACCCCACCAAATTTCTCCTCCACATTAAGGACAAGATTGAGGTCCCCTCCCAAAATTATTTTTCTGTTTTGAGTATCATTTAAGGTCTCTTGAACTATATTCCAACATTTTTCTTTTTCCCTAAAGTGATTGGGAGCATATATGTTGACAATGCAAAATTGCTCATTGGTGGTTGGCTCTTTTAGGTCTATTCTAATCCAGTGTTGTTCCTTTTTTTGCTAAAGAAGCTCCCATTTTCCTTTCCTCCATAAGGTGCATATACCCCTTGAGGCCCCTATATCTTATTGAGATGTTCCCTCGTAATTTTTTAGATTTTTGATCATTTTTTCTCAGTCTTGGCAACTAGTTGTGGTCTCTTGAAGCATTAGAATATCTGTGATTTCCTTTGCTAGAATATCTTTTGATGCATTTAATTTAAAAGGCATCCCCAAGCCACAACAGTTGCAAGAGACCATTATCATTATTTATTTAGTTGATGGGAAGAGGGTCCTTTCCCTCTTTGGCGACTTTGGTTTTTCTCATTGTTCCCGGAACCTTTCCCAAAAAAGGAGTCTATGGGTTGCTGTGTTCCTAAAGCCATTTCTTTTGCTGTCGCTTCATCTCTAAGTTCTTTGTTAGATTTTTTTCCTGCTTTCTTTTGGTAATCTAAGGTTTGAAGTGATTCCTTTGATTGGTTTCTTATCAAAATTCTATCAACTGAGGGGGGAGGGGGGTTGCGAGGGATAATAGGAATGGAGGGGGTGAGGATATGGGAAGGAGAGAGATGAGGGGAGGAGGGGTGGGATGTGGAAGGGATGGGAGGATCATCAAGAGGTCCAAAGGGGTTGGGATTGATGAAATATGAGGAGAATAGGGGAGGATTGACTGGGGGGGATGATGGGGAAGGAGCAGAGAGACGGTGGGGAGCCTGGGGTTGGCTTGAGGAGGAGAGAGGTTGTTTTTTTGCCAATTTTTTCTTTTTAACTTGTTCCCATTTTTCTTCTGACTCTTCTAAATTTTCACTTTCTTGTTTTTTTGGACATCTATTTGCAAAATGACCATATTCATGACATACCTTGCATTTAAACGGTATCTTCTCATAGTCCAGTTGTTGTATGTGCATCCATTGATCTACTTTGATATTTACTACCTCTGGTAAGCCCTTCCCTAGATCCACTTCGACACATATCCTCACACAAGCATGCATGTTTTCTTTTGGTTCACATCTATCAATATACTTCCCCACTGCATTCCTGATGGCCCTGACAGATTCTTTTCCCCAACAATGTAGGGGGAGATGAGGGAGTCTTACCCAAACCAGCACTGCGCTAGGTACATCCAATTTAGGGTCGAAGTCAGGGGTCCATCAATTTAAGTACAAGCCTCACATGTCCATGAAGTATGGGTCGTTTCTGAATATTAGGTCTCGATATTCCTTTGTTTCGAAATGAAAGGTGTAATACACTCTTCCACGAAACCTTATGGATATTTTTTCGTTTATTGGAGAGGACCAGTTCCTTTCAACCCACTTTTGAACTGAACGAAGTGAAGGCCAGAGTCTTGTAAACTGGCCAACCCATTTTAGATAGATACAGAGCCACCCAACGGGGAAGAGACAGAGGTAGAGAGATCTCAAGGATGTCTTCAAGTTTATTCACAAACTTGGATATCAAAGGTCTGGTTCTTGGGGGGCCAATGGCAGAGATTGGAGGTGAAAAGGCATATGCATTTTCATCGTGCTTAGAGATCTGTTTTTCTGGAGGAGGATCTCCATCCTGCAGTGGATCAGGTGGTTCCATGATCGCAGTAGGAGGCCACTCTGATCAGGTCGATGCTCAAGACTGGGGAGGCCCTCGGGGCGCACCAAGGAGGGGCTCACGGGGAGAGCGCACATAGCAGGTTTTTTCAAAATACATTTTCAACAATATATTAGCACGTATAAATGTTACTAATTTTTATTCAAACCTCTAATAACATAAATACATTCAAAGTGAAAAATCACAACATTTTTCTTATGGTTTGTGGTAGATAGTTCAAGTTAATTCTAATATAAGAAAATATTCATTAAACATATTGTTAGAATATGTTGTCATTGATGTCAAAGGTGTTTGTATGATGTCAAGATTATTTTCATTGAGTTTGTTATTAGATTGAAAAGCATGTCAAAATTGTGGCGAAGCTTAGATGTTTCCAAGCAGATAGGGGAACAAGTGTATTTCAAGGAGAAGAGACTTTGGAGACGTTTTTAGTTTAGAATATTAGCTTAATTCCACTTGGAAACTACTCATATGGATAGTTCTCAGAAAGAGATTTCCAATTTTATATTGAAGTCGGAAAAAATAATTCTTGGATCAAAAGATATGGCCAGTAAAATTTCTAAGTTTAAAAGTCAAAATTTTGGTGTTTGGCTATGGGCCCCATAACATAGTTAACATACAGGTGGTAAGAGCCACTAGGTGGGCATGCAGGTGGACCAAGGAAAGATCAAGTAGGACATGGTCGGATGCAACGACAATGCGACGAATGAAGAATGATACAAATCAGCAGGAAGAAGGACAACCTTTACATGTAACTCCAACAAGATCTTAAAGACATTTAATTTTAATCAATGAGGAGACAATGCTAGGGAGACGAAAAATTTCATGTCTATTTCCACAAAACTTCATGTCCCAACATTTAAAATTTAATAGAAAATATATGAAAACAAAGGCCTGAGACCCCCTTCTACCATACCGATGACATGGAGCCTTAATAGCATGGACCAACCATAATAGGACACATGGTGTGATTTGATTGGATCACAAAGATCAAATGGAGACATGGTGGCTAATGACGTCAACATGACATGGAACAATAGGGATGTGACATGTAGCATTCATTTTTGGTGTTTTTTGGGTGGCCAAGTGGATTGAAAACATGTGACATGTGGCATCTATAAGTGAGTGACACATGGTAGATGAGTACAAGTGGAATCAAAGTGAAAAACTTATAATCCAGAAAGTATTTTGATTGGCCTACAGGTGTAGTGTGTGGTCCCATAAAGACACATAACCTTGACAAGTTAACCCCAACAGTTTTCGAGGCTGCAAGTTTTATCACCGAGTTGAAGGGGTGCTTGGACATGGTGGCATATAGATTGGTGCATGAGGTGACACAAGAAGACCAACCATAAGATGACCCCACATAGACATGTAATCCTAGAGGATTGAACACAACGGTATTTCCTACAACACCAAGTTTTATTTCCGGGGAAATAAGGTTGGGGTTAAAGTTCTTTTATGGGACTCAATTTTATGTGTGTTAAGTGACCGATAACACATAATTTTTTTGTGTGTTATTTAAGCCCTCTAGGTTATATTACAAAGTTACCAATAGGAATTTTTTGCACATCGTTTTGTGTGTTAATCTTTGAGCCCCTTTGGGTTGAATGCAATGTTATTGCAAGGCATAAAGGGATAGGCGCTTGGGCCTTCGAACTTATAACAAAGAACTTTGTTCTACAAGCCACATTGATCTATAGTATTGATTATAATAGGTTGAAAGATTTAACAAAGTGCCTATGGGCCTAACATGAATGAATTGGAAACTATTTCATGCTTATGTGCCTTATTTGGTGGAAAGAACCTATAGGCATATGGATATGAACAATTTGACAACTAAACTTGGAGGATTTCTAACTATCAGTGCACTAAAGTTGGAGAAACACAACATGAATGATTTCCCAAAAAAATTGGCAGCATGGGTGGGCTTAGTGGCTTATTTGGTGGTTCAGCGAAATTTAGCATTTATCTAAAGTTAGAACTGCAACTAAAGTCACTGCTAAATCTTGTAACATACCAAAATTGTAGAAATCAGTAGATTAACTTTGAGTTTTAGATAAGGATAGCAGAGCAGAGATTGAAGAACATTAGTACACATCAACAGAACATACCAGAAGTAAAAAAAACAGGAAGAAATCAAGATTAAATCATTAGTTAGTTGAACAAATAGTTGAACATAACTAAAATTTTAAATCCTAAAAATATAAACTCAAACTCTTTATAAGCATAATCGAACAACCAAGTTGGTGGTTGTTGGAACAACAATTTTCATATTGTAGTATGCATTAGGGGTGAATCAGAGATGCATTAGGGTGTTGGATGCATCATATTTGGTGTCAAAAAGGTGTTTAGAACACAAATAATGCATTGGGATATTAGTGAATTGAGGTGGTTGAGGTATGTAAGCATCAAGGCATTTTAGGAGAGAAAAAAAATAGTTTATCTATGCAAGGAATTCATTGAGGTGTGAGAGAGATGAAGAAATATTATTATATGTAGAGTTTTTGTTGATCTGAGTTTGAAAAATCTATGAAAGAGGGATCAACATGGACAACAAGTGGATTCTTGCACTTTAGGGAGTAGATGCTTCTATCTGAGTAGGTGTCTGGAGGATAGATTGGGGGTAGTAGCCTCTATAGGTGGGTGGTTTCAAAATCAAGGAGTGGGTGCTTCTTGTAAGTTGATAAGATGTCTACAAAGAAGGAGTGTGTGCTTCCTTCTAGTGGATTCTAGTAAAATAAATTAGGGGTAGTAACTCCTTCTAATGGTAGCTAATGAATTGGGGAGTAGGAGCTTCCTTTCAGTGGTAGATAATAATTTGGGGGGTAGGGGATTCCTTTCAGTGGTAGCTAATAAAACTAGGGGTAAAGCTCCTTTCAGTGGTAGCTGATAAATTGGGGAGTGGTAGCTTCCTTCACATGACAACCTGAGAAACCTGCAAGTAGAAGCTTGCAGGGAAGTGATGAAATAACAAGTTGTAGTTTGTCTTTGCAAAAAGAATAAAGAAGAAGATTGATGTCATTATATGTTTCATATGTGTATGTTATTGATATTATTGTTATGTGTTTCACATGATTAATTTATGATGTTGCCTACATGAATGGTTGTCAAATAGCTTGACAAGTTTAATTTGGAAATAGTTGTATAATTTGGTTACATTACGGATTCACCCCCATTTCTCAGTAGTGTTCTGGTTTCTAACACATATTACACATTTCTTGTTACTAAATTGAAAGAATAAATCTAAATATTTATATTGACAAATTAATTAGTAAATAGTTACCCATAATTTTAAAGAGAGAGCTACAACTTCATGTATATATATTCAAAGGACACATATTTTCACCATCAACCAAACATAATGTAACATAAAATTGAAGTGAACCATCTTCTTTATCACTAATCATCTCATATTCTAAAACAAAAACAAAATCCATATCATTCTTTCCAACTTGGATAAGCTTGTTAGCTTGAGAAAGAGAACCAACATGACCTACAAATAGTGAGCCAAAAATAACATATGTCTTATGACCCACCACATTTCTCAACATAAGTCGAAAAAAAACCATTTGAAATTAAGTATAGAATTATATTCAGTTGTAAGGTCCCCTTCTCAAAGCGCTTTTAAGTTTATTTATAAAGAACTATTTCGGAAAAGTTAAAAAAACAAAAAAAAGCCATTTATTTTCTACTTTCCTTATATGACTATTATTATTTATTCTCTTTCATTTTCAATTCAGATAACAATGTAATTTAAACAAATTTTGCAATGACAATTAACACGAATCTTGACAATGATAATTAATAAAAAAATATTTGTCTACAATGGGTTGGTTGTGATGCTCCTGTTAGAAGCGCTAGACTAAATATGCCACCCTAACAACTAGGAAAGTTTATCCTACTTCCTAGACTAAAGAACCTCCACAAGTTTCGTAGCCCTCCAAGCCCAAGTCCAACTGGAACTGTAATATGTCTAATTTCTCAACCTAACACCCTCCCAACTGCAAACTCCAGTGTCGAAGTCTAAGCTCTCCTTGTCCCATTTTTATCCCTTCTCTTAGCTCTCCCTCTCCCACTTCTTTGTGCATGTCCAAAACCCAAAAAAATCCCCTTAACCTCCAAAATCCTTTCCAACCTTATGCCTCTCCACCCAAATAAATGCCACCCACTCCCATTGTGTCATCAACTCTCCTCCCCATGCCTCTCCTCTATCCCTTCCCACTTTTCTCTTATCCTCGAATTAATTTGAGGGAACCACCATGTTAAGGCCTCAAAGGGATAAATAATAAAATATCAATATTTAATTTTGTTAACCAACCTTATGGATTCACAAGAATTCTATGAAATTTAAATATTAAATAATCATGTTAAAATATAATTTATTCATTATAAGTCAAGTTTAAGGGTTAAGTAAGCATTAATCAAACTTAGGAAATGGAAATGCTTATAAATAATTAGGACAATCTACGAATGAACATTTATGAAATGGAATCTTTACGAAATGAATGAATCAGAAAGCTTCTAATAACTCTCTCTATCCAGAGCTCTTTGAAGGGAATGCAACTTACCTAAGTGGGTGGGCATAAATCTCTCATCTCATTCATGGGTGGGTAAAGCATAGGAAGGACACTGTCTCTCCAACCTGCCCCAGAGATATCCTCCTCTTTGCAGAGGATGGACACTAAATCTCTCCCCTTCCCCCTTTCCATCTAGTGACTTATTTACACTTCGATAGGCACTCGACCAATTGACTGTACCCACAATTACTCTCTCTATCCAACAAACGAACAAATGACACTTTCAAGCATCAATTACTCGACCAATTGACCAGTGGTAAGGCAATAAGGCTATCAAGGGCAAGGCCCAAGCTGATCTCTTTACACATGCATGGAGAAGGAATGTTTCTTTCTCTCATACTAATGGGCTGGTAGGCTAGTAGGCTGGCATACATGGAGAATCACCTACCTACTCTTGGCTGACAGTTGGTTGGGTACCTGCTCTTCTTTATAAGTTCATAGCTTTATTGGTTCATAATTAAGGTAATGATATCATGAATTTATATAATATTAACTTGTATACAATTGTTCTTGACAATACGATCGAACTCCCATAGAGTGAGATAGAGAACGACTGTCATACATGGGTTACCGTTGGCTACATGTATATAACTGCTAAACTGATGTGACGTAAGGACTGTAGATGGGACCTAGTTAGAGGTTATAGGTAGGTCGATAGAGGAGTCGTTTAAAAACACTATAAACTAAGTTATTCCCTTTCTTCTAGGTAGGTGTACAGAACCCTGAAGGCATTTGTCTAGAAGTTGAAGTGTGGACCAAACTGGGGTAGAATAACTATACTAACACTGTGGTTCAATCTTGTACCTTTTCCCTACTAGTATACCCTTTGTAAAAGGGCATTATCCTTTCATCAAACGCTCAAAAGGGGCCCTTAACGTATGTCATATAAACTAAAATATGCTAAAAGCCTTCCTCCTCGCCCTCCTTATGTCATGCTTCGTAGTTCCTTGCCCTTATGAGGTTGGTCGAGCCCCTTCGTTCCTCGCCTCGGTGCTATTCAACACTTAAGCCTGTATAAATGTAATTAAGCAAGTCTAAGGCTAAGCATAAACTTGATCATTAATTAAAATTAAGGTTAATCGTAACTTATTCACTAATCAAGCTTAACCATTAATTAATTATGTAGCATAATAGGCTACATGATACTAGCATATTTGTGTGAGGTGTCTACGTATGTAGCTAGCATATACATGCCTCATATGTATATACTAATAATACTTATCAAAATCAAACATAGAGAACAATCACTAAGCTAGTAAGTTAATAACACAATGTAAGATAATAAGATCAAGCAGGGACATAACATCAATGAAATTCCAATCAATAAAAAGATACTTCAAATTATATACATAAAATGGAACAATTATATAAAAAATCATGTCTTGTAATAATAAGTTAATAATTTGCATAGAACTAAAATGAGAAAACTAACAAAATATATGGTAGCGAAGATTTCCTATCCAATAAGAAGAGAACTTTTAATAGTTAATCATATGGGAGAAAATTTAATAATGAATCATAAAACTATTTTTTTAAAACATTTGTAATTGTCCCATGTTTTAAGAGGCATTGCACCATTCCGGAGATACTACCATCCTTATTGAAAATATCAAATCTTATTCAAATAAGAATTATTATTAGCTAGCAAGTTATCCTCTCAATAATCTAAATCATGGCTTTAATTTGATTTTCCTTCCCATAAAAAAAGTCAATGGATATTGTTTATCTAGATGTTAATTAGGTATCCATTTACATTTCATGATTTTGGAAATATGGAATTAAAATGGATAATATTGAAGTTTCCATGGATAAAAGATATGTGTGGCTTGTTGAAACCTTGTTCACAACCCAAGTTTGACCTGAAACCTAGTTTTAAATTTGAAAATGTTTAACATCTCAGCACCATTGGTTTTCATGCAAAGCAGTGTTGTAACTGCCAAAGTAAAAGTGGTCTCCTTGCCTATCAAGGGAATACTACGTTAAAAGAAAACGCTGTATTGATTTTCTCGTCAATCCATTAGGGAGCTGATCGATCCATGAGTCTGTTGGAAGAATCACCGCACCTCTATAGAATCTATAATTTCCACCCTGGGGATCCTGGTTACTGTTTGTTATGTTTACCAAGACCTGCGGGTTTTGGTGTAACGACAAACCTCCACATGGTATCAAAGCCCACAGGTTGCTAGATAAAAGGTGCACCAGTACTTTATTTTGCAGGTATTACAGCTTGGAGATCAAAGATCGACAGAGAAATGGAGTTTCCCAAAGCATCGATCCTAACACCGTACAACTATCACAAATGGAAGGACCAAATGGCTCGATACCTTCATCAAAAAGGGTTGTACAGGCTTACCATAGCTGCAGAATTGGAACCCACTTCAGCCATAGAGAAATCCAACTACCTCAACCGCATGGATGAGGCCCACGGATCCATATGCATGTGCATCTCCCCAGAGTTGCAGTTTCATCTATCTGCCTGCAATACTCCCAATGATATTTGGAAAAAGATTGAATAAATCTACAGGAAATAGGATGAGATGAAAGGACATCTGCTCGAAGTGGAGCTGCTGTCATTAGATCCATGGAACTATGACAAAATTCAAGACTTCTTCACCAAATATAATGATCTATTGTTGCAACTCAAGGGTTGTGGAATTGACAAATCCAAGGAGGAGAGTCGCCAAGTTCTCTTTATTATGTCAAAGCTCGGACTGGAATACTCCTTCTTTGTGTCTACATTTCATTCAGTAAGGCTCGCAACAGGTAAATCCTACACTATGCCTTCTCTCAAAGAGTTCATGGAGTCCCTTACTTTTGAGCAAGATAAACTCATTAGCATGGGGAAAATCAAACCTCCAAAAGCGCATGCATTTGCTGTGCATGATGGCAGCCACAATAAAAATCACAGATCTAATTCAAATCAGAAAAATCAGCAGCAAAAAGACAAGGGAAAAGAGCATTCCCATCCAAAGAAGGAAGGGTACACCAAGTCGTTCAATGACTCCTCCAGCTCGAGAAATGAGAAAGGGAAGAAAGGAAACAGATGCACCTACTGTCAAAGAGGATTCCATCCAGAATCCTCTTGCATGAAGAAACAAATTGACCAAATGGTAGAAATCCTTCAGAAGCACAACCTTGGGGACCACATCCCTCAGGGCGCCAAGAAGAAAACTGAAGATCCGCCACATGGGAAAGGTAACAATTTTCATGCTTTAGTTGCAATTAATTCTTCCACTGATGCATGGATTATAGATTCTGGTCATCACATCATATGGCTGCTGCAAAGGAATTCTATTCCTCTTTGGATGCATGCAAAGGACCTCCCATCCTCATGGGAGATGACTCACCTATTGAGGTCACTAGAAAAGGTAGAGTGGAACTTTTACACGGAAGCTTTGAAGATGTGCTTCATGTTCCAAAACTTTTGGTAAACCTGCTTTCAGTTTATTAGATCACTCATTCCGGCACCGGAAAGAGAGTGGAATTCACTCCAAATGCAGTGAACATATATGACCTACATAGAAGCTCCAAAATTGCAACCGGTGAGGTAAACAATGGAGCCACACTGTATACATTTTCTGAATTTATTGAATCTAAATCCTCCTTATTGCTTACACATGCTGATGGCTTTGGCACAAGAGGTTTTGTCACTTAAATTATAGGTATATGTAGCATCTAAGCAAGCATGATATGGTGGAAGGCTTGCCAAATATCAGTTTCTCCAAAGGAGTTTGTGAAGGGTGTGTCCTTGGCAAACATCCTAGAGAAAAGTTTGACACTGGAAAGACTCATAGAGCATCCTCTCCTCTAGATCTGATCCATAGTGATCTCATGGGGCCTTTTCCTCATCCTTCCATCAACAAAGCAAGGTATTTGCTTACATTTGTTGATGATTTCTCACGGTATACTTAGGTGTATCTTCTCAGGAACAAATTTGAAGTTTTTGCGCACTTTGAAGATTTCAAAGCACTAGTTGAGACACAGTCAGATAGAAAGATCAAAGCCCTCTGTACAGAAAATGGGGGGGAATATGTTATCACAACACTTCAGAACCTTTGTCTTCAGTCCGACATACAGTTGCAGTACACAGTTCCATACACTCCACAGCAGAACGGAGTTGCTAAGAGAAAGAACCAATCTATCAAAGAGATGGCTTCCTGCATGTTGCATGCTAAGTCACTGCCTCATAAGCTATGGGCTGAAGCACTTAATTGTGCTAACTACATCCAGAATAGATCTCCTCATAGGTTTGTCAAGGATCAGACCCCCTTTGAGGCTTGGAGCAGCACTAAACCAGAGGTCACCCACTTCCGTGTTTTTGGCTTCCAAGCATGGGCCAGGATTCCCTCTGAAAAGAGGAAATCTCTTGATCCACAGAGCATTGAGTGCATCTTTGTTGGATACCCTGATGGTGTGAAAGGATACCAACTCCTGATTTCCTCTACGGACAAGCTCATCATTGAGTGAAGTGTCAAATTTGAGGAAAGTCTCTCACATGCACCTCAATTGCCACATGCAAACACCTTTTATCTACCTCATGTCCGAGATGATGACTCAGTACACTCAGATGCAGATACAGAGCATGCAGATGTCACGGTAGAGCATGCATATGCAGAGACAGAGTCTTCAGATACAAATCCAGTGCATGCATATGATGATCCACATCCAAGCCCAGATCGGGCTTCCAGCAGTGAATCAAATTCCCCTGTCATAAATCAGAGAACAAGGAGCTTACGTGAGATATATGCACAAGACCACCCAGCTGCTATAAATGGTCTTGTGGGGGATAATTCTGATCTGTAGAGGACTAGCTCAGAGTTTATTGAGCCTCCTCTTGCCCTCACTGCCACTGAACCATCGCCATCCTGGCATTGTCATTTGGTTCAGTCTTCTAATCCATAGTCTTATGCTGAGGCTGTTGGGCATCCATCTTGGGAGTCCACCATGGAGGAGGAGTATAACTCCCTCCTCGAGAACCAGACCTGGGATTTGGTCCCCCTTCCTTCAGGAAGGAAACTTGTCTGATGCAAATGGGTCTACAAGACCAAGAGTGCTGCAGATGGGAAAATCACCAGACAGAAAGCAAGGCTAGTAGCCAAAGGCTTCCAACAAGTGCATGGCATTGATTATGATGAGACCTTTGCTCCAGTAGCAAATATGGATTCCATACGCCTTACACTTGCCATTACGGCTGCCCAGGGATGGGAAGTACATCAGATGGATGTGAAGAATGCCTTTCTTCACAGAGACCTATCAGAGGAGATTTACATGGAGCAGCCACATGGTTTCATTCAGGATTCATCTTTGGTCTGCAGACTGAAGAAATCTCTCTACGGCCTTAAGCAAGCCCCGAGAGCTTGGTATGAAAAGATGGACTCTTTTCTCTTATCACAAAACTTCGAAAGATGTAAGTCTAATCTGAATGTTTACATGCTCAGGACACATGATTCTCTTCTTATCTTAGCTTTGTATGTGGATGATCTCCTGATCACCGACAGCTCGGTTTTAGCCATTGCTGTAGTCAAGAGGGCCTTGCATGATAGGTTCTTGATGACATACATGGGTCCATTACACTTCTTTCTTGGTCTTGAGATAAGCCAGGATGCCACAGGCATCAAACTCTCTCAGGCTAAGTATGCACGGGATCTTCACCCAGTAACGCTATATCATGAGCATTGTAACCTATTTTATAATGAGTGATTCTTTTGTTCTTTTGATTTTCTTTTAGTGTTTTTGCTCTGCAAAGCTATGTGTTCAACCTTTACTAGCTAGATTCATCTGTGCAGGTTTTCTAACACATTTACATGGTATCAGAGCTTGGACCCAGGTTCAATTCTCCCGAGTTGCATTTGAGGGGGCGTGTTGGAAGAATCACCGCACCTCTCTAGAAACCGCAATTTCCACCCTGTGGATCCTAGTTACTGTTTTTTACGTTTACCAAGACCTGTGGGTTTTGGTGTAACGGCAAACCTCCACACAGTTGATATTTCTTGTGAAAGCCTTCTCATCATCCAATAACTCCATATTTTTTGCAACGAAAATGATATTGCGAGTGGTGGTGTCTTCATGGCCAGCCCAACTGGCTTTATTATGAATCTCTTTTGATTAAAACACCTGTTCTCTAGTTTGTAAAGACACTATCAATCTGCATAATCACTCCGGCACTAAACTACAGCTCCCAGCGAGGATCGAAATCGTGTCCTTTCGCTTACGAAGCACACCCTCTACCTCTAAGCTAGAAGTGTAACAAACACTACGCTTTATGCAAAAAGAAGTTGTTATTGATAAAGTAAAAATTTCACAGACAAGCACTAATCGCAGTTCGAACATCCATTGTTAGCTATATCTGAATGTGATTGTTTAAACTTTTCTATTTCACAAAGTTGTTGTTATGCTTAATTTAAAATAATTTCACTGTAATAGAAATTGTTTTTCTTTAAATGAGGATAGAAACATTACATTAATATGGGGCTGTAGCATAATTAATCATAAAGTCATCAACTCCCTCAAACTTTTAAAGACACAAAGTTACACAATCCTTCACTGTTATTCAATACATACTCATCTGAAAGAATTTCAAGGGTTCTTGTAATTTGTATCCGAAAAGTTTTAGAAACACAAAATTCAACAAAGGATTTGGTTGGTATTTACATTTTCTTGTCTTACATTAAAGATAGAGAAATGTCATTATCCTGTATAGGTTGGCTTGGTAGACTGTATTTTCTTTTTTAATATTATCCTATATTGAATTGTTAAAAGGATAAAGACATACATTCTTTTTAAAGATTTAGGGTTATATTCTTAACTATATTACATTTATTTTCAAAAAAAATTATCATGTATTTCTAATGAATCATCATGTTTAGGATGCTAGCATGTCATGTTATGCAGTGGTGTTCTAGTTCATTGATCTCAGAAGTAACCAATGAGAATTTTTTTTTGTTGAAATGAATTCCTTCCTCATACCTCAAGATTCCTCAAATCATAAAATCCCTATTATCCATGTTGAACTACTTCACTATTTAGAATTGTTGAATGGTGTCTTAAAAAGAGGGCTCCTAATAACCTAGACCAAAATAGAATAACCTCCATTTAACTCTACTTATGAAGTTAAACCCAAAGGCTAGACTTTTCCATTTTACAAATTTAAGTCAAAAGAGTAATTCCATATTGAAAACAACCATAAAGAAAATTTTACAGAAAATATAAATGAAATGAGGTATAGAAAAGGTCATTGCATGATAATTTTCTAGGAAATTTATCCTAGATTTTTCTTGCAAAGCTTGAACTTTGAGAAGGTTGGTGGTTTTTAGCTCAAACCCAAATCCCATAACTAAACTTGCTAAGGTAGAATTTGCCAACTTAGAGAAGATTTTCTCTATTAGATTTGGATAGAGTAGACTCTCCCTACTATGTCTAATGATAAATATCTATCATGCCAAAAGGTAAAATAGAGGTCACGAAAAAAGACCTATGGGCTAAAGTAATTATAAGAGGAAACATAGAAAGGTTATGTTCCTTCCCTAATTTCCATGACATCTAACTTTGGAATGATCTAACTAGCCATTAAAATCACCCATGTTTAGATAGATACAACCTGGGCTACTAGAAATCCCTAGAGTATGAGTTTTTAATGACCTAAATGAGATTGAGAGATAGAAGAACATTAGACAAAACCAAAACTTAAATCAACACCCATAAAAACTTTGGAAGACAACAATTTCCTTCAAATTCAAATCCCAAACTCAAATTTGATACTCAAGCCTATATAAGTAACGATAACAAATAGCCCATAAAGAAAAATCATACATATTGGTGATTCTCTCCCTACTAAAAGAAAGTCATTTTGATACCCAATTTCTATTACTTACATTTCCATCACTTGACAAGTAATGTGCATTATAATTATGGAGCCTTCAATTATTGCATCTTGATTTAATGTTCGCATTCTACGAGGATTGTAAAGCATTCTAGAAATTACCATATCAAGTACCTTCCTCATAGAAGACCCTGCCTCTCTACCACCATCATAGTCCACCCCATACCATATTAGTACTCACACCACCATACCCTCACAATGAGAGACCTCACCCCACAGGAAGTCTGAGAAATTAGTTTCCAGCAGCCAACTGTTACAAATTCAGTACCCTACACCCACTACTATGACCCCTGATCACCTCGAGAGTTAGTTGTTGTCTCAATTGCTTACTTTCATTCAACTGGTTGTCTGCTAAGAGGAGGCGTTACATAACAATCTGGTAGTTAAATATGAGCAACAACAACAAAAACTTATTTCCATGGGAGCAGAAAGAGATCAAATTATTCAGGAGAAGTAGATGATACAAAACCAGGTTGACGACATAAGTGCAAAGTTCTAGGATCTCTTGCCCTCAATTGCCGACATAGTGCAAGAGGCATCAGAAGACATTTTGGCCTACACTCTTTCACAATGTTGCAATCATATCAAAATTTCCTGCACTGACCTAGTCTCGACAAACCAAGAGCTCAAAAGAACTATTGTCACCACTCAAAGGGCGTTACCAGATCCAAGATTCTAGTATGCTGGAGAGATTGAGCAGAAAATTACAGAAGCGACTTCTCTAAAAGCCTCTATTATCCACACTACAGGGGAAGCTAAAGAACTCTTAGCTCAAGCTCGAGATTGGTCAAGTTGCCTTGCAAAGAAAAATCAAACGGTCTACCCCCTGTGCCAATAGGGTAATCAGTTCTTCAACCAAGCCATGGCAACAAAAGACCACAACCATCAAAAGGAGCTCCTAGTATAGGCGGATGCCCTCAAAATCTAGATTCTACAAATTGAGGACAAATCGAGCAAGACTAATATTTTACTCTGTGACCTCAAGCCACCAACATAGGGACACTTCCAGAACCTATAGTAGATTATCATGGAGCCAGAAACACAATGGAAAACCCTCTTAATGACACAACCTACTCAACCCACAGTCGAACACATTGCACAATTCATTGACCAAGCGAGCACTCTCAAGGGTCCATGCAAGGCCACACTTGATGAGTATACACAGTTTAAAATCATAGCCATCTAATTTGTCTCGGAGTTGGGTCCTTCGTTTGAAGTCACATACCAAGGAGGACCAGCACCAAGAGGAGTACCGCAACAGCAAGAAGCATTAGCAGCACCAGCAAATGATTGACTTGGGGACAAGTCAATAGATTGTGGTTGGGGATTTTTGGGTCCTAATTCATTTTTGAGACAATGTTTTGACATGTTTTGAAGGTCAACCACATTTTTACCAAAGGTGACTGACGGGAAGTCGCAGAGAAGGAACCTGAGGAAGGAGAAGGAATCTGCTAAAGACTGGAAGTTGTGGGAGATCGAACAGGGAATTAGGGCACATGTAGACACAACCAAGCCGGAACAATGGTTAGCAGCTAAGAAAGCAGTCACAACCGAGCAACAAAAGCAACCAAAAAGGAAAGGGAAAAATGTCTGAGGAAGGGAGCAGCAGTCCAAGTGAGCGAAGTGTTTAAAAAGGCCGAAGGAAAAGCCATAAGCGAGAGAGAAAAAGTATCAAAATGTTGTCGCAAAGCCTATCGATCTTGCCTGATTTTGTAATCACTTAGCCATGTGCTAGATATAATTCCAAGTTTTGTTCTATTATATTGGAAAGGCCTCTGAGCTCGAATGTAATGATGTATTGATGTAATGTCAGTTGAACCTAATGAATGAATAAGTTGAAGGGATGTTTGATGATCTTCATGTGTTAGTTTTATATGACCCCTTTGAAATTTCATTAGAAGTATGTGTGTATGTGATGTTTCTTTGGATGCTTAGTTATTGTTGTCTATAGTAATTACATGTTTAATGCCTTGGGTTAGAGTTTATGAGTATTGATAGCCTTGCACAGGTTCTCCCGATGCCTACTTATAATCCCTTAACTAAGTAAAGTCATGGTGCACCTCAGGTGAGACGCCTTATTCTTCTTGAGTAAGGTGAAAATGCCAGTGCTATGCTAGACTACAACTGACCCTTTGTTGGTCCCTGTGCCCGAACCTAGGGTCTCAACCTAATCATAATTTTCACCAGCAATCATGCATGGTTGTATTTCTATGATTTTTATTGTTTTCATTACATTTATTGTTGAGATTTTCTAAAGTGTAATTATTCAATGATACCAGTGGAATGAATACAGGTCAATAGGAAGCAATTATTTAGCAGAAAATCATATTCTATTGTACATCTTGTAGAAAATTCAACACATGATCCCTACAATTACTATTAAATTTCCACTATATTGGGTCTAGGTTAGAATCTTAAAATCACTAATGCTACCAAACCAAGAATCTCAACCATAACTACTTCGAAACGTGGAAAATATAAAGAAGTAAATCACATGTATAGAAGTATACACAATTTTTAACAAATATTGTACAATAATGTACAACACAATCTTCGTTATATTAAACCAAATCTGAATAATACAACAATCTATGGTATACAAGATACAATGACAAACTTTGTTGCGCAGACTCTATGGCATATCTTGTCATGTCAGTCTTTTAGTCCCATATTGCTCACTAGCTTCCCTTTAGTCCTTCAAAGGACAATGCATCGAGACTCCAAGAGGGTTGCCACCTAACATTGTTGCACGTCACTTCTGTAGCATGTACACGGGTTGATCCAATTTGTTATCTGGGCTAGCCACTTCTTGAGCTACAAACTGCCATGTTAGCAGTTACTCTAGTCCATCAAAGTGTTGCACTTTGGCGCAACTCTTCACCCAACCTTCAACTCCTCTTCATCACTTCAAGATAGCTTGTCTAGGGCTACTTTGGACTATCAACACGCTGCCCTCCACCAAACTAAGGATGCCTAATACTACACTGCAATATCTGCACTGATGAAGACTTTTGATCACCGAGTCAAGTCTCCAAATTGGCTCCCATAGATTGGCCAACAATCTAATCCAAATCTGACCAAAAAACAAGGATCGAACACACATCACACTGTTGTTTCAAGTCCACACTATTGTTGTTGTGACTGTGACCGATTAGGGCATCTTGGACTGCTGCAACAACTCCTAAACAGTCACCCAAACAATCCTCCTTGGTTGTGGCCTATCCTTAGAGAGATGCTCACCCGGTTTGATGTTGTTTTGCAGATGAAAAACCCTCAATATACCCTACACTTCCCTGAAACAATGAGGTAGGGCCTACAGCCTACCCACAACAACCTTCGCTGCCTCTCCCAAGGCTTCTCCACCCAAGAACCACCTCAAACATCCCTAAATCAACCTTCCTCTACCTCGACCCTCTAGGGAGGTACCTCAGCCTCCCTTCCAGCAACTCGGCCCTCTAAGATGACCCCTAAACAAACTACCTTGCCCACATTGTTCAGTCCTCGTTGTGACTAAGACAGAGCTATGTGTCTCCTCCAACGAGCTCTTGTTGGCTATGTGTGTTGCACAATGGATGAGGAATAGTCCTCACATCACCTCCTATATATACCATGAAGGAGGGCTTCTAAAACATCATCACAAGGGGCTACCAACTATCATAAGCCTAAAAACACCTTAAGTCAACCTTGACACTTATGGTGTCAACCCCAAAATTAAATTCAAGAATTCATATCTCCACTTCTACAACTCGGAATTTGGCGATTCTCAAAGCATTGGATTCTCCTTTCTGCCCTCTATCGTCTCATGCCAACACATGTAGAAATGTGCTCATGGAAATGCCCAAAACACGATTTGGTGCAAAACCCCAACCTTGGGTTCCAAGCCTATAAGTGACTCTTGTGGCGCTTTTCCCTCCAAACCCTGAACCATGGGGCTTGGACTACCTCCCAAGCTACTCAAAAATCAACAATTATCTTTAAAGATCAAATTCCCTTAATTTCCGTACTTAGTTCATACCCTGGTCTATGTGGCCAAATAATGATTTGTGAAACATGAAAACTTGTAAGCGAACAATTCCCTTTATGGGGCCCTTATGTTGTATTTAGGCCCTATGAATGTTTTTTGAACCCCAAACATAATTATTGCAGCACAAGTGTTTTTTCTTTTGCATCACCAAACCATACATGTAGATGTGAGCCCAGTACATGGTATACTAATCATCAAAATAGTTTTTATATCTTAATTGCAATCCAAATATTCCATTTAGAGATCTTTTATGATGATTTAAGACTAAATGCATAGGTTATGAGCTCTAAAAGTAAATTAAAACATTAATTCATCAATTTTGCCCTCGACTATGCTCATAGACCCTTTCCAAATCTAAAAAAAACAATAAGATTATGCTCATGTCCTACATATACATTAAAATTTTCCCTGATCTCTATTGTGGTTCATTACCCATGCATTGGTTTTAGAAAGTTTATTTATATACTAATCGCAATTCAAAGATTATTTCTATAAAGCTGTTTGCTGGCTTGAGGTCTTATGTAAAGTCCATGTAAACCTTAAAAACAACTCTCTATATATTTCTCATCCTAATATTGTAGTAAAAAAATGCCATTTATCTCATCCTAATATTGTAGTAAAAAAATGCCATTTATAACACTTATGTTAAAGGATGGCCTCATACTTGACGTGACACGAGACTTGAAAAATCTTAGTAGGGACAATGTCCTTCGTTTATGGTGAAAACCATGTCTATATACTCATTAAAATAAATTACAGTCATTGCATCTAAATAAAGTTAAAGTGTTTTTAATTTCTATATTTATTTAAAAATAAACCAATATTATATTGTTAAAAAACCACGAATATTTCAAACGGCAGAGCAAACCATTAAAGTACAATCATTTTATCTCGCTTTATCTAAATAAAGTTGAAGGAAAATTTGTTTTTATTTAAATCAGCACCAGAGTTTTGTCACCAGCCGTACTCCGCTAATACTAGCTATGATATTTAGCCTCTATCTCTTTATTGAGTACAATAGATTATATGTTTGTTGAACTCTTTTGAAAGATGTTTATTTGACGGAGATGAAGAGGCGGCGATAATTATTCTTAACAGCTGATGTTGCTTCCGGGATCTACTCCAAACTGACTGCAGTAATTTTTGTAATAATTCACACGGTCAGTAACTGCAGCAGAGTTGCCGCCATTGCATTCTCCGGAATTGATTGCTTGAATTGTTGCCCCGAATCCTTGCCCGGATGTAATAGCAGAGTGGCAATTGCTATCCAACATCCAAAACCAGACAGCAGTCTTCCACGAGATTGAATCATCCTGAGCTACGATATCAGGGTTATTCAGGCCATCGAAGCCCAGGTAATTTCCAGCGGCACCATAATTATAATTCCTGCAAAAGTACACAGAATAAAACAGCAAATTGTCTTTCAGCAATCATTCAGCACAGACTCAAATTCACTGAATGCCATTTGAATAAAAGGATTTCTAGTTAAATCCAATTGGCAGTTACGATTACTGGAGAACTATATCAAAATAAATACCATGTGAGTTGCAAGGGACCACGACCATAATATTGCTTCCCGGCTACGCAGGGATATTGCGTGTTGCTGGAATCACAGTAGTCGCTTTTGTTTATCTCCTCGATGTAGCATAAACCTGTCAATCGATCATATTTGTTAGCGCAGATAAACAACTCATAATCCATACAAATAATTATTATTATTATTTAATTTTAAGGGTAAGGTTAAGTTAGATTCCAAACTAATATATGGGATTAGACACTAAATTGGTATATGAGATTTTTTGTTTGTGGGACAAAACACCAAATTGATATATGAAACCCAGACACTGAGTTGGTATATGGGACTTCTTGTTTGTGAGATAAAGTACCCATCTCAGTTCAGTCATGTGACTGCTAAGTCTACACTAAATTGGTATATGAGACCTATTGTTTGTGGGACAATGTACCCATCTGAGCTCAGCCATTTCACTGCTAAGTCTACTAAAGCATGCATACTCTACCCATCTAGTTTTGAACCTATAACCTCTTAAGAGGAAACACATGCTCTTAACCATTAGACCACTCAAACTATATAGGAGATCATATTTGAAGAATATATCTATTGAATGAGAAAGTATGCAACAGGATTAAGAATAGAAATATCCATTGAATGAGACCTCTTAAGAGGAAACACATGTTCTTAACCATCAGACCACTCAAACTGTATGGGAGATCATATTTGAAGAATATATCTATTGAACAAGTATGCCACACGATTAAGAATATATCTATTGAATGAGAAAGTATGCTACATGATTGGTATATGAGACCAAGACACTAAATTTGTATATGAGACTTTTTGTTTGTGGGACAAGGTACCCATCTCAGCTCAAAGATTTGACTGCTAAATCTATATTAAATTGGTATATAAGACTTCTTATTTGCGGGACAAGGTACTCATCTCAGCTTAGCTATTTCACTGCTAAGTCTACAATAAATTGGTATATGAGACCTTTTGTGTGTGGAACAAGTACTCATCTCTGATTTTGAACCTATAACCTCTTAATAGGAAACACATACTCTTAACCATTAGACCACTGCAGCTGTATTGCAGATCATATTTGAAAAATATATCTATTGAAGGAGAAAATATGCTATTTGATACTTACTACCAGTTTCGTGAGCAACGTTAGCGAAGAAAGCAGCAAGTTCTCTCTTGTTGTCATCGGAGGTCCCAGTTGTGCCAAAGCCAGAAAATGCATTGGCCGCAGTAATGAAGTCATTGTATGTATAGAAGTTCTTTCCTGCGCAGCTATCAGCAGCACCAGATAATATTCCATTGAAGAAATCTTGGGTAACAATGCCCCCAACATCTCCTCGGCAGATGGAAACAACATAAAGCGCAAGAGCAAGCCATAGAATTAAAACGCTTCGGAGATGAGTTGCCATACTGGAGGCTAAAGTCTATCTCTACTTTTGTTATCGCTGAGACAGACCTAGAAACAGAAATGCATTGCTTTCCAGTGAGAAGAGGTTGTCTGCTTATATAGCCATAGCCACAGACGTGAGGCATCGGGATTGTATTTATTTTCCGATCCTTATCGCAATTTCCGGATAATTTGATTTGTTGGTCTCATTGCAAAACGCCGTTACGTTTACGAAATCAGTTGTTGAAAAATCGGTTTCTTGACCTGACTTGAAATGCTCACAATCTTTTTCCCGATTCGGGGTATCAGACGCCCATGCGGGGAAAATCAGAATTACGTTCGGGGAAATGCCATTACGTTTACGAAATCGGTTGTTTTAGTAGGAGAAAAAAAAAGTTGGCCAGATTTAGAGATAAGATTGTAGGAAGATTTTGGCTAAAATTTCGACATTCCAAAAACTCTTCAGCTTCAAACATAGACGAGTCGCCATCTCCATTGAAATTTGGAGTGTTTCTGGTGGCTAGGGAAAGATCGTGACTAGCTCTGGCCGCCTATCGTAATAGTCTTTGTACATTGGTTTGTTCAAATTCATGGTCTTCGTAGGGACCATGTGAGTTTTAATTAGTTATAACATTTAAATTTAGTGTTTTTTCTCTTTGAGATATGCCAAGCACTTATTCTTTCGATTAGTGAGGAACTTTTAGGCATTTTGTTGAATTTTGCAGCGGATCTGACGTCGAGCTTATGAGGAATTTGTAGGCATTTTGTTGAATTTTGCAGCGGATCTGACGTCGAGCTTATGTGCATTGGAATTGACCCACAATGGAGGTAGCATGGAGATAATAGTCCATCATTGTCAGTGGAGTGGCACAGGCGTCTCCTGGCCAAGTTAATATAATTGCTGTCTGTCTACTGTTCATTTGGTGAATGGCACATAAAATAAATTACAGTGGTTTGACACATACACAACCATAAACTTATGAATTTATTGATAAATTTAGATACCAAATTTCGTTTGTGTGGCTAAATTTATAAAGTTTTTACACCATGGAGATTTATTTTCACATTATAATAGAGATTTTTAATTGGTAAATAAATTTTGTTGGTTCGAAAGGAGTTAGCCAAAAAATTTTCTTATATGATATCTACCAAATTTTTTTTCTTAATATTCTGACTTATCAATACTACATCTTCCCAAAATCATAACTCATTTTATATAATACTTGTTCATATGACATATTTTTAATGAATCGAATTAATTAAAAAATAAAAAAGAGCTAATTACTTTGGATATAAATTCAACCATCAATTTGGATATACTACAATTAATATTCTAAAATTTAGATACAAGTTAAATCCCTATTATTTATCTAATAAATATTGATAATTAAATTTAAAACCCAGAAACCCTATTCTAACCCTATTCTAAAATGTATAATTATCATATTTTTAAAAATATTTAAACATACAATTTAAATAAACTATTTAAATCTATATTAACTTATATATTTTAATGTTATCTTCATCCTTAAAAAAAATTAGGTTTAAAACATTTCAAATAGTTTCATTATTCTACATTGTGTTTTTTCTATATATAAATAAACTGTTTAAATATCCATATTAACTTATATATTTTAATGTTATCTTCATAATAAATAAATAAATTCTTAGGTTTAAGACATTTCAAATAGTTTCATTATTCTATATTGTGGCTTTTTCTCAAATATATGTTTGCATGAATTTTGTCTAAAATCCAACAAAGATTTGTAGATTTGTTGGAATTGGAAGTTTAAAGTGTGAAGTCTACACAGTCCAAGTGTACAAAGAGATTTTCTAAGCATGAAATCTATTTATGCATTCAAAACTATATATAGCAAAGAAAAATCTAGCCTCTTGAAGTGCACATATTTTTTCAAGTTTTAACTATCAGAGAGACATGCCAAATTTTTTTATCTTTCACCAACACTGATTATAACCATGAGTTAACAAACGTAAAAGGACATTAAAATAAATTATAATCATATCTATCAAAAGACTTACCTCATGCTAATCTATTAGAACTTATAAATTTCTATACCAAATTCCATTCACTAATAAATTACAACTTATAAATTTCTATACCAAACTCCATCTACTAATAAATTACAATTCATGTCAAAGGATTTTAGCTTGAATGGTTCGGTGAAAAAAATGTTTGCACAATTGTGGTGTGGGTTAAGATCCTTGGAAACATGTTGTAACTCTCTCATTAGTTACACCAATTTTCTGAAGTTACAAATTTTTTCGGTTAAAATAAATAAATAAATTACAACTCATAATTTTCTATTTAATTTAATTTTTCAATAGAATATATTTCACATAAATATCGTGGGTTTTTATAAATTCAGAATTCAAAAACTACCAATTTACTTTGATTACTCAACAAAAATTAATAAAAATAATAACACATTTTTTATTTTTATTATTTTAGTTTGAAATTATTTTTATTTATAGATTACATTACATCATCCGTATCCGTACTATACTTAGCTAAAAAGAATTTATTGACACAATAACCATGTGGTCAAATTAATCGTGTAAACTTCCCATTAAAGAGCGACTCTCTTGGCACGAACAGAAGACTGATTTCTGTCTTTTAAACGCAAAACGACCCGGATTTATGAGGAGAACTATGTACTTGGAATAACCGGAAGAAGGGTTTCACCTTAATTGAATCATGGGGAAAACCTCCAAGGAACCTTGGTATTTGCCCATGTTCATATAATGCAAAAATGTTTTAAGCGAATACATCAAATCATCAAAAACAGCAATAAACTTTAATTATTGTTCTAGAACACTGTCACTTTCAAAACAAAACAATTTTTAATTTCGTGTTAGATAAGGCAAACGTGTTTTAACGGAATACATTAAATTATCAGGAACTTGTCATTTTTAAGACAAACTTTAATTATTGCGTCAAATACGTTTGAATGGATAACTGTCACATTCAAAACAAATTTTATTCTTTGTGTAAAGACATTTGAATTGAATTGTAATGTCCCAATTTAAAAGGCAAAAAAGTAAAATTACATCATTTTATAATCATAATCTTATAATTTCAAATTTTAATGAACATAAATTTAAAAAGTATAAGAATGGTGATTGGATAATAGTTTTTGAGGAAGTAAACTAATGACGGTGAAGGCAATTGAGTAGTTTCTCAATTATCAAAATGTAGATTCAGTTTTAGCTGGTTTATTTTTGAGCAATTGTTTGAAAAGATTATAAAATTAGCTAATGTTATTTTTGAGCAATTGTATGAAAAAATTGACAAAATTACTACATATCATTTATTAATTGTAATTGGTCATGTACTTAATTATAAAAAGAAAAGAAATTTCTAAAGTCAAAACATTAACCAAGAAATCTAGATCATAGGATGTTAATAGAGTTGGATCGTGTGTGTTGAAATATGGCAACCAGAGTATTCCAATTTAATTTGTCTTTGAATTAAATTGTCAATTAAAATGGAATTTAGTCTTAACAACTATTCGGAAATAATTAATTAATTTATTTTAAATTAATTAGTTGGAGAAATTCAAGTTAGAAGTCTTTCTAAAGTCATGCAAGAGTTATCTTTAAATTAAGGAAATAATTCGTACCGCTTCTATGGATGTTTTCGTTGGTCTTTTCTGCAAGCAGATGCGGATGATTGAGGCAATGTTCTTCCTCTGTTTCTCGTCTGATTCGGGTGGAAAGTTTGAGAGGGTGGGGAATGAGCGGCTTCTTTTGCTGCTCTCTTCCTCATTTCGTGCCTCTCCTTATGTATTGGGCGGTCAGATTTTGTGTTATCTTCCGATGCTTGTCTGCTTGGTTCCTTGGTGCCTTTTCTGCACCTTATAGATGGGTTTCCCTCGTTGCCTTTCGGGGCTTTATTTGGAATCTGTTTAAGCAGATTTGTATGTGGCTCGGTCCACGTTTCTGCATATGCTTCTTGCATTTGCATTATGTAATCTTTTTTATATGAATATATTATGCTTTTTCTTCTGAAAAAAAAGAAGAAGAAGAAGATTGAGTTATATTTGAGTTGCAATTAGTTAACTCAATTTACTGAGTTAAGTCTAGTGAAATTAGTTCCAAACTATTTGAGGAACTAATAGTGAGTTAACAGTTAGTTGATGCATTAATGCACTCAACTAGTGCTACTCCAGTTCAGTGAAGATCCCTTCATCAGAAACTCATGCATGTCTATTCTGAGAAAGACCCGGTTGATATTAATGTTCAAGGACAATGTACTATCAGTTGCATGTGTTTTCTCATGGAGAAAACTCATGCATGCAATCAAGGAGTTATCCTTGAGGATTGCATAGCTTTGGAATATTAGTTTTCCACTTGGTAATAGGCAAATCATTAAGAAGGAACAATGCAAGGAAATAGGAGCTTGGAGGGCAGAGAGGAAGGCTGGAGAGAAGCCAAGATTGCCTGTGAGCATCTGTAAGAATTGTACTAAGAGTTGGCTAGCTGTGAGAGTTAAGGCTCTATATAATTCCTATGTATTCCCACCATGTATGATAATACAATAGTGTGGGGTTTTTAGTTGAGGATTTCCCTAAAGTATTTTCATGTGCATTGTGCCATTGATTCTTCTTCTTTTGGTTATATTGTTCAGCTCGATCTTTAAGCTTTCGCAAATTGATAGTACAAGTAGGTTATGGATAAAATGTGAACAGAATTGAAAAAGAAGGAGATGTAGCTCACAGGTGAGGCCTACACCTGGAGACTACACTCAAAACAGAGAGATCACTCTCGTACACTCTATTATTCATCAATGAAAGATTACATCATTAAATACAATACTAGGAATTAGGAAGTTGCAACCAAACCCCTAAACTCTAGGAACTAATCCTAAACTAGGGAGATACGTTACAACTATGTAACCATTTTCTCCATTAATACAAAATAATATTAATTATTTTCAACTCCCCCCCTTAATGGAGAAAGGGTTCTCCTGGACTCCTAGCATCCTTCTAAACAATTCAAACTTCACACGTGCAAGTGGCTTTGTAAAAATATCAGCCATATTGTCACAAGTTTTACAATATTCAACAGTAATTTCTTTTGACTGTATCTTCTCTCTGACAAAATGGAACTGAGTGTCTATATGTTTGGTGTTTTTGTGAAACACTGGATTGTATGCCAATTTAATGGTGCTTTGGTTGTCGCTTTTGATGGAAGTGGAATTCTTTTGTTCTTTTCCTGCATCATTGAGAAGCCTTCTCAACCAGATCGCTTCACATGTCGCTGCACACAATGCTTGATACTCAGCTTCACACGATGACAAGGCTATAGTACTCTGCTTCTTGCTGCTCCATGCTATGACCCCGGATCCTATGCTGAATGCATAACCTGTGATGGATCTTCGATCATCCAAGTTACCTGCCCAATCTGAATCTGAAAAACCTGCTAGAATAACATCAGATGCGTCAGTGTATAAAATGCCATAATTAACAGTACCACAAAGATACCTCAACACACTTTTCGCTGCTACCCAGTGACTTTCAAGTGGTTTTGACATGAATTGGCTCAACACACTAACAGAGTATGCTAAGTCAGGTCTAGTTGTTGTAAGATATATCAAGCTGCCAACCAGTTATCTATACATTGTAGCATCAACTTCTTTAGTGCCATCGTCACTGCTCAACTTCAGATTCTGCTGCAAAGGTGTTGTTGTTGATCTACACTGATCCATACCAAACTTTTCTAACAGATTTCTGGCATACTTCCCTTGGGTAAGAAAAGTTTGCCCAGTATCTCTGCATACTTCTAATCCCATACAGTAATGAAGTCTTCTAAGATCTTTCATCTCAAAAACTTGTGCCATAAGCCTTTTGATTCCTCTGATTAAATCATCTGCATCACCTGTTATAATCATGTCATCTACATACAAAGAAATCAGAATAATCTGCCCCTGCTTATTGTACTTGGTATACAAATTTGGGTCATTCAAACTTCTATGGAAGCCATACTCTAAAAAGAAAGAATCAACATTTTCGTACCAAGACCTGGGTGCTTGCTTTAAACCATATAAAGCCTTTTTCAATCTGCAAACAAGGTGTTCCTGCCCCTGTTTTACAAACCCTTCTAGCTGTACTAAGTAAATTTCCTCTTTTAATTCACCATTTAAAAATGCAGATTTGACATCAAGCTGGTGTAGCTCCCAATTATATTTAGTAGCTAAAGCAATAAGCATTCTGATTGTATTTAACTTTACTACAGGTGCAAAAGTATCATCAAAATCTATACCTTCCTGCTGTGAATATCCTTTTGCAACCAACCTAGCTTTTAATTTCTCTATACTCCCATTTGCATTCATTTTTGGTTTAAAGAGCCATTTACATCCTATGGTTGTTTTATTCTTAGGCAGTTCAACTAAATCCCAAGTGTCATTTCTAAGAATTGATTCCATCTCTTCATTCATTGCATCTCTCCACTCCTTAAATTGACTAGCTTCTTTGTAATTAGTGGGCTCTACAATGTTCAAAACATTTGACATCAAAGCATAGTCTCTCAATTTTAATGGTAATTGAGTCTTCCTACTAGATCTCCTTGGTAGGGGACTTACCTCAAATTTGTCAGCTCTGAATGGGCTTGCTTTATCACCTTTTTCCTATTCTTCTTTCTGCTCTTGCTCTCTTTCGTCCTCGCCACTTTCATCCATCAACAATGGAATGTGCCAATCATCACCAATGTCATCTTTCCCTTCCTGTACCTGTTCATGAAACACTACATCCGTTCTTGCAAATATCTTATGAGTCTTAGGATTGAACAATTTTTATGCTTTAAATTATGTGCCATAACCAACAAAGATGCATTTCATAGCTTTAGGATCTAATTTCTTCCTATCAGCTTTGGGTATATGGGCAAAGCTTTTGACCTAAATAATCTTAAATGATTTACTGCTGGTTTGAATCCATATAGAGCTTCAAAATGGGTTTTGAAGCTAAGATACCTGGTAGGACTTATGTTCTTCAAATATACAACAGTGTTAATAGCCTCTGCCAAAAAGCTTTTAGATAGATCCTTACCTTGTAACATGCTCCTTGTGCACTCCACTAAGGTTTTGTTTTTGTGTTCTGCGACTCCATTCTGCTGTGGTGTGTGTGGCACTGTAAACTGCTGAACAATCCCGTGAGATTTGCAGAATTTCATGAATTCCCCTAACTTGTATTCTCCCCCTTGATCAGAACGGAGAATTTTTATACTCTTACCAAACTTTTTTTCCACCAAGGTTTTAAATTCTCTAAAGCACTAGAAAGTTTGACTTTTCTTACTCAGAAAATAAACCCATGAATATCTAGTGCAGTCATCAGTAAATAACAAAAAATAATATGCTCCACCTAGCGACCTTGTCTGCATAGGTCCGCATATATCAGTGTGCACTAGTTCTAAAATATCTATTTCCTTCCTCCTATCATGCACAAGAAACTGTTCTCTATGCATTTTACCTAAGGCACATCCATCACAATTTAACTGAATATTACAAAATATAGGGAGCCCCTCAACCATACCTTTTCTCTACAATAGCATGAGGTCCTCCAAATTCAAGTGACCGAATCTCTGATGCCAGAGTTGTTCGGTTGTCGATCCTCTTGCAACCATGGCTAGCTTTGATATACTCTTTACATCTAGTCTGTATAGGCTTCCAACACGCACGCATGTTGCAACTATTTCTTTCTTGCAATCCTTTATCACACAGTGAGTCTTGAAGAACTCGACTTGCATATCTTGATCAGTTATCATGGATACAAATATCAGATTTTTCTTAATTCCAGGTACATATAAAACATTCTGAAGATGACTAATTTTTCCATTTGGTAACTTGACTGGAATAACCCCATAACCTTTAATCTCGTATCCACTATCATCACCTAAATAGATTTTTGATCCATATGTACTTTCCTCAAGACTATCAAAAAATTCCTTTTTACCTGTCATGTGAGAGGATGCTCCGGAATCAACATACCATATATCGTCCTCATCAGATGCTGAAAGGGCATGGTCGACTATGAACAGTCGAAATTCATGACTGAAATCTTTATCTTCTTCAACATCTTCTTCAATAAAGTATCCTCTGTGCTTTGCCTGCTTCCTCTTTGCATCATCAGCCTGCTTCTTAAAGAATACACTCTGTATATGGCCGTTCTTTCCACAATAATAACATTTCCTTACAGAATTATTTGCAATCATACCTTTATGTGGACGTTTCTGTGATTTTCCTCCTTTCTGCTGTGATAGCTGCTGTGGTTGCTTCCCTCTCAATGGTGGTCATTTCGCCATCAACGCAAGATCATCACTCTGGGGGTTCAAGTTCTGCCGCCGCTCCTCCTCTTGCAGCAAGATCCCTGTCAGATCATCAAATGTGGGCGATTTCTCCCTTGTCGCCAATCCAGTGATGAACATTTGAAATTCATCTCGCATCCTGTTCAGTGTGATTGAGACAAGATCAGAGTCAGACACCGCCTCTCCGATGTTCCCCAATGCATCTTTTACACCTTTGATTCGCGCAACAAATGCAAAAACAGACTCATTTTCTTTCATCTTCATCGAAAATAGCTTGCTTTTAAGTGCCATAACTCGGCTTGTGTTCTGGGTCTGATACAGACTTTTGATGGTCGTCCAGATCTCCGCGGACATTTTACAGTCTCTGATGTGTGGGATAACGATGTCCTTCACAGACATTTTCAGCAAAACTTTCGCCTTGTTCTCTCGTTTATCCCAGTCTTTCTCCTGCGCCCCCGCATTCACCCTCTGCTCATCACCTGTAACTATGGACCAAGCATTCGCACCCTCAAGCAAGGTCTGGATCTTAAACTTCCAATTCGTGAAGTTAGATCCATCGAGTTTGCTAGACTCGTGGAGGTAAGATTCCATCGTATTACTCATTCTGATCAGGACTACAAAAAATGAATCTACCCAACAGTAACAAAAAATTGATACCTTTCAAATCGATTTGTCACTGATTCAGATCTGCCAATATCTGATAACTCAGCAAAATCGGTCATGCTCCGATGAGCAAATCCACTATTTTTCAATACAGCCAAATAATCGATCTGATCAAAACTGATCCGATTTGCCTCTTCCGGATAGATCTGCAACTTCTCTGATCTGCTCCCTTTGCAAATCGCCAAACGAAGATGAGGCTTCCCGCAGATCTCCTTGAAGGTGGATTGGCGCGTCCCCGAGTGTATTGGCGCGTTCTCGAGCGAAAAATCCACGCCAAGAAAAAATCGCTTAGAGTAAAATTTGCTGGCGCGATTTTTCCATGATTTTCCGCGCCAATCGGGTATTTTGGCGCTCTGGCGCAATTAATAGCCCGACAGTCGTGCCAATTTCCCTTCCTGGCGCTACTGTCAGCGCGAAAAACGCGCCAATCCCTTTCTATTCAGAAAAAACATCCAGTCCGAGCCAGGTGTTCTGCAATCCACCTGCTCAATTGAGCACAAAGCTCCTTGTGTACATGCGGCCACAGAGGCACCTCACACCACACAGGAAATTCTGCCACAAGGGCAAGCTGGCCACAAAGGCACTTCAGTCACAAGAGGTGATACAAGATCAGGCTCACCCAATCTGAGCTCTGATACCAAGATAAAATGTGAACAAAATTGAAAAAGAAGGAGATGTAGCTCACAGGTGAGGCCTGCACCTGGAGACTACACTCAAAACAGAGAGATCACTCTCGTACACTCTATTATTCATCAATGAAAGATTACATCATTAAATACAATACTAGAAATTAGGAAGTTGCAACCAAACCCCTAAACTCTAGGAACTAATCCTAAACTAGGGAGATACGTTACAACTATGTAACCATTTTCTCCATTAATACAAAATAATATTAATTATTTTCAATTGTTATAGTATTCTGCTTTGATTTATATTGCATTATCGAGTTAACCTACCATCAAATTTTCTACATGGTATTGGAGCTATGAACAGTATATTGGGAAGCGAATTCAAAGTTTGAAGTTCAGGGTTGTAGGTGCAAATTGAATTCATATCATACTTCAAGGTTGGCCAATGGCATTCTATGGATTGAGACTTGAGTATGCCTTGGAAGGTAGCTCAAATTACATAGCATGGAAAGATAGAATGGAGCCTTTATTATAAGACAATGGCTTGAAGGAATTCATTGATTAAGAAATCCCAAAGCCAACTTCAACTAATGCACAAGAGTTAGTTGAGTGGAAGAAGTGTGTGGCCAAGGCGAGAGAGATCATCATTGAGGGGGTTCGAGACCATATTGTCTCGAGTCTCCATGGGAAGGATACTCCATTTTCAATGTGGAAGACATTGAAAGACCTCTACCAGAACAATAGTGACCAAAGGAAATTAGCGCTCAAAGATAAGCTTTGAAGAATCAAAATGGAGAAGGCGATACTATTTCCACATATCTGAACAAGCTCACCACCTGTAGAGATGAGCTTGACAGTGTGGGAATAACTATTGCCGATGAATATATGCTGAACTTCGCTCTCCTTGGCCTTCCAAAGAGTTGGAATAACTACTAGGACTTTGTGAATGGAAGGGAGAAACTGCCAGATTGGGAACGACTGTGGTCGGATCTTATGTAGAAGGAGATCAGGAGCAGCACACGAGATGCTTCTTCATCCAAGAATGATGATGAAGAAAATCTGGCCGTAGTAAGTAAAGCAAGGAAAGGGAAGGGGAAGGCCTCCCATTTCAAATTGACTTCTTCTCATGAAGGGAAGAAGGGTGACATGCCTAAAGTAAGATGCTTTAATTGTCACAAGATGGGACATTATGAGACTAATTGCCCATCAAAGAAGTCCAAGAAGGGATCCTCGGAAGGATCGGAAGGTGAGGCATTAACCTCTCAGTTAGAAATGGATTTTACCCTCATCGCATGCATGGTGTCATCGATGATGGGTTGTGTCTAGTATCTTGACAATGGAGCCTCATTCCACATGACTGGTGATAAAAATTTATTCAGTGCCTTGGAGGAGAAAGACCTCAATATGCGCATAGAGATGGGTGACGACGGAAGGTATAGTGTTTTAGGAGTGGGCACAATTGCTTTTTAAAGGGAGCATAGAGCTCCTCTCAGCTTGAGAGATGTGATATATGTGCATGGGTTGAAGAAGAACTTGGTATCGGTCCTGATGTTGGAGGAAAAAGGCTATGATGTTGTCTTCAATAAAGGAAAGGCGTTTCTAAGACACATAGCCATGGGTCAGACCAAGAGGATAGGGATTCGGGTGAAGAATCTCTATAAGCTAGAGGTAGATGATTGTGCAGCATTGAGTATGAAAGTAGAATTGGTGCAAAGCCAAGACATTGGCGAGTTGTGGCACAGGAAGTTGGGCCATTTGCATCATGGGGCCTTGAAGATAATGCAACTGATATCTACAGGACTTCCCAAAGGTAAACTTCAGCAAGTTGACACATGTAAAGGTTTTACCTTGGGAAAGTACACCAAGTCTTCCTTTACTAATTGAAATAGTCGAGCAGAGGTTATCTTAGAGCGAGTTCATACTGATTTGTGTGGACCATTCTCGATGACATCCACAGCGAAGCAAAGGTATTATGTGATTTTCATTGATGACTATTCTTGTAAATGCTAGATTTATTTCATGCAGAAGAAGGACCAAACCTTCACAAAGTTTTGTGAGTTCAAAGCTTTAGTCAAGAAAGAGTCAGGGAAGAAGATAAAGGCCTTGAGAAGTGACAACGGTGGAGAATATGTCTCTCAAGCGTTCAAGGACTTCTGTGCAGCAGAAGGAATTAAACGAGAGTTGACGACACCTCATAACCCACAGCAGAATGGGGTGGCCGAGAGGAAGAACAAAACTATTGTAGGGGTAGCACTGGCAACGCTGCATGACCAAGGCCTACCACTTCACTTGTAGCTTGAGGCATGCAACACAGCGGTCTATTTGCAGAATAAAATCCCGCATCGCATACTTGGGATGAAGACACCAGAGGAAGATCTCTTCGATAAGAGACTAGATGTGGGTCACTTCAGGATCTTTGGCTCATTTGTATATTTCCATGTGACAAAGGATGCACAGAAGAAGCTTGAGCCGACAACAAAGTTGGGGATATTTGTGGGGTACACTGATACACCTCAAAACTAGCGGGTGTACTTGCCTACTAGTCGGAGGACAGTGGTTCGCAGAGATCTCAAGTTTGATAACCAGAAGGCCATGTGATTTTCCCTTGAGAGGGAGCTCCAACTACAGGCTGTGGAGGAACTGTTGGTTCCCAAGGAGGAGGAGCCTCAGACTGATGCGGAGCAGCTGCATGCAGAGGTTCCAGGAGTGGAGACATCCACTCAAGCAGAGTCTTTCAGAGATGGACGGAAGCACACAAAAGAAGCTGACAGATTGCTGGAGGATGTGAGAGAGACTGTGGGAGCACCATCTTCTCAGCGCAGACAAAGGAGGTTACCTAAGAGGTACACTGGATACATGGACCTTGCTGGGGAATGTGTTGAGACCGAGCCACCTTCCTTTGAGGAAGTAGTGCAGCAGTCAATTTGGGTTGATGCTATGGTTGAGGAGTATGACTCCATAGTTCGTAATAGTGTTTGGGACGTGGTTTCGAGACCGGAGAACAAGTCATTTGTGAGTTCATGTTGGCTTTACAAGGTAAAACAAGCTGCTGATGGTAGTGTGGAGAAGCATAAGGCAATATTTGTTTCCCGTGGCTTTTCATAGGTCAAGGGGATCGACTATGATGAGACTTTTTCTCCTGTCGCAAGGTAATCATCTATCAAATCTATGTTGGCACTGTCAGCACAGATGGGTTGGAAGATCTATCAGATGGATGTGAAGACTGCATTCCTAAATGGCCAGATTGAGGAAGAGGTGTACATAGAGCAGCCCAAAGGTTTTGAGACCTTTGATCGTGAGTCACATGTGTGCCGACTCAAGAGAGCATTGTACGAGGTGAAGCAAGCACCTCGTGCTTGGTACACTAGGATAGACAACTACTTCACCGGGTTGGGCTTCACAAAGAGTGAAGCGGATGCGAACTTGTACCACATTGTGGTGAAAGGTAAGCTATTGATCATCGTACTTTATGTTGATGATCTCATATTGACTAGTGATGATCAGTTGATCGTCTCTTGCAAGGAGGTCCTTGTAAGATAATTCGAGATGAAAGACATGGGTCTCATGCATTACTTCCTTACCATGGAAGTGTGGAAGAAGGATGGGGAGTTGTTTGTGTCTCAGGGCAAGTATGCCAACGAGACACTCAAGAGATTCCACATGGAGAAGTGCAAGCCCATGCAGACTCCTCTAGCAGGTAACTGGAGGAAGGAGGTTGCTACTTCAAGAGAAGTGGTAGAGGCTACTTTTTACAGGCAGCTTGTGGGTTCACTGATGTACTTAGTGAACACATGACCAGATTTGTGTTATGTAGTGAACCAGCTGAGTCAAGCGATGGTTCAACCTACCAAGATGTTTTGGAAGGTGACAAAGCATGTATTGAGATACCTCAGAGGCACATCTCAATATGGATTATGGTATAGACGGATAGAGGGAGTGAAGCTATAGGGCTTCAATGATGCATATTGGGCTGGGAGTCCATCAAATTGGAAGATCACATCAGGAGGGATTTTCAACCTTGGGTCAGTGACAATTTCTTAGTACAGCAGGGAACAGAGGTTGGTTGCACTCAGCTTGGCAGAGGCAAAATACATGGTTGCAAGTCAGGCAGCATGTGAGGCCATTTGGATGCAAAAAATCCTAGTTGGTTTGTTTGATCAGAGGATGGATCCAACTATGATCTATTGTGATAATCAGAGTTGTATTAAATTCTCTGAGAATCTAGTATTTCATGATAGGTCCAAGCACATCGACATCCGTATCATCATCTCAGAGACTGTGTAGCGAGGAGGATCATGTTTTTACACCATGGAGATTTATTTTCACTTTATAACAGAGATTTTTAATTGGTAAATAAATTTTGTTGGTTCCAAATGTGTTGGTCAAAAATTTCTCTTATATGATTTCCATTGAAAGACTTTTAATTGGTAAATAAATTTTGTTGGTTCCAAATGTGTTGGCTAAAAATTTCTCTTATATGATTTTTACAAAAAGACTCTTTATTCTGACTTATCAATACCACATCTTCGAGAAACCATAACTCATTTTATATAATACTTGTTGATATGACATATTTTTAATGAATCAATTTAATTAAAAAATAAAAAAGAGCTAATTACTTTGGATATAAATTCAACCATCAATTTGTATATACTACTAGAAATATTCTAAAATTTAGATAGAAGTTAAATCCCTATTATTTATCTAATAATTATTGATAATTAAATTTAAAATCTAGAAACCCTATTCTAAAATGTATAATTATTATATTTTTAAAAATATTTAAATATACAATTTAAATAAACTATTTAAATATCTATATTAACTTATATATTTTAATGTTATCTTCATCATAAAAAAAAATGGGTTTAGAACATTTCAAATAGTTTCATTATTCTACATTGTGTTTTTTCTAGATATAAATAAACTATTTAAATATCCCTATTAACTTATATAAATAAATAAATTCTTAGGTTTAAAACATTTCAAATAGTTTCACTATTCTACATTGTGGCTTTTTCTCAAATATATGTTTGCATGAATTTTGTCTAAATCCAACAAAGATTTGTAGATTTGTTGGAATTGGAAGTTTAAAGTGTGAAGTCTACATAGTCCAAGTGTACAAAGAGATTTTCTAGGCGTGAAATCTATTTATGCATTCAAAACTATATATAGTAAAGAAAAATCTAGCCTATTGAAGTGCAAATATTTTTTCAAGTTTTAGCTATCAAAGAGACATGCCAAAATATTTGATCTTTCACCAATACTAATTATAACCATGAGTTAACAAACCTAAAAGGACATTAAATAAATTATAATCATATCTTAATAAAAATAACTTACTTCATGCTAATTTATTAAAACTTATCAATTTCTATACCAAATTCACTCACTAATAAATTTCAACTTATAAATTTCTATGCCAAACTTCATCTACTAATAAATTATAATTCATGTCAAAGGATTTTAGCTTGAATGGTTTGGTGAAAAATTTGTTTGACCAGTTATAGTGTGGGTTAAGGTCTTTGGAAACATGTTGTAACTATCTTATTAGTTATACAAATTTTCTGAAGTTATAATTTTTTCAAGTTAAGATAAATAAATAAATTACAATTTATAATTTTCTATTTAATTTCTCTTTAAATAAGCTATATTCCACATGAATATCATGAGTTTTCATCAACTTAAAACTCAAAAGCCACTAATTTATTTTAATTACTCAACAAAAATTAATAAAAATAATAATATATTTTTTATTTTTATTATTTTAATTTGAAATTATTTTTATTATTATAATTTATAGATTACATTACATTAATTTATAGTATTCTGCTTTGATTTATATTGCATTATCGGGTTAACTTACCATCAAATTTTCTACATAGTATTGGAGCTGTGAACAATATATTGGGAAGAGAATTCGAAGTTTGAAGTTCGGGGTTACAGGTGAAAATTGAATTCATATCATACTTCAAGGTTGGCCAATGGTGTTCTATGGATTGAGACTTGAGTATGCCTTGGAAGGTAGCTCGAATTACATAACATGGAAACATATAATGGAGCCTGTATTAGAAGACAATGGCTTGAAGGAATTCATTGATCAAGAAATCTCGAAGTTAGCTTCAACTAATGCACAAGAGTTGGCTGAGTGGAAGAAGTGTGTGGCCAAGGCGAGACAGATCATCTTTGAGGGAGTTCGAGACCATATTGTCTCGAGTCTCCATGGAAAGGATACTCCAGTTTCAATGTGAAAGACATTGAAGGACCTCTACCAAAACAGTAGTGACCAGAAGAAATTGGCGCTCAAGGATAAGCTTCGAAGAATCAAAATGGAGAAGGTCGATATTATTTCCACATACCTGAACAAGCTCACCACCTGTAGAGATGAGCTTGGCAGTGTGGGAATAACTACCGCCGATGATGATATGGTGAACCTCGCTCTCCTTGGCCTTCCAAAGAGTTGGAATAGATACCAAGACTTTGTGAATGGAAGGGATAAATTGCCGGATTAGGAACGAATGTGGTCGGATCTTATGCAGGAGGAGCACACGAGATGGTTCTTCATCCAAGAATGATGATGAAGAAATTTTGGCCTTAGCAAGTAAGGAAAGGAAAGAGAAGGGGAAGGCTTCCTATTTCAAATCGAATTCTTCTCATGAAGGGAAGAAGGGTGACATGTCTAAAGTAAGATGCTTTAATTGTCACAAGATGGGACATTATGCGACTAATTTCCCTTCGAAGAAGTCCAAGAAGGGATCCTCGGAAGGATCGGAAGGTGAGGCAATAGCCTCTCAGTTAGAAATGGATTTTACCCTCATTGCATGCATGGTGTCATCGATGATGGGTTGTGTCTGGTATCTTGACAGTGGATCCTCATTCCACATGACTAGTGATAAAAATTTATTCAATGCCTTGGAGAAGAAAGACCTCAAGATGCGCATAGAGATGGGTGACGACGGAAGGTATAGTGTTTCAGTAGTGGGCACGATTGCATTTCAAAGGGAGCATGGAGCTCCTCTCACCTTGAGAGATGTGATGTATGTTCCTGGATTGAAGAAGAACTTGGTATCGGTCGCAATGTTGGAGGACAAAGGCTACGATGTTGTCTTCAATAAAGGAAAGGTGTTCCTAAGACACATAGCCACGGGTCAGACCAAGAGGATAGGGACTCAGGTGAAGAATTTCTATAAACTAGAGGTAGATGATTGTGCAACATTGAGTACGAAAGTAGAATTGGTGCAAAGCCAAGACATTGGCGAGTTGTGGCACAGGTAGTGTGGCCATTTACATCATGGGGCATTGAAAATAATGCCGTAGATATCTACAGGACTTCCCAAAGGTAAACTTGAGCAAGTTGACACATGCAAAGGTTGTACCTTGGGAAAGTACACCAAGTCTTCCTTTAATGATTGAGATAGTCAAGCAGAGGCTATCTTAGAGCGAGTTCATATTGATTTGTGTGGACCATTCTCGACGGCATCCACAACGAAGCAAAGGTATTATGTGATTTTCATTGATGACTATTCTCGTAAATGCTAGATTTATTTCATGCAGAAGAAGGACCAAACCTTCACAAAGTTTTGTGAGTTCAAAGCTTTGGTCGAGAAAGAGTTAGGGAAGAAGATAAAGGCCTTGAGAAGCGATAACGGTGGAGAATATGTCTCTCAAGAGTTCAAGGACTTCTGTGCAGTGGGAGGAATTAAATGAGAGTTGATGGAACCTCATAACGCACAACAGAATGGGGTGGCTGAAAGGAAGAACAAAACTATTGTAGGGACTACAGCATGGGCAACACTGCATGACCAAGGCCTACCACTTCACTTATGGGTCGAGGCATGCAACAAAGCGGTCTATTTGCATAATAGAAGCCTACATCACATACTTGGGATGAATACACCAGAGGAAGCTTTCTCCGGTAAGAGACCAGATGTGGGTCACTTCAGAATCTTTGGCTCATCAGTATATTGCCATGTAACGAAGGATGCATGGAAGAAGTTTGAGCTGATAGCAGAGTTGGGGATATTTATGGGGTACATTGATACACCTCACAACTATCGAGTGTACTTGCCTACTAGTCGGAGGACAGTGGTTCACAGAGATCTCAAGTTTGATGAGTAGAAGGCCATGCAAGTTTCCCTTGAGAGGGAGCTCCAACTACAGGATGTGGAGGAACTATTGATTCCTAAGGAAGAGGAGCCTCAGACTGATGTGGAGCAGCCGCATGCAGAGGTTCTAGGAGTGGAGACATCCACTCAAGCAGAGTCTTCCAGAGATGGATGGAAGCGCACAAAAGAAGCTGACAGATTGTTGGAGGATGCGAGAGAGAATGTGGGAGCACCATATTCTCAGTGCAGACAGAGGTGGTCGCCTGAGAGGTACACTGGATACATGGCCCTTGTTGGGAATGTGTTGAGACAGAGCCATCTTCCTTTGAGGAAGCAGTGCAGCAGTCGATTTGGGTTGATGCTATGGTGGAGGAGTATGACTCCATAGTTCATAACAGTGTTTGGGACGTGGTTTCGAGACTCGAGAACAAGTTAGTTGTGAGTTCCCGTTGGCTTTACAAGGTAAAGCATGCTGCTGATGGTAGTGTGGAGAAGCATAAGGCAAGATTTGTTTCCCGTGGCTTTTCACAAGTCGAGGGGATTGACTATGATGAGACTTTTGATCCTATCGCAAGGTACCCATCTATCAAATCTATGTTGGCACTATCAGCACAAATGGGTTGGAAGATCCATCAAATGGATGTGAAGACAGCATTACTCAATGGCCAGATTGAGGAAGAGGTGTACATAGAGCAGCCAAAAGGTTTTGAGACCTTCAATCGTGAGTCGCATGTGTGCCAACTCAAGAGAGCGTTGTATGGGCTGAAGCAAGCACCTCGTGCTTGGTACACCAGGATAGACAACTACTTCACCAGGTTGGGCTTCACAAACGGTGAAGCGAATGCGAACTTGTACCACATCGTGGTGAAAGGTACGTTGTTGATCATCGTACTTTATGTTGATGATCTCATATTGACTGGTGATGATTAGTTGATCGTGTCTTGAAAGGAGGACCTTACAAGATAATTCGATATGAAAGACATGAGTCTCATGCATTACTTCCTTGGCATGGAAGTGTGGCAGAATGATGGGGAGTTGTTTGTGTCTCAGGGCAAGTATGCCAACGAGATACTCAGGAGATTCCACATGGAGAAGTGCAAGCCCATGCAGACTCCTCTAGCAGGTAACTGGAGGAAGGAGGTTGCTACCTCAAGAGAAGTGGTAGAGGCTACTATGTACAGGCAGCTTCTAGGTTCACTGATGTACTTAGTGAACACACGACCAAATTTGTGATATGCGGTGAACCAGTTGAGTCAAGTGATGGTTCAGCCTACCAAGATGTTTTGGAAGGCGACAAAGTATGTATTGAGATACCTTAGAGGCACATCTCAATATGGATTATGGTACAGATGGATAGAGGGAGTGAAGCTTCAGGGCTTCACCGATGCAGATTGGGCAGGAAGTCCATCAGTTTGGAAGATCACATCAGGAGGGATTTTCAACCTTGGGTCAGCGATAGTTTCTTGGTACAACAGGAAACAAAGGTCGGTTTCACTCAGCTCGGCAGAGGCAGAATACATGGCTGCAAGTCAGGCAACATGTGAGGCCATCTGGATGCAAAAAATCCTAGTTAGGTTGTTTGATTAAAGTATGAATCCAACTGTGATCTATTGTGATAATCAGAGTTGTATCAAACTCTCTGAGATTCCAGTATTTCATGATAGGTCCAAGCACATTGACATGCGGTATCATCATCTCAGAGACTTTGTAGTGAGGAGGATCATGTTGCTGCAATATATTTCGACAGAGGAGAAAGATGCTAACATTTTGACAAAGGCATTGTGAAAGTGTAAATTCGAGTTCCATAGAGACAGGATCGGGGTGGCAGATAATCCCTTTCCTGTTGAGAGGGAGTGTTGAAATATGGCAACAAGAATATTCCAATTTAATTTGTCTTGAATTAAATTGTGAATTAAAATCGAATTTAGTCTCAACAACTACTTGGAAATTATTAATTAATTTATTTTAAATTAATTAGTTGGAGAAATTCAAGTTAGAAGTCTTTCTGAAGTCATGCAAGAGTTATCCCTTAAATTAAGGAGATAAGATTGAGTTATATTTGAGTTGTAATTAGTTAACTCGGTTTACTAAGTTAAGTCCAGTTAAATTAGTTCCAAATTGTTTGAGGAACTAATAGTGCGTTAACAGTCAGTTGATGCATTAATGCACTCAACTAGTGCTACTCTAGTTAACTGAAGATTCCCTCATTAGAAACTCATGCCTGTCTATTCTGAGAAAGACCCAGTTGAGATTAATGTTCAAGAACAGTGTACTATCAGTTGCATGTGTTTTCTCATGGAGAAAACTCATGCATGCAGTCAAGGATTTATCCTTGAGGATTGCACAGTTTTGGAAGATTGGTTTCCACTTGGTAATAGGCAAATCATCCAGAAGGAACAACGAAGGAAATAGGAGCTTGGAGGGTAGAGAGGAAGGCTGGAGAGAAGCCAAGATTGCCTGTAAGAATCTGTGACGATTGTACTGAGAGCTGGCTAGCTGTGAGAGCTAAGGCTTTGTATAATTCCTATGTATTTCCACCACATATGATAACACAATAGTGTGGGGTTTTTAGCTGAGGCTTTCCCCAAAGTATTTTCATGTGTATTGTGCCATTGATTCTCCTTCTTCTGGTTATATTGTTTAGCTCGATATTTCAGCTTCCGCAAATTGATAGTAGAAGTAGGTTGTAGTATTCTGCTTTGATTTATATTGCATTATCGGGTTAACCTACCATCAAATTTTCTACAATGTGCACTTGATCTTGTTGGAAGCTTGAGACCACATTGAAGATGGTCTTTGATATTTGCAAAATAGGCTGACCAGGCAGAATTATTGGTGGGATTCACGAGGGCTTCACTCAATGAACCTATGACATATCATGTGTTCGTGGCATACTAAACAATACCCCTAATTTGGCTACATATTGGAAAATACATCTAAAAATCACATTATTTAACCCCCTACCAATACAAACCCAACATATCTTTCCAATTTAAAAAACCCCTACTTTCACTAGATATTGTAGGTATCTATTGACAGTGTTGGATATATGTCAACCAAGGGGTCTTCCTGATGTGAAGTCCCAATTAGACCTCACGTTGTTGGAAATAGTAGCCCCATTTGGAGTATCGGCCCGACTACTATGTATTGTTGTAGATTTTCCTTCGCTACAAAGTTCAACACGAGAAAGTAATACACAAGTATCTTTGGATCAACAATTGAGTATGCCTTGTGAAATGTTCAGCTACGGAAATTATCAAGGTCCTTATACTGAAAGGAGAGAGAAAAGTGGGCCCTTTAAAGGCAAGTAATAATACTAATCTAGAAAAGACACACAAGCACATACATACGAATGAATCGATGATTAACCAGTGAAATAGTTCGCAAGAAAGCAACAATTGTTAAAGAAAATACAACACTCTTTTAACAAGATAAGTACCAAAGCCATCGAAAATAGTTCAATTTCCCTAGTACGTATGAGAAACAACATACATCGCAAACATTCAAAGAATAGTCTTACAATATTCATGACATATGCATGAAAGTGTGTTGGCTTAACAAGCTTCTGAATTAAGTAAAAGTTCCAAGATACATCGAGACAAAAAACACCACTAGCCCCAATAGTGGAGCATTAGAGCAATCACTTGCTCCTAAAAAAAATATCTTCATTTCTAATGCTTGGTAGGAGGAGCCAAGGTGAAAATTACTTTGCATATACAATGAGGGTGTATATATAATCAATGGAGTGATCATTCACCTCCCATGTAACTCTTAGACTACCCTCATGACTGTTTGACTTCTCTATGACCTTTCAATTTCCACATGACTTTTCACATTACATGGATGACTCTTGGACTTCCACTTTACATTACATTTTCCAATATAGAATTTACATAATCCACAAATGATGTGGCACATGATGACTTGTGACATGACATGACATTGATGACATGGATTGCATGATGACATGGCAATGTCAAGCCACTCTTTTTTGTTGGTTTGTCTTCAATAAGAGATGTGTGATGTTTCATATCCATGAGAGATATGCTTTGTTCTTCATATCTACCCTCCAAAGGATTGTGAACCAGATAGAGCCTTCATGTGGTCCTGATCTTTGATCTTCTACTGTAATATGATGTTCCTTGGTCTTCTCGCCTGATGATCATCTTATCTCTTTACCTCCATATGTGTCTTTTAGCATGGTTATTTTCCTCTATCATCATCCTATCATCATAAGACAGAGTACTTGCAACTAAAAACCATTCATGACAAGCCAACATCATTCCTAAAAACACCTAACCTAACATATTTCATGAAATCACCTGTTAGGGCTGGAAGTGGTGACTAGTTGAGTGACTGGCTAAGAGGATTGCGTAGTTCCAGAGGCTAAGGTCTAGGACTGAGGCTTGAGACTGTGCAATGCGTAGTTCAGGATGGCTAGTTTTAGGAGATTGCGTAGTTGAGGGAGTTAAGAGCTCAAGGCAGAGGCTTGAGGCTTGAAGATGCCCACTACGTAGTTATGGAAATACATAGGCCAAGGCATTCCGTAGTTGAGGGAATCAATGACTCGGTTTGGAGGCTTGAGCCTTGAGATTGCATAATGCGCAGTTGAGGGAGGTGTGGGCAGAGGGATTTCACAGTTGAGGGACTCCAAGGCTCAAGCTGGAGGCTTGAGCCTTGAGTTTTCCCACTGTGCAGTTTTAGGAGGCAAGGAGACCAAGTGATTGCGTAATTGAGAAGTTCATGAGACCAAGATAGCTCTCCTAGGGTTACTTTGGGCTATCAACATGTCGCCCTCCACCAGACCAATGATGCCCAATACTACACTACAAGATATGCATCGATGAAGAATTTTGATCACTTAATCAAGTCTCCAAATTGGCTCCCACAAGCTTCCCAATAATCTGATCCAAATCTGACCCAAAAACAAGGATCCAACACACTTCACACTGTCGTTTCAATTCTGCAATATTGATGTTGTGATTGTGATTGGTTAGGGCATCTTTGACTTCTGAAAAAACCCCTAAACAGTTACCCAAACAGTCCTCCTTGGTTGTGGCCTATCCTTGGAGAGATGATCACTTGATTTGATGTTTTTCTGGGCATGAACAACCCTCAATATACCCTACACTTCCCTCAAGCAATGAGGTATAGCCTAAGACCTACCCACAACAACCTTCTTTGCCTCTCCCAAGAATTCTGCACCCAAGAACCACCTCAAATAGCCCTAAAACAACCTTCGTCCTCCTCGGCCCTCTAGGGAGGTACCTCAGCCACCCTTCCAGCAATTTGACCCTCTAAAATGACCCCTGAAATGGATTTCCTTGCCCACGTTGTTCAGTCCTCTCCTTGTTGCGGCTAAGACAGAGCTATGTCTCTCCTCCAACGAGCTCTTGTTGGCTATGTGTGTTGCAAAATTGCTGAGGAATAGTCATCGCATCACCTCCTATATATACCATGAAGGAGGGCTTCTAAAACATCATCACAAAGGGCTACCAACTGTCATAAGCCAAAAAACACCTTAGGCTGACCTTGACACTTAGGGTGTCAACCCCAAAATTAACTTGAATAATTCATATATCCACTTCTACAACTCAGAATTCGACGATTATTGAAGCATTCGATTCTCCTTTCTGCCCTCTATCATCTCATGCCATCACATGTAGAAATGTGCTCATGGAAATGCCCAAATCATGATTTGGCGCAAGATCCCAACCTTGGGTCCCAAGCCCACAAGTGACTCTTGTGGCACTTTTCCCTCCAAATCCCGAACCCTAGGGCTTTGAGTACCTCCCAAGCTACTCAAAAATCAACAATTACCTCTAAATATCAAATTCCTTAGTTTTCATACTTAGTTCATACCCTAGTCTATGTGGCCAAATAATGATTTGTGAAACATGAAAAATTGCAGGCGAACAATTCCCTTTATGGGGCCCTTATGTTGTATTTAGGCCCTCTGGATGTCTTATGAACCCCAAACATAATTATTGGAGCATAAGTGTTTTTTTTTCGAATCATCATACCATAATTGTAGATGTGATGCCAATACATGGTATACTAATCATCAAAATAGTTTCTATATCTTAGTTGCAATCCAAATATTCCATTTATATGCCTTTTATGATGATTGAGCTTAGAGGCTCATTTTACAGCATTTTACAGCCCAGCATGAGAGATGTGTAAGTTTGTTTGTCCATTCATTCCCTTTAAAATAAAAATAAAAATTATGTTCTAAATTAAAAAATAATAAAAATTAAAAATTATGTTCTAAATTAAAAAATAATGTCAGCTATAATAAAAAAATGTGCCTATAAGATGTTTAAATCTCATACTTTTCAAAAATATTTCAACAAGAGATTTAAATAAACTATCTGAAGATCTATGTTAACTAATTTATGTAGATATCAACTTCATATATATCTATATACTTAAAAATACATTAATATTAGCATATACTTAAAAATATATTAATAATAAAAAAAAAAATTAATTTGGATGTACATGTTATGTAATATATTTCAATATCAATTATGTATATATTATATATCAATTTAAACAAATTAAGTTTATATGGTTAAAACATTTATTTGGTCCTATATATACTCTATTTAGTATTTAAAATTACAAATTAATAATGAAATTTTGCACTCTAAAATTTTTTGTACATGAATAAATTTGATCCCTCTAGACTCATTTTAGATCCGTACTTAAGATAGATCTATGCTTGTTTAAAACTAAATGCATAAATTGTAGTATTGTAAAAATAAATTAAAGAAAAGAATAAATTTGATCCCTCTTGACTCATGTTAGATCCATACTTAAAATAAATCTATACTTATTTTAAACTAAATACATAATTTATAATACTCTAAAAATAAATTAAAGCATTAATTCATCTAAACCATACTCCTAAAGATTTCCTAATCTCAAAAACATTAAAATTATGCTCATGTCCTACATATACATTAAAGATTCCCCTACAGGATCTCTATTATGGTTCATTACCCATGCATTGATTTTAGAAAGTTTATTTATATACTAATCACAATTCAAAGATTATTTCTATAAAGCTTTATGATGGCTTGAGGTCTTAGGTAAAGTCCATGTAAATCTTAAAAAAAACTCTCTATATATTTCTCATCCTAATATTGTAGTAAAAAGATGCCAAGCTTTATGCTGGCCTGAGGTCTTATGTAAAGTCCATGTAAATCTTAAAAAAAACTCTCTATATATTTCTCATCTTAATATTGTAGTAAAAAAATGCCATTTATAACACTTATGTTAAAGTATGGCCTCATACTTCACCTCTCATCTTAATATTGTAGTAAAAAAATGCCATTTATAACACTTATGTTAAAGTATGGCCTCATACTTCACCTGACACGAGACTTGAAAAATCTTAGTAGGGACAATGTCTATGGTAAAAACCTGTCTATATACTCATTAAAATAAATTACAGTCATTGCATCTAAATAAAGTTGAAGTGTTTTTAATTTCTATATTTATTTCAAAATAAACCAATATTATATTGTTAAAAAACCACGAATATTTCAAACGGCCTTGTTTTATGGAGAGCAAACCATTAAAGTACAATCATTTTATCTAAATAAATTAGAGTCGTTGAATCCAGATAAAGTTGGAGTACTTTACAACATCGATGAAGGAAAAGGAAGTGTTTTTATTTTCTATATTTATTTATTTAAAAAATAAAACAAAACACTGTCATAATGTTAAAGACCCGCGAATATGTCAAAACTTCTTGGTTTGTGGAGACCCACCCATGGAAAGGCCACAACATATCATTGAAAATAATGCAAATCAGCTTCGTGCATTTCAAATGTGAAAACAAAATAGATGTCTGCCCATCCTCAATAGCGACATGTTGAAAAATAATATTTTTTCACACTTATGTTTAGATTGGCGTTAATTTAACCTTAAATGTTTAAGGTTTTTTAGATTGCGCTAATTTCACTTTCAGATGGAAAAACAATTTGATAAGAGATGCGGAAAATAGCTTGTAAAAATGGAGTGGAGAAATACCATGGAAAAACATATTTTATATTTAAGTTAAATTTATATATGGACTAATTACTATGTTAATTAGTAGGACGATTCTCTATTAAACATTGTCTCTTAGTTTAAATATAACTAAATTAAAATAGAAAACAATAAAAATTTAAAAATGTTATAATTAGATTAATTTTAAATTGTACTTAAATGTATTACTAAATTTTGTAAATCAACATTATTTGTATTGCAACATAAAAATAATTATTAATAGTTTACATTTGGTTTTTTATAGTTTGTGGATATAGTCTTATAAAAATAGTATTATTAGACTTGGGTATAGATGTCCTATCATAAATTTCTATTATACCTTTGTTTGTCAATATGATAAATTTTATATTTATTCGTATTACGAATATCTTATTATTTTGAATATCATTCATTAATAGTGTAAAATCTATCATACATGATTAAGTTCCCACAAAAACCTAAGTGACTTCTCCTCCTTAAAAATATAATGTAAAAATAAAAATATATTTTTCACATACTATTAATAAATCTTTTTAAATTATATATGTGATTTTAAATAATCATTTTAAATTATATTTGTAATTTTAGATAATATATTTTTTATTACGTTATATTAATCATTGGCGATTTTTATAAATAGGAATATAAAATGATTATACTCATTAGCAATAATTTTATCATTCACTCAAAATTAATTGTATCATAAATATCTATCCTACACTTTGATGTGATCTATGTACTTTTAATTAATTAATAAAAGTAATGGGCACATTAATAGAGGTAAAAAAATAATAACATGTTAAATTTAATAACCACTAAAATTGAACATAAATAAATTAAATTATTTTAAAAAAATTATATATTTCAATGTGTAATGATATACTTCCTTGTCTAGATAATAAAATTGGACAAATTCCAATCTAACTTAAACTCACCGGTTCAGAAAAAATGTCTTATATAACTTCTTTAGATTTGATGCCATTGTTTTATAAGACATGGAAAAAAATGACTTAATTGAAGTTTGTTCGGTTTGATTTGACGCGATGGAATTTTTTTTGTGCGCGCGCCAAAGATTCATAGTTTATGGAAAATTTGCTTTTATTTAAATCAGCACCAGAGTTTTGTCACGAGCCGTGCACCGCTAACGCTAGCTATGATATTTAGCCTCTATGTCTTTATTGAGTACAATAGATTATATGTTTGTTGAACTCTTTTGAAGATGTTTATTCGACGGTGATGAAGAGGCGGCCGATAATTATTCTTAACAGCTGACATTGCTTCCGGGATCTACTCCAAACTGACCGCAGTAATTATTGTAATAATTCACACGGTCAGTAACTGCAGCAGAGTTACCGCCATTGCATTCTCCGGAATTGATTGCTTGAATAGTTGCCCCGAATCCTTGCCCGGATGTAATAGCAGAGTGGCAATTGCTATCCAACATCCAAAACCAGACAGCAGTCTTCCATGAGATTGAATCATCCTGAGCTACGATATCAGGGTTATTCAGGCCATCGAAGCCCAGGTAATTTCCAGCGGCACCATAATTATAATTCCTGCAAAAGTACACAGAACAAAACAGGAAATTGTCTTTCAGCAATCGTTCAGCACTGACTCAAATTCGTTGAATGCCATTTGAATAAAAAGATTTCTAGTTAAATCCAATTGCCAGTTATGATTACAGGAGAACTATATCAAAATAAATACCATGTGAGTTGCAAGGGACCACGACCATAATATTGCTTTCCGGTTACGCAGGGATATTGCGTGTTGGTGGAATCACAGAACTCGCTTTTGTTTATCTCCTCGATGTAGCATAAACCTGTCAATGAGTCATATTTGTTAGCGGAGATAAACAACTCATAATCCATACCAGCTATTATTATTATTTAATTTTAACTTATAATCCATACGAATTATTATTATTATTTAATTTTAAGATTATGGTTAAGTTAGATATCAAATTGATAAGTATATGAGATCTAGGTATTGAATTATTATATGAGACCTCTTGTTTGTGGGACAAGGTATCCATTTCAGTTCAGCCATTTAACTGCTAAGTCTACACTAAATTGGTATATGAGAGCTCTTGTTTGTGGGACAATGTACCCATCTTAGCTCAGCCATTTCACTGCTAAGTCTATTAAAGCATGCATACTCTACCTGTCTGGTTTTGAACCTGTAACATCTTAAGAGGAAACACATGCTCTTAAATATTACCACTCAAACTGTATGGGAGATCATATCTGAAGAATATATCTATTGAATGAGAAAGTATGCGACAGGATTAAGAATATATCTATTGAATGAGAAAGGAATATATCTATTGAATGAGAATATTTTTATTGAATGAGAAAGTATGCGACATGATTGGTATGTGAGACCCAGACACTAAATTGGTATATGAGACCTCTTGTTTGTGGGACAAGGTACCCATCTTAGCTCAAAGATTTGACTATTAAACCTACACTAAATTGGTATATGAGACCTCTTGTTTGTGGGACAAGGTACCCATCTCAGCTCAGCTATTTGACTGCTAAGTCTACATTAAATTAGTATAAGAGACCTTTTGTTTGTGGAAAAAAGTACCCATCTCTGATTTTGAACCTGTAACCTCTTAATAAGAAACACATACTCTTAACCATTACACCACTCAAGCTATATTACATATCATATTTGAAAAATATATCTATTAAAAGAGAATGTATGCCTATTCAAGACGTACTGGTGGTTTCATGAGCAACGTTGGCAAAGAAAGCAGCAAGTTCTCTCTTGTTGTCATCGGAGGTCACAGTTGTGCCAAAGCCAGAAAATGCATTGGCCGCAGTAATGAAGTCATTGTATGTATAGAAGTTCTTTCCTGCGCAGCTATCAGCAGCACCAGATAATATTCCATTGAAGAAATCTTGGGTAACAATGCCCCCAACATCTCCTCGGCAGATGGAAACAACATAAAGCGCAAGAGCAAGCCATAGAATTAAAACGCTTCGGAGATGAGTTGCCATACTGGAGGCTAAAGTCTATCTCTACTTCTGTTATCGCTGAGACAGACCTAGAAACAGAAATGCATTGCTTTGGAGTGAGAAGAGGTTGTCTGCTTATATAGCCATAGCCACAGACGTGAGGCATCGGGATTGTATTTATTTTCCGATCCTTAGCGCAATTTCCGGATAATTTGATTTGTCGGTCTCGTTGCAAAACACCGTTACGTTTACGAAATCAGTTGTTGAAAAATCGGTTTCTTGACCTGACTTGAAATGCTCACAATCTTCTTCCCGATTCGGGGTATCAGACGCCCACGCGGGGAAAATCAGAATTACGTTTGGGGAAATGCCATTACGTTTACGAAATCGGTTGTTTCATTAGGAGTAAAAAAATGTTGGCCAGATTTAGAGATAAGATTGTAGGAAGATTTTGGCTAAAATTTCGACATTCCAAAAGCTCTTCAGCTTCAAACATAGACGAGTCGCCATCTCCAAGTCGCCATCTCCATTGAAATTTGGAGTGTTTGTGGTGGCCATCGTAATAGTCTTTGTACATTGGTTTGTTCAAATTCATGGTCTTCGTAGGAACCATGTGAAGCCAATTTGGAGTGTTTTTTCTCTCTTTGAGATATGCCAAGCACTTATTCTTTCGATTAGTGAGGAATTTGTAGGCATTTTGTTGAATTCTGCAGCGGATCTGACGTCGAGCTTATGAGGAATTTGTAGGCATTTTGTTGAATTTTGCAGCGGATCTGACGTCGAGCTTATGTGCATTGGAATTGACCCACAATGGAGGTAATATTCCATCATTGTCAGTGGAGTGGCACAGGCGTCTCCTGGCCAAGTTAATATAATTGCTGACTACTGTTCATTTGGTGAAGGGCACATAAAATAAATTACAGTGGTTTGAAACGTACACAACCATAAGCTTATGAATGTATTGATAAATTTAGATACCAAATTTCGTTTGCCTGTCTAAATTTATAAAGTTTTTATACCATAGAGATTTATTTTCACTTTACAATAGAGATTTTTAATTGGTAAATAAATTTTGTTGGTTAGAAATGTGTTGGTTAAAAATTTTTCTTATATGATTTCTACTAAAAGACTTTTAATTGGTAAATAAATTTTGTTGGTTCCAAATGTGTTGGCCAAAAAATTCTCTTATATGATTTCTACTGAAAGACTTTTCTTAATATTCTAACTTATCAATACCACATCTTCAATAAACCACAACTCATTTTATATAACACTTGTTCACATGACATATTTTTAATAAAACAATTTAATTAAAAAATAAAACAGAGCTAATTACTTTGGATATAGATTCAACCATCAATTTGTATATACTACTATAAATATTCTAAAATTTAGATAGAAGTTAAATCCCTATCATTTATCTAATAATTATCGATAATTAAATTTAAAATCTAAAAGCCCTATTCTAAAATGTATAATTCTTATATTTTTGAAAAGTATTTAAACATACAATTCAAATAAACTATTTAAATATCTATATTAACTTATATATTTTAATGTTATCTTCATCATTAAAAAAAAAATAGGTTTAAAACATTTCAAATAGTTTCATTATTCTACATTGTGTTTTTTCTAGATATAAATAAACTATTTAAATATCCATATTAACTTATATATTTTAACGTTATCTTCATAATAAATAAATAAATTCTTAGGTATAAAACATTTGAAATAGTTTCATTATTCTACATTGTGGCTTTTTCTCAAATATATGTTTGCATGAATTTTGTCTAAAATCCAACAAAGATTTGTAGATTTGTTGGAATTGGAAGTTTAAAGTGTGAAGTCTACATAGTCCAAGTGTACAAAGAGATTTTCTAGGCGTTAAATCTATTTATGCATTCAAAACTATATATAGTAAAGAAAAATCTAGCCTATTGAAGTGCAAATATTTTTTCAAATTTTAGCTATCAAAAAGACATGCCAAAATATTTGATCTTTCACCAATACTAATTATAACCATGAGTTAACAAACGTAAAAGGACATTAAATAAATTATAATCTATCAAAAGACTTACCTCCTGCTAATTTATTAGAACTTGTAAATTTCTATACCAAATTTCATTCACTAATAAATTACAACTTATAAATTTCTATACAAAACTCCATCTAATAATAAATTACAATTCATGTCAAAGGATTTTAGCTTGAATGGTTTGGTGAAAAAATTGTTTGCACAATTGTGGTGTGGGTTAAGATCCTTGGAAACATGTTGTAACTCTCTCATTAGTTACACCAATTTTCTGAAGTTACAAATTTTTTCGGTTAAAATAAATAAATAAATTACAATTCATAATTTTCTATTTAATTTAATTTTTCAATAAAACATATTTCACATAAATATCATGAGTTTTTATAAACTCAAAATTCAAAAACCACCAATTTACTTTGATTACTCAACAAAAATTAATAAAAATAACAACACATTTTTTATTTTTATTATTTTAATTTGAAATTATTTTTATTTATAGATTACATTACATCATCTGTACTATACTTAGCTAAAAAGAATGGGAGTTGTCTATAATGCGACTTTTTGAGATTCCGGTGACGGAATCCGGCGGAAGAAATTGAGATGAAATCATGATTTGTTGCAGTTAAAATGGTTTTTTAACTGTATATTCGGATTCAGCACCCTGAAAAACCCCTGGGACGCTTTCATTGTGCAGAAACTAGTTATCAAACTTGGATTTCAATAAATTACTGCCGGATTTTCACCGGAAAAAATCGCTGAAAAAGCTTTCAAAAAATCGCGTTAAAGACTACGGCAAAAGAATGTATTGACACAATAACCATGTGGTCAAATTAATCGTGTAAACTTCCCATTAAAGAGCGACTCTCTTGGCACGAACAAAAGACTGATTTCTGTCTTTTAAACGCAAAACGACTCGGATTTATGAGCAGAACCATGTACTTGGAATAACCGGAAGAAGGTTTTCACCTTAATTGAATCATGGGGAAATCCTCCAAGGAACCTTGGTATTTGCCCATGTTCATATAATGCAAAAATGTTTTAACCTAATACATCAAATCATCATGAACAGCAATAAACTTTAATTATTGTTCTAGAACACTGTCACTTTCAAAACAAAAAAATGATAATTTCGTGTTAGATAAGGCAAACGTGTTTTAACGGAATACATTAAATTATCAGGAACTTGTCATTTTTAAAACAAACTTTAATTATTGTGTCAAATACGTTTGAATGGATAACTGTCACATTCAAAACAAATTTTATTCTGTGTGTAAAGACATTTGAATTGAATTGTAATGTCCCAATTTAAAAGGCAAAAAATAAAAATTACATCATTTTATAATCATAATCTTATAATTTCAAATTTTAATGAACATAAATTTAAAAAGTATAAGAATGGTGATGGGATAATAGTTTTTGAGGAAGTAAAAAAATGAGTAGTTTCTCAATTATCAAAATGTAGATTCAGTTTTAGCTAGTTTATTTTTGAGCAATTGTATGAAAGGATTGATAAATTTAGCTAGTTTATTTTTGAGCAATTGTAGGAAAGAATTGACAAAATTACTACATATCATCTATTAATTGTAATTGGTCATGCATCTATTTATAAAAAGAAAAGAAATTTTTGAAGCCAAAATATTCGAGATCATAAGATGTTAATGGAGTTGGATCATGTGTGTTGAAATATGGCAACAAGAATATTCCAATTTAATTTGTCCTTGAATTAAATTGTGAATTAAAATCGAATTTAGTTTTAATAGTTATTTGGAAATAATTAATTAATTTATTTTAAATTAATTAGTTGAAAAAATTCAATAAGGAGATAAAATTGAGTTATATTTGAGTTGCAATTAGTTAACTCAGTTTACTCAGTTAAGTCCAGTTAAATTAGTTCCAAACTGTTTGAGGAACTAATAGTGAGTTAACAATCAGTTGATGCATTAATGCACTCAACTAGTGCTACTCCAGTTAACTGAAGATTCCCTCATCAGAAACTTATGCATGTCTATTCTGAAAAAGACCCAGTTGAGATTAATGTTCAAACATAGTGTACTATCAGTTGCATGTATTTTTCATTGAGAAAACTCATGCATGCAGTCAAGGATTTATCCTTGAGGATCGCACAGTTTTTTAAGATTGGTTTTCCACTTGGTAATAGGCAAATCATCCAGAAGAAAAAACGCAAGGAAATAGGAGCTTGGAGGGTAGAGAGAACGGTTGGAGAGAAGCCAATATTGTCTGTGAGCATCTGTGAGGATTGCACTGAGAGCTGGCTAGCTATGAGAGCTAAGGCTTTGTATAATTCCTATGTATTTCCACCATGTATGATAATACAATAGTGTGGGGTTTTCAGTTGAGGCTTTCCCCAAAGTATTTTCATGTGTATTGTGCCATTGATTCTTCTTCTTCTGGTTATATTGTTTAGCTTGGTCTTTAAGCTTCCACAAATTGATAGTAGAAGTAGGTTATAGTATTCTACTTTGATTTATATTTCATTATCGGGTTAACCTACCATCAGATTTTTTACATGGTATCGGAGCTGTGAACAGTATACTGAGAAGAGAATTCGAAGTTTGAAATTCGGGTTTGCAGTGCAAATCAAATTCATATCATACTTCAAGGTTGGTCAATGGCATTCTATGGCTTGAGACTCAAGTATGCCTTGGAAGGTAGCTCGAATTACATAGCATGGAAAGATAGAATGGAGGATGTATTAGAAGACAATGGCTTGAAGGAATTCATTAATCAAGAAATCCAAAAGCCAGCTTCAACTAATGCACAAGAGTTGGCTGAATGGAAGAAGTGTGTGGTGAAGGTGAGACAGATCATCTTTGAGGGAGTTCGAGACCATATTGTCTCGAGTCTCTGTTGGGTCGTTAATATGCCATTGTTATTGTCACTTGTGAACGTTTATTCCACCCATTTCTACCATTCTTCATCATGTCATTTATTATAATTTATTATATAAATCCATTTTATGATGATTTATGCTCTTACATTATTTATTCTCCTTTATTTCTAATAAATTGATTATTATGCATTATTTTACCAATGATAGTTCTAATAAGTTGGTTATAACATTATTCACCATTTTTAGCCTCCAAGGTAACTTCCAGATTGAAGATTTGATTTTTTAAATCTGCCAACTCAGAAATTCGCTGGTTTAAGGAGTGACAATTTTGCGGTTGAGATTCTGAGCAAATGAAGACGAATTTGGAAAATCCGGAACATGGGTTTTGTCCAGAACGGGCCCAATTAACTTTATTAAAGAACGGTTTGCCCAAATTCGGCTTGTACAGGGAGAAACGCAGGGTTCTTTGAGCATGATTTTCTCAGATTTGCAGTTGCGGCCGTCCTCCAAATCTGAGCTGCAAACCCAAATTCGTCTTGCTTTTGTTGAAGAGATAAAGGGGAATATATTTTCTTGTTGATCATCTGGTTAGAATCAACCTAAATTTGTAAAAGAAATCATGATTGTAATTATCTATGCTCTGATCCTTCTCTATTTAAATGAAACCAAAGATCAGAGGAGAGGGGATTGTTTTTGTAATTTTACAGTTTCAGAATAAACTTTGATCATTGAGTCTCATTGAGACCTGATTTTGTTATACTTTTGTGGATGCGATTAATATAGAAGACTTGGTGTTCATTTCATCTCTGCGTTTGGAGTAACTTCAGGCAGTGTTCCATTGGCAGCCAAGGGCCCAGCTCCGAAGGACACTTGCCTTTGTATCATTATACGGTGATCTGCGTATGGAGTGTTTATCTTTATTACGTAGTAATCTGATACATCTTTTATGTGATATGCTATGCTTCGTTATAACTGATATCTGAATGAGTTCTTTATCTCATGTCTCTACATTGCATAAGTGGATCTATTCGAATTGCATCTTTCAGCTATTTTTGTAGCGGAATGTTGGTATGAATGTTATTGTTATCAGATCCGTGTGAAATAGTATTTGTAAGACTTGAAAGCAATATTACTTCGTTCAGAAACATAGTCATATCATCCATTACTCTCAGATTGCTGTAGTAGTAGAGAACGTGTACATACGGTTGAGGATTGTTGTTCCATTAGTGTGTTTTGTATATATGATAACTGTTGTTCCATAATCCATTTGTAAATATCTTCTCGTAAAGTAAAGATCATTGGAATTGCTTTTGCCGATTGTTATTTGATTGCGGAATGAGAGTTCAGTTCTAACTCGCGAGATTTAGTTCTTTTAATTGCTGTTTCATTTACTGCTGTCCATTTCGTTTCATGTTGCTTTTTGCCATTCCTTTTACTTGCATTTATTGCTTTGGTGTGAGAGAAGGTCCAAGGCTGTCATGAGCCTCAGCAAATGCTACCACGCTCCCTAATCCTTGGTCCATGCTCTAATTCCTTTTGCATCAATTTCTAGAGGACTGAGTTATTGCTACTATATCCTCGATTGATGGTTGTTTGAATGAATGATTTAGTTTAGAACATTTCAGTTTCTTGCTGTTCCAATTAGATTTTGTTTCAAACGTTCATTTACTTGTGGGATTTAAGCACTATACTGCAAAACACTACTCTTAAGTAAATAGCCGCCTCAGACAGAATACACTCTTGAAATAAAAAGTCGTCCCTGGGTTGATAATTAATGTGAAGGTAATTAGGAGTTCACAAGACACCTTTTTATCGCTCCACATTTTGGCGCCGTTGCCGGGGAGTGTAGCCATTTCTAAAGAGTAGTGTGAATCTGATGAGTGCCTGCTAGGGAAGAGTTGGATCTTAAAAACGGAAGGTAAGAACCTATGTACGAAGCATGTAAAAGCCCTGCTCCCCCGTCCGCTTTCCAGCAGGACTGTTAAAGAACCTAGGGTAGAGATAGATGTTTGAATTTTTGTGTGAATGCTTAGGAAAAAGATAGAAATTTTTAAAAAATGAATCACATGATTTTGCGCAAGTGGTGATGTAAGCTCCACCCATTTCACTAACTAATTGACAGGAACAATTGAAGAAGGAGCCTCGAAGAAACACATGAAGAACATCTTCTATTATGGTAAGAAATGGCTCACGTTCCTACTTTTGAATTTCCTATCAAAGATCTTGGAGTGACACAAATGCACATAATTCCCCCATCTTTACCAAATTTTCATGGTTTAGCAAATGAAGATCCAGATACATTCTTATTTGAGTTTGAAATACTTTGTAGAGGATATGATTATTGTACTGACGATCAAAGATTGAAAGTGTTTCCTCTTACTCTAAAAGGAGCAGCTCTCCGATGGTTCATGAGCCTATGTGGGAATTGCATCCAATCATGGGAGGACATGAAGAACATATTCTTGAAGAAGTACCAAGACTATTGCAAAGCCAATGAAGATATTTTCTATATGATACAAGGGGAAGATGAAAGTTTGGAGGACTATGTAGATCGATTTCATTATAACCTTCAAAAATCAAAACATAAGCATTTGGAAAAAGAGATCTTAAAAACACTCATTCTTAAAGGAATCAAAGATGAATTTTTAGAACTTTTAAATCTGATAGGAAAAGGTGATGTTTTTCAGTTATCATATGATGATGTTTGTGAGTTGTGCATAAGGTATTCAAGAGGAATCTCCAAGGCTGGTAAGAATCCTAGAGATGTTTTTTCTTTGTTTTCCAAATCTGCTACAAGAATAGGAGGCATAAGAGCTGAAATCAATGTGTTATTTGAAAATTTTAAAGTTGATTTTATTAGCTCTCTAAATGAAAAATTGGATGTTTTGCAGGTTCATAAAAATGAAGAATTTGATGAAGTGTTCTACCCTCAGGACCGAAAGGAGCATCTCATAGATACTCACTCTTCCTTATCTAGGATGGAAGTAGCATATCAAAGAGGTAAGAAAGCTGCGACAAGGCCTACAGGTATGGTTCAAAACACTTTTTCTTCATTGTTATACTTGCATAATCCATTATGGAATGCTAATGTGTTAGGGCAGCCATGTCAATTTCAATATAACCACCTATCTTGTTTACAAGTTGGGTATGGCTCATCTTATGATGGCATGACTACTCTCCCTCATCTTATAGCACAAGCACATTCTCCATATTCTCCACCAGCTCTTTCACAACACCTTGCTTGCCCATCAAAACCATTCACACAACCCAATCAGCCACATCATCAAAATGCTCCATTCCATACATATTTTCCTGCTCAACTAATTTCACACCCTCACCATAATAAACCAGTACAACATGCTTACAATGTTGAGCTGACAAATTTACTCACCCTTCCCACCCATTCTATCTCACATGTGTTATTAGAGAAAACCTACAATGAGATTCAGAATGTTTCAAATGCAAAAATTGTAGAAGCTATGGAAGAAAATGAGGTTTCTTTTACTATGCATCAACAAGCTATTTTAAAAGCTCAAGAACTTCATGATATGATGGATATGCGAAATCAAGAAAATAAAGGATACATTGAAGATTGGTTTCACTCCATCATTTGTTTGCAACATCACTCCATGCTTCAACAATTTTTGATATCATGTTTTCAAGGGAAGATGGCTTCTCATACCCTAATTTTCATTAATATGCATTTTTCAAATTTGGGTATGTGCATACGTGAAGCCGTATTTCGAAAATGGCTTCACTGGAAGTACTCATACACGTAGTCATATTCATCCTTCAATCAAAGTAGGTTAGTGAAAAAATAAAATAAAATAAAATAAGGACATAAATAAGTGCATTTTGTTCTTTTGTAAAACTAGTTGTTTTTGTTGCAACATGCTATCGAAATCAACATCAGTGATAGTTTTTTTAATAATTTGTGTATGTAGATGATTTACAATGGAAATAATAAGTTCTACAAACACTCATTTTCATTTTTTATCACCAATTTGAAAAAATGCTTGAATATCATTTTTTTGGCTTGCGGGCTTGATGAACTTTCTGGAAAAACAGTCGGGACAGTCATGTTTTGAGGGACCAAAAGTGAATATTTTTAAAACCTGTTTCTATCCTAAGTAGCCCTTGATGTCTACTTTCCAATCCAATTTGAATCACTCAATTTGGATTTGAAACGAAAAAGTTAGAGCCAAAACATTGACCGGATGTCTAGCGGGCAGCTCAGGAACAGAGTTGGGACAGTCAGTTTTTGGAGGCCTAAATGAATGAATTTTTAAAACCTGTTTCTATGGTAGATTACCATATGAATCTAGTTTACAATGCAATTGGAATCACTCATTTTCAATATCGTATGGGGAAGTTATGATCAAAATACTAACTGTCTATCATAAACCAGCACTCTTAAAACTTTGTCTTTCCAGCTGTTCCTTAAAGTATTTGACCTATCAATTCTTCTTGTCTTCAAAACCTGTTTCTATTGGAAATAAATAAATGAATCTACTTTCATTTCCAATTTGAATCATTCGAATCCGAAATCAAACGAAAAAGTTATGCTTGAAATATCAACTGTTGGTCTAAGCCGGGTAATCGACAATGACTCTATTATGCAGGTTGTTCTAACTAAAATTGACATATCATATCATTGAATTTCTAAAACCTGTTTATATTGGATATAAACCTTTGAATTAGCTCTCATTTGGCTTTGGAATCACTCAATTTGGACGAAAAACAAAGAAGTTGTGATTAAAACACTGCTGGTTAGTATGGTCGACCACTGCTCTCCCGCAGGTAACAAATAAATTTTACTTTGTTATTTTCTCTATGGATTTGTTATACAGAATAACTACTTGTTTTTTGCATAATTCTTGGATTAAGGGAGCCCGTACACCTCTCTTTATTCATGATTTAATGTTTTATTGCAGGTAGATACTCGTTTTTTGCAGGTCTTGGGAAAATAAAGAAGGTCAATTTATGGACGCGTGATTCTTGAAAGAATTTTTTTTTTAATGAAACAAAGGAATCTTATCCAAATCATTACCCAACGGATTCATAATAGAACAAATGAAGAATTGATTTCAATTTCAAGATTCATGTCTTGTCACCGCTGCCAAAACATTTTTCAAATAGATCATTTTTTTGACATAACATCATAGCTGTTGTAACTCAATTTATTTATTTACATACTGCTTTTTGTTGTTTCTTTTCTAATTTCTCTTATATTTTGTGTTTCAGGTGTTGCTTCATTCAAAGTGCAACTCATCCTCAGCATCAATGCAGTGAATAACTAATTCATTCTTTGCGTGTTTGCATTTTATGGTTGTGTATTTTGCTGTTCCTTTTCGGAAGGGACAACATTTGTGTGCATTTTTTTCGTTCCTGCTGTTCCTTTTCCAAAGGGACATCATTTTCGTTTTGCTATTTATTTTCTAAAGGAATAGCACTTTTTGGTTCAGCCATTCATTTTGTTGTTCTTTTTTCACAGTTCATTTTGCTGTTCCTTTTCGAAATGGAACAGCTGCTGTCCCTTTTCGAAATGGAACAGCACTTTTGCACTTTCACGTTGGGTGTGTTTTTGCTGTTCCTTTTGAAAAAGGAACAGCATTTGGTGTGTTTTTGTTGTTCCTTTTTTCAAAAGGAACAGCAGTGCGTGTTTTTGATGTTCCTTTTTCAAAAGGAACAACAGTTTGAGTTTTTTGCTGTTCCTTTTTTCAAAAGGAACAGCAGTGCGTGTTTTTGCTGTTCCTTTTTCAAAAGGAACAACAATTCGTGTTTTCGCTGTTCCTTTTTCAAAAAGGAACAACAGTTTGAGTTTTTGCTGTTCCTTTTTTCAAAAGGAACAACAGTGCGTGTTTTTGTTGTTCAACAGTACGTGTTTTTGCTGTTCCTTTTTCAAAAGGAACAACAGTTTGAGTTTTTGCTGTTCCTTTTTTCAAAAAGAACAACAGTGCGTGTTTTTGCTGTTCCTTTTTCAAAAGGAACAACAGTTTGAGTTTTTTGCTGTTTTTTTTTTCAAAAGGAACAACAGTGCGTGTTTTTACTGTTCCTTTTTCAAAAGGAACAACAGTTCGTGTTTTTGCTGTTCCTTTTGAAAAAGGAACAGCAGTTTGAGTTTTTACTGTTCCTTTTTTCAAAAGGAACAACAATGCGTGTTTTTGTTGTTCCCTTTTTCAAAAGGAACAGCAGTTTGAGTTTTTTGTTGTTCCTTTTTTTCAAAAGGAACAGCAGTGCGTGTTTAAAAGGAACAACAATTTGAGTTTTTGCTGTTCCAGCAGTGCATGTTTTTGTTGTTCCTTTTTCAAAAGGAACAACAGTTTGAGTTTTTTGCTGTTCCTTTTTTTCAAAAGAAACAACAGTGCGTGTTTTTGTTGTTCCTTTTTCAAAAGGAACAGCAGTTTGAGTTTTTGTTGTTCCTTTTTTCAAAAGGAACAGCAGTGCGTGTTTTTGCTGTTCCTTTTGAAAAAGGAACAGCAGTTTGAGTTTTTTGCTGTTCCTTTTTTCAAAAGGAACAACAGTGCGTGTTTTTTCTGTTCCTTTTTCAAAAGGAACAACAGTTCGTGTTTTTGCTGTTCCTTTTTAAAAAGAATAACAGTTTGAGTTTTTGCTGTCCCTTTTTTCAAAAGGAACAGCAGTGCGTGTTTTTGCTGTTCTTTTTTCAAAAGGAACAACAGTTCGTGTTTTTGCTGTTCCTTTTTCAAAAAGAACAGCAGTTTGAGTTTTTGCTGTTCCTTTTTTCAAAAGGAACAGCAGTGCGTGTTTTTGCTGTTCCTTTTTCAAAAGGAACAGCAGTTTCGCGTTTTTTTGTGTATTTTTGATTTTTTTTAGTATGCATTTTCTTTGTTGTTCCCTACACAGAACACCACTTTCTTTTTGAGTGTTTTTGCTGTTCCTTCAAAAAAGCAACACTTTGAGAGTATTTTTGAGGGCAACCCTTTTCTTTCTCTTGTGGGATTATTCATAGTTCAGCTCAACCACATTCTCCTGATTCTCTTTCATGGCATGAAGTACACTATCTTTATGAAGACAGGATTTATGGATTCTTTTGAAGCGAGTTATTATCATTTACGTTATGATCTTTAACATGACAGCTCCTTGATGTTAGATTCTTTTAAAAAAGGGACACAATTATTTATATATTACTTTACTGCATTTTTTTCTGCTGTACATGATACTGATTAATCATCTTAATACCATGTTGGTTCCACCCTTCCTGGTTATAATCTTCTCTGTCTGTAATAAATGAGATTAGGGGTATATTTTTTTTATATATTGACATGTTCAACTTCTTCCGCCATCCCTGCTCTTAAGGAGTACTGAGCCTCCCTCTTTTTATCATAAAAATGTGTAATAACAACAAAATTTTGTTCGCAGATGGAGGATAGGGGGTCTCATTACGAGCCAGCCTACCATGTTCATAAGGCTGTAACAAAGTGACATTCCTATTATGGCCACCACACCAGGGTTATGATCCATTGGATAGTCAAATTATCCTTGGAACAGGAGGTCTCATCACGAGCCGGCCTGATCACTTTTGCTACCTCCTAGTGAATGGCAGTGTGGTTATCTGGTTACCACGCCAGCACACTGATCTCTTCTGTAGAACAACACTGAAACTCTCCATTTAGAAATTGAGGATCCTGGCTCATATGGGTTAAAAAGCAACCCTGCCGAGGCTATGGACGCCTACTGGCAGCAGCGGCTCTGCTTATGGTATTGAAGTTATATCTTTTCGTCAATTATTATTATAATACCCTTTTCTTATTTTCTTTTTATGAGAGAAGTTATTTACTTAACTTTTTCCCTGTTTGAACCTTTATGCATGAGAAATTTTTTTATGATCAATCACATCATTTTTAGCTAGAATACTGTCAGCAAAGCATCTTTTTAGCATATTGTTGTCCTTTTTCGTTTTGCATAAACTATCATCACTCCAAAGCGTCCTATCTCTTATTCATAACTATATTTACATACTTTGCTCTCAAAATAACCATAAATTTCACCGTCCTATCATTGATAAGTGTACTCTGCCTCCGTTACTGATATATTGTTCATTCCATTGCCTTGCCGTCAGCACCACCCCTTTCATATGCTTTATGGTTATGGAACCCATTTTCCAATTGGAGGGGGGGAATGTATGCATTATGGAATTGCATGCGATATGACTATTACACTTTGCCATACCTTGTTGATTTGACAACATATTAGTATTGCATGTATACATAAGTTTTTCTCATTGAAATATTGCATGCATTTTATCTGTTGCTATTCAAAGCTAACACTATGGATTCAAGAACATTGTATGCAAAATAGTGCTTTGTTTACAGGAGAACAACAAGTATGGGCAGAATTCTATTCGTAGCATGACCACACTATTGCACTTCACAGTAGAGGCTCGCGAACGTGAACAATTCTTCAGACATGATGTGCTTCCCTGGATTCTACCTTTTTGCATCACTTTCAGCACCAACTTTGCCTACATCAGCTTCAACAACTGTCAGTCCATATATGTCATTTTTGGAGGTAAAACTTGAGGTAAAATTGCATAGTTTTCTAATTTATTATAAATTTAGGGGAATCTAATGAAAATCCATTCTGAGCATTATTTGTCATCCTTCATTCCACATCTTTACCACTTCCCCTTTTTCAGCAGCATGTCATTTTCGAGTGTGGGGGAGTGTTCCTCTCATTAATTTCTTTCTTATGACCACACCATTCATATTCTGTATCATCCATTGCTATTCTTATTCACTCTCAACACCCCCCTTATTTCATGTTGTTTTACACCAAGCATAGAATTCAACAGCTGGTAGCAACCACCTCTATTTGTTTTCTAGCATTGCATGAGGACATGCTAATTTTTCAGAGAGGGGGAGGAATTGCTATGCATGATGGATATTTTCTACTTTCTTCCTTATTTAAGGCATACAATTTCATTTTTACACAGTGAAGAAATTGATTTCCATAATATTTTTTTAAAAACTATGAACTCAATTCTTGTGATCTCTAGGAAACACAAACATATTATTAAAATACGCATACCTAGATAATTTCAAGATAAATTGGTTCATAAAAATTTCGGAAATCATGCACTCTCACCTACAGCCATTTTGTTTATATCTCATGATCCATGCATCAAAACGATCTGATTTTTGGATCATAGAAGCCTTCATATATTACAAATCTACTTGCAACATTTCAACAAAATCTGGTTTGTAGTTTTTGGGAAAATGGTTAATGAAGTTTGTTGTTATCTATGTCATATTTTGCTGCAACCTCATACATATAGTTGAATGTCAATGTAAAAATTGTTATGCCTTCATCGAGATTGCTAAAATTGAATATTCATTAATTAAGGAAGCATTCATTTATTCTCAAATTTTTATTGCTTGGTTAACACATGGTTTTTGTCTTTGGGTTGCATGAGGACATGCAATATATTCAGTTTTCATTGCTTGAGGACATGCAACATATTGAGTGCGGGGGTATGTTGGGTCGTTAATATGCCATTGTTATTGTCACTTGTGAACGTTTATTCCACCCATTTCTACCATTCTTCATCATGTCATTTATTATAATTTATTATATAAATCCATTTTATGATGATTTATGATTTTACATTATTTATTCTCCTTTATTTCTAATAAATTGATTATTATGCATTATTTTACCAATGATAGTTCTAATAAGTTGGTTATAACATTATTCATCATTTTTAGCCTCCAAGGTAACTTCCAGATTGAAGATTTGATTTTTTAAATCTGCCAACTCAGAAATTCGCTGGTTTAAGGAGTGACAGTTTTGTGGTTGAGATTCTGAGCAAATGAAGACGAATTTGGAAAATCCGGAACATGGGTTTTGTCCAGAACGGGCCCAATTAACTTTAATGAAGAACGGTTTGCCCAAATTCGGCTTGTACAGGGAGAAACACAGGGTTCTTTGAGCACGATTTTCTCAGATTTGCAGTTGCGGCCGTCCTCCAAATCTCAGCTGCAAACCCAAATTCGTCTTGCTTTTGTTGAAGAGATAAAGGGAAATATATTTTCTTGTTGATCATCTGGTTAGAATCAACCTAAATTTGTAAAAGAAATCATGATTGTAATTATCTATGCTCTGATCCTTCTCTATTTAAATGAAACCAAAGATCAGAGGAGAGGGGATTGTTTTTGTAATTTTACAGTTTCAGAATAAACTTTGATCATTGAGTCTCATTGAGACCTGATTTTGTTATACTTTTGTGGATGCGATTAATATAGAAGACTTGGTGTTCATTCCGTCTCTGCGTCTGGAGTAACTTCAGGCAGTGTTCCATTGGCAGCCAAGGGCCCAGCTCCGAAGGACACTTGCCTTTGTATCATTATACGGTGATCTGCGTATGGAGTGTTTATCTTTATTACGTAGTAATTTGATACATCTTTTATGTGATATGCTATGCTTCGTTATAACTGATATCTGAATGAGTTCTTTAGCTCATGTCTCTGCATTGCATAAGTGGATCTATTTGAATTGCATCTTTCAGCTATTTCTGTAGCGGAATGTTGGTATAAATGTTATTGTTATCAGATCCGTGTGAAATAGTATTTGTAAGACTTGAAAGCAATATTACTTTGTTCAGAAACATATTCATATCATCCATTACTCTCAGATTGCTGTAGTAGTAGAGAACGTGTACATACGGTTGAGGATTGTTGTTCCATTAGTGTGTTTTGTATATATGATAACTGCTGTTCCATAATCCATTTGTAAATATCTTCTCGTAAAGTAAAGATCATTGGAATTGCTTTTGCCGATTGTTATTTGATTGCGGAATGAGAGTTCAGTTCTAACTCGCGAGATTTAGTTCTTTTAATTGTTGTTTCATTTACTGCTGTCCATTTCGTTTCATGCTGCTTTTTGCCATTCCTTTTACTTGCATTTATTGCTTTGGTGTGAGAGAAGGTCCAAGGCTGTCGCGAGCCTCAGCAAATGCTACCACGCTCCCTGATCCCTGGTCCATGCTCTAATTCCTTTTGCATCAATTTCTAGAGGACTGAGTTATTGCTACTATATCCTCGATTGATGGTTGTTTGAATGAATGATTTAGTTTAGAACATTTCAGTTTCTTGCTTTTCCAATTAGATTTTGTTTCAAGCGTTCATTTACTTGTGGGTTTTAAGCACTATACTGCAAAACATTACTCTTAACTAAATAGCCGCCTCAGACAGACAGAGTACACTCTTGAAATAAAAAGTCGTCCCTGGGTTGATAATTAATGTGAAGGTAATTAGGAGTTCACAAGACACCTTTTTATCGCTCCACAGTCTCCATGGGAAGGATACTCCATTTTCAATGTGAAATACATTGAAGGACCTCTATCAGAACAGTAGTGACCAGAGGAAATTGGCGCTCAAGGATAAACTTCGAAGAATCAAAATGGAGAAGGGCGATACTATTTCCACATATCTGAACAAGCTCACCACCTGTAGAGATGAGCTTGGCAGTGTGGGAATAACTATTGCCGATGATGATATGGTGAACCTCGCTCTCCTTGGCCTTCCAAAGAGTTGGAATAGATACCAAGACTTTGTGAATGGAATGGAGAAATTGTTGGATTGGGAACGACTATGGTCGGATCTTATGCAGGAGGAGCACATGAGATGGTTCTTCATCCAAGAATGATGATGAAGAAAATCTGGCCTTAGCAAGTAAGGCAAGGAAAGGGAAGGGGAAGGCTTCCTATTTCAAATCAAATTCTTCTCATGAAGGGAAGAAGGGTGACATGTCTAAAGTAAGATGCTTTAATTGTCACAAGATGGGACATTATGTGTTTAATTTCCCTTCAAATAAGTCCAAGAAGGGATCCTCGGAAGGATCGGAAGGTGAGGCATTAACCTCTCAGTTAGAAATGGATTTTACCCTCATCACATGCATGGTGTCATCGATGATGGGTTGTGCCTGGTATCTTGACAGTGGAGCCTCATTCCACATGACCGGTGATAAAAATTTATTCAGTGCCTTGGAGGAGAAACACCTCAAGATGCGCATAGGGATGGGTGATGACGGAAGGTATAGTGTTTCAGGAGTGGGCACGATTGCTTTTCAGAGGGAGCATGGAGCTCTTCTCACCTTGAGAGATGTGATGTATGTTCCTGGACTAAAGAAGAACTTGGTATCGGTCGCAATGTTGGAGGATAAAGGCTACGATGTTGTCTTCAATAAAGGAAAGGCGTTCCTAAGACACATAGCCACGGGTCAGACCAAGAGGATAGGGACTCGGGTGAAGAATCTCTATAAACTAGAGGTAGATGATTGTGCAACATTGAGTGTGAAAGCAGAATTGGTGCGAAGCCAAGACATTGGTGAGTTGTGGCACAGGCGGTTGGGCCATTTACATCATGGGGCCTTAAAGATAATGCAGCAGATATCTACAGGACTTCCCAAAGGTAAACTTGAGCAAGTTGACACATGCAAAGGTTGTACCTTGGGAAAGTACACCAAGTCTTCCTTTAATGATTGAGATAGTCGAGTAGAGGCTATCTTAGAGCGAGTTCATATTGATTTGTGTGGACCATTCTTGACGACATCCACGGCAAAGCAAAGGTATTATGTGATTTTCATTAATGACTATTCTCGTAAATGTTGGATTTATTTCATGCAGAAGAAGGACCAAACCTTCACAAAGTTTTGTGAGTTCAAAGCTTTGGTCGAGAAAGAGTTAGGGAAGAAGATAAAGGCCTTGAGAAGCAATAACGGTGGAGAATATGTCTCTCAAGAGTTCAAGGACTTCTGTGCAGCAGAAGGAATTAAACAAGAGTTGATGGCACCTCATAACCCACAACAGAATGGGGTGGCCGAAAGAAAGAACAAAAATATTGTAGGGACAGCATGGGAAATGCTGCATGACCAAGGCCTACCACTTCACTTGTGGACCGAGGCATGCAACACAACGGTCTATTTGTAGAATAGAAGCCCGCATCACATACTTGGGATGAAGACACCAGAGGAAGCTTTCTCCGGTAAGAGACCAGATGTGGGTCACTTCAAGATCTTTGGCTCATCGGTATATTTCCATGTGATGAAGGATGCACGGAAGAAGTTTGAGCTGACAACAGAGTTGGGGATATTTATGGGGTACACTGATACACCTCACAACTATCAAGTGTACTTGCCTACCAGTTGGAGGACAGTGGTTCGCAAAGATCTCAAGTTTGATGAGCAGAAGGCCATGCAAGTTTCCCTTGAGAGGGAGCTCCAACTACAGGATGTGGAGGAACTGTTGGTTCCTAAGGAGGAGGAGCTTTAGACTGATGTAGAGTAGCCGCATGTAGAGGTTCTAGGAGTGGAAACATCCACTCAAGCAGAGTCTTCCAGAGATGGACGGAAGCGCAGAAAAGAAGCTGACAGATTGTTGGAGGATGCAAGAGAGAATGTTGGAGCACCATATTCTTAGCACAGACAAAGGTGGTTACTTGAGAGGTACACTGGATACATGGCCCTTGTTGGGAATGTATTGAGACAGAGCCATCTTCCTTTGAGGAAGTAGTGCAGCAGTCGATTTGGATTGATGCTATGGTGGAGGAGTATGACTCCATAGTTCGTAACAGTGTTTGGGACGTGGTTCTGAGACCGGAGAACAAGTCAGTTGTGAGTTCCCATTAGCTTTACAAGGTAAAGAAAGCTGTTGATGGTAGTGTGGAGAAGCATAAGGCAAGATTTGTTTCCCGTGGCTTTTCACAGGTCAAGGGGATTGACTATGATGAGACTTTTGCTCATGTCGCAAGGTACTCATCTATCAAATCTATGTTGGCACTATCAGCATAGATGGGTTGGAAGATCCATCAGATGGATGTGAAGACTGCATTCCTCAATGGCCAGATTGAGGAAGAGGTGTACATAAAGCAGCCGGAAGGTTTTGAGACCTTCGATCGTGAGTCGCATGTGTGCCGACTCAAGAGAGAGTTGTACGGGTTGAAGCAAGCACCTCGTGCTTGGTACCAGGATAGACAACTACTTCACTGGGTTGGGCTTCACAAAGGGTGAAGCGGATGCAAACTTGTACCACATCGTGGTGAAAGGTAAGTTGTTGATCATCGTACTTTATGTTGATGATCTCATATTTACTGGTGATGATCAGTTGATAGTGTCTTTCAAGGAGGACCTTGCAAGATAATTCGATATGAAAGACATGAGTCTAATGCATTACTTCCTTGGCATGGAAGTGTGGCAGAATGATGGGGAGTTGTTTGTGTCTCAGGGCAAGTATGCCAACGAGATACTCAGGAGATTCCACATGGAGAAGTGCAAGCCCATGCAGACTCCTCTAGTAGGTAACTAGAGGAAGGAGGTTTCCACTTCAAGAGAAGTGGTAGAGGCTACTATGTACAGGCAGCTTGTGGGTTCATTGATGTAATTAGTGAACACATGACCAAATTTGTGATATGCAGTGAACCAGCTGAGTCAAGTGATGGTTCAGCCTACCAAGATGTTTTGGGAGGTAACAAAGTATGTATTGAGATACCTCAGAGGCACATCTCAATATGCATTATGGTACAGATGGATAGAGGGAGTGAAGCTACAGGGCTTCACTTATGCAGATTGGGCAGGGAGTCCATCAGATTGGAAGAGCACATCAGGAGGGATTTTCAACCTTGGGTCAACGACAATTTCTTGGTACAATAGGAAACAGAGGTTAGTTGCACTCAGATCGGCAGAGTCAGAATACATGGCTGCAAGTCAGGAAACATGTGAGGCCATCTGGATGCAGAAAATCCTAGTTGGTTTGTTTGATCAGAGGATGGATCCAACTGTGATCTATTGTGATAACCAGAGTTGTATCAAACTCTCTGAGATTCCAATATTTCATGATAGGTCCAAGCACATCAACATCCAGTATCATCATCTCAGAGATTGTGTAGTGAGGAGGATCATGTTGCTGCAGTATATTTCGAGAGAGGAGAAATATGCTGACATTTTGACAAAGGCATTGTGAAAGTGTAAATTCGAGTTCCATAGAGACAGGATCGGGGTGGCAAATAATCCATTTCTTGTTGAGAGGGAGTGTTGAAAGATGGCAACAATAATATTCCAATTTAATTTGTCCTTCAATTAAATTGTGAATTAAAATTGAATTTAGTCTTAACGGCTACTTGGAAATAATTAATTTATTTATTTTAAATTAATTAGTTGGAGAAATTCAAGTTAGAAGTCTTTCTGAAGTCATGCAAGAGTTATCCCTTAAATTAAGGAGATAATATTGAGTTATATTTGAGTTGTAATTAGTTAACTCAGTTTACTGAGTTAAGTCCAGTTAAATTAGTTCCAAATTGTTTGAGGAACTAATAGTGAGTTAACAGTCAGTTGATGCATTAATGCACTCAACTAGTGCTACTCCAATTAATTTAAGATTCCCTCATTAGAAACTCATGCATGTCTATTCTGAAAAAGACCCAATTGAGATTAATGTTCAAGAACGGTGCACTATTAGTTGCAAGTGTTTTCTCATGGAGAAAACTCATGCATGCAGTCAAGGATTTATCCTTGAGGATTACGCAATTTTGGAAGATTGGTTTCCACTTGGTAATAGGCAAATCATCCAGAAGGAACAACACAAGAAATAGGAGCTTGGAGGGTAAAGAGGAAGGCTAGAGAGAAGCCAAGGTTTCCTGTGAGCATCTGTGAGGGTTGTACTGAGAGCTGGCTAGTTGTGAGAGCTAAGGCTTTGTATAATTCCTATGTATTTCCACCTCGTATGATAATACAATAGTGTGGGGTTTTTAGCTGAGGCTTTCCCCAAAGTATTTTCATGTGTATTGTGCCATTGATTCTTCTTCTTCTGGTTATATTGTTTAGCTCGATATTTAAGCTTCCGCAAATTGATAGTAGAAGTAGGTTATAGTATTCTACTTTGATTTATATTGCATTATCGGGTTAACTACCATCAGATTTTCTACAATGTGCACTTGATCCTGTTGGAAGCTTGAGACCACATTGAAGATGGCCTTTGATATCTGCGAAATAGGCTGACCAAGCAGAATTATTGGTGGGATTCACGAGGGCTTCACTCAATGAACCTATGACATATCATGTCTTCATGGCATACTAAACAATACCCCTAATTTGGCTACATATTGGAAAATACATCTAAAAATCACATTATTTAACCCCCTACCAATACAAAGCCAACACATCTTTCCAATTTAAAAAACCCCTACTTTTAGTAGATATTGTAGGTATCTGTAGACAGTGTTGGATATTTGTTAACCAAGGGGTCTTCCTAATGTGAAGTCCCAATTAGACCTCACACTGTTGGAAATAGGAGCCCCATCTGGAGTATCGGCCCTACTACCATGTATTGTTGTAGATTTGCTTTGGCTACAAAGTTCAACACAAGAGAGTATTACACAGGTATCTTTGGATCAACAAGTGAGTATGCCTTGTGAAATGTTCAACTACGGAAAGTATTAAGGTCCTTATACTGAAAGGAGAGAGAAAAGTGGGCCCTTTAAAGGCAAGTAATAGTACTAATCTAGAAAAGACACACAAGCACATACATAAAAATGAATCAATGATCAACCAGTGAAATAGTTCACAAGAAAGCAACGATTGTTAAAGAAAATACAACAATCTTTTAACAAGATAAGTACCAAAGCCATCGAAAATAATTCAATTTTCCTAGTACGTATGAGAAACAACATACATCACGAACATTAAAAGAATAGTCTTAGAATATTCATGACATATGCATGAAAGTGTGTTGTCTTGACGAGCTTCTGAATTAAGTAAAAGTTCCAAGATACATCAAAACAAAAAACATCGCTAGCCCCAATAGTGGAGCATTAGAGTAGTCACTTGCTCCTAAAAAATATATCTTCATTTCTAATGCCTAGTAGGAGGAGCCAAGGTGAAAATTACTTTGCATGTACAATGAGGGTGTATATATAATAAATGGAGTGATCATTCACCTCCCATGTAACTCTTGGACTACCCTCATGACTGTTTGACTTCTCTATGACCTTTCAATTTCCACATGACTTTTCACATTACATGGATGACTCTTGGACTTCCACTTTACATTACATTTTCCAATATAGAATTTACATAAGCCACAAATGATGTGGCACATGAGGACTCGTTACATGACATGACACTAATGACATGGATTGCATGATGACATGGCAATGCCAAGCCACTCTTTGTTTCTGCTTTGTCTTCAATAAGAGACGTGTGATATTTCATATCCATGAGAGATATGCTTTGTTCTTCAAATCTGCCCTCCAAAGGATTGTGAATCAGATAGAGCCTTCATGTGGTCCTGATCTTTGATCTTGTATTGTAATATTATGTTCCTTGGTCTTCTCGCCTGATGATCATCTTATCTCTTTATCTCCATATGTGTCTTTTAGCATGGTCATTTTCCTTTATCATCATCCTATCATCATAAGACAGAGTACTTGCAACTGAAAACCATTCATGACAAGCCAACATCATTCTGAAAAACACCTAACCTAACATATTTCATGAAATCACCTGTTAGGGCTAGAAGTGGTGACTAGTTGAGTGACTGGCTAAGAGGATTGTGTAGTTACAGAGGCTAAAGTCTAGGATTGAGGCTTGATACTGTGCAATGCATAGTTCAGGATGGCCAGTTTTAGGAGATTGCCTAGTTGAGGGTGTTAAGAGCTCAAGGTAGAGGTTTGAGGCTTGAAGATGCCCACTACGTAGTTATGGAAGGACATAGGCCAAGGCATTGCGTAGTTGAGGGAATCAATGACTCGGTTTGGAGGCTTGAGCATTGAGACTACATAATGCACAGTTGATGAAGGTGTGGGCAGAGGGATTTCACGGTTGAGGGTCTCCAATGCTCAAGCTGGAGACTTGAGCCTTGAGTTTTCCCACTGTGTAGTTCTAGGAGGCAAGGAGACCAAGTGATTGCATAATTGAGAAGTTCATGAGATGAAGGCTAAGGCTTGTGGATTAAGACTACGTAATGCATAGTTCAAGTTGGGCTGAGGAGAAATATTGCACAATTCTAGACCTCAGGGGTTGGGATTGAGCACTAATATTGTGTAGTGCGCATTTATGGAAGGCAGAGACTCCACATTTCGTAGCTCCAAAGGACAAGGGTGTTTCTTGAGGGCTGAGACTATAGAATGCACAGTTTTGGATGGGTAGAATGAGAGTGAGTGGCCCGGTCGAGTAGTTTTCCTAGTTGGACTAAGTGTTGGATCAGTGAGCTAAAGATAAGTAAAAGTGATACTATGAGCATGATCACATACTTAGATCACTTGATGATATGAAAAGGAACACTCATAACATATGAACAACATACCTTCCTCAATGCAATAAATTTGCAACAGCTCTGACCAAGTGTGACACTAAAGATACACTTAGCGACAATAATGACGATACTTGTGTGGCATGCTTAAAACTTTTGGAATGAGTGTGATCCATGTTTACATGATAAAAAAAACTCATTATTACAAATATTACCCCTTGAGACAAACCAAAACTCCACTTTACATGATGAGCAACACTTCCCATGCCAAAATATGACACATGTGATATGGATAGAAAAGTGCGAACAACACTTGCAATATTGAACGACAGTGAGAGCGACACATGCCAGAGAAAAGATAACATGAGAACGACATCAACTAAAGTGAAAAAAATCAAAAGCGACAGCCGAAAACATGAAAATGACACTCGCGAAATCGAAGGTGCACAAAAGCGACAAATTGAAAAACTCAGCAAAATAAAAGTAGAAACACAGCCGAACGCATGTGAGGTTGTCAATGAACATGCACACTTATTTTTGACATGGGTTAAGCATAACGTAGACACTATCTTGATGGACTATGCCAAACCTATTCAAGTTTGCACGAAAAGAAAACACTCATGAATTCATTATGGACTGAGCATGTGTGAGAAGGTGACTTCGGTACTTGCAATCCAAAAGGGCAACCCAAAATATTAAAAAAAAAACCGAACAAGAAATGACCATAGAACGATCAATCGCAAAATCTATAGTAAGATCCAAAATTTGAGTGTAGGAAATTATTTGGAGGACGTTTTAACATCAACAACACTTGCCTACACGCTGGTAGAACTCTAGCTTCTATGCCTTGGTAAATTCTTTATGCAAGTTCTAGTTCTTCAGGAAGTATTGATTCATCATTCAGATTACCACATCTTCCCCACTTACCCCATGTATGAATATGTTCCCCTTTATTCCTTTCCTCAGTTGAACATAAACATAATATCAACGATTACACAATGTTTCAAATTAGGAAAAGGGCAATTAAGTTTGCGAGATTTAGATTTTCATAGTGTAGTTTTTCATCTTTAGTGTTTCTCTGCTACCAGTAGGCTTGGACAGTACTTTGATGGAGTCACTTCAGGGACACAAACATTAATCCAATACTAGAAGGCCTGGAAAGTACCCCAACAAAGTTTCTTGCTTCACCTCTTTATGCAGGAATTCTCTCTTCTTTCACCCTTATTTATTTATTTTATATAGGATTGTGCATCAAAATTTGTTTATTTCATGGGTGGAAGAGGGATCTTGACTTATTGAGAGTAGGAGAGGTTATCCCTTCATAGAAGCATATATAAGACCTATGATATTGGTTTTCTTGTTTAGATTCCCCCCTTGTCCTTCTCTACTTTATTGGATCAACTTGAAAACACTGAAACATAAAGAAATGAGTGAAGGTGTAAGGTTTCCAGGATAGACACAGGTTTCATGCCTCAAAACAAGGATTTCCTTATGCAAGGACCATATTTTCCATCAAAACATCATTGACCAAAATATGTGACCAAGACAAAGAAGATGGATAGAAGGTTAGCAAAATGTTGTAGTGTCACAAGGCCCTTTTCTATGTTGCCACATTGCCTAATGAACCAACACAACATCTTCATGCAAGGTCTTACAAAACAAAACAAAACAAAACACACAACAGAAGGAGTTTAAACCAAAACATGATGTGAAACCAAAATGAGAAAACACAAGACAAACTACAGAAGGTGAATGCAGGGTGGATGTGCAAGTGAAATAATATGCAACTAGACCTACTCCTAACCTAACCAGCTAAAATGTTGAGGTCACGTATAATTAATTTTCCAATGTAGCCACTGTAGTTTCTCTTGACCTACATACACAAAGATATGATCGATTAAAACTAACATAAAGTAATGTGCAACAGAATAGATAAAAACTTGAATAACTTGAACAAAAATTTGAAGGTCTTTCATGTCAGCATAAAGATAGGGCACAACCACTACTTCTAACCGGTTCACATTCTTATATTTTTTATGAAAACCATCATTCAAAAAACCTTTGAAACTTCTTGCGAATGTGTCTTTAAATACAACAAACTCCTTAGCAAGCACGTGAAAATATCAAAACTTGGTATTTGCAACGGAGCTTTCCAGGTAAGATTTCTCCAACCATTCAATGATTGGATTGTAAAATTCATGATAATCCTATTGAAAACCCATGATCTTTGAAAAAATGAATATTCAATTAGAGGCATGAGATTATGATGAGAATCTTGCGAGCGAAAATAGATCTGATTATATTCAGCAAGCATGTCAAGACTTCACATAACTGTCAGCAGGTGCAGAAGTGCCTCAACTACTTGAAAAGTTCCTGGATAGTGAGATATTAAACCATAAAGATCAAAGGGTGTAAAACAAATATCATTAGATGTGTTGATGGGAAAGTAGTAAGTTGAATGATATTCATCAGAGACAAAATCATGATCAAATGGGATGATTAAAGCATCAGATTCCTAGTTGGTAATTACCAAAGATAAATCAACTTGAATAGTTTCACAAATTCTTTGCAGAATAAAATCATCTTCCTCATGTGATGAGTCTAGAAAACCATTTACTTGTAACTAGTCATACATTGCACCAGCATCATAGTCCTGGAAAGAGGTGAAAATGAATGCTAGTATAGCAAACACATGGAACCATTTAGGGTAAAATGAGTGAAGAAAATTTTTATTTATCAAATAATACATGCATTCACTAGTGCTCAAGAGAATTTTAGGTGCGATGAAGAAAAATATTAGCATCACAATATTCACAAGAAGGAACATGAGTTGATTTTTTTCAAAATAATGTGACATGTATGACTCCTGGAAAAGATATCCTTTAGAATGATAAAATTCACAGTTCCATGTTTATGTGAGAGATACATTTTCCAAACCTGAGTTAAGAGCAAGAGTTTTGCATGGAGATGAATCAACTGAAATAGAAACTTAAATCCGGTCATAAATTGAATCTTGAAAGTTTGAAATATTATATCCACAATGCCAAACATATTTCAAGGAATTTACTTCGCATGAAACCATGCAGCAAGAAAAAATTTGCAAGGAAAACTAGACATGATTCAATTCGAGGATCTTACCATAGTTGCGATATCCTATCATAACCATCAATGTAAGTTGAAGTGCCTCATCTCCTTGACAAGTCCCATATATTTCAATGGTTGTAAAATCGAATTTTGAAGATTAAACCAAATCATGCATGGTGAGGGGCTAACTTCTTTCACTGATTTCAATGAAATCACTATTACCCAGATGAAACTAATCTTTGTCACTAAATAGATCGGATTTTACAACTTCGACAACCAGATTACTCAGGTAAAAAGATTCTCCTAATCGCAAATATAGAGATGTATGAATGTTGGATCGGTTGATCTTGACCCAGGTTCAACTTGGACTTCGCACCAACAAAACACTCAAACACCGGCCCTTTCGACAATGACTTGCAAGCATATTGCAATCTCACCCGAGGTGGCTATGGGTGGTTGCAGAGCCAGGTTTTTGTAGCCTTAAGGGACTATGCAAGGTGGCTTTTACTTCACTTTTCTGTATTCTTCTTATTCTTATGGCATAAATATCACTATTACGCTATATAAATTAACTTCTTACTTTGTCACATTTAGTCTAACATAAACATATCATAGAACAATACAAATTGCGCTATCATAACATTTACTTGCAATCATTACTTCACATAATAGATAGAAAGAAAACATAACAATACATATGAATACAGAATATTTCCCAATATTTATTCTTATTTATTAAGATGAATCTCTTCAATACATTCATCTTATCGAACTACGCACACAGTTGTAGGTGTTTTGCACACTAAGTTGCACACCCTTCCAAGGTATCCACGTACTTAGCTGCGGAACCTTCCCTTAAGGCCCAAAACATAGACTAAAAATAGAAGATACAATCAACGACTACGATGAGTGCAAGGAAGAAGAAGAAGGCAGACAAATATAAGGGCGCAATACCACTTGACCTTACTGATGGGGACATTGATGAAATTAGAGATAAATTCTAGGAACTAATAGCATAAACATGGAACAATATTAATACTCGCTATAGAGAGCTCTTGACAGATGTTAAACAAGGTATTCTAGAGTTAAAAGAACTGCCACAGACAAATAGACAACCAGAGTAAATGGGTCAACCGTTGTAGCCATAGCAACAAATAAAAAAAAATGGATTAAGGATTATGCAGATACCAAATGGAGCATTACAGTTTGAATCAACCAAAGACAAAGAGAGAGAAAAAGGGTGGGATTGTGTTAATATGAACATTGCCGCACTACCAACTCATATATTGCATGATTTCCACCAAGGTATAATAAATTAACTACAGGAGCGATAAAAACACACTTCATTGTTAAATATTCAAGTGGAGAAAGAAAGATCTTCGCTAAAGAAGGAGCTCCGTCAGCTGATTAAGGAAAGGAATGGAGCACGGCAGCAAAAACAATAGTTAGAGAAATTCATTGCAAAAACTTGTAGTAAAGTTTCAAACGTAAAGGTCTACGAAGAAGAGTCACCAGCAGAGAAGGTCGTGAAGCTCAGCCTCGCAATAAGGGATTCAAAGAATAAGTTTATAGAAATGAAGTTCAAGTTTGAAGTGAATATTACTGAGCTTCAAATGACGCTGCAACTAGTCATACCACCAGAAGTGCTTAAGCAGAGTGAAATGGATCTAAAATATTCACTACAAGGCATCTCCAACACAGTGGCATAATATGGCAAACTACTAGATGAAACTATGCAGATTTCAACTTCACTGCTGGAGGATCCAAACATTCAGAGGATTGAACAGGAGCTCCAGATGAAGTAGAAGCAGTTGGAATAAATCCAAGCAAATGTGAAGACCTTACCAGTCTCGTAGAGACTCACCAGAATCACTGAAGGAAACACTCTTCAAAAGAAGATTGAAGACCTTCGGAGAAAAGAGAAGATTTTGACAAAGAGGAATTAGTTGTGGCAAGATGAGGCCCTCAAAATTTCATAGGCAGTATACAATAAGCTCAAGGAGCTACAACAGAGGGAGAAAGAAGTGCTACAAAATATTGTCGGACCAACAACAGAGGCATTACTGGAATAAGTGCAGAAAGAGGAGAAGAAGGTAGCAGAAATACTTCATCCATATAATTATGCCTACATGAGCATCACAACAAATATTCGAGGCACAACAACTGAGTGACTCAATACGAGTCACTGTTGGCATTATGATACAAGTGTTGTCCTTGATGGCAACTCAATTAGAAGCAGGTACAAGTGATGGCAACTTAACCAGAGGACAGATCTTAGTACAGCAGGCCAAGAAAGTTCATACACGCAGGTTCATTAAGCCCAAGTCACATATACACGCTGGTTCACTATATACCAAGTCGTGTGTACGCAGGTTTGCTATATACCAAGTAGGGTATACACGCAGTTTCTTGAACGGAAAAGAGCGTACATGTCGGAAAGCTTACTTTTGGTCCATGGTAGTTAGTCCTTGGAATTTGTGCCTATGGTTTTGGACCATGGAGTCTTGACAGACGTGTTGATCCCTAGTATTGAGTTGATGGTATTGGGTTACTATGGTTTTGGACCGTGGTATTGTGAAGGGCCTAAAGCTCTATAAGGAGAAAGATCATTAGGCCAGATTATGTAGTGAGTGTGTGTGAGTGATGAAGATCTGAGGAAGTGTGAGATCCAAATGCTGGTTATGGGTTTGAGATCTGAACCAAGGTTTCACTCATGTGGAGGATGATGGAATGAGATCTCAAGGCTTGGAATAATTATCTTCATATGGTTTGACTGTGGACAGACTAGATCTACTGACGCATGTTTATTATTATTATGATCTGGGTATGTTTTGATGTCTGATATAGCTGCGGAGTTTTAAGCTTGAATTTGCAGATCTGTACGCAGGTTGGTTTTGGTAAAAGAGCGTATACACGCAGGTTGGGTTCATCCAAGTAGCGTATACAATGTGAAGTATTATATTTGAAGATGGAGTTGGATCTGGTTGTTGTTATGATGTTGTTGACAAGGTTTCATTGATTCAGTATTGGGTGTTTCAGTGATTGATGATGCAAGTTGTACTACAATGGTGATTTCCTTATGGATCCAGTATGAAAATGTATGAAACGTGGTCCTGGGAAGATCGTAGGCCGACACCTACGTACTGGTAAACATATCAGCCAGTACAAGAGCCAGGGGGTTGTAGCTCCCTTCCAGGAGCAGCTGGAAAACGAGTGAAGGTTGTAGCCTTCTGTAGGGTTGGCACCTACGTACTAGTAAATGGATCAGCTAGTAAAAGAGCTATGAGGGTTGTAGCCCTCTGCAGGTTGTAGCCTACGTGCTGGTAAAGGACTGCACCAGTACATTGTAAAAGAAGTTTCTTATTAAAGGAAGATAGAAACAAATTGCAGCAGGTGGTTTTCACCCACATTGGGTTTCCACCTTATATCATGGTGTTCATGTGTGTGCCTTATGTGTGATGATATGTTCTGTTATTCTGCACATGTTTACTGTTAATATGGTTAATAATGTTATGATGCATTTACTGAAGATAAGCTAACTGAATCATAAGATTACTGCATGTACCCTAGTTTCCCTTAACGAAGTCGCGTATATATGCTGATATCCTTAACTGAAGCTGCGTGTATGAATTTGAGTATGAAATTGAAAAGTTTTATCTGATCTGATAATACTGATTCACCCCCCCTCTCAGTATTATTTCCAACAATTGGTATCAGAGCAGGTCCTTCAGAGAAGCTTGATCGCTTGAAGGAGATTCGTAGAACAATGGGGAAGAAAGCACGTCAGAAGAAGAAGACAGCTCAAAGGAACAATGACAACCTACCGTTGAGTGGAAGCAAGTATTCAGATCCTGAATCACCTCAGATTGAAGATGTACAAGCAAATGAAGCATCAGATCAAATCATAGATCAGCAAGATCTACCTAGCAAAAGGGAGAATGCCCTCAAAGAAGAAATCATCATATTAAAAGATCAGTTGGAATGTGCATCCAGAATTCGACAAATGCTGCTAGCGCTGAATAAAGAGCAAGAAAACGAGATCCTCGAACTAAGGCATCAGTTGGATGAAGGAAGGAAAGCTGAAGAGACCTTGAAGAAGCAATGTCTGGAAAAAGAAGAACAACATCAAGTTGAGGTAAATATCTTGAAAAGTAAATTAGAAGAAAAGGATAAACTATTACAATTTCAAGATAGTACTAAGATCTTGGATGATATTCTTAGTAGTCAAAGGTCCCCTGCTATCAAAACTGGTCTTGGTTTTCATGAGTCTATTGAAGGTGAATCTGGTTCACAAAGTAAGACAAGAATCTCTAATGCAAAATCTGAAAGGTTCTACAAGGAGATGAAAGGACAACCCCATCAACAATCAAGGAAAGAGACTCCTCAAAGAAAATCTTTTACTCCTCCCATGAATAATGTTGAATGTTATGTATGTCATAATCTTGGACATGTTGCAGCCATATGTAGAAGAAGAAGGTTTCAAGACCATCATGCAGAAAGATCATCACATTCAAGGTACTTTAATGGATATTGGTTTTCTTGCAATATGTTTGGCCACAAAGCTGCTGATTGCTATAGGAGGAATATGAAACATGTAAGATGCTATGCATGTAACAAGTTTGGACATAGAGCAAAAGATTGCAGGAACAAAGCTCATGATAAGAAGAAATCATCAACATGCCTGAAGATATGGAAGAAGAAAGAAGTTCAGTCAGAAAGATGTGGCGCAACACAGGGTACTCAGCACAGCACAGACATCACAGACTCAGGGGGAGCTGAAGGTGTAAAACTTCAGTGTTCTAATTCTCATACGCAAGTTTCATGAAGGAAAGCCGCGTATATACGCGAGTTTCACACTGCAAAGTCGCGTATATGTCAGTTTGTGAAAAAGCAGTGGGGACAGACTCAGAAAAGGGGTCTGATATGATCCAGTCCAGTATATGCTCTATTGGTTAACAGTTACAGTCTGCTGAGGATGTCTGGAAATGTCTTGATACTTGCTCAGGGGGAGCATATACTTCAAATAATGCATTGTTGGCATTATGGTTAGAAGTTGTTGATAAAGTCTATGAAGCTAAATGATACATCTTGCTGTTTGATCAAAGGAATGGTATTGCAGGCTGATGATTATGGTACAGATCATGATGCTACTGGTGGCTTTCATAAGTCTTGGTTTAGATATTTCATCACTATGTCATGTATCTCTTTTGTGATATCTCTTTTATGATGTCAAGGTCATGTAACGGCCTATGTTGGTTTCCCCACTATGCCTGGGATGAATGATGTAATGTTCATGTCGTATCATGAGTAAACTCTTAATGTATCTCCACATGGTTAGGTGGATGAGTCAATATTGGTATATCCCCACTAGGTTGGGTGATGAATGTATGTATTGAGTCTTTTGGTGATAGGAAGGTCTTCTATGATGTATAAGTCTTTGTTCTTCTTGAAGAACATCTTTTGCAGATCTTGCCTACAGTCAAGGGGAGCATGAACAGCACAATTCAGCAAGAGCAGGATGGATAGATTGGTACACTTTGGCATACACAAAGGGGGAGCACATTTGGAGATTTCAGCAGGTACTCAGGGGGAGTATGGACAACAGAAGGTATAACAAAGAAGAGAATATCTTGGTCCGCCCTTTGCCCTTGATGTCAAAGGGGGAGAGTGACTTGGTGTAGTGGTTGCCATCAAGTCCAAAGGGGGAGATTGTTGGCATTATGATACAAGTGTTGTCCTTGATGGCAACTCACTCAGAAGCAGGTACAAGTGATGGCAACTTAATCAGAGGACAGATCTTAGTACAGCAGGCCAAGAAAGTTCATACACGCAGGTTCATTAAGCCCAAGTTGCGTATACACGCTGGTTCACTATATACCAAGTCGCGTGTACGCAGGTTCGCTATATACCAAGTAGGGTATACACGCAGTTTCATGAACGGAAAAGAGCGTACATGTCAGAAAGCTTACCTTTGGTCCGTGGTAGTTAGTCCTTGGAATTTGTGCCTATGGTTTTGGACCATTGAGTCTCGATAGACGTGTTGATCCCTAGTATTGAGTTGATGGTATTGGGTTACTATGGTTTTGGATCGTGGTATTGTGAAGGGCCTAAAGCTATATAAGGAGAAAGATCATTAGGCCAGATTATGTAGTGAGTGTGTGTGAGTGATGAAGATCTGAGGAAGTGTGAGATCCAAATGCTGGTTATGGGTTTGTGATCTGAACCAAGGTTTCACTCATGTGGAGGATGATGGAACGAGATCTCAAGGCTTGGAATAATTATCTTCATATGGTTTGACTGTGGACAGACTAGATCTACTGACGCATGTTTATTATTATTATGATCTGGGTATGTTTTGATGTCTGATATAGCTGCGGAGTTTTAAGCTTGAATTTGCAGATTTGTACGCAGGTTGGTTTTGGTAAAAGAGCGTATACACGCAGGTTGGGTTCATCCAAGTAGCGTATACAATGTGAAGTATTATATTTGAAGATGGAGTTGGATCTGGTTGTTGTTATGATGTTGTTGACAAGGTTTCAGTGATTCAGTATTGGGTGTTTCAGTGATTGATGATGCAGGTTGTACTACAATGGTGATTGTCTTATGGATCCAGTATGAAAATGTATGAAACGTGGTCCCGGGAAGATCATAGGCCGGCACCTACGTACTGGTAAACATATCAGCCAGTACAAGAGCCAGGGGGTTGTAGCTCCCTTCCAGGAGCAGCTGGAAAACGAGTGAAGGTTGTAGCCTTCTGTAGGGTTGGCACCTACGTACTAGTAAATGGATCGGCTAGTACAAGAGCTATGAGGGTTGTAGCCCTCTGCAGGTTGTAGCTTGGGTGCTGGTAAAGGACTGCACCAGTACATTGTAAAAGAAGTTTCTTATTAAAGGAAGATAGAAACAAATTGCAGTAGGTGGTTTTCACCCACATTGGGTTTCCACCTTATATCATGGTGTTCATGTGTGTGCCTTATGTGTGATGATCTGTTTTGTTATTCTGCACATGTTTACTGTTAATATGGTTAATAATGTTCTGATGCATTTACTGAAGATAAGCTAACTGAATCATAAGATTACTGCATGTACGCTAGTTGCCCTTAACGAAGTCGCGTATATATGCTGATATCCTTAACTGAAGCTGCGTGTATGAATCTGAGTATGAAATTGAAAAGTTTTATCTAATCTGATAATACTGATTCACCCCCCCTCTCAGTATTATTTCCAACAGTCACATGTGAGTGTTGGGGGCCTATTGGGCGCAAGCGAACATGGTCCAACTTTTTTCAAAGACTCTACATTTTAAGGAGCGGAGTGCGCTGCACTGTGGAGCTATATTTATTGCACAGTGTTCTAGGGGCTTCGAGGTGTGTTGAAGCCCCTCTTTTTGTAACGGGTATCAGGGTTTTATGAGACTATCTTGTTGAGCCCATGGTATGTGGACCATGGTTTTGTAGCGATGTAGCATATATAGAGAGATGTAATGGTTTGTCAAATATTATGATATGATAGAGTCGATGAACACAAGTGATTGTATGGTATGTTTTTAGTCTATGTTTTGGGCATTAAGGGAAGGATCCGTAGCTAAGTGTGCAGAAGGGTCTGCAGCTATGTGCATAGGTCGAGAAGTTGAATTTATTGAAGAGATTCATCTTAATAAAGAAGAAGAGTTTTGGGAAATATTTTGTATTCATATGTATTGTTATGTTTTCTTTCTGTCTATTATGTGAAGTAATGATTGCAAGTAAATATTATTATAACGCAATTTGTATTGTTCTATGATATATTTACGTTAGACTAAATGTGACGAAGTAAGTAGTTAAGTTATATAGCATAGTAGTGATATGTATGCCAGAATACTAAGTAAAATATAGAAAAGTGAAGTAAAAGCCACCTCACGCAGTCCCTCAAGGTTGTAGAAACCTGGTTCTGCAACCACCCATAACCACCTCAGGTGAGACTGCAATATTCATGTATGTCATTTCCAAAATGGCTAGTGTCTGATGGTTTTGTTGATGCGAAGGCCAAGTCAAGCCTGGGTCAATCCCAACTGAGCTAACAATGAATCGGTTAAATTTCATGAGCAAGTTGATATGAATATTTGTCTTCATGCAAAGCAAGAGATGATAAAGAATGGAAACGATACTCAATGATATGATTATTTTATCTTTCATCATGGAAAACCTCACTACCTTGTGTTAATTGAGAAGTGAACTCATCCAGTGAAGAACTTGAAGAGTGTGGAATATCTTTATCGCATGTAGATACATCACAAATAGTAGAGCACATGAGATAGTGAGATTAAGTGGAAGTTTTGATAATAACATTTCCTTCGACTGGATCAGATTCCAGATCTAATTTTCATATCAACATCTTCTGGAAGAACCAAAAACTTGGTTGGTACATGAGCATTTGTCATCGTGTAAATCAATAGAATCATAATCATTAGAGTGATTGTTGCCTAAGACTAGGAGTATGAAAACATTAATTTCGTTGATTCAATGCAGAGATAGAAGATTGAAAATCATCCAAGAAGGTAAGAGCATCATCTTGAAATGAAGGACTTTGAAAAAGAGAAAAAATATTGAAAGAGTTTTCACCTTCTTGCTCCTCTACTTGCCAAATGTAGCTACCTTATACTTGATCGCAATCAAAAGAGTGTGAAGAACTAGTTGATGGAGTAGATTGATCAAGCAGATCATGATACAAAGAGTGATTACATGTATATGATAGAGGATAATAGATGTCCTTTGTAGAAATAACAATTTCAGTGGAACTAGATTCAAGATTGTGGTTAAGAGCACTAATGTCATCTTGAGGAATGAAAGGACTAGTCTTCACCATAGGCTTCTTGAGGCATTCCAAGCTTTCCTCTATGGGATCTGAGTCATGCAAAGTACAAGGAGGATGAGAAGATGGATTAGGAATTTGATGTGCATATTTCCCAAGTTTATTACATCGCAAGGAGACACTCTCATCAGAACTAGAAATGGAGGAGGACAAGGAACAAAAGGAATAGTGGGCTTCTTCTCTAAAATTAGGGGTGTCTCTTGGTTTAAAATATTTTGGGAATAAGAAAAACCAGGTGGTTTGGATTCACCATGAAAAGTGATATGAACCAAAATATCAAACATTTGTTTCAAGAAATCCCAATCCGTACCTTCTTTAGGAAATTCATAATGATGGCGAAGGAATCGATTAGATAAATCCTCAATTGATTCATCATGATTCATTCTAATTTTATTGATTCTTTTATAAACATCTAGGTATTCATATCTATCAAATTCTAAATGAAGCTCCTCGAAGAGATGACTAAGAGAATGAAGGGAAGAAAGTGGTAGATTGTGACACCATCGGCTAACTCGACCTTCAAGGGTGAGGAAAAAACAATAAAAGCCACATCTTCAAAGTCAATTTCATAGTATTCATAGAACTTAAGAAAAAGAGATGCATGTTCGGTAATGGATGTATCATCCTCACCATCAAACTTGAATTTAGACAAGTCATGAAGAGATTCATCGGGGATTACAAACTCACCAGGGGATAGGTTAGAAAAACACCTTGGAAGTATGATTTGAGGATGAGCCATTTACGATAAGAGATTCAAAATATACTCAACAGGCTCAGGTTATCATTTGGTCCTATAAATTTATCAACCAAGGGGTCTCCCTGATGTGAATTCCCAATTAGACATCACACCATTTGGAATAGGAGCCCCATCGAGAGTATTAGATGACTGCCATGTATTTTTGTAGATTTGTCTTGGCTACAATGTTCAACACGAGATTAATACACAGGTATCTTCGGATCAACAAGCGAGTATGCCTTGTGAAATGTTCAACTGTGGAAAGTATCAAAGTCAACCAAAAGGGGGGAGACAAATGGGACCTTTAAAGACAAGTAATAGTACTAATATGGAAAAGGATCATGAGCACATACACAATAATATTGAATCATTGATAAACCAGTGAAATATTTCATAAGGAAGCAATGATTGTTAAAGCGAATACAACAAAATTTTAACAGGATAAGTACCAAATCCACTGAAAATAGTTCAAGTTCCTTATTACAGATGAAAAAGAACATACATCGAAAACATTCAAAGAAAAATATTACAATAGTCATGACATATGCATGAAATTGTGTCGGCTCAACAAGCTTCTGAATTAAGTAAAAGTTCCAAGATAAATCAAGACAACGAACATAACTAGCCCCAATCGTGGAAGATTACAACAGTCAGTTACTCCTCCAAAACAACTATCTTCCTCTATAATGCCTGGTACGAGGAGCAAAGGTGAAAATTCCTTTGCATGTACAATGGGGGTGTATATATAACAAATGGGGTGATCATTCACCTCCCATTTAACTCTTGTTCTACCGTCATGACTGTTTGACTTATTTATGACCTTTCAATTTCCATATGATTTTTCACATTACATGGATGACTCTTGGACTTCTACTTTACATTACATTTTTGTTATACAATATTTTGTCACACTCCCCGTCTTGTATCCTGAAGTATAAAAATCATGAAATATGTCAATGTATTCACCATGAAATATGTTTATAAGCATCCCTGAAGAAAAGAAGAAAAATTGCTTTGAAAGAATTCTGAAGAAACTTGTCAAAAAACTTTGTTTTCAAGATCAACGCATTTTGCATCACTAGTGACCCGTGCTGGTAAATTTTGCACTATACTATCCTAGCATTTCCAACACAACTTTTATCGGCAAAACCCACACTGAACCTCTTCAGGCCGTTTTTCCTAAAGTGTGGGAGAAGCTTCTCTTACTACAAGTCTTGAGAATGGTGAGTTGGTTACAAGTGAATGAGGACTGGAACGAGACCTCCCATTCCTAGTCCTTGATCCTACTTTCATGGATCTTTCCCTTGAGATGTGGAACTTCTCCCTCCTTTTATGGATCCTTAACTCCCTCTCCTTCCCTATAAATGTGATCCCTACTATCCACAATTGGTTGCCTTCCTAGGGCTAAAATATGCCCAAATGATGCCCATTTTGCTAAGGAGAAAGGAGTGCTTCAAGGTTAAGGCTAGGATTTGGAAACTCACCTAAAGGAGGCTTCCACAAGGCTTAAGTGGTTGTAATGCTCCCTTTACCATATATTAATAATACAGTATGTGTTTTCTTTCCATAAATGTGTCAATTATTGCTCAGATAGTGTAATACTCCTTGATCTATTACATGGTTTATATTGGAATGAATTTTTCTATGTATGCATTTATTGTCTTAATGTGATCTTCCTTGTAGGTATTCATCCATAATGGTGAATAGGAGGTTGAACTTGGAAGCAAAATAATCAAGGACGACACCAACGGATGTTAGCATCATAGTGAGTTAGGTCATCTATCCTCCTTTGTGTTTTCTGGTATAAACTAAGAAAGTTTGCACATATTTGTCTTCGTGTAGTAGGATCCATAGAAAGTATGCGACATGGGTACTCCTTGGACAAGGAGTCAAAATTTTCATCCAATGAGTGTTCCCACTCATAATTTGAGTAAACCCATAGGGAGATAAGTTTAAAATACGAGTTGAAAAAGAAGTTTTTTCTTTTTTCCCTCTAAAATTTAATGATGTAATCTAATCTTCTGTTATTATTTCCACAATTATTTTATAATTTACTTAGGAGGCCCATTTTATACCTTGAAATTCCCCTAATGTAAATAAATGTTTGATAATGTGGACATAAGTCCAAGTGTGTTTCCTTTGGGTGAACCATTGTTATTTGTAACGAAGAAGGATGGTACTCTTAGATTTTGAATTGGTTACAGGTAGTTGAATAAGGTGCCGATCAAGAACAAGTATCATTTGCCTCAAATTGATGACTTGTTTGATCAACTGAAGGGAGAAATGATATTCTCAAAGATTGATTTCAGATTAATATATCAACGGGTGTGCATCAAAGAATAAGATATCTGCAAAACTACATTTTGTAAGACATATGGGCATTATGATTTTGTGGTGGTTCCTTTTGGTATTACTAATCCTCCAACCACATTTATGTGTTTGATGAACAATGTGTTGCGTCCTTATTTGGACAAGCTTGTGATAAAATTCCTTGATGATATATGGATATACTCCAAGAATGAGGAGGAGCATGCAAAGCACCTGGCAACAGTGTTGAGAGAGTACCAATTTTATGCCAAACTTAGCAAGTACAGTTTCTTTTAGAATCAGATTCATTACTCGGGACATGTTGTTTCCAAGGAAGGTATAGTAGTGGATCAGTAAAAGATTAGAGGTATCATGAAGTGGAAAAATCCTAGGAATTTGGATGACAACATATCATTCATGGGACTAACAGGTTATTACAGACGTTTCGTCATGAACTTCTTAAGGATTGGTTATCCTATCACATCTTTTCAGAGAAAGGGAAATCATTTTGAATGGATTGAGAAGTGTACAACTATTTTTGATAAGTTGAAACAGTTGCTTACCAATTCTCAAGTCTTGAAGATTGTAGATCTTGATAAGGAGTTTGTAGTCTGTACAAATGCTTGCAAGAAAGGACTTGGTGGATTCATGATGCAGGAAGGACAGGTGATATGCTATGAGTCAAGGAAGCTAAATGAGCACGAGCAGAACTATGTGACTCATGATCTTGAGTTGGAATCTATTAATCATGCATTGAACATGTGGATACATTATCTCCTTGGTAGGTGGTTTATTTTGATGAGTGATCATAGTGGACTGAGGTAAGTTTTTGACCAACCTAATCTGAATGCTATGAAATCATGATGATTGTTTATGATCAAAGAGTTTGATTTCGATATGAGGTACATTAAGGGCATGGAGAATTGGGTTGTGGATTCTCTTAGTAGGAGAGTGAAAGTAAATCATATTTAAACTGTGAGCTCTTATGGGACTTATTTTCAGGAGCATATATTGCATGCAAGGCAGCATGATGATAGGTACCAGTAGTTGAAGAAAAGATTATAGAAACAAGGTGAAGGTGATAGGGTTGAGGAGTATCACCTCACATTAGATGGCTTGGTGAGATTTAGGAACAACATTTATGTGTCAAATAAAAGTGAAATCAACAAGATTATCTTGAGCGAGTTTCATGCCAAGTTGTATTTAGGTGACCTAGGATATTAGAGGACTTTTACAACTGTTAAGAAGTTCTATTATTGTCCGAACTTGAAGAAATAGGTGGCTAAATTTGTTGCTATATGTTTGGACTATCAGTGGGTGAAATGTGAGTGTAAGAACCTAGCTGGTTTACTACAACCTATTTTGATTCTTGATGCAGGAGCATTCAACTCAAAAAAATCATTGTATTTTAGTAGACATAGGGGGGTCTTGTGTTTTAAGGAAGTTGGTTTCCTAAGTGTTGAATTAATGTAATTATTAAGGTTCTGAGTGATTTTAATGAGAGAAGCTAGACTAGGGATTTAATTAAGTATTGTGAGACATATTTGTAAATGTTCTCGAATGTTGGAAGACATGAGAGATTTAGGACAATTGAGAAGATTTGAAAATTATTTGTAAAACTTAGATTAGGAGTTGGTTTCATGATTTGTGGATTAAAGAGGATCCTTAGAGATAAGGAAGATATTTTAGGATTTTGTTGAGAAGCTTATGGAACTAAACCAGGAATTGGTTATAGAATCCTTTTGTATAAATGTAAACCAAAAAGGTAGAGAAAGAGTTAGTCAAGTCAAGTCAAGTTAGTAGTTAGAGGTGTGAGTTAGAGGTTTGACTGTAAGTCTACGGGCAGGTAGGACAATAGAAGCCACTGATACAGAAGATCAGGCCATAGAGAGAGAGAGACACTCTTATCTAAATACTTGTTTATTAATACAAACAACTCGATTTGAGTTCATGTGTGTGTATTGAGTAATTGAGATAGAGATTGTGTGTGATCTTGAGTTATTCTACATAACATAGTTTGTAGGTGCAAAACTAGAGGTGAAATACAGAGAAAAGTAACAGAGAGGTGTTATGGCTTTACACACATTGACAGTAGAGGAGTAAGCCTTTAATGTTACAGTGTGTTGGCATTATGACACAGGTTTGGTGCTATGACACAGGTGTTGTCCTTGATGGAAACTCAATCAGATGATAGATCGTAGTTCAGGCTCTCATAATGAAGGAAAAGAGTTACACGCAGGTTCCTCTTAACCAAGTCGCATATACATGCGGGATCGCTAATCAAAAGGCGCGTATACGTATGCATAGACTTTCATGCAAGAAAAAGCGCGTACATGTGGGAAAACTTATTTTCGGTCCATGGTATTTAGTCCTTGGTATTTGGACCTATGGTGTTGGACCTGGTATCTCGTCCGAAGTGTTGAACCCAGGTATTGGGTCCATGGTATTTATTCTCTATGGTTTTGGACCATGGTATTGAGTAAGGCCTAAGACTATAAAAGGGGAAGGAGAACATTAGGCAAAGGCATTCACTCAAGCATTGAATATCTTATGAAAAGTAAGATCTAGAATTGGGTTATGGTGCATAGCTGGATCTGAACCAAGGAGGAACCTAAGCGCTAGAAGAAGGATAAGTTCTATTGTTGGGTCAAGATCTTAAGGCTTGAATGGTAGTATCTTTGTGTGATTTTGATCTGTTATATTTGGCGCATGACTTGATCTATGAATCTGATAATCTGGGTATAACTGATGTCTGAATAAGTGAAAAGGGTAAACTATCTTTTATAGATCTGTACACAGGTTCGGCACAACAGAGGCGTGTATACACGCTGGTTCAGTAAGTCAAAGTAGTGTGTATGTTGGTTAGCCTTAATACAGAAGCGTATGCATGCAGGTTATACATATTGAAGTAGCGTATGTCTCATGAAATATGTTTTAGCTACTTCTGTTTGTTGTTGCAGTGTTTTGGGTTCAGGATTGGTTCCTGGTTACTGTTAATGTATTCTGGTTACAACATTCAGAAATGAAATTGGTTGATTCAGTTTTGATTGAAGCAAAGGAGATTGGTTGATGCAGATGTATTTGATCTTTGATTATTGTAATTGACAGATCCAGTCTGAAAATTTATGAAACGTGGTCCCTGGAAGAAAAGAGAAGGTTGTAGCCTTCTGTAGGTCAGCACCTACGTACTAGTACATCAGCTAGTACAAGAGCTAAGGGGGTTGTAGCTCCTTTCCAGGAGAAGCTGGAGAACAAGAGAATGTTGTATCCTTCTGCAGATAGAAGCTTGCATACTAGTATAAGACTGCACCAGTATAGAAACATTGTAAAAAGAAGTTTCTTATTGAAAGAAGATAGAGACGAATTGTAGCAGGTGGTTTTCACCCACATTGGGTTTCCACCTTATATCTTGTGTCCATGTGTGTGATGATCTGTTCTGTTTTAATGCACATGTTTACTATTCTTATGGTTAATGAAGTTCTAATGCACTGATTAAAGATCAACATTTAATGAATCATAGGTTTACTGATATATGCTGGTTATTTTAATCATAGTAGCATATATATGCAGTTTACCATAATTGAAGTAGCATATACAAATCTAATTGTAAAATAAAAAATAATTGATTTGATAATACTGATTCACCCCCCCTCTCAGTATTATTTCCAACAATTGGTATCAGAGCAGGTCCTTCAGAAGAAGCTTGATCACTTGAAGGAAGATCTATCATCATGAGAAACTACGAAAAAGAGGCATCTATCAGGCCACCAATCTTTGATGGGAGCAAATTCGTCTATTGGAAGGTAAGAATCACAGCCTATCTTCAATCTCTTGGTACAGAAGTTTGGGATATCGTGGAAGTAGGATACACATTTCCATCAGCAACTCCTACTGGTACAGCTGGTAAGAAGCAGTATGAAAAAAATGCAAAGGCTATCAATACTCTATTAGGGAGTTTATCTCAATCAAAATTCGTCAAGGTTATGCAGCTCAAAATCGCAAAAGAAATATGGGACAAGATCGTTCTGAGCTATGAAGGAGACAATCAGGTAAAACGTGCAAAACTACAAACTCTCAGAATTCAATATGAAAATCTCAGAATGCACAATGATGAATCTGTGGCTAATTATTTCTTACGTATAGATGAGATTGTTAATCGTATGAAAAACTTGGGTGAAGAAATAAAAGAAGTTAATTTGGTTGAAAACGTGCTAAGATCTTTGTCTTCTAAGTTTGAATCAAAAGTTTCTACCATAGAAGAAAAGCAAGATCTACAGAGCATTACCATGTCACAGCTGCACGGAATCCTAACTACTTTCGAAATGAGGAAAAGGAGACCATCAGACAGGAGAGAAGCCGCATTCAAAGCTTCAAGAAATGTAGATTACAGTGAGTGAGGACATATGTCAGAAGGAGAGGAAGAATCAAACTTTGTCAAGAACCTTCAATTGGGTTCTGGAAGATTCAGAGGTAAGCTACCTTTCAAATGCTTTGCTTGTGGAAGAGTCGGTCACTATGCAGCCAAGTGTCCTCATAAAGATAAGCTTGACAAAGGTAAGGAACCAGTTAAATGGAACATGAAAAATAATGTAAGAAGAGCTATTATACTCATGAAGATAGTGATGGATTTTCAATTAATGATGAAGATGAGAAATGTAATGATTATAGACTTTTGATAGATTTTGAAGATGATGATTTCTTGGATGCTATAGATGAAGATGATCTCTATGAAGAAATTTCTAAACTTAAAATCTGTTTAGAAGAAAAGAGTATGATCATAGATACTCTGACATTCCAACTTGCTGAAAGGGAAAAACACAATGAAAAGTTAGAATGTGAAACTGTGGGACTTAGAAAAGATATTGAGAAAACAAAAGCTCTTAATCTTAGATTTGATAAAGGATCTGAAACTTTAGATGAGATTATCAAAGTGCAGCGTTCTCCTCTAATCAAGACAGGTCTTGGATATTCTGAAGAAGCATCTCAATCATAGAAGCCATCCACCTCCTAAAGTTATCTTGATGCAGCAAGGAGAAGTGAACAGGCTGACAATCGACAACAAAGGCATATAGCAGATCACCAGGTAAATCAGGGTCAATCTACTTCAAGGATGAACAGAGATCACCAAGTAAATCGGGGGCAATCTACTTCAAGGATGAACATAAGCTACAACCAACCGCAGGTAAATCATTCTCAATTTTCCTCAAGAATGAATGTCTATGGAAACTACAATCACCTGGATAGTAGGTTTGATAATCGCAGGAATTTCTTCAATGGCCAATGGTTCTCTTGTCATAACTTTGGACACAAAGTAGCTCAATCTGTTGCCTACAAGACCATCATGACCAGAGAAGCACGAAATCAAAGGAATGTGACTGGAATCATGAAAAGAACCTAAAATAACTTTTCTGCTCTTGAAAATGAAATAGAATGTTCTATTTGTAACAACTTTGGTCATGAAGATTTTGAATGCAGGAGTAGGTTTCGGCAAACAACTTAGAGGTAGAAAGCTTCATTGAGTCCCAAAACATGGAGAAAGAAAGAACAACAACCAGAAATATGTGGTATAGCCTTATATGTGGAAGGACAGGAAAATCAGTGGTACATCGACAGTGGATGTTCAAAACATATGACAGGTGATAAAGAAAAACTTTAGTCATATAGTGCCTTAGAAAAGGAAAGGAAGGTCTCATTTGGAAATGACACCCTTGCACTCATAAAAGGTAAAGGTTCTGTTCTTTTGAAAGAAAAGGTCAAAGCTGGAAATGTTATGTATGTTGATGGCTTTCATAATCTATTGAGTGTCAGTCAAATGTGTGATCAAGGAAATGAGGTAATATTTCGATCAAATGGATGTATTGTTCGTGAGCTTGATACAGGAGCAACAGTGATCAAAGGCATAAGAACTCCAAATAATTTATACATACTTAAGGGAGGATAACAACAATGCTATCTAAACAAGAATGATGAACACTGGCTATGGCACAGAAGATTGGGGCCTCTAAGCTTCTCTCAAATAAGGAAAGCATGCAAATATCAGGCGGTTCGTGATCTCCCTGACATCAGAATTCCAGACAATACAATATGCAAATCATGTCAATTTAGTAAGCAAACCAGAACTAATTTCCCTTAGAAGGAAGGATCAACAAGTAAGCCACTTGAACTTGTCCATACAAATGTATGTGGTCCATCCAGGAAAAGGTCACCTCGAGAAGAAGAATACTTCATATTGTTCATTGACAACTTTTCTAGGATGCGTTGGATAGGAATTCTGAAGCATAAAGACGAAGCTTTCGAAAAGTTCAAAGCATTCAAAGCCTTGGTTGAAAACGAATCAGATCACAGAATGGAATGCCTCAGGTCTGATCGAGGAGGGGAATTTACCTCGGATGAATTTTTGATTTTTTTGAAGAACATGGAATAAGAAGGGAATTCTCTACTCCAAGGCCTCCTCAGCAAAATGGAGTAGTAGAAAGGATGAATAGAACGGTTCAACAAATGGCTCATGCTATGCTTGATGAGTTTGGAACTCCTACAACCTTTTGGGGTGAAGTTGCATTTGCTGCCTTTACTATTCTCAACAAGACAAACGTCTGGGTGAACAACACTCAAACTCCTCATGAACTCTGGTATGGTAAGACTCCTACGATAAAATACTTCAAAATTTTTGGAAGAAAATGTTACATCAAAAGGACTGATGAAAATCTTAGCAAGTTTTAACCTAGAGTAGATGAAGACATTCTCCTTGGTTACTCTCCCTAAAGTAAAGGATATAAGTGTTACAATAAAAGACTTAGAAAAATTGTTGAAAGTATTGATGTAGTGGTTGTTGAAGAAGGAAACATTCCAAGGCAGGTAAAATCCGAAGATTTTGAAGATGGTGAGGACTATCATTCAACATCAAATCAGACTAATGATGAAGAAGAAACCTATGAGGCACCAGAAGAATGGATAAGGGTAGAAGAAAAGACTCCATCTAGGTATGTCTAGAAGAATCATCTAGAAACTCAAATTTTGGTGCAGAAAGAGGGAGGTGTACAAACAAGAAGAAATATTTCAGAAGCTTCAAGCTATCTAGCATTTCTCTCCTCCACTGAACCATGAAATGTAAGTGAATCATGCAAAGATGAATGTTGGGTCAAGGCCATGAATGAAAAACTTGAGCAGATTGAAAAGAATAATACTTGGGAGTTAGTTCCTAGACCAAATGATAAGAATGTCATAGGGACAAAATGGATATTCAAAAACAAGCTGAATGAGAATGGAGATGTTATTAGAAACAAGGCTAGACTTGTTTGCAAAGGGTATGCTCAACAAGAAGGTATAGACTTTGAAGAAACTTTTTCACCAGTTGCTAGACTTGATGCCGTAAGAATGTTCCTTGCTCTTTCTAGCTTTCAAGAGTTCAAAGTATATCAAATGTATGTGAAATCTGCCTTTCTAAATGGAGACTTAGAAGAAGAAGTGGACATCGAGAAACCAGATGGATTCATCCTTGGGAATGATCCAAAACTTGTATGCAGACTCAAAAAGGATCTCTATGGCCTTAAACAAGCTCCAAAGGCTTGGTATTATCGTTTGGATAAGTACCTCCACCAATAAGGTTTTTCAAAAGGATCAAAAGATAGCAATCTATATATAAAAATTGTTAATGATAAATTGCTAATACTTGTTGTGTATTTTGATGATATCATCTTTGGTAGCAATGAAGAAGCCATGAGTCAAAACTTCACTTCGGTGATGCAGAAAGAATTTGAAATGTCCTTACTTGGTGAGCTCACATTATTTCTTGGTTTACAAGTCCAACGAAACAAAGACGGTATCTTTCTATCACAAACCAAGTACCTCAAGCAAATCTTGAAGAAATATGGGATGGAGGATTCGAAACCGGTATGTACCCCTATGGTAATAGGATGCAGCCTCAGTGAAAATGATGAATCAGCAGTAGTGCATCAACCAACCTATAGATCAATGATTGGAAGTCTGCTCTATCTAACAGGTACCCAACCAGACATCATGCATGTAGTTGAAATAGTCAGAATATTTCAGGAATCTCCAAAGGAAACTCATCTTCAGGCATTCAAAAGAATTTTCAAGTATCTTCAAGGAACTAAAAATTATGGCTTATGGTATCCTAGAGATACAAATCTCACACTTCATGCATATACAGATGCAGATTGGAAGGAAGTGAGTGTTGACAGAAAAAGCACTAGTGGTGGTGCATTCTTTATGGGTTCCAGATTAGTATCTTGGTTCAACAAGAAACAAATTTCAATTGTATTATCTACAACTAAAGCAGAATATGTGGTTGTTGCATCTTGCTGCACACAACTCCTTTGGATGATGCAAACATTGCAAGACATTCAAATCACTTGTACTCCACCTATCTCCATTTTTTGTGATAATACAAGTGCAATCAGTACTTCAAAGAATCCAGTCATGCATTCGAAGACCAAGCACATACCTATCAAATATCATTTTCTCCGAGAACAAGTGCTTCAACAAAAGGTCAAATTGGAGTATGTCCCCTCCAAGGAACAAGTTGCTAATTTATTCACCAAACCACTACCCAGGGAGACATTTGAATACCTCAGACAAAAGCTGGGAGTAGTAGATGCATCATCTTTCTGTTGAAATTATCTGTTTCAGAGAACAGTGGTTGTACACGAGTTTCATGAAGCGTATCCGCGTACATCCACAGGTTTCTGTGGGTACAGTCGCATATATGTTGGTTTGAAGACAAACAGTGGGGCCAGACTCAGGATGAAAAGAGTCTGATATGGGTCTGACAAAGACCTTCTGGCACAAGTTCAGGGGGAGCATATACTTCTAATAATGCATTGTTGGCATTATCTTAGAAGATTTTTGGTTCATTTTCTTTCAGGTGGAACAGGTGCAGAGGGAGATCATGGTTATTGGTCTTGATGATTAACAGATGCTGCTGATGTTAGTTGTTGATGACTATCATAGTACTTGGTCTCTATGTCATGTACTTATTTTATTATCAAGGTCATGTAACGGCCTATGTTGGTTTCCCCACTATGCGCGGGATGAATGATGTAATGTTCTTGTTTGATCATGTGTAAACTTTTGGTGTATCCCCACTTGGTTGGGAGATGGATATGTATGAGTCTTTGGTGATAGGAAGGTCATTTATGATGTATAAAGTCATGCTTTTTCTTGTAGAACATCTTATTGCAGGCCTTGCCTACAGTCAAGGGGAGGATGGACAACACAGTAGAGTAGATATTTCAGCATGTACTCAGGGGGAGCATAACCCTTTGCCCTTGATGACAAAGGGGGAGAATGGCTTTGAGTGACTTGGGGTTGCCATCAAGTCCAAAGGGGGAGATTGTTGGCATTATGACATAAGTGTTGTCCTTGATGGAAACTCACTCAGATGACAGATCATAGTTCAGGCTCTCAGAAAGAAGGAAAAGAGTTATACACAGGTTCCTCTTAGCCAAGTCGCATATACACGCAGGATCACCGATCAAAAGGCGCATATACGTATGCACGTACTTTCATGCAAGGAAAAGCGCGTACATGTGGGAAAACTTACTTTTGGCCCATGGTATTTAGTCCTTGGTATTTGGACCTATGGTTTTGGACCATGGTATCTCGTCCGAAGTGTTGAACCCAGGTATTGGGTCCATGGTGTTGATTCTCTATGGTTTTGGACCATGGTATTGAGTAAGGTCTAAGACTATAAAAGGGGAAGGAGATCATTAGGCAAAGGCATTCACTCAAGAATTGAATATCTTATGAAGATTAAGATCTAGAATTGGGTTATGGTGCATAGCTGGATTTGAACCAAGGAGGAACCTGAGCGCTAGAAGAAGGATAAGTTCTATTGTTGGGTCAAGATCTTAAGGCTTGAATAGTAGTATCTTTGTGTGATTTTGATCTGTTATATTTGGCGCATGACTTGATCTATAAATCTGATAATCTGGGTAGAACTGATGTCTGAATAAGTGAAAAGGGTAAATTATCTTTTATAGATCTGTACGCAGGTTCGGCACAGTAGAGGCGCGTATACACGCTGGTTCATTAAATCAAAGAAGTGTATACGCTGGTTGGCCTTAATACAGAAGCGTATGCACGCAGGTTATACATATTGAAGTAGTGTACATCTCATGAAATGTGTTTTAGCTACTTCTGTTTATTGCTGCAGTGTTCTGGGTTCAGGATTGGTTCCTGGTTACTGTTAATGTGTTATGGTTACAACATTCATAAAAGAAATTGGTTGATTAAGTTTTGATTGAAGCAAAGGAGATTGGTTGATGCAGATGCATTTGATGTTTGATTATTGTAATTGATGGACCCAGTCTGAAAATTTATGAAACATGGTCCCTGGAAGAAAAGAGAAGGTTGTAGCCTTCTGTAGGTCAGCACCTACGTACTAGTACATCAGCTATTACAAGAGCTAAGGGGGTTGTATCTCCTTTCCAGGAGAAGCTGGAGAATGAGAGAATGTTGTGGCCTTCTGTAGGTAGAAGCTTGCGTATTGGTATAAGACTACACCAGTACAGAAACATTGTAAAAAGAAGTTTCTTATTAAAAGAAGATAGAGACGAATTGCAGTAGGTGGTTTTCACCGACATTGGGTTTCCACCTTATATCTTCTGTCCATGTGTGTGATGATCTGTTCTATTTTACTGCATCTGTTTACCGTTCTTATGGTTAATGAAGTTTTGATGCACTGATTAAAGATCAACATTTAATGAATAATAGGTTTACTGATATACGCTGGTTGCTTTGATTACAGTAGCATATATACACAGTTTCCCATAACTGAAGTAGCATATACAAATCTAATTGTGAAATGAAAAAGAATTGATTTGATAATACTGATTCACCCCCCCTCTCAGTATTATTTCCAACACAGTGAAGGTGAAGGAAACGTAAAGGCACAAGCGGAAGTCGAGATTAGTGAGAAGACAATTTGGAGAAATCCTAAACCACAGAAGGATAGAGCAAATTCAAATACACAGTCAGGAAGCTAATGTGTGAGTGCATGAGAAGAAACTCGAAACCACAAAAACATTAAGAAATGACATAAAAAAGAAGGGGAAGAAACAAAAGAGAGTGTAGCGATGCAAAGGAGCCATTGGATCTATAAGTTAAACGGACGAGATTGTTTGTGATAAGCAGCCAAGATTAAGTCTCTTAGAATGAAGTCAAGAAATGAATGGTGGAGATTAACTTAAGAGTTAGCGAAAGAGGAATTCAGAGGAGCCATCACAACCATCGATGGTAGAAGATCTACGGTCATCGGGCGTTACTAAGCTTAGGAATTAATCAAAGAAGAAAGGTGGATTTACAAGTGAAAGCGGGTTATCGGATGGAGAAAAGGTGGTAAGTGGTAATGGATGGGAGTCACCCGATTCCATTAATCAATTGACACGTAACATGTCAGAGGAGAGAGGAAACCGCTTTATCGGGCAGGTAATCTTCATGCAATTATCTCACCCGATATCATTGTGGACCGTTGGATCAGATATGGTTTTGATCTACGACGCAGGATCACCGAGCAGTTCTGTTGATCGAGGAAGACATCAACCGTTGGATCGCAGGATGAGATCTACGGCGGAGGTTGAAGCTGATAAGCCTTGGGAAAAGTGGACCTGAGAAGTTTACGGATTCGAGTTAAATTTATTTGAGTTCCGGAGGATGAATGGAGATTGCGCTACAGTATTTGATCCGATGGAGTGAAATCAACGGTGGAGAGTGAACCCGATAAAGGTAAACATCGTTAAATGGGCAAAGGCCGTGGATTGGTGAAAAGGTAAGTTTACGTGTGTTTTATGTGTATTTCTATTATACAAGGGTTATAATAGAAATAAAGCGAGTTAAAGGAATTAAAAGGTTAAATCGAGTTAAACCAAAGTCAAAGACCATGGTATGGACTTGGTTAATATAAGCAAGGTTTAGATTAATCAAAGTTTAATGAAAGTGGAGTTATAAAGTTTCGATGGAAAGGTTATTGAAGGTTTAGCCTTTGGGTTAGTCAATTAAAATGTTTCCGCATGAGATTAAATGAAGTGGCCATAAAACTTAATTAAGAACATTAAACCTTAATAGCTGAAATTTTTCACCATGGATCAAATGATTAAGGCTTGGGCCCAGTGACATGCAATTTTATTTGCATAATGTGGGTATTGTTGGCTTAGGCTAGCATCAATTCCATAATGGAAATGGGGGGTCATTTCCATGGACTTCATTACATATTTCCTAAGGACATAGAAGAAGCATGATTGTGGTTGATAGGCTGAGCAAGGTAGCTCACTTCATTGGAATTAAATATACTAATTTAGTTAGTGAGGGAGCTCAGATTTTCATCAGGGTGATAGTGAGATTGCATGGTGTTCCTGAGAAGATTATATCAGATAGAGATGCCAAGTTCACTTCTAGGCTTTGGAAGGAGTTGTTTGCATGCTTAAGGATAGAGTTAGATTTCATCACAACTTATCATCCACAAATAAATGGATAGATAGAGAGGGTCAACAATATTCTTGAGGACATGTTGAGGATCTATGTCATGCATCAGCAGATGAAATGGGAGGAGTATCTTCCACTGGTGGAGTATTAATATAATAATGGGTATCGGGAATCATTGAAGATAAGTCCATTTGACACTCTTTATGGGTGGAATTGTAATACTCCTATTAGCTAGATTTTTGTTATGTGTTATATGCTTTCCATGATTACCATGGAATAAATTTTCTGGGGTCCAGGGTAATGCCTCGGAAATAATTTTCTAGGCAATTCTGTGCATATTTTTCGCACATGGTTTTGGGCATGATGGTTTTATGCCATTGTATTTTGTAGATCCGGTTAATGGAACTACAATTATGTTCTAATCCAAGGTTAGTGTATTGGGGTTTTATGAATTTTGCGGCATGTATATATATGTATTGTAACATTGAAAGGAATATAATGAAAAATAAACATAGTAGCCTTGGTTTTGGGATCCATGGGAAAATATTTGTGTATATTTTTTTATGTTCTCGCAATTGTATACTTTTATGTTTTAAGAATTTGTTTGCAAGTAATTTATGTATAGGGTTAAAACCTACCTTTGGTATTAGAGTTGTTTCAACTTCAAGGGTGTTGAAGGACAAAGTCCCCTAGGGTTTTGGGTCAACACCCTAGCAGAGAGGGGGTTATCTACAGTAAAAAACAAGCATTCCACATAGCCATGATACTTAAATAAGCAAACTACACGAAGAGAGGTGCACCTGGGGGTCCTTCATTCGAGTAGATCCAGCTAGGGTTCAAACCCTCTTGGAGTTCCTCTCAACCCTTGAACCTACAAGATAGCCTATTCAAAGAATCATAGCCATATATAGACAAAGTATCTTATAGAAATCAACTTCACAACTTATTGAAAGATGGTTAATTATTCATTGAAACAATTATTCATATGTAAACCATAACAATAACATCATATAAATAAAGAAGATTGATTTCAGGAACAAGACAAATGTTTCTTTATTGCAGATAACTAAAACAAAGCAATGAATGATATCACCTAAATCTTTCTCTTGCAGGCTCCAAGCGGAACTGTCCTCCGGGTCCGTCCAATCCCAAGTCTTCAAAAGGTTCCTTCCATGACTCACACAAAAATATCTCAACTAGTGAAATGACATCATAACTCAAGGAAACAAGGGTTTCCTGTAGTGGGGGAAGTGCTAGAAGCATAGGAATCTTCAGACATGATCAGGGATAATCTCAGCAGAGTAATTCTCTATATTCTCTCCTCCTTAAGGCCTTCCCATTGAAGCCTTTTTATACTTCTCCCAAAGTAGTTTTTTAGTTGGGAATTCATTGGGATTAGTTGGGCCATGGGCACTAATAGGTAATCAACAGGTAAAACCTGTGATATCCACCTGAAATTAAGGAGATTTAATTTTTTTAAGTGTTTTAATACATATACACGGGTTTGGTATAGACTGACCCATGTACACACGCGTTTAGCTCAGGGAAATGTCACATACAGGGAGTAAAACACTATTTTTTAAATATTTGGACCAAGTCTGGAAGGAGGGGTTGCCCTAGGACATAAATGCAACATCACAAATATCAAAGGTGAGATTTGGAGCTATAACAGATGCCCCATAATATATGAGGTCAGAAGGGGTACATGATGGCTTAAATGTATTAAGTACATGGAAAGGAATCCTGTCAAAAACTGAGAAGGACTTCACCAGATTTCAGCCTGCCAAGCCACAAAAGGAGATCAGAAAGAAACACTGTCTGAGGTGGACATACCCATGCTCAGAGAAAGTAAAGCATGTCCGCATATCAAGTACAAGCGGATTCACTGTCTATACAAGTATAAAGAACTGAAAGTACATAATGGATCATCTAATCACGATCGAACAAGTACATGTCTGAATATCACATATAAGATGATGATCAATGAAGCTGAAGGATGGCGAGAATCACTGATGTCAAAATTGATCCCAATAGTACCAAATGAACATGATGGAATAAGATGGTACTACACTGCAAACTTGAGTGCCAGCATATAGAATGTCGCCATGAATGACTGCAACATATAAGGTGGAATGTTATTAACTAGCAGCAATAGGAGCAACTTCCAAGTGAACCAATGAATGTTGATATAACCCGAGGTCTTCACCAACCATCGTGGTACATTTCTACACAATGGGAATGAATGATCTAAAGTCGACCATGTGAGAAATCATTTGATTACCAGTCATTGATGTATACCATTAACAAATGTGAGACTACTCACCAATAATGATAATGAGAGTCAAGGTACCCTAGTACAATCTAACAAGTGTGAATAGATGATCTAAAGTCGAACACCTAGAAGAATCTATCAATCAGGAGACAATGATGGTTTCCCACTGTCGATAGTGAAGGATCTGCCACTAATGACTGCAAACCCCAAGGTATTGCCAAATGGACTCTAGACCTTTGCCCTAGAGCAATGAGTCGTAGTCGATGGGGAAAGATCTGCTAGAAGGAAGGAATTAAGGCATCCTTCATCAATCTAGCACGAGTGTAACCTGTAGGCCAATAATGTGGAAGGAATTGGATGAAGAAAGATGTAGTAACCCAACCAAAGCACGTTTTCGACATATACAAGATGTAGCTAGCGCACGATAGAAACCCTCTGAACCAACCAATAATGAAAGCTGACACAGAGGTGAGGAATCCACCAATAGGGTCAAATGGAAACCAAGGCACTGCATGAATCCCAATGTGTGATAATGTAAGTTGATTTCAAACACAAGGGAAACTACTCAGTCAAAGACCCATGATACTGATCGATGTTGAGGACAAGGTAACCTATCAATAATGAAAATAGGGCCAGGGTGCGGCTCTAGGCCTGTCCTCAGAGCAAGGTGTCGTCATAGATAAGGACAAGACCCACCAGCAAGAATTCAATGGGGACCTTCTCAAACCGGCACAAGTAAAGGACCAATATAACTGATGTGATGATAGACAAGACATTGACAATCAGGGATGGCCGACTGAAAAATGAGTGAAGAGACACCACAGAGAGGCTGACTCAGGCTAACTTCCCTTGAACAAAAGCACGACTCAATGAGGACTATGTGGCAGCATATGACAACTCTGTATAAGTTTGCCATATAGGAGGCACGAACGAACTCTCCATATGATTGGAAGAGATAACCAATCGGAGGAGAACTGACTCAATAACAAGGTTAAGGCATACCTAAGTCAAACTAAATCTCGCCCAAATGGAGGAGAGACTTTCTTTGGAGTGCTTTGTTTAAGGGCAACACGACTGACTCTAGCTACCAACAATAAATGGAAATATTGTCTCGTTCCCCCTCTTTTTGGAATATATAATTTTTTTGTCTTTTTCTTTAAGCTGGAAAAAGAATAAAAGAATGCTATAGTACAGTGGAAAGAACGAGTGTCGGTGAAGCAGATGATATAGCTCCTTGGATTGGAACAATCCTATGCTCAATGTAGGGAGGAAAAAACTGGTCAAAGACACTCAAAGGTATGTTCCCTCCATGGGTCATAGTGTGTCAAGTTGTAGAAGTTAAGGGATTGCAAGTTAGATTTGGCAGATGACATGGTCAAAAAGTGGCTTAAACATGAGTCCAAGTGAAGCCAGCTCAAGGCCAAAAGGTGCAAATGGTCAAAATGCAATGTAGTAGTATAACTCAACATAAAGGAGCCTTTAGGGTATAAGGCCAAAACAAAGCGAAGAAGCAAAGATGAATGAGCCTTCAACGCATAAGTCATGGTGGGACTACAAAGGAATCCCGAGCCTACTTAATGAAGCAACATGGGCAACCAATGTCAGTGAAGTGCTAACTACGATGCCCATGAAAAGGATGGCTCTACCATCGTGTCATGATTTAAAAAATCAGCAAGTGAAGATGGTTTACGAACCATAACACGATGGGATCGACCCTATGGAAAGTGTATCTACAAATGGAGGCTAGTATGCAAAATGTAATGGAAAAATGGCTTCCCTGACCTATATGCCAATGAGAAAATGATACCTGCCATGACGGGTCAACAGTGATGGAATTGACTTGAAACTGTCGAAAAAACATCCAAAAAGTCTTGAAAAACAATCCTTTCTAGACATTCTAGGCTCCCAAGTTAAAAGATACATGAGGCAAAACAAAATCAAGTTTTGAAAAAAATTCACATTTTCAAAGCTTATAAAATAGTTTTTTGACTCACCATTGTCACCGTTTGAGTTGAGAGCATGAGGAGTGGAGAAAAAAAAGCAAGCTTGCCTTTTGCCGAATCCACTCGTTCAAATCTTCACAAAATCACCAGGTAACCCCTAAACTTGTCTTGCATCAATTTTTATTGTTTTTAAGAATTTTAATTAATGTTTCACTGTTGAATTTATGTCAAAAATTTTGTCGCGGTGTATACACAGATTGGCTATATGAAACCTACGTATATGCAGGCCCTAGATGCAACTGTATATAAAACAGACCCGCATATACACCATTATGATTTCAAAACAAAAAACTAAGGGCCCAAAATTGTTATTTTCTCAGAATGACAATCACCTGGAGGGAAAGGGAGCATGCCACTGTTGATGATGATATTATGAATGATCAATAGGCCTTGGATGCCTTAAGAGGATGCGGTTTGCTAAAATTCTTTAAAATGTTGAATATGAAGGCAAATACTCGCTTGCTTGAAATGCTCATTCACTACTAGAGTGTCAAGGATGACCCATTCATGATTGATCAGATGCCACTGAGGATAGAGATTGAGGATATCTATTTTATCACAGGCCTTCCCAGAGGGGAGAGGTAGTACATTCTACGGGCCAATCACGAGGTAGCCTCTCTATTGAGGACTATGTGCATATATACTGCCCGGGCCATCCAGAAAAGGTTGGAAGCCAAATTCCAATCAACCACGTAGAGAGTTTGTCATTGAGGATCATCCTGTTCACTATAGCTAGAGTGAATGGATCAGCCTCCTTACACCAGGCTTCACGACTTGCGATGAGCTTGATTGTAGACTATCTCACCACAGTATTTGATGGGTGTACACCTCTTTTCACTAACTTGAAGAGCTAGCTATCATATATTAAAAAGGTACAGACCAAAAACTTTGGGTATGGGACTATTTTGTGTTCTTTCTTTTTTGAGAGGGTCCTAGCGATACGCCCTAGAGTACCAGTTCCGATCAGTAGCCCGCGAGATCCACGAATGGGCAGGTAGGTTGATCTGATGAAATGACTAGGAGGTGGGGACATACCACAGATAGCTTTTGACGATGATTTCTTCTCCTGATGGGAGCAACAAATCATCATAGTAGATGATTACCCCTATGCCGGCTTGGACTTCCGGGGAGATCCTGATCTAGCATTACCACCAGACGCAGCATGGGGAATATAGGTAACAAATGTTTTGATTTTATGATTTTTATGATTTTTCAAATATGAAAATGAACTTGAAAAATATTTTTGATGGGATTCAGATGACTAATGTAATGATCATATTCCAGGTATTGGGCCAGTATGACCAGATGGTTTCCCACAGCTTGGACATCACAGCCGAGGTGCTGAAGAGGCAGCTGCTGATGCAGAGCGGGTCCTACACATACTTCAGCGGAACTTGGTGAGATTGACTCACTGAGTACCGATGGCAGCAGTAGAGGATCTCCCTATAGACATGCAGCGTCACGTGGTTGGAGTGCCACGGGACTGGGTTCAGACTCGTAGGCATGTGGCTAAGGTTGTAGTCACATACTTGGCTGCTCATCTTGAGCCGAGTCATTAGATGTACTGGACATTTTTATGGGCGTTTGAGTCCCATGTTTTGTATATTATTTTGACACATTTTATGTACACACGGGTGGTTTATGATATATATATATATATATATATATATATATATATATATATATATATATATATATATATATATATATATATATATAGTTCCGACTTTTGATGCTTGATTTTATCTTGATGAATGAATGATGTGCCAATCTAAAGCTTGATTAGCAATAGAGTCTGCTAATGAATTATTAGATCATGGAATGTGCGAATAAGTTATAAAAACAAATGATCTTTGCAACACCCTCACTCTCAAATATTGGCGATATAAACATGGATCCCTAACCCGATAAATGTTATTTAATTGAGATACTATCAGTTGTGAATCAAGATACACTACTAACGAATCAATTTCATAAGAAATAGCTTCAGATAGCAGATTAATAATGACAGTATACTCAGCCATATTATTTGATGCAGGACCAATGCACACTTGCCTTGATACCATCAACTGACCAGTTGGATAGTAGATCACCCAAGCTGCGGAAGCGAGGTTCCGAGTGTGGAGCACTTGAAAGGTATGTTTTTGACAAACAATTTAGTGACTTTTCAGTAACAGTTGTAACCTTTTCTGCATCATGAACTCAAAGAAATAAAGAATTCTAATAGAACGTGTGAGAATTAGTATGGAAAGATTAATCGCTGATAATTGTCATTTTTCTATGCAGAGAAATGTGGAAACGAAGAGCTGCCATTCAAAAGGGAAAGACAAAGGAGGAATAACTGCTATCCCTCTAGAAGGGAACCGGATGCAAACGAGATCGAACAGATCGAAGCAGAACGATCCAGGAAAGAAAGAAGGGATACCAATTCGGCGGAACAGGGAAAGAAAAGTAAAGGATTAACGGCTTGGCGAATCCCTCAGGATCTTTGATCCTGAGGGATCGCTGTTTTACTTATTTTTTGTTACCTAGATACCTCCGTCGTTACTTTTATAAAAAGGAACAACATCATTAAGCAAAGGGAGTTTTATGTAATTTTCAGTTTCAGATTAAACTTTGATCATCGACTCTCACTAAGACTTGGTTTACTGTACGTTTGTTATGCGTTAATATAAAAGACTTGGTGTTTATTTCATCTTTGCGTCTGGAGTAATCTAAGGCGGTGTACCATTGGAAGCTAAGGGCCCGGCTCTGAAGGACACTTGCTTTTGTATCATTATAACTTGATTTCTGCGTGGTTTGCTTATCTTTATTACTCAGTAATCTGATATGCTTTTCATGTGCTATTCCATGCTCTGCTACGATTAATTCATCAATGGTTCTTCAGGAAATTCATGTAGTGACTCTGTATTGTATGAGTGAATATTTTCGGAGTTGATTGCATGTTATTGGTCTAAACCAGCTATTTCTGTTACAGAGCATTTGTACTGAATATTACTGTTATTGGATTCATTTGAAGTCCCAATTATTGGAATCCGAAAGTAATGTTATTCTGTTTGGAAACATAGTCATATTCTCCTTAATCGTCATATTACTATATTAGTGTGTTGTGTGTATATATGGTTGATTCTTGTTGTTCCATAATTCATCAGTGAGTGTTGTTCCATACATTACATTTCATCTGATTTGCCTTAAGAGAGAAGATTGTTATTTTATTGCAGAATGTGAGTTTGGTTCAATAGAGAAAGTTTAGTTCTGACTCGCGAGACTTAGTTTATTTGATTGCTATTCCATTTACTGTTGTTCCATTTTAGACTTGCTATTCCATTTCCTATTTGCTGTTCCATTTTACTTTCTGCCGTTCCATTTACTTGCATTTGCTGCTTTGGTGTGAGAGAAGGTCTAAGGCTGTAGTGAGCCTCAGCAGTCGCTGCCCAGCTCCCAGACCTATGGTCCATGCTCTAATTTCCTTTCCATCAGTTTCTAGAGGGATAGGTTATTGCTTCGGCACCCTTGACTGATAAACTGCCCTGTGTGATTTTATTCTTTTAAAGTAATTTAGTCATAGTTTAGCATCCGTTTACTCTTGTATTTTCTTAACGTTGTACTACTAAGCATTACTCTGACGAATAGCCTCGGATTGAGATACTCTTTGCAATAACAAAGCGTTCCCGGATTGACTTATTAATGTGGGATAACTAGAGGTGAAAGAGACCCTTGTTACAGCTCTACATTTTGGCGCCGTTGCCGGGGAAAGAGTATAGCCATTTGTCTTTTACAGAGTAGTGTACGAATCTGCTAGGGGAAAGTTGGATTTTAAAAACGGAAGGTAAGAACCTGCGTACGGAGCATGTAAAAGCCCTGCTCCACCGTCCGCTTTCCTGGCAGAATTGTGGGTTGAATAGGATCTAGTAGTTTATAGAGTGCATGACTAAGCAGAAAAAGCCAGAAAAGAATATCAAACCTCCATTCAAACCCGAAAAAGCCAAACGGCCGGTGACCCTTGTCCAAACAACCTTCATAGACGAAATCTATAAGAAAACTGAATCTCAGCCATCAGTAGGGCCCAGGAAAACCAATTCTAAACAGCCTACTAGTTCCCTTCAAGCCACAGGATCACCATCTGTAGCCTTCGCTGAGGTGCATAGTCAGACTGATGAACAGGACTTTCAAGAAATTGAAAATTCTATTCCAGAACGACTGCAGGAAGGGAATCTAAGCAATCTTTGTGAAGGAGAAGGGGAAACAGGAGAAGTTGGGGAGCCAAGATCTCCTCCTAGGATAATTCAGCCATTAAATAGCCCAAATAAAGGGAGCGCTGCAAAAATCATTATTGGGGGAATTCAATCTCCTCAAACCACAGGGACTTTCATTATTCCAGACAAAGGAAGTGCTATTAAAACAATCCCTGTCAAGGTCGTTCCTTCTCAACCTAGGAATACCCTCCTAGAAATCCCGGAAGGTTACTGGCATATATTCGATCCCATGGCGCAGAATCAGCCAAATACTCAAACTTCTACATTACAATATCCTATAGTGGATTCCGCAGCAAATGCTCCTATGAAAGCAATTCCCCTTCAACACATTCCTACATTTCACGGACTTACATCAGAGGACCCCGATGCATTCTTATTTGAATTTGATGTGCTATGCAGGGGATATGATTACACCACTGACCCCCAGAAATTAAAATTGTTCCCCTCCACTTTGAAAGGGGCGACTTTAAGATGTTTTATGGGTTTAGGTGGTGGAGTTATAAATAACTGGGAGCAAATGAAAGAATCTTTCCTAAAGAAATATTAATATTATTGTAGGTCTAGAGAACTGAAAGATGAAATATTTCAGATGATAGCTAGACCAAATGAAACATTAGAAGAATATGTAGAACGTTTTCAGTACAATTTACAAAGATCTCCCTATGCATCACTACCTCTGCCTGATAATGTGTTAAAAACTGCATTGATCAGAGGCATGAAGGAACAATGGATTGAAACATTAAATATCATGGGAAAAGGGGATATTTATCAAGAGAATTTTGCTGACATAATTGATTTATGTATCAGGAGCTCAAGAGGCAGCACAAGGATAAAACCAGCAGAATATGATCGGTTTGTCAGAGATAACAAAATACCAACAGAAGGAGTAACACGTGTAGAACTTGGAAATTTAGTAGAAAATTTTAAAACTGATATTCTGGAGACATTAACTACACAACTTGATATTGTGCAGGCTAAATAGAAGCAGATGGAGGCAGAACAGAATTTGGCGATCTTCTACCCCCGATGTAGAAGAAAACATAGCCACAAGGAATGTCCACTGGATGCAGTTCAAACATGTGCTATCTGTACAAAAGATCACCTTACTGAGAGCTTCCCCTCACTTCCTGGATTGAAGGCAGTATATAAGGAAGCGGAAGAAGAGCTAGAATTAGCATACTTCATTAACCAGCATCGCCAATGGCAACCAAGGCAATCTGGTATGTTTTCAGACCCAACTTCTTCTTTCCATCCTCCGCATTATAATGCTCAGCAATATGGTATGTGGCAAAACCAATCTCAACGCCCATTTTCGAACTGGTCATCACAGCCATTTCCTTCTCCAAATCCGTGGATGAATCAGACAAGCCAATTTGACTGGCCGAATTTTCCTCACGCCCCACCATATTGGCAGAATAACCCATATCCTCCACAATGGACTCCTCCTACTTCACAAGGTTCACCCTGGCAGACAAACTGGCCAAAATTGACATATCAGCCAGCAGGAACTATTCCGCTCCCTCAACCGACTCTGCCAGCTTTACAACAAAACCCCCAGTCTAATCTGAGACCGCAACTCCCAGTCCAACCCAATCCCAATCCGAATAACAGACCGGTCCAATCCCTCCAAATCATGGAATCATCTGAAATCAGACCTGACCTGAGGGAGTGCAATGACCTTCAGTTAAGATCTGGACGTATAATAGAAACGGAGGGAGATAAAACAATTCACATTGAAGATCAGTTACCAACAGAACAGCCGTTACAACAAGAGGGTGTAAATAAGGAGCAGACTCATCATCAAGCAAGTACATCCTCTCCTCCCTTCCTAGAATGATTAGTCATACCATGACCTGTACAATATCCAAAATTTGACATTCTGGGAGAGTTACAAAATCTGTACGTAAGAATTCCATTCCTCCAAGCCATTCAAGATATCCCTATATATGCAAAAACTATAAAAGAATTGTGCATAAAAAAATCAAGGAGGAATGTAACCACTAACCCAAGAGTCCAAGTAGTCGGTACTTTATCTGACCTGTTATCAGGAACACCCATTAAATATGAAGATCCGGGAAATCTAATCGTAACTGTTCAAATCTATGGTCAAACCCTGACTAATGATTTAGTTGATCTAGGAGCTGCAATTAATATTTTGACAACTTCTACTTGCCAAAAGCTTGACATTACATCGGTACAACCTACTTCTACTTTGTTAGAATTGGCCGACCAATCTGTAGTTCGACCAGAAGGTACTCTATACGATGTCATGGTCTCTATAGATTCCTAGGAATACCCAAACGATTTCCTGGTAATTAATCCAAAAACCCGACTGGATGGACACCCGCTAATTCTAGGTAGACCTTGGCTTGCTACCACCGATGCTTACATTGGTTGCCGGCAGGGAAATATGACTATAACCAGAGGACCAGATATTAAAAATCTAGTTCTATACCCTTCAACACAGCCAAGTCTTACGATGATAAAAACTAACTAGCACCCTGTGTCATACCTTACTGACAATATTAGATCCCCATTGATTGTACAGAAGGCTCTAGACTTTAAAGACCAAATAGAAGACGATGCTATCAATAATTTCATTAGTCAAACTGAATCTAGATCTCACACACAGTGTTTCATGATAGAAGCTGCATTCGATAGCGAACTAGAAGAATATCCTTTGAAAGATGTGCATGACCAAACAATACCTGTGACTTCTGTTGCCAATAGCAAAGTAGTGGAAATTGGGCCGGGAAAGACTCTAAATATCAATGCCAACCTTACATCGGACCAAGAAATAAAGCTCATCCATCTGTTACGAAAGTATCAAGAAGCATTTGCATGGGATTACCCTGATATGAAAGGGATTGATCCCCAATTGTGCACCCACCATATTTATATAGAAAAAGATGCAAGACCTGTTCGTCAACCGCAAAGAAGACTCAACCCTCATCTAAAAGATGTCGTAAAAGCTGAACTTCAGAAACTTTTAGATGTTAATTTTATCTATCCTATTTCTGATAGTAAATAGGTCTCTCCGCTTGTGGTCGTACCCAAGAAGAATGGGAAATGGAGGATTTGTGTGGATTACAGGGAGTTAAACAAAGCCACACAAAAAGATCACTTCCCTCTCCCATTCATAGACCAAGTATTGGACACTTTAGCAGGAAAGAAATTCTTTTCTTTCCTGGATGGCTTCAGTGGATACAATCAAATTCAGATTGCCCCTGAAGACCAGGATAAAACTACTTTTACTTGTCCTTGGGGAACGTTTGCCTATCGAGTTCTACCCTTTGGCCTATGTAATGCTCCTGCTACATTCCAAAGGATTGTGCTTAGCATCTTTGCAGATTTAATAAATGATGGACTTGAAGTGTACATGAATGACTTTACACCATATGGAGATGATTTTGATCCAGCTTTAGACACTCTAGAAAAAGTCCTACAGCGTTGCATTGCTACCAGGCTTTTCTTAAGCCACGAAAAATGTTATATGATGATGACTGAAGGGCTTATTCTAGGACACTATGTCTCAGCAGCTGGCATTCAGGTAGATCCGGCTAAAATTCAAATACTTTTGCTTATCCCCACCCCCACTACTCAAACAGAGGTACGCAACTTTCTTGGATTTTCTGGGTATTATAGACGATTTATAGAACATTATTCACACATTGCTGCACCTCTATATGCACTAACTGGTAATGTTGATTTCTTGTGGACAGAAAAATGCGACCGTGCATTTCAGGAATTAAAGAAGCTTGTATCAACAGCTCCAGTCCTTCAAGGACCAAACTGGAATCTACCATTCCAAATCTCATCTGATGCCTCAGATACAGCAATCGATGCAGTCCTTGGGCAGGAAGAAGATAAAAAACCATATGCTATTTATTATATCAGCAAAAATTTGTCCCCTGCTGAATTAAATTACACTGTCACTGAAAAAGAATTCCTGGCTGTAATACATGTCAATAAGTTTAGACATTATATTACAGGCTATTCCGTTATTTTATATACAGATCATTCTGCTATCAAATATTTAGCAAATAAGCCTGTCACAAATGCTAGAATAACTAGATGGTTGATCTTATTGCAGGAGTTCGATATCACAATCAATGATCGACCCGGCAAGGAAAACCCTGTAGCTGATTTTCTCTCACGAATACCAAAATCAATTGAAGCAGCAGCAGTAGAAGATCAATTTCCGGATGAGCACCTGTTTGCTGTTGCTGTTCAAACACCCTGGTATGCTGATGTTGCCAATTACCTTGCAGTAGGTAAGCTACCAAAACACTTAACTCCTAATGAACGTAAGCAGATTGTTCAGAAGAGTACTCGATTTTCGTGGATTGGGGGCTATTTGTTCCACACAGGGGCAGACATGCAAATTAGGAGATGTATTCGAGAAGATGAAATTTTCGACATCTTAAAATCCTGTCATGACGGACCATGTGGGGGACACTTTGCTGAAAAAAGAACAGCACATAAAGTATTGCAGACATGATACTACTGGCCTACAATTTTCAAGGATGCAAAGAAATTCGTCCAAGCCTGTGACAGCTGCCAGCGAGTAGGACGACCTGGTCAAGCCAATGAAATGCCTCTGAGGCCACAATTAGTCATTGAACCATTTGAACGTTGGGCTCTTGATTTCGTTGGACCCATCAACCCATCATCAAATTAGAGAACATATATCTTGGTAGCCACAGAATATGTCACCAAATGGGTTGAGGCCGAAGCGTTGCCTAGAGCTACAGAAGATTCTGTAATACAGTTCCTGTTTCACTTGTTTGTACATTATGGCCTTCCGAGAGAAATAATTATAGATGGAGGACCACAATTTGACGAAAACAAATTAGCTGCAACACTTAACAATTATCACGTCCAACATAAAATTACTACCCCATATCACCTGCAGGCGAATGGGCAAGTAGAAAGTAGCAATAAGGTAATAGAATCAATTTTAACAAAAACCATTGCTTCACATAGGCGTGATTGGGCCGCCCGACTACCTGAAGCACTGTGGGCTTATAGAACCACATGGAGAAGTACCACTGGTTATTCACCTTATCAATTAGTGTTTGGAAAACAACCTATTTTCCCCATAGAATTCGAAATCCAAACGTTACGAACTACACAGGAAGTTGGCCTAGATTTAAGTGAGGCACAAATTAGTCGATTACAACAAATTAATGAATTGGACGAAATCAGGCTCTCTGCTTTACAGAATACAGCACTTATTCAACAGCAGCGAGCTAAATGGCATGATGCACTTATCAAGAACAAAGTCTTTCATGAAGGGGACTGGGCTCTGTTATATGACTCTCGGTTTCAGGACTTCCCGGGGAAACTGCAGACTCGTTGGTTGGGACCATATGAAATCCAGAAAGTACATGATAATGAGACCCTCACTCTGATCACAATCGACGGTTCTGGATATGCATTCAAGGTAAATGGCCACCGAGTGCATCTCTATCGCAAGCCACTCACTCGGGAATCCTTCTGTCAGCAGCTACGTCGAGACACTGATATGGAAATTTTAGGAGAGGAAGCAAAATCTTCCTCACCTATAATTCAGTAAGGAATGCATTTTCTTCCTATAACTTGTACATAAGTTTTTGTATATACGTTTTCTTAACATTTTCATTGATCTTTCTCTTTTTTTAATTTTGATTTTTGCATTCTGCGTGTCTTTGCTGTTCCTTTTCCAAAAGGAACAACATTTGCCTGTTTTTGTGTTTCTGCTGTTCCTTTTCAAAAGGAACAGCATTTGTGATTTTCTGCTGTTCCTTTTCAAAAGGAACAACATTTGCGAGTTTTTGCTGTTCCTTTTCAAAAGGAATAGCATTTGTGATTTTCTGATGTTCCTTTTGAAAAGGAACAACATTTGCGAGTTTTTGCTGTTCCTTTTCAAAAGGAACAACATTTGTGATTTTCTGTTGTTCCTTTTCAAAAGGAACAACATTTGCGAGTTTTTTCTGTTCCTTTTCAAAAGGAACAGCATTTGTGATGTTCTACTGTTCCTCTTCAAAAGGAACAACATTTGTGATGTTTTGCTATTCCTTTTCAAAAGGAACAGCATTTGTGCGTTTTTGCTGTTCCTTTTCAAAAGGAACAACATTTGTGAGTTTTTGCTGTTCCTTTTCAAAAGGAACAAAATTTGTGAGTTTTTGCGCATTTGTGAGTTTTTGTTGTTCATTTTCAAAAGGAACAGCATTTGTGAGTTTTTGCTGTTCCTTTTCAAAAGGAACAACATTTGTGAGTTTTTGTTGTTCCTTTTCAAAAGGAACAACATTTGTGAGTTTTTGCTGTTCCTTTTCAAAAAGAGCAACATTTGTGAGTTTTTGTTGTTCCTTTTCAAAAGGAACAAAATTTGTGAGTTTCTGTTGTTCCTTTTCAAAAGGGACAGCATTCGTGATCTTCGGCTGTTCCTTTTCAAAAGGGACAGCATTCGTGATCTTCGGCTGTTCCTTCTAAAGAAACGACATCTTAAGTATTTGTTTGCATGGATTCTTCTCTGCTGTTCCTTTTTCAAAAGGAACACCATCGCCATGTTTTTGCTCTCTGTGATGATTTATATTGAGGATGCTTTTCGCCCATGTTCTCTCCAGTCTTTAAGATACAGCTATGCACTTATGCAATGAACATAAATCACGACATACCGAAGTCAGCAGATCATAGATCGCTATCTTTATAGGGCCTAGTATTGATAAGAGGACAAGAGGAGGGACACACTTACCTCTCATCTCCGTTGTCATTGTCTTATTACCATTGCTTTGGTTGGTTATCTTTATCATGACGATTTCCCTAAAAATTTTCTTTGATTATTACTTAGGGATAAGAGCAGAGGATTTATATCTTCCTGTTGGGATGATAAGACTTCTTCCACCATTCCCACTCTTAAGGAGTGCTGAACCACCCTTATGTCAAAATAAATAAGAAAAAGTGCTTTGCAAAAAGAAAAAAATAAATATGAATTATTGATCCGGATTTAAACAGGAACGCAACAAATTACAGAGATAACCATATACACAAATATGCAGCGGAAATAATACTTCATTTCATTAATGGAAAATACTGAAATATGCTTACAAACAGAAATGGCAATAAACTAGCTAGGGCGATGGTAGCTTATCTCTGAGAAGAGATGTGATGGCTACATGCCTCTGAACTGTGTTACAATGAGGCTCGAAGGCCTATTTATTGTTGAGAAACAATGGAAAAACCCTTAACATTCCAAAACCTAACCCTAGGAGATGAAACGCCAAATTGTGGGCCCCGTTTGGGGGTAAGTTGGTACATCAACTTCCTGGGGTCGTAACTTTGGCATATGATCTCCGTTTGACGCGTACAATAGCTCATTAGAAAGATCTATCCAAGCACTATCATTGTTGGAACGGGCAACACCAGTCCATTCCATGGACTCGTGTTGCCTCCGGATTCCCCAAAAAACGTCGTTTAGGGCCTCAAAACGGCTCCGGAAGTTCATGACCCGAAAAACTGCTAAAAATAGTAAGTTGTGCTACAATTAAGGAAACTGAAAATGCTGAGAAAGACAATGGTGGGGGTCCAGGTGGACTTGGCAGGTGGCCACAAATATCCACCTGGATCATTCCTCCCCCCTTAGGAAGCAATGGTCCCCATTGCGTTGAGCTCCTCCATGAGATGAGGAAACTTCTGCTGAACTTGTTCCCTGGTGAGCCACTTGCCCTGTTGAAGGAGTTGGCCCGCTTTGACAACTCGATACAGTTGGATATTCTGTTGGCGAGTGTTCTTGATCTGTGTGTCCATGATCCAATCAGTTGCAGCTTGTTCCATGCAATCTGGATTTAATTCTGTGGGTGTGAGCTGTTCTGCAATGTTAGATGTGTCTAGCAATGGTGGAAAGTATGGCCGAAGGCGGTCCACATTAAATACTGGGTGCAGGCCAAGGAATGGGGGAATGATGAGCTCAAATGCATTGTCTCCCATAGCCTTAGTAATGGTGTAAGGACCATATCGGAGTGGTCTCAATTTCCGATAGGCTCCAGTAAGGCGTTCCTTTTGCAAATGCAACCAGACTTTGTCGCCCACCTGAAACTTGTGTGGCACCCGATGTTGATCATGTCGCTGCTTGTACTTGGCATTTGATTTCTCAAGAATGTCATGGACCTGCTGGCGAATATGTTGGATGCGCTCAATGAAGCTGGTGGCCTTATCTGTTTCGGACTGGACATGAGCTGAATTCATGTGAGTAGCTGCAAGTGGCATGGCCACATCAATGGGGCATAGTGGCTGGAATCCCAAACCCACCTGAAAAGGGCTATGGCCAGTGGAGCTGTGAAGAGCTCGGTTGTAGCTGTGCTGAACGTAGGGGAGGCTCTCGTCCCATGTGCGTGGATGCTTTGAGTTATACATGCGTAGAATGTGCACAATCATCCTATTGAAAACCTCAGTCTGGCCATCAGTTTGAGGATGGAAGGCTGTGGACTTCGTGAGTTTGGTGTCCAGCATTGACCAGAGACTGGACCAAAAGGTGCTGAGAAACCGACTGTCCCGATCTGAGATGATAGACTGTGGGATCCCAAAGTGCACCCACACTCGTTCAAAGAAGAGTTTAGCAGTGGCTTCTGCTGTGATATTCTTCTTGCAGGCCATCATAATGGCCATCTTTGAGAACCTGTCGACGACCATAAAAACACAGTCATTTCCATGCTTAGTGGAAGGAAGGCCTGACATGTAATCCATGGAGATGGATTCCCAAGGTCGACTAGGGGTAGGCAACGGGGTATAGAGGCCTTGCTTCTTAATGGTCGGTTTGGCAATGGCACAGGCAGTACATGATCGGATGTACTTCCCAACATCTTGTCGAAGATTCGGCCAATAGAAATAGTTTTGCAGTACTGCCACTGTTTTCTCGACCCCGAAATGCCCAGCAGCCCGACTGTAGTGTGCTTCCCAAATCATCTTGGCACGCTCGCTTGAAGGAACACAGAGGTGACCGAGGTGGCATAATAGGGCATCCTGGAGGTGAAAATCTGCAACCTGCCGACCCTCCAAGAGTGTCTGGTATGTGTGGCCGAATTCTGGGTCGCTTTTGTAGAGAAGTGGCCAATCAGAAGTCTCGTGCCCGCAAGAGTTGAGCACGGTGGTTAGCGCCATGATCGGTGGTCGACTAAGGCAATCTGCAACATTATTGGTGCTGCCCTTTTTATACTTGATATTCAAGTGAAACTGTTGCAGGTATGTAGACCACTTCTGATGGCGATCATTCTGCAATTTCCCTTGGGTCTGTATGAACTGCAGAGGTCGGTGGTCTGTGTGGATGACCGTTTCCTTCCCCAAAATGTAATGCTTCCATTGTCGGCAGGCCTGTACAATGGAATACATCTCTTTATCATAAGTGGGGTACTTCCGGACTGTGTCTGAAAGTGTTTCAATGTGATATGCCACTGGATGTCCATGTTGAGTAAGGACTGCCCCAATAGCATAGTCAGAGGCATCTGTCTCGACCTCAAATGGTTGTTGTAAATCTGGTAACGCGAGCACTGGTGCCGTGCAGAGGCGATCCTTCAACTCCCTGAATGCCTTCTGTTGAGATTCAGACCAAAAGAATTTTGCTTTCGCCCCGCCCTTGGTGACTTGACTCAAGGGCCAAGAAATATGAGAAAATCCCAACACAAACCTGCGGTAGAAGTTGGCAAGACCTAGAAAGTTGCGGAGCTCTGTTAGAGTGGTTGGAGAGGGCCAATCCCGAATGACTTGGACCTTGGCTAGATCGACATGCACCCCCTGTTCATCAATGATGTATCCCAGATATTGAACCTCGGTCATGCCAAAAGTGCATTTCTCCAAATTGGCACATAGCTTGTGTTGCCGCAGTGTTTGGAGAACCTGTCGGATGTGGTGGAGGTGCTCTTCCCAACTCTGGCTGAAGATCAGAATGCCATCCAAGTATACTACTACAAAGGAGTTGGTGAATGGCCGCAAGATGTCATCCATTAGCCTCATAAAGGTTGTAGGAGCATTCGTCAATCCGAAAGGCATGACCAACCATTCGAAGAGGCCCTCCTCGGATTTGAAGGCAGTCTTCCACACATCTGAGGGTTCAATTGGTACCTGGTGATATCCTGACTTCAGATCGATCTTGCTGAAATATTTCGCCCCCTTTAGTTGGTCTAGGAGGTCATCAATCCGCGGGATCGGGTACCTATTACGGACAGTGATCTTGTTCAGCGCCCGATAGTCAATACAGAGTCTCCACGTCCCGTCCTTCTTCTGTACCAACACTATCGGGCTCCCACAGGGCGAAGAACTCGGACGGATGTGACCTTTCTGCAGGAGCTCCTGAATCTGCCTCTTGATTTCATTGTTCTCCAGAACGGAGCGCCGATAAATTGGTCCATTGGGTAGCGGCGCACCTGAGGTCAGATCGATGGAGTGCTTGACTTGACAGTGCAGAGGAACCCCTGCCGGGGAGGTGAAGATGTCTTCATACTCCTCCACAATCTTGTCCATCTGTAGCTGCCGTGCAGAGGGACCCCGTTTGGAGGCCGCGGCCACTGTCTTCTTCTTCCCTTGAGGGCGTATCATCAGGAAAACAAATTTCCTGGTTTTGGAAATGATCTTACTGCATTGTTTTGCAGTAATCAAAGAGATGGCGGCAGGTGGTGCTACCTCTGGTATCCTGAACAACTTATTTCCCAATGTAATAATAACAGCACGGGGCCTTGATTCATACACAGCATGTCGCTTCCACAAGTATGGTTGTCCTAGTAATACATCACAAACTTCAAGGGGAGCAATGTCACACAATACCTCATCCGTGAAGGGCTTGATGTTGTATGGAAGGCGACACTGCTGGCTCACGCGAAGATCTCGCCCTTGGTGAAGCCACCCAATGGTGTATGGTTGTGGATGTGCTGTGGTCGGTAAGCCCAACCGCTTCACGACCTCTGTCGAAATGAGGTTCTTTTGACTCCCGCTATCAACAATGAACTGTATCGGGGAGCCCTTTACCCACATCTGGGAGTGGAAGAGACGCTCCTCCTCCTCTGGATCTTCGGGTTCATTTTTCTGGATCTTTGCGGTAGCAACAGTGGCGCTGGGATCCGCATCAATGATCTGCTTCCCTTTTTCATACCCTTATCGGGTTCTGACTCAGAGTCGGAACATGCATCTGATTCTGAAACCTTTAGCTCAGCCACTAGTGACTGCTTGGCCCGACATTCACTTGTGTTGTGAGTGGAGCTCTTATGGAACTCGCACCATTTTCCAGTGTCCTTTCTCGGCTTCACGGCATTGCTCTTTGCTTGCAGCTTCGGCTGGTTGTCTTGGGCTGTCCCGCCTTGGCTTTGTCATTTGTTCTGTGGTTTAGGGGCACCTTTCCCCTGCTTTGGATTCGCAGATCCAAAGTCTCGCTTCTTTTGTTTAAACTTCTGCTCGACCTTGACGGCATACCGGTATGCTGCGCCGAGCGAGGGGATGTTTAGGAACTGTATTTCTTCCTGGATGTACTTGTGCAGGCAGCCACGGTATTTGAGTATCAAATGTTGCTCCGAATCCTTGATACCCAACTTTGTGCGAAGGGTATGGAAAAGATTGGTGAACTCCGGCACGTCTTGGTCCCTTCCCTGCCGCAGCGTGGTCCACTTTATGTATTCATCCTCATAGCTTCCGACAGGGTAGTACTGCTCCTTGATGGCATCCCGGAACGAATCCCAGGTGGGTGCGGCTGAAAATAGTGAGCCAGTACTTTCATCCTTCTGCTCGCAGTAGGTTTCCCACCAGTCCTTGACGTGGGGGGCTGCTTTGAGAAGAGCAAAAACAATCTTTTCCCGACTTGAAAATTCATGAACAGAAAAATAACCCTCTAGCAGATTTAACCATTTATCTACGGCATCGGCGTCTATCTGACCCTCGAATATGGGGATTTCAAAATTAACTTGTACCTTAAAGGGTGTGGCGTTTCCAGAGGAGCTGCTGGAAGCCGATGCGCCGCTTCTGGGTAGCCGCTGAAGGATCTGCGCAAAGCTGTCCATCATCGCGTTCCGTTGTCGCTCGAGCGCTTCTTCGAGCAAGATTTTGATGGGATCTCCTGCCCCCTCATCTTTCTTCTCATCCGCCATGGGAGGCCGTCAGGATTTGCGAGGCTGGTCTTGCAAAGGTTCAACCAGTTCAAGCCCTAACTCCTTATATCCCGACCTTGTTGGGGACATGCAAAGAAAAACAGAGAAAAAGCAGACCGCTCTGATACCACTGATCCGGATTTAAACAGGAACGCAACAAATTACAGAGATAACCATATACACAAATATGCAGCGGAAATTATACTTCATTTCATTAATGGAAAATACTGAAATATGCTTACAAACAGAAATGGCAATAAACTAGCTAGGGTGATGGTAGCTTATCTCTGAGAAGAGATGTGATGGCTACATGCCTCTGAACTGTGTTACAATGAGGCTCGAAGGCCTATTTATTGTTGAGAAACAATGGAAAAACCCTTAACATTCCAAAACCTAACCCTAGGAGATAAAACGCCAAACTGTGGGCCCCGTTTGGGGGTAAGTTGGTACATCAACTTCCCGGGGTCGTAACTTTGGCATATGATCTCCGTTTGACGCGTAAAATAGCTCATTAGAAAGATCTATCCAAGCACTATCATTGTTGGAACGGGCAACACCAGTCCATTCCATGGACTCGTGTTGCCCCCGGATTCCCCAAAAAACGTCGTTTAGGGCCTCAAAACGGCTCCGGAAGTTCATGACCCGAAAAACTGCTAAAAATAGTAAGTTGTGCTACAATTAAGGAAACTGAAAATGCTGAGAAAGACAATGGTGGGGGTCCAGGTGGACTTGGCAGGTGGCCACCAATATCCACCTGGATCAATTATCAATTGTCAAATGCAGGATAGGGGGTCTCATCAAGAGCCAGCCTACCATGATCATCAGGATGGAAGTGAAGTGGCATTCCCATTATGGCCACCACACCAGGGATATGGTCCAAAAGGTACACTAAATAAACAGACCTTGGAACGGGGGTCTCATCACGAGCCGGCCTGCCCATGTTTCGCACCTTCCTTGTGAATGGCATTATGGCTACCTGGTTACCAAGCCAGCATAATGGCCTGCATTTTGACAAAATACTTTTCAAAATACACACAAAGGATCATGGTTCTGAGGGGTGAAATAAACAACTCTGCCAAGGTTATGAACACCTGTCGGCAGCAGAGCTCTGTTAATGGTATCAAAGTCGTAATGGTTACACCAATAGGTATGATATTAATACTTCTTTGTCTCTTATATCCTATGGATAAGTCATATTTTATGTCCCGATGTATACATCGCATGAACACTCATTACCACCAATCATGGCAAGGGAACTGACAATGACCTCTGGAGATTTCGTACGATTAACACACGTCCCATCCCCTGACCTCGCATCATATCACACAGGCTCTTATGTAAAACGCGATCCACCTTTTTGCCTCGATTTCGGTATTTCGTTGTCCATCTAAAACATGGCATAATTTTATATGCTGTTCCTTTATGACTTGGTTACACAATGGCTGCTGCTCCTCTATTTGACGGCTGGGACAGCCTATCACATCGCGGGGGGGAAGGTAACCTCATTACTCCACGAATTACGTGTCAGCACACCATTCGGGGAAGATAGTGTACGAAGGTATGGCATGGTTTAACGGTATGACAATTCTATTTTACGCAAGTTGCCATCCACAATCCATTTTTGTTGCATACTCTATTTTTTTCTTGCGACGATCACCCTCTCCGCGTCTCAAACAGCACAGGCAGTTGTTGTTCCATTGGAAATTCTTAGTGGAACCATGGGGTGAAAGGCAATCTGAAGCGAACCTCAGGAGTTGACAGTCTCCGTTGCTGCTCGGGAGATCCTGGAAAAGGCAGGATGGCTGAATTATTTGAGTCGCCTACAAGAATCAAACGAAACAGTGGCGTTGGAGTTTCTGCAAAACTTGAGGAGGACTACTCCATAGTAAGAGAGAGGCGGATAGCGGTCACTGATGATATAATTGCAGAAGTCTCAGGACTACCAGCCACCGGACCTGTATGGACGTTGAAGAAAGAAAGATTACAAAAGATTATGGAGATTTTTCAGGATGAAGGCCAAAGCTTGACAGTTAAGGGGAAGGGAGTTCTGCCAGTATCGTTAGGAGAACCCTGGACCGAATTAGCAAAGATAGTGCAGAGCTACATCACTTGTGAAGGAAGGAAAGACGTGGTAAGACCAAGTCATCTTAAACTCTTAGCTGTTTTGAAAGAAAAATGTTCTGTAAATCTACCTGCACTTTTAAATTCATTATTGCATGATGCAACCCGAAGCCTGAAAAAGGCACAGCACGTAGAAACAGTTGTTAGCCACTATGGATTGATTCGATTGATAGTGAGCCATAGTCTCACTCAACAGCAAAATAGCTGGGAGGAGCTCATTGCATTGATCGAGGGGGGATTGGCTGCACCATCCCCAAAACCTAAACATTCCTCTAGCACACCAGAACGATTAGAGAAACGCAGAGAATTGGCAGCAGAAAAACATGTTGCTCCAAAACGAAAACATTCTTCAAGTACACCGGAACGACCAGAAAAACACAGAGAATTGGTAGCAGAAAAACCTGTTGCTAGTACACCCGAACGACCTGAGAGACCAAGAAAATCAGCCCGGCTAGCTCGGATACGAGGGAGGTTGGAAAAGATTCAGGAGAGCACCAGCCAGCCAATTGAGATTACAGATGAACCTCCAGAACCAGAAGGAGGACCTTCCGAAGAAAATGCTGAACAATCCGGGGGCGAGGCTGAGCAAGCCGGAGAAGGAGTCAAGGAGGGATACGTGCACTCCGAAACAGAAACAGAAGCTGAATACTCCAAGGCAGTCACTGAGCAGGACAATCAGGAGGAGGAAGTAGTACAGCCAGAGGGCAGCCCGCTGCGAGACCCTGTGGGTGAAGACGAATTGGTCGCAATCCTGGCCAATATGGGGGAGTATGGCCAACCCTCCAGCCCAGCAGGTCTCCCCGACAGACCTCCAGAGGAAGACATACCTGAGAAATCACATGCAGAAGAGGCAGGAGAAGAAAACCTGCCCGTTTATGATGAGGAGATAAGAGACACCAATCGGGAACAATCTGTTCCCAAGACACCAGAAGAAATTCTAGACAGAGTAGGAGCAGATTTAAGGGCCAGTCATGAGCACTCTGCTGAGGCAATAGAAATCAAGAAATTAAGGAGGAAACAACAGAGGCTGCTGAACACTATAGCCCAGCTTCGACAACAAATTCAGATTCTGAAAGCCAATCTGAGGATACGAAGGACCACAAGGAAAAGAAAAAGGGCCACTGCAGCAAAATCCCGTAGGACAAGAAGACGAAGGACTTATAGCCGCCCTGTTGGTCAAAACCCCGCTGAAAGACTTACTTCCGTTCCAAATGACAGTGAAGAACAGACTGTTGTTCCAAATGATGTTGAAGAACAAACTGCTGTTCCAAATGACGTTGAAGAACAGACTGCTGTTCCAATTAACACTGAAGAACGGACTGTCGTTCCAATTGAGGCAGAGGGATAGGATAATGTTCCTTTAATAGGGGAACCACAACAACCTTTCATTCGTGTTAAGAAAGAAAAGGAGAATAAGGAGATCCAAACAGAGGCACCACCCTCAGGGGTAATTCGGGTTCTGAACTCCAAACAGCATAACAAAAAGGTTCAGGTAAAACTCCCGGCCTCTACGGCTCTATGGAAAAAGGATCCGAAAACAAGAACCTTGCACAAGATGATGAAGCAAGCTCAGCAAGAAGTCGAACAGCTGAGAGAAAAAATAGTCCCCCAGGAGAAATATGAAGAGTTACAACAGCAACTTCGAGATATTAGTCAGTCTGAGAGCCAGGCCTTCGAAGGATGGAAAAAGGAGCAAGAAAAGGTTGCCAAGGTAACTCGTTGATTAGATATTGTTGTTAGGCAGATGGACACTGTGTGTTCTTTGTATAATGACGTGCTAGCCTGTAGGGCCCCTGCTAAAAACTATGCTTTATTTTTGCTTGAACGATATTTATGATTAAAGATAAAAGCTGTCAGGGCAGGTGCCCCTATACAAATCAATACTGTTAATGATTTCATAGATTGTTGCAAGCATTATGGAATTAAGGTTCAAAGATTATTGTGTGAATTTTACTTGCATAACCTTGTGCTAGACCAGGAAACTGATTTAAATCCTGGCCCTTTTGTTGGGGACATACAATTGCAAGCCTTTGTTTCATTCGGGGTTAATCAGCTAAAATGGCTCAGGGCTTATAACACTTTTCAGAGACAGGAAAATAGCCTAGACTTGTGGGTGAGAGCTGAGCCTAGAGACCCAGTGCTATTATGGAGAGCACATAGGAACCTTATGAGAACCCCGGGTGTTATGGAGACATTAGGACCCATGCACGAGGACCTAATCCGACACAGTCTGGAATATTTTCTGACTATTAAAGACCTCGCCATCGATGCTGCAAAATTCCGATACCGGATTTCTAACCCAAGCATCCAACTCAGGGAACCATTCAAATACGAAAATTTTGAGCTGGCTGCCAGCCGATTGAACCTTTATGGCGAACGTATTTTGTAAGCAGGACCAACCTGGTTAGGGTATCGATTTCGTAGTCCAATCATTTGGCACCCTGCACCCGGATATCAGGCCTTATATGAAATGCCTGAAGTTCAAACAAATCAGTTCTTTGATGATCTAGTTGCTCATCATAGTTGTAGGCCTCCACACGAGGTTCCCTCTCTGGCCTATTCTCTTACCGCCTTGCATGTCAACTATAATGTTTTCATGAGGGCATGAAACAGGGTAAGTAGGGCGGTGTGTGGAGCACTTGAAAGGTATGTTTTTGACAAACAATTTAGTGACTTTTCAGTAACAATTGTAACCTTTTCTGCATCATGAACTCAAAGAAATAAAGAATTCTAATAGAACGTGTGAGAATTAGTATGGAAAGCTTAATCGCTGATAATTGTCATTTTTCTATGCAGGGAAAGGTGGAAATGAAGAGCTGCCGTTCAAAAGGGAAAGACAAAGGAGGAATAACTGCTGTCCCTCTAGAAGGGAACCGGATGCAAATGAGATCGAACAGATCGAAGCAGAATTATCCAGGAAAGAAAGAAGGGATACCAATTCGGCGGAACAGGGAAAGAAAAGTAAAGGATTAATGGCTTGGTGAATCCCTCAGGATCTTTGATCCTGAGGGATCGTTGTTTTACTTATTTTTGTTACCTAGATACCTCCGCCGTTACTTTTATAAAAAGGAACAACATCATTAAGCAAAGGGACTTTTATGTAATTTTCAGTTTCAGACTAAACTTTGATCATCGACTCTCACTGAGACTTGGTTTACTGTACGTTTGTTGATGCGTTAATATAAAAGACTTGGTGTTTATTTCATCTTTGCGTCTGGAGTAATCTAAGGCGGTGTACCATTGGAAGCTAAGGGCCCGGCTCCGAAGGACACTTGCTTTTGTATCATTATAACTTGATTTCTGCGTGGTTTGCTTATCTTTATTGCTCAGTAATCTGATATGCTTTTCATGTGCTATTCCATGCTCTGCTACGATTAATTCATCAATGGTTTCTTCAGGAAATTCATGTAGTGACTCTGTATTGTATGAGTGAATCTTTTCGGAGTTGATTGCATGTTATTGGTCTAAACCAGCTATTTCTGTTACAAAGCATTTTTACTGAATATTACTGTTATTGGATTCATTTGAAGTCCCAATTATTGGAATCCGAAAGTAATGTTATTCTGTTTGGAAACATAGTCATATTCTCCTTAATCGTCTGATTAATATATTAGCGTGTTGTGTGTATATATGGTTGATTCTTGCTGTTCCATAATTCATCAGTGAGTGTTGTTCCATAAAGTACATTTCATCTGATTTGCCTTAAGAGAGAAGATTGTTATTTTATTGCAGAATGCGAGTTTGGTTCAATAGAGCAAGTTTAGTTCTGAATCGCGAGACTTAGTTTATTTGATTGTTGTTCCATTTACTGCTGTTCCATTTTAGACTTGTTGTTCCATTTCCTATTTGCTGTTCCATTTTACTTTCTGTCGTTCCATTTACTTGCATTTGCTGCTTTGGTGTGAGAGAAGGTCTAAGGCTGTAGTGAGCCTCAGCAGTCGCTGCCCAGCTCACAGACCTATGGTCCATGCTCTAATTTCCTTTCCATCAGTTTCTAGAGGGATGGGTTATCACTTCCGCACCCTTGACTGATAAACTGCCCTGTGTGATTTTATTCTTTTAAAGTAATTTAGTCATAGTTTAGCATCCGTTTACTCTTGTATTTTCTGAACGCTGTACTACTAAGCATTACTCTGACGAATAGCCTCGGATTGAGATACTCTTTGCAATAACAAAGCGTTCCCGGATTGACTTATTAATGTGGGATAACTAGAGGTGAAAGAGACCCTTATTACAACTCTACACCGAGAATGCCGACTAGCACCATCAACGAATCCAAAATAGACCATTTTATCCATCAACACTTGCCAAATCAGATCAAAAAGTGTCAGTAACATAAAAATTCCCGATGAGATATGTACAAAAATACAAAATATACAAAGAAGCCATTGCTCGGACGTAACCTAGGCAAAGTACTTCTTGAGGTAGAGCCCGTTTCGGGGCTCCACCAACTTGTTGCCTTCAAAATCGACTAATTCGTAAGCCCCTTTTTTATCTTGGTCATAGACCAAGACAAGGTCACCTTCAGAAAATACTCAAAGACAGACAGTTCTATCATACTGATTTTTAACACTTTTCTTATGAGCCTCCTTGATTGTGGTTGCATCTCGATGTTGCTCATCAAGATGTTCCAAATGAAGGAGGTGTTCTTCGAGACTAGAGGTCTCTGGAAGGAGATAGACAGCTAGTGTAAGAGATGGAATTTCCAATTCAACAGGAAAGATAGATTCCATTTCGTAAACTAATTGAAAAGGTGTAAAACCAGTAGCAATCTTTACCGAAGTTCGGTACACCTAGAGAGCCGAATACAACATGAGATGCCAATTGGAGGGATTTTTATCAATTTTCCTTTGCAGGATCATTTTTGATGGGATTCAAATGACTAATATGATGATCATGTTCCAGATATTGGGCCGGTACGACCAGATGGGTTCTCGCGGCATGGATGGCGCGGCCAAGGAGCTGAAGAGGCAGCTACTGATACAGAACGAGTTCCACATAACGTCTAGTGACACTTGGCGAGACTGAGTTGCCGAGTACCGATGGTTGCCGTAGAGGACCTTCCTGAGGATACGCAGCGTCATGTGATTGGCATGCCACGTGACTGGGTTCACACTTTTCGGCGTGTGGCTAATGCGATAGTTACCTACTTAGCGCTCATCCTGAGTCGGGGCATTAGATATGTCGGACATGATTATGGGCATTTGAGTCCCAATTTGTATGTTTTTGGACAAACATATGTACACTCGAGACGCTTTATGATATATATATATATATATATATATATATATATATATATATATATATATATATACAGTTCGACTTTTTGAAGCTTGATTTTATTGTGATGAATGATTGATGTGCCAGTCTAATGATTGATTAGCGATAGAATCAGCTAACCAATTATGAGATTTTGGAATTTGCAAATAATTAATATAAGTGAATGATCTTTGCAACAACCTCACCCTTAAATACTGGCGATATAAACATGGATCCCTTACCCGATAAACGTTGTTTAATTGTGACACTATCAATTGAGAATCAAGATAAAATACCAACGAGTCAATTCCATAAGAAATTGCCTCGGACAGTAAATTAATGACGGCAGTATACTCAGCCATGTTGTTTGAAGCGGGACTGATGCATACGCCTCTTGATACCATCAATTGACCAGTTGGGTAATAGAGTAGCCAAGCTGCGGAAGCGAGATTCCGAGTGTGCCGACTAGCACCATCAAGGAATCCAAAATACACCAAGTCATCCATCAACACCTATCACAGCAGACAAAAAAGTGTTGATATCAAAAAACTCTCGATGCTATATGTACAAATATACAAAATGTACAAAGAAGCCATTGATTGGCCTAAACTAAGCAAAGTACTCCCTGAGGTAGAGCCCGTCAGGTCGCTCTGCCAACTTGCTCCTAAGGATGTTTATAGGTACAATTATCGAACCAATAAATATACTTCCTTCGGCGTATAACTGTGTTGGAGCCAAAGGAACCGTACAAACATCGCTAGTTGGACTGGAGGACCTAGATTCAACTTCATGTGAAGGGGAATGAAAGCATGACCGACGACTTAAGTCTTCCAAAGGTCGATCTACAGCTGTCGTTGCTTCGAATATTGCTTCATCAGATGGAAAAACAATATCCGAGCAATCCAACGCATAAGTGGAATCAAGGGTCCGAGAATGAGCCACATCACCATCTATCTCTTTCCTAGAGGAAGGAGTAGAATGGTTATCTGCATAGTTATCGATTAATTCACATCTAGGTTCTACTACAGACATAAGAGATTCGATTCCACCCAGCTTGCTGTCACCTGATGTGGTCACAGATGAAGATAAGGTTCCAGGATCTGAAGAATAATGAGCTTGAGCAAACCCTTTCCATAAAGGGTCCCTGGAGGATGAAATTGTATCTATTCTAGCCGTAGGAGGGGGGAGAACAAACATACCCATCAATGAAGAGTACATCCCGACTTCTAGATTCTCAGTAGGCAGACGGGGGTTACCCAGTAACGAGACAATAGAGTCAGAAGTCGCTCGACGATCAACTGGAGAATAGTCCAATTGATCAACCTTAACAATTTTCCCTTCATGAGGAAAGCAAATGACACAAAACAGAGTCGAAACAACGGCTTCCATTTTGTATACCTAGTTCCTTCCTAAGAGGAGATTGTAGTCTAGGTTAGCATCAATGACTTCTACTTCAATATTAACGACCTTCCCTCCAACACATATAGGAAAGGCCGGGATAATCTCGTATGGCCTATGAGAATGACCATCAAACGTTGTCAAGAGGGTAGGTGAAGGAACAACCGACGGTGATCCAATGGCCTTCCAGCATGACATAGACATGACACACGTGGAAGCTCCCTCATCTATAACCATCCGAAAAATATTCATTTTCTGGTAGGTAGACTTTATCTGGAAAGCCATGTGATGAGGAAGTCTCTTTTTGACATTATTCATATCAAAAGTGAGAGCTAAGGAATTATTTGGATCCACTGCCCCCATTACCGATAGCAAGGCACTTATTTGAGCAGGACATGACTGGAGAACCTCTAAAGTGGACATAGCACATGGACTCTGAGCCAGATCCTCAACAATGGAGTAATTTTGGGCTGCCCTAATATTAGGGTTGATAGCCGCACGTTTAGCGGAACCTTTCGGTACCCGTGGTATAGACTCGATAGAAGGTCACTCAATATGAAGGTCGGTATTGTTAGTTTCGGGAACTGATTTACCCTTGGAAGTTTCACCTTCACCATAATCATGTGATCGTGTGGCCACATTAGCATGAGAACCCATCATGAAAACATTTGATGACTTATCCCCTTCCTGGTTACCCCCTGTGGAGGTACCAAGATTTGAACTCGCGCCAGCAAGCATTTGTTGCCCTTGGGGAAAATGGTTGGTTAATACAGCCTGAGAACTAGAAGTCCCTTGCTGCCCTAACAAGTGTTGAGAATCCTGAATCTTGGGGCAGAGATGAGTTAAATGGTCTCCACTACATAACTTGCATGGAAACTTGACTTTCTTTCTAAACTCATTTCCACCACTAGCATTATTGCCAGATTTATTTGCGTCAGCCTTCCCATCCTAGTTCTTTTTCTTACCTCGTCCTTTCTTTTTCTCATTGGAATTTTGATTTCCTTTTGGGTTATTAGATTGGACGGAATTAATCGAAGAGGTTTGGGAAGCCGGAGGGTTAGACAATGTGACTTGGTTGTTAGAAGCAGTTTGTAAAGACAATTGCTGCAATTGGTTCAACAAGTTCATCTTATTTGTGTCTACCGACCCAACGATACCATCTGCATAGGGACTTGGCTTCGACTTGGCTATGTCAACCTTAGACCCAGGAGCATCTGGAAAGTATTTTTGTAGGATCCCAGACTAAGAGTAGATCAATTCTAATTGTTGGGCCCTAAAAATGGCTTGCTCCTCAGAATAGACTCCAGACATGGAGACATCCTTAGAGATCTCGGGTTGTAAAGATTTCAAAAACCATTCGAGATGGTACTCCAGAGGGATTTCGGCTTTAATGAGCCTCTTTCTCCGTCTCCATTCCTGAATATGGTCAGAAATGTGGGTTGCCTTATCCTGACGAAAAGTGGCCAGAAGTTCAGTTCCGGCGTCATAACGGACAGGCAACTAGAAATGATTTAAGAAAATATTGGCTAAGTCAGCGAAAGATGTAAAGCTGCCCCCTGGCAACTCTATATACCATTTGGCCGCATTACCAGTCAAGGTGTGTTGAAAAAGTCTCAACCTGATCAAGTCATCGATAAGGGAGTTAGATGAGCACCACAAATGGAATATGGTTACATGGTCGCCTGGGTCTTCACCGCTCTTCCCTTCGAATTTTGGAATGTCCGAAGGGAGTTTGGTTGGGACCGGAGGCCAGGCCGGATTGTATTTGATTGGATCGTTTGTTAACTTAGTGAGGTTTGGCAAGTTCAAAGTTGCCATAAACGGAAGCCTAGGAGGACCTGGGGATTCCGCCCAGACTGGGCGGAGCTCCCAAAGTTCTGAAAAGATTGGCCTCGATTTTGGAAGGCACCAGGCTGCCCGAAGTAACCAGCAGAACCGGCTGAACCAAAAGGAAAGCCTTGTGATCCAGAAAAATTCGGAGTTTGACCAACTCCAGTCGCAAAACCTCCATAACCAGCAAAGTTTCCTCCTAAGGTGTTATCACAAAATCAGTACTAAGGGCTGCTACCTAGCAAGATCTCATGTAACTATTTCAACCAGGCTTTAGACTAAGGCTTAGCCTCCTTAGTCAGAGAGGGCTCTCTCACAGATTTTTGATAAGAATCAATTACAAGAACAGATGGCTAACTCTTCATACAGTTCATGAAAATAAAGCTGGTTGGAACAACAAAATAACACTTCTTCCATTGGGCTCATGGAGTCAAACACTTCTGCAGTAAACTATTAATCACTCAATCATGGAAGCCAAGGCATATAATGTTTAACACTCAAAACATTTCTCAAAAAGAAACACAACTCATAAATATACACAGGAAGTCTGAGCACTAGGTGAATTCAGAGTGATTGCACATTTAGTGAGCTGTAAAATATATAAAGGATAATGACAAAACCACACATATTCTGAGCATTGAACACATGATGAATCTTGGGAAGAAAAAGTAATCTTTATATTACTGTCAAAGTCTTTTACATGAGCTGATAAAAACTCTGTTTTTTCATAAATCTCCAACCCCTATTACATCCTAGTCTGATCCATTTATAGGAATACATTCTTCCCTCTCTAGAGCGAGCTCAAAGGCTCTATTAACTACTCCTATATGTTATTTAACTAATTCATTAATTACAAAAGTGCTGAGCTGTAATTACACAAAATCCTAATCAAACTAAAACACTAATTCCATTCTCCTCGTAACATGATTCTTCTTGGATCCTTGACAGATGTCCTCCTTCAGTTAGGCTGAGATGGCTGAGCTAAAGATGCAATAAACCAGCTAACCTTGGATGCTTGAAAGCGCTGATGGCTCATTAATTGACCAAAAGATGTGCTCTGTTTTTACGGTCTCTGTCTCCCAACATTCTCCGAAAATGTAGCAGCATGTTCCCAAATCTTTAATAACTCAAAGTATTGAACGCTGCTACCAAATACCATGTCTCCAGATGAGCTGTAGGCTGTATTGATGTACAGGTGTCTCTCTTCTAACATTCCCGGTCAAACTGTTTATTCTGCATTGAAAACATCACCTACAGCAGTTTCGTAGCGCGCTACGAAACTGCTGTCAACAACCTCTATTTGTTCCGTAGCAAATGAATATGTAGTTGGTAAATGATTTGCTTGAGAATTTGCAGACAAGTCACAATCCTTGGACTGACCCAGAAATGTGGTAGCAATTGAAAGAAACAATACTAGCCTTGAGAATTCCTGTGTGCTCTTAGTAAGAAGTCTGAATGGAGTCCACCTCTGCAACCAGCTAAAAGGTGGGCATTTAAGAAACCCAAGTCCTTGTATACCCCTCCATACTACTGGAAATTTTGTTTCAGAAGTCCTTTGTACCACCTCTAAAACTGCAACTTTCAATAGAAAGAAAACAAATTGACTTGTAGTTTCTCTTGTTACTTTGACTTGCTTCAAAGAAATGAAAGGTGCAACCGCATTCTGCAAAAGAGCTTTAGGAAATGATGCAACCAAAAAAAAGGTTTTCTGGATGCCAAATTCTTTCCCTTAACATTTCTTAGCTCTGGACTCATGCATGAGATTGAATTACTAGTTGAGTCATCCATGTTTTCACTTAACTCCTATTTCCAAATCAAGTTACCCTTAATTCTTTGCAACGCAAACAACAACCTAAGCTGTATAACCAATGCTTGTTCCAAACAAAACCGGCATGGATTCTCGATCTCCTTGAAAATTTTACTCACGCAGTCCTCTTATGCGTTTATTTAGTCTTCAAAGTTCAGAACGAGCCTCCCACTCAAAAATGCCACCCTGCAATGGAATTGGACATAGAGAATGTCCCATCTGGCTCCAATTATTTTTTGTATTACATTATATTCCTTTCCTTACAGTCTGAAGACCATTCTTTAATTGACCCTGCAAGTAAGTATCCAGTAATAACTGGCTGCCCAAGACAAGCAAATACAATGCCACCAATCCCAGCAGCAAGAGATACAATTTTCCCTCAATCAGATGAAGATTGGATGCACGACTTAAGAGAACAAAAGCAAACTCTCCAATCTGAGCCAGGGACATACCAACAAAGAAAGCCGTCCTAATGCTGTAACCAAAGCCCTTCACAACGATAGTAACCACAACGGTCTTTGCAATAATCACCAGAATCACAGATGCTAGCAAAATATCCACATGGTTCCAGAGAAACTGGACATGAATAAGCATTCCAATGCTACAAAGGAAGAGTGCTGCAAAGAGATTACGTATGGGTTCAACTTGCTCAAGTGTATGATGAGCGAAATCTGTGGTTAATATCATAACTCCTGCTGCAAATGAACCCAGTTCAAGGCTCAGACCTAACTTGTCACTGCACCAAGCCACTAGCAGGCAGAAGGCAACCGAGGCCAGCTGGTAGAGTTCATTTGTCTGGGAAGAGAGGCCTATCATTAGTTTTAGAAATCGGGGAACAAAAGACCAAGATAATATGCTTGTAGCTGTCAAGAACATGGACAATACTACTAACGATTTCATCATTGACATTATCCCTTGCAAAAGTCCACTGCTTCCACCCAAAACAGGTAGCAATGCAAATAGTAACCCAACAGCACAGTCCTGCAGAATAAGCGTTCCAACTGTGACTTGGCCATGAAGGGCGTTGACACTATTTCGTTCCATTAAAAACTTCAAAACCACTGTCGTTGATGACATTGACAGGAAAGCACCCACAAAGACACCTTCTGAAGATTTTGCCCCACATAGCAAGGCAGTAATGCCACAGAAACACATGAAAAGCAAGATTTGAAGCAGACCTCCCAAAACAGCAACGGATCCAACTCGAAGCTTTTTTGAAGAAAATTCTAGACCTAGGGCAAAAAGAAGGAAGACAACACCAAATTGGGCAACGGTCTCCACCTGTACCATCTCACTGACAAAACAACCAGTCTTCATTTCCTGAATGTAGTTATAAGCATTTGTAAATGACTCATTTAGCAACCGGAATGATATTTGTTCAATCTCCTTGGGCTTTGGATTCCCCTTCCTGAATGTTTTTTTTTTTTTTTTTAAAAAGGTCTATAATATGCATTCATCTCTGCAATTGTATGTCCAATATGATGGTAACAGCCTCTTGAGAATAATACACCTGCCACACACAATGCAACTTAGAAAACTGGACTTCCCCTGCTTCTGGTGTTTTTAGTTTGACAGAGTCATCATGTTGATATGTGATGTCAACATAGTCTGATGGGTCTAATCTCAAAGGAGATGTAGGAAGAGGTCGAGTAATTGGATCTGGAACCTTGACTTCATGTTTTTCACACCAACTGACAATCAGACCTTTGCTACAGTGAGGCCGCTTCAATGGCCTTTTATCCACATCTGTAGATGAACATTTTGTATTACCTCTGCAATCGGACAGAACAATACAAATACCACAGTTTCCACTCATCTCCAAACTCATTTCACTAATTCTTTTGACAGGGTCAAAACATGCCATTACGCTTCCTACCAATCATTCTGCGCACTAAAATTGGCACCGTTTCCATTTCCTTGAGGATCTAATCTATCAAAATACCGATTATGTGGGCGCATATAGATCAACCAAACAGGCAAACCTATCTGCTGCAGTGCCATTTGTATTATCAATTATGTTGGTGCCATGCAAACGGCCTGGAATTGCGGTTTCTATTGAAAAGTGCATTATGTCCACTTTATGACCACCGCAACCCTTTGCTTGTACAACTGTCAACCATTTCTTTGCAAGCACCCATATTATAATATGTTGCATTACCGCCAATCTTGGAACATGAGTGATACAGAAAGGCAGCTCATTTCCATTCCTTACATAACGATATTCCCCCGGTATTTTTAGCAGAAAATGTTGGCCGAATGCTCTTCCTTTCCTGGAATGTCTTGCTAAAAATCTTGATCTTAGAAGTACTTCCTCGAACTGCATATTCTCCATCTGAGGCCCAAACAAATTCGAGTGCAGATCCAAAGAATCTATTCCTCCATGCCAGTGCTGTATAAATTATGTATTCATCATCACCACATACAACAACAAATCTTCCATTTGGATTAATGTTACCAAAGGGATCTAAATCTTCCCATAAAGACCCTTCAAACAAGAACGGAATTTGGAGGACAACAGTCAGTCTGGAGCGGAGTTCTTTGAGAGAGACATTTGATATATCCACATTATCAATAAGTATTTTCCCATCAGAGATTGGAGTGAGGCGAAATATGGCATTAAGGACACTAGACCTGTTCTTCCAGCTATTCCAACCTGCTCAGTCATGCTGGAGATGTCCCTGATCAGCGAATCCCCAATTTCGTAGCGCTGCCAGTGCAAGATCAGTGTTTTCGCTACGAAATCACTAAAACAGGTGGTGCTGCGAAACTGCTAACGGATTTATGCGCTGCGGAAACACTTTGCCCTTAAGCTAAACTGAAAAATTTTGGCAACACTATTTTCAGTGATAACAGTGGCTCCACTTGGGATAGTGTGCCCTTGTGGTACTCTAAGAACTCGCAGGTCCAGTGCCTTATACATTTATGACAAACAGAAATTTGCTTGACAAGCACGACTGTAGGAGAAAGAAAGCTACATCTACTGAAAAATGCTCAGTTGACCTTGAGCTTATTTGCATTTACCTATACCTACCCACCCTAACAATTTCAACTTCCTTCTACTCAATCAATATGAAATTTCCAATGTAGCCAATCCTCTGTTTTATCTGATATTTGTTTTCTTTGACTGCATTGGAGTTCAGAGCCAATATGATGGTGTGATGACCGCTGCCACTGAAATTGTCTCTGATCTTTATAAGTAAACTGAAGCACTGGAGAGTAAAACTCTTCCATGTAATCAGCTACAGGATCCCAGAATACATGATCAGCTTGTTTTTCCTTGTAACTTTCCAGCTGTGCAAACTGATCTTCAACCACAGTGTTCAGTTCCTCAATCGTGAAAAAGAAAGGAACCAGCATTGTCTCCTTGCGTTCTGCCATAGAAATCTTCTGAGAATAATGATCATGATCATGAAAACTGTATGCCTGAATTTGTCCTTCTAAACCTTCAATTTCTATTTCAAGGTCCACAGCAAATTCATCCAAAAATCTCATCCTATCCTCTGCCTTGCAGTCAAAGGATTTTAGATATGAGGACAAGGACAAAGAAAAAGATTCATTTGTTTCTTCTTTACTATGATCATTATTCCATTGTTTGAAACCTTCAACTGAGGGAGAGTTTGCCACCTCCTCTGACCTATCTATCCATTCCTCAAAAAACATAAGCCAAAAGTCTTGAAATGACTTAATGGATTTGGCAGGAAAGCATTCAACCCACTGTTTGCACTTCCGTTGAAGTGAATCATAGAATAACATAATGCAAACATCCTCATGTGTAACTCTAAGAAGTTGTGCAAATTCACAAAAATCTGATATATGCTTCAAGGTTAAACTCAAATCTTCACCGTTGAATTTTGGACCATTCTTTAGAAAATATGCATCCTTGGGAAAATGATTTGGGAAACCATGAATTCCTGAAAAATCTATGCATGCATACCTTGAACTAAGAATGGCAGCTTCTGGGTCCTTCATAACTCCAGTGGAATCACCATGAATGTATGAACTTTGAATTCTTCAACAATGGAGTCGCCAAGGTAGGTTTGCAGCCTCGAAAACCACTTTGAACTCCTGCTACCTTCAGAAATTCAATCTTAAAATTTCGGGAATGAGTAATCATCAGGCTCTCGGCAGACGCACCAAAATGATATCACAAAATCAGTACTAAGGGCTGCTACCTAGCAAGATCTCATGTAACTATTTCAACCAGGCTTTAGACTAAGGCTTAGCCTCCTTAGTCAAAGAGGGCTCTCTCACAGATTTTTGATAAGAATCAATTACAAGAAAAGATGGCTAACTCTTCATACAGTTCATGAAAATAAAGCTGGTTGGAACAACAAAATAACACTTCTTCCATTGGGCTCATGGAGTCAAACACTTCTGCAGTAAACTATTAATCACTCAATCATGGAAGCCAAGGCATATAATGTTTAACACTCAAAACATTTCTCAAAAAGAAACACAACTCATAAATATACACAGGAAGTCTGAGCACTAGGTGAATTCGGAGTGATTGCACATTTAGTGAGCTGTAAAATATATAAAGGATAATCACAAAACCACACATATTCTGAGCATTGAACACATGATGAATCTTGGGAAGAAAAAGTAATCTTTATATTACTATCAAAGTCTTTTACATGAGCTGATAAAAACTCTGTTTTTTCATAAATCTCCAACCCCTATTACATCCTAGTCTGATCCATTTATAGGAATACATTCTTCCCTCTCTAGAGCGAGCTCAAAGGCTCTATTAACTACTCCTATATGCTATTTAACTAATTCATTAATTACAAAAGTGCTGAGCTGTAATTACACAAAATCCTAATCAAACTAAAACACTAATTCCATTCTCCTCGTAACATGATTCTTCTTGGATCCTTGACAGCTGTCCTCCTTCAGTTAGGCTGAGATGGCTGAGCTAAAGATGCAATAAACCAGCTAACCTTGGATGCTTGAAAGCGCTGATGGCTCATTAATTGACCAAAAGATGTGCTCTGTTTTTACGGTCTCTGTCTCCCAACATTCTCCGAAAATGTAGCAGCATGTTCCCAAATCTTTAATAACTCAAAGTATTGAACGCTGCTACCAAATACCATGTCTCCAGATGAGCTGTAGGCTGTATTGATGTACAGGTGTCTCTCTTCTAACATTCCCGGTCAAACTGTTTATTCTGCATTGAAAACATCACCTACAGCAGTTTCGTAGCGCGCTACGAAACTGCTGTCAACAACCTCTATTTGTTCCGTAGCAAATGAATCTGTAGTTGGTAAATGATTTGCTTGAGAATCTGCAGACAAGTCACAATCCTTGGACTGACCCAGAAATGTGGTAGCAATTGAAAGAAACAACACTGGCCTTGAGAATTCCTGTGTGCTCTTAGCAAGAAGTCTGAATGGAGTCCACCTCTGCAACCAGCTAAAAGGTGGGCATTTAAGCAACCCAAGTCCTTGTATACCCCTCCATACTACTGGAAATTTTGTTTCAGAAGTCCTTTGTACCACCTCTAAAACTGCAACTTTCAATAGAAAGAAAACAAATTGACCTGTAGTTTCTCTTGTTACTTTGACTTGCTTCAAAGAAATGAAAGGCGCAACCGCATTCTGCAAAAGAGCTTTAGGAAATGATGCAACCAAAAAAAAGGTTTTCTGGATGCCAAATTCTTTCCCTTAACATTTCTTAGCTCTGGACTCGTGCATGAGATTGAATTACTAGTTGAGTCATCCATGTTTTCACTTAACTCCTATTTCCAAATCAAGTTACCCTTCATTCTTTGCAACGCAAACAGCAACCTAAGCTGTATAAACAATGCTTGTTCCAAACAAAACCGGCATGGATTCTCGATCTCCTTGAAAAGTTTACTCACGCAGTCCTCTTATGCGTTTATTTAGTCTTCAAAGTTCAGAACGAGCCTCCCACTAAAAAATGCCACCCTGCAATGGAATTGGACATAGAGAATGTCCCATCTGGCTCCAATTATTTTTTGTATTACATTATATTCCTTTCCTTACAGTCTGAAGACCATTCTTTAATTGACCCTGCAAGTAAGTATCCAGTAATAACCGGCTGCCCAAGACAAGCAAATACAATGCCACCAATCCCAGCAGCAAGAGATACAATTTTCCCTCAATCAGATGAAGATTGGATGCACGACTTAAGAGAACAAAAGCAAACTCTCCAATCTGAGCCAGAGACATACCAACAAAGAAAGCCGTCCTAATGCTGTAACCAAAGCCCTTCACAACGATAGTAACCACAATGGTCTTTGCAATAATTACCAGAATCACAGATGCTAGCAAAATATCCACATGGTTCCAGAGAAACTGGACATGAATAAGCATTCCAATGCTACAAAGGAAGAGTGCTGCAAAGAGATTACGTATGGGTTCAACTTGCTCAAGTGTATGATGAGCGAAATCTGTGGTTAATATCATAACTCCTGCTGCAAATGAACCCAGTTCAAGGCTCAGACCTAACTTGTCACTGCACCAAGCCACTAGCAGGCAGAAGGCAACCGAGGCCAGCTGGTAGAGTTCATTTGTCTGGGAAGAGAGGCCTATCATTAGCTTCAGAAATCGGGGAACAAAAGACCAAGATAATATGCTTGTAGCTGTCAAGAACATGGACAATACTACTAACGATTTCATCATTGACATTATCCCTTGCAAAAGTCCACTGCTTCCACCCAAAACAGGTAGCAATGCAAATAGTAACCCAACAGCACAGTCCTGCAGAATAAGCGTTCCAACTGTGACTTGGCCATGAAGGGCGTTGACACTATTTCGTTCCATTAAAAACTTCAAAACCACTGTCGTTGATGACATTGACAGGAAAGCACCCACAAAGACACCTTCTGAATATTTTGTCCCACATAGCAAGGCAGTAATGCCACAGAAACACATGAAAAGCAAGATTTGAAGCAGACCTCCCAAAATAGCAACGGATCCAACTCGAAGCTTTTTTGAAGAAAATTCTAGACCTAGGGCAAAAAGAAGGAAGACAACACCAAATTGGGCAACGGTCTCCACCTGTACCATCTCACTGACAAAACAACCAGTCTTCATTTCCTGAATGTAGTGATAAGCATTTGTAAATGACTCATTTAGCAACCGGAATGATATTTGTTCAATCTCCTTGGGCTTTGGATTCCCCTTCCTGAATGTTTTTTTTTTAAAAAAAAAAAAGGTCTATAAGATGCATTCATCTCTGCAATTGTATGTCCAATATGATGGTAACAGCCTCTTGAGAATAATACACCTGCCACACACAATGCAACTTAGAAAACTGGACTTCCCCTGCTTCTGGTGTTTTTAGTTTGACAGAGTCATCATGTTGATATGTGATGTCAACATAGTCTGATGGGTCTAATCTCAAAGGAGATGTAGGAAGAGGTCGAGTAATTGGATCTGGAACCTTGACTTCATGTTTTTCACACCAACTGACAATCAGACCTTTGCTACAGTGAGGCCGCTTCAATGGCCTTTTATCCACATCTGTAGATGAACATTTTTTATTACCTCTGCAATCGGACAGAACAATACAAATACCACAGTTTCCACTCATCTCCAAACTCATTTCACTAATTCTTTTGACAGGGTCAAAACATGCCATTACGCTTCCTACCAATCATTCTGCGCACTAAAATTAGCACCGTTTCCATTTCCTTGAGGATCTAATCTATCAAAATACCGATTATGTGGGCGCATATAGATCAACCAAACAGGAAAACCTATCTGCTGCAGTGCCATTTGTATTATCAATTATGTTGGTGCCATGCAAACGGCCTGGAATTGCGGTTTCTATTGAAAAGCGCATTATGTCCACTTTATGACCACCGCAACCCTTTGCTTGTACAACTGTCAACCATTTCTTTGCAAGCACCCATATTATAATATGTTGCATTACCGCCAATCTTGGAACATGAGTGATACAGAAAGGCAGCTCATTTCCATTCCTTACATAACGATATTTCCCCGGTATTTTTAGCAGAAAATGTTGGCCGAATGCTCTTCCTTTCCTGGAATGTCTTGCTAAAAATCTTGATCTTAGAAGTACTTCCTCGAACTGCATATTCTCCATCTGAGGCCCAAACAAATTCGAGTGCAGATCCAAAGAATCTATTCCTCCATGCCAGTGCTGTATAAATTATGTATTCATCATCACCACATACAACAACAAATCTTCCATTTGGATTAATGTTACCAAAGGGATCTAAATCTTCCCATAAAGACCCTTCAAACAAGAATGGAATTTGGAGGACAACAGTCAGTCTGGAGCAGAGTTCTTTGAGAGAGACATTTGATATATCCACATTATCAATAAGTATTTTCCCATCAGAGATTGGAGTGAGGCGAAATATGGCATTAAGGACACTAGACCTGTTCTTCCAGCTATTCCAACCTGCTCAGTCATGCTGGAGATGTCCCTGATCAGCGAATCCCCAATTCCGTAGCGCTGCCAGTGCAAGATCAGTGTTTTCGCTACGAAATCACTAAAACAGGTGGCGCTGCGAAACTGCTAACGGATTTATGCGCTGCGGGAAACACTTTGCCCTTAAGCTAAACTGAAAAATTTTAGCAACACTATTTTCAGTGATAACATAAGGGATTATAAGGAGTTGATAACCCTTGATACGGATTCCAAGCCGAAGCTAAGGGAGGAATACTTTGAAATAGACTAACTGTGGAGTACGTCCTATTCCCTTGTTGGCCGAAAAACGGATTCCCAGTTCCCGCGCCACTAACCCCAGGGTTAGTCCAACCTTGGAAAGGATTGTTTCTTTGTCCTATAGAAGAAAAAGGGATGGATCCTATTGTTGGGTTGGAATGTGGTATATGACCACTTCCGAAAGGAAAACCCTGGAATGAAGCCGATCCACCCATCATGGACATGGCAGCACTAAACGGAACTGATGGAATACCCTGTGAATGGGTGCCAAATGGGAAGAATCCAGAACTAAAAGCATTGGTTTGGGAATTTCCACTCATGGATGGAATGGAGGTAAACCCAACTAAAGATGTGCTAGAAAAAGATCCAAACAAAGAAGCAAAGGAGATGGAAATCGTTCCTCCCCCCGGTACCAATGTTGGAGTCTGCATAGTTGTAGCACTTGTAGTAGGATCCGTGCATCCAGTAGTGGTCATCGACGGTAAGCGCGTAGCGTAACCTGGACTTGATGGTCTATGCGTCAGAGTCCCAATGTATTGTAATATGTTCGGATGGCTAGATGGTAGGGGAGAATTCGGAGCTGCTAACGACTTTGAGAGTTCTTCTACCTCTATGTTATTCTCTGTTTGAAAGAGAACTCGAGAAAGAACTGGAGTGTTCCTCTCTTGTTCTGCGGAAGTGCTAGGACTTGCTTGAACACTAATGGCCCTGAGAGGAGGATCAATCCCCGATGTGTGAACTACCGTGGGACGAAACCCACCAGTAGTATTACCTCTGCGCCTTCTAGGAGAAGGCTCTAAACTTGGTGGTGAAAGACCACGAAGTCTTCGAGACCGTCTAGGTGATCGGTCAGCCACTTTGAATTTCTTGTTAAGATCTAACTAAAGACTCAAAAAATTGAAAGTTAGGCCAACTAAGAGCACAGAGCACACATTATAAAGTCCCTAAAGATATCAACCAGTCAAACAACTTCCAAGTATTTCCGCTCCGGGTGATTAGGACCAGACACCAAAATACAAGAAAGTGAATTAAGGGACCTTCGAAGATAGTCTGGGATGATGAGGGCCCAGTCCTATCAGCGAAGGTAATAGAGGAAGTTACGCTGACCTCCTAACAACAGCCTGCGCCGGTGCAAGCCGCCGAGCGTTGCAAGGGTGCCCTCTAGTAGTACCGTTGAGAGTGGTGCAACGTCGACCTCAGGTGCCACGGGATTCCCCTCCGCGACCACCTGTGTAGATCCCTAGGAGTAGCAATTATGGATACCAACTCATCGCAGAAGCCAGGCGGAACAATCGTGAGGTAAGTTCGGACAAGTAGGAGAGGGGGTATCTCTCTTCCCTGTCTTCACAAACCCTCATGCTTAACTCCCAGATCCAGAGCTTTCCTGGTCTTCCTAACGCTATTGGATTTTCACTCACTATTCAGACTCCTATGTTTGACAGTTTAAATGGCCTTGGAGAGTTAACTCTCCACTCGCCTAATCCAAGGCCCTAAAATCCTAAAACTTGTTGGTGTATCTAACTTGATAAAAAAAGTTTTAGTGAATTTTAATTAGCGGTTGATTTTAAAATAGGTTGTTCTTTAAGTCACGGGATAAATGGAAGTGAAACTAGTGGTGTTTTGACACAAAAGAAATTAATAAAAACCAAACTACATGCAAATGCACTTGTTTTTGTTTTTCGATGAAAATAAATCTCTACAGGGTTCAGAGGAACTTCAAATGAAACACATTTTTCTTTTCTTTTCGTTAATTCAAGCTTCACACTCACAAAGTTAACAAAGCTATGGATGCCAAAAAGGTATGCAAATCTATCCTAATGCAACAAATATATGCTGATGCAAGATTCGAAACTACTCTAAAATCAAGAAATGAAAGTTTCTTGCTTATCAATTTCTATTTTGCCACTTAAAATGTTTAGATGGAATATGAGATGCTGCCATTCATTTCGTCTAAACACTAAAAACAAGTTTCAAGACAAACAAAAAGCACTTTCATTCACTAAAAGGAAACCAAATCAAAACAAAGTTCAAGAAAGCAAAACTAAGTTTTTCAAAAAGTTTTCTTCAAAAGTAACAACAAAAGAGTCTTTTCAAAAATGATCTCAACAAGATTGAAACTTTGTGATTGAAGAATAGGCAACAAACACTTTTGCAAGTTGACACCACACAATGGATGAAAACTCAACAAAAAGAGATGTGTTTAAAGATGCTCTTAATAATCAAAAGCAACAATGAAAGCTTTGGCAACAAAGACCAAAAATATCAAAAAGACAAATTTCAAGAAAGTATCAATCAACAACTTTCATGAAACAAAGAAGTGGATGGTCACAAAAAGCGGTTTTGTCAAGCAAACAAAAAGTCACCAAAAGCAAGATTTAACACAAAGATTGAGATCAATCTTCCTGTCCTAATGAATCAAAGCAGCCAAGATTCCCAGCAAGAAATCTTGCGTGCTTAAGCAAAAAACGATGACGCTTGCAACAACAAAAACAAGACCAATACTTCTTACAATCAGAGAGAATTTGGAACAAGATGCTTGCTGTAAAACTAACAACTGATACTGGAAAGTGAATGTTTAAGACTGAATCAAACCATCAGACATACCTTCAGAGATAAAAAGATTTAAAAATCTTGAAAATTGTAAGATATACGTGACCGTACTGATGTACAGATTGCATGTATACGCGACTGTACCTAAGGAAACCTGCGTATACATGGGTTCACTTAAGGAAACATGCGTATAAACACTTCTGTAACTAAGAAAAACAGCGTATATAAAAGATTTCAAGAAAAAATAAAAAACAGTCTGAAGAAACTGGCAAAACTTAGAATTCAAGAACAGACCAAACAACAACAGCAAGCAAACAGGCAACTGAGCCCTGATTGGTTTGAAAACACCCAAACTAGGAACAACAATAGTGTTGTCCCCAGCGGCCAATTCTGTTAAGGGAAATGTTCCCCTAGGGCTTTTGGGTTGAAACCCTAGCAGGCTGAAAGTTGTCTATACAGAGAAACACACATTCACACAACCATTATGCTATTATAAGCAAATTCTATGATAAGGGGCGTACCTGAGGTCCTACGTTTGAGAAGGTCCTTTAGGGTCCAAACCCTTCTTCGAGTTACTTTTGCTCCTTTGTCCTGCAAAACAACCAATTCTGGAGAGAGCAGTATATGGACCACATAAAATTTTAGGGGCGAATGTTCGCCCTTTGGCGAAATTAAGGGGTTTTAAATTTTTAGTGGGCGAATATTTTATATCATAGTACATTTTTACAAATCACCTCAAATAGCCCACCTTATTTTAAGGGAGAGGGTAAAAAAGGTAAATTTAGCCCTTGAAATTAGGAGTTACAACCTTCCATTCACCCATTTTCAAGAATAGGTTTTATTTAAGTGAATCCATTCGCCCATTTTCAAGAATAGGTTTTATTTAAGTGAATCCTATGGGCCAAAGGTCCAAATACCATATTTATAAAAGAGGTATGGTAAATTAATAAAAATATAAATAAATGAGAGGTATGGTAAATAAATAAAACATTTTTTATATTTACTCCATAAATCACCTTATATACATGCAAGGGCGCAAACAAATAAAAATATAAGTAAAGTGGAGGTATGGTAAATAAATAAAACGTCTTTTTATACTTACTCAAAAGGTATGATAAATAAATAAAAATATAAATAAACTAGACGCATGGTAAATAAATAAAACCTCCTCTTATATTTAGTCCATAACCCTTGTTCTATTTATGAAGGCTCAAGAAAGAGGCTTTATTTAAGTGAGTCCTATGGGCCAAATACCATATTTGTAAAAAAGGTATGGTAAATTAATAAAAATATAAATAAACGAGAGGTATGGTAAACAAATAAAACATTTTTTTATATTTACTCCATAAGTCACCTTATATTTACGTACACTCAAAAAATGCGTTATATTTAGGTGAAACCTATGGGCAAAATACTACGGGACAAATACCATGGACTAGATTTTTATTAATACCATGTAAAAAAACATAATTAACCCTAATATTAGTATTAATAAAAATAAAAATTGCACATGGTATTGACCCATGGTATTGACCAAAATGGCACATGGTATTGACCCATGGTATTCACCTGGAATGTAGCCTATTTAAATGGGGGAATTAAACCAGCATAGATCCATCTTTACTCTGGATCTACGAGAGGTATCAAATATCGTGATATGAAAACTAGCATAGAGTGAAAAAATATTTGATCCAATCAAGAGTAAAAATGGATGTTGTAATTTAATGTATGTTAAACATTTTAGCTTGGTTGAAATAAAAAATAAAATAAAAATCAACTATTAATTTTATTAATTTTTATAAATTACTAATAGTGATTTTTAAGCTCCAGGTTTATGATAACCCATGGTAATACCATGGTATTCATGTGAGCATAGACTATTTAAAGGGGAAATTCTATCATCTTAGATCCATCTTAATTCTGGGTCTACCAAGTGCTCAGAGGGATAAATAGATTTCATCCCCCTAAGAGTGGTAAATGTGGAGTTAAGATGGATATAGCTTGGTTTTTATGATAATGAAGATATTAAATAGACTTAGGAAATTATATTGTAAAAACATCTTAAGGTGAACGGTTAAAGCATAGACATTGGAAAAGTATATTTGTATACTTCTGTTTTAAACTGAAACAAATCCAGGGCTAAAAGGAATGGATTGATTGCACTAGTCATCCTTCTATAACTTTCCAACATATGCTGGAGTAAACAGATTGTAATTTGGGTAATTTTTCTAATTTCAAACAGGAACATACTTGTGTATTGGTAGGGTGGTTACGAGGTCCCTAGAAGTAATGAATTTGAATATTTCTTGGTTTTATATATAGTATTAGGTTTTTTCTCATGCTTTCTGTGAATGGCACGGGTGAATTTTATCCTACACCCACTAGGTTATCGATATGTAATTTTGGTAATTTTGATTTCAAAAGATATTTTAAAGAAATGCAATGATTTCATTTGTGTATTCAATAAACACAAGATTTTATAATTGAGTAAAATATTCGCCATGCCTGGTGAGAGATTCGCCAAAAAATTATATATACATATCATATTATTGATAAAATCGCCTTCCATTTTTCCTATATACCATGGAGATTCGCCCATTTATTATACATGTAAATTTGGGGGGGTTCTTAAAATTTTCCCTGATATGGACAAAACCTTATAAAGAAACCATCTTCATGTTATAAAGAAAGGTAGTTAGTTATGAAATTTAAACAACCATTCACATATGAATTCTAACATGAATATCATAAACATGAAGAAGATTTATATCAAGAACCAAGACATGTGTTTCTTTTATTATAGACAAATAAAGTACAGAAAAGGAATAACTTCACCTGAGTCGTCCTTTTGCAGGCTCCAAGCAAAGCTTTCTTCCGGATTCGTCCAGCCTCAAGCCTTTAACAAACTCCTTCCATGACTTACTCCATGATGTCACAAGTAGTGGATGAACATCAACACACAAGGAAACAAGGGTTTCATGTACAAATGGGGGAAGTGCAGGAGGCACAAGGATCTTCAGACCTGGTCAGGGAAAAATCTCAGCATAATAACCTTTCTCTCTCTTCTCTTCTCCCTTAGGCCTTCCCATTGAAGCTTTTTTATAGTTCTCCCAAAGTAGTTTTTTAGTTGGGAGTTGGTTGGAAATAGTTGGGCCATGGGCACTAACAGGTGATCAACAGGTACACGGGTTGGGTATATGCCTACCCACGTATACACGCATTTAACTCAGGGAAATGTCACGTATAAGGGATAAAACACTGTTTTTTAAATTTTTAGACCAGGTCTGGAAGGAGGGGTTGCCCTAGGCCATGAGTGCAACATCACAAACCATAAGAGTGAGATTTGGAGCTATAACACCATTGGCCTAAGGATAATACAGAGACAAGTGCTCCTGCCAGAAACCCAATTTAATAGCCAATTCAGACATCAGTTGGTTCTATAAATGACTGCCATGGTCAGTGACATCTCTCTCGGGATACCAAACCGTGAAATAATATGACTGAAGAGGAACAATGCCGCTGTTTCACTATCATTTTTATAAGTGGGCATGGCCTCAGCCCACTTCGTAAAGTAGTCCGCAACCACTGTAATGTACTTGTGATTCGTTGCTGAAGGCAGATTACAAGTAGTAAAATCAATACCCCACTTTGTAAAAGGATCGACGGTGATGACAGGGAAAAGAGGAGCTAGATGCGTGCGCATATTTCGAGTATAGAATTGACAAGGGTGGCAAAATTTGACTACTTCAATACAATCTTTGAAGAGCGAAGGCCAAAAGTAGTCGGCACTCAGAATTTTCTGGGTTGTAGCAAGCCCTGAAAGATGACCACTACAAGTTCCATTGTGGCAATCATTAAGCATAGACTCTACTTCCTCTAAGGTTAAATAACGCCTAAGGATTGAATCAACCCCTCTTCAATATAATGTATCACCAATGATCAAATATTTCTTAGCCAGGTGACGTAATTTTCGACGTTCATCCTTGGAGGCAGCAGGATGAAACTTCGAAGTCTAGAGATAGATTATGATATCTCCATACCAGGGATCTTATGAAGAGATGAGAAACAGATGTTCATTGGGAAAACTTTCCTCATAAACAATATCCTCTCCACAAGGCAGCTCGGAAATTAATTCTGCAAAAACCAATGATTTCTTAGACTTGGACGACAAGAACTCGAGATCGAATTCTTGTAAAATAACAATCCATTGATTGTATTTGCCCCAAATCACTCGCCTACTGAGGACAAATTGGAAAGGATTGACAGCCGCTAAGACAAATGTTTTGCTTAATAGAATATAATGGCGAAGCCACTAGATAGCATGGATAGCTGCCAAGGCTAATTTCTCAACCGGAGAGTAGCGTAGTTCAGGACCTACCAAGCCTCAACTCAAGTAGTGTATGACATGTTCCATGAGAGAATCATCTTCCTGAACCAGAACCATACCTATGGTTGATTCTACAACTGCTAGATATAAAAGGAAATCTCTACCATAATCTGGTGGACTCAAAAGTGGGGCAGAGATCAACGCCTACTTCAAGGCATCAAAAGATCGTTGCACAAAGTCATCCCATAGAAATGGAACTCCTTTTCTAAGCAAATGCATAAACCCTTTAGTTATCTCAGCATAGTTCGCTATAAACTGTCTCAATAAATTTGACTTCCCCTGAAGACCTTGAAGTTTTCAAATGGAGGAAAGGGGAGGCAACTATACTATTGCCTCCACCTTGAAGGGATCAACTCGAATCCCTTCAGTTGATACAGTGAACCCTAACAATCTACCTGATGTAACCGTGAAAACGCATTTGTTTGGATTCAACCGAATATTGTAAAAATGACATCATTCGAAAACCAATCGAAGGTGACCAGGATGATCGATTCTCTTTCGAGAACGAGCAGCTAAATCATATAAGTATGCTTCGATGACATGCTTTATGTCATGGAAAGCATATGACATGGCCCGCTGAAACATCGCTCCAGCATTTTTAAGACCAAAAGGCATCTTTTTGTACGCAAAGGTACCCCAGGGACATATGAAAGCTGTCTTATGCTGGTCTTCTGGATAGATAGATATTTGATTATAACCAGAAAATCCATCCATGAAGGAAAAAATCTCATTACCCGCACATTCATCAATTATCTGATCAATAAATGGCTTGGGGTAATTATCTTTTGGACAAGCTTTGTTCAAATCCATAAAGTCAATGCATACACGGATCGTTCCTTGTTTTTTATCAACTCGGACTGGAATAGAAACCCAATCCATTAGGGGAATGGGGTATATGAAACCCGCCTTGTGCAGCTTTTCTACTTCAGTTTAATAGTTGTTGCTTTCCTAGGGTTGAATGGTCGAAGCTTCTGACGAATCGGCTTAGCATTTTCATACGTCTTGATCTCATGTTGAACAATGGATGGATCAATACCAAGAATTTCTTCATAAGACCAAACAAATACATCCCGAAACTCTTTGAAGAGGTCGGTGTAAATTTGAAACTCTTTAGGGTAACACTCAGCTCCGATAAAGACATTTTCTATCATGCTAGGGTTCCTAGAGATGTTTATTGGTACAGTTTTTGAAATGACCGACATGTTACCTTCACCACGAATGTGTGTTGGAGCCAAAGGGTTTGAGACCGTACAAACATCACTAGTAAGCATATTGGAAAACTTGGACTCGACTTCTCACAATGGGGGAAGAAAATATGAACAATGGTGTAAGTCTTCCCAAGGTCAATCTACACCCATCATTACTTCTAAGATTTCTTCCTCGGATGGTAAAACCGTATCTAAGCAATCCATCGCAGTAGTAGAGTCAAGGGTCTAAGCTGGGGCCACATCACCATCTAACTCTTCCTCTAAAAAAGAGTAGGATGGTCATCTGTAGAGTTGACGATAGACTAATATCTAAGCTCTGTTGTAGACATAGGAAACGCAATTCCACCCACTTTTCCTTCATGTAATGTGATAGTAGGCGAGGGCAAGGTCCAAGGGTATGAAAAATAACGAGTCCGTAAGAACTCTTCCCGTGAAGACTCTTTGGAGGATGAAATGACATTGATTCTAGCTATAGGAGCAGAAAAATCAAATGTACCCATCAATGAAGAATACATCCCAACTCCTAGATTCTTGGTAGGTTGGCGAGGGTTATCCACGAACGGAACAGTAGAATTCGAATTTTCTCGAGGGTCAACTAGAGAATAATCCAATTGATCAACCTTAACAATTTCCCCCTCATGAGGAAAACGAAGGACTCGAAATAGAGTCGAAACAATAGCCTCCATTTCATAAATCCAATTTCATCCCAAGAGGAGATTGTAATCTAGGTTGGCATCGATGATTTCTACTTTGATTTTAATGACCTTCCCTCCAACACATATAGGAAAGGTTGGGAGAATCTCGTGTGGCCTATGAGAATGAAAATCAAATGCCATCAAGAGTTTAGGTGAAGAAACAGCCGAAGGCGATCCAATGGCCTTCCAACATGACATCGACATGACGCACGTGGAAGCTCCTTCGTCAATAACGGTTCGAAAAATGTTAATTTTCCAGTAAGTAGACTTTATTTGAAAAGCCATATGATGAGGGAGTTTCTTTTTGACATTGAGCATGTCAAAAGTGAGCGCTAAGGAATTGTTTGGATCAACTGCCCCTATTGTTGAAAGTAAAGCACTTCGTTGAGCTAGACATGACTAGAGTACCTCTAAAGTAGACATAGCGCATGGAATTTGAGCCAGATCCTCCACAATGGAGTAATTATGAGCTACTTTAGCATTAGGGTTGATAGTCGCGCATTTGGCAGAACCTTTCGGTATCTGAGGCATAGACTCGACAGAGGGTCGCTCGATATGAAGTGGCTCTGTAGTTCCGGGAACAGTTTTATCCTTGGATGTTTCAGCTTCACCATAATCCCGTGATCGTGTAGCCACATTGACATTAGAACTCATCATGAAGACATTTGAGGAATGATCCCCCTCCTGGTTGCCCCCTGCAGAGGTATCAGGGTTTGAATTCGCACCAGCAAGCAACTACTGCCCTTGGGGGAAAGGGTTAGTTAAGACAACCTAGGAGCTAGAAGAACCTTTCTTCACTAACAAGCGCTGAGCATCTTGAATTTTTGGGCAGGGATGAGTCAAATGGTCCCCACTGCATAGCTTGCATGGAAACTTAACTTTCTTCTTAGACTCTTTTCCACCCTCACTAGCATTATTTCCGAGCTTATTCGCATTACTCTTCCCATCTTGATTCTTCTTTCTACCTCATCCCTTCTTCTTCCCATTGGAATTTTGGTTTCCTTTGGGGTTAGAAGCTTGAATGACATTTACAGAAGAATATTAAGAAGGTGAAGGATTAGGCGGTGCAGCTTGATTGGACGAAGTAGTTTGCATAGACCACTGCTACAATTTGCTCAGAAGGTTCACCGTATTCACATCAATCGATCCAACAATACTATCCGCTTGGGGACCTGGCTTCAATTTGGCTATATCAACCTTAGCCCCAGGAGCATCAGGCAATATTTTTTGAAGGATCCCAATTGAGAATAAATCAATTCTAACTGTTGGGCCCGAAAAACAGCTTGCTCTTTGGAATAGACTCTAGACAAAGAGACATCATTGGAGATCTCAGGTTGTAACAATTTCAAAAACCATCCAAGACGGTATTCAGGAGGAATTTCGACTTTAATGAGCCTGTTTCTTCATCTCCATTCCTAAATATGATCAGAAATGTGAGTTGCCGTATCCTGATGAAAATTGGCCAGAAGTTCAGTTCCGACATCATAACTGATGGACAACTAGAAATGGTTTAGAAAAATGTTAGCCAAATCAGTGAAATATGTAAAGTTTCCCCCTGACAACTCTATATACCACTTAGCCGCATTTCCAATTAAGGTGCATTAAAAAAGTCTCAACCTAATCAAGTCATCGATGAGGGAGTTTGATGAGCACCACAAATGGAATGTGGTTACATGGTCGCTCGGGTCTTCACCACCCTTACCTTCAAATTTTGGAATATCCTATGGGAGTTTGGTTGGGACTGGAGACCAGGCTAGATTGTATCTGATTAGATCATTTGTCAATTTCGTGAGATCTGGCAAATTCAACATTGCTAGAAAAGGAAGCCTAGGAGGACCTTGGGGATTCCACCCAGATTGGGCAGAGTTCCCAAAGTTCTGAAAAGATTGGCCTGGATTTTGAAAGGCACCAGGCTGCTTGAAGTAACTAGTAGAACCCGCTGAACCAAAAGGTGACCCTTATGGTCTAGAAAAACTTGGAGTTTGACCAACTCTAGCCAAAACACCTCCGTAACTGGCGAAGTTTCCCCCTAATGCATTATTATAAGCAATGGAAAACCCTTGGTAAGGGTTCCAAGCATTAGCTAAGGGTGGAAAAGTTCAAAATGAACTAACCGAGGAGTACGACATATTCCCCTGCTATCCGGAAAACAGATTCCCAGCTCCTGTGCCACTAACTGTAGGATTATTCCAACCCTGAAAGGGATTGTTGCCTTGATTCGTGAAAGAAAAATGCATAGAACCGACTGTCAGATTGGAATGTGGTATATGACCACTTCCAAAAGGAAAACCCTAAAAAGATGTCGATCCACTCATCATGGATGTGGAGGCAGTTAATGGTACACTTAACAGAACTGAAGGAATACCTAGAGAAGGCAAGCCAAAAGGGAAGAATCCAGTACCGAATGCATGTGCTTGGGAACTTCTACTCATCAATGGAATGGAAATAGACCCAAACAAGGATGTGCTAGTAGTAGACTCAAATAAAGATGTAGAAGGGATGGAAAGGGTTCCTCCCCCTTGTATTGATATAGGAGTCTGCATACTTGTAGCACTTGCGGTGGATGCCATGCTTCGAGCAGTGATTATCAAAGGTATGTGTGTGAGGTGACCTAGACTTGAAGGTCTATGTGTCAGAGTCCCAACGTATAATAATACGTCCAGATAATCAGAAGGGAGAGGAGAATTTGGAGCCGCAATCGACTCCGAGAGCTCTTCTACCTGAATATAATCTTCTGACTGGAAGAGAACCCGAGAAAGAACTGGAGTGTTCCTCTATGGCTCTGTGGTAGCACTAGGCCTATCTTGTACACTACTACCCCCAAGTGGAGGATCAATCCCCATTGCATCAGCTGCCACTGGGTGAAAACCATTGGCAGTATTGCCTCTGCGCCTTCTAGGAGGAGGCTCTAAACTTTGTGGTGAAAGACCACGAAGTCTTCGAGAACGTCTAGGTGATCGGTCAACCACTTTGAATTTGTTATTAAGATCTAATTAAAGACTCAAGAAAAATTGAAATCTAGGCCAACTAAGAGCTCAGAGCACACACTAATAATGTCCCTAAAAGATATAAGCTATTCAAACAACTTTCAAGTATTTCCGCTCTGGGTGATGAGGACTGGACACCAAAATACAAGAAAGTGAAGTAGGGGCCTTCCGAAGATAGTTTGGGATAATGACAGCCCAGGCCTACTAGCAAAGGTATCAGAGGAAGTTACGCTGACCTCAAAACAACAGCCTGTGCTGGTGCAAGCCCCTGAGCTTCGCAAGGGTGCCCTCCAAAAGTAATGTTGAGAGTGATACAATGTTGACCTCAAGTGCCACGGGATTCTCCTCTATAGCCACCTGTGTAGATCCCTAGGATAAGCAACTAAGGTTACCAACTCGTGTCAGAAGCCAGGCGAAACGGTCTTGAGGTAAGATCTGACAAGTAGGAGAGGGGGTATCTCTCTTCCGTATCTTCAAAAATCCTCATGCTTAACTCCCAGATCCAGAGCTTTCCTGGTCTCCCTAACGCTATTGGATTTGCACTCGTTATTTAGAATTCTATGTTTTGACAGTTTAAAATGGCCTTGGAGAGTTTTCTCTCCACTCGCCTAATCTAAGGCCCTAAATATCCTAAAACTTGTTGGTGTGTCTAAATTGACAATATAAAAAAGTTCAAGTATATTTTAATTAGCGCTTGTTTTTAAATGGGTTGTTCTTAAGTCAAAGGATAAATGGAAATGAAACTTGTGGTGTTCTTCGACACAAAAGAAATTAATGAAAACCAAACTATATGAAAATGCACTTGTTTTGTTCTTCGATGAAAGAAATTTCTACCAAGTTTTAAGGAACTTCTAAGAAAGCAATAAATTTCTCTTTTCTTTTCTTTCAACAAGCTTCACACTCACAAAAACTAACAAAAACTATTGGATGCTCTAAAAGATGCATAAACTACCCCAATGCAATGAGTATATTCTGATGCAAAAACTTAAGAATACTCTAAAGAAAAGAATGAAAGTGAATTGTTTATCGCTTCTAATTAGCCACTCTAGATGTTTAGATAGAATATAAGTTCCTAATGCTAATTTTCATCCAAACACTAAAAGAAAATCTTAAGACAAACAAAATGCACTCTCACTCGCAAAAAGAAACCAAAAACAAGGCAAAAAAAAAGCAAAAACCAAGTTTTTAAGAAATTTTCTTTTTCACAAAAGCAAAAAACACAATTTTTCAAAAGCGCTCCAAATACTATTGAAGACTTTAAGACCGAAAGATAGGAAACAAAAACACTTTGCAACTTATCAACGCAATGTGGGAAAAACTCAACAAAATAGGTGTTTCAAGATATCCCAAACGACCAAAAAGCAGCAAAAAGAGCTTGTTGACAATGATCAAAAGACCAAGAAAGACAACTTTCAAAATCGTCAATCAACAACTTTCAAAAAGTGGGAAAAGCAAATGGTCACAAAATGCAGTTTTGAAAAAAAGCAAGAAGATCACAAAGATAAAGTTTGTCACAAAGATTGAAACCAATATTTCTGCTTTGGAAGACTAGAACAACCAAGATTCTCATAAAGAAATCTCATGTGCTCAAACACAAATGATGATACTTGTAACAAAAGAAAACAAGACCAAAAATTTCCACAACAGGAGAGAATTTGAAACCGTAAACTTGCTGCAAAACCAAAGACTAACAACAAAAACTGACTGCTCAGGAAATACTCAGACCAGCAAACAAATCTTCTGAAATAGAAAGATTTGAAAAAATCTTGGAAAATTAGGGTATACGTGATTGTGTCAATACACAGTTGCGTGTATACGCAATTCAGCCCAAAGAAACCTGCGTATACGCGGGTTCATATGGGGAAACTTGCGTACATATGCTACTATAACCTGACAAAACTGCGTATATAACAGTTCACAAGAAAAAACAAAAAGAAGTCTAAAGAAACTGCTCAGACTTAAAGTCTGAGTTCCTACAGGAACAAACAAACCAGTTATAGTAAGAACACCAATGGCTGAGCCCTGATTGGCTTAAAATAACCCAAAATAGGAACAACAATACTGTTGTCCCCAGTGGAGTCACCAATTCTGTTGAGGGACAAAGTTCCCTAGGGTTTTGGGTCAACACCCTAGCAGAGAGGGGGCTATCTACAGTAAAAAAAAAACATTCCACACAGCCATGATACTTAAATAAGCAAACTATATGAAGAGAGGTGCACCTGGGAGTCGTTCGTTCGGGTAGATCCAGCCAGGGTTCAAACTCTCTTTGAGTTCCTCTCGATCCTTGTGTTAGAGCCTAGATTTACCTCAGGCTTAAAAGGTAAGGTTCTAGGTCCACATCAAACCACGCTCAGCCTCGTAGCTAGCCCTACAAGGACTGGAGAGGGCTCTCTCCGGGTCAATCTCAGCAAAAGATAATCATATGGGGCTTGAGATGACTGAATTAACTACTAATCTTAGGCTAGGTATTAAGTGCAAGGATTTAATTTGAGTTTTTGGGGGTTTTGTTGGAAAAAATGGAAAGGAAAATTTGGGTCCGGGGATGAGTCCAAATTTTTGCAGAGTTCCAGTTGGGGCAAGGTAGGCAGTAGTTTTGATGCTTTAGATGAAATGAATGGATGGATCAGACTGGTGAGGGGCTAAGGAGGGCAAGAATGTCTCAAGAGTCCTCCTCAAACAAATGAAAACATGTAAAATTAAACAAAATTTCAAGGCAGAGCACAACAGTCCAATGAATTCTACCTCAATCACTCATTTGTTTAATTTCAGAAGAAAAGAGAAGGGAAAATGATACACATAAACATCAGTGAACTTACAATTACTTAGAGAAAAACACCATCAAAACATAGAGCCACATGGATCCCAACAAGTGCTGCAAAACCCTGGTCTTTCCTTTGCCAAAATTGCAGAAATGAAATGTACAATGAAGTGCCAAGCAATCCCAAGTATCCAACCCTAAAAATGATTGAGAAATTACATGATATAGACAAGCCTAACTCCTTCCCATGCCTCTAGGGGTTGAGCTCATCAGTCTAGGAGCTGTTTGAACCAATTCTAAACAAGGAACTGAAATCTAGGTAGTCAAACAACTTACCCCTATATGCTAGGAAACTGATGCATTCATTTAATTTTCACTTTTTAGTGAATGAATCCTCTAGAACAAGTAAAAATGTGTCAATATTACATCATGGTTATCAAATTACATCATGAAAGGTCAATTGTAACATCTAAAAGCAAAACTGGTCAAAACTAGGCGAATTACTGAGCTGAAAAGTGAAAAATAGGCAAAAATCCTCTATGCATCACGCCACTTTGGAGCTGATTTTGAGGCACTTCCTAAAGTCCAAATTGAGCCCAAGTGTGCTTGTTGGAAAGGTCTACCTGTCTACTTTCCAACCCGAGTAGAATTTCTGAATTTGGATGTCATTTTCCCTTCCAAAACTTCAATCTCCCAACACTTCTTCTTGTGTGTCAAAATAGGGGTAGTGAGGTCATTGTTTGAGTGTTTTTTGATCTTTTGAGGCCTCAAAACCTGCCCAAATTTCTTGGCCATGCAAAAGAAACCATAATTTATCATGAAAAAACAAAAAATGCAATTTGTTTTGGATTTGGAGCCCTCTAGCAAAAGTGAGCGCCACGTGGCGCGGCGCATAGGGAGACAAAACCTGTTTTTTAGTGCAAAAAATTTCAAAATGTCAAAAATTGCTCCAAATTTCTTGAATTTTTGGGCTGGACCTTCTCTATCAAGTATCATGCTGGGCTAAAGATGCTTCAGCCAATATCTGAATATGATCAAGCTCCTTTTGTCTCTTTTTCTTCCTTATTGCCTTCTTTAATTTTGCCTTTAGATCCCTTATTCGTGCCTTGCAAACCTTGTTCCGTGCCATGTAGTGGAAATCCATGTATCTCGGCAATGCTTTGTCCCTGTCAACCTTGTCTAGCAGTCCCTCTAAGTGGATGTTGAATCTTTCGATCCAAGACTCCCTATAATCATGAATCTCTTGCTCCAAAGAAGTGAATTCAATCCTCCTCCTTTGGGCAGCTTGACGATTCTCCCTGATGTTTTGTAATTCCATAATCGCCTACTGATCTTCAAGCTGCTTGTTCCTTTGCTCCAAGTATTTTATATTCCACTTAGCCCTCTCCAAGTCGAGGGACAAGGCTTTGATCTTTGTCTGCTACTCCTGGATGATATCTCTAAGGTTGGCACTCTGCGAACCCATGTCTGTATCGTCATCCTGAATGAGAATGAAGTCGGTCTCTCGTTCACCTGAAGGCCCCTCATCCTGCATTACCCTCTTGCCTTTGTCCTGTTCCTATGGTGCTGATGCCGGAAGCGAGGCCCCTTCCACACTAGGTGGATATAACACTTGCTTAGCTGCCACAAACAACTGCCCGGTACCCTTCTGATAAGTAATGAAAACCGGTATAGTAGCAGTGTGTGGATCATGGCCTTCATGCTGATGAGAAGGTCCACCTGTCTCATGCCCAGCCTCTAAAGGCCCCTGTGAAGCTCTGGAGAAATCGCGGGAGATGAAATCATCCCAAGTGATGCCCTGTAATCCAAGCTGATGAACCACCAAAATCTTGATGAGAGCAAAATGATAAACACTGTTAAGTTGCTGCTGAGGGGTTTTGTGCTGCACAAGGGTGGTCATCCTCTCTATGTTCCGGCATATGAAATAAGGAATTTTCATCATCCGTACCCGGTGAAATGCATGAGAAACCTTATGTGATAAGCATATAAACGAAAGAACCGTCCCTCATAGCTGAAATACTTCATGATTAATTTCATTAGTGGAGCATATTCATCTTTAAGATATTTGAATGGAAACACTCTCTTGAGCTGCCTCAAGAAACCGGGTTTAATATAGGGCTCATAATGCTACCGTTCAATATTCTTCCTCTTGTTCCATGGTTCTCCAATGTTGGGTATGTCGGTTGCCAATGAAATGGTTTCGTTTCTAGTGTTAGTGTGAAAGTAACACCAGCTAAGGTAGCCTGATTTCCATGTAAATGCAGCATAAATAGACAAGCCAATTCATGATGAAATTGAACATTAGCAACCTTCTGAAAAAACTCATAACATGACTGATACTGAAAACAAGACATGGCAAGAGGGAAAGCTTGTAATTCAGTGAGGGTGATTGGTTCTTCTCTGATATGTCTGCCACCTCTATGAGGCCTCCGGGGTGCATGTTCCTCCATGGGTGAGTCACTTTGGGTTTCCATTCCATAATCAGATGAATGACCAGATGACATGACTACTATACAAAATGCCTTGGAGAAAACTGATTGTTGATGTATGAAAACTGTGTTGGACTGCTCTTAGTGATGTGCTTGACCTCTGCCACCAAGGGGAAAACAGAACAAGGGACTGTTAGGAGGGAGGAAAATAGTGAGGGATTAGGGGGTATTGGGATAGATTTTGTTAGGAAAATATGGGAGGGTTTGGGATTTTATGTATGGGAATAGGGTTTAGGGTTTTACATTTAGAAATTTGGGAAAGGGAATTTGGGATAGGGGTTTAGTGGTTTTAGGGTATAGGGAACAATGAAATCAGGGGAAAATGGAATAAGGGAGAAAACTTGGTGGCAAACAGTTGTTGAAACCCTAGGTAGCAATTTTTATGTGAGGGCTTTGACAAGGTAGGGTTTGATTATGTTTGAACCATTATCACCCTTAAACCACCATAGCAAATCACAAAATTTGATAAATCACAGAGATGGAGGCTCTACCTGTCAAATCCGTGCAAGTTAATGGCAATTTGGAGGAATTGTTAGCAGTTTCGGGCCTTTTGTTGTGTGTGCCGCGCAGCTCGCCCAATGCACCGTGCCTTCCCAGTGTGCCACGCCCATGCAAAAATACACTGCGCGTTTGCTCCCAGTGCGCCACGCCTCTCAGGTGCGCCGCGCCTTCTGCCCAGTGCACTGCGCGCACTCTAAACACAGTTTTGGCTTGGAAAATTACAGTTTCGCCCTCTCACCACTAAACTTTGACCTTCTTTGATCTCTTGGATGCAAATGACATTGATACACATAGAGATATATTTATAAATACATGGCTTTCATTTTGCCTTTGTAAAGACCCACTTTTGTAATGTTTTAAAATTGGTGTTTCTTCACTTTAATACAAACCCTGTTCTTTTGTTTCCTCTTTGATTATCTGACTTGAATGATGAATCTTTGGCTATTTTTGCAGGGATAGTGGCATGTCTTGACAAAGGAAGACCAGGGCCACGCCTGGAGAATTCAACAACTGAAAAACTTTTGACAATTACATGGAAATTTATTACAAAACGAAATGACGAATTTTCTTCAAAACAGAGTTTTGAAGAAAAGTAATAGTCCAGTAATATGACGATGAAAATATTTGAAATGAAAACTTAATGAAGACATCCTCATGACTTGTGGACATTATTTGACATTTTGAAGACCAAACCCTAGACCTAGAAACTGAAAGACTCTTTTTTGACCAAAACACCATCTATGACTGTAAATGACTGAAATCAACTTTGATGATCTTTGAGAAATTTTTACCAACCCAGCAGGTACAACCATGAGGGAAACAAGTGAAGAGACCCTTCCGTCAGACATTGGTATGACCCTAATGGAATGCAAATGGAAGAGCTGAATGAGACACCTAAAAATGAAATGCAATAAGAGAAATGATCTCTGATGGAGGGATGACCATACCGACTCTAACACCTTGAACCTGCAAAATAGCCAATCCAAAGAAGCATAGCCATATATAAACAAAGTATCATATAGAAATCAAATTCACAACTTATTGAAAGATGGTTACTTATTCATTGAAACAATTATTCATATGTAAACCATAACAATAACATCATATACATAAAGAAGATTGATTTCGGGAACAAGACAAATGTTTCTTTATTGCAAATAACTAAAACAAAGCAAGGAATGATATCACCTAAATCTTCCTCTTGCAGTCTCCAAGCGAAACTATCCTCCGGGTCCGTCCAATCCCAAGTCTTCAAAAGGTTCCTTCCATGAATCACACAAAGATATCTCAACTATTGAAATGACATCATAACTCAAGGAAACAAGGGTTTCCTGTAGTGGGGGAAGTGCTGGAAGCACAGAGATCTTCAGACCTGATCAGGGATAATCTCAACAGAGTAATTCTCTCTATTCTCTCCTCCTTAAGGTCTTCCCATTGAAGCCTTTTTATACTTATCCCAAAGTAGTTTTTTAGTTGGGAATTTGTTGGGAACAGTTGGGCCACAGGCAGTAATAGGTAATCAACAGGTAAAACTCGTGATCTCCACCCGAAATTAAGGAGATTTAATTTTTAAAGTGTTTTAATACATATACGTGGGTTGGGTATAGACTGACTCGCGTACACACGTGTTTAGCTTAGGTCAATGTCGTGTGTAGGGAGTAAAACACTGTTTTTTAAATATTTGGACCAAGTCTGGAAGGAGGGGTTGCCCCAGGCGATAAATGCAGCATCACAAATATCAAAGGTGAGATTTGGAGCTATAACAAAGGGTATGCCTTTGCCACTAAGGGGTTTTTCTTTGGCTTATGGTAGACCCTATTCAATGGGAGATATGTGGGATCGATTCTTACAGTGAAAGAATATGGATAACAATGAAAAGATAGATATTGACAAATTTATTGGTTAGAGTTTTGAGTTGTGCAAGCTCAATATGGAGAATCTATTGGTGGATCAAGATTAGTGGATTGTTGTAGATCCAGGAATGACACCAATAGGAATGTCGACAAAATACTATCCAAAATTAGATTGGAAGGGGAAGAGAACAATATGATTGTGTCTCTCAGATCCAGTATTGTTGAATGTACCCAGGGAAGCAAGGATAAAGCCTTTATGGGAAAAGTTAGGGACTTTGTACCAATCTAAGTCTCTGGTAAAAAAATTGTTCTTGCGGAAAAATATGTATAACCTAAGGATGAAGGATGGAGAATTAGTGACGAAGCATATGAATGCCTTTAATATTGTGGTAAGCCAATTGTTATCTATTGATATAAAAATTTCAAACGAAGATAAGTGCATCAATTTGTTTTGTTCTCTACCAGATTCAAGGGATATTTCGGTTGTTGCTATAGGTAGAAATATAACTACCTTGAAGTTTGATGAAATAGTCTAATCCTTTTTGTCGGAATAGATGACACTAAAAAATATGGAGATCCAGAATGCCTTGTTTGTAAGAGGACATTCCCAAACCATAAACAAAATTAAGTCCTTAAGTGGGAGATCTAAAACTAGAGGGAGATTTAAATCTCCAGGAAAACCTATGAAGGTATGCTGGAAATGTGGAAAAGAAGGGCATTAAAAAAATGACTTTAAATATAAACTCCTAAGAAAAGAAATGGATGTGACAATGCTCCCTCTACAGAGGAAAAAATCACCTCAAATGAAGGTGGGGATTTGTACATGGCTTCTTCTTCAAGTACATATGTAGATCATGAGGCATGGTTGATTGATTCAAGTGCATTCTTTCACTTCACTCCCCATGAGAGTGGTCATGCAAGTATGAGAAATATCATGGTGGTGATGTCTTCTTATAGGATGACAGGAAGGAAAAATTCATCAAACGAGAAAAATTCAAGCTAAAGTTGCAAGGTGGAAGGATTAGAGCACTTCTCAGTGTTCTGCATATTCTTGCATTGGCTAGGAATATGAAGTCTGTAAGAAGATGGATGATGAAGGTGTAGAAATAGTGTTCAAGAAAGATAGTTACAAGATGGTTCGGGGAGCACTGGTATTGATGCAGGGATTTTGGATTGGAACTTTGTACAACATTTTGGGTAACATTGCTATTGATGGGTGTAGCAATTTTGTGGTTCCTGAATGTGGAAATCTAGTGGTCTTTGGAGAAAATATTATCATATGGCATCAAAGGGTTGGACATATTGGAGGGAAGAGCCTTTGAATACTGCATGGTAATGGTATGGTAGAAGGTATGCAGCGAAAAGTTTAAGGATGGAAGTTTATCTTAAAGTTTAGCAACCTTGGCGAATCTTACTAATCCCTAATATCCAAATTTTAAAATGTTTGATGATAATTTTATAAAAATGTTTATATTTCTAATTATTTTATATTATATAATATATAATATTGGCAATTTTTAAGGTAAAATAATTTTATACTATAAAATTTGGGCAAATTCATTTTTAGAAAAATGGAAATTTGCAAATCTTTATTTTTTTATTTCGATTTCTATGAACATTGTGTATATGGGAAGAAGAATCTATTAGAAAATTATATATTACGGAGCAATGGAACACATAAAATATTGTAGAAATATAAACACAAAAAACACATAAAACAAGAGAGACACAGATATACGTGGTTCACCTAGTTTGGGCTACATCCACGAAGAAACAGTTAGTCTTTCTTTTATTATATTATCTAGCAAACTGAAGAGATACAACCTACAACAGATCCGCTGTAACACCCTCTTCTCTCTCAATCTCCTCTCTCTTCCTCACTCAAAATACAGTTATCCATAGACACAATACAATTCCCTCATATATAGTGAGGGGTTTCCTTCTAGGGCAAGAAAACCCTAAATTAAACATAACTTCTACCGTCAGATCATCTGCCTAATGAACGACCCAGATTGACTAGAAATTACTAGACATTTACAAGGCAATTTTACATCTATTTTTAGCTTCGGGGGCGCTACTCCCGAACCCCCACCGGGGGACCACTACCCCCGGACCCCCGCGGGGGGGAAAAGTCCCCCCTACACCCCCCCATGTGGAGGGGTGTACAGTCTTTCTGGGGTATACATCCAGCTGAAACCTTTGAATACAGAAGATAATCAGGCTCCACACCCAACAATCTCCCACTTGGAATCTAATTACAGCAACTCCATCGCTGCTTCATTTGCTAGACAATGACTCCACTTTGGACCTAGCCGTTTCTCATCTTCTTCATCATACTTGAAGACCAATTGAAACTGAGCAGATTCTCAGTTTCTCCCTGGTTACAACTTTTGTTAGCATATCTACAAGATTCTGGTTAGTGTGTATCTTTTCCAGCTTCAACTGTCCATCTTCCAATGCTGACCGTATAAAATGGTACTTAAGCTGTATATGTTTAGTCTTGGAATGAAATGTAGAGTTCTTTGCAAGATCTATGGCACTCTGGTTGTCACTGTATAACCTACCCAACTCCTGCTTCTTACCCAATTCATCCAAAAACCTTTTTAACCAAATCATTTCTTTACTAACCTCTGTAACAGCAACATACTCTGCTTTTGTTGTTGAAAGTGCAACAAAACTTTGGATTTTTAAAACCCAACTGACAGTTGTTCCACCTACAGTAAATACATATGTTGTAGTGCTCCTCCTGTTATCTCTGTCATCTGCCATATCTGCATCAACATATCCCTGTAGAGCAATGTTTGAACCACCAAAGCATAATGCTTGATTTGTGGTACCTATCAAATACCTGAAAATCCACTTCACTGCCATCCAATGTTCTTTTCTTGGATTGTTCATGTACCTGCTTACAACTCTCACTGCATGTGCAATATCAGGCCTTGTGTAGACCATTGCATACATTAAGCTTCCAACTGCTGATGCATATGGAACTTTAGACATATGGGCCATTTCTTCCTGAGTATTGGGACATGCCTCCTTACTTAATTTGAAATGGCTAGCCAAAGGTATACTAAATGGTTTTGCATTCTGCATATTAAACCTTTTCAACACATTTTCTATGTACTCACTTTGAGACAATGTTAATTTGCAATTCTTCCTATCTCTAGTTATTCTCATACTAAGGATTTTTTTTGCAGCACCCAAATCCTTCATTGAAAATTACTTTGCCAATTTTCTTTTATCTCCTACATGTTAGAACCTGCAACAAGCATGACATCTACATACAATAACAATATAATATAGCTGCCATCATTTTGCCTTTTGAGATAAACATAATAATCAGAGTGACATCTAGTATAACCTTGTTCAGACATAAACCTGTCAAATTTTAGATACCACTACCTTGGAGCCTGTTTTAAGCCATACAAGCTCTTCTTCAACCTGCACACTAGTTTTTCCTTCCCTTTTACCTCATATCCTTGTGGTTGCTGCATATATATCTCTTCCTCCAAATCCCCATGGAGAAAGGTTGTCTTTACATCTAACTGCTCAAGATGTAAATCATTAGCAGCTACTAGACTTAGAATAGTTCTAATTGAAGTCATTTTCACAATAGGATAAAATATCTCATCAAAGTCTATACCCTTTTTCTGTGCAAGCCCTTTCACCACAAGTCTAGCTTTATACATTTTTCTACCTCCATATTCTTCCTTCAACTTGTAAACCCATTTATTCTGCAATGCTATTTTACCTGTAGGCAACCTGACTAAGTCCCAAGTCTAGTTATTTTCTAAGGATTCCATCTCTTCTTTCATGGCTTGCTCCCACTTCTTCCTGGTTTCTACCTGCACTACTTCTTCATAACATTCTGATTCACCAGAATCAGTCAACAATACATAATATAATGAAGGAGAGTATCGTTCAGGGGGTCTACTTATTTTGGTAGATCTTCTAACACCACTTTCAGGTGTTTGAAGTGCTTGTTGCTATTGCGGTTGTTGTTCTGCCTGTTGATCATTATGATTTTCAGGCACCATCACTTTTCCTGTGATATCGTCAAGCACTGTGTATTCTCTGTTTTCTTTTCCTTGTTTCTTTTCCTGCCATTGATTCTTATACAAGACCTTTTCATTGAATATTACATCTTTGCTCCTAATGATTTTGTGATTTTCATAAAGATATAAGCGATAACCAAAATCATTAACACCATATCCAATAAAGGTACATTTCTTTGATTTCGCCTCAAGCTTTGTTCTATTTTCTTTATTAATGTGGACAAAGGCTTCACAACCAAAAGTCTTTAAAAATGAGTAGTTTACCTTTTTACCTGTCCATGCCTCCTCTGGAATACCACCATCCAAGGAACTTGAAGGCCCTCTGTTTATTAGATAAACAACAGTGTCTACAACATTTGCCCAAAACTATAAAGCCAATCCTGCATGCAATCTCATGCACCTTGCACGCTCCATGATTTTCTTGTTCATCCTTTTTGACACACCATTTTCTTGTGGTGTTCTTGGAACTTTCTTCTCTCTGCGAATTCCATTCTTTGAACAATACCTACCAAACTATTTGTTGCAATATTCACCTCCATTATCTGATCTGAGACACTTCAACCTTTTCCCTGTCTCATTTTCAACCAAATCTTTCCATTTCTTGAAAGTATCAAATACATCAGATTTATTTCGAATATAATAAATCCAGGTTTTTCTGGTTGCATCATCAATACAAGTAACATAGTAACGAGAGCCACCAAGAGATGATACCTGAGCAAGTCTCCATACATCTGTATGCATAAGCTCTAATTTTTCGCTCTTCTTTTCTTTCCCGACTTTAAGGAATCTGACTCTCTTCTGTTTTCCATAAACACAATTCTCACAGAATTTTAAATCAACATGCTTCAAACCTGACAAGAAATTTCTTGAGTGAAGAATCTGCATCCCCTTCTCACTCATGTGCCCGAGCCTATGATGCCACAATGTCGTATCTTCTCCTATAAACATTAAAGCATTAAAAAAATTAGAAATACCATTGCATAAATACAATGTACCAACCTTTTCTCCTTTCGCTATTACCAGGGATCCTTTAGTGACCTTCCAGGTTTTATCTGTGAAAGTAGTTACGCAACCTTCACCTCCCAACTGCCCTGTTGAAATCAGATTTTTCTTCAGATCTGGAACATGCCTTACCTTCTTCAATAGCCACTGATTTCCATTTTTATGTTTTATGAAAATTGTACCCATTCCAATGATTTTACAGGGTTTATCATCACCCAATCGAACTTTTCCAAAATCTCCTTGAACATAACCATGAAAATGTTTCTTATCAGGTGTGGCATGGAATGATGCCACTGAATCTACCACCCAGGCATCAATAATATTTTCTAATCAAAGAATCAAAGCATCTTGCAACACATCACCTATTACATTCGCTTCATGATTAGCTTCTTGTTGCACATCTCCTTCTTTTCCCTTCCGAGACTTGCAGTCTTTCTTCAGGTGTCCTTTCTTCCCACATTTCCAGCACACTATCCCCGAACTAGACTTGGATCTACCTTTTCTTGACTTACTGCGATATCCTAGGCTCTTTCCTCTTTCCATTTTTCTTCCCCTAGTCTCTGCAATCAAAGCATTACCTGATGTCTCACTGAAGCTTTTCCATCGCATTTCTTCGCTAAGGATTGCACTGACAACATCATCAAACTTTAAAGTAATAGATCCAGAGACAGAGTTACTAATGGCCATAACTAAACCATTCCAACTTTCTGGCAATGAGCACAGAAATAATAGAGCCCTTACTTCATCATCAAAATTTACCCCTACAAAACTTAACTGACTTGTAACTGTATTAAAATCATTTAAATGATCAGCGACAGATCCACCCTTCGACATCTTCATATCAAATAAACGCTTCATAAGAAATACCTTATTTGACACCGAGGGTTTTTCATATAGTTTGGCTAATGCCAACATTAAACCTTGTGTTGTCATTTACTTTGAAATATTAAATGCTATCGACGCCACTAGGCACAGCCGTATTGTTCCAAGTGCCTTTCTGTTGAGAATATCCCATTCTGTGTTTGTCATACTCGTCCGCTTCTTTGTCTTTCTGCTCAATGGTAGGTATAGATCTCTCTGACACAGATAATCTTTCGTCTACATCTTCCACAGCTGGTAGTTTTGGCCATTGAATTTTTCAACCCTAAACCTACCATCTTCCGCCATTGCTCCCACTCGAACCAGGAACCCTTCTCTCTTGCAAGTTTATTAGCCAAATAGACCTTCGGCTCTGATACCAGTTGTTAGAAAATTATATATTACGGAGCAATGGAACACATAAAATATTGCATAAATATAAACACAGAAAACACATAAAACAAGAGAGACACAGATATACGTGGTTCACCCAGTTTGGGCTACATCCACAGAGAAACAGCCAGTCCTTCTTTTATTATATTATCCAGCAAACTGAAGAGATACAACCTACAACAGATCCACCGTAACACCCTCTTCACTCTCAATCTCATCTCTCTTCCTTACTCAGAATACAGATATCCATAAACACAATACAATTCCCTCATATATACTGAGGGGTTGCCTTCTAGGGCAAAAAACCCTAAATTAAACATAACTTCTACCATCAGATCATCTGCTTAATGAACAGCCCAGATTGACTAGAAATTACTAGACTTTAACAAGGAAATTTTACATCTATTTTTAGCTTCGGGGGCACTGCCCTTGAACCCCCACTGGGGGACCGCTAGCCCCCGGACCCCCGCAGGGGGGACAAGTCCCCCCGCACCCCCCCTCCCCCCCCCCCCCCACTTGGAGGGGTGTACAGTCTTCCTGTGGTATACATCCGGCTAAAACCTTTGAATACAGAAGATAATCAGGCTCCACACCCAACAGAATGAGGTGAGTTTCCCCTCAATTCCTAGGAGGGCAAAAGGGATATTAGAGCTTGTGCATAGTGATGTGTTTAGACCCATGTCAGTTTCATCTCTAGGTAAGTTTGTGTACTATGTCTCACTTATAGATGACTTCTTGAGGAATACATGGATATATTTCCTCAGGAAGAAATATGAAGTCTTTGACAAGTTTAAACAATTTAAGGTTATGGCAGAAAATAAAATAGAGAAAAATATCAAGGTGTTGAGGACAAACAATGGTGGAGAGTTCTGCAAGAAGGAATTTGAAGAGTTCTGAAAGAACTGTCGTATAGCACGATAGAAGACTACTCCATACACACCTCAGAAAATGGTAGTTGTAGAAAGAATGAACATGACATTGATGGAAAAGGCAACAAGCATGATTAGTGGTGCCACGTTAGGACATGAATTCTGGGTAGAGGTAGTGAATACTGCGTGTTACCTATTTAATAGATCACCTTCATCATCTTTGGAGGATAAGACTCCACATAAGGTATGGACTGGTAAGAAACCATCTCTCTCACATCTTAGGGTATTTAGCTATGATGCTTAAGTACATGTTCCAAAGGAGAAAAGAACCAAGATGGATGGAAAATATGAAAGGTGCATCTTTATTGGGTACAAGCATGGTTTAAAAAGTTATAATATTTGGAATCCATAAACAAGGATGGTACAACTGAGATGTGGTTTTTAGAGAGGTGAAGGATTTTATTAAACATGAAGTCCTACCAAAGTGTTGATGGTGCTGGAAATCTATCAACCAAGGGGATTTCCCCAATGTGAAGTCCCAAATAGACCTCACATCATTTGGTGTAAGAGTCCCATCTGGTATGAAGGCTCGGTTTCCATATACTTAGAGATTTGCCTTGGCTCTGGTTGTCATCATGTGAGAGTGTTACACTGGTGATAAGCCTCATAAATGGGTAATTATATGGGCTCATTTTACCTCCTAACCTAGTCAAATAAACCTTTCTCTTAGCTTATTGTATGATTTTTTGATTATATTTATGCTTATAGAGTGAATTGAGTTAGTTATTATGCCATGTGGTCTAACATGTATTTAATGCATATTATTGATGGATTTCAAGGTCAAAGTCAAGGATTTAAAGGCCAAACTGCAGTAATAAATTGAAGTGGACAGAAAATAGTAATTATAGGAGGGAATCCCCCTCATTTATTGCTCCTCACTTCGAATTCCCCTTCATTCAGCTCGAAGTACAAGCAGTCGAATCATGCACTAGAAGGCAGTCGAGCAAGTGGAAGTTGATTGAGAGTTATCTCGAGTTTTGGGATCAAAGCCTCCCTGATTTTAAGGAAGCTATTAGTAGCTTCAGATGTATAAGTAGAGAGGCCTAGGGCCTCACTAGGGTCGACTTTTTGGCTTATGTAAACCCTGCTCAAATTTTGAGCTCACTATTTTTTGACAGTTTTATGTAATCTTGCTATTTTTTGATAATGAAGATGGAATCCTTTTTGAGCCAGCACTGAGTTACCTCAAAGGGCTAAAGCTCTTGGCTTAGGGCCCAATCCAAGAATCCAAGCTCCTCTCTACTTGTATTTATATGCTTTACTTCAGTTTGTAGAATATTTTACTGTTAGATGTATTTTTTTCATGGTTAAGAATAGGTTTCTTTTGATGATTTAGTAGTTTGCTTCCATTTGTGCTTTCTGTAGTAGGTTAAGCAGTGATCAAAAAAGATTTAAAAGGATAGAAACAACACCTTGGCCTCTCTTCCTCCCTTTGGGACCATGTTTTGAGGCAAAGACTCTCTTGCTACCCCAAAAACATAGATTTTCCTCATTCATAGTACTACTAGTGTTTGCAACTCTCTAGTAGGTTGATAGTCCAGTTTTGATTTGCTTCAGATCTTCTTTGTCATGTTCACTTCCTAATTTGCAATATTCCTTTTACATGCTTTCCTTTCTTGTAGCATTTCCCAGCATTTCCTTCTATTTATCATAGTTTAGGCCATTTTAATGCAAAACTCTGTTTTTCCTAGATACACTCATTTCATTTGTTGCTTGATTTTCTTGGTTGACTGTCAGTTTCTATGCAGAATATCTCTTCCAGTAGTAGGCCAGCTTACCATCAATCGCACCCTCCATCTGATCCATGCGCTATAGGTCACCCAAACCTCACCTCAATTCTTCCCTAGTTTTCTTCATTTTTCATAGAAATTCTTCCTCTCTCCTTAAGCAATCCCAATCATCTTTCTCTCTCTTGGTGATTCTTGGTAGATCTTAAGCAACTTAACACCTCACTCCAACCTTCATCCACCTTTTCCACCCACTCTCACACCCTCAAAATAGCGAAAATTGCTCTCGGCCTCCTCCTGTAGGTCTCCTGTAGTTTCCATGTTTTCCTCCTGTAGTTTTCTTGTGTCCTTCTGTAGGTTTTCCTTTAGGCTTTCTTTTGAAGGCCAAGAGGAGGAAAAGCCACCAGAAGGCCACCTAAGACCTCCTAGGACCCATCCACACCATCCTACATCATCCCAATATGTAAAACCGCCCTCTAATGCCACCTATTCACTGGTAGCCACACTCACACACAATAAATTAAATGCATGATTGAATTCACATAAAAATCCAAAAATATGATTCTTGCTTATTTACTCCCAGAAATAGCATGGTTAGATGTTGCTCACTTCCTTGGAAAGGTAATGGAATTTATTTCATGGTTTTCATAGTGTTTTTGGCAAAAGTAGAATTAGCTTGTTAATTTGGGTTTACTAGGTTTTGCTTTGCACTTTAGTCTTTCTCCTTTCTGCATTTAGAATAGCATCTGTAGAGTAATCTTTCTCTCCTTTCATCACACATAGAGCTTCTTTTGAAATCTATAGAAGTTTGCTTGAGCTCCTAGTGATCTTGCACCAGCTGACCAAGTGACAACTTGCAATAAGAACTACTACTTGTGCATACAGCACCGACACTTCCAAGTTTGTTACGAAATACGGGGTTGATAAAAGTAAAGTTGGTAGCCTAGGAGTTGTAGCATTCTTACTGTAATACTGGCGCTCACCACTTTTTGGTGCCATTGGCGGGGAAGTGTCAGAGTATTATGTGATTACTGCTTTCTTCTATTTCCTATTGCAACATTTTGCTAATAGTTTATTTCAGCAAAAGTAGACTAGTCATTTCTTTTCTTTCAGTTATGCATTTCCTTTCTTCCCTTTTCAATTCTGCAAATTTCCATTCAGCAAGTTCATTTCAGCTAGTTGCAATTTGTTTAGTTCAATCACAATTTCAGTTTCTACAGGTATATTTAATGTGGGGAAAAAGAAACAAAAACCAACCAAAAAGATTTCCTTTCATACCTCGTAGGAATATAGATAACTCAGGAAAAAAATTTCCCAACACCCCCACTACTTCACATAGCCAACCTTCTCTCTTCGTAGGTGGCTACAATCAAGAATAACCCTTAGGTGAATAGCCAGACATATTTGAAGAACCTATAGGGGAAGAAGAAGAAGAAGAAAACATTCCCCTGAAGCCAATGGCTGAAAACATAAATGCTAGGGGAAATTGAGAGAGAATAGAGGGTACCTTTCCCATTCAGGAGACTAATGGGGACACCAAAATTAAGAATATAAGTCCTTCAGCTCTACCTCACTTCCATGGTCTAACTACAGAAGATGCTGAAACCTTCTTGTTTGAGTTTGCTGTCATCTGTCGAACTTATGACTATGAAAAAAGTGAGCAAAATTTGAAATTGTTCCCTTCTACTCTCAAGGACGCAACATTGTGCTGGTTCATTGGATTACATTGAAATAGCATCACAACTTGGGCTCGGATGCAGTAGGCCTTTAACGATAAGTATCAATACTTGTAGGTCAAAAGATACTAAAGAAGAAATGTTCCGAATGACCATGGGAACTGATGAGTCCCTGGAAGACTATGAAGAGAGGTTCCAGCTCAGTTACAAAAGGGCCAGGTGTACACTTGACCCGGTGTCCCTGAAGTTGGTCCTACTCGGGCGAATTTAGGAAGACCTTCTAGACGCCCTCCATCTACCGGTCGAGGGAGACATCTACCAACTATCATACGAGGACATAAAGACTATTTTTAGAAACCATTCTAGAGCAGCCATAAAGAAAGGTAGGGGGAGTCAACCCATAGCTAGTACCTCTTCTTCCAATTCATCCATTAAAGGTGAAATTGGAAACATGCTGGAAGACTTCAAGAGTGAGATGATGTAGACTCTTTTCATGCAAATGGATACCTTACATATCAAAAGGAAACAAGAGGAATTAGAGAGGGCTTTGGCCATTTTTTTCCCTAGATGCACCAGGAGGCATCCTAGGAACGAATGCTCGATGAACTCTATAGAGGTTTGTTCAGTCTGTGAACAAGATCATTCTACAGATAAGTGCCCTTCCTTGCCTGGACTTAAAGTTGTATACCAAGGGGCTGAAGGAGTTACTGAACCAATCTATTACATAAACCAAAGGAGATCGCATGGACCTAGACCATACCAATAGGGGATGCAAGGGACATCTCAGGCATACTACAACCCCAACCAAGTTGCATCCATACCTTCTTGGGGCCTCCGTGCTCATCCTTCCCGGCCCAAGCCCCCTCCTTGGTCCTTCACATCTCAATATCATGCCCAACTAGCCACCCATTCATTTCAATCCTATGCTCAGCCGCAACCTCAATGGAATGCATCTCATCAAGGGTGGAGGCCCCAATACAACTCTCTTCCTACTCTTCTACCTCCACCACCTGTCCAACCAAGGAAACCCCAAATGCCTACCCAGCCTTATCCGAACCCGAACAATAGACAGGCTCAACAAGTGTATAGTGGGGAACCATCATGCCCAATTTATGCTATGGAGATTCAAGAAATTAACTTGTGATTCGGGAAAGTTCTCCGAGATAGCCAGCCTCCACCTAGGGAGGTTGAGGAAGATAAAGAGGAAAGCGAACCTAAAGCAACTCCACCCTTTCCTGAGAGACTATCCCTGATAATCTAGCCTAACCCAAAAGAGACTGAACTCCTGGGAGAATTGAAACATTTATGTGTAAAGATACCACTTCTCCAAGCCATAAAATATGTGCCTATCTACAATAGGTTGATTAAAGAGAATTGTTTTAGGCATCCAAGAAGTTGCAAGGCAGATGCCCAAACCATCAATGTCATAGGACAACTGTCTGACCTGATGTTGGGGCAGGTAATCTGTACAAAATATCTGGACCATAGAAGCCCAGTCGTTGATGTCCACATCAACGGCACAATGATCCCACGTGCTTTTATTGATCTAGGAGCTACCATTAATGTGATGAAAAAGGACACAATGCTCAAACTTAACCTCCTGGGCTCCTTGAGGAAGACCACGACAGTGCTACAGCTAGCAGACCGCTCCACAGTAACCCCTGAGGGGATTGTAGAAGATTTGATGGTCTCCGTTGATTCTTGGGAGTACGCTGCCGATTTCTTAGTTCTCCAGCCAAAGGCAAAGCTCACGAGGTATCCTCTCATTCTGGGAAGACCCTAGTTGGCTACAGTTGATGCCTACGTCAGCTGCCGAGATGGGAACATGACCATAAAGAACGGGCACATGTCCAAGCAGTTAGTCCTATATGCTCCTGCCCAACCCTTGCTAGAACATGATCTACCTCTTTGGTTGGAGGAGGAAGATGAAGATGAAGTTTATTTTGCACCAATTTGTGCATTGGAAATCACCATGGGGGGGAACTGCAAGATGAGGATGATATGATTGAAAATTTGATTCAGAATCCACCTCCCAGTGTATCACCATTAGAAGACATAGTAAGAGAAACCCAAAAACACCTCTCAACTGATCTCTGTGTGGCCGACTCCACTTCTCTCCGTGTCAAAAATATAGAGTTCAGCCCAGAAAGAACATTAAAAATCAATCCATCCCTATCCACTTCCCAAGAGAAGGAGCTATGCGGCATACTGAGAAAACATCTAGCTTCCTTCGTCTTGAGTTATAAGGAGATGAAGGGAGTGCACCCTTCAGTATGTACTCATCATATATACATCAAGGAATATTGCAAGCCAGTCAGACAACCTCAAAGGAGGATGAACCCAATACTTAAAGATATTGTTAAGGAAGAACTACAGAAATTTCTTGATGCAGGATTCATTTATCCCATCTCTGACAGTGAATGGGTCTCTCCTTTGGTGCTAGTGGCAAAGAAAAATTGTAACTGGAGAATCTATGTCGACTATCAAGAGTTGAACAAGGCCACAAAAAGGACCATTTTCCTTTACCTTTCATAGATCAAGTGTTAGACGGCCTGGCGGGGAAAATTTTTTTCTCCTTCCTAGATGGGTTTAGTGGGTACAATCAAATTCAAATCAGCCTGGAAGACCAAGATAAGACCACTTTCACTTGTCCTTGGGGTACCTTTGCATACCAAGTCCTTCTTTTTGGTTTGTGCAATGCTCCAACCACTTTCCAAAGAGCGGTATTGAGTATATTTTCTGAACTAGTTCATGATGTAGTAGAAATATACATGGATGATTTTACTCCTTATGGCTCTGAATTTCAGGAAGCTTTATCTAACCTAGGAAGATTTCTAGATAAGTGTATTGAGATGAACATGTCCCTCAGTCCAGAAAAATGTGAAATTTTGATGAATGAAGGGACCGTACTAGGTCATGAAATATCTCCACAAGGATTGCAGGTGGACCCCAACAAAATTGCCATCATCCAAAGGGTCCCACCTCCTCAAAAGGTGAGAGATGTCAAAATTTTCCTAGGCTTAGCTAGATATTACAAGAGATTCATTAAAGACTTCAACAAGATAGCCTCTCCTTTGTTTGGCCTCCTAGGTAAAGATGTTGAGTTCATATGGTCAGAAAACTGTTAAGAAGCCCTAGATACCTTGAAGAGAAAGCTAGTGACCACCCCAATTCTCAGAGGCCCAAACTGGGCCCTACCCATTCACATTCACACAGATGCCTTGAACAAAGCAATAGGAGTATCTTAGGACAAATTGATGAAAAGTTACCTTATGCCATATACTTTATAAGCAAAAACTTGTCAAAGGCAGAATTAAACTACACAGTGACTGAGAAGGAACTCCTAGCTGTTGGGCATTCCTTAAACAAATTCAGACATTATATCACAGGCTATCAAACCTTTGAGCACACTGATCATGCTGCAATTAGATATTTAATGAACAAACCAGATGCAAATGCTCACATTATTAGATGGTTGCTTTTACTGCAGCAGTTTTATTTGACCATTATTGATAGCCTTGGTAAAGGGAATGTTGTTGCTGAATTTTTGTCTAGAATAAATTTTCCTGCAGGTGAAGAAGAAATGGTGGATGACCAAATGCCAGATGAACACCTATTTTCTATATCAGCACTCTCTCCATGGTTTGCTGATATAGCAAACTACTTGGTTTCAGCACAGTTCCCACCACACTCCTCAAAAGAGAAAAGCAAGATAGTAAGGAAAAGTGCCCCTTTCACCTGGACTGGAGGCAATCTCTTCAAACTTGGCCGAGATCAGATCTTGAGAAGATGTGTCAGGGAGGAGGAAGTCTTCGACATCCTCCTGACCTATCATGACGAGCCTTGTGTGTTATAGACATTTTTGGGCACTGCAACCCCAATAAAACATGTCCATAAACCAAGGGCTCCTAAGTCCCTAAAAGTGTTGTTCCATCCCCTAAAACAACAAGGTCAGCTGATTACATCATCTCCTAGAAGTTCTCCATGAAAAACTACTCAGAACTGGTCAAAACTAGACCATCTCACCTGCTCCATGGTCAAAGTGCAATGCATCCCACCTAATGCACATGGGAGGTGCAATGCATACTGAAAATCCCTTCTATGGGGTGCGATGGGCGAGAGTGGACAAATGGCAGAGACAGTTTGTGAGGTGGATGATCATGGAATCTTCCAGAAACTTCTCCTGTGACACTTGCCTCTCTGAATTCGCCCAGGGATGAGTAAGAGATCATCAATCTCCAAGTGGAATCAATAACTATTAGAGAGAGGACACTTATCAAATCCCAGAAGCTGACTCACCCCCCTACAATCATCTATATATGGATCCCTCATCCCAGAGATCTAGGGGCTGGAATTTTGTATCTTGTAAGGAAGTGCTGTTGGTTTCTTGTTGGAATATCATAGTGTTGGGTGATCTAAGCTTTTCATGAGGTGAAAGAAGGGCTTTCATGCTAGAGGATGATGCTGGGTCAGAACAATTGGTTGTAATCCTCTTTACTATTCTTGATTATTAATAAAGCTATTCAATTTTTCCTCCACATTCTTGTATGTTTGATGATATATGCATTTTTGTGGTAAATATATATCTGGTCCTATAATTTTTATGATTGTAGATCCCTGTTCTTCGATAGTATTATGCTGCTTTGATTCCACAGGTGCTCTTTGAAGCTGGGTAGATGAAGGAGAAGCGGCAATGATTTGTCAAAAAGGAGAGGAATCAAGCAAGGAACCAAGCGCAAGACTGAGGTTGGTGTCCTTCATTCCACTCTTATCTACTTTTCATAAAGGAAAACGAAAGTGGTTTTAGTTTACTTGTTTCTAAGATAGTTACTAGTCTTAGTGGGACTAGCAAATCCGAATGGACACTAGATTTCCCGATAACAAAATGGCGACTCTGCTGGGGAGAGAATAGACTGTTTGTTTGTATATATTTGTTTGTTTTATAAACTTACAGACGGAGCCTGAAGTCAAGCCAACTAGCCTTCGAATTTCATTTGCTATGAAAATGCAAAGTAGATCAATGCTGCTTCAGTCTATCTCCGGGTTTTTGTTTATAAACTGAAAAATTTATTTGCAAACCTTCTAATTTCCCTAGTGGTGGCTTTGGTAACCTCATTAGATCAGCCCTTGTGATTTCTATTTACTGTACATCATTTGCTCGGCCTAAATCCCTGAACTAAGTTGCAAACTATGATCAAGAGCCAAGTAAAGTCTCGTCCTGGTACCATCACACCCTCTCTTCAAGGAAATCTGGATGCATTGCACTTCCCATGTGTAGTAGGTGGGATGCATCCTTGTTTCCCTGTGTTACAGGTGTGATGATCAGAAAAGGCTAATTTTGCCTCCAGGTCTTGGTTTTTCATCACTCTTTTCAGCTCTATTATGGAGTTTTGCTATCTGTGATCAGTGTACCATTGTGGAAACCCCCTTCCTTTCCATCATTCTGCCTCCATTGTGCAAAGAATTGTGAATGTTTTATGTAATTTCTCCCATTTTTAGTTCTCTTTTACAAAGTAGTAGCATAGTCGAACTGTCGTCTTTTGATTTGAAAGTGTCGCAAGTGTCGTTTTCAGTCAAAGAAAGGAATTCTATTATTCTTGATGGTCGATTATACAGTTACTCTTGTATTTGATTTGAATTAGTAGTTTTTCAAGTGTCGAAAGCGGTTTTCAATTTGAAATAGTAAAGTGTCGTCATTATCTTCCTTTCGTTTTTGAAGAGAAATCTGTTAGTACTCTCGCTTAGAAAAGATAATTCAGATTTGTACTTAGCATTCTTCTTGTCATTCACACATTAAGAAAGCTGAAAACAAATACATGCATGTGCATTTGCATTTATACTGCTTGTTGGTTTGATTTAGGACAGTGCATCTAGTGTGTGCCCTCTGCTCTATGTTGAAAGAATATCATCTCTCTTTCTTTAGTAGCTAGGATTTTCATTGCAAAAAGAAGATTCAACGATTGTTTATCATCTTAGATTGCATTTTAGGAATTGTACATCTACATCATGCGGTGAACCTGAAAGGAAAATTTCTTAAGAAATATCAACTGTAAAATAAATTTAATGAACCTAAAAATGCTTTGGAACCTAACGCACAACATCTAGAAGTCTAGGCTAGAGATGTATTCTGGCATCGTAAAGCCTGGTAACTGTCACTTTCACTGTTGGTTGGATGATTCCTCCTCTTTGAGATGACAAGTGCGAATACGGACTTGTTCTCCCACATACCGTCGAGTATATATTGGGAGACCACAATAGGCTATATCCTTTATCCATAGGAAGCCGTGTCTGCCGCCCTATCGATCGCAATGCACTGAACACAGCATACGGGAAGATTGACTGCCATACCGTAAAAAATATTCTGCAGTTTTGTGATTACTTTGGTAATCCCTCTGTCTAGATTTCCAAAGTAGTCTCTTTCGTTCCTTTTCAGACTCCTTAAAGGAAAAGGTCCATCTGAGCACTTGTCACTTCAGGCTCATTAAAAATCGAAGGCGACCAGAGTAATCTTTTTTTTTTTTCTCGACTCTTAAAAATTGAAAAAACAAGTTGTGTCAAAGCGCCTAAAATTTATTTTAATTGGAATAGTATCACCATTCCCGCATTGGTCTTAGGTTGAGGAAAATGGAGTCCACCAACCAAGGAGTTCCCCTTGGAGGAAATCCTAGTCCTTTCTCCTCTTGGGGAGATGTTGGTGCACCTCATATGGCCACATTGTCACTTCCAGGATTGACAATTGGCCTGCCCATATGGCTCTTCTCGACCTCCGTCGTTCAGAACACCGTAATTCTTGAACAATCAAGTCAGCAACTAGATGATACTAAAGTTATCCCCCAACCTTCTACTTCATCCGATTCTCCCTCTCCTCCTTCCTCTTTGCTTGACAAAGCCGATAAGGCCCAAAATCAAGTAACTAAGAAGAAGAAGGAGAAGAAGAAGAAACAGAAGAAGAAGAAGGAGTCAAAGGCGAAAAGGGACAACCATGTATCGTCTAGCGAAAATCCACACACTGCACTGTCCAGGCCTAAATCGCCATGTGTCATTTGCAAAGGAGACCACTATCATCGAGATTGTCCTTGCATCCCTCGGATCTTAAGGGACTGGTCTACCCATTTGCACAATCAAGTGTCATCGACCTCTAAAGATCATGTTGAGAGTACACCGTCAACCAGTGAAAATGAAGTCCCTGGACAAAAAGGAAAATGTAAATTCCCTTGTAGACTGTGTGAAGGCGATCATGCCCTCCACCATTGTCCCTTCCTGGATGAAGCTAAAAGAGTTTTGGATGACCGTCCGGCTTCACCATTACGACTTCCTCCTGGATATAAGAAACTCTTGCCAAGTCCATCACTGGTTGAAAATCCGACTGACACGCCATTGTGGTCAGTCGAAGCGTCTGTCATTGAAGATAAACCCACTGAATCCATACTAGACGAAAGTCAAAAGGTTGAGACGGCAGTCAACCCGGTCTTGCCTTCGGAAGGTCCATCTTCAGATGACACAGTCACCAAAGAGAATGAGAACGACATCGTTCAAATTCTTTTCGTAAACACCGACTCCGATGAACATGGGGGCAGTCTACCCGTTCCTTTACCGTAGGAAGGAAGTTCGTCAGAGTCATGACTGGCCGTCTATTCGGTCCCACCTCCAAGCAACCTAGTTGTTTCCTTTAATTGGAACCTACTAGGCAGACCCCGTTTACCGGCTAGTGTACCATTCCGAATCATTGCACAAATATACAGAATGGTCATGGCTGGTACCATCATAGATGAAGGGGCTTCTTTGAGTATCCTTTCCTCAAATGCTTGGAAAGTGCTTGGTTCGCCATCGCTTCTGCCTGAGATGAGAAATCTGATAGGCTTTGACAAAGGAACCAGTCGACCATTAGGGATCCTTCCCAATGTGCCGATAACATTGAGAAGGAAAATTGTTCACATGAACGTAATGGTAGTCCAAGGACCTCTGGATTATAATCTACTCCTTGGGCATGACTATATTTATTGCATGGGAGCCATTGTCTCCACACTCTTTAGAGTAATGTGTTTTCCGCATGAAGGCAGAGTGGTCAAGCTCGTAGACCAGCTATTGTTTCCTGGCTCACACATAGAAAATAGTCAAATACCATCCCTAAATGCCCTTTTCACGCAAGGGTTGTCTCATCAATCTCCAGTCCGTCCACCTGATGAGCGCGAGTGATTCAGGAGGACGTGACTGAAACCTAGGGGGCATGAACCCTGTTTTGTTTCGGCAGGAAAACCTTGGGTATAGAGGAGGTTTCCGTGGAGGATATATGACTAGTCTGACACACCCGTCCATTTAGGAAAATGGGATTAGACTGGAATAAGATTCCCTCGTCAAAGTTATGTGAGTGGAGGTGACTACGCCACTCGCCTTTGTCTATTTTGGTAGACATCGCCAAGGAAGCATTTTGTCTGTAACGCAGATGGAGAGCTTTCATATGGTAACCTGGGAATTTTTCGCTATACCTGGGGGCATGCAAACCTCTTGTGAGCAAGCGAGAAATGACCAACTAACATTAACTCTATGATTCCGCTGACTTCAACCGCCTAGGTCGGGTGAGTGGTCAAATCGACCATTCATCTTCGCAGGTGCCACCATGGCACCGACAAAGTAAAGGAGAAGTTTCCTACCTAACCTTGGTAGTGATCTTGGTAGTTAAGTAGAGGGGCGTAGTTGGTCGTTCCTAGCTTGCATGCGAGAGGCGCCGGGGCAAAGCTTTGAAAGGTGCAAGCTCCATAAAAAATGGCATCTTAGATGATACATCCTTATTATACGACTTGAACAAGCAGTTTTTATGTGGAGTTCAAGCTCGTTAAAAATTAAACATAAGCAATGAGCAAACGCTCCCTAGAGTTTAAGCTCATTAAAAAATGAACCAATTTCCAGTAAATAACCATTGTGAATGCATTATCATCAGCTTTTCAGCCTTGGTCATGTTCTCATCATCACCTCCACTCTGTTTTAGTAGATCATTCACCTCCATTTGATTGTTTACCCCTTTTGAGGAACAGCTGTGAATATTGATACCGTTAGCCATCCTTGTGACATTGCCGTGACTGGAAAATTCCAAACCTTACCTGGAATCAGCTACTACCCGAAATTATCACTCGTTCCTCAAAAACAAGTCTCCTTTAAGCTCTTTTCAACTGACTCGTAAAATATGAAAATATTGTTGAGCGATTGGCCTCTCCAACTCGTTAAAGTGACCAGAAGTGTTATCCCTCCTCTAGATTTTAATCTTTTTGGACCTAAGGGATTATTACACAAAAAGATCGAGCGCTTGTCTTGTTCGGCTCGTTAAAATTACCAAAAACTCATACCTTTTGTATTATTTTATACTTTTTCAGACTTAAGGGATTATATGACAAAAAAGGATCATTGTAGTTTCCTTTACGTCCCTTTTAAGACTCTCTAAAATTGAAAAGGACCGAGTTATCTTTGTCGTTAAACTCGTTAAAACCGAATAGCGACAAACTTGTCCATACAGACAAGAACGAGTTTCATTGTCGCTAGGCTCGTTAATATATAGCGACGGGTTTGCCCGAAGGGAAAATTATAGAACAAGCATATGTTATCCTCCTCAAGCTTGACAAAAATAAAGAGGTACTAGTCAGCAATGACTGGGGAAAAATTGGGAAGAAAACTTGAAGAAACTTTATTGGTAGCAGTTCGCTCTTGAACATGACACTTTCACTCCGCATCCGAGTCGGGTTGGGTTGTTTCGTTCACTAGTCATATCACCATTGGTCCATCACACCATCCACATTTGGGGTTAACGCTACCAATCCATAATTTCAGTGTTGCTGGTATGTTCAAGAGAAGTCGCTCAGAGAATTCACCTGTGTCTCATCCGCTGCAATACATTCACGCTCCATTCTTTCATGACCGCCACCCTGAACCCTGTATCATCAGACCATTTTCACCTCCAAAATCATTTACTCCGTTCCATGTTGTAGATGTGGGATTCATTAAGGCCCTCCTACGGCGGGTCACTTCTTGTCGACATCAGCTCATTATCCAAGAAGTCGACTTAGGAACAACACTTTCAGTACTTTGAAGCTTGCATATCTCAATGGCAAGTTTCTCACTTTCGGTGACAGGTTTACATCAATGGCCTTCGACCGAAAGATTTTTCGCGGTGTTCGACGCTAAGTCCCTTATTCACACCCCGCGAATTGTACTGTGGTACCTTGAGGGTCATCATCATTATCGGTGATTCTTCTCGCGCCTGTTAATAGCTTACATCATTGGCTGGTAATCAGGCGATGTCTTTCCATGTTCGACTCCAGAACATCTTTCACATGGATCGACTTGTACTCCGAGTGAAGATTGAACGAGTTTGAAGACCCCGGATCTAATTTCATCCATCCAGGCTGCGATATATTTAGGAAAATAAAGACATCAAATGTACATTGTTGATGCACAGATGATCATCTGAATCAAAGGATGATGATTCTATCAGAATCACTAGTCTACCGCACAGACGGTTGTCTGTCTTATGTACATGGAAATGAATTTATAGAGCTAAGCATGGGAATGCCCGCCTCAGCTAGATCATGAAAAATATTATGAAGATAATGTATTGTATTGTATCTTATTACGGGTCGCCTTCCAGCTCGGAAAAACTTCGTATCCTCATGATAAAGCATTTCACCCGACATCAAAAGATTAACGACCTCATGCTTTAGGGGGCAACTGTTATAGACATTTTTGGGCACTACAACCCCAATCAAACATGTCCATAAACCAAGGGCTCCTAAGTCCCTAAAAGTGTTGTTCCATCCCCTAAAATAACAAGGTTAGCTGATTACATCATCTCCCAGAAGTTCTCCATGAAAAACTACTCAGAATTGGTCAAAATTGGACCATCTCACCTGCTCCATGGTCAAAGTGCGATGCATCCCACCTAATGCACACGGGAGGTGTTATGCATACTGAAAATCCCTTATGTGGTATGCGATGGGCGAGAGTGGACAAATGGCAGAGACAGTTTGCGAGGTGGATGATCATGGAATCTTCCAGAAACTTCTCATGTGACACTTGCCTCTCTGAATTCGCCCAGGGATGAGTAAGGGATCATCAATCTCCAAGTGGAATCAAGAACTATTAGAGAGAGGACACTAATCAAATCCCAAAATCTGACTCACCCCCTACAATCATCTATATATGGATCCCTCATCCCAGAGATCTAGGGGCTGGAGTTTTGTATCTTGTAAGGAAGTGTTGTTGGTTTCTTATTGGAATATCATAGTGTTGGGTGATCTAAGCTTTTCATGAGGTGAAAGAAGGGCTTTCATGCTGGAGGATGACGTTGGGTCAGAACAATTGGTTGTAATCCTCTTTGCTATTCTTGATTATTCATAAAGCTATTCAAGTTTTCCTCCACATTCTTGTATGTTTGATGATATATGCATTTGTGTGGTCAAATATATCTGGTCCTATATTGTTTATGATTGTAGATCCCTGTTCTTCGATAGTATTATGTTGCTTTGATTCTACAAGTGCTCTTTGAAGCTGGGTAGACGAAGCAGAAGCGGCAAGGATCTATTAGAAAGGAGAGGAATCAAGCAAGGAACCAAGCGCAAGACTGAGGTTGGTGTCCTTCATTCCACTCTTATCTACTTTTCATAAAGGAAAACAAAAGTGGTTTTAGTTTGTTTGTTTCTAAGATAGCTACTAGTCTTAGTGGGACGAGCAGATCCGAGTGGACACTAGATTTCCCGATAACATTGTGGGGGTCATTTTGCAGCAAAAAGAACTACCTTCAAGATATTGCAAGAAGGATACTACTGGCCCACTCTTTATTGGGATGTGAGAAGATACACGAGCCAATGTGATCGGTGTCAGAGGATGGGGAAACCCACTCCAAAGGATGAAATTCCCATGCAACCTCAAGTGACCTTTGAGCCATTTGAGAAATGGGGCATGGACTTTGTTAGGCCTAACAACCCACCTTCGAGGCAGAAGCAGTACATCATTCTATGCACCAACTACTTGACAAAGTGGGCAGAGACAAAAGCAATCCAAGTAGCAGTAGAATAAAATGTGGTTGAGTTTTTGAGGGAAAGCATATTCTACAAGTTCGGGTATCCGAGAGAGTTGGTCACAAACCAAGGCAGTCAGTTCACTTCCAACTTGATTGAAGACTTGCTCACACATCATAAGATCAAGCACAGGACTTCCACCCCTTACCATCCACAAGCCAATGGGTAAGTGGAGGTCACTAACAGAGCATTGGAAGGGATCCTAACCAAGGTAATGAGCAACAACAAAAAGGACTGGGTGGATAGGTTAGTTGAGGCAACTTGGGCCTACAACACAACATGGAAGACCACCACCGGGTTCACACCCTATGAACTGGTCTATGGGAAGAAGGCTTTGTTGTCAATAGAGTTTGAATTCAATACCCTAAGGATGGCAGCTTAGCTATACCTAGACCTCAGCCATGCACATAAGGAAATATTACTTCAGCTCAATGGATGGGATGAATACAAATTGCAAGCCCTTCTCCATACAGAGGTAGTTCAGCTTCAAAGAAAGATATGGCATGACAGAAATATCAGGGAGAAGCAATTCCAAGAGGGATATTGGGTGCTACTCTATGATTCAAGATACAAGGATTTCAAAGGCAAGCTGAGGACAAGATGGCTGGGACCCTACACTATGGAGAAATGCAATGACAATGGTTCAGTTCTGATCACAACCATTGATGATGAAGCCATCCCCATTGTTTCCATGGACTTCGGTTGAAAGTCTACAATAAACCCCTCTCTAAGCAAGAGTTGATTGAAGATTTGAATAAAACAGTGATGGTAGTGGAGCATGTCTTAGCTTCCACTTCACCCACTCACTGAAGAAAAAAGAAAAGAATAAGGGCTCAAGTGAAAACCTCCATGAGGCGCTTGAGTCCCATCATTGGGTTGAAAACATCTTCTGAGGCAGTCCAATGATGTCAAAAAAGAGAGAAAAAAGGAAAAGAATAAGATCCCTGGGTGAAAACCTCCCTTGGAGGCGCCCAGGGTAGGAAATTAAGGTGAAAACCTCTCTAAGGCGCCCTAATTGTTTCAAAAAAAAGCGGGGGGGGGTGGAAGATGAATTTTTGTTGCATTGTAGGTTTGTAGGAGGACTATAAGGAGCAGAAGAAGGTGCCAAGGGGACCCTCACATTCATACCAGCATCCATCTCATCTTCTCCACACCTTCCTCCATCATTTTTGGTATCTCTTTCACCCCATTGTACCTCTTCTTCCAAAACTGTGTTTTCTACAAGAGCCTCTTGTAGGAATTATAGAGAGCCAAAAATTTCTACAGAAGGCAGTTTGAGCGACAAGAAAAGCTTCATGAGGAACCTATAATCCCTCTTACCATCTTCAAAACTCCTTGCCATTATTTCCAAGCCTGCATCACACTCCAAGCATTATCATTATTTTTTTCCTTTTCCAAGAAAAAAACACAGAAAAAAATAGTTTTCAGTTTTGAAAAAAAAAACAAAAATAAAAAGGAGGAAAAGCACCATTAACTTTACCTTAAGCTAACCTGCCATCCCTCCATCATTCATCTGCACCTCTGGCATCATTCTTGAGCTCCAAGCATAGGGAAATAGTTGAAGTTTCAAGGGGAGAAGTAGCTACAGGAGCTCCTGTAGGAATTCCTGTAGCAGTTGATCCCATAGAAGTCCAGCACCAGTAGAAAGAGGGTGCACACCTGAAGGTTGGAAAGGCACATGTAGTTCAGCTCCAGCAAAGTAAGAACCTGCAAAATCACACAACAACATATCAGCAAGCAGAGACAACATGCATGAAGAAAATGAAGGTATGCAACAGAGAAAACCACAACACCTCACAATTGATGGCAGCAAATACACTCGAATCATAGGTAAGTAACTAAGTCACTCCTCTATTTTCATTTGAGTAATTAGGAGTCATACGAAGGCAACGAGATGGTTGAGATCAAACGAGGGAAAGGTTGCCAGTTAATGTGGCCACCTTCATTCATTTGACTCCACTTATCCGAGATGTCACCCACACATGCACACAATCAACTCAAGCACAAGATTCCAAGGACAGGTAGTGGGAGGAAGAGTTAACTCCGATGCAATAATGAGGGATGATTACAAGAAGGGGTCATGATGACCAAGTAGGTGGGGCCAACGGTCCTAATTCAGGCAACATAACCTTGCCAACTCAACACTCATAAACGAAAATATCCATAAAGGGTAATGAGCACTCCTCCTCGCGCATTCTCACCACCTTTTCTTCATTTCCTCCTCATAACTCAGCCACATAGTAGTCCTCTTGTGCCCCCATATCCTCATAACCACCATCCTCCATTGATTTCCTCCATATTCTTTCTCTCAGCGTTCTCTACAAGAGCACCTACAGGAAATCTACAAGAGGGACAACGGGCTTCTACAGGAAGGGCAGTGAGTCATTTTGAAGGGAGAAACGTTGATTTTTGGCCTGAATTTCAGTCTGAAGAGGTAGGGTTCATGAATGCCCCCTGTTGAATATCAATACATGAAAGGGTTGGTCTCAAATTGGAAGTAAAATAGGTCTTTAAGAGGGTAGAAATACACCGAAAAAATTCTGTTTAAAAAAAAACACACACACACACACAAAGTCTCCTCTATTTCTCTATTTTTCTCAAAATTCTTTGTCTCCACTTCCATATTTAGTTTTTCAAAAGAAGTATAGGAAATATGATAGGGGGGTTTATGAGAAAAGAGCCGACTAACTCCACTAGGCTCCATGCACATCCTCAAGTGGTGGACATATTTACAAGGGAAAACTAAATGAATTTCTTTGAGAAGTTTAGAGGGTTTGATGATGAAATTGCCCAAGAATTTGCTCTCTCTCTCTCTATTCCATCACACAAGAACTCATGCTACTGTAACCATTAGAGGCCTCTCCATTGAAATAACCTGTAAATTCATCAGTAGGGTCACCACCCTTCCTCTTGGGCTACCTTGGAGTAAAGATGAGAAACCAATTTTCCAAGCTGCCAAGAAGAATTTTTTCCAAGATAACGAAACCCCCGTTGAAGAAAAAAATGGAATTAGGAGGGCTAGTATACCATATCCCTGGGATGAGGCTAGCTACCAAGTGATCAAATACATTTCTTATGAGGGGAGGCACAACATTGTCTATGGATATCATTTCAGAATCCTCCATGACTTGAGATATGGCATGGATACCCCAACACCTAAAAATCTCAATATCCCTTACTTTCTCCTTCAGTCCCTCATTGACTCCAGCACCAAGGTACAAGCAGGAAATTCACAGCAGTTAGCTCACCATGGCTTAATCAAAATCCTAGTAGAGGAAGCCCTCCATACCTTCACACTCCATATAGAATGGGAAGTTTTCCAAAATATGACAGCTGAGGATGAAAAAAAGGCATTAACCTATGATGTTAGTCCTACTGTCAGGTTGGAAGAGGAACATCAAGGAGGAGAAGATGAAGCCAATGGTGACATAGCAGAGCAAGAAAGGAAGGAGGAAAGAAAAGAAATAGAGGAGGAAAAAGTTGAAGAAACAGAAAAAGAGACAGAAGAGGGAGAAAAGGAGTCAGAGAGGTCAAAGCAAAGAAAAGAGTCCCCTGAAACTTGGGAAAGAGAAGCAGCAACTGCCCTCACTGCCCTCAGTACACCAGTCAAGCCAAAGCAGAAGAGGAAAAGAAAAACCTCCATGTATTTCAGGGAAACGAAGAGTACAAGAATCAAAACAGGAAAACCTCAGCCCTCCTCAAAGACTCCTATTACCATTGAAGATTCACCATCTGCCAAGGTGAAAGAATCTCCTTCCAAGACACCCATAACCTATGAAAGGGGGACTCCAAGATCTTCTAAATGGAAGTGAAAGTCAATTCTATAGGAACAAAAACCAGACCTACAGGAGGTTGAAACAGTGCTATAGGAGACATTGTCCAAACTATAGGAGACTCAAAAATTTGAGGAAAGGATAGGAGGACATACAAAGGTGAAAAAGGAAGCACAAGAGCTATAGGAACATGACCCCCAACCTAGGCTTGCCTCCTATTACAATCTACTTGAGGGAGGCAATATAATCCCACAGAAATTTTCAATTCCACTATTTTTCGAATTGGAGAAAGAGAGAGTGAGAACACATCGGTGGATGCAGATAGCCAAGTCCAAAGGAGTTGAGGATATTAGCCACATGGAAAACAAACTCAGGGAAATGTGCAGGGAATTGAGTGCTCTCAGAGATAGAGAAGCCATCACAAGAAGCCACCTTGAGAATGAGAATGAAATACTAAGGAGGCAGCTGCAGGAGAAGGAGACTCATTTGGCATACATGGCCAGCTTATCCATGGAAGCATTACAATGTAGAACACCAGCCAAATCTTATTGCCTCTATCTGAAGGATCAATGGCTTCAATTCCAAATAAAAACTTTGGCACAAAGAGTCACAATGCCTTTCCAAGACTACGGGCAGTTCATGGATCTGTGTGACCAAAGCACCTCAGAGGACAAAGCAAAGATGGCAGAGTTCTACGTACACAACATGGCCCTTACAAACATGAATGTGTGGGACCCCAATGCCAAGCTGGGGGATCTAAAATTAATGGCCATGGCATCATGGATGAACCATGAAGAATTGAGGGCAACATAAATGAAATAATTGATGATAAAAGAGCATAATGAACCATTAATGATAAGAGCTGAGCCATTAGATCTTATGGCACTCATCAGCACACACAAACTTCTTGCCAATGACCCTCATATTGCCCCTAGATATCTAGCAATCAGGCACAAGCCATTGTACACTTTGAACATATGCAAAGGCTACTTGGGGATTACTGTGTGCATGCATGCATGAGAAGATGGAACACCCTACCCCACAGCTTGCATATCAGAGAATACCATTCTCCCATGAGGCTGAGGAAGGCATTGAAAAGAGTGCCAATGTACAAACACTCCATGCAAAGGCTGAAGGTCAACTGGATTGGCCTCATACTGAGTCCTCCACTCCTATTAGGCATGCTGGAAGGCAGAAGAGAAGAAGAAGAAAAGGAGAAGTGGAATGACATAGATAGAAAGGCAGGATTTTATGGAGAACATGAGCAGGCCACATTAGAAGACTGGGATGCTAGGGAGGCCACTAGGGCCATAAAAGATGAAGAGATTGACTAGGTTGCTAATAGGATGAGCAACACCTTCAGTAGGGGGGTGATGATGAGCCACATAAATGGGTAATTATATGGGCTCATTTTACCTCCTAACCTAGTTAAATAAGTCATTATCTTAACTTATTGTATGATTTTCTTATTATATTTATGCTTACAGAGTGAGTTGAGTTAGTTATTATGCCATGTGGTCTAACATGTATTTAATGCAGATTATTGATGGATTTCGAGGTCAAAGTCAAGGATTTAATGGCCAAACTGCAGCAATAACTTGAAGTGGACAGAGGAGAGGACTTATAGGAGGGAATCCCCTGCATTTATTTCTCCTCACTTTGAATTCCCTTTCATTCAGCTTGGAGTACAAGCAACCGAATCATGCACTAGAAGGAAGCCAAGCAAGTGGAAGATGATTGAGAGTTATCTCAAGTTTTGGGAGCCAAGACTCCCCGATTTTAAGGAAGTTGTTGGTAGCTTTAGATGTATAAGTAGAGAGGCCTAGGGCCTCACTAGGGTCGACTTTTTGGCTTATGAAAACTCTACTCAAATTTCAAGCTCACTATTTTATGATAGTTCTATGTAATCTTGCTATTTTTTGATAATGAAGATGGAATCCTTTTTGAGCTAGCACTGAGTTACCTTAGAGGGCTGAAGCTCTTGGGTTAGGGCCCAATTCAAGCAGCCAAGTTCCTCTCTACTTGTATTTGTATTCTTTACCTCAGTTTGTAGAATAGTTTGCTGTTAGATGTATTTCTTTCATGGTTAAGAATAGGTTGTTTTTTATGATTAATAGTTTGCTTCCATTTGTGCTTTCTGTAGCAGGTTATGTAGTGATCAGAAAAGATCCAAAAGGCTAGCAACAGTTCCTTGGTCTCTCTCCCTCCCTCTGGGACCATGATTTGAGGCAAAGACTCTCTTGCCTCCCCAAAACACATATTTTCCTCATTCATAGGACTTCTAATGTTTGCAGCTCTCTAGTAGGTTGATAGTCCAGTTTTTCTTTGCTTCATATCTTCTTTATCATGTTCACTTCCTAATTTGCAATAGTCCTTTTACATGATTTCCTTTCTTACAGCATTTCCTTCTATTTATCATAGTTTAGGCCATTTTAATGCAAAACTTTGTTTTTCCTAGATACACTCATTTCATTTGTTGCTTGATTTTCTTGGTTGACTGTCAGTTTCTATGCAGAAGATCTCTTCCAGCAGTAGGCCAGCTTACCATCAATCACACCCTCCATCTGATCCATGCCCTATAGGTCTCCCAAACTTCACCTCAATTCTGCCCTAGTTTTCTTCATTTTTCATAGAACTTCTTCCTCTCTCCTTGAGCAAACCCAATCATCTTTCTCTCTCCTGGTGATTCTTGGTAGACCTTAGGTGCCCTAACACCTCATTCCAACCTTCGAACACCTTTTCCACCCACTCTCACACCCTCAAAATAGTGGAAATTTCTCTCTACCTCCTCTTGTAGGCCTCCTGTAGTTTCCCTATTTTCCTCCTGTAGTTTTTCCTGTAGGCTTTCTTTTGAAGGCCGAGAGTGGGAAAAGCCTCCAGAAGGCCACCTAAAACCTCCTAGGATCCATAAACACCATCCTACATCATCCCAAGCTCTAAAACCACCCTCTAATACCACCTATTCACTGCCACACTCACACATAATAAATTAGATGCATGATTGAATTCACATAAAAACACATAAAAATCCAAAAATATGTTTTTTGCTTATTTACTCCCAAAAATAGCATGGTTAGATGTTGTTCACTTCCTTGAGTAGGTAATGGCATTTCTTTCATGGTTTTCATAGTGTTTTTGGCAAAAGTAGAATTAGCTTGTTAATTTGGGTTTACTAGGTTTTTCTTTACATTTCAGTCTTTCCCCTTTCTGCATTTAGAATAGCATTTGTAGAGTAATCTTTCTCTCCTTTCATCACACATAGATCTTCTTCTGAAATCTATAGAAGTTGGCTTGAGCTCCTAGTGATCTTGTGCCAGCTGACCAAGTGACAACCTGCAGTGAGAACTAGTACTTGTGCATACAACACTGATTTTTCCAAGTTTTTTATGAACTATCGGGTTGATAAAAGTAAATTTGGCAGCTCGGGACTTGCAACTTTCTTGCTGCAATACTAGCGCTCACCAACTGGTATATTCAAATAGCAACGTCAGTGTGCCATGTGAGTGTGTAATGTAACTCGTGTCTAGGTTCTCTTACTACAAAGGGGGAGAGTAAAGTGAGCCTCAAAGTGAGAGATAGTAGTACCACCTAGGAAGAGACACACGTGAACCAAAAAGGGTCTATCCAGCATCCAGGGAAATAGTCCACAACAGATGCGGAGGTCGTTAAAACCGAAGTGCAAGGGAAAACTCATAAACCATCCCGCAAAGTAGTCCACATGGATGTGAGGGTTGTTATAACCAATAAAAAATACAGACATGTCTAATATCCTACGGAGTAGTCCACAAGGATGAGACAACATTGATAACCAATACAACACATTCTCAACAATGTAAGTACTAAAACAACCAAAGTAGTTAAACTATCTTAGTACAGGTTAAGAAAACATGCATTACAAATGTTGAAAGAGTAGTCTTACAAACATCTACAAACACATGCATGAAAATGTGTTGGCCTTAACAGGATTTTGAATTAAGAAAAAGTCCCAAGACACATATATAAACCATACATCACTAGTCCCAATAGTGGGACATTGGAACCACTCCTCGCTCCTCAAAGAAATGACTGAAAACCCTCAAGGCTATGTGGGAGGAGCCAAGATGAAAAGTCCTTTCTCATACAATGGAAAGGTTATATATAGCCAAGGGTGATGCTTGACCCTTGTGACTCTTGGACTACCCTCATGACCGTTCAAATTCCTATGAATTTTCAAGTGACACGACTCTTCCTCTTGATGTGTGCACCCATTGAACTTTCTCTTTACATTAAATTCAGTTACAACAGATATGGCCCATAGTTGTGATGTGGCCTTGACAACTCATGACACAATTTGACATGACACTGCTGACATGGACTGGCTAGCTGTGGTGGAAATGTGAAGTTGTTTTTGCTACTAAGTGATGGATGTGATCTTGGATGTCCTTTGTCTTCACCTCTACATGGCTTGATGTTGTGAGGCATTTAATGGTCTTGGTCTTGTAATATGTTTACATGCATGTGTTCCTTTCGCTTGAGCTTCTTTCGTCCATCCAATTGCAAGTAAGTCTTCTAGTATATTCTCTCCTTCTTCATCATGTTCTTCAACTCGCCATGATCTATCAATGTACCTATTCCTGTAATTCACTCATGACGGGATGACATTAAATCGAAAACCTCATAGTCTAATATGATGCATTATTTTCCATGAACTGGGTTCAGGACAGATGATAGACTGGGAAGAGCACCCAGTAACTACACATTGCATAATTCCAGGTGAAAGGTAGGGAGACTAGTCCCTGAGACAACATAGAGTGTATCTCAGGTTTGGATGAGGAACACCGGGGCACAATCTTAATTATCAGGAAAAACTACGTAGAGGCTACTAGGAGGTAGGATTGCGCAGTTAAGAACACTAGTGGAAGTTGCATGGTGGGACCCTGAGGGACACCTCTGCACAGTTTCCTAAGGGAAAACAAGGCATTATAGCAGAGGAACCAGAGGACAATTATGCATAGTTTTTGAGAGAAGTGAGTCTCAGTTGAGGGAGGTCACTGGGAGGATACATCTACGTAGTTTCTGGGAATATTGCAGGCTCAGGTCTCTACGCAATGTAGGGTTCCAGTAAACATGAATAAGGCTTGATGATTGATATTACGAATTTTGCAGTTCGGGTTAGGCCTTGATGTAGTTTTTGCGCAGTTCTGGGAAGGAAGATAGGTTGCTCACCTCTAGGATTGTGCAGTGCAACTGACTTGGAGGAAAACCTTAAGCACTGCACAGTTCTAAGCAGTAGATAAACACCACTATGGTTTGAGACTATGTAGTGTAGTTCATTCAGAGTCCGGTGAAGTGGGATTGTTCAATTGGAGACATTTTTAAGGAAAATGGATAAGTGTGAGAGGCAAGTGAACTTGTGAGTACTCGACATTGTGATCACACAGTTAGAATACTTCAACAACATGAAAACACTGACCACCGTGGACAACATAGAAAATCATGACCCTCTATGGGACTTTCTATAGTTGAAAGCGACAAGTGTGACACTTGGGATAGACCTTTGGATCACCATGACGACACTTTCGCGACAATGCTTACAACTTTGTGTATGAGTGTGATGGGTGTTCACATGGCTAGGAAAACTTGTATACATAAAGACCTCCCTTCAAGGTCACCAGAACAGTTCACCAACATGACATAACAACTAAACATGTCAAAAGACAACAACTGATCCAACAAGTGAAAGGGAGAAAGACACGTAGAGGAAACATATGAAATGACTTTCAGTGCTTGCAACCACGCATGTCATTGACGACAAAATGATATGACAATGATAAAAAATCCTTCAAGCTACACTAAGAGGTCTATCAAAATATGTGCTTTATTTTCCATGCCTACCCTCCAAAGGGTTATGTGTCAGATGGAGTCTTCATGTGGTCTTCATCTTCTACCATATCTTGGGTTCCTTGGTCTACTTGTCTTCCTCCTTAGCTCCTTGATATTCCTCTAGCATGTCATCCTTCTTGTGATCACTGAGAGACACATCTGGGCAATTTCAGTGGGAAGTGACTATTGCAGGATGAGGGCCTGGGAGGACACATCTGCACAGTTTCAGGATGCAAGGTAGACTGAGCGATTGAGGGAAAAACTTCTACTAACATGTGACTCATCCCGAGTCACTCAAACAATTTGCCTCTAATCTTGATTGCAATGTTGTTGTAAGCACTATTGAACTACTGCAGAATGTCTCTAACTTGTTTCTCTTTGTTGCACACTTCCTCCAGCAGTGCTTCTTTCGCAGGTTCTATAGCCTTCTACATCATTGCTTTCTCTCTCTCTACAATCTCTTGAAGCTTCTCATTGACTAAATGGGATAATTGGAGAGCCTCATCTTTTGATGGATGAGTTCGCTCAGTCAAAGCCTGCTCTTCCTTCCTTAGCTTGTTTATATTCTTCTGGAGGGCATTTCCGTCATTGACCTTTGTGAGCTTCTGTGAGATTGGTAAGGTTCTCACAATTGCCTGAATCTCCTCCAGCTTTTTCTGCTTCTACTGAATATCCTCTTGTAGCTTTAACGCATTTGGATCTTCCTGCAGTGAAGTCCAAATTTTGAAGCTCTCATCCAATAGCTTCCCACAATCTTCCACTGTTGCAGAGATTTCGACCATTGTAGCCTTCAAGTCGGACTCCCTCTTCTCTCGCACTTCTTGTGGTGTGGTTGGATGTAGCCACATTTGTAGATTTTTGATATTCGTCTCATATATAAATTGTACGTCTACAATTTATCCTTGTATCATTTTATTGCAAGGTCACGCTTCACAACCTTGTCCTCCACTAGTTCCTCTTCTCGGACATTAATGTCCAGAATCTTGCAGCATGTTGCTTCGACCACCTCCTTCAACTTTTAATTTTCTTATACTAGTTGCTCCCTCTCCTAGATCACCTGGTCGATCTTCTGCTGTAGTGAATCTCACTCTCTCTCTCTACCTGAATGTTTAACTGTGAAGTGTGTTGTTCACACAACTTCAACTCATCTATGATCTCTAGATGCAGCTTGTGTAATCTCTAAAGTGGTACTATTTTGATGTTCATGTTCACATACCTCCACTCTTTGGCCTACTTCTGTACCTTAGCGGAGTCAAACTGTAGGGCTTTGACAGGTATCAGTGTTACCCACACTGTAATTATAGGCTCTATTGGTCTTTCCTCTCCAAGCTTTTCCCCTTTCTACACTGGTTGTCTGACCATATGTACCAATATCTTCATTTCTGTAATGCGCTCCATGACACCTGTTAGAAGTGTGGCGTAGTGATCTTCTAATTTGTTCCATGATTCCGCTATTTCTTCTTGAATTCTGTCCCCAATCTCGTCCAAGTCCCCATCATTGAGGGCCACTAGCATTATGTCCTTTGTCTTGGTTGTCTTCTTCTTATTTTTGCTTCTTATGATAGCTTCAATAGGATCCTGGTCACCCTCATCATATTTATCCTCTTGTTCCGATTCTTTCTTAACCTTATCCTTCCCACTCGCTTCCCCATGCTGTGTCATGTCCTCCTCTGATGGAGTGTCCTTTGCTTGTGTCTCTAGTGCAGTGATCCACTCCGCAAGCCACTATTGTATCTATGCTATGATATTGTCTTTTGTCACTAAATATGGCACGGGATGCCATGTCTTCTTTATGTCCCTATGAGCCTGTATCTAAATTATGTGGAAGTCAGCCTTAAACTTTGCAATAGAGTTATACTGCTTGTATAAGCTTGGTGAAAGGCGAGGTTGATGGTTCACCAACACGTGTAATTCCATATGTAAAAAACATTATGTTATCATGTGCTCACGCTAGTTTAATGGTATACCACAGGGAGGCATATCGCACAACCTCACAAACATCTGAGGCTATTAGAGGGAACTGTGAATCTTCTAGCTCTATCCACGACAGCATAGAAATTATCAAAATTAACCATACATAGTGAAATGGAGTACCTTCCGCCTGAGCCTTGCAGCAGTCGTCCAAAAATTCTTGGCAAAGAGATGCGACCCAGTTGTACTGAACCCCATTAGTGCATTGCGTAGCTAATAAAACTACCAGTGCAGGGACTTCATTAGCTCGACACTTCCTCATGATTTTTCCAGCCAATATATGTGTTGTGAAGAAAACTCCCCGGTCACTGATCAAGTTGATATCATAACCTCGCTTCCCTTTCTTCAGTCCAAACTTATTCTTCATGTTTTTTGCTATGTGTTATCAGGAAAACTAGTGACCATTCAGAGCTGCTAGTCCCACTAAGATGGGTAGCTATCTTAGAAACAAATAGATTAAAGTTACTTGTGTTTTCCTTTATGAGAGATAGATGAGAGAGAAGCAGAGAGCACCAACCTCAATCTTTCGCTAGTCTCCTTTCTTGTTTCCTCTCTCCTTTGATAGAGCTTTCACCTCTCCTTTCTCGCTTGTCCCGCTTCAAAGAACGCTTGTAGAGTCAAGGCAGAAAAATACCATCAAAGCATAGAGATCTATAACCATAAATAACGTAGGATCAGATGTACATTAACCATATAAATGTATACACAAACAAGATTCAAAAATATACAAGCATATGGAGGAAAACTCAAATAGCTTTATTGATATAAGTAGTAGAAGAGAGGATTACAACCAGGCTGTCTGATCCAGCATCATCCTCCCAGCATGAAAGCCCTCTTCACCTCATACAAAGCAAGATCACCCAACAATGTCTTCAAAGAGAAACCAACAACACTTCCTTGCAAATTACAAAATTCCAGCCCCTGGATCTCTTGGATGAGGGATCCATATATAGATGTTTACAGGAGAGTGAGTCAGCTTTTGGGATTTTGATTAGTGTCATTTCATTGATACTTCTTGGTTCCACTTGGAGATTTCAGATCTCTTACTCATCCCTGGGCGAATTCAGAGAGGCAAGTGTCATATGAGCAGTTTCTAGAAGATTCTCTGGGTTTCCACCTAGCCCATTGCTTCTGCCATTTTTCTGCTCTCACTCATCACACCCTACAGAAGGGATTTCCAGTATTCATCGCACCCCCCATGTGTAATAGGTGAGATGCATTGCACCCTATGCATGGAGCAGTCTGTATGGTCCTGTTTTGACCAGTTCTGAGTAGTTTTTCATGGAGAACATCTGGGAGATGATGTAATCAGCTGACCTTATTCCTTTAAGGTATGAAACAACACTTTTAGGGGTTTATAAGCCCTTGGTTTATGGACACATGTGATTGGGTTGCAGTGCCCAAATATGTCTATAACAGTTGCTCCCTAAAGCATGAGGTCGTAAATCCTTTTGATGTCGAGTGAAATGATTTATAATGAGGATCTGCGGTTTTTCGAACTGGAAGGTGACTTGTAATAAGATACAATACAATAACTTATCTTCACCATGTTTTCATGATCTAGCTGAGGCGGGCATTCCCATGCTCAGCTTTATAAATTCATATTCATGTACATAAGACAGAAAATTGTCTGTGTGGTAGACTGATGATTCTGGTAGAGCCATCATCCCTTAGTTTGGATGATTATCTATGTAGCTATGATGTACATTTGATGTCTTTATTTTCCTTAATATATCGTAGCCCGAATGGATGAAACTAGATCCGGGGTCTTCAAACTCGTTCAATCTTTGCCCGAAGTACAAGTCGATCCATGTGAAAAGATGTTCTGATGTCGAACACAAAAAGACATCGCCTAATTACCAGCCAATGATGTAAGCTGTTAACAGGCGCAAGAGGAATCACCGATAATGATGATGACCCTCAAGGTACTGTAGTACAATTCCCGTGGTGTGAATACATGAGCTAATGTCGAACACCACGTAAAATCTTTTGGTCGAAGGCCATTGATGTAAACCTGTCCCCGGAAGTGAGAAACTTACCATTGAGGCATGCAAGCTTCAAAGTACTGAAAGGGTTGTCCCTAAGTCAACTTCTTGGATAATGAGTTGATGTCGACAAGAAGTGACCCGTCGTAGGAGGGCCTTAATGAATCCCACATCTACGACAAGGAATGGAGAAAATGATTTTTCAGAGGTGAAAACGATCTGATGATACAAGGTTCAGGGTGGCGGTCATGAAAAATGGAGAGTGAAGGTATTGCACCGGATGAGACGTTGGCTAGGTTGGTGAATTCTCTGAGCAACTTCTCTTGAACATACTGGCAACACTGAAATGGATTGGTAGCGTTAACGCCAAGGTGGATGGTATGGTGGACCAATGGTCATATGACCGGTGAACGGAATAACCCAACCCGACTCAATCATGGTGACGGAGTGAAAGTGTCATGTTCAAGAGCGACCTGCTACCAATGAAGCTATTCGAGTTTTCTTCCCTTTTTCCCCAGTCATTTCTGACCAGTACTCCTTTATTTTTGTCAAGCTTGAGGAGGATAACATATGCTTGTTCTATAATTTTCCCTTTGGGCAAACCCGTCGTTATGTTTTAACGAGCCAAGTGATAGTGAAACTCGATCTTGTCTACATGGACAAGTTTGTCGCTATTGTTTTGATGAGTTTATCGACAAAGATAACTCGGTCCTTTTCAATTTTAAAGAGTCTAAAAAGGGACGTAAAGGCAACTCCAGTGGTCCTTTTTCATAATGTAATCCCTTAAGTCTGAAAAAGTGTAAAATAATACGAAAGTGATGACTTTTTGATAGTTTTAACGAGCCGAACAAGACAAGTGCTCGATATTTTTGTGTAATAATCCCTCAAGTCCAAAAAGATTAAAATCCAGAGGAGGGATAGAACTTTCGATCGCTTTAACGAGCTGGAGAGGCCAATTGCTCGACAATCTTTTCATATTTTACGAGTCAGATGAAAAGAGATTAAAGGAGACTCGTTTTTTGAGGAACGAGTGATTTTTTTGGATAGCAACTAGTTCCAGGTAAGGTTTGGAACTTTTCAATCACGACAGTGTAAAGAGGGTGGCTAATAGAATCACTCGTCGTAGTTGTTCCTCAAAAGGGTAAACAATCAAATGGAGGTGTATGATCGGCTAAAAAAGAGTGGAGGTGATGGTAAGAACACGACCAAGGTTCAAAAGCTGATAATTATGCAATCGCAATGGTTATTTACCAAAGGTGGGTTCATTTTTCAATGAGCTTAAACTCTGGGGGAACATTTGCTCATTGCTAGGTTTATTTTTTAACGAGCTTGAACTTCATGCAAAACTGCTCGTGGCTAGGTTTATTTTTTAACGAGCTTGAACTTTGCGTAAAACTGCTCGTGTTCATTTTTATGTAAGCTAGGAACAACCAAACTATAAAGCTAAAAAGAAAAAAATGCTAAAAAGCTAAACAATGAAATTGGTCGTTTTTTCTTGTACAAAAAGGTTTGCATGCCCTCAGCATAAAAAAAAAAGTCTTCAGTAACCATATGGAAACTTACAGTGGTTAAGCAGGATGATTTTCTGCCAATACTTAGACAAAATACTTCCTACACTTTGTCCGCCAAATAGACAAAGGTGAAAGGTCACCTAGACCGATCACATAACTTATGGAGAAACTTATCTCTATAGCTAGGTTTGTCTGCAAAATAGACAAGGGTGCATGCCCACTAAGCTTCATTACATTCACCAAACTACTTGCGGTAATTAGGTGGATGGAATGAAGGTTCCTTTATGAGATCAAGTGAAAGACTCGACTTGGAATTTTTCTCAGCCTTGTTTCATTTTTTAACGAGGTTGACACTAGTCAACGAACTATCCTTTGGCGAAATTTGATCACAACTCATAAGGGGTCATGAAGGAAAGATCTGGTTCCAATGCTCCCAGTACATAATGTACAACATCACTGAATAATGCCCCCAGTGGAGTCGCCATTTTGTTATCGGGAAAACTAGTGTCCATTCAAAGCTGCTAGTCCCACTAAGACGAGTAGCTATCTTAGAAACAAACAGATTAAAGTTACTAGTGTTTTCCTTTATGAGAGATAGATGAGAGAGAAGTAGAGAGCACCAACCTTAGTCATTCACTAGTCTCCTTGCTTGTTTCCTCTCTCCTTTGATAGAGCTTTCGCCACTCCTTTCTCGCTTGTCCCACTTCAAAGAACACCTATAGAGTCAAGGCAGCAAAATACCATCAAATCATAGAGATCTATAACCATAAATAATGTAGGATCAGGTGTACATTAACCATATAAATGTATACACAAACAAGATTCAGAAATATACAAGCATATGGAGGAAAAGTAGTTGTCTCACTATATAAAGAATCCCCCCTTTGCTAAAAACAACCCTATGTATAAATATACTGGCTATAAGCCCTGCATAAAAGCCTTATCTCTTTTTGTGGGTGCACCAAACATTCTCTATTGACCCACCCACCTAACTTCACACGAGGTGTAACCAAGAAGGCAAGGTCTTGAGAAGTAGTATAAGGGAGGATTACAACCAGGCTATCTAATCCAGCATCATCCTCCCAGCATGAAAGACCTCTTCACCTCATACAAAGCAAGATCACCCAACAATGTCTTCAAAGAGAAACCAACAACACTTCCTTGCAAATTACAAAATTCCAGCCCCCAGATCTCTTGGATGAGGGATCCATATATAGATGTTTACAGGAGAGTGAGTCGGCTTCTGGGATTTTGATTAGTGTCATTTCACTGATAGTTCTTGGTTCCACTTGGAGATTTTAGATCTCTTACTCATCCCAGGGCGAATTCAGAGAGGCAAGTGTCATATGAGCAGTATATAGAAGATTCTCTGGGTTTCCACCTAGCACACTTCTTCTGCCATTTGTCTGCTCTCGCTCATCGCACCCTACAGAAGGGCTTTCCAGTATGCATCGCACCCCCCGTGTGTATAGGTGAGATGCATCACACCCTATGCATGGAGCAGTCTGTATGGTCCATGTTTTAACTAGTTCTGAGTAGCTTTTCATGGAGAACTTCTAGGAGATGATGTAATCAGTTGACCTTGTTCCTTTAGGGTATGAAACAACACTTTTATGGGTTTATAAGCCCTTAGTTTATGGACATATGTGATTGGGGTTGTAGTGCCCAAATATGTCTATAACACTATGGCTTTGTCTTGATATTTCCCAACAAACTCTTCTGCATCATTCAACCCTTGCTAAGGTAGTCTTTTTATTCTCCATATTAGCATTGGCTCAATAGGGACCCTCTTCCCCATCCACAGGCATCCATTGTGCACCAGCACGAGCAGTTGTCTCACACAAGCTATGTTTCCTAGACTTCTGCCGAAGTGAGACACATTCAACATATTTATCAAACTTGATTGCACCAATCTAGACACCCATTGTTACGAGTCTAACCTTGTTACCCTACTCTTAGGGTAGTGTACTTGTTTTAAGTATATGTCTGGTGCGAACTGTGGATATTTCTTTCTATCATTGAAATCATAGTCCATGAATTTCAGCTGCAAAATCTTCCCCAAGGTTTCTGTAGTAAATCACACTGACTCCAAAAATAAAAGTGTGAAGATGCCATACTTCATGTCCTTCGACTCTTTCACTAGTTTTTCATCTTACTTTCTTAGTGGAATATAGAGTGGGAGAGCTGATGGAAACATTGCACCATCCATTTCCATTTTCCCTTTATCTGCTTCTTCCTCATTATCTCTCACTTTTTTGGGCTCTTTTTGAGGTTCAATAGGTCTCTTTTCTTGTTTTTTCTTCATTCTTTGTTCTCTAGTCATTTTCTTTCGTGAGGATCTCCATTGCATGCATGATGATGTTGTTGCAGTCATATTAGCTAATGTTGTTGTGGGTGGTGATGTTGTTTCGAGCATATCAAATGATGTTTCTTCCATGACTCCGGCTAAGCCCTTCTCACTAAATATATGAAAATTTTCTTCAGGCGTCAGGGCATCCATGTGAACATTTCTGCAACTTCTTCGCAATAGAAAAATTTGAACTCTCAAGGTAGAAAAGTGCCAAATCTGGGTGGGACGTGGATTTTTATAAATCTAAATTTTTAACCCCATCGTTAGCTCAAATTGTGTTCATTAATTACATATCTATCACTAGATCGGGTCAATCTGTCCTCATCAATGCATCGCTCTACATGTTTCAATGGAAACTCCTTTTTAATGGTTATATTATTCCGGTGAACTTCGACACATCTCATATTGTAGCGAGTAACCCCTCGTATGTCGAGGCTCCTATGAACTGTGACCTAATCCATAAGGTAGCAAAGTAACTTCCTATGTTGAAGCTCTCTCTATAGTGTAGTTTATAGTCTAGTTCCCACTTTCAACTACAGGTGGCACTAACACTGTCCTTCTTTCTTCAGATGAAGTTGTAGGGGCAGGGTTGTCCTTGTACAACTTCAACCTGCTTCCATTTACTCTTCCTTGAACCAATTCTCCATTTAACTTTTCTAATTGAATTCTGCCTACATTAGAAATATGCTTGAAAATGTATGGGCCCAACCAATGCATCTTGAATTTTCATGGAAATTTTACAAACTTACTATCATAAAGGAGAACAAGGTCTCCTACCTGGAACTTATTTTGCTTAATATATTTGTCATGGCTAGCCTTTTCTCTTTATTTATGTACCTGTTGATGGAATCCTTCTATAAATCTATCTTCCTCCAAAGCAAGCAACTATGACATTCTTTCATCCATCATATCTGGGTCTGCCATATCTGTAAAGGCTACAATCCTTAATCTAGGCACGGTGTACTCCATGGGCATCACAACTTATTTCCCATAAACTAAACTAAAGGGTGTCTGACCTATCAACATTTTATATGTGGTCCTATAAGCCCATAAAACTGCTAGAATTCTAAGGTCCGAGTCATCTCGATTCCCATTGCATACCTTAGTAGGTGAATTCTCCAAAATCTTATTTAAAGCTTCTACTATTCCATTGGCCTGAGGGTGATAAGGGGTACTCTTCTGATGATAAACTTGGAACTCATCATTCAATTCTTCAATAGTCTTATTTAGGAAGTGTGAACCTTGGTCACTCATCAAAATCTTTGGACATCCAAATATAGACAATATGCACTCAAAAATAAACTTCACGGAAATCTCTGCATCGCAGTCCCTTACTGGTTGTGCTTTAGCCCATCTTGTCAAGTTACCAGTTGTTGTAATCATGTACCTTGCACCATTCCTCTTTCCAGGTGGGTTGATGGGTCCAACAAAATCAATGGTCCACTTATCAAAGGCCTGTAATGTAACGTGTGGTACCAATGGCATCTCATCTCTTCTGGAAGGCCTTCATATTATTTGACACACATCACATGCTAGGTAGTACTCCTTCGCATCTTTATGTAGCGTAGGAAATCACAATATTTCTCTCAAAATATTATGTGCAACATCTTTTCCTGCATAGTTTCCACCAGTTGTGCCCCCATGAGCCTCTACTAGATTCATCTATCTTTCATGTTCAGGAAAATATTTGCGCAGTATCTCATCTAGTCCCATCTTATATAATTGTCCTGCTATTAATGAAAACCTAGCTGCCTTAACCACTAATTATTTCTTTTGGTGCATAATATACTCTGAAGGAGCCATTCCTGTGGTCACGAACTAAATGATATCTGTGAAATGGTCATCTGCAACTCTGATTACAAATAACTACACATCAAGGAGATTATCCTCTATTCTAGTTGGTTCTTCCCCTAATTCTAGTCTTGACATATGGTCAGGTCTTGTATTCATTCTCCCTGGTTTAGCAATGATCTCAAAGTCATATTCTTGGAATAACAATAACCATTTGCAAATATTTCCTCCTAAGATAGGCTTATTAGCAAAACACTGCAATGTAGAATGATTTGTAAACATTTTAAAGTGTGATCCCAACAAATAGTGTCTAAACTTCTGCAAAGCATATACCATTTCCAGTCCTTCCCTTTTTGTAGTGGTGTAATTCTTTTCTTCTTTAGATAACTTTCTACTTGCAAAAGATATAGAAAGATCAATTTCTCCTGCACCAGGTTGTGCCATTACCACTCCAAAAGCTATATAAGAGGCATCCACATGGACATGAAATTCCTTATTCCAATCAGGGAACACTAGTATAGGTGCAGCTACCATTTTTATTTTAATATGTCGAGGCTCTTCTGACATTCTTCATTCCACTAAAAAGTTGCACCCTTCTTCAACAACTTCTCCATAAGCGCGGTGATCTGAGCATACCGATTGATGAATTTCTTATAATACCCAGTATGTCCCAACATAGTGTGAATCTATCTTACTATCTTAGGTGGAGGCAAGTTCACAATGATAGAAATCTTAGCAAGGCCCACCATTAGTCCTTGCTTACAAACGATATTTCCCAACAATATGCTGAAAGGTACACAAAATATGCACTTATTTAGATTCAAAGATATCTGATACTGTCTACATTTGTCGAGCATAAGTCTTAAACTTCCAACATGTTTTCTCAACAATCCAAATACTATCCAATCATCAAAATATACCTCTAAAAACTTGTGAATGTATTCCTTAAAAGCTGCTGTCAGGCCAGGTTAGCTCAGAAATCAATGAGCGCAAAAGAACTGAGTGAGTATTATTCATTCAACTATTATTATTTATACAAATACAAAACGGATCAGTTCATCTTCTAGATGACTGTCCGACTTCACCTCATCCGTTTCGGATTAGGTGTCAACATTCCCCCCCTTAATCTGAAGGGATGTTGGTGAGTCCAAGCATCGTTCTGAATCTTTCAAGCTTTTCTCTTCCAAGCGCTTTGGTGAAGATGTCTGCAATTTGCTCGTTTGTGGAACAATGACGGAGATGGATTGTTTTGGCCTCAACATGATGTCGGATCAGATGATATTTAGTATTGATGTGCTTAGTACGATCATGGAATTTTGGATTCTTGGCCAACTTTATTGCAGATGTGTTATCAATCATGAGTGGAGTAGATTGTATTTGTTTTACTTGCAAATCTTCAAGAATTTTCCTGAGCCACACAATTTCTTTCGTTGCTTCAGCTGCTGCCACGTATTCTGCTTCTGTTGTGGAATCTGCTGGTACTGATTGTTTGCGTGATCTCCAGGAGACAGCTCCTGATCCAAGACTCATAGCATATCCTGAAGTAGATACCCCAGTTTCTTTGTCTCCATCGAAGTCTGAATCAGAGTATCCAATCAAGTTGAAGTCGTCCACCTGTGTATACTTGATTCCAAGGTCTTGAGTTCCCTTCAAGTACCTTAGAACTCTTTTTGCAGCAGACCAATGTCCCTCACAAGGCTTTTGCATAAACCTGGAGAGGATTCCAACAGCAAATGAAATGTCTGGTCTGGTAGTAGTGAGGTAGATGAGACTTCCTACAAGCTGTCTATACTTTGTTGCATCCTCAAATTCTTTTCCTTCAGTAGATGTGAGCTTCAAGTTTTGTTCCATTGGAGTAGAAAGGGGATTGCACTCTGTCATGCCAAATCTGTATAACAAATCTCCAATGTATTGCTTTTGAGAAAGAAATATGGACTTTGGATGTTGGGTTACTTCAATGCCAAGATAGTAATGAACATAGCCCAAATCAGTCATTTCAAAAAATTTTCCTAATTCTTTTTTTATGGATGCAATATAGCTTTCATTGTTCCCTGTCATTAAAAGATCATCTACATATACCACAAGATATACAACTGTTTTGCCAACTTTCTTGACAAATAAAGTTGCATCATCAAGATCAAAATGTTTGAAGTTGAGTTTCAGAAGATGCTCAGTTAGTTTTTCATACCAGGCTCGTGGTGCTTGTTTGAGGCCATACAAGGACTTCACAAGTTTGCATACTTTGTGTTCATGTCCTTTCATAGCAAATCCTTCAGGCTGGGACATAAAAACATTCTCTTTTAGATCTCCATTCAAGAATGCAGTTTTTACATCCATTTGATGAACTTTCCAACCGTTCTGAGCAGTTAGTGCAAAGAGTGTCCGGATGGTGGCCCATTTTGCTGTGGGAGCAAAAGTTTCCTCATAATCGACCCCTTCCTTCTGTGCAAAACCTTTTGCCACAAGCCTAGCTTTGTGCTTGTCAAGTGAGCCATCAGCTTTGTACTTGTTCTTGTAGACCCACTTGCAGCCAATTGGTTTGGTTCCAAATGGAGGATCAACCAGCTTCCAAGTGCCATTCTTTATGAGGGCATCATACTCCTTCTGCATCGCTTCTTTCCATTCATCATGAGAAGCAGCTTCTTTGAAGGAAGTTGGTTCAAAATCTGTAGACAAGTTCAATTCACAATCATAAGTAACATCTATATCAACAGGTGAATTAGAGTTATCTACATCACCTCCATCTTGTCGGTTTGAATTCCGGGTTCCTGTTTTTCCAATTTCATCAGGATGAACACTTTCAAGTGTCTTTGTTAGCCACTTTGGGGGACCTTTCTGAGATGGTCCAGGCTGTTCTGTTGATTGAGTTGGGTCTGAATCAAGATTGAGTCTCCCAATTCTATCAATTACATCACTTAAAGCATCATCCGTTGTTGTAGTGTCATGCAGGGGAGATTGTTCTTCAGAAGAAGATTCCACATGTTGATCTAGTATAGGAATCCCCCCTTCAAGATGTGGAATCTGATTATCAAACTCTTGAAATGATTTCGGTTTTGTGAATCTATCCAAGCGATCAAGTTGCCGCTCAACAACATTGTCAGATTTGGATGATTCAAGAAAAATGACATCTCTAGATAAAACAAACTTTTTATTTACTTCATCATAAAGGCGGTATGCTTTAGATGTGTTTGAATACCCCAGGAAGATACACTTACGACTTCTTGCACCAAGTTTGTTTCTCTGTACCTTTGGTATTAAAGCATAACAAGTGGAACCAAATATCCTGAGATGTTTTACCGAAGGAACATGTCCATACCACAATTCATAAGGAGTCTTGTTTCTTATAGCACTAGATGGACATCTATTCTTTATATATGCAGCACATAGAACAGCATCAGCCCAAAACATTGTCTTTACATTTTTGAAGAAAAGCATGGATCGTACCATATTCAAAATTGTTCTGTTCATTCTTTCAGCTACACCATTCTGTTGAGGATTATAAGGCACAGTTGTTTGATGTTTAATCCCATGTTGGCGAAGATAGTGTTCAAATTCATTTGATGTATATTCTTTTCCATTATCAGTGCGAATAGACCCAATATGAGATTGTGCATCATTTTCAATCCACTTATGAAAATTCTTAAATGTTTGAAAAGCATCAGATTTGTTCTTCAATAAGTAAACCCAACACATTCTGGTGTAATCATCAATAAATGTCATGATATATTTATTTCCATTTGCAGAAGGAACAGGCATTGGACCACATAAATCTGAATGAATAAGTTCAAGCTTCCTATGTGCTCTTGAATGTGAATCATGAAAAGACTGTTTGATATGCTTTCCTAGAATGCAAGCATCACATTGTTTATGTTTTCTAGGAATTGTAGGCAAACCAGCAACACCATTTTTCTTCAACAAGCGGAGACTATCATAGTTTAAATGTCCAAATCTAGCATGCCATAATAAACTTGATGGAAGTGCACCTTCTTCATGATGAGAAATATATGAGAAATGTTGTGCATGAGCAGAGGTTCCTTGCAGTTTAAGGAGTCTTTCTTCTTCTATACCCCTCATGACAAGTGAGTGGTCAGATGCCTTTCTTACCTCAAGCTTGCCATCAAACATGTGAATGGAGTGACCTTGCTGGCGGATGTGGACCAGGGACAGCAAGTTTCTCTTCAGCTGTGGGAGATATAGAACATGATCTAGAAGAAAGTCTGGAAGACCAAGCAGTTTAAGCCTGATTGTGCCAAGCCCTGATGGCTTGATTTTTGACTGATCTGCAAAGTATACTGCTCCATCAACATTGTTAGTGAAATCTTCAAAGAAATCTCTCCTATGAGTCATATGACAGGTTGCTCCTGAATCAAGCAACCAGTCATTTTTCGAAGAAGCAAGTGAAGCATTAAACAGATCTTCATTTACTCCAATGTTACATTGTGCCTCAATATAGTGAGTGGATTCAGGTGCTTTACCTTTGTCTGAGTCATCAGTTTTACCTTTCTGCTGATTCCTTCTCTGCTCAATCTTGTCCCATGGTAGCTTGCATGTAGAAGCATCATGTGATCCATTTCGTTTGCAGCGAATGCAATGCAGATCTGCCTTTTCTGCTTGAGGATGTCTGCCCCCCCTGCCTCTGAAGTATCTTCCTCTTCCTCTTCGTCCACCTCTTCCTCTTGTAGAATCTTGAGCAGGCTGCCTTTCTTTATGAGCAAGACAAACAGTCTCTTCAGAAGATTCAGGGAATGTTTTCTTTCCAAAGGCTTTCTCTCTTTCAGCAAACTTTTTCACAAGAGAGTCAAAGGTTATATCTTTAAGGTTTCCATTTGCTTGTAAAGACTCAAGATAATTGGAGTAGGTAGGATAGAGTGCTTTGAGAAAGGCAATAAGAGAGATATCCAGCTCAACCTTAGTGGATTTTATATCATGCATTATAGACTTTATTTCAGATGCAAGAGCAAGAGGATCATTATTTTTCAGTTCAAGAGTGAAGAGTTTAATCACGAGCTGAACAACTTCAAGTGCAGAATGTGTATCATAGAGTTCTTTCAGCTTTTATATAGCTTCAAAGGCAGTGGAATAGCAGGAAATATGACGACTTACTTCCTCATTGACAGATGCTGCGATCAATGCAAAGGCTTTGCTGTTCTTGTTTTCCCAAATGGCGAGTTCTTTGTCTGATGTGGGCTGCACAGGGTCTCTGTCTTCTTCTCCGACACACACTCCTTTCCACAGTTCATTGTAGATAAGGGTGTGTTTTACCATCCGGGACCATTCAGAATAGTTCTCCTTGCCAGTGAGAACTATTCCGACCATAGAAATGATTGAATGCATTCTGTAAAAAAAAAATCTCTGCCAAAAACACTTCTGTTGAGAGAGAAAAAAAAATCCTTCTGAAAAAATATCTCTGCCAAAAACTTCTGTAAAAATATCCTTATATGATTGCCTTATGCATTATATATATCACTGCTCAATATGATTGCCTTATGCATTATATATATCATTGTTCAAAAAATCAAAGGGCGCTCAATCACATATATCATTGTTTAAAAATCAAAGGGCGCTCAAATATCAATGTATATCACTGTTCAAAAAAGGCGCTCACATATATATATGACATGAAAACACTGTGGTATCCGCTGACATGAAAACACTGTGGTATATATATATGACATGAAAACACAGTACTCGGCCTTGTCTTTCACGCAAACATTGTTTCAAAAAAACTCGGGAAAGCTGAAACCATGTCAGTAAACCATGTCAGGAAACGCTGTATTAGAAACGCACAGTATATATGATGCAACCACTATTAACGCAGAGGTCAGTGGTCAGTATATATGATGGAAGACCAATGGTTATTTGAGATAAGGACGCAGCAGCCAGCATAGAAGACGCAGCGATACCATATACGCACTCAACCATGTATGCAGTCACCACAGTTCTTTAAAAGAGAAAACGCAGTCTTAATATACGCACTCAACCATGTTTCAAGAGGACGCAGTCACCACAGTTCTTTAAAAGAGAAAACGCAGTCTTCAATATACGTTTAAGGCATAACATTAAAGGCATCTGTTATATCAAAACACGGGTCTCCTGAGCGTAGTGCTGTTCATACCACTGACGGAAAGGAGCAGCATCAACCAGTATCGAGTTTCAAAGCCCTCCGCTTTACATTGCCATGTCCAAGCACGCACAGCGAGATAGGTAAAAAGGTCTCACAACAGACACGCACAGCCTCACCACAGCGTCTCAAAGCGCAGGCTTCTTCACAACGTTATCAATACGTTAAACGCAAAGGCTATCAATACGTTAAACGCAGGATATTAAAAGGCAGGTCTTAATACGTTGCAAAAAAAAGCAGTGGTCATATATTAACGCAGGTCTTTAATACCATACGCAGTCTCAATATACTGTTGTCAGGTCTTCAATACCATACGCAGTCTACGTTAACAGGCAGCCCTTAATACATTAAAACAGCTTTAATAAGTTATCTTACAGTAAAACGATACCGTTCTCTTCCTTCGTTCTCTTCCACGACTTCCACATACAGCAACGGACCTCAACGCAGCGTATGCAGCGATGTCAGAAGGGAGCAGGTGTCAGGCTATTCAGAGAGCGTATGCAGCGCTGGTGCCCCAGGGAGCAGAGGCAGCAGAGGAGTTACACTATTTCTGGAGCCTGGGACCTGTGCTCTGATACCATGTCAGGCCAGGTTAGCTCAGAAATCAATGAGCGCAAAAGAACTGAGTGAGTATTATTCATTCAACTATTATTATTTATACAAATACAAAACGGATCAGTTCATCTTCTAGATGACTGTCCGACTTCACCTCATCCGTTTCGGATTAGGTGTCAACAGCTGCAACCACCACCCTAGAAAATATAACAGGGGCATTTTTTAATCCAAAAGGCATTATTATGTATTGATTCGATCCCTATTCTGTAGAAAATGTGGTCTTATTCCGATATTCAGGTGCAATCCTAATGTGATGATAACCTGAGAATCCATCTATAAATGAGTAAGATTCCTGACATACTACATTATCTAGCACTTCATCTGTGAAAGGGGTAGGGAAGGGATCATGTAAACATGCATCATTCAATTTTCTTAGATCAAGATAGATCCTAATATCTCCTTTAATCTTCTTCTCTTGCACCACCATAGGACTCACGCATTTTGATTCTTCTATGGGTTCAATAATTCCCGATGCTATCATCTTGTCAAGCTCTACTTTTACTTTCTCCTTATACTTCAGGTTCAGCCTGTAAGGTCCTTGTCTGATTGGCTTCACACCAGGTTTCAAGGGAATCTTCATGACTCATAGATCTCCTATTATACCCTTCATCTCTGAAAACTTGGTGGGAAACAGTTCTTGCTATTCATGAAGTAACTATTTAACTTTACTGACTGTCTCTTCATCCCAGTAGAATCATATTATTGCAAACTTGGGTTCCTTCTATGATCCTATGTTTACCTTCTTGGTCTTCAATGGCTTCGTTATGTCTAGTATCTTTAGATCAGGTCTAGTTACTTCGTGGTATCCTTCTGACTCTACTATGTTGATGTTGTGAGGGTCTTCTTCTTCATCCGCAGTAAGGTTATATCACTCCAATGCATTTTCTATCTGCATAGCCCAATCAGGTTGTTGCCATCTCAATGGGGTTACATTCTCAAATATCCTCTTCTTGACTGTCTGAAGGGCCAAATCTATCTATTGGTAATATTCCTAAAATCTAAATGTTAATATGAATCCATAAACCATGTCTAACCAATTCACGGTACCATATCAAAGCTCCATCTCTAGGTACTATTTCTTAGGGATTGTCTCTAATGTATGAATGAATCCATGTACCCATTCTTGTTGTGGAATCTCCTTCCACGGTGTAGTGCATAGCTAGATATGCTTGCTAGGATTAGTTTCACCATCATATTTTATCTCCATCTCTGCATCTATATGTCCAAACCTTATCCCCATCAATCTTCGACATTCCTACCAACCTCCTATATTCTTCTTGTCTGAATTCTACCATCTAGTAGGGGTAGCTTTCAGGCCTATATCCAAGGATGGAAACCTTTTATTGTTTGAAACTTGTTCTTCATAATCATTAAGAAAAATATTTACATCACCTAAGCCATGATAATAAGGTAGGTTACATACCTCAGAATCATACAACAAACTGATTTGGTAATTCTTTCACAATGCCTTGTGGATACATCATGTAGCATATTATGCCAATTCTCCAACTCTTCTTTTGAGTTTGAGGTACAAGAACTATCATGCTCCCAACTCAACTTTCCTTCTATAGTAGGGTTAACACAATCATGTTCCTTTGTTTTCATTTAATAGATATTGTCTATGTCATTTGTGCAGTATTCTTCTTTGACTGGTTTTGTATATCTTACTCATTTTGATGGATCCAAGGGAACAATTACTCTCACATTGTTTCCTTCAAATATCATATGTCTCTTATTCAAATTAATTATGCCCAGATTATCAAATTCAGAGTAAATTCCAAGAAATTCACGATAAGAGTAATCGTCTCCGACGATCTCTATTACTTCAAAATCAACAGTAGTGTGAACTCCTTCAATCTCTACTATGACACCTAGTAGTCTTCGTAGAGGGAAGATATTTTGCTAAATTTTCATCCTTAACCGAATAGGTGACCATTGTAGCTTCTACTTACCCATTAATTCCCATGCATGCTTTGTCAATGCATTAGCATCAGATCCCAGATCCAGAATAATTTGATACATCTCATACTCTTCTATCTGTGCACTAAGCCTCATCTCTCTTTTGGTTCTCTTTAGTCGATGTGAATTATTGATTGCACGCATATCACTTCATGGTGTTTCTTTGGATGCACAGGAATATATCAACTCCTGAAGCCTTTCTACAAACTTTTGATCCCTTAAAAATTTCATAAAAGTCTACAGAAAAAACTTTAAAATACCTATTTGATTTGTTGAATCCTGGTCTTGTGTCGGAGCTTGATCCAGTGTCAGATCTTGGCTCTGTATCGAAGCTGATGACACGTCGCAGGTACTTTTATGATCGGACTTTCGTTGTTCATTAGAGGTGGAAGCTCCAACATCCATAGAAAATAGCTCTGCTTCAATAAATACTTCTTTTTCTTTTTTAATATAGAAAACAAGAACTTTCTCAGCAGTATTTTTGACCCATTCATCTTTAGGTACTTTCTTTTCATCTGCGTTATGACTACTAGTCGAAACTCCACTTCTAGTGACAGTACTAATTTGAGGTTCGTCGTTCCTCCTTTCAATATTCATCATTTTAATATTCTGTGTTGGATATTGATTCCTTTTTTCTTGCATATTTTCCAAAGTATAGGACATTCTACAATTACATGGTCAAAGGATTTATAGTACTTACATGTCGTTGTGGGGTTCTGGCAGTCTCTCGTAAAATGATCCAGCTGGCCATAGCTATAGCAAATGATCTGTCCACGTCCTCAATCAACTCCACCACCTCAGCCTCTTCCTTGGTAACCTCCTCAACCACCAACTTGTCTATTGTCTTCATGTCGATGCTCTCCTATTTGCATTCTGTGAGCGCCAACACCATGCTCCATCATTAGTTCGTAAGCCTGACAGTTATTCTTATCATGTTATACTGATTTACAGAATTTGCAATATAGATTCCTCAAATTTTGTGCATATTTTTGTAACAAGTAACAATCTTCTGAATTATGTTGGCCTCTAGTCTTACATATTTCGCACCTCATGATGGATCCTATATTCAAGGGATTAGGTGTCCCACTAGCCATGTAATTTCTAAAGATAGGGCACTATTCTTTAAAATGGCCCTCTGATTAGCACTCCTTACACTATACTTCTTCTCTAACTTATTTTCTTTTCTTTATGTCTTGTATCTGTAGGGTTAGGTTCGCCGGATGGTTCTAAATCTGTTGCATGCCTGCATTAGTATCTCTTATATGTGAAGCTTCCAATTTCATCGCAATCTGTAGAGCTTCAGCTTGACTTTCTATATTTTGTTACATCAATGGAAATCTAATATGTGGTAGTAGCGTAGCTATAAACCATTCTTGATGTTACTGTGGAGCTATGTCAAATATTACTTGATCCAATAACACCTTAAATATCTGATCAAACTACCAAACAAACTCAGTAGGTTTCTGTTTGATTTATTTCAACTCGGTGATGCATTGCAACTCATACTTCGACTTCTTTAACTTTTTTATTAGTGTTGTTTTAATATATGCAATCATTCTATTCTAATTATTTGAATACTTATATACCATGTCAATGCTCTATCTCGGAACATCGTAATGAGTTGCATTTTCTTTATATTCGCATCGTTAATTTGCTTTGCGGTCAATACAGCTTCACATAAAAACCAAAATTGTTCTGGATCCTCCAATCCAATTCCTTTGAAAATAAGTAGCTTAAAATCATCACCCATACTTCTTCTTGGACGGGGAGGGGGAAGCCAAAAACACCCTGGCTATTACTGGATTCTGGCTTCTTTGAACTCTTAGGCTGGGAGGGTGAATACTACGAAGTTATGTAGGGGTTATTAGGGTGGATTTCTTCTCTTTCACTTTAAGATTCACTCAAAAGAGGACTATAATCAATCTCTAAAAAGGTCTTCAGGTCTTTTCCATGAGATCTCTTTATGGTATCTACTCTATATCTCTTTCCAATTTGCGTTACTACAATCACTTGCTCAGATTTATTCTCTCTTCTTCCAAACATAAGTAAACTAGCAATCTGACTGCATCCATAAAACTCCCTTTTCATGCAGAAGCATCTTAATAAAAAGTTTCAAAGATTTTAAATACCTACCTTGTGGTCCTTTGAAGAATCGGTGTTCTGCTTTGTTGTAGGACACGGTCGAATCTACGGTGAACTTAGTAATGAATCCTCCCAAGACACTATCAATCCAAAAATCGATGAGCCTTGAAATCCTATTGTTAGTGATCTTGAGTAGATGTATCAGTTCAGGACTTCACACCATAGGATCCTCACCTTTAAAACAATTATTCCTTTCAATCAACCTCCATATTCAGTCGTATAGCTCGATAGGAAATGAAGCCAAGCAAATATCGTATTGATCTGTAAAGATATACTTTTGTAACCAAGGTTTGAATGTCAGACGAGGGTTTCTATTTTCTTGATTCGCAAATTCTCGCTCTTTCAACTCTATCCAATCTTGAATCTCCTTCTTTGACGGGTACCATATCCACAAATCCTTCAAACAATCAGGGTCTAGGCAACATAACCATTGTTGGCTTGGTTTGGGCTAACCCAGGTTCAATCTATACTGCGCACCAAGAAAACCCTCAATCATTGGCCCTTTTCGAAACGACCTACAAGCAGATCGCAGTCTCACCTGAAGGGAATATGGGAGGATGCAGAACGAGGTTTTTACAGCCTTGAAGGACTCAGAGATGTGGTATTATTATATTATCTTATTCTTATCATTTATAAATCACTTTGCCACATTAGATTAATCACTTAAATATGCCATATAAACCATCATTGTGCTGAAGTAAAATGCAATTGTAATAACTGCTACTCTACAACAGATAATAAGAAAATATACACCTCAAAACACCAATTCACCATGGTTCACCCCAGTGTAGAGCTACGTCCACAAGAACTGTTGCTTAATATAATAAATCTTTGAACAACAAACATTTCTTGGCTTGCGCACTAAGCTGCAGTTTGTCTGCACACTCAGCTACAGACTCAAGCCTTTGTGCACTCAGTTGTAGAGCCTCACCTTTACCAAATTACAGATCATAATAATTTTCCCATAATAATGATCTGGATCAATTCCATTGTTCTCTTCTTATTATTTTACCCTATATATATTACTACATTGTAGGGTTACATCACCAAAATACCATGGACTCCATAAAACAAGAAACTGCAGTCCCACAACCATTGATCCCTTACAAAATCACACACTTTTAAAAAAAGGAGGGGCTTCAACCCACCCCCAAGCCCTTACGACATTGCACAGTATATTCAAAATTCTCCATTGTGCGGTCCACTTCAGGCAATGGGGAATTTTCCTAAGACCACCTCCGCCCCAGATCACAAAACCATCCACCAATTCTAAAGCTCAAAACCTAGAAAACAATACCATCACACCATGGCTATCCAGAAAAATCGAACGCAAGGATGAAAACCACTATCATAACCTGGCAAGATCGTGCCACCGATAGCAAGAGAACCATATACCAACATGAAAATCTATGCATGTCAAAACCAGCTAGGAAATCACACATTCAATATGTTACCTGCAAGTATTCCTATTGAAGTTGCTTAATCCTGCTTCTCCTTGCTTGACCCTTACATTTCTTTCCTTTCCTTCTTCTTCCTTTGCTTTCTTTTCCTTCCCTTGCTCTGAAGCTAAGGAAAATCTTGCCAGCTGATCCTCAAAGCCTTTTTATCGATGAGGCATCTATTTTCTTCAATTTCCATTATTTTCCTTCAATTTCCTCCTCACATGAAACTTGTGACCTTTCACCTTCCTTTTCTACTAATTCCCTTTATTTTCATAAATACATGCCAATTAATGCCACTTTTCCTTTCCAACTGCCTTAGCCATTACCTTTTCCAATTTCCTTAGCCATAATGAACCAAATGAACACCCACACTAGGATGTCTTGCCCAACATTTAGCTTGGAATACATGTCCCTTAACCGTGGTCTTATATTTCCTTTATTAACTTTTTATATGGAATTTTCACCAAGGTTGTTACAGAACCCTTCCCCTTTGGAAACATCGTCCTTAGTGTTAAAACACACCAAGACTTCAACAAAACTGCTAAAAAGAAAACATATTGCCCATGGAGCTTTATAACATAGCTCATTGTTGTATTTACAATGAATGACCCTACTAAAACATGAAAAACACACCATTTACTGGAGCTTTATAATGTAGCACATTACGTTATTTATAATAGAAACACATATACACTTATACACATTTTCTAAACCAACAAATACAAGGATACGATGCCCATATTAATCAATAAGGGAATCCAAAGGCTCACACCTCCACCCTAAAAAGTAGTACCAAGATTCACTTTCCTCCCAGGAAGTCCAGAATCCACTACCAATCTCAAAGTTGCATCCAATGTCTAGCGCTACAATCCCACGATACATGTCCCCTCAATGAATAGTAACTGGCTCATTGTTCCAGGGCATACTCCCAATCTGCATCTGATTCCATCTGGAAATGCTAATGAACAGAACAAATCCATCCCCGACCTTCCCTTATCTATTACATAGTCCCTCGGGTAATGTAGTCAAGCCTTTCGTGCATTCCCTCACCTTTAAAGTTCCCCATCATCCCCCATCCTGGGTGATCCATCCCTTGGAAAGGCTTCCTCACATCAGAAGGTCAACAACCAAGGCATATACCTACCTCAAAACCATCATACTAGTCATAACATGCTCATGGAAATCAATGGACACTATTGGGTACTAGTGTCCCACAAAGGCCCTGCTCCTGAAGTGCTTTACCAACATACTAGTTCATGTTCCAATTCTTTTTTAATTGTTGCTAATTCTTTCCGTCAGTTTCAACCACCCAACTAGGAATTTCTTTTGCTTCCTGTAGCAAGCACATAACTTCTGTTAGATTTAAAATAAATTCACATCATACCTCATTGGTGGCACGTCAATAAGGAACACTTGCAATTTTGTTCGCTTCCTGTCACAACAAGTCAAACTAGAATCTTTGACCAAATCATCATGTATAAGCATATCACATTAGGTTAGCTCAAAACACAACCATCATAGGTCAAAATAATAAATCACACGTAACCATCATAAACCAGAATCATAGATCACATGTAATCATTATAGACTAGAATCATAAATCACATGCATAATAAAACTGAAATAAAATACTAATACTTATCCTTTAATCAATCCCTAGATTCTATCGTTTTCCTTATTTCGTACGCACACTGGATCAATTGCCAAACCCGAAAAACACCCAGTGCCTTCTCCTTAACCATGTGCATGTACACATAGTGTGCATCAAACACATATAACACCATGCAATACATGCACCTACACCTGAGATACCACACCTACACCTACACCCAGTGTACAACACAAGACAATACATACTCCTACATCTGGTCTACACCACAACACAATACATACACCTACACATGGTGTACAGCACAACATAATACATAGTACCACATGCCCACAACACATAATGTACAACATGCACATAATACCAAATGTACACTGGTACGACATGTACAAAATGTACAAAGTACCAGTTGTACACAATACCACTTGTACACACTACCACTTGCACAACATGTGCACAAAATCACATGTAGATGACACCACCTACACAATGCGTACACATTGCCACATGTACATCGCAACACATGCACAACGTGTACATAATACCACATGTACACAGTACCACATACACGACATGTACACGAAACATCATGTACACAACATCACGTGCACAACATGTACAAAACACCCCCTGTACATAGCACCACATGTACAACATGTACACATCACCACATGCATACAACACCACATGTACAATCATAAACACAACATCATATATACATAGTGCCACTTGCACAACATGCACATAACATTGTATGTACATAGAACTACATATACAACATGTACATAGCACCATATGTACACAACACTGCATATCCAACATGTGCACAACACCATATGCACAAAACGCCACATATCCACCATGTCCACAATTCGATATGTACACAACACCGCATACCTAACATGTACATAGCACCATCTATACCAACACTACATATGCAATATGCACACAACACCATAGGTACAATCAATGAATATAAAATATGCACAACATATACACAACAATCGCACTGCACATCCAAGACCACACTGCCTCTACCTAGCAACCTTGCTTCCAGTGTCTCTCTCTCATCCATGCTTATCCTAAGATGTCGTGGATCATGATGTTTTCATTCTATTGATGTATCTCTCAACATTAGCCTATCCATAACATGAACATATGCATAATACTTACACATAATGTATGACATAACATACTACATAGTACTGCATGCCCACAACAAAATGTGTACAACATGCACATAATACCAAATGTACACCAGTACCTGATGAGCCTCATCATTGAGTAATTATATGGGCCTTAACTGTCCTTAATTCACCTCCTAGCTTAGTCAAACTAACTATTCTCACAACTTATTGCATACTTTTGATTATATATTTTTTATGAAATGAGTTAGAGTCGGATATTTTGCTTTGTGGTCTAATGTCCATATAATGCACGAATAAATGATAAAATCAAGGAAAATGCAAGCATAAAGGATAAAAGCAAGGAACTATGGTAAAGACCTTGGTCAAAACCTGAATGGGACAAGGGAGAGTAATTATAGGAGGTGAATCCTCCTCATTTACTATCCCTCCATTCAAGTATTCCTCCATCAGCTCGGAGTGTAAACAACCATCACTTTGAAGACTAGAAGACAGCTGAGCAAGTGAAAGTGACCAAAACCAATTTTTCTTGAGTTAGAGTCCATGCCTCCCTAATGGGAAGGAATTCGTTAGAGACTTCAGATGTATAAATAAAGAGGATTAGGACCTCAGTAGGATTCGCACTTCTATTGTAAAGACTCTACTTTATTTCTGAGCTGCAAGACTTGTGATGGTTTGTTCTGTAATCCATGGTTTTCATAATGAGAATAAGTTCTGCTTTGAGCTAGATTTGAGTTAACTCCGAGGGTTGAAGCTCTTGGGTTAGGGCCTGATCTGAGCAACCAAAGCTCCTCTTTACTGTACATGTATGCTAGCATAGTTTCCTGGTTTTCATTGTTCATTTGCTTAAATAGCTTCCTAGTTCTGGTTATCTGTGTTGTGCTACAGTTTAATTTCATTTCTGCCTTCTTTCAGTTTACTGGTTAGTTAGAGGAAAAATATCACTATCAGGTTGCGCACTGGTGTCTCGGCCTCATCTCCTCCCTCTAGAACCCTGATTTGAGGAAGAGATCCTTCAGCGACCCCAAAAACACAGGCTTTTTGGTTCTCGCATGAGCTATGGAGTTTGTCATTTTATGCAGTTACTCGTTCACCCTCACTGTGTTTTTCTGTTGTTTTCATTTAGAAACCTCCTTGAGCATGTTCTTCATGCATAGCTTCCTTGTCATCTGATCCCCAAAAAACCTTCAAAATCACCACTCGATTCATTATTTTCTCTAACTACTGCCTCGCGTGAGGTCTTCCACTTACTTTGTGCACTGTAAGTCCCCACCATCGATCTGCCTCGCCTGATCCGACGGCTATTGCATCACCTCAGCACTTCATGCACCTTAAAACCCCCACCGTCGATCTACCTCACTTGATCCAACGGCTATCGCTTCACCCGATCGCCAACTAGCTTGGTCAATCTCCACCATTGATCAGCCCCGCCTGATCCAACGGTTATCACGCAATCTCGCGCGGATTAGTGCACTGTCATTATCCACCCGAGAGCATGCGAGAAAAGTGGTTTTCTCGTGCTATGTGTCGTACAGTTAGGCTAATCACATGAAATTTTAAAATACAGCTTACAGCCTTGAGGGCGTGCGAGAAACTACTTACCTCCTTAGAAGCCCACTCCATCATTTTTGCATGTTTCGGTTTCCCGCAATACGATCTCCACCATCCATCTCTTGACTTCATCTACGCGATAATATCTCAGTCGTTCATCGTTGTGTTAACCTCGTTCGTCCATCTCTTGACTTAATCTACATGATTAGATCTCAGTCATTCATCTCATGTTAACCTTGTTCCTCCATCCACTCACTTAATCCATCGCGATATGATCTCCACTGTTCATTTGCTTTGTTACCTTGTTCGTCCACCCATTCAATTAATTCCTCATGATATGATCTCTGTTGTTCATCCGATTCATTAACCCCATTCATTCATTTATTAGCTTAAGTCCCACGATAAGATCTCCACCATCCATCTCTGTTCGTTGATTGATCCAACAGTCCCTATGCGCTATTGTGTCCTTACGTCCTCCTTTCACCAATTTCGATCTCCAACTGCTTTTTCCGCTTGAAACCCAATTTAGCCTAAGTTTCTTTGCTACACCTTAGTATAGTTTAATGCTCTTTACCTCTGCAAGTTAGGTAGCAGCATTAGGTTAGTGTTGATTTAGCAATTCTGTTAGCATAGTTGTTTAGATGGTTAGTTAGGTTATGGTGTAGTTTAGCATTACATGTTGTTTTCTTCATTACTACAGTAGAGTAGCTCTCTCTTAGAATAGGTTTTCCCTTCTTCCATCAAATAATTAAGCTTCTTTTGACCCTATAGAAGTATGGCTTGGAACCCCTGGGGTCTCTTGCTAGATAAACAGTGACAACAGGCAGGGCCTTCACTTCTACTTGTGCATATAACACTGTCACCTCCAAGTTTGTACGAATCCCGGGTTGATAAGTAAAGCTCGTAGCCCTAGGAGTTGCAGCGTTCTTGTTGCAATACCTAGGCTCGTCACTTTTTGGTGCCATTGCTGGGGAGGTGTCTATGTAGAAGTAATTACTACATTCTTCTATTTTCTAGTCTCCAAAATTCTTTTCTTATACTTCTAGTCTTCAATTTTCTTCCATTAGTTTATTTATGCAAAAGTAATCTAGTAGCTTCCTTTCTTTCATTTTTCATTAGCTGCTTTCCTTTCCATTGTCCAAGAACTTTCAAGCTTTAAAAAAAATCTTACAAAAACCAACCCAAAAACATTTCCTTTCATGCCTCATAGGAATAGGGACAATTTCAGGAAATTCTTAATAAATACCCCCACTACATCCAACAGTCAACCTTCTCTCTTCTTCAGTGATTGTGAAGTGGAATAACCTTTAGGTGAGCAACCTTACATATTTGAAGAACCTACAAGGGAAGAAGAAGAGGAATAACCCATTCCTACTGAACCAATGGCTGGAAACCAAAATGACAGGGGAGATAGAGAGAGAATTGAGAGTGCCTTCCCCATCAGGGAAACCAATGGGGACACTAGGATGAAGAATATAAGCCCCTCTGCTCTACCTCATTTCCATTGCTTGACCACAAAGGACCTTGACACTTTCCTATTTGAGTTTGTTGTTATCTTCCAAACTTGTGACTATACAGATGATGAGAAAAAGTTAAAATTGTTTCCATCTACCCTCAAGGATGCAACATTGTGCTGGTTCATGGGTTTACCTAGAGATAACATCACAACTTGGGTTCATATGCAACAGACTTTTAACAACAAATATAGGGACTAATGTAGGTCAAAGGATACCAAAGAAGATATTTTTAGGATGACCATAGGCCAGGATGAATCCTTAGAGGACTATGAAGAAATATTCCAACTCAGTTACAAAAGGGCCAGGTGCACACTTGACCTTGAGTCACTAAAATTAGTCCTACTTAGAGGAGTAAGGGGGGAACTTTTGGATACCTTACATATGATAGTAGGAGGATATGTCTACCAATTACCCTATGAGGATATTAAGACTATCTTTAGAAACCATTATAGGGCAGCCAAGAAAAATGGTAGGGGTAGTCAACCTATGGCCAGTACATCATCCTCCAACATGTCCATCAAGGGTGAAATTGGAAATACGCTGAAGATTTCAAAAGTGATATGTTGCAAACCCTTTCCTTTCAATTAAACACTATGAACATTGAAAGGAACCAAGAGGAAGCAGAGAGAGATTTAGCCATCTTTTGTCCTAGATGCACCAGGAGGCATCCTAGGAATGAATGTCCATTGAACTGTATTAAGATTTGCTCAATCTATGAAAAAAACCACTCCACAAACAATTTCCCTTCTTTACCTGGACTCAAAGTTGTATATCAAGGAGATGAAGGTGTCACTGAGCAACTTTGCTACATCAACCAAAGGAGACCTCCTAGGGCTAGACCATACCAGCAAGGTATGCAAGGGTCATCCCATGCATATTACAACCCCAACCAAACCACAACTATACCTTCTTGGGGACCCCCCACTCATCCTTCTATAGTTTTTAACCCCGTACAGAAATTACCTGCATACGAATTCTAAAACACAGAAAATAAAAAATGCGAGAGCATAACACATAAAACACATATACACAAAGATTTTCCCCTAGATTGCAAAATCGGGACTACCAACTTGATTTTTCATTATGTTCCTTTCAATGTTATAATACATATTTATACATGCTGAAGCATCCAATACCATGGACCGAAAACCATCGCATCCAAAAACATGTGCGAAAATCATGCACAAAACCCTAGGTGGACCCGCCCAACCTAACATAGGGTCCAAAACCAAAATTTTGTGGGGTTACAAGTACGCCTCAAACCCCTACACAATCGGCGCAATGAAGGGGGGCTCCGCCCCCCCTCTAACCCCCCAGTTAACTACGTCGTCTAGTTGTGGAAAGAATATATCATAACCCAACATTCTCCCACTTGTTTTTTTCTTTCCATAGGGGGCCACAAGAGAGCTTAGTCATTTTTCCAGCCCTGAAATGCCCATTGTCTCTCTACACCAAGAGAACTTCTCAGAGCTCACAGATTTTGTCAATGCATCTGCAGTATTCTTCAAAGTGTCCACCTTTACCAGTAACACCTTTTTGTCTTCTATCATATCCCTCACAAAGTGATACTGAACATCAATGTGCTTTGTCTTTGAATGATATGTGGGGTTCTTTTCCAAGAAAATTGCACTTTGGCTGTCATAGTCTATCCTTATAGCCACCTGTACTAACCCCATACTTGAACACAATCTCTGCAACCAAACTGCTTCTTTGCTTGCATGAGTGGCTGCCATGTATTCTGCCTCTGTAGTTGATAGTGTCACTATAGATTGTTTCTTACTCATCCAACTAATTGCACCTCCAAATAGGTTAAACACATACCCACTAGTAGATCTTCTCTGATCTAGATCTCCAACCCAATCTGCATCAACAAAGCCATGAATATCCAACATTCTATCCAATCCTGGTCTTCCTTGGTAGCACAAACCATAATCACTAGTGCCTCGCAAATACTTGAAAACCCGCTTCACTGTTGTCCAGTGCTCCTTCCCTGGTTTTGACATAAACCTGCTCAATACTCCCACTGCATGTGCAATGTCTAGTCTAGTACAGACCATTGCAGACATTCGACTACCGACTGCACTTGCATATGGAACATGGGACATGTCCTCTTCCTCTTCTTGTTTCTTGGGACATTGTTCAACAGATAACCTCACACCTATAGGAATAGGAACCTTCACTGGTTTACTATGCTGCATATTAAAACTTTGCAATATTGTCTCGAAATACTTCCTCTGGTTTAACCAGAGCTTCCTCTTTGCCCGATCTCTTTTAATTTCCATGCCCAAAATATAGTTTGCAGCACCAAGATCTTTCATGTCGAATTTGGAGGACAATTGGGTCTTCAAATCCTGGATAATTTATTTGTCATTTCCAACCAGCAACATATCATCCACATACAAGACCAGATAAATAACATGGTCACCAAATAATTTAAAATACACACAGTGATCTACTTTGCTTCTGGTGAAGCCAAGCCCCTGTATAAATTTATCAAATTTCTAATACCACATCCTTGGTGACTGTTTTAACCCATACAAAGACTTCTTTAACTTGCATATTAGTTTTTTATTACTCTTCACCGCAAAGCCTTTAGGTTGCTTCATGTATATTTCCTCTTCCAGATCCCCGTGAAGAAATGTTGTCTTCACATCCATCTGTTCTACCTCAAAATCAAAAGCAGCAGCAATAGATAAAAGTAATCTAATAGAAGTTACCTTGGCAACACGAGAAAAAATATCACCAAAATCAATTCCTAACACCTGGGAATAACCTTTTGCTACCAATCGAGCTTTCTATTTCTCCACCTTCCCTTCTGCATTTGTCTTCTTCTTGAACACCCATTTTCTGCCAATGGGTTTCCTTCCAGCCGGCAACTCCACCAGATCCCAAGCCTCATTTTTTTGCAAAGATGCCATTTCATCAACCATGGCCTCTTTCCAGAGTTTTCCATCCTCTGAATCTACTGCTTCCTTCACAGTTTTGGGATCATTGTCAGTGATAGATAAAGCAAAATTTGAACAGAAAGCAGATGGACTATACCTTTCTGGTTTCCTTGTTTCTCGAACTGATCTTCTCACACTAGGAGTTTGTGGCTCTTCATCTTCTGATTCCTCCTCTGATGTAGAGTCTGATTCTTCCTCCTTAAGCTCAAACTCTATCTTCTCAGGTTCCTTTGGTTGGACTTCATTGTTTAATAACATCTTTTACCTCTCTAAAAACCACATCTCGGTTGTACACAACCTTTCGTGTGACTGGGTTCCAAAGCTTATAACCCTTTAAACCATCCTTATACCCAATAAAGATGCACTTTTCATATTTACTATCAAACTTGGTTCGTTTCTCCTTTGGAACATGTACATACGCAGCACATCCAAATACCCTCAGATGTGAAAGAAAGTGTTTCTTACCAGTCCATAACTCTTGTGGAGTCTTATCCTCCAACTCTGATGAAGGTAACCTATTGACTATGTAGCATGCAGTATCCACCACCTCTGCCCAGAATTCCTGTCCTAACCCGGCACCAATGAGCATGCTTCTTGCCCTTTCCATCAACGTCTTATTCATTCTTTCTATAACTCCATTTTGCTGAGGTGTATATGGAGTAGTCTTCTGTCATGCTATACCACACTTCTTATAGAATTCTTCAAACTCCTTGCTACAAAACTCTCCACCATTATTTGTCCTCGACGCCTTTATCTTCTTCTTTGTTTGATTTTTCACAAGAGCCTTAAATTCTTTAAACCTGTCAAAGGCTTCAGATTTCTTCTTAAGGAAATATATCCATGTATTCCTTGAGAAGTCATCTATAAATGATACATAGTACACAAACTTACCCAGTGATGGAACCTTCACAGGTCTCAACAAAACACTGTGCACAAGTTCTAATATCTGTTTCGCCCTCTTACTATCAGAGGGGAAACTCACCCGATTCTGCTTCCCATATACACAATTTTCGCAGAAATAAAAATCCAGAGAGCTATTACTCATACCTTCTACCATACCTTTACCATGAAGTATTCGAGGGCCCTTCTCTCCAATATGTCCAAGCCTTTGATGACACAACATGATCTTCTCTCCAGAGACCACTAGATTTTCTGCTCCACTTTTAGGAACCACAGAACTGTTGCACCCATCAATAACAGTGCTACCTTGCAGCATGTACAGAGTTCCAATTCAAACTCCCCGCATCAATACCAGTGCTCCCCGAACCATTTTGCAGGGATCTTTCTCGAACACTGTTTTTACACCTGCATCATCCAGCTTGCTTACATAAATCAGAGTTCTGGCCAATGCAAGAATATGAAGAACACCCGGAAGTGTTCTAACCCTTCCACCTTGCAACTTCAACTTTACTTTTCCGCGACCAATAATTCTAGCCTTCCTATCATCCCCTGAGAAGACATCACCACCATTGTATTTCTCATACTCGCAGAACCACTCTCTATGGGGAGTGAAGTGAAAGGATGCACCTGTGTCAATCAACCATGCCTCATGATGTACATGTGTACTTGAAGAAGCCAAGTACACATCCCCACCTTCATCTGAGGTGGTTTTCACCTCTACAGAAGGAGCATCATCAGATCCCTTTCCTTTATCAGGAGCTTTAGATTTACAGTCCCTTTTGTAGTTCCCTTCCTTTCCGCATTTCCAGCACACCACCTTTACAGGTTTTCCTGGAGATTTAGATCTCCCTCTAGATTTAGATCTCCCACTTGATGACTTATTTTTGTTTCTATTCTAGGACCGTCCTCGTATAGACAAGGCATTACCATTCTAGCTCTCCATATTTTTCCGTCTCATCTCCTCCGTCAGCAAGGATGAGACTATTTCATCAAACTGCAAGGCAGTTGCATTGCTACCTATTGCAATAACCAGACTATCCCACGAATCTGGTAGAGAACACAACAAACTGATGCACTTATCTTCATCTGAAATTGTAATATCAATAGATGCTAACTGACTTACCATAGTATTAAATGTGTTCAGATGTTTTGTCACCGAGTCTCCATCTTTCATCCTCAGGTTATATAGCTTTTCCCGCAGGAACAGTTTAGTCCCAGAGACTTAGATTGGTACAAAGTCCCTAACTTGTCCCACAAAGCCTTCACTGTAGCTTCCCCTGATACATTCAACAATAATGAATTTGAGACACACAATCGTATTGTGCTTTTTGCCTTTCGATCCAACTTCTTTCATTCTTCATCGGTCACTCCCTTTGGTTTAGTACCTGGATCTATCGTGATCCACTAATCTTTATCCACCAACAGATCCTCCATCTTGAGTTTCCACAACTCAAAACTCTGACCATTAAATTTTTCCATCTCTATCTTTCCACTACTCGCCATCTTCTTTCACCACTAGAATCGATCTCACAGATCTCCCACTAAATAGGGTCTACCACAGGCCCGAGCGAAACCCCTCAGCAACAAAGGCGTCCCCTTGAATCCAAAATAGCTCTGATACCAAATGTAGGTTTTAACCCCGTACATAAATTACCTGCATATGAATTCTAAAACACAAAAAATAAACAATGCGAGAGAATAACACATAAAGCACATATACACAAATATTTTCCCATGGATCCCAAAACCGGGACTACCAGCTTGATTTTTCATTATGTTCGTTTCAATGTTATAATACATATTTATACAAGCCGAAGCATCCAATACCATGGACCGAAAACCATTTCTTCCAATACCATGGACCGAAAACCACGTCCAAAAACACGTGCTAAAATCATGCACAAAACCATAAGTGGGTCCGCCCAACCTAACATAGAGTCCAAAACCAAAATTTTCCAGGGCGCTGCCCTGGACCCCATAAAGTGGGGTTACGGGTACGCCTCAAACCCCCTGTGACCCCCCCCCCCCCCCCCGGCTACACAATCGGCACAACGAAGGGGGACTCCGCCCCCCCCTCTAACCCCCTAGTTAACTACGTGGGTTAGTCGTGGAAAGAATATAACACAACCCAACACCTTCCTTGTCTACACCCCCTCATTGGTCCTATGCATCTCAGTATCAATCCCAGACATCCAGCAAGTCATTTCAACCTTATGTTCAGCCACAACATCAGTGGAATACCCCACACCAAGGGTGGAGGCCCCAATTCAACAATGTTCCAGCCCTATTGCCTCCACCACCTACCCAACCACAACTCCTGCACTCTGCTCCACCTAAGCAACCCCAGATGCCTACCCAACCAAATCTGAACCCAAACAATAGGCAGGCTCAACAAGTATATAGTGGAGAGACATCATACCCAACTTATGTTGTAGAAATCTAGGAGATCAACCTAAGATCTGGGAGAATTCTCCCAGATAACCAACCTCCCTCTCCACATAGGGAGGTTGAGGAAGAAAGAGAGGAAAGAAACCTTAAAGTAAATTCACCCTTTCTTGAGAGATTATCCCAACCACTCCTGCCTACCCCAGAAGAAACTAAACTTCTGGGAGAATTGAAAAATCTATGTGTAAAGATCCCCCTTCTCCAGGCAATCAAAGATGTTCTCATTTACAATAAGTTGATTAAGGAGAAGTGTTTCAAGCATCTAGGAAGAAGAAAAAGGGATGCCCCTACCATTAATGTCATTGGGTAGTTGTATTACATAATGTTGAGGCAGGTAATATGTCCAAAATATTTGGACCCTAGAAGCCTTGTAGTAGATGTGCACATCAATGGCGCCTTTGTCCCACACACTCTGATTGATCTTGGGGCTGCCATTAATGTGATGACCAAGGACACCATGCTCAACCTCAACCTCAAAGGGTCATTGAGGAAGACCACAATAGTTCTACAACTTGCAAACCGTCAATCACCCCTAAGGGTATTATGGAGGATGTGATGGTCTCCATTGACTCCTAGGAGTACCCTGCAGATTTCCTAGTTCTCCAACCTAAGGCTAAGCTTACTGGTTACCTTGTCATCCTAGGGCAGCCATGGTTGGCCACAGCTGATGCTTACATTAGCTGCAGAGCTGGGAATATGACCATCAAGAATGGGCATATGTCCAAATAGTTATTATTATACCCTCCTATTCAACCTACCCTGGAGCATGATTTACATTTATGGTTAGAGGAGGAGGAGTAGGATGAGGTTTATTCTGCCCAACTTTATGCTTTGGAAGCAACCATAGGAGGAGGACAACAAGATGAGGATGACTTAATTGAGCACCTGCTCCAAATTCCAACTCCTAGTTCATTACCATTAGAAGAGGAAGTAAAGGAAACCTAGAGCAATCATCCAATTGACTTATGCTTGGCCAATTCCAACCCACTCCATGTCAAAACCATAGAATTTGGCCTAGAGAGAACTTTGAAAATTAACCCATCTCTTTCTACTTTAGAAGAGGAAAAAATATGCAACATGTTGAGAGAACACCTAGAAACCTTTGCTTGGATTTATAAGGAAATGAAGGGAGTACACCCCTCAGTGTGTACTCACCACATATACATCAAAGAAGGTTGCAAGCCAGTTAGGAAACCACAAAGGAGGATGAATCCAACTCTTAAAGACATAGTCAAAGAAGAACTGCAAAAACTACTAGATGTAGGATTCATTTACCCTATCTCAGACAGTGAGTGGGTCTCTCCTTTAGTGTTAGTTCCCAAGAAAAATAGTAAGTGGAGGATTTGTGTTGATTATAGGGAGTTGAAAAAAGCCACAAAGAAGGATCATTTTCCCCTACCCTTCATTGACCAAGTGCTAGATGGCTTGGCAAGGAAGAAGTTCTTTTCTTTCCTAGATGGATTCAATGGGTACAACCAAATCCAAATCTACCCAGAAGACCAGGATAAGACCACTTTCACCTATCCTCGGGGTACTTTTTCCTATAGGGTCATTCCTTTTGGCCTATGCAATGCTCCTGCCACCTTCCAGAGAGCAGTCTTGAGTATTTTTGCTGAATTAGTACATGGTACTGTGGAAATCTATATGGATGATTTTACACCTTATGGCTATGATTTTCAAGAAGCCCTGACTAACCTAGGCAAAGTATTACACAAATGTATTGAAATGAATTTGTCTCTCAATCCAAAAAATGTGAATTCTTAATGACTGAAGGGGTTGTGCTAGGTCATTCAATATCTCAGCAAGGACTATAGGTGGACCCAAACAAAATAGCAATCATCCAAAGGGTCCCACCTCCACAAAAGCAGAGAGACGTCAAGAGTTTCTTAGGGTTAGTTGGATACTACCGAAGGTTCATAAAGGACTTCAGAAAGTTGGCCTCTCCTTTGTTTGGGTTGTTGGCAAAAGATTCTGAGTTTATATGGTCAAAGAGCTATCAAGAGGCCCTAGACATTCTAAAGGGTAAGTTAACCACTGCACCAATCCTTAGAGGCCCAAACTGGGCCCTCCTTTTTCATATTCATGCTGATGCCTCACACAAAGCCATAGGATCAACCTTAGGTTAGGAAGAGGAGAAATTTCCCTGTGCCATCTATTTTATCAGTAAGAACATGTCAAAGGTTGAGTTGAATTATACTGTGACTGAAAAGGAACTCCTGGTTGTTGTGCATGCATTAAACAAATTTAGGAATTACATTACAGGCTATTAAGCATTTGTGCATACTGATCATGCTGCAATAAAATATTTAATGAAAAAACCAGATGTGAATGCTACAAGTATAAGATGGTTGCTTTTATTACAACATTTTGATCTAACTATTGTTGATAAACCTGGTAAGGAAAACATTGTTGCTGACTTTCTATCTAGGATGAATCTGCCTACAGGTGAAGAAGGAATGGTGGATGACCAGTTACTAGATGAGCATTTGTTTGCTATTTATGTTCTCTCCCCATGGTTTTATGATATAGCAAACTATTTGGTATCAACACAGTTTCCACCAAACTTTCCCTCCAAAGAAAAGAGCAAGATAGTCAGAAGGAGCGCCCCCTTCACCTAGATTGGGGGCAATCTGTTCAAACATGGCCCAGATCAAATCTTAAGAAGGTGTGTAAGGGAAGAGGAAGTCTTTGACATCCTTCTGACCTGTCATGATGGGCCCTGTGGAGTTCGCTTTGCAGCAAAGAGGACAACATTCAAAGTGTTGCAAGAAGGCTATTATTGGCCTACTCTTCATCAGGATGTGAAAAAGTACATCAGTTAGCATGATCGATGCTAGAGGATGGGAAAGCCTACTCCAAGAGATGAAATGCCCCTACAACCTCAAGTGACTTTCGAGCCATTTGACAAGTGGGGCACGGACTTCAATGGGCCTATCAACCCTCCTTCAAAGCAAAAACATCACTTCATTGTGTGCACTGATTATTTGACTAAGTGGGATGAAACCAAGGCAATTAAGGCAACAACAGAAGAGAAGGTGGATGGGTTCCTAAGGGAGAATATATGCTACAAATCTGGGTACCCTAGAGAGCTAGCCACAGACCAAAGCAACTAGTTTACCTCCAAAATGATTGAAGAACTACTCAGCCATCACAAAATCAAGCATAGGACCTTCACTCCCTATCATCCACAAGCTAATGTGCAAGTGGAGGTGACCAACAAGGCACTGGAGAACATCTTAACCAAAGTAGTGAGCAGTAGAAGGAAGGATTGGGCAGAGAGACTAGTTGAGGCTACATGGGCCTATAATACAACATGGAAGACTACCACTGGATTTACACCCTATGAGCTATTCTATGGGAAAAAGGCTTTGCTATCCATTGGGTTTGAATATAACACATTGAGGATGGCAACCCAACTAGATTTGGATCTTAGTCATGCACAAAAAGAAAGATTGTTACATATGCATGGCTTGGATGAATTTAGAATGAAGACCCTCCTACATACAGAGATAGTTCAACTTCAAAGGAAGATCTAGCATGACAAGCACATCAAAGAGAAGCAATTTCAAGAAGGAGACTAGGCATTGTTATATGATTCCAGGTTTAAAGACTTCAAGGGAAAGCTAAGGACAAGGTGGCTTAGACCTTATGTGGTGGAAAGGCTTAGACCTTATGTGGTGGAAAGATGCCATGACAATGGTTTAGTGCAAATCAGAACTATTTATGAAGAAACCATTCCATTGCTAGTTAATGGAAACCGATTGAAAATGTACAAGAGGCTTTTATCAAAACAAGAGTTCATTAACAATATCAATAAGACAGTGATGATGGTGGAGCAAGTTCCAGCTCCTCCCTCATCAGGTCACTGAAAAAGAGAAAAAAGAATAAGGATTCAGATGAAAACCTCCATGAGGTGCTTGAGTCCCATCTTTGGGTTGAAAACCTCGTGAGGCGGCCCAAGGATGAGAAAAATGAAAAAAAATAAGAAGACCCTTGGGTGAAAACCTTCCTTGAGGCGCCCAGGGTAGATATCTAGGGTGAAAACCTCTATAAGGCAGCCTAGGTTTTTAACATATATATATATATATATATATATATATATATATATATAATAAAAGAAAGAAAAAACATAATTGTTATGTGTAGGTGGGTGAGAAAGAAAACTAAGGAGCAAAGAGGAGATCCAAAGGGAACCCTACCTCACATATATTTCATCTCCTCCACTCCTTAACATGCATCCCTCCATCAATTCTATTGTTTTACACTTCATTGCTTCAATTCAGGTGAAGATTGTGTTTTCTATTAGAATCACCTCAACCATTACCATCATCCCTGCATCCACACACACTCCTACTCCCTTTGTCCATTCATTACAGCATCCTCATAGCACCGACCAACAACATGATCAAGAAATTCTAAGGGAGACACCAAACATTGCCAAGTGGTAATCCAGGAGCTCCGCAGTAGCAGCAACATCAAATCCAGGATCTTCATAGCAGCAGCAGCAACATCAGATCTCCAGTCACAGACACCTCCAAAACCTAAGAAACCATCAGCAGACAACAGAGGAAGAAGAAGAATGACCATCAACAACACCTCTGATCTTTGACAACTGCAGCATGGCATCAACACCATAGGTAAGTATCCCACTCACTCACTCATATGCATCATTTGATCAAAAGTTGTAAAGGTTAAGAGGTATTTGGTTTATAAGTGAAAAGGTGTTAGAAAGGAAATTCTTTAATAAGTCAAAAGAGAATGCAAGAGTCCATAGATACAGTGTTCCTATGGCAATCATTTGAGAAGACTTGAAAAATCAAGACTTGGGGTAGAAACAACAATTCACCAAAGACTCAACATACCCTATTTTCTGATGCAATCACTCATAGACTCTAGCAACAAACTAAAGAAAGGGAATTCCCAATAGTTGGCTCACCATGGGTTGATAAGGATCCTCATTAAGGATTCCCTCCAAAACCTCGGGATCCCTATAAAATGGTCAGTCTTTAGAGACTTACCAACAGAGGATGACATCAAAACCCTCATCTATGATGTTAGTCCTTATGTCATGGAGAAATAAGAAACTAATACAGAGGAACATGATGAAAGAGAACACAAGGAGGATGATGCTGAAACAAAACACAAGGAGGATGATGCTAAAACAGAGGAAGAAACTAATGGAGATGAGAAAGAACAACAAGAGGAAGAAGGAATTAAAACAAAGGAGAAAGAACAACAAGAGGCCATCCAGTGTAGGATGCCAACTAAATCCTATGCTCCTTACCTCAGAGAACAATAGCTGCAATTTCAGATTAAAACACCAGCACAAAGGGACACCATGTCATTTCAGGACTACAACCAGTTTATTAAGCTTTATGATCAAAATGCACTAGAGGATAGGGCCAAAACGGCTGAGTTTTACTTACACAACATGGCCCTCATAGACACGAATATCTGGGACACTAATGCAGAGCTAGGAGATATACAATTAATCACTTTGGCATCATCGATGAACCATGAGAAGTCAAGGGCTGCAGAGATGAAAAGGATATTGACCAGAGAGAAAAATGAACCTCTTTTCATCAGAGCTAAACAATCAAATCCCATGGCCCTAATCAACACCCATAATCTAATTGTAAATGATCCTCTGCTAGAACCTAGATATCTTGCTGCCTAAGAGCATGCAATTTCACATTTTAAGGATATGTTTAGGCTACTAAGAGATGTTAATATACATGATTGTTAAAGGAGATGGAACACACTTCCACACAGCTTGAAGATCAGAGAATATCACTCCCCTCAAAGGTTGAGAGAGGCACTCAACAGGACACCTATATATAAGCAATCAATGCAAAGGTTGAAGGTCAATTGGATAGGCCTAAAACTTAGTCCACCACTACTCCTAGGGATGCTAGAAGGGAGAAAAGAAGAAGAGGAAAGAGGCAATGGGAAGAAGTAAAAAGGAAAGCATGCTTCTATAAACAAGAAGAGGAGACCATAGTAGAAGCATTGGATGTCATAGAGGCTACCAAAACCATGAAGGATATGGACATTAACTAAGTTTCTCAGAGGATGAGCAACACTTTCAGTAGGGAATGATGATGAGCCTCATCATTAAGTAATTATATGGGCCTTAATTGTCCTTAATTCACCTCCTATATTAGTCAAACCAACTATTCTCACAACTTATTACATACTTTTGATTATATTTTGTTTATGATATGAGTTAGAGTTGGATATTTTGCATTGTGGTCTAATGTGCATATAATGCAGGAATAAAGGATAAAAGCAAGGAAAATGCATGCATAAAGGATAAAATCAAGGAACTATGGAAAATACCTTGGTCAAAAACTGAATGGGACAAGGGAGAGTAATTATAGGAGGTGAATCCTCCTCATTTACTACCCCTCCATTCGAATATTCCTCCATCAGCTCGGAGTGCAAACAACCATCACTTTGAAGACTAGAAGATAGTCGAGAAAGTGAAAGTGACAAAAACCATTTTTTCTTGAGTTAGAGGCTAAGCCTCCCTAATGGGAAGGAAGCCATTAGAGACTTCAGATGTATAAATAGAGAGGCTTAGGACCTCAGTAGGATTCAGACTTCTATTGTAAAGACTCTGCTTTGTTTCTGAGCTGAAAGACTTGTGACAATTTGTTATATAATCCATGGTTTTCATAATGAGAATGAGTTTTGTTTTAAGCTAGCTCTGAGTTAACTCCGAGGGTTGAAGCTCTTGGGTTAGGGCCCGATCCGAGCAACCAAAGCTCCTCTTTACTGTACATTTATGCTAGCATATTTTCCTAGTTTTCATTGTTCATTTGCTTAAATAGCTTCCTGGTTCTAGTTATCTGTATTGTGCTTCAGTTTACTTTTATTTGTGCCTTCTTTCAATTCACAGGTTAGTTAGAGGAAAAAGATCACTATCAAGTTGTGTGCAGGTGTCTCGGCCTCATCTCCTCCCTTTGGGACCCAGATTTGAGGAAGATACCCTTCAGCGACCCCAAAAACATAGGTTTTTTGGTTCTCGCATGAGCTATGGAGTTTGTCAATTGATGCAGTTACTCGTTCACCCTCACTGTGTTCTTCTGTCATTTTCATTTAAAAAACTCCTTCAACACGTTCTTCATGCATCGCTTCCTTGTCATCCGATCCCCAACAAACCTTCACAATCCCCATCTGATTCATTATTTTCTCTAATTGTTGCCTCACATGAGGTCTTCCACTTACATTATGCAATTTAAGTCCCAACCGTCGATCTACCTCGCTTGATTCGATGGTTGTCGCGTCACCTCAGCACTTCATGTGCTTTAAAACCCCCACCATCGATCTACCTCACTTGATCTGATAGTTATCGCTTCACCCGATTGCCAACTAGCTTAGCCAATCTCCACCGTTGATCATCCCCGCCTGATCCAATGGCTATCACACAATCTCGAGCGGATTAGTGCATGGTCGCTATATGCCCGAAAGCACGCGAGAAAAGGTGTTTTCTGTGCTATGTGTCACGCAATTAGGCTAATCGCATGAAATTTTAAAATACATCTTACACCCTTGAGGGTGCGCGAGAAACTACTTACCGCCTTATAAACCCACTCCATCATTTCCGCACATTTCTGTTTCCTGCGATACGATCTCCTCTATCCATCTCTTAACTTCTTTCATGCGATAAGATCTCATCGGTTCATCACTTTGTTAACCTCATCTATCCATCTCTTAACTTAGTCTCCGCGATTAGATCTTGGCCATTCATCTCCTGTTAACCTCATTCGTCCATCCACTCACTTAATCCCTCATGATAGGATCTCTGTTGTTCATCTACTTTGTTACCTTGTTCGCCCACCCATTCACTTAATTCCTCGCAATACGATCTTTTCCATTCATCCTATTCATTAACCCCATTCATCCATTTATTCGCTTAAGCCCCGCAATAAGATCTCCACCATCCATCTTTTGTTCATTGATCGATCCAATGGTCCCTATGCGTTACTACATCCTTACGTCCTCCTTTCACCAATTTCGATCCCTGGCTGCTTTTTCCACTTGAAACCTGATTAAGCCTAAGTTTCTTTGCTACACCTTAGTATAGTTTAATGCTCTTTACCTCTGCAACTTAGGTAGCAACATTAGGTTAGTGTTTATTTAGCAATTTTGTTAGCATATATGTTTATATGGTTAGTTAGGTTATGATGTAATTTAGCATTACATGTTGTTTCCTTCATTGCTACAGTAGAGTAGCTCTCTCTTAGAATAGGTTTACTCTTCTTCCATCAAGGAATTAAGCTTCTCCTGACCCTATAGAAGTCTAGCTTGGAAGCCCTGGGGTCTCTTGCCAGATAAACAGTGACAACAGGTAGGACCTTCACTACTACTTGTGCATATAGCACTATCACCTCCAAGTTTGTATGAACCCCAGGTTGATAAGTAAAGTTAGTAGCCTTGGGATTTGCAGCATTCTTGTTCCAATACATAGGCTCATCAGTACCACATGTGCAAAATGTACATAGCACTGGTGAGCTCCAGTATTGTAGCGATAATGCTACAACTCCTGGGGCTTCCTGTCTCTTAATTTTATCAACCCGGTAGTTCGTACAAACTTGGAAGCGACGGTGCTGTATGCACAAGTACTAGCTCTTGTCGTAGCTGTCACTTGGTCAGCTAGCACAAGTCCGCTAGGGCTCAAGCCAACTTCTATAGGCTCACAGAAGAAGCTTTATCAATGATGGACGAAAGCTAGCTCAAAGAAGACTAATCTACTTGGCAAAAATGAACTGAAAGCAAATCAAAACATGAAAACCCTAGGAAACCCTAATTTAACTAGTCTAACCTCTATGATGCAAAGAATGTGAAGGAAACTTCTACCAATGGTGCCATTACTTATAATAAGTGAAAATGCATGAATCTAATCTACTTGCAGCATAAAAGACATGTTTTTGTATTTTTCCTTTAAGTGGATGGAGTGATTGTGATTTTGTGCTTATTAGGGTTTGGTTGTGCAGATGTGATGCGGAAGGAAGGAAAGCTTGGGAAAGGTTGGGGAGGCTAGGAGAGGTTCCCAGAGATCCTTAGCATCAGTCCACAGAGGTTCCTCACGTTCAGAGGCTCAGCAACCGAGTGAGTGGCCTCCTACAGGATGTCTGCAGGGGATTCTACAGGAAACGCACAGGTTTCTACAGGAAGTCTACAAATTGCTACAGGATGACCTACCGTGGGTGTTTGAAGTGATGGAGGAGTGATGGAATGGTAGGGGAAGATGTGTAAGGTAGGAATAAGGCTGGTGATGGCTCAGGAGTGGAGAAGTAGGATGGAGAACGAGTGTGTGACGTGGGTTGATGGATGAAAGGTTATAACAACGAAATGTCTAAAGGATGGAGTTACGTGAGGAGTGGAGGAGTTTAGGAGATAACAGAGCGTAACAGAGGTCAAGAATGTGGTTGTATGCGTGATCAAGACGAAGAAGGAGGTAATAGAATGATGAAAAGCAGTGTAAATGAAACAAATGGCTTATGACTGTCACCAAGATGAAAATTCATTAACCTAAGCTACCTGAACTCAATGAACAGCAAGATAAAGCGTGTAGAGGAATGTGCATGAAGCAGTGATGAAGGTATATGGTGCAAGAGTGAAGTGCATGGAAAGATCTATCTTGAACGAGACTATGTTGCAGCATGTATAACGTGAAGAACTGCGTATTTTTGTGGCTGGTATAGGCTGCACTCCAATCTCCAAATAGAGATGGCAGTGGAGACTTTCTCAACCATTTTGCTGGAGCTCCAATGTATTATCAACCTGCTAATCTAACTAAACAACCGAAATCAATTCAACCATAAACTAGTCCTATCTATGCTCATGAAAATGACTAAATTACCAAGCTGTGAATTCGGATTGCATGTGAAAATAAACAAACTCAAAGTGCTGGAACGAAATGCAAACACATTACAACACTGAGGAGATCTATTGCTCTCAGGTTGGGCCCTAACCTGAGAGCTATAGCTCCTTGAGAAAACTTAGAACTAGCTCAAAATCTGCTTTCTTTATTCATAATCTGATATCATGCCAAATTGGCTTACAAAAAGGAACAAAGACCGAGCTGTGCTCAAAAATTACAATAGTAATGCGAGAGTTTCAACAACCTATCAAAGGCTACGGCCTCCATACTTATACAAAAACGATCATCCAACAAGTGTCCTTGATTTTAGGAGCTCGGTTGTCCAACTGAAGTTTAACTTGCTAATCCTGTAGGACAGTCATAATTGCTGTTCCTGTAGAATAGTTTTAACTGTTGTTCCTGTAGAACAGCTGGCTGCTTCTAAGCTCGGTGGGGATATGGATTGGAGCTCAGAGCTATGGTGGGAATCACGAGGAGGGTCCCAAGACTGTGGACATCCTCTCCTAAAAACCAGCAGTGCCACCTCCTTGTCTCCTTGTCTCCTTTTTACGTGGTCTTTTCTCCCTTTTAATGCAAAAACCTAAAATCATAATGCATTAGTCACGTAGATAAAGTGTCTACCCTTCTTCCTACAAAAAACACGAATAAACTAAGAAATGCATGCATAAGCAGTAAAAAGTGAATGGTTTGAGCAAAACAAGTAGGCCAAATGAGCCCAAATTATACCAAAAATTGGGGCTCATCATCACCCCCCAGCTAAACTATTTGCTCATCCTTGAGCAACTTTTCCCTGGCTCCTCATCTTTGGCCGAGAACTAGAGCCCAAAACATGCTTTTCCTCCCCTGATTTTGGTGGTTTTGCCTTTTCTGCCGAGGGTGGCGCTTCTTCCTTTCCCGTTTTTGGCGGCCCTGCCTTTGCTGCCCCTGTTGGTGACGAAGGTGATGCTTCCTTCCCCTTTCCTATTTCCTTGAGCCGGGCTTCGGAAGGCGACTGACCTATCTTTCTTGTCCAGGAAGTTATTTTTGGGCTCCCCTTTTCGGGGGTGGCTGATGTTTTAGAGGGGGTCCTTGCACTGGGTGAAGTAGGGACATCCCCTGAAGTGGTTTGGCTGCTGGGTGGAGGCTGTGGCTTGCCCGTGGTCATCCTCTTGCTTCTCCTGGCTTCAGATGGTATAGGGGTCTCCCTCTCCCTTTTCTCTTTCGGTTTTGGAGGTGTGCTGAGGGCAGCCAGTGCCGCTGCTGCCTCCTTTTCGAGAATGCCAGCCTTCTCTTTCCTGCGTTTTGCTCTCTCAGAGCTCCTTGTAGAGGGCCCCTCCTTTTCAGATTTCGGGCTTCCTGTGGAAGACCCTGCTTTGCCAACTTCCGGGCCTCCTGTAGAAGATTCTTTCTCTGCCTTCGGACTCTCTGTAGGAGGCTGTTTCTCCATGACTTTCGGGCCTCTTGTAGAAGCCCCTTTTTCCAATCTCGGGCTCCCTGTAGAAGCCCTTGTCTCTGTCTTCGGGCTTCCTGTAGAAGCATGTGGTTGCACTTTTGGGCTTCCTGTAGAAGCCTTTGTCTCTGTTTTTGGGCTTCCTGTAGAAGCATGTTCTCCAACGATTTTCGGGCTTCCTGTAGAAGCCTTGGTCTTTGCTTTTGGGCTTCCTGTAGAAGCCTTTGTTTTCGTTTTTGGGCTTCCTGTAGAAGCCTGTTTCTCACTGATCTTCGGGCTTCCTGTAGAAGCCTGTTTTTGCTTTCCTGTAGACACAGGTTCCTCCATTTCCGCTTGCTTGCCTGCTTGAGTTTTGCTTTTAGCTTTTGTTGCTGTTGAGGTACTTGGGCTGACGTGGGCCACCTCTGCTTTGTCCATTCTGCTCTTCATCCTCTTTTCCCTTGCTGACAGAATTGGTGTGCCACCCTTTTCTTCGTCCTTCTTTTCCTCAGCCACTGCTTCATGTTCCTCACTGCTGGAGGAGCCACTATCTTCGATCAACATTTTAATGTCCCCATCTCGTGTTAGATTCCTAAATGACTCCCAGGAGAGGGGAACTTTATATGAGTGCAGTGCATCCTCCACAAGCAATTTTATTAACCCATGGTGGGCTATCTGATCAGGTATGCCCTCTCTTAGCTTTGTAGCACATTCCATTAGGGACTGCAGGAGATAATAAGGGATGCTCAATTTTTGCTCTACAAGAAGGTCAATTCGGTGCCTCAACTCAGTGAGTAACCGAAAGTGATATGCATACACGATGTTGAACCGGCGTTCACAAGTAATATATTTCATGATTTGCAGACTGACTTCATTCCAAGGTGGTGATAAACTCGTTCTTCTCACCCCGTTTTTATCCTCCGAGAATTCTTCCTCAGGTGGAAAGAATTCTTTCTTTGCTTGCTGGCTCTGCTTCCGCTCTTCTTTATCCCACGGCAGACCCATGGGCAGCTCTGTGATCCAACTTATATGTTCTGGGGTGAGTTGGAGGCTTAGACCTCTGAAGCTTACTGTGGCCAGTGTCTGGGATTTAGGCTTCAAAGCCTGCAAGAATTCCTCGGCTACTTCATCATCGTAGCCCTGCAGCTTATCACAAAAAGGCATCCATTGTGCTCTAGTGAAGAGATCTACCACTGCTGGATTTCTCCTTAATTTGGTGGAATCTGTGGGTTCCCGCCTGATAAACCCACCCGGCATGATGAACACGGGGGTTTTGACTAAAGGTGACAAATGCAAAGGAGATTCGGTCTATTTTAGGCAGAGCATGCATACAATTCACGAAACACAGTCTAATTATACTGCTATCCTGTAGAAGCGATAGTATAGGCACAACAATCCGATATTTTTATGACCAGACTGTGAATAATGATCTTGCCACCTTTGAAAGCCAATTGCGGAAGGAGTTTCAGGGTTACCTTTTTTCTGCCACCTTTTCTTACGTGAGGAATTCACCTTCCTGTAGAACCGCGTTCCTGTAGAGACTGCTTCCTGTAGGACTGCGTTCCTGTAGAAACTGTTCCTGTAGGAGCAGTGTGCAAACTTCAAGGAGGACTGTAGTTGGCCAGCGGTCGAGTGGTGCTTCACCGGTGTTCTGGTAGCCGAAAGCTCGGCGTATCAACGTTTAGAGGAAATCAGAAGAGCCACTCGAGTTTTGAAGTGGAGGTTGATGAATACATGCGCATAATCTAGCCGATTAGATTTTGAATCGGCGCAGCTCGTGGCGCGGGGGGTGAGCTGTCCCCGCCGGACCGTTGGGCGACGTCACCCATCATTCACCTGCACATTCAGTCGCTGCCGCATTCATTCCCACAGATCTTCCGCCGCCCTTTTCGGTCTCGGTTGACGGGACTATCCTCACGTGCATGCTGCGTATTTTCTTTGTCGTGGCTGCCACCCAAGCATCTGACGATACCATAACTAGCCGACGTGGCCAGTCAACTGGCCATACGGCTGCTCAACCATTCATTTCTACGCCATGCAAAACAAATCAAAGTAATACTCATGCAATTTGGTGGAAGGAAGGGTTGAGACACTTACCTGCGCGCGGCTGCACACGATTTTTCGGTTTTTGGACGACGGGGAGTGGATCTACCTGCTGCATGCGGCTTACACAGTCCCGGAGGCTCATGGTTACAGGATGCTGGCGATGGAGTGGATGCTCTGGTTGCCTGCGCCCGTGTTTTTCTTGCAAAGGGCGGTGCTGTGAATGGTATCCACTCATGCAGGTTTGACTGTCACAGGATTCCCGCGGGGTGCCTTGTAACAGTCTCGCCTCCTTGGGTGCATGTTGCACGACGATGGATAGAATCTTCTGATCGCGCTCCCGGAGCTTCTGATGCTCGACATGGATGTGGTATAAGCTCTCGGTGCTTGTTTTCTTTGACAAATGGCTTTACCACGAGAACTCATTGATCTGGTTTGCTGGTGCAGGGATCTTGGTTGCATGGCAACGAGGATGGTGGAGCGAGGTAACAGCAATGTTGAGGGGTGCCAACAGTGGCATGCATGCATCCTACCCATTCCTCAGCCGCTAGATCTCCGTTTGAAACAAATTTTTGGCCGTCCCAAACTTCTACAGGAAGTTTCCTGTAGAACACAGAGCTTCCTGTAGAAATTTTGCACTTTCCTGTAGAGAATCCGCGCCTTCCTGTAGAAAGACTGCGCCTTCCTGTAGAAAGGCAGCAGCTTCCTGTAGAAGATTCAAACCATGATAAAATTGCACATACCTTGAAAAACATGGGTGCTCTTGGAGGAGGTACTGATGAGGTTCCTTGACAGCATGATAAGGACCCTTGGCTGTGATTGAAGAGGCTTCTTCTCCTCCATAGAACATCTGCAACTTGCATGCAATTTTCATATTGTGCTTATTATTTTTTCTTTTTTCCTTCCCCTTTTTTTGAAAAGATAACAGGGGCGCCCCAAAGAGGTTTTCACCCTTGCTACCTGCCCTGAGCGCCTCAGAGAGGTTTTCACTCAAGGATCTTTTTCAACCTTTTCTCTTTTTTTTTTTTTTTTTTTTTTTTTTTTGAAAAAGCAATAGGAGCGCCTCAATGAGGTTTTCACCCCTACTACCTGCCTTGGGCGCCTCAGAGAGGTTTTCACCCAAGGATCTTTATTTTTTTCTTTTTTTTTTCTTTTTTTTTTTTCTTTTTTTTCTTTTTTTTTTTTTTTTTTTTTTTTTTTTCAGATCTTCTTTCAGGGTGTGCCAGAGGCAGAGGCAGAACCCTTCTCTATGACCAATACAGATTTCTCCATAGTTTTGATAAACTCTTGTCTTGAGAGAGGTCTCCTGTAGATCTTCAATCGATGCCCATTGACAAGCATGGGAATGGCTTCCTCATCAATGGTTCGAATGAGGACAGATCCATTGTCATGGCACTTCTCCACTGTATATGGTCCTAACCATCTGGTTCTCAACTTCCCCTTGAAATCTTTGTATCTGGAATCATACAACAAAGCCCAATCTCCCGGCTGAAATTGCTTGTCATGGAGATGTTGGTCATGCCACACCTTCCTCTGAAGTTGAACCACTTCTGAGTGAAGGAGGGCCTGCATGCGGTGCTCATCCAGGCCATTCAGCTGCAGCAGCCTTTCTTGTTGTGCATGGCTGAGATCTAGGTCCAGCTGAGCTGCCATCCTCAAAGTCTTATACTCAAACTCAATGGACAGCAAAGATTTCTTCCCATAGACCAGCTCATATGGTGTGAAACCGGTGGTGGTCTTCCAAGTGGTGTTGTAGGCCCATGTGGCCTCAACCAGGAATCTGCCCAATCTTTTCTGCTGCTGCTCACCACTTTGGTCAAGATCCCTTCTAATGCTCTGTTGGTGACTTCCACCTGCCCATTTGCTTGAGGATGATAGGGAGTGGAAGTCCTATGCTTGATCTTGTGATGAGCTAGGAGATCTTCAACCAGGTTGGAGGTGAACTGGCTCCCTTGATCGGTGACCAGCTCTCTTGGATATCCAAACTTATAGAAGATGTTCTCTCTTAGGAACTCGGCCACCTTCTCTTCAGTTGCTGCTTTGATTGCTTTAGTCTCTGCCCACTTTGTCAAGTAGTCAGTACACACAATGATGTAGGATCTTTGCCTCGAAGAGGGATTGATTGGACCCACAAAGTCCATGCCCCACTTCTCAAATGGCTCAAGAGTCACTTGAGGTTGGAGAGGCATCTCATCCCTTTGGGTCGGTTTCCCCATTCTTTGGCATTGGTCACACTGACTGACATATCTTCTGACATCTTGATGAAGTGTGGGCCAATAGTAGCCTGCCTGCAGGATCTTGAAGGCAGTTCTCTTTGCTGCAAAATGCCCTCCACAAGGCCCATCATGACAAGTGAGGAGGATATCAAAGACTTCCTCCTCCCTTACACAACGCCTTAAGATCTGATCGGGGCCAAGATTGAACAGATTGCCCCCGATCCAAGTAAATGAGGCACTTTTTCTGATGATTCTGCTCTTCTCTTTTGAAGAGAGATGCGGAGGGAACTGAGCTGAAACAAGGTAGTTTGCTATATCAGCAAACCATGGAGAGAGTACTGAGATAGCAAAAAGATGCTCATCAGGCATCTGGTCATCCACCGTCCCATCTTCATCTGCAGACAAATCCAATCTAGATAAAAAGTCAGCAACAACATTTTCTCTACCTGGTTTATCAACAATGGTTAGATCAAACTGCTGCAATAAAAGTAACCATCTAATAATACGAGCATTCACATCTGGTTTATTCATCAAATATCTAATAGCAGCATGGTCAGTATGTACAAAGTTCTGGTAACCAGTAATATAATGTCGGAACTTGTTCAATGCATGGACCACAGCCAAGAATTCCTTCTCGGTTACAGTGTAATTCAGCTCAGCTTTGGACAAGTTTTTGCTAACAAAGTAAATGGCATATGGAAGTTTCTGCTCAACTTGTCCTAAAGCTGCACCTATGGCTTTGTTCGAGGCATCAGTGTGGATGTGGAAAGGTAGGGCCCAGTTTGGACCTCTCAGGATTGGGGCTGACACCAACTTGTCCTTCAATTCATTTAAAGCCTTCTGACAATCGTCAGTCCATTTAAACTCCACATCTTTTGCCAATAGACCAAACAATGGCGAGGCTAGCTTGCTGAAATCTTTAATGAATCTCCGGTAGTATCCTGCTAATCCCAAGAAACTCCGGACATCCCTTACCTTTTGAGGAGGTGGAACCCTCTTGATGAGAGCAATTTTGTTAGGATCCACCTGCAATCCTTGGGAAGAAATGGTATGGCCTAGCACGGTCCCTTCAGTCATCAAGAATTCACATTTTTCAGGACTGAGGGACAGGTTCATCTCAGTGCATTTGGTTAGGACTTTTCCCAGGTTGGACAATGCTTCCTGGAAGTTGGCCCCATATGGAGTGAAGTCATCCATGTAGATTTCCACTGCATCATGGACCAGCTCCGAGAAGATGCTTAAGACAGCTCTCTGGAAAGTAGCAGGAGCATTGCATAGCCCAAAGGGAAGGACTCGGTAGGCAAAGGTACCCCAAGGACAAGTGAAGGTGGTCTTATCTTGGTCTTCCGGGCTGATTTTGATTTGATTGTACCCGCTAAACCCATCCAGGAAAGAGAAGAACTTCTTTCCTGCCAGTCCATCCAACACTTGATCTATGAAAGGTAGAGGGAAATGGTCTTTCTTGGTAGCTCTGTTCAGCTCACGGTAATCCACACAGATTCTCCACTTCCCATTCTTCTTGGGAACCAACACTAGAGGGGACACCCATTCACTATCTGAGATGGGGTAGATGAATCCGGCATCCAACAGTTTTTGCAATTCTTCCTTGACAATGTCCTTAAGGGCAGGATTCATTCTCCTCTGCGGTTGCCTAACCGGTTTACAGTCCTCCTTGATGTATATATGATGGGTACAGACTGAAGGATGGACTCCTTTCATCTCCTTATAGCTCCAAGCAAAAGCATCTAGGTGGTTGGCCAACAGACTACACAGCTCCTTTTCCTGGGAAGGAGATAGGGAGGAGCTGATTTTCAATGCTCTCTCAGGGCCGAACTCCACATTCTTAACTCTGGGAGTGACAGGGTTGGTTGTACAGAGATCCACTAAGGTGCTAGCTTGGGCATCCTCCACCAATTCCTCTAAGGGTAGTGCACTGGAAGGTGGATTCTGGATCAAGGTCTCGATCAAGTCATCCTCGGTTAGGGGGTTTCTTCTAGTGGTATCTAGGGTACACAGAGGTGTTGAATACACCTCGTCTTCTTCTCCTTCCTCCAACCAGAGTGGTAAGTCATGCTCTAAAGAGGGTTGGGCAGGAGGGTATAGGACTAGTTGCTTGGACATGGGACCATTTTTAATGGTCATGTTTCCTGCCCGACAACTTATGTAAGCATCTGCAGTAGCTAACCAAGGCCTTCCCAAAATGAGAGGATATCCAGTAAGCTTGGCCTTTGGTTGCAGAACCAGGAAGTCTGCAGGGTATTCCCAAGAATCAATGGAGACCATGACATCCTCCACAATCCCTTCGGGAGTCACGGTGGAGCGATCTGCTAATTGCAGTACTGTCGAGGTCTTCCTCAAGGAACCCTGAAGATTGAGTTTAAGAATGGTATCCCTGGTCATCACATTGATGGCCGCCCCCAGATCAATCAAGGTGTGGGGGATAATGGTGCCATTGATGTGAACATCTACTACAGGACTTCCAGGATCTAGGTACTTTGGGCAGATGACTTGTCCTAGCATAAGGTCAGACAGTTGTCCTATGACATTGATAGTTGAGGCATCTTTCTTCCGTCTGCCTGGGTGTTTGAAACACTTCTCCTTAACCAGCTTCTTATATATGGGCACATCCTTGATGGCTTGGAGGAGTGGGATTTTTACACACAACTGCTTGAGCTCACCCAAAAGCTCATCTTCTTCTGGGTTAGGTTGTGTGGTGGCTGTTAGTCTCTCAGGAAAGGGTGGAATAGGCTTTGGTTCACTCTCTGATGGTCTTCCTCATCCTCTGGGGGAGGAGGCTGGCGATCTAGAAGAGTCTTTCCAGATCTAAGATTGATCTCCTAGATCTCCATAGCATAGGTAGGGCATGAGGTTTCCCCAGTGTACACCTGCTGGGCCTGTCTATTGTTGGGGTTCGGGTTCGGTTGAGCAGGCATTTGAGGTTGCCTTGGAGGAGCAGGAGGTAATGGTTGAGGTTGCACTGGTGGTGGAGGCAAAATGGCAGGAGGAGTGTTGTATTGGGGCCTCCACCCCGACTGAGGTGCATTCCATTGAGGCTGTGGCTGGGTATGTGAGTGATATGGATGAGAAGTAGGTTGAGTGGGGTACTGAGGTGGATAAGACCATGGAGGAGGCATGGACCATGAAGGATGAGCAGGGGGACCCCAGGAAGGCATAGGAGTTGACTGGTTGGGGTTGTAATAAGCTTGGGATGCCCCTTGCATCCCCTGCTGATAAGGTCTAGATCCTTGTGGCCTCCTTTGGTTGAGGTAATAGAGAGGCTCTGTGGGAGCTTCGGTCCCTTGGTACATGGCTTTAAACCCAGGTAAGGTTGGACACTGATTTGTGGGATGGTCCTCCTCACAAACGAAACACACTTCAACCGAATGTAATGGACATTCGTTCTTAGGGTGCCTCCTTGTGCACCTAGGACAGAAGACAGCCAAGGCTCTCTCAGCCTCTTCTTTCTTTTGCTGAATCCTGAATGTATCAAGCTGCATGGCAATGGTTTGTCTCACCTCACTCTTAAGATCTTCTAATTGGTTTGCAAGCTCATGTTTGGAGAAAGGGACACTAGTGGAGAGGTGGTTTCCTCTACCTCATTTCCGAGCTGCCCTGGAGTGGTTTCTAAACACAGTCTTGATGTCCTCATAAGGCAGTTGGTAAATTTCCCCCCCAGCTAACATGTGAAGGGTATCTAAGAGATCTTCAGGGACTCCTCGGAGTAGGACCAACTTGAGGGATTCAGGGTCAAGTGTGCACCTGGCACGCTTATAGCTTAGTTGGAACCTCTCCTCATAATCCTCTAAGGACTTATCATTTCCCATGGACATCCGAAAGATTTCCCCCTTTGTTTCCTTGGACCTACAGTAATCCCGGTACTTGGTGTTGAAAGCTTGCTGCATCTGAGCCCAAGTAGTGATACTATTCCCAGGTAAACCCATGAACCAGCGTAGTGTTGCATCCTTGAGAGTGGAAGGGAAAAGTTTCAACTTTTGCTCATCTTCAGTATAGTCATAGGTTCTACAAAGGATAGCAAACTCAAACAGGAAGGTATCTGGATCTTCAGTGGTCAACCCATGGAAGTGAGGTAAGGCGGAGGGGCTAATGTTTTTCATTTTCATCTCTCCATTGGTATCTCGGATGGGGAAGGCACCTTCTATTCTCTCATCTTCTCTTCTATTGTCAGCCATAGCTTCAGATGGATTGGTCTCTAACTCTTCTTCTACTATAGGGTCTTTAGATATCTCAGGTTGTTCACCTATAGGTTCCTCTGGGTCACTGTCACCAAAGAAGAGAGAAGGGTGACTCAGTGATGTGGTGGGGGTGTTTGGTAGGAATTTGCCTGATCTATCTCGGTTCCTACGAGGCATGAAATGGAAAAGACTTTCTTTTTCTTTTTGCTTGCTTTTGCTTTGCTTTTCTTTTGATACCTGCAAAACTGAGACAGATTGATCTACAACTAACTATGAAAGATGCAAAATTAACTGAAAGCAGGAAAGAACTAATCTACTTTGCTCAAACGAAATTGCAGAAAGGAAATGCTAGTCTATGGAAGCAGGAAATGCTAATCTATGAAAGCAGGAAATGCTAATCTATGAAAGCAGGAAATGCTATGCTACTTTTGCAGAATGGAAATGAAGTAAACTACTAGCAGAAGGCAAGAGTAAGAAAGTAGAAGAAAAGCAACAATTACTAATACTCTGACGCTTCCCCGGCAACGGCGCCAAAAAGATGGTGAGCTCCAGTATTGTAGCGATAATGCTACAACTCCTGGGGCTTCCTGTCTCTTAATTTTATCAACCCGGTAGTTCGTACAAACTTGGAAGCGACGGTGCTGTATGCACAAGTACTAGCTCTTGTCGTAGCTGTCACTTGGTCAGCTGGCACAAGTCCGCTAGGGCTCAAGCCAACTTCTATAGGCTCACAGAAGAAGCTTTATCAATGATGGACGAAAGCTAGCTCAAAGAAGACTAATCTACTTGGCAAAAATGAACTGAAAGCAAATCAAAACATGAAAACCCTAGGAAACCCTAATTTAACTAGTCTAACCTCTATGATGCAAAGAATGTGAAGGAAACTTCTACCAATGGTGCCATTACTTATAATAAGTGAAAATGCATGAATCTAATCTACTTGCAGCATAAAAGACATGTTTTTGTATTTTTCCTTTAAGTGGATGGAGTGATTGTGATTTTGTGCTTATTAGGGTTTGGTTGTGCAGATGTGATGCGGAAGGAAGGAAAGCTTGGGAAAGGTTGGGGAGGCTAGGAGAGGTTCCCAGAGATCCTTAGCATCAGTCCACAGAGGTTCCTCACGTTCAGAGGCTCAGCAACCGAGTGAGTGGCCTCCTACAGGATGTCTGCAGGGGATTCTACAGGAAACGCACAGGTTTCTACAGGAAGTCTACAAATTGCTACAGGATGACCTACCGTGGGTGTTTGAAGTGATGGAGGAGTGATGGAATGGTAGGGGAAGATGTGTAAGGTAGGAATAAGGCTGGTGATGGCTCAGGAGTGGAGAAGTAGGATGGAGAACGAGTGTGTGACGTGGGTTGATGGATGAAAGGTTATAACAACGAAATGTCTAAAGGATGGAGTTATGTGAGGAGTGGAGGAGTTTAGGAGATAACAGAGCGTATCATAGGTCAAGAATGTGGTTGTATGCGTGATCAAGACGAAGAAGGAGGTAATAGAATGATGAAAAGCAGTGTAAATGAAACAAATGGCTTATGACTGTCACCAAGATGAAAATTCATTAACCTAAGCTACCTGAACTCAATGAACAGCAAGATAAAGCGTGTAGAGGAATGTGCATGAAGCAGTGATGAAGGTATATGGTGCAAGAGTGAAGTGCATGGAAAGATCTATCTTGAACGAGACTATGTTGCAGCATGTATAACGTGAAGAACTGCGTATTTTTGTGGCTGGTATAGGCTGCACTCCAATCTCCAAATAGAGATGGCAGTGGATACTTTCTCAACCGTTTTGCTGGAGCTCCAATGTATTATCAACCTGCTAATCTAACTAAACAACCGAAATCAATTCAACCATAAACTAGTCCTATCTATGCTCATGAAAACGACTAAATTACCAAGCTGTGAATTCGGATTGCATGTGAAAATAAACAAACTCAAAGTGATGGAACGAAATGCAAACACATTACAACACTGAGGAGATCTATTGCTCTCAGGTTGGGCCCTAACCTGAGAGCTATAGCTCCTTGAGAAAACTCAGAACTAGCTCAAAATCTGCCTTCTTTATTCATAATCTGATATCATGCCAAATTGGCTTACAAAAAGGAACAAAGACCGAGCTGTGCTCAAAAATTACAATAGTAATGCGAGAGTTTCAACAACCTATCAAAGGCTACGGCCTCCATACTTTTTCAAAAACGATCATCCAACAAGTGTCCTTGATTTTAGTAGCTCGGCTGTCCAACTGAAGTTTAACTTGCTGATCCTGTAGGACAGTCATAATTGTTGTTCCTGTAGAACAGTTTTAACTGTTGTTCCTGTAGAACAGCTGGCTGCTTCTAAGCTCGGTGGGGAGATGGATTGGAGCTCGGAGCTATGGTGGGAATCACGAGGAGGGTCCCAAGACTGTGGACATCCTCTCCTAAAAACCAGCAGTGCCACCTCCTTGTCTCCTTGTCTCCTTTTTACGTGGTCTTTTCTCCCTTTTAATGCAAAAACCTGAAATCATAATGCATTAGTCACGTAGATAAAGTGTCTACCCTTCTTCCTACAAACAACACGAATAAACTAAGAAATGCATGCATAAGCAGTAAAAAGTGAATGGTTTGAGCAAAACAAGTAGGCCAAATGAGCCCAAATTATACCAAAAATTGGGGCTCATCAAGCACCACCTATACATAGTACCACTTACACAACATCACATGTAAATGGCACCACCTACACAACGAGTGGATCACCACATTACATCGCACCACATGTACAACATGTACACAATACCACATGTACACAGTACCACATACATGACATGTACACGAAACATCATGTACACAACATCACATGCACAAAATGTAAAAAACACACCCTATACAAAGCACCACATGTACAACATGTACACATCACCACATGCACACAACATCACATGTACAATCACAAACACAACATCATATATACATAGTGCCACTTGTACAGCATGCACACAACATTGTATGTACATAGCACTACATATACAACATGTACATAGAATCATATGTACACAACACTGCATATACAAAATGTGCATAACACCATATGCACACAACACCTCATATCCACCATATACACAATACGATATGTACACAACACCGCATACCTAACATGTACATAGCACCATCTATACCCAGCACTGCATATGGAATATGCACACAACACCATAGGTACAATCAATGAATATAAAATATGCACAACATATACACAACAATAGCACTGCACATCCAAGACCACACTGCCTCTACCTAGAAACCTTGCTTCCAGTGTCTCTCTGTCATCCATGCTTATCCTAACATGTCGTGGATCATGATGTTTTCATTCTGTTGATGTAGCTCTCGGCAGTAGCCTATCCATAACATGAACATAGGGATAATACAGGCATACAATATCAATTCATATCCACATGATATTGACCTCGTATATTTTTCATGACTACTCTCCCCACTTAATTCCCCATAAGACTAGGAACCTTGTCATGCCTTGTCTGGTATCTCTAGCTCAGGTCCGGTTACTTCGTGGCATCCTTCTCACTCTACTATGTCGATGTTGTGAGGGTCTTCTTCTTCATCTATAGTAAGGTTATATCACTCTAGTGCATTTTTTATCTGCACAGCCCAATCAGGTTGTTGCCATGTCAATGGGGTTACATTCTCAAAGATCCTCTTATTAACTGTCTGAAGGGCCAAATCTATTCATTGGCAATATTCCTCAAATATGAATGTTAATAGGAATCCATAAACCATGTCTACCCAGTTCACGGTACCATGTAGAAGCTCCATCTCTAGGTACCAATTCTTAGGGATTGTCTATAATGTATGAATGAATCCATGTACCCATTCTTGTTGTGGAATCTCCTTCCATGTTGTAGTACATAGCTAGATATGCTTCCTAGGATTAGTTTCACCATCATATTTTATCTCCATCTCTGTATCTATCTGTCCAAACCTTATTCCCATCAATCTTAAACATTCCTGCCAACCTTCTATATTCTTCTTGTATGCATTCTACCATCTAGTAGAGGTAGCTTTCAGGGCTATATCCAAGGATGGAAACATTTTTTTCTTTGTAACTTGTTCTTCATAATCATTAAGAAAAATATTTACATCAACTAAGCCATCATAAGAAGGTAGGTTACATACCTAAGATATCATACAACGAACTGATTTGGTAATTCTTTCACAACGCCTTGTGGATACTTCATGCAGCCTATTATGCCAATTCTCCAAAGCTTCTTCTGAGTCTACAAAAAAGACTTTAAAATACCTTTTTGATTTGTTGAATCATGGTCTTGTGTTAGAGCTTGATCCAGTGTTGGATCTCAGTTCTATATCGAAGCTTATGACACGTTGCAGTTACTTTTATGATCGGTCTCTGGCTATTCACTAGAGTTCGAAACTCCAACATCCATAAAAAATCGCTTTGCTTCAATAAATACTTCTTTTTCTTTCTGAATATAAAAAACAAGAACTTTCTCAACAGTCTTTCTGACCCACTCATTTACAGGTATTTCCTTTTCATCTACTTTATCACTAAGAGTCACAGTTGCACTTCTAGTGACAGTACTAATTTGAGGTTCGTCGGTCCTCCTTTCAGCAGTCATAATTTTAATATTCTGTGTCGGATGTTCATTCCTTTTTTCTTGCATATTTTCCAAAGTATAGGACATTCTTCAATTACATGGTCAAAGGATTTACAATACTTACATGTCATAGTTGGGTTCTGGCAGTGTCTTGCAAAATGACCCAGTTGGTCGTAGCTATAGCAAACGATCTGTCCACGTCCTCAACTAACTCCACCACCTCGACCTCTTCCTTGGTAACCTACTCAACCACCATGTTGTCCATTGTATTCATGTCCATGCTTTTCTACTTGCATTCTATAAGTGTGAGCACCATTCTCCATCATTAGTTCGTAAGCCCGACAATTCGTGTCCTACTGATTTACAAAATTTGCAATATAGATTCCTCAAATTTTTTACATATTTTTGTAACAAGTAACATTCTTCTTAATGATGTTGGTCTCTAGTATTATATATTTCACACCACAGGATGGATCATGTATTCAAGGGATTATGTGTCCCACTAGCCATGTAATTTATGAAGATAGGGCATTGTTCTTTAAAATGGCCCTTTGATTCACACTCTGTACACTATACTTCTTCTCTAACTTCTTTTCTTTTATTTATGTATTTTATATGTAGGGTTAGGTTCACCAGCTGGTTCTAAATCTGTTGCATGCCTACATTAGTATCTCCTATAGGTGAATCTTCCAATTTCATCACAATCTATAGAGCTTCGACTTGACTTTCTATCTTTTGTTGCATCAATGGGAATCTAATATGTGGTAGTAGCGTAGCTATAAACCATTCTTAATGTTACTACGGAGCTATGTCGAAGATTATTTGATCCAATAACACCTTAAATATCTGATCAAACTAACAAACAGACTCAATAGGTTTCTGTTTGATTTATTTCAACTCGTTGATGCACTGCGACTTAGACTTCGACTTCTTAAAATCTTTTAGTAGTGTTGTTTTAATATATGCAAGTGTTCTATTCTGATTATTTGAATACTTGATATACCATGTCAATGATCTATCTCGGAACATCGTAATGAGTTGCGCTTTCTTTATATTCTCATCGTTAATTCGCTTCACGGTCCATACAACTTCACATAAAAACCAAAATTGTTATGGATCGTCCAATCTAGTTCCTTTGAAAACAAGTAGCTTAATATCATCACCCATAATTCTTCTTGGAGGGGGAGGGGGAAAGCAAAAAACACCCTAGATATTACTGGATTCTGGCTTATGCGAATTCTCAGGCTGGGAGGGTGAATACTATGAAGTTACCTAGGGGTTATTAGGGTGGATTTCTTCTCTTTTACTTTCAGATTCACTCAAAAGAGGACTATAATCAGTCTCGACAAAGGTCTTAGGGTCTTTTCTATGAGATCTATTTCTAGTATCTACGCTATATCTCTTTCCAATTCGTGTTACTACAATCTCTTGCTCAGATTTATTCTCTCTTCTTCCAAACATAAGTAAACTAGCAATCTAACTGCATCCGTAAAACTCCCTTTTCATGTAGAAGCATCTTAAAACAAAGTTTTAGATATTTTAAATACCTACCTTGTGGTCCTTTGTGTTGGGTTGTGTTATATTCTTTCCACGACTAGCCCCCCTATATTAGGTGGGCAAACCTATCTACGGTTTTGTGCATGGTTTTCGCACATGGTTTTGGGCGTGATGGTTTTCAGTCCATGGTATTGGATGCTTTGGCATGTATATATATGTATTGTAACATTGAAAGGAACATAATGGAAAATCAATCTGGTAGTCCCAGTTTTTGGATCTAGGGGAAAATCTCTGTGTATATTTGTTTTATGTGTTATGCTCCTACTATTGTTTATTTTTTGTGTTTTAGAATTCGTATGCAGGTAATTTATGTGTGGGATTAAAACCTACATTTGGTATTGGAGTTGTTTTGGCTTCAAGGGGATGCCTTTGTTGCTGAGGGGTTCCGCTCAGTCCTGTGGTAGACCCTGTTTAGTGAGAGATTTGCGGGATCGATTCTAGTGGTCAAAGAAGATGGAGAGCAGTGGAAAGATAGAGATCAAGAAATTTAATGGTAAGAGTTTTGAGTTATTGAAACTCAAGATGGAGGATTTTTTGGTGGATAAAGATCAGTGGATCACGGTAGATCCAGGTACTAAACCAACGGTAGTGTTTGATGAAGAATGGAAGAAGTTGGATCGGAAGGCTAAGAGCACAATACGATTATGTGTCTCAGATTCAGTATTGATGAATGTATTAGGGGAAGCTATGGTGAAGGCTTTATGGGAAAAGTTAGGGACTTTGTACCAATCTAAGTCTTTGGTGAATAAACTGTTCCTACGGAAAAAGCTTTATAACCTGAGGATGAAAGATGGAGACTCGGTGACAGAGCATCTAAACGCATTTAATACTATGGTTAGTCAGTTATTATCTGTTGATATTAAAATTTCAGATGAAGATAAGTGCATCAGTTTGTTGTGTTCTCTACCAGATTCGTGGGATAGTCTGGTTATTGCAATAGGTAGCAATGCAACTGCATTGTAGTTTGATGAAATAGTCTCATCCTTGTTGACAGAGGAGATGAGACAGAAAAATATGGAGATACAAAATGGCAATGCCTTGTCTGTATGAGGATGGTTCCAGAATAGAAACAAAAATAAGTCAGCGAGTGGGAGATCTAAATCTAGAGGGAGATCTAAATCTCCAGGAAAACATGTAAAGGTGTGTTGGAAATGCGGAAAGGAAGGGCACTACAAAAGGGACTATAAATCTAAAGCTCCTGAAAAAGGAAATGTATCTGATGATGCTCCTTCTTCAGAGGTGGAAACCACCTCAGATGAAGGTGGGGATGCATACTTGGCTTCTTCAAGTAAACATGTAGATCATGAGGCATGGTTGATTGACTCAGGTGCATCCTTTCACTTCACAACCCATAGAGAGTGGTTCTACGAGTATGAGAAATATGATGGTGGTGATGTCTTCTTGGGGGATGACAGGAAGGCTAAAATCATTGGTCGCAGTAAAGTTAAGTTGAATTTGCAAGGTGGAAGGTTAAGAACACATCCGGGTGTTCTGCATATTCCTGCATTGGCCAGAAATCTGATTGTTGTAGGCAAGATGGATGATGAAGGTGTAAAAACAGTGTTCGAGAAGGATACCTACAAGATGGTCTGGGGAGCACTGGTATTGATGCGAGGAGTTCAGGTTTGAACTATGTACAAGCTTCTAGGTAGCATTATTCTGTGGTTCCTGAAAGTGGAGCAGAAAATCTAGTGGTCTCTACAGAAAATACCATGCTATGGCATCAAAGTCTTGGACATATTGGAGAGAAGGGCCTTCGAATACTTCATGGTAAAGGTATGGTAGAAGGTATGACTAATAGTTCTCTGGATTTTGATTTATGTGAAACTTGTGTATATGGGAAGAAGAATCAGGTGAGTTTCCCCTCTGGTGGTAAGAAGGCATAACAGATATTAGAGCTTGTGCACAGTGATGTGTTTGGACCTATGAAGGTTCCATCACCGGGTAAGTCTATGTACTATGTATCATTTATAGATGACTTCTCAAGGAATACATGGATATATTTCCTTAAGAAGAAATCCGAAGTCTTTGACAAGTTTAAAGAATTTAAGGCTCTAGTGGAAAACCATACAGAGAATAAGATAAAGGTGCTAAGGACATATAATGGTGGAGAGTTTTGCAAGAAGGAATATGAAGAATTCTATCAGAAGTGTGGTATAGCGTGGTAGAAGACTACTCCATACACACTTGAGAAAAATGGAGTTGCAAAAAGAATGAACAAGGCATTGATGGAAAGGGAAAGAAGCATGCTCAGTGGTGTCGGGTTAGGATAGGAATTCTGGGCAGAAGCGGTGAAGAATGCATGTTACCTAGTCAACAGATCACCTTCATCAGCGTTGGAGGATAAGACTCCACAAGAGGTGTGGACTAGTAAGAAACCCTCTATTTCACATCTAAGGGTATTTGGATGTGATGCATATGTACATGTTCCAAAGGAGAAAAGAGCAAAGTTGGATAGTGAATCTGAAAATTTCATCTTTATTGGGTATAAGGATGGTTTAAAGGGTTATAAACTTTGGAACCCAGTAACAAGGAAGGTTGTGTACAACCGAGATGTGGTGTTCGGAGAGGTGAAAGATGTCATTAAACATGAAGTCCAACCAAAGGAACTTGAGAATATATAGTTTGAGCTAAGGGAGGAAGAATCAGACTCTACAACATAAGAGGAATCAGAAGAAGAAGATCCACAAACTCCGGGTGTGAGAAGATTAGTTCAAGAAATAAGACAGCTAGAAAGGTATAGCCCATCTTCTTTCTATTCAAATTTTTCTTTATCTTTTACTGATAATGATCCCAAAACTGTGAAGGAAGCAATAGATTCAGAGGATGGAAAACTCTGGAAAGAGACCATGGTTGATGAAATGGCATCTTTGCACAAAAATGAGGCTTGGTATCTGGTGGAGTTGCTAGCTGGAAGGAAACCCATTGGCAACAAATAGGTGTTCAAGAAGAAGACAAATGCAAAAGGAAAGGTGGAGAAATACAAAGCTCGGCTGGTAGAAAAAGGTTATTCCCAGGTGCCGGGAATTGATTTTGGTGATATTTTTTCTCCTGTTGTTGAGGTAGCTTCTATTAGATTACTTTTATATGTTTTTGATGCTTTTGATTTTGAGGTAGAACAGATGAATGTGAAGACAACATTTCTTCACGGGGATCTGGAAGAGGAGATCTACGTGAAGCAACCTAAAGGCTTTGCGATGAAGGGCAAGAAAGAACTAGTATGAAAGTTAAATAAGTCTTTGTATGGGTTAAAACAGTCACCAAGGATGTGGTATTAGAAATTTGATACATTTATACAAGGACTTGGCTTCACCAGAAGAAAATAAGATCACTGTGTGTATTTTAAATTAATTGGTGACCGTGTTATTTATCTGGTCTTGTATGTGGATGATATGTTTTTGGTTTGAAATGACAAAGCAATTATCTAGTATTTGAAGACCCAATTGTCCTCCAAGTTCGATATGAAAGATCTTGGTGCTGCAAACTATATTTTGGCCATGGAAATTAAAAGAGATCGGGCAAAGAGGAAGCTTTGGTTATTCCAGAGGAAGTATGTCGAGACAATACTGCAGAGGTTTAATATGCAGGATAGAAAACCGGTGAAGGTTCCTATTCCTGTAGGTGTGAATTTATCTGATGAACAATGTCCCAAGACACAAGAAGAGGAAGAGGACATGTCTCATGTTCCATATGCAAGTGTAGTCGATAGCTTTATGTATGCGATGGTCTGTACTAGACCATACATTGCACATGCAATGGTAGTATTGAGCAGGTTTATTTCAAAACCAGGGAAGGAGCACTGGACAGCAGTGAAGCGGGTTTTTAGGTATTTGCATGGCACTAGTGATTATGGTTTGTGCTACCAAGGAATACTAGGATTGGATAGAGTTTTGGATATTTGTGGCTTTGTTGATGCAGACTGGGCGAGAGATCTGGATCAAAGAAGATCTACAAGTGGGTATGTGTTTAACCTATTTGGAGGTGCAGTCAATTAAATGAGCAAGAGAAAATATGTAGTGGCACTATCAACTACAAAGGCAGAATACATGGTAGCCATTCATGCAAGCAAGGAAGCAGTATGGTTGCAGAGATTGTGTTCACGTATGGGGTTAGTATAGGGAGCTATAAGGATAGACTGTGACAAACAAAGTGCAATTTTCTTGGCAAAGAACCATGCTTATCATTCAAAGACAAAGCACATTGACGTTTAGTATCACTTTGTGAGGGATATGATAGAAGACAAAAAGGTGTTGCTGGTAAAGGTGGACACTTTCAAGAATACTGCAGATGCAATGAAAAAATTTGTGAGCTCTAAGAAGTTCTCTTGGTGAGAGAAATAATGGGCATTGCAGCGCTGGATAAATGACTAAGCTCTCCTGTGGCCCCCTATGGAAAAAAACAACAAGTGGGAGAATGTTTGGTTGTGTTATATTCTTTCCACGAATATACCCCCTAGTTAACCAATGGGTTAGATGGGGGGTAGAGCCCCCCTTTCGTTGCGCCGATTATGCAGCGAGGGGCGGTTAGCCCCCCTCTACAGGGTATATATATGTATTGTAACATTGAAAGGAACATAATGAAAAATCAATCTGGTAGTCCCAGTTTTGGGATCCAAGGGAAAGTCTCTGTGTATATTTGTTTTATGTGTTATGCTCTCGTTATTGTTTATTTTCTGTGTTTTAGAATTCATCTGCAGGTAATTCATGTACGGGGTTAAAATCAACACTTTGAAGAATCCTCATTCTGCTTCATTGTAGGACACGATCGAGTCTACGGTGAATTCAGTAATGAATCCTCCCAAGATGTTATCGATACAGAAATCAACGAGCCTTGAAATCTTATTGTCAGTGATCTTGAGTTGTTATATCAGTTTAGAAATCCACACCATAGGCTCTTCACCTTTAAAACAATTATTCTTTTTGATCAACCTCGATATTCACTCGTATTTTTTGACAGGAAATGAAGCCAAGAAATTATCGTATTGATCTATAAAAATATACTTCTGTAACCAAGCTTCAAATGTCAGACGAGGGTTTCTATTTTCTTGATTCTTAAATTCTCACCCTTTCAGCTCTATCCAGTCTTCAATCTCCTTCTTCAACAGGTACCACATCCACATATCCTTCAAACAAATCATGGTCTGGACAATAGAACCATTTGTTGGCTTGGTTTGGGCTAACCCAGGTTCAATCTATACTGCACACCAAGAAAATCCTCAATCATTGGCCCTTTTGGAAACGACTTACAAGAAGATCGTAGTCTCGCCCGAAGTGACTATGGGAGGATGCAAAACTAGGTTTCTGTAGCCTTGAAGGACTCAGAGATGTGGTATTATTATGTTATCTTGTTAGCATTTATAAATCACTTTGTTGCATTAGATTAATCACTTAAATATGCCATATAAACCATCATTGTGCTGAAGTAAAATGAAACTATAATAAGTGCTACTCTACAACAGATAATAAGAAAATATACACATCAAAACACTGATTCACCATGGTTCACCCCAGTGTAGGGCTACGTCCACAAGAATTGTTGCTTAATATAATAAATCTTTGAACAACAAACATTTCTAGGCCTACACACTAAGCTTTAGGTTGTCCGTGCACTCAGCTGCAGACTTAGGCCTCTGCACACTCAGTTGCAGAGCCTCACCTTCTCTACCAAATTACAGATCACAATAATTTTCCCATAACAATGATCTTGATCAATTCCATTATTCTCTTATTATTATTTTACCCTATATATATTATTACATTGTAGGGTTACATCATCAAAATACCATGGACTCCCTAAGATAAGAAACTATGGTCCAACAACCATTGAACCCTTACAAAGTCATGCACTTTTATAAAAAGGAGGGGCTTCGACCCACCCCCAAGCCCTTACGACACTGCGCGGTATATTCAAAATTCTCCATTGCGTGGTCCACTTCAGGCAGTGGGGAATTTTCCTTAAACCACCTCCGCCCCAAATCACAAAACCATCCGGTAATTCTAAAGCTCAAAACCGAGAAAATAATCCCATCACACCATGGCTATCCATAAAAATCGAACGCAAGGCTGAAAACCACTATCATAACCCAGAAAGACCATGCCACCAATAGCAAGAGAACCATATACCAACATGAAAATCCATGCATGTCAAAACCATCTAGGAAATCACACATGCAATATGTTACCTGCAAGTATTCCTGTTGAAGCTGCTTAATCCTGCTCCTCCTTGCTTGACCCTTACTTTCCTTTCCTTTCCTTGTCCTTCCTTTACTTTCTTTTCCTTTCCTTGCTCCAAAGCTAATAAAAATCTTACCAACTGGTCCTCAGAAACCTATTTATCGATGAGGCCTCTATTTTCTTCAATTTCCTCCTCACATGAAGCTTATGACCTTTCACCTACCTTTTCTACTAATTTCCTTTACTTTCATAACTACATTCCAATTAATGCCACTTTTCCTTTCCAAATGCCTTAGCCAATACCTTTTCCAATTTCCTTAGCCATAGTAAACCAAATGAACACCCACACTAGGATGTCTTAGCCAACATTCATCTTGGAATATGTGTCCCTTAACCGTGGTCTTATTTTTCCTTTATTAACTTTTATTACATGGAATTTTCACTAAGGCAGTTATAAAACCCTTCCCCTTAGGGAACATTGTCCTCAGAATTAAACCACACCAAGACTTCAACAAAACTACTGAAAAGAAAACATACTTCCCATGGAACTTTATAACTTAGCTCGTTGCAATATTTACAATGAATGACCCTACTAAAAGATGTAAAACACACTATTTATTGGAGCTTTATAACATAGCTCATTACGTTATTTACAATAGAAACATATATACACTTATACACATTTTCTAAACCAGAAAATACAAGGATACGATGACCATATTAATCAACAAGGGAATCCAAAGGCTCACACCTCCACCCTCAAAACTAGTACCAAGATTCACTTTTTTCCCAGGAAGTCCAGAATCCACTACCAATGTCAAAGCTGCATCCAATGTCCAGCACTACAATCCCACGCTACATGTCCCCTCAATGATTAGTTACAAGCTCATTTTTCCAGGGCGTACTCCCAATCTACATCTGATTCCATCTAGAAATCCTAATGAGCAAAACAAATCCATCTCCGGCCTTCTGTTATCTTCTACACAGTCCCTCGAGTAATCTAGTCAACCCTTTCGTGGATTCACTCACCTTAAAATTTCCCCATCATCCCCCATCCTGGGCAATCCATCCCTTGGAAAGGATTCCTCACATCGGAAGGTCAACAACCAAGGCATATACCTACCTCAAAACCATCATACCAGTCATAACATGCTCATGGAAATCAATGGACACTATTGGGTACTAGTGTCCCACAATGGCCCTGCTCCTGAAGTGCTTTACCAACATATTGGTTCATGTTCTAATTTTTTTTAATTGTTGCTAATTCTTTCCGTCAGTTTCAATCACCCAACCGGGAAATTTTTTTCTTCCTATAGCAAGCACATATCTTTCGTTGGATTTAAAATAAATTGGAATAAATTCACATCATACCTCATTGGTGGCCGATCAATAAGGTACACTTGCAACTCTGTTCGCTTCCTGTCACAACAAGCCAAACTTGCATCTTTGACCAAATCATCATGTATAAGGATATCACATTATGTTAGCTCAAAACACAACCATCATAGATCAAAATTATAAATCACATGTAACCATCATAAACCAAAATCATAGATCACATGTAATAATTATAGACTAGAATCATAAATTACATGCATAATAAAACTGAAATAAAATACTAATACTTATCCTTTAATCAATCCCTAAATTCTACCATTTTCCTTATTTCGTACGCACACCGGATTAGTTGCCAAACCCGACAAACACCCAATGCCTTCTCCTCAACCATGTGCATGTACACATAGTGTGCATCACACACATATAACACCATGCAATACATGCACCTACACCTGAGATACTACACCTGCACCCAATTTATAACACAAGACAATACATACACCTACATCTGGTGTACACCACAACACAATACATACACCTACACATGGTGTATGACACAACATAATACATAGTACCACATGCCCTCAACACAACATTTACAACATGCACATAATACCAAATGTACACAAGTACCACATGTACAAAACGTACAAAGTACCACTTGTACACAATACCACCTGTACACAGTACCACTTGCACAACATGTGCACAGCATCACATGTAGACAACGCCACCTAGAAAATGTGTACACATCGCGACATGTACATCGCACCACATGTACAACGTGTACACAATACCACATGTACATAGTACCACATACACGACATGTACACGAAACATCATGTACACAACATCACATGCACAACATGTACAAAACACCCCCTATACATAGAACCACATGTAAAATCATAAACACACCATCATATATACATAGTGTCACTTGTATAGCATGCACACAACATTGTATGTACATAACACTACATACACAACATGTACATAGCATCATATGTACACAACACTATATATCCAACATGTGCACAACACCATATGCACACAACACCGCATATCCACCATGTGCACTATACGATATGTACACAACACCGCATACCCAACATGTACATAGCACCATCTATACCAAGCTTTGCATATGCAATGTGCACACAACACCATAGGTATAAACAATGAACATAAAATATGCACAACATATACACAACAATAGAACTGCACATCCAAGACCACACTGCCTCTACCTAGAAACCTTGCTTCAAGTGTCTCTTTGTCATCCATGCTTGTCCTAGCATGTCATGGATCATGATGTTTTCATTCCATTGATGTATCTCTCAACATTAGCCTATCCATAACATGAACATAGGCATAATCCCTACACCTGGTGTAGGACACAATATAATACATAGTATTGCATGCCTACAACACATGTACAACATGCACATAATACCAAATGTACACCAATACCATATGTACAAAATGTACACAGTATGACCTGTACACAATGCCACCTATACATAGTACCACTTGCACAACATGTGCACAACATCACATGTAGACAACACCACTTTCACAATGCGTACAAATCACCACATGTACAACGTGTACACAATACCACATGCACACAGTACCACATACACGACATGTACACGAAATATCATGTACACAACATCACATGCACAACATGTACAAAACACCCCCTATACACAGCACCACATGCACACAACACCACATGTACAATCATAAACACAACATCATATATACATAGTTCCACTTGTACAACATGCACACAACATTGTATGTACATAACACTACATATACAACATGTACATAGCATTATATGTACACAACACTGCATATCCAACATGTGCACAAAACCATATGCACACAACACCTCATATCCACCATGTGCATAATACGATATGTACACAACACTGCATACCCAACATGTACATAGCACCATCTACACCCAACACTGCATATGCAATATGCACACAACACCATAGCTACAATCAATGAATCTAAAATATGCAAAACATATACACAACAATAACACTGCACATCCAAGACCACACTGCCTCTACCTAGAAACCTTGCTTTTAGTGTCTCTCTTGTCATCCATGTTTATCCTAACATGTCACGGATCACGATGTTTTCATTCTATTGATGTATCTCTCAGCATTATCATTTCCATAACATGAACATAGGCATAATACAAGCATACAATATCAATTCATATCCACATGATACTGACCTCATATATTTTTCATGACTACTCTCCCCACTTGATTCCCCATAAGACTAGGAATCTTGTCATGCCACTAACCTGCATAAGCAATCATTGCTCCACAAGAATGATCCCTGAAAACCCTGTCAAACAGTGAGATAGATAAATATATACATAGATACATATACATAAACATTGACATAAAAAAATCATGATCCTATCAGGAAACGATGTACAAACACACATAAATACGTATATAAACATCAACATAATCATGATCATATCATAATTACCAAATATCATAAGGCCAAGGTTAAGAGAACTTCCTTTATTTATGCACACATGTAGAACATTGAGAACAACCATTCGCAACATAACTTTCTCATGATTGTCTTGTCACCATCCATTTACACTAATGGACCAAACCAACTTAGCCGACAGTCATACTCTTACCTTTAGTTGCCTTTACACATGCACCACATTCATCTGAGTCTTTCATTACATATTGGGTTCCACACACATCTCCCATATTTCCATCAACTTTCTTCTTTCCCAACCAATTCCCAAGACCCTCAAAACATAAAAGGAAAGAATAAGAAACAAAAAAGAAGAAAATCATGAAAACCAATAACAATACTACATCACAAACAAAGTCGCATGATCATGTAATAGGCATAACAAAACTGCAAATCAAGCACAAGAAAATGACAAGTCACTGAAATCACAAGACTCTCAATAGACACCATGACTCAATTCCCATGGGTTCTTAGTGCTTCCAAGGGAAAGCTCAACCTGAGCCTTCTTCAAGATTCCATGGCAATTTCTTTGCCATGCAATCCCTTTATTGTGCCAAGCACATTCTTGCAATTGAACACATCCACACCATCTCTCAAGGGACTCCAATCCTTTAACAAATATAGCCATAACTAGAACTAGGTCTTAAACCTTTCATATACATATTTATGAATATAACACATATCCTCATAATGTCAGACAAATTCAAGTTTAAGAAGACTTCATGTATGCAAAGCACTCATTCATTTGAAATTGCAGTTTCCAAACATAGCCAAAGGAATTTTCACCCAATTCCTGTCTTTTACCTTTTCCTTGCTACAATTGAGTCTTACTATGCACTACCAGACCACCCAATTGTTACTCATATAAACACATCAACTATTACCTTTTCAAGCTAATAGGAAGCATGTTGCCCTGCATATGCTCACACATATCAAATATCACGTTCCAAGATCAAGACATCACGAATATTAATTTGAAATCAACCTTTGCCAAGTCTAAAAAACATGCCATACTCAATAATAAACTCACATTCATCAGTAATAATACATAATGCTACAACTATCACCTACTTACACTCAAGTACATATCGGTTGTCTCAACACATATGTATTAGTACAACCATGTTAAAACAAGATCATTTCGGCAAGAAATTTTATAGATCCATACTCATATCGTTCAAGTAATCAAACATTTAGACAACATATAGATGACATAATAGACACCAAACACTCAAACACCAAATAAATAACATAGTCAAACATTCAAACACCAAATAGACGATATAAGAAAACTCATACCTCAAGGTACCTCATGGGAGGTTATCTTGTTTGCACAATCAATCTAGATTAGCACGATATAAATTCACATCATATCAACTCAACATAAATAAGGCCAGGGTATCCATAACAGTAACTGGCTAACATGTTCACATCATAATCTCATAAACAATTGTCATTCATGCATAGAAATCACATATGCACAATCAATCTAGATTAATACAACAAACTATCACAAATAAGTTGACTCGTACTTGAATACCATAACTATAATCATCTGCATAGACCAATCCAAGTTAGCATGATACATGTAACATCAAGATCTTAATGTAATAATCATAATCATCAAGTTACTAACATTTAACAACAACAAGCTATATATCACTCTCATCAACAACATATAACCTAATAAACAAGCTAACTATCATATAACAACAACAAGTTAACCTATAACATACTCATCAACAATATATAACATAATCATCAAGTTATCTAACATAAAACAATAATATCAATGCATACAACCACAAGTTACTATCATTCATTACTATCTGACACTTGTGCATATGACTACATTAATCAACTAGCATCTATCATGTATGTAACCATAACATCAATGGAATGAAAGGCATACACATAACCATAATGCATATAACAATCCTTAACCTACATACTTGCATTCCCAACATAACAACCTAAATGACGACATGCTCTTTCCTCGAGGTCCAATGCTGCAACTTCACTTTGATGATTTGCATCTCCTATGCTATCTCAGTAAACACATTAGCATCATAACATACCAATATCATCATGATGACCTAATTGCATACAATGACCTCACAATGCATGTTTGACCTATGATACATGCATAACCATAACCATGACAATGCTTGCATAACATCATATAGACACTGACATGAATAACAAATGCATATACAACCATACACTCATGATGAAACATCCCACAACAACACCATCAACCTTCACATGGCGACATTACTACAACCATGATCAACACGATGCAAATGAAACAAGCACATGGACTACAAGCATAAGGAACACATATGAAACCGACATGAATGCATAACCAACACATAGCCCATCTATTCCAAGGGGTGAACCATGCTTTGATACCACTCTATAATGACCTCCTCCCACATCTACTCAAGTAACCAGCCAACTGGGGTAAAAATGTGACAAGAAGTTACTATGATATGATTCGACTCCCTATGTGTCATTTAAGGAAGTGGAATCAATATAATCCCACAACACAAACCTTTTATACCTGCTACAAGACTCCCATAAGCCTTCCTAGTCATCCCCATGACTAGTCCCTGGGTCCCACTGAGTTTTAAACCATCAAACCCTCGGACACTTCCTTGATATGGACAAGGGTGCATCTAGGAGGCTCCATATGCTCTCATAGTAAAGCATGCATGCAACTTAGGAGTTTTCTCCTCAGACCTGTGCCTGTGACTCTAGGATATCGACCACTTTTCAAGACCAAAATCTAGGTCACTACCCAAAAACCCCTATAGCTTTCAGAATCCATAATTTACATGAAAACAAGACATAGAAATCAAAAACTAACTTTAGGTCCAGGTCTGACCATCACCAACCGAGACTCACATTCTATCAAACACTTGGCATCCATGCAATCTATAGCAAATGAATACAATATAGAGCATAAATTATTGATAACTCATATGAGACTTGACAAGAAGGATCACCATCCTCTTCCCTTAACTGTTTTTACATAAATTAGGTCTTGCATCCATTATCCTTTCAGTTACAAGTAAATACATGAAATAACCATGGCTATAACTAGTCACATAACCATGCTTGTAACCAACATTAGACCATGTAAATAACAATAAGATAAAAACTATTAAGGCCACCTAATAACAAGTACAAAAGCAAGAGAACTTAGCTTTTATTCAACATAGGCAAGAGTCAACCAGGTTCGGGACTTCCACATACCACCTGACCATAGACATGGTTTAACCAAATATTTCTTTCGACTATTCACCCCTGTGCCAATTCCAAGTATGAATGTGGTATTTCATGGATAAACTAATCCAAAAACAACCAAGGGAATCTAGAGGTTAAACCACCTCCACCCTCAACAAAACGTGATCTCACCAAAACTGATACCAAGATCACAAAACCAAACTGAGCTTGGAATTCCTCCAAACTTCATCACTATCCTTGAGGAATTTTCTACCTCCTTGTCTCTTAGGCTTTACCGCAATCCACACCGAATCACTGGGCCCTAAATCGAGACACCACCCTCAGGCTTTCTCATGTATCCCGCCAAAACTGGTCAAGGGATTCCTAGGCCTTTGGGAATTTTCTTGAGACCACCTTCATCTTAGATTCCAAAACCATTCGACATTTCCAAAGCTCAAAACCGAGAAAACAATACCATCACACCATGGCTATCCATAAAAAGGCAAGGCAAGGCTGAAAACCACTGCCATAACCTGATAAAACCATGCCACCGACAACAAGAGAACCATATATCAACATGAAAATCCATGCATGTCAAAAACAGCTAGGAAATCAAACATGCAATATGTTACTTGCAAGTATCTATGCTGAAGTTGCTTGATCCTGCTCCTCCTTACTTGATCCTTGCTTTTCTTTCCTTTCCTTGTCCTTCCTTTGCTTTCTTTTCCTTTCCTTGCTCCAAAGTTGAGAAAAATCTTTCTAACTTATCCTCAAAAGCCTTTTTTTTTTATCAATGAGGTCTCTATTTCTTCAATTTCCATTATTTTCTTTCAATTTCCTCCTCACATGCAACTTGTGTGCTTTCACCTTCCTTTTCTGATAATTTCCTTTATTTTCATAAATAAATGCCAATTAATGCCACTTTTCCTTTCCAATTTCCTTAGACATAATAAACCAAATGAACACCCACACTAGGATGTCTTTCCCAACATTCAACTTAGAATACATGTCACTTAACCATGGTCTTATTTCTCCTTTATTAACTTTTATTGCATGGAATATTTACCAGGGCTATTACAACTACCAAATTAAAACTCCCTCTCAACGAGGGATAAATTCCAATAGCATCATGTAGTCATCACAAGTATATTTTCACCAAATCATATCCTATCTCAAGTATCTCATCATCAAATGTTGTCATTTCTCATCTCGACTCATCTTTGCTTATCCTTGCTTATCTCTTGCTTGAACAATTTTGAATATAAAATAAGATGAATTTGACATGATACAGGATCCCAAGCTACCACCCTCTATTCATCGGGGATCCACTGCTACCACCGAGAATCATCTGCCAGCGGGATATCAATGCTACAACCCAGGAAACATCAAGGAGCACATCTCAACCCAAAATCCAATGACAATGAGGAAGGTCCTATGGGACACTCTCATCTCATGTCTATGATAGTGGGGAAGGTACTATGATACACTCTCACCCCAAGCCATCTCATCGAGCAATAGGCGACATACTTACCAAGAAAGGATCAAAACCATCCCATTGTGAAATCAATGGGTGAGATACCACTTGTTATATGAGGTAAGGATCACAACCATCCTATTGCTTGTTGATCTTCCCAACAATGACCCTTAAGAGTCATGTGGTAGAACATCTGCATCATAATCATATTGGGTGAGATACTCGACTTACCAAAGGTATGGATCACTCACCCCCAATCTCTCTCTCAACCCATTGACCAAACTGGGAGCGATAATCCCAACAAGATCAACTTATGGGTATGATACCAACTAGGGTATACTCTGCATAGACCAAGATAGGGGAGAAATATCTTCTACCTATGGGTAATATATAAGGGTGATACCCTATTGTTTAGATATCCCTCAACCCCAGGAGCTCTCCATCTCAATTCCACACCCTGGGAGCTCAGATTGGGGGGAAGAGTTGGCTCAGTTTCCTTAATTAACCCTTCTTTCTGTAGATCAAAAACATATCAACATGCTCATATTTATTACTTGCTTACTAAAAAGTTCAATCATAATACCTCATACATTACCCATAGATAAAATCCTTTGTTTTCCTATTCATGCAAGATATCAAATCAAATATTATATTAGAACAAATATATATCACAAAAGTATACCGTATTCATCCTCCCTCTCACTGAGGCAACAACCACAAGCCAAAGCTTGTCTCATACAACAACATTGTCTCAATATATGAAGATATCTCAGTCCCATCTATATATGGGATTCTTTGTCGATTGTATCCCACTCTTTATTATCATAATGTATCATTGTCACATCCAGAACCTGTTTAAAATAAATCTCCAAAGAGTTCCTTCAATCTACCTCACAGCTAGTCATGCTAGCAACATTGTACTCAACCTCAGACATGTTTAAAACTATGGAATTTTGATCCAAAACATCAAGTAGATATCATACTAAAGAAACACCCAGATGTGCTCATCTCATCAATAATGATCCCAAACATCATTAGTACATCCATGCAGTCATATATCACTGGAAGAATATCTCAGACCAAAAATTGATCATCCCATGCAAATATCTCGAAAAAGTGCTTCGCAACAACCAAATGTGTATGAAGCGGCTCAATCATGAATTGAATTGATTTGTTCTTTGCACAACATATATGTAGATGGATATTCATAAGGAACATCAAAGTCTTACTCAATTGCTGGTTTCCAATTCAAGTCCAACAATATCTCTGCATAACTTCTTGAAATTCAATCAGAGTGTCCAAGGATTTTCATTTCCTCTTTCCAAAAAACTCCTCAATAGCTTCATGATATATATTTTCTTTTCCAAACTTCAAAAAGTAATTCATCATACTAATATTCTCCATTTCGAACTTCAAAGGCCAAGTCCCTCTTACTTTGATCATCAGAGACTCGTTACCTGTCATGAATAGACCATCAGCATATAAAACCAAAATCAAAGTCATACCTTGGACCACTTTGAAGTAGATGTTAATATCAACACATAAGTCAATGTAGACATACTAAGCTTAGGGGGTTTTCTTCATATAATGCTTTCTACAAACATAATACTTGACCAAACCAATATAATTAGCCTCAAACAAATCAATATTGTGTAATCAAATCAACCAAGTCTACTTTTCAAACCAGAATAACTATCAAAGCTATCAATGTTCCTCCCAGTTTCTCTATTGAACCTTTTAATACAAGCCCCTAAGTAAAGTTCACATCCAAGTACTAGGTTACAAACTTATCTATTTGACCTATCAAAAATTGTAATTTATAATATCAAACTAGACTTCATCAAGTAACCCTTATGATCATCATTTGTGGCCCTAGATGTGAATGCATGCACCAATAATAAGTCATATAGGTTTTGTCCATTCATAGTGAGATCATTGCATACTTAATCAGGTGCCATTATATAATCAATTATGTATATATAGCATTGTTATTTCACATTAAGGAAAATTACCATTATCAAGAACCAAATCTGATCAAAACCATAATTCGTTATCACCATGACTTCAATATATCCATAAGACAAAACATATTTATGAACTATTAGGCATCATGTCAAACTTCCAATATTGCTCATCTATATTAAACCAATAAGCCAAATCTTGTCAAACCCTTGCAATTGTTATCAAATACTGACATATACTAACTTCAATGATCAAATATAAATAACATACTTAAATGAAAATTCTAGTCCCCTGCAAAAAAAATTTAGTCAACACATTCACATTCTCTATAGTAAGTCAAGCATTCAAACTTCCCTATTCATAGGACTTTCTATTTTTTGCTCCAAATCAGTAGGATTGTCATAATTCTAGTGTGCTCTTGATCTCGTGCATAAGGCTTAAGTTCTTGTGTCCTACAGGCATAACCACACCCATAGGTCTTCTTCCATGCGGTTGAGAAGCTTATAACGCATCCTTAAGCCTTCTTCTGTGTGATTGGGGCTTAGACTAGGAGAACCCTTCTCTGCTAAAATCAAAATTTTCCAAAACCTTTTTCCACAACATCATATGTTTATTCATGCCTATAATTGTTCCTCCAACTGTCAAGTGTCTTCTTTTCAAATAATAATAGGTGTTAAAATCTCATGAAAATTTTCTCCCTTTAATTGGGAATCCACTTCAGTTATCATCATTTAAAACATCAACCTGTTTATCATAATACTGGCATACATCAACAAAACTGTTAGGTCATGAAATAAAACTATATCAGATTATTATCATAGTCATAATATATTACCATTAGTTACATATGAACATGTCATCAAGCTTTCATCGAGGGTTACTCTGAGAAGTGTACCATCATACTCCAAGGATCATAATCAAATTATTCAACCATCAAGTCGGGACATCCAATTTTACCATATTAACAAAATTACTAAGATTTTAAAAACCTAATCAATGACAACAAGAATATTGTGGATATCAATTTTATTGTTACACTTTTATCATTAGGGTTATCATGCATATCACAAGCATTATCAATAGTATCAAGTTACCATATATCAAAAATCAATGTTTCTAGGTACCTTTACTATGATTTAATAGAATGTAAGATACTTGTCCAATCCCAAGTGCATCAACTCATCATATGTGCCATGAATCAAACTTACTTTCATATGCATATATGAGTCATTGATGAAGGTGATATTCCCATCATACCTGTCACGACTCTCGTTCCAGACATTTTTTTTTTTTACTAATAATTTATTTCCTTATTTAATACCATACTTTTACACTATATGTTTATAATGATATAATCATGACTGCGCTTTTGTGTCAGGTATCTGCAACATTATTCATGACCCCTTCAGAGACTTCTCCTTGTAATGTTGTACTCACACTAGGGATTATATCCTTTCGCTTATACCTAGCCATATCTTGGTGAAGGAATATACTTTAGGTTTACATTATCATATATTATGGTTTCGTTCCTTCATAAATTCGATTGTTAATACTATGAGATACATACTCAATCTTAATATATTGTTTCCAAAATCCTCTGCTTGTACGGGCAATGGTAATCACACCCTAGTTTATAATGTAATTACTTTATATCCTAATCCCAAAAGGCTATCCTATTCACTCCTTTTCCAATCGACATAGGCCTGCTAAAAAATTTACACCCTCAGTTAATATAGTTTAGTCCACTTTACATTATTCCAGTAATGGTTATGTACGTAAATAATGGGTGGTCTAATTAACTCTATCCTCGTCCTGGATTATGTACATTATTTTAAATGCAGTCTTAATGTTTTTTTGGGTATTGTGACCGACCTCCTATTTGACGTGCCCACTTTGCTACCGCCATGATGATCCCCTTCACATGCGCGCAGGTGCATGTGTGTTACTATGTAGCGGTATAGATGTCAAACGACAGTGGAGATGAAATTCTCGAACCCTAATCTCTTTGCCTTTTTGTTGTGGGCGATAGACTGCAGGCCTCATTAGGCTCGGCCCTTCGGGTCGGTTGCCCTCATTCATTGCATACAGGGTTCCATTTCCTGTCATAGGGAAATTACCAAATTTCCTGAAGACTTCCTACCATTCTGTGATTTTCTGTTTTCCCCTTTTCCTTAAGATTTTTACATAGGTGCAATTCCTACTACTTGCACCATGAAGGGATCAACCACTTGGGTTGGGGAGAAACTTTGGTGCTTCCCTACAGATTGAGAAATCCTCCCAGCAATTTCCTTAAGGTAATTTTCAATTTTACGAATATGCTTTCCCTTGCATAACTTCATCAATTTCCTAACCACTCACCTACTACTATCGGGTTCAAAGTCTCGTGTCGATTCCCACAAGAAAGGGGAGTTATATTTGCTCATATTTTTAGGCAAAATCATTCCTTCTTCCCCCAGTCGATTCCCACATGAAAGGGGAGTTATATTTGCTCATATTTTTAGGCAAAATCATTACTTCTTCCCCCAGTCGACACGGTAATGAAAGAATTCATGCACATCCATTTGTTTCTGAACGAATTTCAAGCATCATAACCATCTTTGTTCGCTTCATTGGTTTCCACGGGCACAACGAACCTCCACCCAATATTTTTATTCTGAAATTGGCTTGTTATACAGTGATACCCCTACCCCTACCCAGTTAATTTCAAAACCCTTAATACAAACTCAAGGGTTTTTTATCACTCTCAGTTGTTTAATATTCCTCATGGTCACTAAATTTCGAAGGGAGACGGGTTCCTCTAACTGTTATCTGAAACATCACAGAAGGGTTTAGTGGATTTTTCTACCAGTATGACCCAGCCACAAATTACGGAGTTCCTCGATTCGACACACTCACAGGTATGATTTGGCACCTTCTCACGGTTTGTATCTTTTTTTTCCTCAGATTTTAGAGTAAAGTGGCCTCTCATTAAGCTCTTTAACTATGTTTGTTTTTATTTTATTAGGGCACTCTTCCCCCTCACTCTTTGCAACATAGAATGGATGGATACCCTTCTGAAGGTATCCAAAGAAGCGCACGCCACTTACAGGAAACAACTCTCTATGCGCATGTATGATCTCTACTTGATTTATTCTCCTAATTCCCACAGTGATTTGTAATAACACTCTGTAGTGATTATGGCGCTAAATGTTTACTAATTTATCTTTATTTTTAACAGGAATATGTAGCCCTTCGTTGAGGTATCGTTTCAGATAAAGTAACGCCTTCCAATCAACCTTTTTTGGTTGTAGTGTAATTCCCAAATTAGTCGATCTACTTACTGGAGATCAAGCATTCTTCAAACATCTGAGCAGGACACTCTTGTATTCTTAGAGCACCCGTGTCGCTATCGTCAATTCCAGAGTGGCTTGTATTCTGTTAATTACACACTACTTTTACTGTGGTTTTCCAGGCTTGGCTCACGGAGCTTCCTCCCTTGTTATGGAATTATCTGTGTGTAATCCATGGTACCGTATAATCGAGAGCTTCGGATGGATCAACTACATAGTTTAACCATGAAGCTACCTGTTTCCTACCCTTTGAATGTCTATAGGAACGACTTATTACATTGGACTAGCCGAACAAGATTTAATGTTGGTATAATGATTGTATGACTAGATTGTAAATATATCCCTTCTGTTGAGACTTGTTAATATATCTAGATGTGTAATTGTTATCGATGTAATCTAGAATTCTTCAGTTTTTTTTTTGTGCATTGAGCCTTTAACTCCTTAAGGCTATATGCTAGTATTTATTTCCAAGTTGGTCTTTTGTTGATGACACTGAATTGCATAGTGAAAGTGGCTAGAATCCCATTCATTTTCATGATTGTAATCCCGTCCCATCTATCGACCAATTTGAATGATTTTCGATTTAAACTTTACAGTGAAGCCATGTTTATCACATAGTTTATATACCTCAGAAAATACTTCGTGTTCTAATAGATTATTGCATAGTTATTGTACATGTAGATGTTCTTCTTGGTCTGCACGTAATATTCTCCAATAAGTGATTTGGCATAGCTCCCTTCCGGCAAAACTAGTTATCCAATAACATGGTAGGCTTTTGTTTTTGGTATTATTGGAAATAAGAGTCAATACTTTATTTCAAATCGACTTCATCGGTTTTCCAACCCGTCGTTCAAATCTCTCCTACTATTTCTAGTCTTTCCGCCTAGTATCAGTTCTCTGACCTCAATAACTTTCTAATACTCCATACATGCAAGGAGTAAAAATTCCTTCTGTTCAGGATGCCTTCGTCTGGTGGTGGAGTGCGCAGCGTCCTGTTTGGCGCTCTCTTTTCATCATCACCTGCTGGTTCCTTTGGAAGTGGAGGAACGTCCACATTTTCCAGAATTCTTCTCTGCCTCTTGACTCTATTTTGACAAAAATCCTGGGATACTTGCCTTCTGAGGATTAACTTCGATCTTGGTATTATGGATGATTTCTGTATTTTGAATTCAGACCCGGATGGCTCTTTCTTTCTGAAGTCTTTGTAGTGCCATGCACTCATAACTTTTGGTTTTCTCTAAGATCCATGCATTGCTGATCCTGGACAGCAACAGTTTTCTGTTCATTTTGCTTCAAGGCCTCATGCCTTCGTTTGTATCTGGATTTTTATATACTCTTAATATAAATCATGAAGCTTTTTCTTTCTCAAAAAAAGAGGGTAAAAATTAGCAATTTAAAAACTACAGACTCCCTGCTCATGCTCATCCACAATGGATCGAGATAACAATGCATGCCATTAACACTAACCCACATTGCTATTAAGATTTCCTCAACAATTCAACAATTCTACCTACTTTTGGATCTTTCTCCCTCGTGTGTCTAAATAACTATATATATCTGGAGTGAATTCCTTCCGAAAAATTACAGTGAAACTAGTAGATCGAGGAGTATAGGTACCTCAGTTTCCATTACCTATTCTTTTCCAATTAGTCTCCCTTTTGGGTTTCAATAATAATTTTCTAGTTTTGAGTAGGACAAAGAAACATGTAGCTGCAACAATATCATCTGAGATAGAGTTAATTTTTTTATACACCACTCCTCTAAAAAGGCATATTACATATCTACGAAATTCCATATTTACTGATGACTCTTTATCGTTAATGACCATTAATAAAGCATCCATATGGTTCTTTCTTGGACACCCTGACTTATTTTCCCAGTATTTTTCTCCATCATCTTTGATTCCACACCTCAACTTCTCATTAAATTTTAGTAATGATGGGTAGCTAAGGTTGCAGATATTAAATTAAATGATTGGGATGTAGTTTTATAATTTTCTGCTTATTCCACGTGGCCATATAAACTCCACTTTGAAAATCCTTCTTGGTGTTTAAGGCACTAGAATTTCAACCAACATCTATATATCCTATACCTCAATATCACCATTATTTGTCTAGAGTTACCAACATAAAAAAAATGCCTTTTAAGCAAGTTATGACTCTGTTTAAAACCAAAGTCATATTTCATCCTACGACCTACCATCATTTTCATCATATGTATATTTTCCAAAGAATTTCATGTATTAATCCACAATCCAGGTATGTTATCAACCTCGTATCCTATATTGTCTCAACACAACCTCTCTGTTTACTGTAAACACAGATCTGGGCATAGTGGTATATATATATATATAGAGTTAAGTCATAGAAGTGGTACTATTTATCCACACTGGATTACCTGTATATCCAAGTTCAGATTCAATTATATCAGCGTAGAGTTATACGTACCCGCACTCACTTCCACAGATTACATGCATCACAAATAATATCTGATTTTTCATATCTATACATAAGATCCTGATGATACTTTTCACACTATATCCATCATACCCATTCTTGAGAAAACCAAAATTATTATAGCAATTTTCCAAACAACTACAACACTTATATGAAATTTTATACATTACAACAGTCTAACCATAATTTGTTGTATATGAAAAGATTTGGGAATCAGACACTTTTACCAACCAACCTAGAACTGATTTCCTCCAGTTCACCTCTCAAGCTGAGAAAATATTACCCATTTCTGACATCAACAACCTCTTGTTGATCTCTTCAATGGGTATTTAATTCCCTTCTTTCATGATAAGATTTCCTTTAACGGCGTCCCGCTTTCGTGGGTCTTTTTATCCACTTGCCTAGGATTTTCCCATAAAAGTCTTCCTTTCTCTCCCACGAAGCTTTTATGTTTTTTTTCCAAGATTAGTATCTTTCTCAAGCTAAGCAACGTAATGGATACTTATCTCCCATCCATTAAATTTATCTAAAATTTGATCTAGAATTCTTATCATGAAGTAATTATCTATTCCCATTCACCAATGAGATTTTATTTGGCAAGAGTCTCATCTCTAGGTGTCTCGTTCCCAAGTGCATACATCTCATCTATTTATTTATTAATAAATAACCATTTACATAATTAATTAGATATTCTTCTTTGGATTTTCTGCCATTTTTTCAAACCCCACTTAGTCTAGCCATAATGGTTTTACTGCAACGGGGGGATATTACAATACCTTAGGGCTTACCTTACCATCCAATATTGCAACTGAAACAATATACCATACATAGCTTATAACATTCAGATACCTTTTCACATTGTATCACTTGCTTTTCATGGGAAACTATAGCGCTTCTCTTCTTGCACTAGCTATCTTTTCCTGCACCTCGGATGATCCTCAATAAGGATCCACTTATCACATCTCATCAGGAGGTTAGAAGTATCCAAATACTCAAATATACATGTAGAAAGTATAATCAATGATCAAATCAATAATTTTAAATAAAAGAAAAGACATAAAGAAGTAACATAAATTGAAAGACTTATCTTCAATGAGAGGTGATCATCTGCTTCTTGAACCAACTTTCAAGAGTCATGACTTTCCATTATTCATATAACATTGTTTCCTTCATTATATTTCAACCAACTTCATTAGCAACTAGGCCTAATTGAGATTATCCCATCTAGTGCTACATCAAACCTATCACAAGTGCTAGAACATCTTCACATTGATCATTCTAGGGTTTCTAAATTGCATATCTCAAATATTTGTCATAATAAATGGTTTCTTCCAAACCCTAACCTCATAATATCCATCAAAATCTAATAACTAGATTGCATAAGGTTTCCTTGAAACCCTAGCCTTCTTTTAGGTCTCCTCCACATTCTCTTTCTTCCATCAATGGTGTCTTCTTAGGGGTGATCTTCAAATACTTTTCTTCAACCCAACTTTGATACCATATTAATTTTTCTTAGGGCTATATTATTATTTTCTTTAGATAATTGTATTTCATCATCTACCCATTGAATTCACCCCACAACATAGTAACATTATTCAATTTTACAACATTATACAACAACATATGCAAATATATAAAAAAAAACAATATCATCATCAATGCAGTGAAACATAAAGGAACAATAGAAGAAAAGCATTCACACATAGAGACACTAAGATTGGTCGAAGACCAAGGAAAAACCCATTATGGGGAAAACCCTTTCAAATTTTTCTTCTTATTAAATTGTTATAAATGTTCAGAAAAGAGAGAGTACAATGATCCATATCTTTAACCACAAAACTACCCAACAAAATTAACTAATCAACATCCAAGAGATGAACCCAACAATGCTAATAATCAAAACCATGATTCAGAAGTTTGCAGTTAACAGTGATTGTATGCAGTCAACTGTCGAATTCTGTGGTCAACTAAAAAATCAAACTCTAGTTTTCAGCAACATGCCAAGAGTGTATGTGCGCGTGACTGAAACCCTCCAACCGTATTCATGAGCTTGTGTGGCTACAGTTGCAACCGAAAAATGCTTGTGTCATCCCTGCAACTAGAAGCCAAAACCCTAGATCTGATGTGCAAGCTTTGGACCCAGTAAGTTCGAACCTGAATGAACCAATCTTCGTGAAACACCTCAGACCTTTGCGAGCCAAACCAAAGAGAGAAGAATAATCATGATGATTGTCCAAATGAGGGTCACTTAGCTTATATTTATAGCCATCCAAGGGTGTCCAATTTCTCTTTTGGGCCACACTGTCCTTTTGTTCACATGACTTCAATTCAAAAATGCACTTTCTCATGTCAAAATCAAGTTCTTCAAAGATCAAAATTGGTCCTCTCGAAAAGATGAATCTAGTTCCTTGATTGGAATTTGTCATTAAGTTGCCAAATTAACAAAATATAATAGAGAAAGTGGTTTCTCTAAGCTTATTGTGGTGATTTTTTCCTTAGAAATTTCATTAATGGGATTTGGGTTTATTCTCGAAACTACCAACCTTCTCAAAATTCAAGATCTGTAAGAAACTTCCAAGATAAAGTCATTAAAAAAAGTGATTTAGTAACCTTTTATGTACCTCATTTCCCAGTGTCTTGTTTCTAAATTTTTCTCTATGGTCTTTTTCAATATGGAATTACTCTTTTACATTAAATTTCTCAAAGCTAAATAGTAGTGAATTTGCAAAAGAGAAGTTTGTATTCAGGTTTAACTTCTAGAGTTAAAAAGAGATTACTCTATTTTGGTCTAAGTTACCAGGAAACCTCTTTTTAAGATAACATTAAATAGTAGAAAAAATAAATATAAATAACATAGATCTCTAAATTTAAAATAATCTCAAATTGAGTAAGGAATAAAAAAAATATAAAAAATATATCTAAAAATCCAAAATCTTGTTAATTGCTTTCAAAATCAATAAACTAGAACACCACTATATAACAGAAACAAGCTAACATTATAACAGAACAAGCTAACATCACATTATAACAGAACAAGCTAACATCATGAACATTCGATTTATCTATAACATAGTATAAGTCTTCTTGAAATTAAATATATTATGGTGAGGCGTTTGGCTTAATTAAAAAAAAAATTGTATATCTTTAGCCTTCAACAATGAGACCTATAATCAATTTCAAGTAAAAACATAACAGTCTAATAACTCAGCAAACAAATGTATAAAACATATGGGACAGTAACACTTTCTCATATAACATATATGGGATAGTAACAAAGAAATAACAACCATGTCCTTTACTAAATTTTATGTATTTTAAAATTATAAAAGAGAATACAATTAAGAACATTTAAAAATGTTTTCCACTTAGTATGTATTGTAAATGTTTTCCATTTAGTATGTATTGTACTTACTTAGGTGGAGCGTGGTTTATATTAGAATTGGCTGTGAGCGTGGAGCGTGGTTTATATTAGAATTGGCTGTGAGCGTGGTTTATATTAGAATTGGTTTTGAGAAATTTAAATTTTTAATGAGAAATTTAGAATTGGCTGTGAGCGTATATTAGAATCGAGGAGAAATTTAGAGGGTTCAGATTTAATGTCGATAGAATATTTTTTTTGAATATTAATATGGAAGAATGAGATTTAGTATCAGAGAGTTTAGACTTCTGTAATCCATACTTGATTGTAAGAGATTTTAGCAAAATCACATAGAGAATCATTTGTCGACGCGTTTCGAACCAACTAGTGTGGTTCATCGTCAGGACATATTTTGGGTTACAATTCTAATATGAATTTAGAGGGATCTAATTTATTCATGTTCAAATTTTTGAGTAAACATTATTTAAATGTTTTCCATAGTAATTTTTTAAATTTTTTTTTGTTTGACATGAGCAAAATTTCAATTTTGATGACGGATATCCTTACACATCATACTGGGCTATAAAATGAGCCTCTCGGCTCAATGATGATTAACCTCCACCAAAACTCATATGGTCTATCTATAGTTAATTGAGATTATTTAAAATTTTATTTCTGTAATAAATAAAAAAAAGAAAAAAAAGCCTTCCAACGTCATGAAATCATTGTAATTTTTCTCAAACAAGTAAAGAAAGTTGCCTTAAAAATAATAATGAAAATTTAAAAAAAAAAAAAAAAAAATTATGAAAACATGTTATTTTTGTTATTAAAAAGTTCTTATAATTCGATTTAGATTAATTATAATTTTAAATTAAATTTTTATATTATATTTATTTATATTTATATTTTTAAAATTTAAGATGTTTCTTTAGTTTTGTTACACATTTTTCTAATTTAAAATTGAGTAGTATTCATTAACATTTTAATTAAAAAAATTGATATAGAAAAACAAAAATGCTACTTTCTAAGTGTGAGTAGAAATGAATGAAATTCTACCCTCCCATTATGAGATAAAATCAATTTATAGGAGCAAGGGAAAATAATTTTAACCTAAATTTAGTTTAATCTAAATCTATCAAAGACTTTAAGTGGAACAGAGGAACAATGACCAGAAACAATGAAGTATCTTTGATGAGGAGTGTGGGGATTGAGTTTATTTTAGATTAATCTTAATAACAGTATTTATATAGGAATTTAGACTTCTGTGATCCATAACACTGTCTGGAATATCTTCGGCAAAATCACATAATCAATCTTTTGTGACGCGTTTCGAACCAACCAGTGTGGTTCATCGTCAGGACAAGTTAACTTGTCCTGACGATGAACCACACTGGTTGGTTCGAAACGCGTCACAAAAGATTGATTATGTGATTTTGCCGAAGATATTCCAGACAGTATTTATATAGTTATCAATTTATACTAATTATATTTACTAATGTTATTTTATATATTTTAATAGGTTTAATGTATATATTTGTCTCTATAAATTATATATTAATATACTAATTAATATACTAATATACTAATTACTTTTTCAAACCATGAAAAAATGTCTAATTTTATTTTTGGAAATTGCAACGGTTGATGACCGTGCGATTAACTATGCTAATCCCCTATTAATATAACATTTTATTCTCATCTAAAAGAAAAAGAAAAAGAAAAATTCGATTAAATGATAAATTTATCAGAAATGAACCTATCAATAACTTTCTATCATGGTTACAGCTTTGAAATAGAAAGTTTTAAACAATCAAATTCACATATAACAAACAATAAATGTTCCCATTGCAATGAATGTGCATCCATATTTTATTAATACCCTTTTTTATTGATTGTGATAGCCTGCTGTGCCGCACGTGTCTTGCTTCCGTAGCTTAGAGGTAGAGCGTTCGCTTCGTAAGCGAAAGGTCGCGAGTTCAATCCTCGCCGGGAGCTCTCTTATATTGTTATAGTTTTGCGGACAGGCAACCGTCGATTGGCAGCAGCATTACAGAGGCCTTACAACAACCCACACCTACCTTTTACCTTCCATTGAAACTTCAAGGATATGGCAATATATTTTTAATTTTACATTTCCAAAATCCTGAAATGTAAATGGATACATAAACGTTTTCAAATTTAGAACTAGGGTTTTAGGTCATATGGGTTATGAACAAGGTTTCAATAACCCACACCTACCTTTTATCTTTTATCCATTGAAACTTCAGGAATATGACAATAAATTTTTAATTTTACATTTCCAAAATCATGAAATGTAAATGGATACCTAATTAACATCTAGATAAACAATATCCATTGAAATTTAAGAAGGGAAATCAAATTAAAGCCGTGATTTAGAGTATATAGAGGGATAGTTGCTAGCTAATAATATTTTTTATTTGAAAAAGATTAACAAGATTTGAATTTTCAAGGTTAGCATCTTGGTAATGTCTTTTAAAATGTATGATATTATAAATATTTTTAAAATTTATTTTAAAATTTATTATTCATTTTTTTTCAAAAATAACTATATATATATTTTTTTTTTTAATTTCTCTATATCATATATATATATATTTTTTCATTCTAATTCTATTCCATCATTATTTGACAGTTCTACATGTACTTCTAAAAAAAATGCCATGGTAAGATATGAAATAATTTGGGAATTATTTCATTTGATGTAGACCATTTTAAGTATTTTTTCATTATCATATTCTTTGATTGGAATTTAGTTGATGTAATGTCTCTATCTAATTTTATTATCTTACATTGTCTTATTAACTTAAGAGTTGAGCTTGATTAGTGTTTACTTAATCCTTAAACGTGACTTTTAATTAATAAACTATATTTTAACATGATTATTCAATATTTAAATTTGATAGCATTCTTGTGAACCCATAAAGTTGAAGGATATAATAAAATATTAATATTTTATTATTTATTCTTTTGAGGCCTTGACATGGTGGTTCTTCAAATTAATTTGAGGATAAGAGAAAATTGGAAGGGGCTTAAGGTGGTGGTCGGACGTGAGGAGAGTTGGTGACAAAATTGGAGTGGGTGGCATTTATTTGGGGAGGGAGGCATACATGTGGGAAGGAGTTGGAGGTTGGGAGGTCTTTTTTTTGGTTTTTGGTCATGCAAAAAGAAGTGGGAGAGGGAGAGCCAAGAGAAGGGAGAAAATTGGGACACGGAGAACTTGAACTTGGACAATGGATTTTGGAATTGAGAGGGCGCTGGGTTGAGAACTTATACACACTTAGGTTGCGGTTGGACTTGGGCTTAGAGGGGTAGAGAACGTGTGTATATTCACTAGGCTAACAAGTCAGAGAGACTTGTTTGCAAGGTGGCATATTTAGATGGATGGTCCCAGTAGGAGCATTGTAAGCTAGTCATTGTAAATAGATATTTTCTTATTAATTTTCATTATCAGGATTCATGTTAATTACCATTGTAAAATTTGTTTGAATTGCATTTTTATTTTAATTGAGAATGAAAAGAAAAAGCAATAGTAGTCACAAAGAAAAAAAAAGAAAAAAATTAAATTATCATTTGAGTAGTTCTTTTTAAAAACTTAAAACCAACTTGAGAAGGGAACTTACAGTTGAGTATAGCTTTATATATAATTTCAAATGTTTTTTTTGTTGGCTTATGTTAGTAAATGTGGTGGGTCATAAGGCATATGTTATTTTTGGTAAAATATTTGTAGGTCATATTGGTTTTCTTTCTTTCTTATGAAAATAGGCTTATCCAAGTTGAAAAGAATCATATGGATTTTGTTGTTGTTTTAGACTTTGATATTACTAGTGACATACGAGATGGTGACTATTTACTTATTACTTTGTTAACATAAAAATTTGAATTTATTCTTTCAGTTTAGTAAAAGAAATGTGTAATATATTCAATGAATATTTTCTTATATTGGAATAAGTTGAACTATGTACCACAAACCATAAGAAAAATATTGTGATTTTCATATTTTTCATTTTTTTATGTTATTGGAGAATTGAATAAAACTTGGTAACATTTATACTTGTTAGTATATTGTTGAAAAATGTATCTGTTTTCTAGTATATAGTTGAAAATAAAAGTGACAAAGTAAATGTTGTACAACGATAGCACATACACACAAAAAGAAAAAATGATAGAATATGTTTTAAAAAAACATCTAAAAAAATCTTATCCCACCATACCTCACTCCCCAACCCCCTCCCCTTGAAGACATAGTGTTGATGATGTGGCAACTCATTGACTATTTGGTGGGTGATTATCAGTCTAGATGTTTGGGTATAAACATTGGATTGAGGGTTTCTTGAGGTCAAGGCTATGAATGATTATCTCCTTAGCCTTTCAACCTTAAATATATCTTGAGCCCATCAATTGATGTAGGGCTTAATTTAATGCTCAATCAACTGTTAATTACATTTAGCACAAATCATTAATTTAGATCCTAGTTAGCCCTCATGTCTCAATTAAGGAGTAAAACAATACCTTGATTAAGGGTCTTTGTTAACCATTTTCTCCCTTCTTACTTGTGAAAAAAGGTGCAACACACCTTTCTGATTTTGACGAAGTATAAATTCAAACAAAGTTAAACTTAATCATCCTAACATCTATTCTTAATTCTAGAAGTATCCCAAAGTTAACACACCACAAGAATTTTTAGAAAGTGTAACACTTTTAAGAATAACATGAACATGGTTCGAAAAAGTGCATACAAATCCCATCTAAATTAAATAATTCAATAACAATGGGTCTTCACCTAATGCATTAGAGGAAATTCCAACCTAAATGTGGCCTCCTAAGGAAAAAAAAAAAAAAAATATATATATATATATGCTAAAATAATAAAATAAGAGTTATGAATTTGGAGGGAAAAAAAGAAAACTAATATTTTTACAGTATTTTTGGCTTTTCTCGTTATAGGTTTACTCAAATTTCAAGTGTATACACTTGAGTAAAACTATACGAAGATAAACAAAAAATACAATTAAAAAAAGTAGTTTTTTTTTTAAATTTCCCCTCCAAAATATTGACATGTACCTCTTTTTAAATTTAAAGTATTTTGATTGGTTTGCATATCATGTACATGAAAATTTCATGGGCAATTTTAAACTGAAATTTCATCTAATGAACCTATGCCATAGCATGCTCATTCATGGGATCTTAAGGAATACTCCTATTTTCATTAGATATTGATAAATACCTCTCCAAATTGTTTTGTTTAACCCCATTCTAAAACATATTTTTAATAATAAAATCACTTTTTAACCCCACATTACCTATAAAACAACAAATGTGTATCCCCCTCCAAATACATACACTATATTAACTTTATTTTCCACAATTTTAAACCCTCTTTATGAATGAGTAATAAGATATTGGTCAACAAGGTGAAGCCCTGATGATTTATGCACGTGCACACACACTTTAATAACAATTGTAACAAGTTGTATTAAATAAAAGCAAGTGTTGTCATACAATCCAACATTTTAATGCAAACAAAATAGAGATGGAAATCCAAGAAACCTCCATGAAGTTCAAAATATGTTGATAATTATTTCCTAGTTGGCCTATCTTTAGTATTCTAGTGCAACTATTAATCAAATTTTGGCTTCCATAAATCATTAAAAATTGGCCCAGCAAAATCAACGACTTGTATAATATCAGGTAAATTAAATATACTTATTGCGATGCCAAAAGTGAGTATTATTCTTTCTTCCTACAATCGATGATAGTATGGATGTGTTTACTCTTCTAGCTTGCTCAATATATTGTTTTGTGATAACTTCTTCTATGGTTATTGCTTGCTTTAGTCCAAAGTAACCAACTGATACATTCAATGAAGTAGACTACCTCATCTTTATAAGCCCAAGATTTTGTTCCAATATTGAATGCCAAAATATCTCTTGCATTTCTCTTATCATGTCTTCATGATTCTCTAACTTCTCTTTGTTGCTTTATTCCCACACCTCCAAAGAAGAAATTTTCATGTGTGCTTTTCCAATTGGGCATTCATATTAATGGTTTATTTTCATGTTTCTTTTATATCCTTATCATAACTATATTCCCATTCATCTATCCTTGTCTCCAAAATCCCCATTGCATAGGCTACAATTTGTTGATGATTCTTACAAAGGTGTTCACATCATTTAATTAAATCTTGCACATGGTTATGGTAGTTTACCATTATGACTATTTTATAATGTTTCTTCCAAACAATATCTCCAAGCTCGTTTATACATTTAAAATGAAAAAATAAAATACACTAGACCAATATCTCTTTAGAGAAATTGACAAAGCTTGAAATGCACTCAAATAACCATTAATTGCATAAGTAATCTTGGACTATCCCAGGATTACATGAGGAAACTCTAGGCTGTGGGACTTTTTGTAGGATTAAAGGCTTCAATCCATAAAGGATTTCATAAAACTAGAGTGAAAGAATACTAAAATTGAATCTAGAAGTCCCTACTTCTATATCTAAGATTACAAATTCCAATGGCATACTCTCAATGTCTACCAAGAAACCCACCTTTTGATTCCCTCCACACTCTACACAAAAAGTTGATTATGAGGAAATAAACCCTCAAGTTGTTGAAAAGTAATACTAGAAAATTAGAATGATAAGAATGTTAATTCCTATACATCTCCTAAGAGACCATAACTAAAACTTATATATTCCCATCAAAAGAGGAAGAACAAACCCTCACACTTTAAAGCATCCCATCATTCTAGAGCTAATAAATATTATGTCATGTGAGTTTGAATGGATAGCATGGTGCACTACCCTTATGGTCCTTTGCAAATACGTGTGTTGGAAACTAGATCACTACTGAGAGGGGGGGAGTGAATCAGTAGTGAAGGCACTTATAATTTTTTTTCTCCAAATTATTATTCATTAATCATGCATAAACCGAAACACAATCAAATATTAGAGCATCAAACATAAACATGAAACCATGAAAGAAATCAACACAATGGACTTAGATATTTATGGTGGAAAACCCTCTCCAAGTCAAAAAACCACCCACTATTGTTGTGCTGCTCAAATATTCTATTATTCAAGAAAAAATTTTACATAGAGATATAAATGGCTACTACCAAATGGAGACTCTTTCTCATGCGGATCTATGAACTACCATCGAATGAATGCCACCACAATTAATGATCCTCCTGAGGTTACTCCTGAACTATTAATCGACTCTACAGACTTCGATTTGCTGAAAGCCACCACGACAACCAAGCCTCGCTTAGTTTCTGCCAAAATATCCAACCACCATTAGATTGAGAAAACTTCTCACTTATGTTGATTTCGTCAGAGTCCTCCAACTTCTCTCCTCTATGTGGTTCTCATTTCATAATGTTTCAGAATGGAACCAAGACCTGCTCATCATGGGCACTACAACAACGTAACATCAAAGCTCAAACAAAATAAAATCTCACACCTCCAAATACACCACAATCTACAAATAAATCTCCACACTTCACTTTCTTACTTACTACATAAAATTGATGGTTGAAATATACTTCAACTATCTACTGCTACAACTAAAAAATGCTTCAAAACGTTTGCAATACACTCCTCAAACAACTTGCACACTCTTCTCCTATCTCACAATCACTCCACACACTAATAGAATCAACCAAACTATCATTGGGTTATCTCCAATATATAGATGAACTAAGGTGCTCGAATCAATAATTACAAAGAACTATTGGGTTTCACAACTCTGATCATATGTTTGATTTGATCTGAATTCAACTCATTGACTATATCAAACCACTAACTGGACTTTCCTTTTCATATTTTCAACTTTGATTAGTTTCTAGAGGTCCCACGAACTTTTCCAACCATAAACTGAATTTTTTTTATCATAAGCTTCACCACAATACAAAAATTAGGTGAAAAACACGAGAAATCCAGAGAAAAACTCATGAAAATGGTTGGTCGCATGCACAACACTGGAAAAAATCAACTGGAACATCACAGTCGCTGACATAGGCCTACCTGCCAGCGATTGGATCTTTTCAGCCACTCCCACGGGCTTGGCTCCATGTGATTGGGAAAAAGCTAAGGAAAAAAACTGAAACATCAGTGTGGGACCTCTGCCAGTTGATGGATCATCTTCTTCAGTTCTTGAACATCCATCCAACCCTCTTTAACAATTCAACAACTCATGACATAGGCCAAGAACTCCTGCAACAAATCAGTGACAAGTAGTCCCTAATCTGCCAACCTTATCACTAAGGCCAGCACATAAAATTCTTCAAGTAGCAAACACAATTTGTCTAAACACCTCCAACACCTGTCGCAACATATTTAGCTCATGTAGTAGCATCTCTAACTCCTGCAACAACAACATCATGTCATCCAACTTCCTCCATCACTGGTAGAAGCACCTCCAACACAAGCAACCACATCCCACACATGTGTAAGCAACTACGATTTATTCAAGACATGTAGAGACACATGCAACACTTGTAGCATCACTCCAACATCCTGCAGCATCAACATCTCAACCTCAATCCATCATCATGTATAATCCATCTCCAAATAACCTCTACTAGGTCTAGTCATAAATATGTTGACATCAATGCCAACTAAGAAGACCATAAAGCCAAACATCCATCACACATGCACATGACAAGAAACATCATGACCACATTGACATCAATGCCAACATAACTAGTTGCAGCCATACTACAATGAATACATACATGCATCAGCTAGTCTAAAAGTGGTTGACATCAATGCCAATATGAGCTAGTTTCCATCATGAACCAATACCATCATCAACTAGATGGATCCATGCACAACATAATGCCAACAATATCCCCCTTTGGCATTGATGGAAATCATACACAAACTCCAGACCATCATCCTATATCTCTCCCCCTTTGACATCAATGGCAAACTTGGGCCAACTCCATAAGCAACAAGAATTGAAGTACATACCGGAGTAATACATGGCTGAAAAATAATGCATATCAAAGTTCATCCATGCCTCCATATCATCATCCTTTATCTCTTCACATATCAGAAGCTGCAAGAAACAAATATATCAATGATCATTAGAGCAGCATACCAACCAACATCTCTTGTAGTAACCAATAATGTGCCAACATAAGGCGACCATAATCAAGATATGCAACATCATCATATAATATGTAGAAATATCCACATGAGAAAACCACGCACAATCTCCCCCATAACTACATAGCAACAACTACCAAAATATCTCATCACATGAGGCCAAAAACCCCAACTGTCATATCATAATATGAGGCATATCATGACACCTCCAAGCGTATCATAATGCCAAAATTGTATGGATGAAGTAATAAGAGAAAATAAAGCTCCCCCTCAACACACGTCATCTCTAAGTTGTAAAGATACCAATTTTTGTGTTGTAATGACTGCTTCCAATGCAACATTTGCTTCCTTACCAAGAAAGAAGCATCAAATGGACCAAGACTTCACATGACCATGACTCAACTAACATATACAATGATAAATACATGTCTATATCAGTGACATAAGACTTCATATATGATTATTACATGACCTCATGACTCATGACCATATGACCCAAAAGATAGTACATCATAATTACATGGCTCCATGAGCATATTACATAGATTTGCAATGAAATACATAGCTTCTATGGTCAACACCTATGGACCAATGTCTCAAAAAAATAATACATCATGACTATTACGTCATCATTAGCCCATACATTTGGTTGTAAAATGACTCGTGAGACTCCTCCATTACAATCCTATCATCAATATGACTCAACATACTAAAGAAGGAGGTGAAGGTGAGTTCCAAATTGAAAGGGATCAGTCCCAAATCGGCTAGGAACACACAACACAAAGGACATGCACGGCTTCCAATGGAGCAGTCAACTCGAATGCGGCAGTCACATCATACAAGGTAAGATAACACGTACAACACTGATGGATTAGTCCAAGACAAGTGTGACGGTTGTTATAGAAAGGTTTAAGTGAAAGGTTTGTCTGATGTCCGACAGAGCAGTCGACACAGACAATGACAACATTAACAACATATGCAACACATTAACAACAATATCCATATAATTGCATGTGAATCAATTCATACACAAGTGCGTAAGTTAAACAACACATATCACTAAAGCAACTGATGCAGTCCAACTACAATAACAACATATGCATGAAAATTTGTTGGCTTTTCTATATAAAGAAGTGTAAGTCACAATCATACAATACATCCATGTAAACCTACTAGTCCCAACAGTGGAACGTTACAACCACACCCGCCTGCGCCTCCAAAGAGATGTACTAGCTCCGTGCAGTGGAGAAGCCAAGGCACGTTACAATACTATCCAACCCTTCTTCAAAATTGTCTTAGTAGAAGCTTGGCTAACCAAAAGCCTATACAATGAGTCATGAGGGACTATTTATAGCAAAGGGTGGGGTGACCCTTGACATTCCCCTTTGTGACAGCTCAACTACCCTCATGACTCTTCACCTACTCTATGAATGTTACATCCAACTATTGAAACTTGACTTACACTTGACATGACTCAAAATTACAATGAACATGTACTCATGTGAGACAACATGGCTTGAGAAGGCCTCGCAAGACGCCACTGACACTCGGTCTGCTATGGTGAGACCAACTCTTTGACATGCTTGTGATGGTGAAGCTGGTGAGCTGATGCCAAGCTTGGTCGTTCGCGATGGTGTGCATGCACCTATTGGTGACATCTTGTTGAAGCAAACTCTTGCTCTCATTGCAACTGGTGCATTGTTTTGGCCCCTTCACCTAACTCATCTGCTAACATGTGCATGGTCTTCTTGGGTGCGGCTGAACCGACATCACACTGATGCATAGTGTCTGTGTTGATCTTCAAGTGTGTGCCAGTGGTCAGGTGCATCAACTTGCCAAAGTACCAGTTCGGCTCCAGTTGGACTCGCTTCTTGTCTTCGACTTGGTGAGTGCGTTGAATGGGTTGGATTGCATGCGTGCGCAAATTGACATGCATGCTACTGAATCCCTTGCATGCGATCAACCACACTGCTCACCATGTCTGCTCCGTGTTACCTATTAGGATGGATATTTAACTTGTCTGAGCGTAGTTTCATCTGGGAGCGCACGTTGCGCCCATTGTTGTTCCTAATCCTGTTGCAACTCATTTGTTTGTTTGCGCAGCTTCATGTTCTTCCTCAGTTGCTGCTTCAACACATGAAACTCCTTCTTTGTAACATCTTGTGCCTTCGGGCGATCTTCATGTCACGCCATCACTCCATATCTAGAGTCTCCAAAGTTGCTTTCATCATCAATGGACCTGCTTGAGCTTATAACCTTGTTCCGCCTCTGTGTTTTCAACAACCCTCTTCTTGCATTCGTTGCATTTGGTATGTTGTCTTCAGTTGCGGTTCATGATGTTTCTCATTGTGATGTTGTCGCTTGATGTCCTTGTCTATGAACAACTTGATGTCTTCGTGAGTAGGTAAGCTCATAGAAACTTGATCAACTGCATCCCCAAGCATTCTTTGAACTGTGTCCTCGTCTCTGCTCTATTAGAAACATTGTACATGTACTTCTGAGAGGTAGATGAACACCTGCGATACCTGGAGACATGGCAACACTTATAGCAAGAAATCTGTCAGTCGAAAACCAAAATGAACATGAGAAATGACTTGCAACATACCTGGGTGAATGATTATGAAGGTTGCACAATTTCAGCCAGGAGGTCAGGAGACCAACTACAAAGACTACTCAAGGCACAGTCTAGGCTGCTGGGAGACTGGCTGACTGCTGGAACTACACAATGCACAGTCCAGTCTGGTTGCTGACTGCTGGCCTAGGGACAGATCTGGGCAATTTCTTGGGCCAAGCAGCCATTGTCCTCCAGAAATGCGCAAAACAGTCCTGGAGGCCAATGTCGGGCAGGAAAGCGCAAATCTAGAGAAAAAGGTGAGCCTTACTTTCCCAGATTGCGCAATGCAGCCTTGGTGAAGGCAAAGCCTGGGCCAAGGTTGGCTCAACTCGCCCACAGAAGACTGAAAGCAAGTAAGTTAGTGAATGCATGGTGACACTAAGTGATAGCAAAAGTGATTGACAGTGCATGCAAAACATGAATGAAAGATTCAACAAACAGATCAACATGCATGTGGGTGAGGCAGTTCGCCGATTGGGTGAACGTTCATGCAAAATAGTTTCATGCATGCGACAGCAGTGAGATAGCAACGAAAACTGAAACGGAGCTAGGAAAAGCTAATATATATGTAAATGACAACAAGCGTTCAAAGAAATCAAGCAAATAGTACTCCTACAAGCGAAAACACAAAAAGTGACAAAAATGCAGCACAAGGCATGGTAAGTGGGCTTACCCCAAAACAACTGACTTGAATGTGCCGACTATTCCTAGATGTGATGTGGGATGTGAGAACTACAAGATTGCTATGAGGGATGAGCTATGTAGTGTTCGATTGATGAGTTTTGATAACATCGAGGTTGTGATGCGCATGCCACGAATCTAGGGGAAGCGACACTTGGTGGGAGGTTTCGGAATTTCTCCTTGCATGTAACCTCCAATTGCTAAACATAGATCCTTGAAACAAGGGATGCCTTTGCATGCTGCCTTGGGAGAAGCAACCCATGCATGCAAGTCTGTTTTTCTCAATCCCGGAGGGAACCGGTCAACTCAGCTGCACATGCAAGAGACTGCGCGACTGTTGGAGAAAAATGTACATTTTTGGATAGGAGTTGGGCTGGATGCATAGGAGATTTGCACAGTTTCTAGGCATAGCAGCTAAATGCTGCCCAGATTTGTGCAAATCCATGGCTAAACAACCTGCTGCTGGGAAAATTTGCACAAATCCTGTTGGAAGGGTTGGCTGGCAGGATTGCACAATATTGGAGCCTAGCAGGCTATCAGAGAGGATTGCGCAATTATTGGAGGGAAGGTTGTTTTCCCTCCAGAAATGCGTAATTTTTCAAGGGGAAGCTGCTCAGCCTGCAGCTAGACCAAGTTCGGGTGAGAAGCCTGTGAGGGGAATGGATCAACTGTGATCGATAGGCTGCCTTTGTGCAAGGAAAACACTTGAAGCTTGAGTACTTGACGAAGAAAGACATAGTGAGGCTCCAAAACAGGCTAAGGCAAAATTTTGGAGGGTGGTTGTAGCCACTACAACAACCTAATAAATAATTATTAAGGGAAAATTTATTATCTTCTTTTTAATTTAAAACTAAATAAATTACATATAAATTTATACTATTATAAGAAATATTATGGGATAAATTAGAATTAATTTTTTTTTTATTAATTAGTTAATTAATTAGTTGATCTGTTTTTTTATTTATTTATTTTTATTTAAATATATGTGTAACTAAATATATATTATTCTTCTTTTAATTTAAAACTAAATAAAATATATATTAATATTATTATAGGAAGTCCTATGGGATAAACTAGGATTAAAAATAAATGTTTATTAATTAATTAATCAATTAGTTAATTGGTTAAATTTATCTATTTTCATTAAATGTATATGTAACGAAATATCTTATGGGATAAATTAGGATTAAACATACATTTATTAATTATTAAATAATTAGTTAATTGGTTTATTAAGTTTATATATATATATATGCTTATAATTCTTTTAGTTATGTATATATATAAACCTATTTATTTTATATATCATGTTTAATAAAAACTAAAATTTTAAGAACCTAAACTAGGAAATTAAACCCAAAGGAAATTTTATTATCTTCTTATTTTTAATTTAAAACTAAATAAAATATAAATAAGTTTATATGAATACTATTATAGGATCATAATAAAAACATTAATAATATTAATAAATAAAGGTAATGAGTACCAAATAAATAACAAAAAAAGGAAAAATAACAAATCAATAGAAAAGGGAATATAGGGGAAATTCAAACTATCCATGAGTCGAGGGAATAAAACCAAAAAAGAAAACAATAAAAAGAATGAAGAACAGTAAAAAAAGGGGGGTGCTACGAGGAAAGGGCAGGGATCCAACAACTGCTAATCTTCTAGCCGTCATTCATATTAAGATTACTCAACCTCCTTTCAATTTCAATGGTTACCCTAAACTTACGGTGATGAAAATGAGCAATCTTAGCAATAACCTGGGCCTCCTCAATATATATATGATGCTTAGTCTTCTCCGCGTGTTCTTCCAAGGCTAAAGACCGGGTCCTCCCATGCTTGATGTTGGTTGCGTGCTCATGAATCCTTTGATTAATGGAGCGCCCAATTTCACCAACATAAGGGGTCCCACAAGAACATGGAATAACATAAACACCTTTCATGTCCTTGGGGTCAACAGGGTCTTTTACAGATCTTAGGGAGCTACGAATGGTGTTAAGGGGTCTAAAGGTTGAGGGAACAATTTACTTCCTAAGGATTCTCGCAATCTTGTCAGTAGTCCCGTGGATGAGAAAGAGATGCACCCTTGAGATTTGATCTTTTGAGTCTTTCTTAACCTTGGGACCTCCGTTAGCTTTAAAGAAAGCTTTCCAATTTTAGTGCCTACTATATGTTAATTTAATATAAAAATTAAATTAATATTTTATTTAAAAATTTATTAAAATTATTTCAAAATAAAATTTAAATTAATATTTAATTTATTTTAATATTAATATAATAAAAAAAATATAATTTATTTATATTTATTTACTTAAACCAAATTTAATATATACTTTAAGCTTAAATCATAATATTATAAATTTCAATATTTTATATATCAATTATTTTACATTTTAAAACGTAGGTCCAAATTATCATATATTAGATCAATTTTTTATAATAAAATATCTAATTTACTATTAAATCTACAAGTTTCCTCCATGCTTGATATGGGAATTTCGAGAATGCTTTACAATACTTGTAAAATGCGAACATTAAATCAAGATGCAATAATTGAAGGCTCCAAAGGCTCCATAATTATAATAATTATAATCCACGTTAGGTTTTTTTCAGTAAATTATAATCCACATTAGTTGTTGGGTGATGGAAAATGTAAGTAATAGAAACTAGATATGAAAATGACTTTCTTTAAGTAGGGACAGCATCACTAATATGTATGATTTTTTTCTATGGGTTATTGGTTATCGTCACTTTTGTAGGCTTGGGTTTAAAATTTGAGTTGGGATTTGAGTTTGAGGGAAATTAGTGCCTTCCAAAATTTCTATGAGTGTTGATTTAAGGTTTGGTTTTGTTTAATGTTATTCTATTTCTCAATCTCATTTAGGTCATTAAAGATTCATACTTTAGTGATTTCTAGTAGCCTAGGTGTCATCTATCTCAATATTGGTGATTTTAATGGGTAGTTATATCACTTCAAAGTTAGATGGCAGTGAAATTAGGGAAGGAACATAGTCTTTCTATGCTTCCTCTCGTCATTACTTTACCTCGTAAGTTTTTTTTTCATGACCTTTATTTTACCTTTTGGCATGCTGGATATTTCTCATTATTTCTCATTAGACATAGTAGGGAGAGTCTACTCTCTCCAAATATAATAGAGAATAACTTCTATAAGCTTATTATGGTGAATTATTCCTTAGGAAGTTCAGTTATGGGATTTGGGTTTGAGCTAAACACCACCTACCTTCTCAAAGTTCAAGCTTTGAAAGAAAAATCTAAGATAAATTCGGTAAAAAATTATCATGCAATAATGTTTTATGTACCTCATTTCATTTATCTGGTTTTTAAAATTTACTTTGAAAGAACACGTTTTATGTACCTCATTTCATTTATCTTGTTTCTAAAATTTTCTTTAGGGTTGTTTTCAATATGGAATTACTCTTTTGGCTTAAATTTCTAAAAGGGAAAAGTCTAGCATTTGGGTTTAACTTCATCAGTAGAGTTAAAAGGATATTATTCTATTTTGGGCTAGGTTACTAGGAGCCCTCTTTTTAAGACACTATTTAACAATTCTAAACAGTGGAGTAGTTTAGTATGGATAATAGGGATCTCTCTATGTTTTGAGGAATCTTGAGGTATGGGGAAGGAATCTATTTCAACAAGAATTTTTTCTTGTTGGTTACTTCCGAGATCAATGAACTAGAACACCATTGCATAAGACGACATGCTAACATCATAAACATGATGATTCATCATAAATACATGATTTTTTTTTTTCACAATACATGTATTATTTTTAAGGGTTTGACCTTAAATATTTGAAACACATGTATGACTTTAGCCTTTTAACAGTTCAATCTAGGTTAATATTAAGGAAAAAAATGCAATCTACTAAGCCAACATATATAAGATAATGACATTTATCTATCTTTAATATAAGACAAGAAAATGTAAATACCAACCAAATCCTTCGTTGAATTTTGTCAATTTTCAAAATATAAAACTTTCTAAAAAAATTCAGATATAGATTACAAGAACCATTGGAATTATTTCAGATGAGCATGTATTGAATAACATTAGGGCCTGGAGTATGCCCTAAAACTGCTTCGTCTTTTCTAGGAGCTCGTCTTCCTCAGACGTAAGGAAATAGGTTAATGGCCCAAGACCTAGAGGCATCTGGCAGTAGTGAAAGCCTGCCCCCTTACGGACCACCAATGGGTTATTTTAGTTGTCGTGGTTTTCCTTGATTAAAGATGATGAGTGAGCCTACATTCACAGCTAGCAGCTAGAGATGGTTGTCCTCACTGCTGGTTTCACAAATAAGTAATGATAGGTTTTTTCACCTGTGAAAAAAAAAACTAAAAAATTACGTCGTTTTGTATTTTTAAAAGTTTGAGAGAATTAATGAATTTATAATTAATTATGCTACAGCCCCATATTAATAATGTTTCTATCCTCATTTAGAGAAAAGCAATTTCTACTCCAATAAATTTATTTTAAATTAAGCATAACAATGACTTTGTGAAATATAAAAATTTAAACAATCACATTCAGACCTAGCTAACTTAGTGCTTGTATGTATGAAACTTTTATTTTATCAATAACAATTTATTTTGCATAAAACATAATGTGTGCTCCACTTCCGTAGCTTTGAGGTAGAGCGTTGGCTTCGTAAGCATAAGGTCACGAGTTCGATCCTCCCCGGGGGTTGTCGTTTAGTGTCAGAGTGGTTTTGTAGATTGGCAGTCTTTACAAAGTAGACAGCAAGTAGTATAATCAAAAGAGATTGAGAATAAAAACCAATTGGGGTTCCATAGACTCTTCTTCCGTGGCAATGAAGACACCACCACTCGCAATATCATTTAAATTTTTTGAAGGAAAAAACCATGATTTAGATTATTGAGAGGGATAGCTTGCTAATTAAAAATAATTCTTATTAGTCCCTTCCACAGGCAAGGCAGGGACTATAGTAATCAAAATTTCGAAGTTAGTATTAGTTCAATTTTTTTTACTGTCACTAAAAGTATGAGAAATAAGAAAATTGCAAAGTTTTTAGATTGACACTACATATTTTACACTACATTCTATTTCACAGTCTTATTTGGCCTCTTCCCGAGGCGGGGAGGTAAAACCATATCATATATTTATCATTTTTCTTGGCATTTTGAAAATGGTTACTTGTCATTTTGAAACTGGTGAACTAATGTAAGCATTATTCGATAGCATTAAACGCTAGCTCACAAACAACCACTATTGGTGTATTAGTATAAGTTGAAATTCACATTACAGTTTGGAGACAGGTCATCCCTGCCGTGTCAAACAATGCCTGCCTTGTCGTGTCAAAATTTCCCTGCCATGTCAAAATTGTAGTTTGCATGAGAGAAAGCGACTTTACTTGCCTGCCTTAAAATGAAAGCAAAGCATCTGTTAAAATGAAAAAATGAAAGCAAAGCATCTCCAATACAAAAATGCAATACAAAGACACAGAACGAGTTTGATTAGAAGGTGAAAACTAAACATTCTTGGGCTCTCTACTCGTTCCTCTCTATAGCAGCATATATCTCTATAGGGGTGTATGAGACTTCTTTTATCCGACCTCTACCTCTACGAGTTCTGGAGCGCCTCTCTTGTCACTTCTCTCTATAGCGATGTATGAAGGTTCTTTTGTTTGACCTGTGTCTTTGCGAAATTTGGAACACGAGCAAGAACATGTGCCTCTGAGAGTGGAACATCAGCAAGAACCTTTCTAATCTCTGCCTCCGCGAGTGGAACATGAACAAGAACCTGTCTGACCTCTGCCTCTATGAGTTCTGGAATGCCTCTCTTATCTCTCCTCTCTATGGCAGCATATGACGGTTCTTCTGTCCAACCCGTGTCTCTGCAAAATCTAGAACATGAGCAAGAACATGTGCCTCTGCGAGTGGAACATGAGCAAGAACCTATGAAGGTGACCATGTTACATAATTATGACTATGACTGCTCCAGGGTTGACCTAGGTGGAACATGAACAAGAACCTATGAAGATGACCCTGTTACATAATTATCGTTATGACTGCTCCAGGGTTGACCTGGGTTGACCTTTCATAAGATCTTCAACAAGTAATTCTGTAGGATTATAGTAGATGAACTAAGAGAGGCGGATAGAACATAGCACCTCGCGGAGCCATTGGGCATTCTATTTATTAAGAGTGTACAAGCCACAAACACCCAACTATTAGCAAAGTTATGTATGAATATTGACGGTATAAAGGTGCATAAACCAATCATTGATATAACCACTGAAGATACACATAACTGTGTATAAGCCATCGAGAATGGAGGAGCTAATGTAGGAGTGGACCATCAACAACAACAAAGGGAGCTAATTAGGATTGGAATTAACCACAGTGGATAGTGAGAAACAACGCAGAAGGGAAGGAATGGGTGATTCAAGTGATTTTGTTTATCCAGCTATTGTTTCTTATGATTCAATTTCATATCCTCCAGTTGGTTCAACAGATTCCAATGTTGGATGTAGACAATTTCCATAAATTTACAAATTTATTTGAAAATTTTCATTCAATTTTCACTCTATAGCTTAGCTAATGCAAATTTGATTGTTTTCAATGAAAACAAAAACTAAAAAAAAAGACATGAAGACGAGCTAACTAGTTTTTTTTTAAGCAAATCGTTTCAGTCAAGAACAACTGGTTATAGCACTAGGATAGGATATTTACCTCTGTTAATGAAGCTTTCACATCATTTAAGGAAGAAAACTAGCAAATTCAATTTACTAGTTCCCATGTTTTATTTCAGGTCTCAGATAGTTTATTCGTGGCAGTCGACAACTCTTCCCGCATCGCCTAAGTCCTGCATGACATCATACAATTCAATTTGTTAATCCTCGAAAGTCTAGTGATAGCTAGAGGTTCAAATATCTGGTTAGAGTGGATAGCTAAAGGTTCAAAGGTCTGGTTAGAAATGGAAGAGCACATTAATGAATGACTCATGCCCAGGACCTAAGGCCCCAAAGCAAAAGCCCCAAAGTAGAAGCCTCAGGATGAGCTCATCTCAGCAATATATGAGCAAAAACCAAATCCTGTAATCACCATAGGATCTGAAGACAAGGAGCAACCAATCAAAGCGACTATTGTTGAAGAAGAGATTCCTGAAGCAAGCATGAATATTCTATTCAAGAAGAAATCCATTCGAAAGGATCTCTCTCTCTATTTATCGAATGATGAGGATACATCTCCTCAGTCTCCACCACAAGAAGGCAACCCATACCTCTCCTCAGTCTCCAACACAGGCAGAAATCGCAAAAAATTAATAAACTATACTAGGAGACAGGTTGTCACAATGTCACAAAAATTTTCTCCATTCACACCCTCCTCTGCTGATATGGTTTCCACTCTCGATGTGTACTAATCTGACCCAAATACACAGAAGCTTACTAAGTTATCCACTAAGAAAATAAAGCAAACGACAGAAGGAGAAGGGATTGTGACATAAGGATCAGTGGTCATTGAAAACATTGCTACTCAGGCATATGAGACCATCTCATCCGGAGTCTCCTTTATACAAACCTCTTGAGACAACATTGTTCAGATGATGAAGACTCTAGACGAGACAACATTGTTCAAACAATGAAGACTCTAGCATAAAACGAGAAAAATGTCAAATATTTGGAACATGCTAATCAAGATTTGAGGAACAAATGTGATGTTGCATCCACCAGAGCCCAAGACTTGCTCGCTTTAAAAAATTGTGCATTGAAATCAATTAAGGAGCTCCACACAACTCATAATGAACTTTACGCTCATGCAGATAAACTTCAAAACATCACAAAAATATTTCACCAGTTCATTGCAGGAACATAAATGAATATAAATCATGTTGAGCAAGCCAAATTACTGACTGAAGACCCCACTAGGTGGGAGGAAGAATACAAAGAGCATCCTCAACACCCTCCCATGATGAGTCTTTACAAAAATAGGTCCCATACAGTGGAAAATGACAGAATCTTGTCCGCTACCAAGGTACTAATAAAAAAACCTTCAACCTTTCATCAATATGGAGATTCCTTGCTCATTTCCACTTCAGGACTCATTTCCTGCCTCCATCTCCCTCCATTGCTCAATTCAGAGAATTTGTCGAAAATCAATCAATTGGCCAAGACAAAATTGGACAGAATTTAAGAATTGGAGCACCTTACTATGCAGGATATTGAATAATTTACAATCATCCCAGTAAAGGAGAGTACCTTAATTCAAGAGCATAACTCTACCATAGTGGATCTCATCTCCACAATCAACAATCAACAAGCAGATTGTGAAGTAGATGCAACTTACGTTCCAAATCCAAAAGCGCAAGAGATGTTCTCCCACTATAAGCTATGGAGAAGCTTCATCATTGTTGTATTATCTCTTTTTTATCAAAGGCTTATGATCATATTTATTTAAGACTATGCATGTTCAGAGCTAGTCCTTGAACTAAGGTATAACAAAAAATAAAAATAAAAAAATAGAGGTTAATATAGTTGATTTTCACATGGAAACTCGCCAGCACCAATTCTGCAACATTACAACCATACATTGCAATCATAAATGCATGGTTCAGTAAATAAACATTCCAACCATGAACACGTGGTTCAGTGAATAGACACATTGTATCTAACATTCAGTTGGTCCTTTCAACAACATTAATGGTGGAAGTGATGTGTACAATTGAAAACCAAGGTGGTGGAAGCGATGTTTATAATTGAAAACCCGGGTGGAAACCCAATTCCAAATGCATAACCTTCCATCTGGATCGAGTGTGGCTCCTCTTTTGGACGACTGTCTGGATAGGTGGAATTGGCCCGTGAGGTTTTGGATGTGAACCTACAACTGTCTCTGCACGAATCCAAGTTTCTTATTGACCTAACAAATCTCGGTAGCTTACTTATATAATCTTAGATATATTCACATATGAGCCATAACATAGAGCCACTCGAGAAATCCCATCCAACTTTTCAATTCTTGGTGTAATAATGACTTACTGGCAACCCGTCTTCGTTATAGAAAGAATAGAAAGGCTATGGTACTTCGCTTTTGTTAAATTTTGAATTATGGGTGTATGGGCTACACACCCTTGGACTGTTGTCAAAGAATGAAGTTTGTCTTCTTCATCCCAAGCTTTTTCCATATAGAAAAAAATGCAAGATCCCATTGGTGGTCACTGTCCCAATTCTCATGGTTCGCTTTCTTTCTTATAAGCTACTATAGGGTCCTCGCTACTCTCTCTTGGTAAAAAAGGAAAGGTAGGTATAACCTCTCTCTCATATCATAATATAGTATTTAGTCCGTGGATTGGACTTCCACCTACATCACAGTTTTCATTGACCTTCGCCCCCATGAATAATGCCCCATCCATATAGATAGTGTGCATGAAAATAATGAATCGTCTTCACGAACAGAAGCCTCTCCCATCAAAAAATAAGGTTTTTCCAATTGGGATTATAAGAAGGCTTACTCAGGAGCTAATAAAGACTCTTTACTATAGGGTTATAGAAAAAACGATCATAGCCGCCGATAACACAGAGTTGGTCCTCCTTAGTTGTAATACAAGTAAGATATGTGACCAACTGACAAGATTGATCGGACATATTGGACTGGAGCTAGCTAGTAGGACTTGGACTCAGACTTGGATGGGAATTCCAAATATTCATCTCTATGAATGTGACTTCTATCTAGGGGTCACACAACGACCCTTCAAATGCATTTTCTATTAATAAAGTGGGGGTACTTGCATTTTTAGGTGACCCAATAGAACTGTTGGTTTGGCACTTTTAAGCCTCTTATTTATAAGCCTCATTTGAATAAAAAATTTAGGCATCTTAACCTTTTTTCTCGGATACCTTTGATGCCAAATCTTTTCAGTCTCATAGAAACATTTTGAAGCCTCTTATCACCTCATGGATGGATGGGGAATTATCTCACGAACATGCTCTTTTAGCTAGAAATTTATGAGATACAGGTCGAATACACTTTATCGGGTTATGCTCGGGGCGATGAATGGTTCGGGGCTATGACTGCTTCGAGGTTGTGACTAGTTCGGCACTCAAGCCCTGCTTCCCGCTCAAGGTAGGGACTAGCTGCCATGCAACATCCCTTGTTTGAATAAGATTTCATATTTTCAATAAGGATGGCAGTATCTTTGGAATGGTGCAATGCCTCTTAAAACATGGGACAATTACAAATGTTCAAAAAAATATTTTTATGATTTATCAATAAAAATTCTCTATATGATTAATTATTAAGTGTCGGTTTTAACCCCGTACAGAAATTACCTGCATACGAATTCTAAAACATAGAAAATAAATAATGTGAGAGCAGAACACATAAAACACATATACACAGAGATTTTCCCCTAGATCCCAAAACCGGGACTACCAGCTTGATTTTTCATTATGTTCCTTTCAATGTTACAATACATATTTATACATGCCGAAGCATCAAATACCATGGACCAAAAACCATCGCGTCCAATACCATGGACAAAAAAACCATCATGTCCAAAAAACATGTGCAAAAATCATGCACAAAACCATAGGTGGGTCCGCCCAACCTAACATAGGGTCCAAAACCAAAATTTTTTGGGGCACTGCCCCGGACCCCATAAAGTGGGGTTACGGGTGCCCTTCAAACCCCCTGTTAATTATGTGGAAAGAATATAACACAACCCAACATTATCCCACTTGTTGTTTTCTTTCCACAAGGGGTCGCAAGAGAGCTTAGTCATTTTCCCAACGCTAAAGTGCCCATTGTCTCTCTACACCAAGAGAACTTCTCAGAGCTCACAGATTTTGTCAATGCATCTGCAGTATTCTTCAAAGTGTCCACCTTTACTAGCAACACCTTTTTGTCTTCTATCATATCCCTCTCAAAGTGATACTGAACATCAATGTGCTTTATCTTTGAATGATATTTTGGGGTCATTGCCAAGAAAATTGCACTTTGGATGTCACAGTCTATCCTTATAGCTTCCTATGTTAAACCCATACTTGAACACAATCTCTGCAACCAAACTGCTTCTTTGCTTGCATGAGTGGCTGCCATGTATTCTGCCTTTGTAGTTGATAGTGCCACTACAGATTATTTCTTACTCATCCAAGCGACTGCACCTCCAAATAGGTTAAACACATACCCACTTGTAGATCTTCTCTGATCCAGATCTCCAGCCCAGTCTGCATCAACAAAGCCACGAATATCCAACACTCTGTCCAATCCTGGTCTTCCTTGGTAGCACAGACCATAATCACTAGTGCCACGCAAATACCTGAAAACCTGCTTCACTACTATCCAATGCTCCTTTCCTAGGTTTGAAATAAACGTGCTTAATACTCCCACTACATGTGCAATGTCTGGTGTAGTACAGACCGTTGCATACATCAGGCTATCGACTGCACTTGCATATGGAACACGGGACATGTCCTCTTCCTCTTCTTGTGTCTTGGGACACTGTTCAGCAGATAACCTCACACCTACAGGAATAGAAACATTCACCGGTTTACTATCCTGCATATTAAACCTCTAAAGTATTGTCTCGACATACTTCCTCTGGTTTAACCATAGCTTCCTCTTTTCCCGATCTCTTTTAATTTCCATGCCCAAAATATAGTTTGCAGCACCAAGATCTTTCATGTCGAATTTGGAGGACAATTGGGTCTTCAAATCCTGGATAATTTATTTTTCATTTCCAACCAGCAACATATCATCCACATACAAGACCAGATAAATAACATGGTCACCAATTAATTTAAAATACACACAGTGATCTGCTTTCCTTCTGGTGAAGCCAAGTCCCCGTATAAATGTATCAAATTTCTGATACCACATCCTTGGTGACTATTTTAACCCATACAAAGACTTCTTTAACTTGCATACTAGTTCTTTATTACCCTTCACCACAAAGCCTTCAGGTTGCTTCATGTAGATCTCCTCTTCCAAATCCCTGTGAAGAAATGTTGTCTTCACATCCATTTGTTCTACCTCAAAATCAAAAGCAGTAGCAACAGATAAAAGTAATCTAATAGAAGTTACCTTGGCAATAGGAGAAAAAATATCACCAAAATCAATTCCTGGCACCTGGGAATAACCTTTTGCTACCAACCGAGCTTTGTATTTCTCCACTTTTCCTTCTGCATTTGTCTTCTTTTTGAACACCCATTTTATGCCAATGGATTTCCTTCAGCCGGTAGCTCCACCAGATCCCAAGCCTCAATTTTGTGCAAAGATGCCATTTCATCAACCATGGGCTCTTTCCAGAGTTTTCCATCCTCTGAATCCACTGCTTCCTTCACAGTTCTGGGATCATCATCAGTAACAGACAAAGCAAAATTTGAACAGAAAGAAAATGGACTATACCTCTCTAGCTGCCTTCTTTCTCGAACTAATCTTCTCACAGCTGGAGTTTGTGGCTCTTCATCTTCTGATTCCTCCTCTACTGTAGAGTATGATTCTTCCTCCTTTAGCTCAAACTCTATCTTCTCAAGTTCCTTTGGTTGGAATTCATGTTTAATAACATCTTTCACCTCTCTGAACACCACATCTCCGTTGTACACAACCTTCTGTGTGACTAGGTTCCAAATATTATAACCCTTTAAACCATCCTTATACCCAATAAAGATGCACTTTTCATATTTAATATCCAACTTGGTTCGTTTCTCCTTTGGAACATGTACATATGCATCACATCCAAATACCCTCAGATGTGAAAGAGAGGGTTTCTTACCAGTCCATACCTCCTGTGGAGTCTTATCCTCCAATGTTGATGAAGGTGACCTGTTGACCAGGTAACATGCAGTATCCACCGCCTCTACCTGGAATTACTGTCCTAACCCGGCACCACTAAGATGCTTATTGCCCTTTCCATCAACGTCTTGTTCATTCTTTCTGCAACTCCATTTTGCTGAGGTGTATATGGAGTAGTCTTCTGTCGTGCTATACCACACTTCTTACAAAATTCTTCAAATTCCTTGCTGTAAAACTCTCCACCATTATCTGTCCTCAGCACCTTTATCTTCTTCTCTGTCTGGTTTTCCACCAGAGCCTTAAATTCTTTAAACCTGTCAAAGATTTCTGATTTCTTCTTAAGGAAATATATCCATGTATTACTTGATAAGTCATCTATAAATGATACATAGTACACAGACTTACCCAGTGATGGAAACTTCATAGGTCCAAACACATCACTGTGCACAAGTTCTAATATCTGTTTTGCCCTCTTACCACCAGAGGGGAAACTCATCCGATTTTGCTTCCCATATACACAATTTTCACAGAAATCAAAATCTAGAGAGCTATTACTCATACCGTCTACCATACCTTTACCATGAAGTATTCAAGGGCCTTTCTCTCCAATATGTCCAAGCCTTTGATGCCACAGCATGGTCTTCTCTCCAGAGACCACTAGTTTTTCTGCTCCACTTTCAGGAACCATGGAACTGTTGCACCCATCAACAACAGTGCTACCTTGAAACTTGTACAGAGTTCCAATTTGAACTCCATGCATCAATACCAGTGCTCCCCGAACCATCTTGCAGGTATCCTTCTCAAACACTATTTTTACACCTGCATCATCCAGCTTGCTAACAGAAATTAGATTTCTGGCTAGTGTAGGAATATGTAGAACACCCGGAAGCGTTCTAACTCTTCCACCTTGCAACTTCAACTTTACCTTTCCGCGACCAACGATTTTAGCCTTCCTGTCATCCCCCAAGAAGACATCACCACCATCATATTTCTCATACTCGCAGAACCACTCTCTATGGGGAGTGAAGTGAAAGGATGCACCTGAGTCAATCAACCATGCCTCATGATCTACATGTGTACTTGAAGAAGCCAAGTACACATCCCCACCTTCATTTGAGGTGGTTTTCGCCTCTGTAGAAGGAGCCTCATCAGATCCCTTTCCTTTGTCAGGAGCTTTAGCTTTACAGTCCTTTTTGAAGTGACCTTCCTTTCCGCATTTCCAGCACACCACCTTTACAGGTTTTCCTGGAGATTTAGATCTCCCACTCGATGACTTATTTTTGTTTTTGTTCTAGGACCGTCCTCGTACAGACAAGGCATCACCATTCTGCCTCTCCATATTTTTCCATCTCATCTCCTCAGTCAGCAAGGCTGAGACTATTTCATCAAACTGCAAGGCAATTGCATTGCTACCTATTGCAATAACCAGACTATCCCACGAATCTGGTAGAGAACACAACAAACTGATGCACTTATCTTCATCTGAAATTTTAATATCAACAGATGCTAACTAACTTACCATAGTATTAAATGCGTTCAGATGCTCTGTCACCTAGTGTCCATCTTTCATCCTCAGGTTATACAGCTTTTTCCACAGGAACAATTTATTCACCAGAGACTTATATTGGTACAAAGTCCCTAACTTGTCCCACAAAGCCTTCACCGTAGCTTCCCCTGATACATTCAGCAATATTGAAACTGAGACACACAATCGTATTGTGCTCTTTGCCTTCCGATCCATCTTCTTCCATTCTTCATCGGACACTCTCGTTGGTTTAGTAGCTGGATCTACCACGATCCACTGATCTTTATCCACCAACAGATCCTCCATCTTGAGTTTCCACAACTCAAAACTCTGACCATTAAATTTCTCGATCTCTATCTTTCCACTGCTCGCCATCTTCTTTCACCACCAGAATCAATCTCGCAGATCTCCCACTGAACAGGGTCTACCACAGGCCCAAGCGAAACCCCTCAGCAACAAAGGCATCCCCTTGAAGACAAAACTGCTCTGATACCAAATGTAGGTTTTAACCTCATACAGAAATTCCCTGCATACGAATTCTAAAACACAAAAAATAAATAATGCGAGAGCAGAACACATAAAACACATATACACAGAGATTTTCCCCTGCATCCCAAAATCGGGACTACTAGCTTGATTTTTCATTATGTTCCTTTCAATGTTACCATACATATTTATATATTCCGAAGCATCCAATACCATGGACTGAAAACCATTGCGTCCAATACCATGGACTGAAAAACCATCGCGTCCAAAAAACATGTACGAAAATCATGCACAAAACCATAGGTGGGTCTGCCCAACCTAACAAAGGGTCCAAAACCAAAATTTTCCGGGGCGCTACCCCGGACCCCATAAATTGGGGTTACAGGTGCCCTTCAAACCCTCTGTTAACTACGTGGAAAGAATATAACACAACCCAACATTGAAAGATCTCTTCTTATTGGCTACACAATTTTTGCTATCATATAATTTTCTCATTTTAGTTCTATGTCCATCATTATGTGTGCATTTATAAAAAAAAAATTACTATTACAAGACCTGATTTTTTTATAATTATTTCATTTAATGTATATAATCTCAAGTATCTCTTCATTGATTGGAATTTAGCTGATGTTATGCCCTTACTTGATTTTATTATCTTGCATTGTGTTATTAACCTGTTAGCTTTGTGATTTTTCTCTATTCTTGATTTTGATAAGTATTAATAGTATACGTATGAGGCATGTATATGCTAGCTACATACGTAGACATCTCGCACAAATATACTAGTATCATGTAGCCTATTATGCTAGATGATTAGTTAATGGTTAAGCTTGATAAGTGAATACATTATGATTAACCTTAAGTTTGATTAATGATCAAATTTATGGTTAGTCTTAGACTCACTTAATAGAAGTTTCATTAATGCTTACTTAACCATTTAGCTTGAATTCTAATCAATAAATTATATTTTAACATGATTAGTTAATATTTAAATTTGATAGAATTTTTGTGAATCCATAAGGTTGATTGACATAATTAAATATTGATATTTTATTATTTATCCCTTTGAGACCTTAACATGGGGGTTCCCTCAAATTGATTCGAGGATAATAGAAAAGTGGGAAGGGCTTGAGGAGAGGCATGGGGAGGAGAGTTGATAACATAATGGGAGTGGGTGGCATTTATTTTGGGGGAGAGGCATAAGTGTGGAAAGGAGTTTGGAGGTCAAGGGGATTTTTTTGGGTTTATGCAATGCACAAAGAAGTGGGAGAGGGAGAGCTAAGAGAAGGGAGAAAAATGGAACAAGGAGAGCTTAGACTTGGACAATGGAGTTTGCAGTTGGAAGGGTGTTGGGTTGAGAACTTAGACTTATTATAGTTGCGGTTGGACTTGGGCTTGGAGAGTTAGGGAACTTGTGGAGGTTCTTTGGGCTAGCAAGTCAGATAAAGTTTCCTAGTTGGTAGGGTGACATATTTTTTCTAGTTCTCCCAACAGGAACATCACAACCAAGCCATTGTAGACAAGTATTTTTTTCATTAATTATCATTGTCAACATTCATGTTAATTGTCATTGTAAAATTTGTTTAAATTACATTGTTATTTAAATTGAAAATGAAAGAGAAGAAATAATAATAGTCACATAAAGAAAGAAAGGAAAAAAAATGTTTTTCTTTTTCAATTTTGCTGAAATAATTCTTTATACATCAACTTCAAATCCCTTTAAGAAGGGGACCTTACAACTAAGTATAATTCTATAATCAATTTCAAATGGTTTTTTTTCGACTTATGCTAAGAAATGTGGTGGGTCATAAGACATATGTTATTTCTGGCTCACTATTTGTAGGTCATGTTGGTTCTCTTTATCAAGCTAACAAGCTTATCCAAGTTGGAAAGAATGATATCGATTTTGTTTTTGTTTTAGACTATGAGATGATTAGTGATAAAAAGGATGGTTCACTTCAATTTTATGTTACATTATATTTGGTTTATGGTGAAAATGTGTCCTTTGAATATATATACATGAAGTTGTAGCTCTCTTTCAAAAATTATGGGTGTCTATTTACTGATTGATTTGAAAATATAAAAACTTAAATTTATTCTTTCAATTTAGTAACAAGGAATGTGTAATATGTGTTAGAAACTAGGACACTAATGAGAAAGGGGGGTGAATCAGTAGTGTAACCAAATTATAGAACTATTTCCAAACTAAACTTGTCAAGCTATTTGACAACCATTCATGTAAGCAATATCATCAATCAATCATATGAAACAAATAACAATATAATCATTAACATACACATATGCAACATATAATAACATCAATCTTATTCTTTATTCCTTTTGCAAAGGAAAGCTATAACTTTCTATTTCATCATTACCCTACAAGATTCTACTTGTAGGTTTCTCAGGCTGTCATATGAAGGAAGCTACCACTTCCCAATTTATCAGCGACTCCTGAAAGGATCTATTCCCCTAGTTTTATCAATTACCACTAAAAGAAATCCCCTACTCCAAAAATTATCAACTACCACTGAAAGGAAGCTCCTACTCCCTGATTCATTAGCTACCATTAGAAGGAGATACTACCCTTGATATATTTTACTAGAATCCACTAGTAGGAAGCACAAACTCCTTTGTAGAAATATGATCAACTTCCAAGAAGTACCCCCTCCTTGATTTTGAAAGCATCCACCTGTAGAGGCTACTACGCCCAATCTATCCTTCAGACACCTACTTAGATAAAAGCATCTACTCCCTAAAGTGTAAGCATCCACTTGTTGTCTATGTTGATCTCTCTTTCATAGAATTTTCAAACTTAGATCCACATAACGTTTACATATAATAATATTGTCTCATCGCTCTCACACCTCAATGCCTTCCTTGCATAGATAAACTATTGTTTTACTCTCTTAAAACACCTTGTTTCTTACATACCTCAACCACCTCAAATCAACAATATCCCAATGCATTATTTTCATTCTAAACACCTTTCTAACACCAAATATGATGCATTCAACACCCTAATGCATCTTTGATTAACCCGTGATGCATATTATAATATGAAAATTGTTGCTCCAAGAACCACCAACTTGGTTGTTCGATTATGATTATAAAGAATTTGAGTTGATATTTTTAGGATTTAAAACTTTAATTAAGTTAAACTATTTCTTCAACTAACTGATGATTTAATCATGATTTTTTCCTTTTTTTACTTTTGGTATGCTCTCTTCATGTGTACTAATGGTCTTCAATCTATGCTTTTTTTTCCTTACATAAAACTTAGAGTTAATCTATTGGTTTCTACAATTTTGGTATGTTACAAGATTTAGTAATGACTTTAGCTGCAGTTCTAACTTTAGCTAAGTGATAAATTTGGTTGAACCACCAAATAAGCCACTAAGCCTGCCCATGCCGCCAACTTTGTTACCAACTCATTCATGTTATGTTTCTCCAACTTTAGTGCACTAGTAGTTATGGTGGACTCCTCCAAGTTTAGTTGCTGACTTGTTCATATCCATATGCCCATAGGTGCTTTCCACCAAATATGGCACAAAAGTGTGAAATAGTTGCCAACTCATTCATGTTAGGCCCATATGAACTTTGTTAAATCTCTCAACCTATTATAATTAATACTATAGATCATTGTAGCTCATAGCAAAAAGCACTTTGTTATAAGTTCGAAGGCCCAAGCGCCTATCCCTTTACGCCTTGCAATAACATTGCATTCAACCCAAAGGGGCTCAAACCTCAACACACAAACCATGTGAAAAAATTGTTATTGGTCCCTTTACCATATAACCTAGAGGGCTTAACTAACACACAAAAACATGTTATGCTGTCGGTCACTTAACACGCATAAAACCGAGTTCCAAAAAAGTTCTTTAGCCCTGGACTTATTTCCCCGGAAACAAAACTTGGTGCTGCAAGAAATATTGTTGCAGCCTGTTATCACTTAGAACTAAAAATTTGATGCCTATCATTGTCTGTCCTAGTCCGATGACAAAGGTCTGTGTTCAGTTGATTTCGTTTTATTTTTTCTCACTTAGGATTTGGAGTTTTCAAAAGTTTTTAATCCAAACCATACTCAACTCCCATTGGTTCTCCTCCACCATCATTGTTCTATAGTCATATCTCGTCTTATCTGAGTCACCGTGTCTTTTAGTAATTTCGCAGCGTAATCCCATCCGCCAGTTTCGCAACGCAATCATGGTTAAGCAATTTCGCAGCACGCCATGATTAGGCCGTTTCGCAGCACATCATTAGAATTTAAAACTAACAGCGCTGCGAAATCATGGATTCGTGCATTTCGCAGCGAATCTTTCCCGAAATGTCAAGTCCGTTAGGTGAGTCATCAGTTATGTCCTCTCATGTCAGTTTATGTACCTCTCGTATCATGTTTGAATGCTCACTTGCCACTATCACCACCACTAAATCGATTGATATGCACAAAGTATCATTCCAAAAAATCATACCGTGCATAAACCTTAATGATGGTCGTAACTTCTGCATGAGTGAAAAATCCACAGGATTATGTATTGAAAGGTTTTAAATGAAAGAGTTTAAATTTCAAGCGAGACTGATTTCAAGCGAGGCTGATTTAAAAAGAAGTTGAATCACAGTTTTAACCGGAACTGTTAGTCTTTGTGTGTGAAGATCTCGAAGAAAGAATGGAGAAAAAAGAGCACAGATCTGGTAAATGTCAGAGGACTGAACCTGAGGGCCTGGACATAACGCTTTGAGATGAAGGGGTGAAGAAAGCATTTAAAGATGCCGGATGCTGGAACTTTTGCAAGAAGCTACAAGGAGGACATGCGCAGGTAACTAAAGAATTTGCGCTAAACTTCACTGGTTTAAATTCAAAGGTAGCTATGTTAGAAGTGCAGGTTTCTCCAGAAGCAATATCTGCTGTGACAGAGATCCCAAGAGGAAGAGAGGAGTGGTTTAAAATTTTTAAGTTTGACTGAATCCTTGTAAGGAGTTTTTAAAGGAGGCGTATGTAAATGAAGATTTAACAAAAGCAGTGCCCAGGAGTTATGTCAAGGAACATTATGCTCTTCTACTCACCTGCATACAGAAATATCTGACTTGTGAAGGAAGGTACAACAAGGTTTATTCCTACCATTTCAAACTGCTTCTGCATTTCACTGGGAAAGTCTCCATAGACCTTCCTTTTTATTTGTTTCGCAGCTTAAGTAAGATGTGTGATAAGGTGTAGCTGAGGAAAGAGGACTGTGAAACCTCCTTGTTTCATCATGGTTTGATTAAATTGCTGGTTTTAGATGGCCTCCAGAAGATAAACAGAGACTGGAATTCTTTTATTTTCATGGCTGGATTCCAAAGCAAGACTGGCCTCACTCCACAACCAGCTAGAGAATTCACAATAGCTGAGCTCCAAAAAGAAGAAAAAGATAAAAAGAAAACCAAGTCACAGCTAAGAAAACCAGTGAAGCCACTAATCATTCAAGATCAACCACAACAATCAACAAAGGAAAAAACTCATGATAAGAAGACTATACCTGAAACAAGCACATCTGAAGCAGTTTCAAGGGTAAGGACAAGAAGTCAGATAAATAAGGAAAAAGGTAAAGCCATAGCAATTGAAGACAACCCAGTGTCTAAGGCAAGTTTGAATGATTTATTACAGGCCATTGAATTCGAGCAGTCTGAACCAGTCCAAATTGATTTGACACAGTCACCGCAAGAAGGTACCAAAAAGTCTAAGGCCTCAAAAAGGCTTAAATTCGATGAGCCAGCTGAAGGATTCATTTTTAAGCCCAGAAGACCTATAACAAGGAAATTCCAGCAAGTAAAGGAAGCACTACCAAGAACAGAGGAAATAGGGAAAGGAACGCAAAAGGACATAAGCAAAACAGTCATCACATCTCAAGGAGATAATATAGCAGCCATAAAGAGCCAATTAGAAGCAGCTAAATATGAGATTTCCAAATTGAAGAAAGCCGCTAGAAAACGTGCAGTCATATACACAAAGTATCGTAAAGCTCTATGGAAAGGTAGTGAAACCCTAGAAAATCAGTTGAATTCAGTGGTTGATGGCCATGCACAATTTCACACATGGACAGTACCAGCAATCAGAGAGGCCAGGTATATCAGAAGGATCAATACGCAACTGAGAGCTGGGAATAAAGCTATGAAGAGACAAATTGAAGATCTGAAGGCACAGCTAGGTCAGCTACCTGCTAAATGAGTTTTGAGGCCAAGTAAGATTTTGTTTCAATTTTTTGTCAAATTTGCTTAGTCTTATGGTTCTGAAGAAATATAAATCCCTATTCTACGTATGAAAATTCGAAAGGAGTTTTTGGCAATCAAATGTTTGGGTGATAAAGATCTCGCTTCAGAGGCAAACTGTTTTAAATAATTCAACAGTTTCGTAGCGCGCTACGAAACTGCTGTAGGTGATGATTTTAACGCAAACAGGCAGTTTTGAATTATGAGCGGGAATTTTGAAAGAGAAACACCTAAAGGGTATGCAAGACATCAACTGGAGCAACAATAGTCAATCAGATCAAGACAGGTGGATGCTTTAAAAAAGGTGGAATATTTCAACCCAATCTCAAATTTCTGTTGTAAAGCCCCTTTATCACCGTTCAAGAGGTATCAAACGATTTGTATACAAGGAACTTTTGCCTGCACACATGTCCATCGATGAAGCTTACAACACATCAAGAATGTGGCAGTGTTCCATGTTTTGGGTTATTAAAGGATAGAAGACATGCTTCTGTACATTCGAGCATTTTGAGGAAAACTAAAGCCGAGAAGCAAGGGAAGTCTCCTAATACTTCTGAGCAGTTAAACGATTCAGCGTTCAAGGTCAATATGGAGCATTAAACATCCAGCTCAGCCAAATCGAAAGAGGACCAGGTGTCAAAGAACAAGGAGAAACCATTATGCATGGAAAATGGAGTTAGAGTTATAGTTAATTTAGAACTCTTATAAAACTCCAGTCAGTATTTTATTGTATTTATTAGTTAGTTAAATAGTTGATAGGTGTCATTAGAGGTAGTTATCGAATTCCCCTCATGCTGGAGGAGGAAGCTCGAATTAGTTAGAATAAGGACTCTATATATAGCTGAAACAACAATGTAATGGGGGTTGGGAAATTTTATAACAGAGCATTGTTTTGGCTTATGTAAAGACAGAGTTTCAGTAATATAATTTGGCTGCTTTACTTCTCAGGATTCATGAAGGATTTCTATGTTCAGAATGTGTGATTTTATCCTTTCCTTAATGTCTTTTACAGTTGCATAGATGTATAATCACTTAGAATTCACTGATTGTGCTTTGATTTCCTGTGTGCATTTATGAGCTGTGGTTCCATATGTGTTATGTTCTGAATACTCAAATGCTGAATGCCCTGACTTCTATGTAAAAGCAGTATCATTGTTTACTGAGGTGTTGTTGACTCCATAGGCCCAATGAAAACTTGTTTAATGTTTTTCCAGTATCCATATTTATCACAGATATATCACAAAGAGTTAGCCATCTTATCTTAAGTAAAAATCATTAACCCATTTAGAGAGAGCCCTCTCAGGTTGAGGAGGCTAAGCCTCAACCTAAAGTAGGTCTGAAATAGTTACTTGAAGTCTTCCTGGTCAGCAGCCTTCCAGGGCCTGATTTTGAGGTAACACAGCCAATCCTCTAGGATTACGTGTCCATGTGGGTCATCTTTTGGTTGGTCTTATTGTACCACCTCGTACACTAGCCTATATGCCACCATTTCAAAATGCCCCTTCACCTCTTTGATAAAACTTGCATCTCTTTTGGAAATAGTTGGCGCTAACTCATCAGGGTTACGTGTCCCCGTGGAACCATAAACTACACTTGTGGGCCAATAAAAATACTTTTAGGATTATGTGTCTGCAACCTTGATTCCACTTTTACTCCTCTACCATATGCCACTCACTTACAGGTGCGACGTGTCACATGTTTCAATCCACTTGGCCACCCAAAAATGCAAAAAATGCATGCTACATGTCACGTCCCTATTGGTCCACATCATGTTGATGTCACTAGCCACCATGTCTCCATTCCATCTTTTTGATCCAATCAAATCACACCATGTGTCCTACTGTGGTTGGTCCATGCTGTTAAGGCTCCATGTCATCAGTATGGTGGAAGGGGGTGTGAGGCCTTTATTTTCATATATTTTCTATTCAATTTTAAATGTTGGGACATGAATTTTTGTGGCAACAGACATGAAATTTTATCTCCCTAGAATTGACTACTCGATGATTAAAATTGGATGTCTTTCGAATCCTACTGGGATTACATGTAAAGGTTTTCTTGCTTCTTGTTGATCTATATCATTCTACATTCGTTACATTATTGTTGCATCCAGTCATGTCCTTCCTGATCTTTCCTTGGTCTACCCACATTCCCACCCAGTGGTGCTCGCCACCTGTATGTTGACTATGCTACGGGGCCAGTATCCAAACACCAAAAATTTCACTTTTAAACTTAGAAATTTAACCAGTCATATCTTTTGATCCAGGAAGCATTTTTTTCAGAATTCAATATACCACTGGAAATATCTTTCTGAGAACTATCCATATGAGTAGCTTCCAAGTGCAACTAAGCTAATATTCTAACCTGAAAATGTCTCCAAAGTCTATGCTCCTTGAAATACACTTGTTCCCTTATCTGATTGGAAACATCTAATATTTGCCATAGTTTTGACATGCTTTTCAATCTAGTAACAAACTACATGAAACTACTCTTGACATCATAAAACACCTTTGACATCAACACATTTTACATCAATGACAACATGTTCTAACAATATGTTTAATGAAAATTTTCTTTTATTAGAATTAGCTTGAACTATTTACCACAAACCATACGAAAAATATTGTGATTTTTCATTTTGAATGATTTTATGTTATTAGAGGTTTGCATAAAACTTAGTAACATTTATACGTGCTAGTATATTGTTGAAAATGTACTTATCTTGAAAATAGAAGTGACAAAGTAAAGGTTATATGCTCTTAAGTCATACACACAAAAAGAAAAATGAGTGAAATATGTTTTAAAAAATATTAGAAAAAATCCTATCCCACCATACACTGCTCACTCACCCCCTACCTTAGAAGACATGGTGGTGATGATATGGTATCTCATTGACTATTTGATGAGTGATTGTTGGTTTAGGAGTCTAGGTATAAACATTGAATTGAGGATTTCTTTAGGTCAAGGGCACAAATAATTTTCTTTCTAACCTTTTAACCTTAAATATATCTTAAGCCTATCAATTGGGGTGAGGTTTAATTTAATCCTCAGTCGAGGGTCAATCACATTTGGCAGAATCCCTTATTTTAGGTCATAACTAGCCCTAAGATCTCAATAAATGAGTAGATCAATACCTTCATTGAGGGTCTCTTGTAATCATCCCTTCTTACTTGCGAAAAAAGTTCAACACACCTTTCTAATTTCAACAAAGTACAAATTCAAACAAAATTAAACTTAATCTTCCTAACATCGATTCTTAAATCTAAAAGTATCCCAAAGTTAACACATTACAATAATTTTCAAAAGGGTAATATTAGTTTTAAGAATAACATAAAAATGGTTCCAAAAAGTGCATACAAATCCTATCTAAATTGAAGAATTCAATGAAATCGGGTCTTCACTCAATGAACATGTGACACAGCTTGTGCACTCATGAGATATTAAAGAATGCCCTTGTTTTCACTAGATATTGATAAATACATCTCCAAATAGTTTTGTTTAACCCCGCTCCTAATACATATTTCCAATAGAAAAAGCAACTATTTTTATTAGATACCCCATATTATACCCCACATTCCTATAAATCCCCAAATACCCAGCATCCACCCTCCCTTCAAATAATTTGGCTTGCATAAAGCCTTACAAATTGGCCTAGCGAAAACAGAGACTTGTTATACATCAAGTAATTTAAATATATTTGTTGTGATGCCCAAAGTGAGTACTCTTCTTTCATCCTACAACTGATGTTAGTATGGATATGTTTTCTCTTCTAGTTTCCTCAATATTTTGTTCCATGGTATCTTCTTCTATGGCTATTGTTTTCTTTATTCCAAAATAATCAATTGAGACAACATTCAATGAAGTTGATTACTTCATCTCTATAAGCCCAAGATTTTGTTCCAATTCTGAATGCCAAACTCTCTTGCATTTCTCTTATCATGTCTTCATGATTCAATAAATTCTCTTTGTTTATTTATTCCCACACCTCCAAAAGAACAAATTTTAGTTTTTGTTTTTTATGATTCAACATTCATCTTAATAAATTATTTTCTTGTTACTTTTAGCTATTTGACATAACTCTACTCCCATTCATTTATCCATGTATCCATCCTCCTTGTTGCATAGATTATAATTTCTTGACGATTATTACAAAGGTGTTCACATCACTTAATTGAATCTTGAATATGGTTATGGTGGTTGACCATTGTGCTTGTTCCATAATGTTTCTTCCCTCCGAACAATATCTCAAAGCTCTTTTATCCATTCAAAATGAAAAAACGAAATACACTAGACCAATATCTCTTTAGATTAACTAACAAAGCTTGAGATGCACTCAAATAATGATTAATTGTGTGAGTAATCTTGGACTATATCCAAGGATTGCATGAGGAAACTCTAGACTATGGTACTTTTTGTAGATTTGAAGGCTTCAATCCATAAATGATTTCATAAAACTAGAGTGTAAGAATACTGTAATTGAATCTAGAAGTCCCTAATTCCATAGTTAAGCTTCCAAATTCTAATGTCATACTTCCAATGTCTACCAAGAAACACACTCTCGAATTCCCTCCATTCTCTGCACAAAATGTTGACTTTTAGGAACTAGACCCTCCAATTGTCGAAAAGTAATACTAGAAAATTAGAAAAATAAGAATGTTAATTCCTAGAAATCTCCTTTATGCCTTGGATCTTCATAATCCAAAGTCCTTTCCAAATAGATAAGGACTTGGCGTGATTATTTCAAATTTTGTTGATCCCCAATACATATGATAATCCTAGTTTTTGTTCATAATTAATCATCACACCTACCATGCCTAAGTAAATATGCATATATGCCCCTAATAATCTTTAAAGATTAAATCCAACTCTTTTGAAAGCCTATGATTTTGTTTACCCTCACATTCAACAATATTTAAAATGATCATGTTAAGTAGATTTGGAGGGCCTTCAAATCATTCCCGTTTTATAATAAAGAACATTATATGTTTGTAAATGATTAAATAAAAGAAATGAGTATTTATTTTATGATAATTTGACATGGGAAAAGTGGTTAAGGGTATGTGTTTCCTCTTAAGAGGGTACAAGTTCAAATCTATTTGGGGTATAATACATACATCTCTTGAGACTTTAGTAGAGTACATACATCTTTGTAAAGTTTAACAGTGAAGTAGTTGCATGGAGGTGCATCCCTTGTCCTACAAATAAGAGAGTCTCATTCACCAATTTGATGTCTCACTTGGTTCTGACTTTAAAATTATATATATATATATATATATATATATATATATATATATATATATATATATATATATCTATCAACTAGATTCTTAAAAAAAAACAAACTTTTTGATTATAAAAAAATTGGAGTTTATAAATGACTAAAAAAGAAATAATTTTATTTTTTTAATATTGTGATATTTGATTTATTTAATTTTAAAAATATATATATATATATCATTAATGATATTTCATTTTAAAAAATTAATCAAATAATGTATATTCAATAATTTAAAATAAATAAAATATATAATATTTATAAATTAAATCATATATAAGTATTTTTTTTTGGGTAAGTAAAGGTTTTTCATTTATGGAATATGTTTCCCACTATTTATCAAAATCCTACCGGTTTCACTTTTACTAGATTTGTCGGCCAATAGGTAGTTTCCAAAGATTATTAAACCATGTCGAAAGGAGTTGCCAATTCGAAACCAGATAGAAGAGATGTTGTAAGGTTATGTTATGTGATGTTGTGTTAGGTAAACATTCGAAAGTATTGAGATTGCAACAAGATGATGGAGCTTAGTGAAAAGAGTCGCCTTCACTAAGTGGGCCCACAAGAAAATTATGGAGCAAGTTCTATTTTTGATCCCAGCAGGGATGATCACAGTGTGGGTGACCATAGTATGAGTGATCATAGTGTGGGTGACCACAGTGTGGGTGACCACAGTATGAGTGATCAAAGTCTATTTTTAGACTGGCTGTCAAGAATAGAAAAGTCAAATATTATTGTCTCATAATAATATTTGGACTATAAACTTGATCTTATTCTCTTGGAGCACTTCAGGATGAGCTATGGATGTGGTACATGCAGATCCCAGAGGGAAATACGTGGTTACCTATGGGATGACTAATATTTGCATGCAGGACTTCAGTTAGAACTCAAGTGAGTTGAGTTTAGTGGACTGGAGGTGCAGTTGATGGAGTTGTGTTCAGTTTAGCTTTGTTAAACTGGTTGTATTTAGTCTAACTGGAAAATAGACTAGAGATGAGTTGGGTGAATTAGTTATTAATTAATTCACAAGTTATTAATTCATAATGCAACTATAGAATACATCAGTTAACTCAGTTGCATGTCAGTGCATGTTCAGTTCAGTAGGGACAGGTGTTAGAGGATCAAATTGCTATCAGTTGTGACTATAGTTGTGCATGATGATTTGCACAATCAGAGGGATTGAGTATGCCAATGAATTGGCCAATATCAAGAATTCTAGCCTGTGCTCACATCCAACACAGTGTGAGTGATTCTTTGCAGGTGAAATACGAGTTTGGTAAACCATTCTCATCAGTTCTTGAGCAGGTATTGAGCTGGAGAGGCAGGCAAGCAATGGAATAGATTTGGAGATCAGATCTAAGTTGTATTGTGTGTAACAGGTGGAGCTGATACTGGATTGCTTGTGATAAGCATTGTACTTTGTAATGTTACATGTTCTCAATCATTAATATACAGATAGTGTGGGGTTTTTAGCGAGATGCTTTCCCCGGGTTACATACTGTGTTAATGTGTGAATGCTCTTGATGTTTTATTGTTATTGATGCTTCTATATTGATGATCAATGTAGAGGAGCTTATGTATTGTGTATGTATTCCGCAATAGCACATGATCAGGATAATCTCTGTTGAATATGTGTTAAATTATTCAAAATTTCTACATGGTATTAGAGCGAGCTAGATAATTATAGAAAAAGTTTCTACATGGTATCGTAGCTATTGATCATCAGATCTACTATTCAGGAAGTGTTTGCATTCTATTTCTTCAGGCAAAGTCTGTAATCGGGCCAGGTAGCCTCTGGATTCATCCTTCCTTTGGAAGGTGAGATATCTGGTGAATGCCCATACAGTCAATCTCTGTACGAGAAATATTGTGTTCTCACGAATCTTAGATCCGAGGCGGTTGAGTTGGTTGCTGGTGGAATTCGAATTTGCAGCAGTGTTGTTGAAATGTCTTTCAACGGATTGCGAATGTTATTCCAAAGCAAGAGCGACCTGGCGCTCAAGGATAAACTCAGTAACAATAAGTACGAGAATGGATCTTCATCAAAGGTATCTGATGAAGAGAATTGCGCTTTGGCTGCCAAAGCAAAGAAGGGGAAGAACAAGAAAGCTTCTCATTCCGATGTGAAACGCAAGAAGCAGGACATGTCCAAGGTGAAGTGTTTTCACTGTCACCCGCACGGACACTATGCCACTAATTGTCCGCAGAAGAAGAAGAACAAGCAAGCTGCTGGATCTTCAGCAGGAGAGGCTCTAGCCTCACAGTTTGAGCTTGATTTTTCATTGATCGCATGCTTGGTTTCAAGTGTGATGGGATCGGTGTGGTTCTTGGACAGTGGTGCGTCTTTTCACATGACGGGAGATAGATATTTGTTCTCTGATCTGGAGGACAAAGATCTTGGAGTGCACATCGATATGGGCGATGATGGTAGATACAGTGCGACCAGTATCGGTACCATTTCCTTTGAGAGGGAATCTGGTAAACCCTTCATATTGAAGGAAGTCATGCATGTTCCAGGATTGAAGAAGAATCTTATCTTAGTGGCGATGTTAGAAGACAAGGGGTATGATGTTGTTTTCAGCGAGGGAAAGGATTTCCTGCGCAGCAAGACAACTGGTGAGACCCAGAAGATAGGGGTTCGAGTGAGGAACCTTTATCAGTTGCATGTAGATGGATGCGTAGCAATGGCGGGAAAGGCAGAAGGATTGGTGAGCCGGGATGATGGCGAGTTGTGGCACAGGAGATTGGGTCACCTTCACCATGGAGCCTTGAAGATACTGCAGCAGATCACTACAGGGCTTCCTAAAGGCACACTTTTGCAGTCAGATCAGTGCAAGGGGTGTACTTTGGGGAAGTTTGTGAAAGCCACCTTTCACGAGAAGGATAGTCGCGCCACGACGATCCTTGAGAGAATTCACACAGACGTGTGTGGACCTTTCTCAGTTGCTTCGACAGCAAAACACAGGTATTATGTGATTTTTGTTGATGATTTCTCTCGTAAGTGTTGGATCTTCTTCATGTAGAAGAAGAGTGAGACATATTCAAAGTTCTGTGAATTCAAAGCACTGGTCGAGAAGGAGTCGGGGAAGAAGGTGAAGGCTCTTAGGAGCGATAATGGTGGTGAATACATCTCGGACGAGTTCAAGGATTTCTGCAAGGCAGAAGGGATTCAAAGAGAGCTCATAGCTCCCCATAACCCACAGTAGAACGGGGTAGCTGAGCGGAAGAACAGAACGATTGTGGGTGCTGCATGGGCAATGTTGCATGATCAGGGCCTACCCCTTCACTTGTGGGCGGAAGCATGCAATACAACAGTTTATGTGCAGAACCGTTGTCCTCATAGGATACTTGGCATGAGTACACCCGAGGAGGCTTATTCTGGTAAGAAGCCTGATCTTTCTCATTTGAGGAATTTTGGTGCTAACGTTTACATGCATGTGACGAAGGATGCCAGGAAGAAGTTGGAGCCGACCGCAGAGGTTGGGATATTTGTGGGGTACACTAATATGCCCCACAACTATTGTGTGTATTTTCCAGACAGTGGTAAAACTGTCGTGCGACGACATATAAAATTTCAGGAGGAGAAAGCCATGAAGTGTTCGCTTGAGAGGGAGCTACACTTGCATGCAGATGAGGAGCTATTAGTTCCTAAGGATGAGATTCAGGATGTGGATCAGCCACAGGACGAGGTTCATGGAGTGGAAGAGACCACTCATGCAGCGCCAACCATCAGAGGGCGAAAGCACTTGACAGAAGCTGAGTGACTGGCTCAAGATGCAGAGAAAGTTGTAGGACCACCTATAGCCCAACGCAGGCAGAGACAGTCACCTGATCGGTACACTGGATACATGGCTCTTATGAGCAAGTGTGTTGTGACTGAGCCATCCTCTTTCGAGGAAGCTGTGGAGGATCCCGCATGGGTAGACACCATGGTGGAAGAGTATGATTCTATTGTCAGAAACAGTGCATGGGAGATTGTTCCTAGACTGGAAGGGAAATCAGTGGTGGGTTCGAGATGGATCTACAAAGTTAAGCAGGCAGCTGACGGGAGTGTGGAGAAGTACAAGGCACGATTTGTTGCCCGAGGCTTTTCACAGATAGAGGGGATCAATTATGAGGAGACCTTTGCACCTGTCGCAAGGTATTCTTCCATACGGACGATTCTTGCTCTCTCAGCGCAGATGGGATGTCACATTCATCAGATGGATGTGAAGACTGCGTTCCTCAACGGAGTCATTGAGGAGGAGGTGTACATAGAGAAACCCGAAGGCTTTGAGGTCTTCAGCAACGAGTCGCATGTGTGCAGGCTCAAGAGAGCGCTGTATGGGTTGAAGCAAGCACCACGTGCTTGGTACACACGGATAGATAGCTATTTCACAGGACTTGGATTCTCCAAGAGCAAGGCGGATCCTAACCTATACCAGATTGTGGTGGAGTGTAAGTTGCTTATCATTGTACTGTATGTTGATGATTTGATTCTAACGGGTGATGAGCTGTTGATACTGTCATGCAAGAAGGATCTTGCTACAGAGTTTGAGATGAAGGATTTGGGCCTCCTTCACTATTTCCTAGGATTGGAAATATGGCAACGCAGTGGTGGACTGTTTGTTTCTCAGGGCAAGTATGCTCGGGAGATACTGGAGAAGTTCAACATGCATGGCTGCAAGCCTGTTGATACTCCTCTTCCTGGAGGTTGGAGGAAGGAGGATGCCACTTCGGGAGAAGAAGTGGATGCCACTGTTTATCGACATTTGGTGGGGTCGCTGATGTATTTGGTCAGTACAAGACCTGATATATGCTATGCAGTTAACCAGCTTTCACAAGCTATGGTTAAGCCTACCAAGCTCTTCTGGAAGGCGGGCAAGCATGTATTGTGCTACTTGAGAGGCACATCAGGATATGGATCTTGGTACAGACAGGAGGATGCAGATTGGGCAGGGAGCTCAAGAGGCCGAGTATATGGCAGCAAGGACATCAGGTACCATCATATCAGAGATTGTGTGCAACGGAGGATCATGTTACTTTCGTACATTCCAACGGAGGATCAGGATGCTGATATTCTGATGAAGGCTCTCACCAGGAGAAAATTCGAGTACCACCGAGGCAGGATAGGGGTTGCTGATAATCCATATCTTGTCGAGAGGGAGTGTTGAGATTGCAACAAGATGATGGAGCTTAGTGAAAAGAGTCACCTTCACTAAGTGGGCCCGCAGGCGAATTATGGCGCAAGTTCTATTTTTTATCCTAGCAAGGATGATCACAGTGTGGGTGACCACAGTATGAGTGATCACAGTGTGGGTGACCACAGTGTGGGTGACCACAATATGAGTGATCAAAGTCTATTTTTAGACTGGCTGTCAAAAATAGAAAAGTCAAATATTATTGTCTCATAATAATATTTGGACTATAAACTTGATCTTATTCTCTTGGAGCACTTCAGAATGAGCTACGGATGTGGTACATGCAGATCCCAGAGGGAAATACGTGGTTACTTATGGGATGACTAATATTTGCATGCAGGACTTCAGTTAGAACTCAAGTGAGTTGAGTTTAGTGGACTGGAGGTGCAGTTGATGGAGTTGTGTTCAGTTTAGCTTTGTTAAACTGGTTGTATTTAGTCTAACTGGCAAATAGACTAGAGATGAGTTGGGTGAATTAGTTATTAATTAATTCACAAGTTATTAACTCATAATAAAACTATAGAATACATCAGTTAACTCAGTTGCATGTCAGTGCATGTTCATTTCAGCAGGGACAGGTGTTAGAGGATCATATTGCTATCAGTTGTGACTATAGTTGTGCATGATGATTTGCACAATCAGAGGGATTGAGTATGCCAATGAATTGGCCAATATCAAGAATTGTAGCCTGTGCTCACGTCCAACATAGTGTGAGTGATTCTTTGCAGGTGAAATACGAGTTTGGTAAACCATTCTCATCAGTTCTTGAGCAGGTATTGAGCTGGAGAGGCAGGCAAGCAATGGAATAGATTTGGAGATCAGACCTGAGCTATATTGTGTGTAACAGGTGGAGCTGGTACTGGATTGCTTGTGATAAGCATTGTACTTTGTAATGTTACATGTTCTCAATCATTAATATACAGATAGTGTGGGGTTTTTAGCGAGATGCTTTCCCCGGGTTACATACTGTGTTAATGTGTGAATGCTCTTGATGTTTTATTGTTATTGATGTTGCTATATTGATGATCAACATAGAGGAGCTTATGTATTGTGTATGTATTCCGCAATAGTACATGATCAGGATAATCTCTGTTGAATATGTGTTAAATTATTCAAAATTTCTACAGAAACCAGATAGAAGAGATGGAGTTAAGATGGATCTATGCTGGTATCTTTTAAATGTTTGCTCACAAGAATATATATGTTATGTTATGTTATGTCATGTCATGTTATGTAAACATTTTGATTTGGTAAAATTACATAAAATAAATAAAATTAATAATTGAAATAAAATAGTAAATATGCCCGAGGTTTTTTGGCTCTAGGTTTTCACAAGCCATGATTTTGTCCATGATATTTTTCTCTAATGGTCAAATTACATTAAAAATAAAAAATAATAATAATTAATAATTAATAATTAAAATAAAATTGAGATAAAATATAAAATATCTTTTGTGTTGATGTTCTTATAGCTCTCTCTTTTTGCTGAAATAAGCGTCGAACCTTCTATTCAAATAGATAATAAAAGCATATTACAAAATGTACACAAGAGATGTGGGCCACTAAAAGCCTAGGAAACTGAGCCTAAGGCCCACTGTCCGGGCTCCAGGCCCACCAAACCTGATGTCGAAACCGCAAAGGATAATCGAATGCCAAGACCGTTCGATCTATCATCGGAGATCTATCGGTCAAGAACAATATCGGAACGCTAACAAGCTCACTCTTTAACTCTTGAATCAGACCCGATAAACATTTAGAGACTGCTCCATAAAAATTTTGAGTCTGATTTGGCTGATAACCCTCATGCATGTAGTCCACTTGAAATCCATCAGATGCAAGTGATTCACACCGATATGAGTAACTTTCTTGATGTTTAACACTGCTTCTGGACCCGAAGTCTGATAAGCTATCGTTAAAGTTGCTTTCAGGTCTGTTTGGATTGATAACCACCTTGCAATTTTCCACACGAAATTGATAAGATTGCTGCTATTTCTCCTTTCTGCTCACACTTTAACTAAGCTCCCTGCATAGCCAATGAAAAGGTGATTTGTTGTATAATTCAAATTCATGTACATACTTGTGCTATCACATATTCCGGCCTAAGGACAGGACATTCTTTTCATAATTATCCCTGAACTGCTGCATCATGTGAACTAAAATTCAATTGTTTCCTGAAGTCTACAACCTGCTAGCATCCCCTGCTCTGATAGAGCTCCCAGTCCGCGTTCTACTGTCTGAGACATTCTTCCCTCAACCTACCCTAGGGGGTCTCTATCCATTTATATTTGTTGTTACTCTTAGCACATAGTACCCCTTCATTAGCTAAGATGTATGCTAATTTTTTGGTTGTTCGATGAGTGAAACTCAGGGTTCTCATGTTTTGCAGGTGGGAATGAATCCTTTGATAGACTTGCAGAAGCCTCCAATGTCTCGAAATTTTTTTCGGAGCTGAGCCATAGCAAAGTTTCTTGACAAAATTGATAATCAATTCAGAATCCACTTCAATTATAATGTTATGAAGATTTGAGTCCCTTGGGATTTCTAAGAATTGCTCAAGGGCCATGAGCTCTACCATATTATTTGTGGCTTTCCCCAAATTACTATGAAAGAAGATTTCTATACACCACTTCTCATCCCTTATCACTCCTCCATAACCAGCCATGCCCGAGTTTCCTTTTGAGGCCCTACCTATATTGCATTTCATAAAACCTTGAGGGGGAGGTTGCCAGAAATCCTTATCAGCAATTATATGATTTGCATTTTTGTTTTTGCCCTGTGGGATAAGCCCCTACAGACCCAACTATAGTAGTATCTGCACATCAGTATTTGTAGGGTTGTTCTCAGGGGGTTTTTAATGAGGGTTCCTACCGTCTCATTGAGTTGTCTTAAAATCTGTGCCATGATGCTCTGTGAAGAACCTTTCTTGTTTTTGAATATTCTGTTATTGTGTTCTTTCTAGATATCCCAGATTAGAAAGCTTGGAGCTAAAGACCAAGCTTTGTTGATTGTTTCATTATTAGAGAAATTTTTGCTCCACTTCTTTAAGGTGCTGGTAATGCTACCCATGTCCATGTCTCTTTGTCTGAATATTGAAGCAATCCAATTCCACAATGTGGAAGTGAATGGGCAGAGGTTGAGAAGATGATCCATAGTTTCTTCTTGTAATTCACATAGCTGGCATTTAGATGGACCAGATACCCCTCTTTTCCTAAGGTTTTCCCAGGTTAGAATTTTCCTATGCTGCCCTAACGACATGAACAATTTTATTTTCATCCAGCTTTGGTTCTGCCATAGATCCTTCCATACCCAATCAGGGTTTGTAAAGTCAAGCCCAAGGGCTTTGCGCTTGGCCTCTTTGAAGTTAAAGGTGCCTTCATTGTTATTGCCCCATCTTAGCTGGTCTAAATTTGCTGATACAAGAATCTTCCTCTGTTCCAGGATGGCTGTTAGAGCTTCTGCCTGTGCCTTCAAGGGGGAGTTATGACTATAAACTAGGTTCTTCCATATCCTCCATTTTCCTTCGCTATTTTCCTGATCCCAGAATTCATTTACTTTGAGTAAACTTTTGTTGTCAGTATCGTTCTTGAGATTTGCAAGTTCTTCTCTTAACAATTTAGGTTCCTGTTGCCACTTATCCTCCCAAAACCATGCAAGGTTTCCATCTCTAATTTCCCAGAAACTGTATTTCTTAACAATGGCTCTAATCTCCCAAGCTTTATTCCAAATGTGTGGGCCTTTGATGATCCCAGACATTCTAATGTGATCCTTGTCTTGCCAATTGTTTGCATATTTCTGTTTCCAAATTTGGGCCCAAGGGGAAGCTGAATCTTTTAGCCATCTCCACCATAGTTTTTCCCCCAAAAATTTGTTTAGCACCTCAGGATCATCTAGTCCCAAACCTCCATGTGTCTTAGGTTTACAAATTTTTTTCCTAGGCTACTAAGGCCCATTTTTTTTCTCTTCCCCTTTACCCCAAAGAAAATCTCTTTGGATATTTTTGCATAGTTGCATGACTCCTTTAGGAGTTGGAAGGGATAAAAACATAAAGATGGGGACAGTTTGTAGGACAGCTTTTGTGAGCAATAGTCATCCTGCTAAGTTCAAAGACCTACTTGTCCATTTCCGTATTTTTTCATGTAGCTTATTTATCACAGGCTCCTAGACCGTCTTGCGTAGAGGTTTATCTATGAGCAGAACTCCCAAATATTTGGATTGGTAGCATATCTCTTTGAAATCCTAGAATTATGGATATATTTCTCTGAATAGCAATGTCAGTATTAAAAAATAAAATCTTTGATTTGGAGAGGCTTACCTTTGTGCCCGCAACCATTGCAAAGTATTTCAGGATTTGTTTGTAGGCTAGAGCTTCCCTGACTATAGGTGTACCCTGTAGCATAGTATCATCCACAAATTATTGATGGGTCAAAGCATTTCCATTCATGGTGAGTTTGAGACCCTGGATTTTTCCTTCTGCTTTGGTAGACTTGATAGCTTGGCCTAACCCTTCCATCATGAGAATAAAGAGGAAGGGTGAGAGAGGATCTCCTTGTCTGAGACCTCTCGAAGGATTAAAGGGCTTGGATGGTGAACCATTTAACAGGATTGAGAAACTAGAGGTAGTTACAAGGGCCATTACCCATCTTACCCAGTTATGGTCAAATCCATAAGCTATAAGAACTTTCCTTATGTAGGCCCAATTTAGCTTATCATAAGCCTTTTCTAGGTCAAGTTGCATAATCATTCCTGCCTGCCTATTGCTTACATGTGAGTGAACCACCTCGTGTGCCTGAATGATATTGTTGAGAATTTGTCTTCCTTCCACATACCAGTTTGCTCCTCAGATACGAGAGTTGGTAGAAGGGGTTTAAGCCTGTTGGCAATAATTTTGGAAATTATTTTGTACACCACATTGCATAATGCTATAGGTCTGAATCTGGCTGGTGTCATAGCATTATCCTGTTTTGGAATCAAGGATATGAAAAAGGTATTGAGCGCCTTTAAAACAATGCTATTTTTCCTAGAGTCCTCCACCACATTGAGGATATCCTGCTTGACTATTCCCCAACATGCTTTAAAGAAGTCTACATTAAAACCATACAGACTTGGTGCCTTCCCATTTTTCATTTCTTTGACGACATCGTTGACCTCCTCTTCATTCACAGGCCTGTTTAGATTATAATTGTCTTCTATTGTCACAAGCTTAGGAATGTGCTTTGTGAAGTCATTGATGTAGTGTGATCTGTCTAAGAGAGGTTCCTCTGCTATGCCTTGGAAATGTTGAACCAGCTCAGCTTCTATTTCTTTATGGGTATTGAGTTGATTTCCTTGAGAATCCTTGATTTTTGAGATTCTGTTATGAGACCTGTAATCCAAGGTGGATTTGTGAAAAAACCTTGTGTTCCTTTCTCCTTCTTTTAACCGTTGTACTCTTGATTTCTATTTCTAGAATATTTCCTCTTGTTTGCATAAGTCTTCCCATTCCTGTTGATGGTTTTCAGCTTGTTCCTTTCTTTCCTCACTGAAACCATCTGTAATTAGAATCTGATTAATTTCCTGTAGCTTCCATTCAAAAACTTTTTTTTTCTTCAAAAATGTTGCCAAACTCATTCTTATTCCACTCTTTAAGCCTGATTTTGATATGTTTCAATCTTTTATGCAGGAGGAACATTTTAGTGCCCTGAACTTACATATCCTCTTTCCACCATTTTTCAATATTGCTGATAAAGTCTGGATGGGTGAGCCAAATGTTTTCAAACCTGAAAGGTCTATTTCTTGGAGTTCCTATAAAGGATGCTTCAAGTTGAACATGCCAATGATCTGAGCCACCAAAAGGAAGTATCATTGCTGACAAGTCAAGGCCTGCTAGGATAAGATCCTTTGAGATAATGAAGCTGTCTAGTTTTGAGGCCACCTGAGACTCTCCTCCCCTTTTGTTATTACAGGTAAATATGCCATTACTTATCTCTGTGTTTACTAGCCTCATATTGTTTATAAAATTCTAAAATTTTATGGAGTCTCTGCTTAGTGATCTGGTTCCACCTTTTTTTCCTGACAGAGACCTGATCATGTTAAAGTCCCCTCCCAAAATCTAGGGGATGCCCGAATGCCTGTCTCTTAGATCCTCCAGTGATGTAAGCAACCTGAGTTTGTCTTCAGGCTTCTGTGGACCATAAACATTTGTGATTAAATAAACTTCCTTATCCCCCAAAGGTTGAATAAACATTGATAAATAGTTCCTAGATTCTTCAGCATCAGAGATTCCTAGTTTCCGAGGGTTCAAAAGTGTGAGAATTCCTCATGCTATTTTGTCTTCTTTAACTTCTAGATATTCATAGTTAGTCATCCATTTGCTGTGTATTTCTCTTATTTTTTCCACTGAACATTTTTTTTCCTGGATGAAAATCATATCTGGTTTATCTTCTGTCATTCTATTGTTAAGATTCCTTCGTTTCCTTTTACTCCCTAGACCCCTAATATTCCATGTTGTGAGCTTCATTAAGAAAGATTTGTAAATGAGTAACTCGTTAGGTCTTTCATCTTACCTAAATCAATCATGAGTTTTCCACACTCTATCATCATCTCATTCTGTTTTTTCCTACCTCTTTTCCTGCCTGGGTTCCCAGGAGCTACTCTTGGTGTTCCCTTCATAGTTTTCACCCCTTCTTTGTCTTGACTATCATGGTTTCTTTTGACTCCCAAACCTTTTGCCTGCGTTCTCCATAGAAACAACTATTGCACTCTAGTGAACTCCTCTTGTGGTAGCGAATCCATTCCTTTGGTGGTTCCCTGCTCCAAGAACTTTTCCAGATCTAGATGCTCCCTATCAAGAATATCCTACAGTTCATGATCCTCTGTTCCCACATCGCTCGGGGTCATCTCTTGGTCCCTATCAAGTTCCATAGTTTTCAGCAAATCCTCCTTTTGCTGGTTGTTATCATGTGTGTCCTCCATACTCTCTTCTTTTTCTTTCTCCACAGGGTTTTCCTCCAGAGTCTGATTTTCTTTATTGTGCTCCTCTTCTTCTTCTAGGACCTTGTACCTATTCTAACTTGGCTACTTTTCCTTGTTGAATTTATTTTGGTACTTTCTCCCTCCTTTACCTCTGTTTCCCACTTTGTTAAAGCTATCAGTTTCTTTCCCTGAGGTAGCTTTGGTTCTGATTTCTATTTTGTTTAAGGGGCAATCCCTAAATAGATGCCCATGTTCATGCATTTGCGGCATTTGAAAGGAACATGCTCATAGTCCACCACTTGTGCCCATTCTTCATCAAAAACTTTCAGAATCACTTCATCTGGTAGAGCTCCAGAGAGGTCCATCTCTATGCATATACGAGCAAAGGAGGTATACTTTCCTCGCCTGGTGGCCTCTGATATTTTTAAAAAATGCCCTAGTTTATTTCCTATAGCTTTTAATGATTCTGGCTGCTAATAATCCAGTGGTAAGGAGTAGAACCTTACCCAAACCAGGACCGAAGTGAATGTCTTGCGCTTCAGGACAAAATTCATTACCCAAGGCCTCATATAGAGGCCTGCAACAACATAGAAGTAGGGCCCTCCTTCAAACACCCTATCTTTATCCTCAATGTTAGTGAAAACTATAGTGAAGAAACCCTTTGATCCAAGGTGTAGATCTATATCCCCCTTAGGTTTCCAATGATTCTTTATCCATGCTTGTAAAGCCTTCTCCATTGGCCATAACCCCATGAATTTACAAATGACTGCGTAAGTCGCCATGTGTTCCCTATGCGCTTGTAGTGTTGGATCACTTAACACCACTCTGGGTGTGATAGTTGCCCTAGGCTTACACAGTCCAGTTCGATTTTTGGTGTCTACATTCTGATTTTCTCCTTCTATTCATTTTTCTCTTCTGACTTCTTCCTGCATTTTTTCCTACTCCTGTGTACCTCTGTTGTCTTGTTTCCCTCCTCCTAAAATTCCAGTTTCAGCCTCCAAAGGTTTCTTGAATCGATTGGAGACTGCCTGACTGTAGGAGGGAGTGGAACTCCCCCCCTCTCGCCTCTCCATGGTGCCCAATGCTTAACTCCTGCTGCAAACCCTAGCCGTCCTTCTCTGTTCAAAATCGATGTTCTTATGGCTCTCAATGTCATTTAGGTCTCTAAATACTCATACTCTAACAATTTTTAGTAGCCTAGCTACTATCTATCTCAACCTTCGTAATTTTACTGGGTAGTTATCCCTAAATCTCATTTAGGTCTTTAAATACTCATACTATACAAATTTTTAGTAGCCTAGGTGTTATCTATCTCAACCTTGGTGATTAAAATGAGTAGTTAGACCATTAATTTTAGACAAATTAGAGGAGTCTAGCCTTTCTAGGCTTTGTGTTCTCATTGCTTTAGTCCCTGGGTTTCTTGTCATGACCTTTATTCTATCTTTTGGCATGCTAGATATTTCTCATTAAACATAAGAGGGAGAGTCTACTCTACTTGAATCACTTGGGCTTCACTGACAAAGAAATACCATACAATGTACATTCATATTGGGGCATAAAAAATGAGGAAAAATGAAATAATATACTGAGCATATAATAGGGGGGTAAAGGGTTTTTATATGTTGTATAGAAAAATTTGTATTATAAGATATCATTTATAGAATACATTGGCCATGTGGAGACAAAAAATAAGCGGGAAGGAGAAATAGAGGTTCAGGAGTATCGTGGGAGTATTGAGAGCGAGAAGTCCAGGGTAGCCTAAAACTGAAGCCTATGGCCCTAGTATTGATATGCAATTCTTTGTAATGTAAATTCATAAAGTAAAAGTGGCATTCTCCTTTATCTTTCATTTTCATCCTTTTACTTAAATTTTTAACATTACCATGAAATGACTCAGGATGTTTGATAGTGGTTCCAACCTCATTGGATTTCATATGGAGAAAGTAGAATTTTAGATCTCACTCAAAATCCAGCATACTTATTAGTTTTTTAGGATTTCAGGATTGGGGGTTTGCAATGTTTCCATTGGATTTTGTCATGTACAAGGGTATGAAACTCATATTTAATCAAGAGCACCAAGCCTTTTATGTAACTTGATGTTAATGACATTGGTTGTCAAACTCCTCTATCATGACCCTACTAAAAAAAGTACCCATCACTCAAACAAAATCTTGACTTGACCTGCTACAATTTTTTATCTTATGTTAATGCTTAGAGGGTGAGGTTAAAGACAAAGATCCCAAGATAGACAATGATTTTGATGATATGTAGGTATTTGTTGTAGCATGATTTTTTTGGATGCCAGAGACCATATGAAGCCTATTTGTTGATGTATATTCAGTTCAGATATGGATTACACTTGATGCTATTTTGGTTATGTGCACCCTTACATGTTATAGAAATGAGAACTTGTAATTTGTGGATTTGTGGTTGATGAAGATTATATACTAGATGAATGATGGTATATGGCTTAATCCATGTTTTTATGTTTTTTATCACTAATTCATCATTCTACATGATTTTGTTGACATATCTGCATCAAATAAAATTTTCCCAAAATCGCTCTCAACTTGGGAGCTTTTAAAAATTTCGCTCCCCACTCCCACTTCCTATTTTTGCTCCCACTCCCAAGCAACCTTGCTCCATAATAGACATCCATCACATTACTAATACCTCTATGATCTATGTCTAATGCATGTGTTGAGAGTTTTACCTGTTGCTCAACTAGTGATCCTTCCAATGATGGAGCACCAAAGAAGATAACAGATATGGCACCTTCACCATTTTCCTACATTAGAGATGAATAGGTTGAATGAAAGTACAAGAGATAGTGATATAGACTATTATTTGATAGAGGGCACATGCATTCCACAAGAGACAGTGAAATATACTATTGTTTGGAAGAGGGTGCATGCATGATGACGCCATGCATGTGCCACCTTTAGTTCATTCCAGTTTAGATGTTATTTTAAATCTAGCAATTCCAATTTTGGATAGAGTTTTTCATTACCAATGCATTTTTTTTTAGCATGCATGATCTATTCTTAGTAAAAGGGTATAGATCCCTAGTCAATTAGAATACTTATGCATGAGAAATTCCCATCTTAGGTAGAGGACACACATCTCAAGAAAGGGATGCATGCTTGCATGCTCCAATTCATCTTCTGATGGAGACACACTTACTTGGCACTTTTACCATGCAACTGTAGTGCACTAGATGATAAGGTTAGGGCTACGATTTGTCAAAGTCCAACCAGATAGGCTTTTGCATGTGTCCATATTCATTGTACTTTCTCTCATCTTCATATTCTATAAGCAAGATGAAAGGTGTGCCATTATGTTGATTATTGAGGTTTTGGTTTGAACTGTTGTAGTGTATCTTTTTCAGTATTCAATAGAAGACCAATGGATTTGTGAGTTCATATCTGTGTATTTTCCATTGAAAATTTCCACAATATGTATTTGTAAATTAACAAACTTATATCTGCCTTTTTTTATTTAAACTTTCAAGTTTTTAGCTACCTAGTATTTATTTTATTCTTTCTAAATACAAAGTTGGTTTACCATTGTTGGTGAAAATGAAGGGATATAAATATAAAGGGTTATAAAAAATGTTAATGAAAAAAATGGATACCTACAATATCTAGTGAAAGTAGGGGGTTTTTTAAATTAGGAAGATGTATTGGGTTAGTATTGGTAGGGGGTTTAAAAAAGTGTTATTTAGAGGTATTTTCCAATATGTAGTCAAATTAAGGGTATTGTTTAGTATGCCATAAACGCACGTGCTATGTCAAGGGTTCATTGAGCAAAGCCCCTGTGATTCGAATATAGTAGAGAAAAGTTTCTATAAGTTTATTGCAGTGAGTCCTACCTTAACAAGTTTGGGTTTGAGCAAAAAACCACCAACCTTATCAAAGTTCAAGCTTTGCAAGGAAAATCTAAGATGAGTTTGGTAGAAAATAGTCATGCAATAACCTTTTATGTACTTCATTTCCTTTATCTTGTTTCTAAAAAATGTTTATAGTCATTTGCAATATGGAATTACTCTTTTGGCTTAAATTTCTCAAAGAAAAAAGTCTAGTATAAAAGAATTACCAAAAAAAATATTCCATTTTGGTCTAGTTTTTAGGACCCCTCTTAAAGACCCTTCTTTTAATACATTGTTAGGACCCTCTTAAAGACCCTTCTTTTAATACACTATTCCACAATTCTGAAAAATAAAGTAGTTCCTTATAGATAATAAGAATCTCTTTAAGGTTTGAAGAATCTTGAGATATGAGGAACACATTTCAACAAGAAATTCACTTGTTAGTTACTTCCAAGATCAATAAACTAGAACACAACGGTATAACACAACAGGCTAGCATCATAAATATGATTATTCATCGAAAACATAAGTTTTCTTGAAAATGAGTGTAATATAGTTGGGAATTTTGCCCTAAATCTGCGAAAGAATATATGTCTTCAACCTTAACAACTCAGCATATGTTAATTTCAACGAAAAAGATACAATCTACTAGCTTGACAAACCATTGTATATGAGATAGTAACATTTCTCTATAATGTAGGACACGAAGACGCAAATAACAACCACGTTCTTTACTAAATTTTATGTATTTTAAAATCATAAAACTTTCTCAAACTTTTCTAAAATAGATTAGAAGAAAGAACCCTTGAAAATTTTTCCAGCTATGTATTGAACTTATTTTTTTATGACAGTGGAGGATGGTCTAATTTTGTCCGGAGTTGATGATTTTATCATTAGTTATGCTGCAGCCCCATATTAATATAATATTTCTATCCTCATTTAAAAGAAAAACATTTTCCGTTACGATAAAATATTTTAAATGAAGTATAACAGTAACTTAGTGACGTGGCTACAATGTTGTTAAATAGAAAGGTTTAAACATTCACATTCAGACCTAAGTAACAATGAATGTTCCAATTACAATGACAGCGTGTCTAAGAAACTTTGATATATTTATAATAATAATGTTCTGTATAATTTTAGATACGTGACTTGCTTCCGTAGCTTAGAGGTAGAGCGTTCGCTTCGTAAGCGAAAGGTCGCGAGTTCAATCCTCGCCGGGAGCTGTCGTTTAGTGCCGGAGTTGTTTTGCAGATTAGCGGTGTCTATACCAGCATTACCATTTTCCCAGCAGGAAAAAAGCACCTGTACATATTTCAGATGGTAGGGCTATCAAGTTTTGCAGATTAGCGGTGTCTATACCAGCATTACCATTTTCCCAGCACGAAAAAAGCACCTGTACATATTTCAGATGGTAGGGCTATCGAAGTCTTCTGGTTCAGAATCCTATATAGTTTTTCAGCAGGAAAAAAGCACCTGTACATATTTCAGATGGTAGGGCTATCGAAGTCTTCTGGTTCAGAATCCTATATAGTTTTTCAGCAGGAAAAAAGCACCTGTACATATTTCAGATAGTAGGGTTATCGAAGTCTTCTTGTTCCATATTTCAGATAAGGGCTATGGAAGTCTTCTGGTTCAGAATCCTATCTATATATATAGCAAGTATATCAAATCCCATTCCACATATTATGTACAAAAATTATACACAATTGATATAAACCAGGAAGTGCTAATATTTAACATTATCGACTATATGCAAAAGCACAGAGTGTCATTGTTTACATATTTACCATATATGCCATATACAAAAAAGGAGAGCAAAAGCATATGATTATACTTACCTCGTGTGACCGTGTTCTGCACCTGGAACAGTGTGGATTAGTTCTACCCGGGCAAGAGAAGGCATCCAGCTTCGATAGTATTTGCCATCATGTTTATTTGGATGTGCAGTCCTTCTGTTGCATCCAGCAGGCCCTTCTTTGACAACCTGTCTGCATTTTGATTGTAGCCTGTCTACATTTTGATTGTAGTCTTTGCTCATATGTTGTATGGTGGATTCCTGGAATGTGCCCCATAGCTTTCCAATTTAATTTAGTCAATCTTGTAGTGTATTCTATTCTATTGTATCTTATTTTCTCCACTGATGTGATCAATGATACAACTAGAATCCTCATAGAAATAATGTCAGGGATGTCTATGTATTTTGTGAACTAGAGTAATCCCCACAAAGCGATGGCTTCCACTTTCATGTTTGATCCGGCTCCCACATGCCAGTGTATCCAAAACTCTTGGTCTTCAAAGAACTTAATCCAAATGCCACAGCGGCCTCCTCATGATGCCCCATCAAAAAAGCACACTGAAAAACAGTGCGTGGATTCGCCCCCTTGTCTGCCTTATCCTTGAGCGAGTAGCCATTGAGCGAGTAGCCATTGTCATTGTCAATAGTGATCCATTGATTTATGTCAGTAAGTATCATTTCCTCTTTCACCTTATTATTTCTAAAAATACATTGATTGCGCCATTTCCAAATCTCCCAAAAAAAAAATTGCCAAGGGAAGCATCCTCATCTGTGACATTGTAAGCTCCACCATTTTAAACAGTCAGTTATGTTATTGTATCGCACATATGGAATGTTCATATATGGAATGTTCATATTAGCAGAAAAATGTTTCCCTATGCAGACAAAACAAGGGCATTTCCGAAATAGATCACTGTTGTCTTCCTCCTCATTCCAACATAAGAAGCAAATCCCCGGCCTTTGTCCTAGGTAAGGTTTTTATTTTGCCATGACAACCATAAGAACATGATGAGCATGGAAGGCATTTTCGTATATCAAAATTTGTAAACCAGAGCTGTAGATACTTCATTCATAGGTTGTAATAAGTGTCCCCCACCTGGATCTCCCCAGCTTTTTTTTCTTCCCGGCCCAAGTAATCCGACTGCCCCTCCTATCATAAAAAAAAACCGCATTCCTCATCGTTTCTGTGATACGCACCCACTCCAGTGCCAGTTGTCCGATCAGTTTCCACTGAAGGGAATCCTTCCAAATCAATATGCTACCAGCCATTCCCAAATGACTTGATTCCAGAAAAAGATGTCATTGGCAGATGTCATTGGCAACAACATTAGTAATGCAACTAAAGTCCACATAGCATTCTCGTTTAACATGGTCATTCCTAATGCAACTAGAATCCACGTAGCATAGCTAGGTTGCTAATTTCATTCCCTCGTATCTAGATAATTTTCGTATGCTCAAATCATTGGGCTCTACTAGGTCTTTTAAACAATGGTTTCATTTGAACTTCTACTTTGAAGATTATGCTTTCGAGTGATGTCTATGTAGTGAAAATATGTTGAGTATCTATTCGGAAAGAAAATTATCAAAATTAGTTATGGAAAGAACCTTCTTATTGGACTTGTAATGTTATTTTTTTTTTATTAACTTATATTAGGTTATTAGTCTATCCATTGAGTGATTGAATTATGTAATCGATTCTTATAAGAATTATTTGTACACCTACGAAGTATTTGTATGCTAGTTACATATCTGCATCTTGCATGGATACATTAGTATACTATGATTAGTATTAAGTTTAATTAGTGGTTAATCAATTGATTAATTTTTAATATTGATTAATAATTCATTAATGGTTATTATGATTAATTCAACATTTAGTTAATTAGGATTCTGGCGAATCCGTTTTGATTTGATTGTCCCATAAAAATAAATTTTATTATTTTATTATTTTATCATCTTTATTTACGTGACAAGTTTGACTTCCTCGAATTAATTTTGGATACCTCTAATTAATTTTGGATACCATAACAGGCAAAGGATGGTAGGGGCCATTATGGCACATTGGTGGCATTAACTCGTGGCAAAGATAAATTCAAGAAAATGGGAGGGAGAAGGGGCATTCTTATAGGGTAACTCTGGGGAAACATGAGATGATTTTGTGGTTTGATTTGGTTTTCACACTTTAGGTTGATTTTGGGGTTTGGGCACTTGCAATGTAGAGTTTTCCTGTCACTGAGAGGTTTATTTTGGTGTTGGACACGAAAGGGGTGTTGGAACATGAATCTCAGACACACTACAACTATGGTTTAGACTTGGCCTTGGATGGCGAGGGAACTTGTGGACGCTCCTTGGGCTAGGAAGTTGGATAGATTTTTCTAGTTGGTAGGATGACATATTCACTTGGGTGGTCCCAACGTGTACACCACAATAGAGCTACATAACCAGGTATTCTTCTTGTGGTTGGCTAAGTTATGTAAACTATCAAAATAAAATATATATATATATATATATATATGTAATTGTCAATTATGTTGTTTTTAATAAATACACAATGAATTGTGGAAACTTTATCAAAATTGAAGGATCACAAAATGGTCCTCACACGTGGTATGTAATTCCCACTTCTTGATCCTATTAGCTTATATTATGTTATTAACCTACCTACTCAGTGATTAACTTATGTGATTGATTATTATAAGAATTATTGGTACACGTGCAAGGTATGCATATGCTAGCTACATACCCACATCTCACAGAGATACATTAGTATCCTATGATTAGTATTAATATTAATTAGTGGTTAATCACTTGAGGAACCATTCATCTAGATTAATAATTCATTAATGATTATTATGATTAATTCAATAAATAATTAATTTGGATTCTAAAGGATCCATTTTAATTTGATTGAAATGTAAAAGTAAATATTATTAGTTTATTAATTTATCATCCTTATTGGCGAGACAAATTTGACTTCCACGAGTTACTTTTGGATAAGGGAATAGGTGGAGAATGATCGGGGTCATTATGGGAGGCTGATCACATTAAATCAAAGGGTGAGATAAGTGTGGCAAAATGGGAGTGAGAGAGGGCATTCTTACAGGGGAAATTTTGGGGAACTCAGGAGGATTTTGGGGTTGATTTGGTTTTGGCACTTTGGGTTGATTTTTTAGTTTTGGCACTTGGGAGTGTAAAGGTTTGGTTGTCACTAAGTGGTGGAATTTGGTGTTGGAAACTGGAGGGGTTTTGGCACAAGGATCTTAAACACACTACGACCGTCATTTGGACTTGAGCTAGGGAACTTGTGGAGGTTCCCTAGGATAGGAAGTTTGATACACTTTCCAAATTGGTAGGGTGGCATATTTAGTCAGGTGATCCTAGCAGGAGCACTACAATTGAGCCACTATGATGTAGGAGCATTCAGGCCTAGTCAGCAATGTGATAACGTGATCACATGTTGTGACTAGCAAGGGGTTGAAAGGAAAGAGTTTAATTAATTTTATTTATTTAAATACGTGAGAGTGTTTATTTATTGTAAAATATGAGAAAGGGGCATAGTGGCTGATTGATTCTCCCTATGTGGAGATCAGGCCAAACTGTTAGATTTAATTGGTTTAAAAAGAAAATGAGGAAACTGAAAGCTTGATTTAGTGGTTGTTTAGAAAAGAGTGGAACTAAAGAGACTTTTTAGGAGAGGTTGAGAGATTCAGATTCTGAACCAAAATTGGGTCATGAATCCATTCTTTGTATAAAGTGCGATTTCCTTGTATAATTGAGGGGTTGGTTAGCTAGACTAGGAGAGAGAGGCTGGAAGATTAGCAAGAGAAGTAGAAAGGAGAGAGAGAGGATTTCAACTAGAACATGGTTGTTATTGCTGTAGTCAAGCTAGAGGGCGAGACTCTAAAAATTGTGTTATATTGAATAAATGTTTCAATACATGTGTTAATAGGCCATTTGTATGAGATCCTTTGCTTTTCTCTGTGTGTATGCCTACGGAAGAAATTATGCATTCTTCTCTGTTTTATGCATGAATTTACGAATGACAGTGGTTGAAATAGCATGATCAACCTTAATTCCTTAGTATTGTTTGAGCGTTTTTATGCTCAGTCAATTATCCAAGCCTTCCCAGAGAAATTATATAAGAATCCATAATTACAGATAGAGTGTGGCCAGGAAGCGTTTTTAACACAGGTTTCATTGAAGATAAGCAGAATCAAGACTAAAGGAAACAGTTGCGAGAAGACTCAACAACCATTAGATCTAAAATATCAACGATCGAGATTGTTCACATCGGTGGAAGTCTTCGTGGATAGATCGGGTCTTAACCCTTTGCAAATGCAGAATGCGATAGAGCGATGCAATGTAGACCATTGGATCGAGGTTGATCGAATGACGAAGGAATGATCACATATCGCAGGATAGGAGGGTTGATAGACAGCATAAAGTGAGCGCCAATAATCGGAGATCGACGATCGAGACCAAGCAAAGTTCGAGCATATCGGAGGAGTGGGTGACTCAAGCGCGGATTTGACAAATTTATATACGCGAATTAATAACCCTTGAGATTCGACTATACAATAAAGTGGAGTTTTCCATAGTTCTATGTAATATGTTTGCATATCAGATGCGATAGAGGCCGACGAATAACTATGGACTTGTGAAGTCCCGATTGCAATCAACGATGAGGTACAACCTCGGGTTCTATGCGGAGGTTGTACAAAAGGTGGAAGCATTGTTTTAGGAGGATTTCTTAAGTCGATAGAAAGATTTTGAAGAAAGACTTGAACCAAAGTCTTATACAAATACTTGAGGGTCGATATAGGGTCGATAGGCTTTAAGGCAGGGTGATTGAGTTCCATAACAAGGAACGGTTATAAAGGGCTTAACCATTTATGCTTTGAAGTTTTGACTCCATAGAAGAGTCAAACTCCTGGGACAATTATTTTAATGCATTTCATGCATACTGTGGGTATGTGCGGGGTAACCCTACATCAATTTTGGTATCAGAGCAAGATTAATGCTCTGTGGAGACTGATTGAGGAACTAAATTATATTTCCCAGCATATATAACTGGCATTGTAATGGATCTGACACAAAGGGAGAACAGAGAACGTAAGGGGTCATGCATAGAAGAATTATGACATGTTACAGGCAATGAAGACTTCAGTTGGTTATTCAAGAGAGACTGTGGAAAAGAGATTTGAGGAAGCTAGGATTAGAAAGGATCTGGTAAGTTTTAAAGCTTTAATGGTATGTGTAGGTGAATGTAGGTAATGAATTTGCAACAAACTATTGCAAGGAAATAAGTGAATATAGATGTACTCAGCAAGAACAGGAATTTGGTTGAAAGAGGGATTGAAGTTCAAAAGGTAAAGCAGCATGTGTATTGTCCAACCAGAGCAAGGTGAAAGAGATAGATCAGCAGGTATGAGTTGTATTTTGATGATTGGTTCATTTGAATTATTTTTATAAAGGGAAGAGAGTGGTAGCAGCAACACACAGTAGCAGACTGTGTGAAGAAAGAGAGGAGTTGTGTTGGTGGCAATGAACCTAAATATTCTAGCTGAAAGTTGGACAGGGAGAATAGTTAAAGTGTTCTCAAGAGAAGGTGAGTTGAGGATACAAGCCTAAAGAGAGCAGAAGAGAATTCTCAAGAGGTTCCAGAGATAGAGAACCAGTGCTTACCAAAAGGCCAAGTCCAGAGAAGGGATTGGTGAGGTAAGTGACAGTAGGAAGGACTTGTTGTCACAGAGGCTTAGTGCAGCTCATAGTGAGTGAGAAGCTCATAGAGATAATGAGGAAATGACTACTGATAGTCATAGTAGGGGTTCAGAGAGAAGCCACAGTAGAGGAAAGGAGGATGCCAAGGAACAAGGCAAAGGAGAGAAGATGAGTCAAGAGGTATTTGACAGAGAAATTACAGAACTGAAGATAATTATGGATAACATGATAGTGTTGCTAGAAAAAGGTGAAGGAAACCGAAGATATGGTTGGACTATGAAAAGAGAGAAGATAAAGTGGAAGTTGTTGCAGAAACAGGTAAAGAGGAGAAAGTATATCAAATTAAGAGAAGAACTCAGAGCAGTTGAGTTAGAGATGGAAGATAGCTATTGTAGACACAAGCAAGAGATTTACCTTTTGAATCATTGACCGGAGAATCCATAGTTTTAACATTTTTGTACCAACGTTTCAAATCCCAAATAGGATCCATCATTCTCTTATCCTGAAGATGGATCCCATTTGGGATTTGAAACGTTGGTACAAAAATGTTAAAACTGTGGATTCTCCGGTCAATCATTCAAAAGATTTACCTTACTGAGGAAGGAATCATTGATGATTTCCTGAACTGTTGGACAAGTTCGAATCCACAGAGAGATGTGATGTTTGAAACATCAAAGAAAAAGGAGCCTAGGATTTTTTAAACTGATGATTTGTGTATGTATGCAGGTGATGACCAAACTTTAGATGGTATGTTTATGCAGGTTGCTGAAGAAATGAAATTGTTAGAAGAAATGGAAGTAATATAACAATTCTTGATTGATCATGTGTTCAAGGACACTGGAGATGGACAAATGTTGAAGACTACTAAAGAAGATGAAGATGATGCATCCAGTAAGACTTGGCAGAAAGATGGCAAACAGTCTGAAGACAAAAAGGAGTTGCAGATTGCAAAAGGAGAAGTAGAAAAGAGGTATGAAGATGACCTTATGGAAGGAGCAAACAGGAGTGTAGATACAATATAAACACTTGAGGTAATGGAATTATCTCTTCAATTTTTATTCAAAAATTATGAACCTTTATTGATAGTTAATGGGCAAGAAATAATCTTGAAAGGACATAATGGATCATTAATGGAAAGGAATCTTACTAAAGAGTGTATTATGGAAGATGATAGAACCAAGGTTTATAAAGAAAATTAAACCTAAGGAGGTATAGTTAATCTGTTCAAGGTTATGAAGAAGAAAGGAAAAGAGGATAAACATAAACACAAAGAGAGGTTGGTGGCCACTGATGCACAATTGGAAATTAAAGACAATGATATTTGTACAAATTACCAAAAGAATAAATGTGAGTGTAAACATCAAATTGAAAATAGACAGGAAATCTTAGAGGATGAAGGTAAGGATGCTTTTGTGAACTATGTATATGCAGTGAGCAACCCAGGGGAACAGTGGAAGGTGATATTCATGGTGATGACAATAATTTTCACTATTGTGAAAGGGACTCAACAGTGGAATGAGAAACCTATAGTATCTGGTGATTTTGTTTCTTGTATGGAAACAAATAGAACTTTAGGTTCTAAACTCAGAGATTGGCAGATTTTTATTGAAACTAAGGAGGAATGGAAAAGGCAACTCAGCAACTTACAGATTTGTAAGGAAGGAACAAGAAGAATGAAAAGGAGCGTGAAAGGAAGAAAGGCCAAGGAGAAGAGCAAAGAATAGAATTCAGAACTTAGACAGCATTCAGAACAAAGTGAAGACAAAGAAGATTTTTTCAAGACAAGACAATGTGACAAGTTTGACATGTCATATATACATCAAGAGGATGACAAATCAGAAAACTTATGGAGTAGAATTAATGAAGACAGAGATAGAAAATGTAATATATTTTCTGACTATGAATTATTAATTGTTGAATGTGGTTTTCAGGATGAAGGACAAACTACTCTTGGAGATATGTTTGCACTAATAAATATGAAGGAAGATGTAAATTCTGGAGCTGTAGAAAGTCAGTTTTCTTTATGGAAACAAGAAGATGAGAGTAAGCAACGAGTTGACTTAGAAACTTGGAATAGAGGAAGGAGAGTTGGCATAGCTCTTAAACCAGTTATTGCCGAAGAGGAAGAAGATTTCAGGAGATGTGGAAGTATAGTCCACAGACAGATTTTGCTCTTAATACAAAGAAGACTTAAAAGTTGAGAGTTTATATTGAGGATGCAATGGGGAAATTGGGTGAGCAGTTCAATTAAGGTTGATAAGAAAATGGAGAAAATTGAACAAAGTTCAATAATTAATATATTTGCAGTCAGAGGAAAATATATAGTTGGAAGGCTATATGTTCTTGTATTAACCAAAACCCAATCTTCTTTTGAGATTGGAAGGACTCTACTTAAGCTATTGGATAGGTGGATGATGAAAACTACAAAGGCGATGAGTATAAAGAATTGTCAAAGTCAGCAAATCAAGGAAAGATGGAAGGATATACAAGACAACATAAAGAAATTGGTTTATAGACAGAAGGAGATGTTGGTGATCGAGTCAGAAGTCAAAAGGAATAGTCAGGTACAAGACAAGAGAAAATACCTGAAGATAGAGATCAATTCTATTGGTATAATGACATGACAACAGTAGATAGAGAAGCAGAGATTTATGTTGTTTGAGGAGGTGTTTATACATGGTATCAACACCAAAACATTATGAAAAGGAGATGCTTATGAATGCAGAGCAAAAGACATCCACAACACAAAGTTTGGCAACCACGAGAAACAAAGGAGGTAGAAAATACACTTGCAGATGAAAAGGATCAGGTAACCAGTTGGGGAACGAATTCTGATGAAGTTTACAACAGAGGAAATAGAAAGACTCATGAATAGGATTCCATGGAAACTTTCAACTTTGGGAGTCTGATGCAGGAGCATTCAAGCCTAGTTAGCAATGTGATAATGTGATCACATGTTGTGACTAGCAAGGGGTTGGAAGGCAAGAGTTTAATTAATTTTGTTTATTTAAATATGTGAGAGTGTTTATTTATTGTAAAATATGAGAAAAGGGGCATAGTGGCTGATTGATTCTCCCTGTGTGGAGATCAGGCCAAACTGTTAGATTTAATTGGTTTAAATAGAAAATGAGGAAACTGAAAGCTTGATTTAGTGGTTGTTTAGAAAAGAGTGGAACTGAAGAGACTTTTTAGGAGAGGTTGAGAGATTTCAAATTCTGAACCAAAATTGGGTCATGAATCCATTCTTTGTATAAATTGTGATTTCCTCGTATAATTGAGGGGTTGGTTAGCTAGACTAGGAGAGAGAGGCTGGAAGATTAGTGAGAGAAGCAGAAAGGAGAGAGTGAGGATTTCAACTGGAACAGGGTTGTTATTGCTGTAGTCAAGCCAAAGGGCGAGACTTTGAAAATTGTGTTATATTGAATAAATGTTTCAGTACATGTGTTAATAGGCCATTTGTATGGGATCCTTTGCTTTTCTCTGTGTGTATGCCTACGAAAGAAACTATGCATTCTTCTCTGTTTTATGCATGAATTTACGAATGACAGTGGTTGAAATAGTGTGATCAACCTTAATTCCTTACTAGTGTTTGAGCGTTTTTATGCTCAATCAATTATCCAAGCCTTCCTTGGAGAAATTATATAAGAATCCATAATTGCAGATAGAGTGTGACCAGGAAGCGTTTTTAACGCATGGTTCATTAAAGATAAGTGGGATCAAGACTAAACGAAACGATTGCACGAAGACTCAACAACCATTAGATCTAAAAGATCAATGGTCGAGATTGTTCACATCGGTGGAAGTCTTCTTCGATAGATTAGGTCTTAACCCTTTGTAAACACCGATTGCGATAGAGCGATGAAATGTAGACCACTGGATTGGGGTTGATCGAATGGCAGAGAAACGATCGCATATCGCAGGATAGGAGGGCTGATAGACAGCGTAAAGTGAGCGCCGATACAACAATCGCCGATAATCGAAGATCGGTGATCAGGACCAAGCAGAGTTCGGGCATATCGGAGGAGTGGGCGACTCAAGCACGGATCCGACAAATTTATATATGCGGATGAATAACCCTTGAGATCCGGCTATACAATAAAGTAGAGTTTTCCATAGTTTTATGTAATATGTTCGCATATCAGATGTGATAGAGGCCGAGGAATAACTGTGGACTTTTGAGGTCTCGATTGCGATCAGCGATGAGGTACAACCTCGGGTTCTATGCGGAGGTCATATAAAAGGCGGAAACACTATTTTAGGAGGATTTCTTAAGTCGATAGAAAGATTTTGAAGAAGGACTTTAACCAAAGTCTTATACAAAGACTTGAGGGTCGATATAGGGCCAATAGGCTTTAAGGCAGGGTGATTGAGTTCTGATAACAAGGAATGGTTATAAAGGGTTTAACCATTTATGCTTTGAAGTTTTGACTCCATAGAAGAGTCAAACTCCTGGGACAATTATTTTTATGCGTTTCATGCATACTGTGGGTATGTGCAGGGGTGGCCCTACACCACACTATAACCATGTATTCTTCTTGTCGTTGGTTAACTTATGTAAATTTTCATGATCAAATTCTTTGACATGTTTTAATATGTCATAACAAATATATATAGTGAGTTGTCAATTATGTTGTTTTTGTTTTTTAATATATATGTGGTAAAATTGTGGAAACATTATCAAATTGAAGGACCCTGGAATAGTATCATACGAGTAATACACATCCTTTAGAGAAAAGGGAAATAAATACATTGGTTGATATTACAATTTTAGCATGCGAGTCTCAATATTTTTTAACAAGTAAGATCAATGGTATGGGAATGATGGTATTGAACTTTAATTAAAATATTAAGAGTTATTTAACTTCAAAACATGTGATCTAGTTTGAGTGGTGAGAATGAGTTCTCTTACTCAACATATTTTCCAAAAAAAAATAGGGGTATGCTCTTTCTAGAATGAAGAGATGACTTTGGGAGGTGAAAATATTTCTCTCTCTTGATAACACTAATATAGCAGCATTTGGGATAAAAGAATGAACATTTATTGAATATAGAAGCTTGGAAGTCTAAACATCCATTTTTCATTACCTTGTTATATCTAAGAGAACCTAGAAGTAAATGTCCTTGTGGAGCCTTTACCTTGGCATGTTAGGAAGTGGGCTATGTGAATTCTTTGGTGATACAATATTCAAATAGTCCTCAGCTTTATTTGCATTATTGGTAATGTGTGGTTAACTATTTAATGGGTGCATGTCACACATAATAACTTGCTACTGGGTAATTTAACTGTGCAACAAAATTATTATTTTTTAAATGTCAATCTAGGTTCGTAAACTTGTTAAGTACACTACATTATATGTGTTAGGTGATCAACTTTCAATTTGAGTGGAAAAATCTTAGTCTATAAATGATTAATCTATTCAAAATGGAGTGTTATATTAATGTATGAAATGACAATGGAATCTTAAATGAAGCACTTAAATCTTGAAGCATAAAAGCCTATGAATGCAATACAATTCTACCTATGAGATGAAATCTAGTCAGAACACACACTTGAATCTAACGAAATAAATTATTCTAATGAATTAATAAAAATAAAGGCAATAAAAGACAATTATTCTACGAAATAAAAACAACTATTCAAATTTTAATCGAGTGAAAGCAAAATCAATTTATTCTAAGAAAGTAATGAACCTTGAATTAATTAAAGTTGATATTATCTAATGAAATAAAAAACAACGATCTGTTTTAAAAAATCATTCAAGTTCTGATCCAAAAAAAATTTACACCATGAAAGTAAGAACAATTATTCTATGAAAGAAATAACAACTATCTAAAGAAGAAATGTAATTGTCTATGAAAACAATACAACCATTCAGTCAACCAATGGAAAACCTAGCTTAAGTAATCGAAATTGTGAAGAAACATGACAAAACTGGAATAAAAAGTCCTCAATACGTGTGTTCAAAGCTTAGAATCCATTTATACGGTATACCTATGAAAGATGTGTAAATATTCGTATGAATGTGAGACTGGCAACGAATGCGAGTGGAAATGAACATGAAAGTAAAGAGCTGAATGTATGAATAACTACCGAATGTTTTTGGTATTTTTAAAATCTAATTCAATCACTTGACAAATCTGTAAAAGAGAATAAAGCTATGAGCAAAAGCTATGAATCACGACTACATGAAACAAAACAAAAATGAGACAGCAAAACAGAGAAAGGAAAAACTATACTACAGAGTCACTGGGTTTCCAAGCGCTAATATACAAGACCCCCTGACCAATCTCTAATTATGGAGTTGACCCCGTGACCAGCGTCTAATTATGGAGTTGTTGACATAAGTATTTGCAGTATTTATGTCCATGGCTGTATAAGGCCCCGGGGCCATGGGCCACCTTTTTTTTGGTTGACATGAGTAATTATAATAGTTTTTCTATTATAACTAATTTACATAGTGTTTTTTGAAATTTAATTTAATTATTAATACTTATTGAGTAAATAATATGGATTTGATTTTTACAGATATTTTAGAATATTTTTAATATATATATATAAAGTTGAGATATATCTCTAAAATAGTTATGTCATGAAATTTGTTATTAAATAAATGTTTTGATATTTATTTGATATATATTTACTAACCATTTAATATATATAGTTATACTTATTATTTTTCATTTAAATTTTTGTTAATGATGGAAAGAGGAGTCTAGTTAATATTTTTGTTTACATAGCGGGAAAATCTATCATAAATTAGTTGTCAAACCAACCATGAGAAAACCATCACCATCATTGATTGTTATTTGCTAATATAGGTTGACTTATCACTGTTATTCAAAGAAAACCACCTCGTGATAATTAGTAAGGAGGCAAGTTTGTCAAATGCCTCCTAGTCTTATGCAGGTTAACTCACAATTGTTATTCAAAGAAAACCACCACTTGATAATCAGTAAGGAGGCAAGTTTGTCCAATGCCTTCTAGTCTTATGTAGGTTAACTCATCATTGTTATTCAAAGAAAACCACCTCACTGGTAGTCAGTTAGTAAGAGGGCAACTTTGTCAAAGTTTGTCAGATGCCTCCTAGTCTTATGTAGGTTAGCTCATCATTGTTATTCAAAGAAAACCAACTCACTAGTAAGGAGGCAAATTTGTCAAATGCCTCCTAGTCTTATGTAGGTTAACTCATTGTTATTATTCAAAGAAAACCACAGTCAGTTAGTAAGAGGGCAACTTTGTCAAAGTTTGTCAAATGCCTCCTAGTCTTATGTAGGTTAACTCATCATTGTAATTCAAAGAGAACCAACTCACTAGTAAGGAGGCAAATTTGTCAAATGCCTCCTAGTCTTATGTAGATTAACTCATTGTTGTTATTCAAAGAAAACTACCTCGTGAACAAGTTTGTCAGATGCCTCCTAATCTTATGTACGTTAACTCATCACTGTTATTCAAAGAAAACCACTTCACTAGTAAGGAGGCAAGTCTGTCAAATGCCTCCTAGTCTTATGTAGGTTAACTCATCATTGTTATTCAAAGAAAACAACCTTGTGATAATTAGTAAGGAAGCAAGTTTGTAGATACATCCTAGTCTTATGTAGGTTAACTCATCATTGTTATTCAAAGAAAACCACCTCAGTAGTAGTCAATTAGTAAAAAAGCAACTTTGTCAAAATTTATTATATACCTCCTAATCTTATGAACTCATCATTGTTATTCTTAAAAAGCCACCACTTTATCCATACCTCCAAATCTCAAACAAAATTTTACTCCACTGTAACACCCCTTGTGAAAAGTAAATGCTAGTAACTAGTGAAGTAAATATGGAACAAAGACTTTATTTAAATATGTGTAATTATGTTGTTAATGTTAATGTTATGTTAATAAAAAGACAGATTGTATTGGTACCATTCTGAATTGAGTTATGATTAATCATGGTTAAGTAATTGAGGAATCAGTTACCCTAACTACCTGGAGGTAGTTGAGACCCCAGAGGAAAAAGGGGAAAAAATGCCAAGTCTGGTTGGGATCAGATGGCAGAAAGAAATGCTATGCTGGTGAGGATCAGATAGCAGAAGTGGAAAAAGGAAAAACTTTCCTGTGCACGCTACGTCTGGTTAGGATCAGATAGCGTTGACTGGCAAAGACCAGTGTTATTGCGGTCGAGTAGGACCTGCAAGTGCTTGGGGGTGGAAGCTCAGCAAAGACTTCCTACGGACGGGTGGATTGACAAGCATCATAAAGAGGTTTGGCACAGAAGCAGGTATGGCTTCTTGCTTATGCAACTATTAAAGGATTAAATGTTTATTTTGGTTCTGTGAATAGAACAGTGAAATAAGTGAAGTATTGACTGCTTTTATTATAAGACAGTGAAGTATTGACTGCTTTTATTATAAGTCAGTGTCGAGAAAATAGAAATGATATGCTCTGTGCATTATAGACAATATATACAGCCTTAGGAAAACATGTATAGTTTACTGTGTAAATGATAATAAAACCACCGAGTCAAGTGTATTATTGACCCGAACAAGAACCTGAGAAAAGAACTTAAGAATCTACAGGGGAAATATTACCGGAGACTGCGGTTACAGTACTCCTCAAAACCCTAGTAAATACCCCGAAGGGTTATGGTTACAGTGTCTATAACTTATTCAGAAAACAGAACCGAAAACAGAACCCTGTGTTTATGAAATAGAAAAGAGGAAAACGCAACCAAGTATGAAAGATAAGCCGGCATATAGATACATGTATATATACAACTATTCCGCAAATGTAACGAAACCTACAGCCGTTCCTTGTAACTTGAATAGGGTAAAACCCCGGCAATAAATTGTAAACACAGAACTAAGTTTAAAGGCTCGCGTTCAAGCGAGAGAACAGAACATTGAAATCTTTGTTGCATATGTTACGGTAAACCATGTACTATTATCACAGAACTTTACTCATAAGCAACCGGACCATAAATATTATAAAGATTGCAGAGGAAATGCATTTCGACGATATCTTATACAGTTGAACACGCATTCACAGAAAACGGTACTGCATGTTATGTAAAGCATTTTATTTCTTCTTAACGAAAAAACAGAAGGTGAATATAAACTAGAACGCCGCGGTGAGGGGAAGACTGTGACTGTAAGTCCAAAACCCCGGCGGTTCTTCACATTGATATGCTGCTTAGTGAAACCCCTCGGCCGAGCCGTAGCTTACGCCAGGCTGGTCGAGGCACCAAGCCGGCAACCATAACTAAAGTTACATTCCTAAACATTAAGAAAATACATGCACAGTGCCTTGACGGAATACATACAGCTACTCACACCGGCACGAAGCTATCCATGATATCGAAACGACAAAGAACAAGTATATTTATCCATGCAAAAGAAACTGAGTATAAATATATCATTGTGCACTTGAATACACAAATGTTCCACAGTTAAACTAGGCAGGAACGCCTTGAAGTTCAAAAACAGAGTTAACAATTAGATTTACAGCTGGGTTCAGAAGAACCAGTCAAGTCTTACGAAAATAGAACAATAACGACACCAAAATGTGCATACATGAACTGATACTTCTCGGCCTCAATAGCAAAAGAGAACCCGAGCTTGAACAGAGAGGAATTTGGGACATTCCCGTAATCCCTGCCAAGGGAATCATATCTTAGCTAATTCTTAAAACAAACCTCATGCGAATAGAACCAGTGTTCAAACCCTTACCGGTGTTGGGTAGCCGACGAACGAAGGAAACCCCTTACTCCAGAGGCATGGGCGGTGACCATCTGCATACCCATGAATACACATTAGCACAAACCTGGCAGAACCAAAATGTAAACTGTGAACACAAGCTCTGGAAGGAATAATTCATTACCTGCGAAATCGAGACCTGGTATAATCAACGCCATCAATGACGAAGTATGCAGGGCCTGGAAGCCATGGTTGCATGCCAGTGAACCTCGGGTGACAGAGAAAGTTAAACAACGATGGAAGGATGCAGAGCTGCAGCTACAACGCTGCATAATGAAATGGAGGACTAAAGCCGCGAAACAAGCACTAGCATATAAGTAAGCCAGCCCAATTACCGACTCGTGGCACAGTTGGAGCCGTGGATCTGCGGTGAGCCATCTGCATCGTCCGATAACCGGTGACCTCGGGATAGGTTTTGGCGCGGAGGCAACAAGTCCAAGGCCACAGTACAAGCACATGGCCGCATGACAACCGACCGTCGATCTAGCCAGGTGGGCTTCATCAACGCTACCATGCGGACTAAGGTCAGAGCCGGACTTGCCAGCACATCCGGTAGATTTATCGGAATATGGAAAGTGTAGTTGCCGTAGATCAAACATTAAATAATTTCCATCTGTGATACCGGGTATCACATCATGTAATTTGTATATCGAAAACCATATCATTAGCCCGTGAAACATTATGAGCGGCAATCAACAGTTGACAAAAACAAATATATATATTGTGTTAACGCATGTGCATTGACATGTAACATAGCATCATGATTCTTTATAGTTGAGTTGTGATTTCGTATGCAGGTTAAGTAAAAGTCAAAGTCCATGTATTTAACATGTTAAGTAAAGGTTGTAATATATGTAAGAGTAGTCAATATTAAAAAAAATTGTTTACTGTAGTTTTACTTATGGGTACGTGACAAATTGGTATCAGAGCCCAAGGTTTACAACTCTGTGGCCTTTGGGAAAATTTTAAGATTACAGCAATATGTTTATAAACAGTATTATGATAACAGTTCAGCAATACATCAAGACAATTAACTCTGTTTAATGAGATGTTCAGTAGCAGGTAGCAGCAGAATGAGAAGAGGACACAGTGCTCCTTCTGGGAATCCAGAACCCCCGGACAACACGGAACAACCTCAAGGGAATTCTGAGTTCTGGGTACAACTGGGAGCAGCAGGTCGCACTACTGATTCAACGCTATTGAGGACCTTGCAAGAGTTAAAGGAGGAAATGGCTCAGTTGCGTGCAGATAACGCAAGATTGAATGTTGAACAAGAGAGGATCCTGAAAAGCTTATCTGATAAACAGCATCAACAGCAGTCACATCCGAGGCCGGAACAAGCACACATAACAGATGAACAAAGCTATCATACTGAACAGGAGGAAGCAGAGGACAGAGGAGAGACGAGAGGAGAGAAGTCTGTCAATGCTTCTGAATATCAGACTCCCAAAAGACCCCGGATGGAGTTACACGGAGAGTTTAGAAAGATTAAACCACCTCATTTTGATGGAGAATCTGAAGAAGCTGCAGAAGCATGGCTGATTAATATGAATAAGTATTTTCAGGTATACGAATACGATCATCATCTGAAGGAAAGGCTGGCCATATTCCCACTCTAAGGGTGATAGTTCCTTAGCAACAACTGTAAAACAAACTACTTAAGGTTTACTTCTTTATAAAAGCAAAAGAGAATGGAGAAATGCACTAACCGTTGCCTTGCGCTTAATGTCGAATCCAAACTCTTCTCTTTGGCCGCTTGCTCCTAGCTCCTTGTTCTTTTGCTTGCCTAGCTACAATGAGATCCTGCAAAATAACAAAGAAGGAAACTACAAGAGGCATGCAATCATAACTGGTTCATGGATTAGTGTAAACCAAACATGCAATCATCACAATATATTATTGAAACAAGAGCACATAGAAGAACCTCAATAGCTTTTATTAATGAAGAAGTAAAGGTTCTGAGAGTATTACAACCATTGAAGGCTCCAACCCAGCAACACCTCCCAGCAGAAAGAATTGCTCCTCTTCACCTCTCTCAAACAATCACCCAATAGCTCAATAGTGAAACCAACAGCATATCATTACTTTGCACAAAATTCCAGCCTCCTGAGCTCATAGGAGAGAGCTCAATATATAGATGAATTGAGAAAGGATGAGTCAGCTTGCAACTGATGTGTAGCTGCCTTGTGTCCTCTCTCTCTTCAGTTAATCTTTAGTTGATCTTCAGTTCTTGAGTCCACTTGGAGAACTTTGCTTCCACTTGGAGAAACAGAGCCTCTGACTCATCACAAGGCGAAATCCCTGATCCAAGTGTCATTTTTGGGGCAATGACTCAGTGTGCCACTTGTCCAAACTCACTCAACGCAGGTGGCCTTTGTCCTACCTGCTTTGCAACGCAGGTACACCATGGAGGAGTTGTGTTTCAGCGCAGAAGCCTAGTGGAGAACCTGCTTTGATTTCAGGATTGCTTGTTTTTGAGTGTTTTCAGGTGGAGAACTGATCTGAGAGCTGTTGGTTTGCTGACCTTGTTCCTCTAGGGGTAGGAACATCATGTTTAGGGAACTTTGGATCCCTTGGATTATTGACAATTCATGCTTGTTGCTGTAAGGCACAAAATTGTCTATAACAGATGCCCCCTAAAGTATGAGGTCGTTTATCGGGTGAAATGCTTTATTGAGAGGATCCGAAGTTCATTCAATCTGCTGAGAAGTGTCCTGTAATAAGATACAATACAATACATTATTTTTCATACATTTTCATGATCTAGCTGAGGCGGGCATTCCCATGCTCAACTTTATAAATACATTTTGGTACATAGAACAGACGATCGTCTGATTGTAGACTGATAATTCTTTGCTGAAATTATCATCCTTTGAGAAGGATGATCATCTGCTGTAATGATGTACATATCAAATGTCTTTATGTCCTGAATATATATCGCAGCCCGGATGGATGAAACTAGATCCGGGGTCTTCAATCTCTTCCAATCTTCACTCGATGTACAAGTCGATCCATGTGAGAATTTCTTGAAGTCGAACATGGAAAGACATCGCTTGATTACCGGTCAATGATGTAAACCGTTAACAAGCGTGAGAGGAATCACCGATAAGGATGATGACCCTCAAGGTACGGCAGTACAATTCACATGGTGGGAATAAAGGACTTGGCGTCGACCACCATGCAAAATCTTCTGGTCGAAGGTCATTGATGTATACCTGTCGCCGGAAGTGAGAAACTTGCCATTGAGGCATGCAAGCTTCAAAGTACTGAAGGGGTTGTTCCTAGATCAACTCCTTGGATAATGAGCTGATGTCGACAAGGAGCGATCCGTCAAAGGAGGGCCTTAATGAATCCCACATCAGTGACACGGAATGGAGCTATTGATTGTGATGAGGTGAAAACAAACTGTGATGTATGATTCAGGGTGGCGGTCATGAAGTGGATGAAAAGATAATGTATGGCAGTGGATGGGACACGGTTGACTCTTTGCAGAACCACATCTCTTGAACATATAACGACACTGATGTGATGGATTGGTAGCATTACCCCAATTGTGGATGGTGTGGCGAGGACCATGGTTATGAGACCGGTGAATGAAACAACCCAACCCGATGTGATACGGAGGACAAAGTGTCATGTTCAAGAGCGACTTGCTACCATTAATGCTGTGAGGTTCTCCCAATTTTTCCCCAGTCATTGCTGACCAGTACCTCTTTATTTTTGTCAAGCTTGAGGAGGATAACATATGCTTGTTCTATAACCTGCCCTTTGGGCAAGCCCATCGCTATGTTTTAACGAGCCTAGCGATAGGGAAACTCGTTCTCGTCTAAAGACAAGTTTGTCGCTATTTAATCATTTTAACGAGTCTAACGACAAGGAAAACTCGGTCCTTTTCATTTTTAGAGAGTCTGAAAAGGTACGAAAAGTTAACTCCAAAATTCCTTTTTCGTCTTCTAATCCCTTAAGTCCGAAAAAGTATAAAACCATACAGAAGGGATGAATTTTCGATTTCTTTAACGAGCCGAACAAAACAAGCGCTCGATCTTTTTGTGCAATAATCCCTCAGGTCCAAAAAGATTAAAATCTAGAGGAGGGATAGCTCTTCCGGTCCTTTTAACGAGCTGGAAGGCCAAAACTCGGCAAACTTTTCATATTTTACGAGTCAGTGAAAAGAGCTCAAAGAAGACTCGTCTTTTGAGGAACGAGTGATGAACAGGGATAGCAGTAGATTCCAGGTACAGGTTGGAATTCTCCAATCACGGCAGTGTCACAAGGATGGCTAAGTGAAATCACTCTTCGCAGCTGTTCCTCAAAATGGGTAAACACACATATGGAGATGAACGATTGGCCAAATGAACGGATGGAGGTGAGACTGCAAGAACACGACCAAAGGTTTTTAAAACGGCTTTCAAAGGTTACATTTCTCCAGGTTATTTACCGGTTCATTTTTTCTGGATGAGCTTGAACTGTAGGGAAAGATTGCTCACAATTCATGTTTATTTTTTAACGAGCATGAACTCTATACAAAAACTGCTCGATTCTTGCGTTTATTTTTTAACGAGCATGAACATTGCTAAAACTGCTCGATGATATGTTTGCATGCCCCCAGCATAATAACGCAAATCGAGGTGCATGCCCCCCAAGCTTCATTGCATTCAACTTTGTTGGTTGGAATGAAGGTTTACCATTGAGATCTGGAAAGGGGATCGTTTCATTTTTTAATGAGGTTGACATAGTAAAAGAACTATCCTCATTGCCCACTGTATTTACAGTATTCGATAGAAAATCGAAAACTGAAGGATGATAAAGGTTATTTTGAGTATCTTCCCCACAACCCGGGAGAAGGGAATGATGGTGGGAATCATTCCATGGTGCCCCGTCAATTACCATTGATTGGACTATTCCTTTGTCGGTTCCATGCACTCGCGACCAAGGACTTAAAGGGGTGCCATATTCTCTAGACCTATCTATCCAAACGCTTGATGAGCGTTGATTTGGGGTTGCCCCCCAGGCCAAGAAAATTGATTGCTACAATATTTCCATTGGGCTTGGGGACAAAACCTTTGCATGATCCATGCTAATATCGTTTTCTGACATCTTTTGTGCGGAAGATATCATATTGCAGGTTCCTACTGTCGCCACTTCTCCCACAATGAACGTTGGCAGAAGGGTGAAAGTTCCCATTAATGTAGGATCTTTTAGTAGGCCTACTCCGATATTTTGAAACGAATGGTCGCTTCCATGGATCAGAGGAACGCTTCCTGTAACTTGTGAACCATTAGGGAGGAAATTTTGTTGGTCAATGATCGTAATCCCTCCTTGAAAGGGGAATGCGATTTTCCTAAAATAGGTCGACACAACAGCTTCCATGGCATAAATCCATGGTCTTCCCAGTAGGATGTTATAGTCAAGATTGCCATCGATGACTTCAACATCTATTTCTACTGTTTTGCCCCCTAGTTCAACTTTCAAGTTACTAAGGATACCGTAAGGGGTATATGTCCTTCCGTCAAATGCTTTTAATGTTGTCGATGATCGCGACAAGGTTGGAGATCCTAAAGTTTTCCAGCAACTCATCGACATAATACATGTCAATGCCCCCTCATCAATAATTGTTCGATGAACAGTTTTGTTGAGGGCTTTCACTTGGACGAGGAAAGCTAGTTGAGCTGGTAACTGAGGATCATATCCTTTGTGATCAAAGGATACAAGATTGGAATCTTTAGGATCCACCCCACCAATTGCTGATAACAATGCCTGCCTTTGGGATGGGCAATTTTGTAGTACTTCAAGAGTCGACATAGCAGACGGCGATTGCGCCAAATCTTCCACTATATTATAATGCTGTGCCGCTCTGGCACGAGGATTAAATATCGACTTGTGTACTACTCCCTTTGGCGGTTTTATTGTTAATTCATGTGTGATGGGGGGTACAACTTCTGCCGAAGTTGTTGTCGAACTGCTAGGTTGATCTTTACCTTTATTGTTCAACACCTGTGGATTCCCGTAATCTTTGTTCCTTGTCGAAATCAAAGCATCATTCTGTTGCTTCGATATCGATAACATAAGCACTTGTGACGGTGAAGCATTTCCACTACCAACCAGATTTTTTCCTCGATCGGGAAACGGATCAGTTAACACAGCTGGAGTTTGCGAACTCTTTAAGAATATTTTTAGATCAGCTTTGTATGGACATTCTCTCGTCCAGTGATCCTCATCACATATCTGACACCCATAAGGTGGTTTCCTATCTCGAGGAGGGCTTGAAGAAGTTTTTCGAGGAGATGACTCTCCTTGTTTCTTCTTCTTCCCTTTGTTTTGATTTTTCTTGCTTCCTGGTTGATTGGTTTCTTTGCCCTTATCTGTCGATACGACATTTACTTCCGAAGCAAGAACTTCTTCATGCGCATTTTGATTCGAATCCTTACGGGCCTTCTTTTGATGGGTCTTTTTCGGATTCGTGTTTGCCGTGCCAATCACGCCATCGCCGGCATGAGAGTCACTATTCGATTTAGGAGGAGGAGGGATTGAAAACTCTGGTCTAGGGGCGTCTGGTATTTTGTCATAGAGCGTGCCGGACTGAGTATATACTAAGTCCAAATATTGTGCACGAGCGATAACCTGCTCTTCTGTTACGACCCCTCCCTTTGCCACATCTTCCGTTATGGCCGGAAGTAACGACTTTATAAACCACTCAACTAAAAGCTGATCAGGAACGTATGTTTTAACCATTCTTCGTCGACGTCGCCACTCATGTATATGATCTGATATATGAGTTGCGGTTGTCTGTTTGAAGTTAGTCAATATCTCTGTTCCCGTTTCATACCTTATTGGTAATTGAAAGTGGGTTAAGAATGTCGTGGCAAGGGAGCTAAAATTGTCGAACGAAGCTCTAGGCAATTCTATATACCATTTTGCCGCTGGACCTGTCAATGTCCTCTGAAAGAGGCGAAGCCTTATCGAATCGTCATTTAAAGTGTTCGATGAACACCATAGATGAAACGTCATCACATGATTCGACGGGTCTTCACCTGGATTTCCATTGAATTTAGGAATGTCGGATGGAAGTTTGTGTGGAATCACTGGCCACCAAGGGGCGTAAGCAATTGGATCATTGGTTAACCGATGTAAATCAGGCAACTCTAAAGTCGCCACGAATGGTAACTGTTGATTCAAGTTAGGTGAAGCGTAACCAGGATACGATGGAATCGCCTGAACAGTTGGTCTTTGCATACCAGCATAATGGAGTTGATGTTGGTATGATTGATACGGTTGATGGACTTAACCACTATAAAGTGGTTGATTTTGACCATTTTGAATATATGGTTGTCCCGTATTCGCAAATAGTTGCTGTTCAGAACCTTGGTACACTTGTTGGAATTGCGGTTGTTGGTATTGCACTATCCACGGTTGCGACACCATGGGTTGTTGCGCTACACTAACCATTGGACCAAGATGTGGGGTAGTTGTACCCGACTGTACTTGTGTTGCCCCACCAGTAGGCGATTGTGGTTGGGTCGCAGGGTCAAGGGGCTGTTGCATGAGAACCTGAGAAATCTGAGGTTGACATACAACAGGCATTGTTTGAACTTGCGACACGATTACAATAGCCAGTGTAGTTGGGATGTTTGTCACAGGTACACACTGTTGCATAGAATATACAACTCTCGGTGGCTGGGATAGCATAGGTACCCAACTACTCGTTGCAATTCCGCCATAACTTGAATAAGGTTGAGAACTCCCGTATGGGTACCCTCCCGGAGGGGGTAATGAAAGGGCATACTGCCCCCCATACGGTAGCAATCCAGAACTCAAGGCAATTGATTGTCCTGGAGGACTGGATGGCCTAATTAGATTCCCAAAAGGGTCAATTTGATGAGTCTCACCATGAGAGTTACCAGACATTACTCCGGAACAAACAGGAACAGACCATACTGTCGAGATAGTCTCTTGGTGGACTCCTTCTAGCGACTGAGAGCTAGTTGGGACAGATGGTATGCCGGCGAACATTGTTGGATTTGCAGCAGGTAATTCTGCTGTCGCCGTGTCATTTGACACAGTCCTAGATGCCGACGGTTGTTCAGTCATTTTTAGTCTATCCAATTGATCGCCTAGTGATTCTACAGGAACTTCCACTGGTGATGGACAAACTTCTGTTGTAGCAGGAAATAGAGTGACCCCTACTCCAAATTGAATTGGAGTGGATACTTGCGGTTCCTCTATAATTTCCTCTATCGCAATCAGACCAGGTGGAAGAGGAAGACCGTCAGGTCCGTAAAAGATTTCCGGTGCCGAAGAAGGGGTTGTATCGACAGCGACAGATGTTTGAGGAACAAAACTCACTGGACTGGTTACAGATGGAACTGGTTCAGTCATACAAGTATTTGCCCCCAGACTAGGATCAGTATTACTGTCCCTCTGTGGCGGTTGAACTTCTTCTATGGAGGCAGGGTTTCCGGAAATGTTTGGAGTAACCAGAATCTCAGATGTTGTTGGAACACTTGTTCTAACTTTTAAAGGAGATTTTGAACTGGTTCGACGAGTTCGTTTTGCCCGGATTGTTTTCGATTCCGGAGACAAAGACGGTTGACTCGCAAGCCTCCGAGAACGACGGATATTCAATTGACTTTCTTCCACGATTGCGGATTACTCGATCAACTAAAATATAAAGGGAAAGGTTTGTGTTTCCGATTTGAATGAATTTTATTAGACGCTTTTAAACATAACTTTGCTTTTTCATGTTTTAAGAGTCGAGAAAAAGCTAAAGATGACTCTAGTCTCCTTCGATGTATTAACGAGCCCGAAGTGACAAATGCTCGGTTGGACCTTTTCAGTTATAGAGTTTGAAAAGGGCCAAAAGAAACTGCTCTGGAGATCTAGGCAGAGGGTGTGCCAAACCTTTCGCGAAACCACAAAATACGTTTTACGGTACGGGTGGTCGATCTTCGTGAATGATGTGTTCACTGCATCGCGATCAGTAGGGCGGCCGACACGACTTCCTATGGATAAAGGATAATTGCCTATAGGGGTCTCCCAATATATACGCGACGGTACGTGGGAGCACAAGTCCGTATTAGTGCCACCGACTCTCAGGAGGAATCACCCACCTTCGTAGAGATCGACAGTCACTATGTTTAACGACGTCGGAACACGTCTCTACCTAGACCTTTAGATGTTTGTGTTATGTTACAATGCGTTGTTAGGTTCATTCAGTATATTTTAAGTTGATCTTTTTAAATTTTGCCTTTCAAGGTTCACCACGAGATGTATATGACAAATTCCTAAATGCAGCCTAAGATGAGAAGCAAGCTTTTTCAAATCTTTTTGACTGATGAAAATCTTAACTACTGAGGGAGAAGAAAGGCAAATTCTTTTCACACAGTTCATACAGCACAAACTAATGCACTTTCTCCTAAATCATCATGCAAACTTTTTCAAATGCAAAATGCACAATGCATGTATTTTCTTTTCCCTTTCTTAATGTTGATGGATTACAAAAAGAAAGTGGTTATATAACTTTGATTTCGATTTAGAGCGAAAACAAACAAGTTTGTCCAAAATCAAAAGACACCTTAAGATTCACTTGCTTAATCACTGGAAATGCATGAAATCAAACCATATTGACGAAAGTAAAATGACTAATCAGCTATGGAAAGCAAACAAGCTAACTCTTTAGACCAGCAAAATGCCTAACACAGGTTCAGATCTAAGAGGCCAAAAGCAAGACTAGTTTACTCTTCGTTATGGGAAATTGTAAATGAGTAAGAAATACAAAGAACAAGTACAATTTCGTTATATAACAGAGGCAGAATGATGGCAAGTAATATTGGTTTCAGAACAGGCACAAGACTGACACTTAGCAGCAAAATCTAAGTGAAAACAGGCAAGAGAAAGGGAGGAAACCCCAAATGCACTAGGCAAATTTGGGCCAACGCAGGTGCTGCACAGCCAATCTGGCTCTCAGCGCAGGTAGCCCCTTCGGGACCTGCGTTGCAAAGCAGGTAGCCTGTGTACTACCTGCTTTGGAAAACGAGAATTGCGTTTTCACAGTTTCCGGGTCATAATTTTCTCAAAAATGCACGGTTTTTGCTCAAATCAGAAACAATCAGTCAAGCACACTCAAAGGGATGATTAGGAAGGTAAAAATCTATCACTAAGAGCTTACAAGGATCTTTGTAGATCAGCTCTTCAAATCATGAACTTGCTCAGAAATGAGCCAGAGTAGCTGCCCTCTACTTCGCTTTTGATATAGTCAAAAGCTTTTCGATTTGGTACTCTTTTGTTCAGGAAATGAATAGCAAAATACTACAAACACAATCAAACGGATACGCTCCCCAGCGGAGTCGCCAGTTTGGTGTAGGGAAAAGTATCCGACTCGGATGACCCTATCCCACTCTAAGGGTGATAGTTCCTTAGCAACAACTGTAAAACAAACTACTTAACGTTTACTTATTTATGAAAGAAAAAGAGAATGGAGAAATGCACTAACCGTTGCCTTGCGCTTAATGTCGAATCCAAACTCTTCTCTTTGGCCGCTTGCTCCTAGCTCCTTGTTCTTTTGCTTGCCCAGCTACAATGAGATCCTGCAAAATAACAAAGAAGGAAACTACAAGAGGCATGCAATCATAACTGGTTCATGGATTAGTGTAAACCAAACATGCAATCATCACAATATATTATTGAAACAAGAGCACATAGAAGAACCTCAATAGCTTTTATTAATGAAGAAGTAAAGGTTCTGAGAGTATTACAACCATTGAAGGCTCCAACCCAGCAACACCTCCCAGCAGAAAGAATTGCTCCTCTTCACCTCTCTCAAACAATCACCCAATAGCTCAATAGTGAAACCAACAGCATATCATTACTTTGCACAAAATTCCAGCCTCCTGAGCTCATAGGAGAGAGCTCAATATATAGATGAATTGAGAAAGGATGAGTCAGCTTGCAACTGATGTGTAGCTGCCTTGTGTCCTCTCTCTCTTCAGTTAATCTTTAGTTGATCTTCAGTTCTTGAGTCCACTTGGAGAACTTTGCTTCCACTTGGAGAAACAGAGCCTCTGACTCATCACAAGGCGAAATCCCTGATCCAAGTGTCATTTTTGGGGCAATGACTCAGTGTGCCACTTGTCCAAACTCGCTCAACGCAGGTGGCCTTTGTCCTACCTGCTTTGCAACGCAGGTACACCATGGAGGAGTTGTGTTTCAGCGCAGAAGCCTAGTGGAGCACCTGCTTTGATTTCAGGATTGCTTGTTTTTGAGTGTTTTCAGGTGGAGAACTGATCTGAGAGCTGTTGGTTTGCTGACCTTGTTCCTCTAGGGGTAGGAACATCATGTTTAGGGAACTTTGGATCCCTTGGATTATTGACAATTCATGCTTGTTGCTGTAAGGCACAAAATTGTCTATAACAAAGCCAAAGCCACATTATGGTGGGAAGAGGTTAAGATGGTGCGAGGAATAAGTGAACAGGATGTGACATGGGAAAAGTTCCAAGGATATTTTAAAGAGAGGTACCTGACAGAACGTTTTTATGATGAAAAGGCACGTGAATTTCACGATCTGCGATTAGGACAGCAGACCATTGATGAGTTTGTAACCAAGTTTACATCCCTGCTTCGCTACGTGCCCTATATTCGGGAAGAAAAGGCTAAAGTCCAAAGATTTGTTAGTAGCTTACCTCTGGCAATGCGAGAAAGAATAGAGTTCGATAATCCAAAAACCATGGATGAAGCAGTGCGAAAAGCAAGACTGTGTTATCAGCAGAACAGATCAAAAGGGGAAAATCCCGGAAAGCGTTGGACAGATAAGCGAGGCAGTAAAATGCCCATGGGAAGTAAGGGAGCACGCAGCAGCTTTCAGAAAGGATTCTCGAAAGGAGCCAGCACTAAAAACTCAGCAAAATCCCAAAGTAGATTCAAGTCTCCTGCAGAATCTAAACACAGTGAACAACAAGTTAGATTGGACCATGAAAACACAGCTCGGCCACCTGTTCAATGTTGGGGTTGTGGCGGACCCCATTATGTCAGGAACTGCCCTCATCGGAAGGACAACGATCAGTTGTCCCAGATCTATGAAGCTTCAACAGTAGGAGATGTGGCTCGATCCATGCCCAGAATAAACGCAGCACTGGAGGATCGGCAAGCTGATTACCAGCCAACGATGATAGAGTTCGAAGGTAAGATCTTTGATCGCGCTGTTTCTGTTTTAGTAGATCCAGGAGCTACCTTAAGCTATATAAGTCCTAAAGTGGTAGAAAGCTGTGGTTTACAAACTACTAAATTTAAAAGCCCATGGTTAGTACAGCTGGCCACTGGGACCAAAAGAAGGGTATTAACCAAAGTCAGCAACTGTCCATTAAGTTTAGCTAACCAAACCATAACAACTGAGTTGAATGTACTCCCTCTTGGTTCCTATGACGTGCTGATAGGAATGGACTGGTTGGAACGACGGTGGTCTGTAATTAATTGTAAAACAAAAACAGTTTCTTACAGAGATGAGCTGGGTGTGGGAAAAGAAATACAAGGCATTCAGAAACCAGTGCAGATTCGGCCAATCACAGCCTCCCAGCTGGTTAAATGTATCCGGAATAAGTGTCAGATTTATGCAGTGCAAGTGGGGTTTGCAGATTCAGTGGATAAGGTTGCAACTGTTAAAGATATACCTGTAGTGCAAGAATTCGCAGATGTATTCCCTGAAGAGATTCCAGGGCTGCCACCCAGAAGGGATTTGGATTTTACCATTGAGCCGATACCCGGAGCAACCCCAGTATCCCGGGCACCCTATCGGATGAGTGTGCCAGAGTTAACTGAGTTAAAAATGCAGCTGCAAGAGCTGCTAGAAAAGAAGTACATCCGTCCCAGTGTCTCTCCTTGGGGGGCACCTGTGCTGTTTGTGAGGAAGAAAGATGGGACTCTGCGAATGTGCATAGACTATAGACAACTAAATAAACTAACAGTCAAAAACAAATATCCACTACCCCGCATTGATGAGCTATTTGATCAGGTGAAGGGGGCGACCATCTTCTCAAAGATCGATTTGAGATCAGGTTACCATCAAATCAGAATTAAAGATGAGGACATAGCCAAGACAACTTTTCGTACTCGTTACGGACATTACGAGTTTGTGGTACTGCCTTTTGGATTAACAAATGCGCCTGCAACATTCATGTGCTTGATGAATAGTGTATTTCATCAATATTTAGACAAATTTGTATTAATCTTCATTGATGATATACTCATTTATTCCCGAAATAAGAAAGAACATGAGGAACATTTAAGGATAGTGTTACAGACCTTACGGAAGCATCAGTTATATGGGAAATTCAGCAAGTGTGATTTCTATAAAGAGCAGATCCAGTATTTGGGTCACATTATTACAAAGGAAGGTATAGCCGTAGACCCCGAAAAGATTAAAACTATAATGGATTGGCCTACACCCAAGGATGTAGCAGACATTCGATCTTTCATGGGGCTGGCCGGATACTACCGGCGGTTTGTAGAGGGTTTTTCTAGAGTTGCTTTTCCCATTACCTCCTTGCAAAAGAAAGGAAAAGCGTTTAGGTGGACAGCAGATTGTCAGCGGAGCTTCGAACAGCTCAAACATTTACTCACCACAGCACCTGTGCTGTGTGTAGCAGATCCTGAAAAGGAATATGTAGTCTGTACAGATGCCAGTAAGGAGGGCGTGGGTGGAGTGCTAATGCAGGAAGGCAAAGTGATTGCCTATGAGTCCAGGAAGTTGAAGGAGCATGAGCAGAAATATTCTGCCTATGACCTGGAACTAACCGCTGTGATTCATGCTTTGAAGATGTGGCGCCATTATCTGGTAGGGAGAAAATTTCTGCTAATGACAGATCACCACAGTTTGACTAGTTACTTTAGTCAACCTACTTTAAACGCAAGACAAGCAAGATGGGTAGACTTTTTGGGAAATTTCGATTTCGAAATTAAACACCTAAAAGGAAAGGAGAACAGAGTAGCTGATGCACTAAGTCGAAAAGTACATTGCATTTATGAGATTGGTATCAGTCAAGGATGGTCCACTCTTGACCAAGAAATTGAGGAGGCTGCGGCGCAAGATCAGATTTATTTGCAAAAGAAGCATTTGGTGCAAAATTCAGATGACCGTTCCATACAGCAAGGTTATACCTTGAATACAGCTGGCATGTTGTGTTTTCAAAAGAAGATCTACATACCTAATCAAAGCAGTATTAAAGAAAAGATTCTGGATGAAAATCATAGAAGTCCCTATGCAGGGCATCCTGGTTACCAGAAACTAATCACCTCACTAAGGAAGGAGTATTACTGGCCCGGCATGAAGAGGGATGTTGTAGAATACCTGGCACGCTGTTTGGAGTGTCAGCAAGTGAAAGCCGAACATCAGCATCCTGCAGGACTACTACAGCCGATACCCATACCAGAATGGAAATGGGAGACCATAACCATGGACTTTATCACTGGTTTGCCTAAGTCCAAAAGGAGTAATGATTCAATAATGGTAGTGGTGGATAAACTCAGCAAGTCAGCTCACTTCATACCGGTTCAATCCACTTATCGTGCAGCTCAAATCGCAAACATATTTATGCAAAATATATTTAAACTTCATGGGCTGCCGAAAGTAATAATATCTGATCGTGATGTTAAGTTTACCTCAGCTTTTTGGAGGACCTTATTTGAAGGTCTAGGAACTCAGTTGAGTTTCAGCACCGCATACCATCCGCAAACTGACGGACAGACTGAGCGAGTGAACCAAGTGTTAGAGGACATGTTGAGGTCTTATGTGATGCAGCAACCTACGCGGTGGGAGGAGTATCTACATCTAGTAGAATTCGCCTATAATAACGGCTACCACTCATCCTTGAAGATGAGCCCCTTTGAAGTACTTTATGGCCGGAAGTGCCGCACACCCTCCAGTTGGGGTGGACCGGAGGACAAATTCTTATTAGGACCTGAAATGTTGGAGGAGATGGAGGTCATGGTAAAACGGGTTCGAGCTAATTTAAAGATAGCACAAGATAGGCAGAAGAATTTTGCAGACCGGAAGAGAACATTTAAAGAATATCAAGTGGGTGAACATGTATACATCAGAATTCGAGCTAGGAAGAGTACCCTTCAATGGAATGCTTGTGCCAAACTGGCACCACGCTTTTGTGGACCATTCCAAATTCTGGCACGAGTAGGGCCGGTAGCTTATCAGCTCGCCCTACCCAGCCATATTCGGGTTCATAATGTCTTCCATGTATCAGTTTTAAAGAGATATGTGTATGACCCTAGACATATAATAAGTTGGTAGGACATTCAGGTGAGAAAAGACTGTCATCAAATGTAAACTGAAATGAAATACTAGTAAAACAACTGATTTAATTGTTATGTGTTTCAGGTGGAACCGGAAGGAGAGTTCCTGGTCGAACCAGTGAACATATTAGATCAGAGAAAAGTCGAGCTGCGGAGAAAAGTCATCAGCCAGGTTAAAGTGCAGTGGCAGCACTTTGGGCCTGAAGAGGCCACCTGGGAAGATGAACAAATGATGAGGGATACTTATCCCAGACTGTTTTTGGATAAGCAGCAACATCGGGACGATGTAGACTTTCAGGAGGGGGAGATGTAACACCCCTTGTGAAAAGTAAATGCTAGTAACTAGTGAAGTAAATATGGAACAAAGACTTTATTTAAATATGTGTAATTCTGTTGTTAATGTTAATGTTATGTTAATAAAAAGACAGATTGTATTGGTACCATTCTGAATTGAGTTATGATTAATCATGGTTAAGTAACTGAGGAATCAGTTACCCTAACTACCTGGAGGTAGTTGAGACCCCAGAGGAAAAAGGGGAAAAAATGCCAAGTCTGGTTGGGATCAGATGGCAGAAAGAAATGCTATGCTGGTGAGGATCAGATAGCAGAAGTGGAAAAAGGAAAAGCTTTCCTGTGCACGCTACGTCTGGTTAGGATCAGATAGCGTTGACTGGCAAAGACCAGTGTTATTGCGGTCGAGTAGGCCCTGCAAGTGCTTGGGGGTGGAAGCTCAGCAAAGACTTCCTACGGACGGGTGGATTGACAAGCATCATAAAGAGGTTTGGCACAGAAGCAGGTATGGCTTCTTGCTTATGCAACTATTAAAGGATTAAATGTTTATTTTGGTTCTGTGAATAGAACAGTGAAATAAGTGAAGTATTGACTGCTTTTATTATAAGACAGTGAAGTATTGACTGCTTTTATTATAAGTCAGTGTCGAGAAAATAGAAATGATATGCTCTGTGCATTATAGACAATATATACAGCCTTAGGAAAACATGTATAGTTCACTGTGTAAATGATAATAAAACCACCGAGTTTATTGACCCGAACAAGAACCTGAGAAAAGAACTTAAGAATCTACAGGGGAAATATTACCGGAGACTGCGGTTACAGTACTCCTCAAAACCCTAGTAAATACCCCGAAGGGTTATGGTTACAGTGTCTATAACTTATTCAGAAAACAGAACCGAAAACAGAACCCTGTGTTTATGAAATAGAAAAGAGGAAAACGCAACCAAGTATGAAAGATAAGTCGGCATATAGATACATGTATATATACAACTATTCCGCAAATGTAACGAAACCTACAGCCGTTCCTTGTAACTTGAATAGGGTAAAACCCCGGCAATAAATTGTAAACACAGAACTAAGTTTAAAGGCTCGCGTTCAAGCGAGAGAACAGAGCATTGAAATCTTTGTTGCATATGTTACGGTAAACCATGTACTATTATCACAGAACTTTACTCATAAGCAACTGGACCATAAATATTATAAAGATTGCAGAGGAAATGCATTTCGACGATATCTTATACAGTTGAACACGCATTCACAGAAAACGGTACTGCATGTTATGTAAAGCATTTTATTTCTTCTTAACGAAAAAACAGAAGGTGAATATAAACTAGAACGCCGCGGTGAGGGGAAGACTGTGACTGTAAGTCCAAAACCCCGGCGATTCTTCACATTGATATGCTGCTTAGTGAAACCCCTCGGCTGAGCCGTAGCTTACGACAGGCTGGTCGAGGCACCAAGCCGGCAACCATAACTAAAGTTACATTCCTAAACATTAAGAAAATACATGCACAGTGCCTTGACGGAATACATACAGCTACTCACACCGGCACGAAGCTATCCATGATATCGAAACGACAAAGAACAAGTATATTTATCCATGCAAAAGAAACTGAGTATAAATATATCATTGTGCACTTGAATACACAAATGTTCCACAGTTAAACTAGGCAGGAACGCCTTGAAGTTCAAAAACAGAGTTAACAATTAGATTTACAGCTCGGTTCAGAAGAACCAGTCAAGTCTTACGAAAATAGAACAATAACGACACCAAAATGTGCATACATGAACTGATACTTCTCGGCCTCAATAGCAAAAGAGAACCCGAGCTTGAACAGAGAGGAATTTGGGACATTCCCGTAATCCCTGCCAAGGGAATCATATCTTAGCTAATTCTTAAAACAAACCTCATGCGAATAGAACCAGTGTTCAAACCCTTACCGGTGTTGGGTAGCCGACGAACGAAGGAAACCCCTTACTCCAGAGGCATGGGCGGTGACCATCTGCATACCCATGAATACACATTAGCACAAACCTGGCAGAACCAAAATGTAAACTGTGAACACAAGCTCTGGAAGGAATAATTCATTACCTGCGAAATCGAGACCTGGTATAATCAACGCCATCAATGACGAAGTATGCAGGGCCTGGAAGCCATGGTTGCATGCCAGTGAACCTCGGGTGACAGAGAAAGTTAAACAGCGATGGAAGGATGCAGAGCTGCAGCTACAACGCTGCATAATGAAATGGAGGACTAAAGCCGCGAAACAAGCACTGGCATATAAGTAAGCCAGCCCAATTACCGACTCGTGGCACAGTTGGAGCCGTGGATCTGCGGTGAGCCATCTGCATCGTCCGATAACCGGTGACCTCGGGATAGGTTTTGGCGCGGAGGCAACAAGTCCAAGGCCACAGTACAAGCACATGGCCGCATGACAACCAACCGTCGATCTAGCCAGGTGGGCTTCATCAACGCTACCATGCGGACTAAGGTCAGAGCCGGACTTGCCAGCACATCCGGTAGATTTATCGGAATATGGAAAGTGTAGTTGCCGTAGATCAAACATTAAATAATTGCCATCTGTGATACCGGGTATCACATCATGTAATTTGTATATCGAAAACCATATCATTAGCCCGTGAAACATTATGAGCGGCAATCAACAGTTGACAAAAACAAATATATATATTGTGTTAACGCATGTGCATTGACATGTAACATAGCATCATGATTCTTTATAGTTGAGTTGTGATTTCGTATGCAGGTTAAGTAAAAGTCAAAGTCCATGTATTTAACATGTTAAGTAAAGGTTGTAATATATGTAAGAGTAGTCAATATTAAAAAAAATTGTTTACTGTAGTTTTACTTATGGGTACGTGACATCCACCCATATATACATCAAACCCATATACAAACATGGGTAACAGCAAAATTTAGTTTATTTAATTTTTTAGTACTGTCGAATGAATTCTTAAAAAGCCACCACTTTATCCATACCTCCAATATATACATCAAACCCATATACAAACATGGGTAACAGCAAAATTTAGTTTATTTAATTTTTTAGTACTGTCGAATGAAAATACAAAAGCATAGGGGAAAATCTAGTTAATTTTATTTGTGTTGCTCATCAATGAAAATACAGAAATGGCAACCATGAGCACCAAGATAACCGCCAGCCTCCCATAATTTATCGGTCGCAGTCGCATTTTCGTGCACCAAGATAACCGCCAGCCTCCCATAAGGGTAACAGCAAAATTTAGTTTATTTAATTTTTTAGTACTGTCGAATGAAAATACAAAAGCATAGGGGAAAATCTAGTTAATTTTATGTGTGTTGCTCATCAATGAAAATACAGAAATGGCAACCATGAGCACCAAGATAACCGCCAGCCTCCCATAATTTTCGTTTAGACATTAACCCGAAGCCGAAGGGGGCAAAACATTCGAGGCAGAAAGCTCCCGGCGAGAATCGAACTCGCGACCTTTCGCTTACGAAGCGAACGCTCTACCTCTAAGCTACGGAAGCAGAGACGATCTACTTCCTTGAAAGCGATTTCTAATACACTATATAATGAAAATAAATGATAAGTTTCACAGATGTGTACGTATCGCGTTTCAAACGTTCATTGTTAATGCCCTTGGAATTTAATGGCTTTATTGCCAACGAAGTAGCTAGAGTTTTGTATGTAAAGTGATTATATTGAAAAAAGAATTATTGTAATGAGTAATTGTTTATCGACATTTTGCGGTAAGCCAATTTTATATTAAATGGATTATTTTCCGACAAATGATTTTAGGAAAAAAAATTAATCGCAGTTTATTTATTTTGTGGTTTTGTTTTGTTTTTTTAATATTTTTTTTATGGGTTTTATTTTCAAAAAATGTTAAATATATTGAAATAGTAAATTTGAATTGTTAAATCTATATAGAATACGTTTTTTTTCAGAAGGAAAAAATCAGCATGTTATATATTGAGTAAAATATATTGATCATGTTACAATTTTGAGGACCATAATCTTGGAAAATATATGGATGAAAGATCCGAATGAGCGCAAATGAAGTTGCGTCGGATATTCAACAGAATGAGTGCCAGATAGAGAGTAAGACGGCGCATGAGTCGACCTGAAAGTATAATAGAAAGAGCATTTGCTGTGCATGGAGAAGCATCATAAACGATGGAGAGAGAATGAGGGCGTATGTGTCGACCAGAATATCAAAAAGAGATAGAGCATCTGCTGTGCTTGAGACAGCGGCAGATCAATGGAAAAACAGGAAAAACAAACATGTAACAGTCATATAGATGGGCTAGAGAGAAAACATATACATATATGCAGAAACCTGAGCACCAACGCGCATGGAGAAGAAGCTTCTTCAGTCAGCCTGTGAGGGCATGGATCCCATGATAAGTGGCAGAATAGAGAGCAGGGGCAGGCAGGAGGCCTGAAAAATGCGCCGGTTCCGCCACGTCCAAATATTCCAGCATGTGAGGCAGAAGAGAGCTTGTCTAGCGGAGCTTTGATCCGCCCACCATAAAAAAGCATCCTGAACGGAGGAGAATGTACAGTGAGGAAAACTGAGAAGAGTCGATAGTTCATACCAGATTGCTTGAGCAGCAGGGCATTGAAGAAACATGTGGGAATTGGATTCATTCTCCTGAAGGCAGAGAACACATCTGCCAGGCCCGTGCCAGCCTTTCCTCTGTAAAACATCCCAGGAGAGGTTTTTATCGAAGAAGAGCAGCCAAGAGAAAAGGATGGTTTTAAGAGGGCAAGGGGCCTTCCAGAGCTTAAACGGAAAAATGGAGGGGAGAGGGGGGAGATCAGCAATGGAGGAGGAGTATATTTTCCGGACAGAGACGTGATGGATATTGGAGTCGATGGACCAGATGAGGGAGTCTTTATTGCCATGTTGGACGATCCCCTGGTGTGAGAAATGGGAGGTGAAGGAAAGCCAAAGGGGGCGGAGAGGGGGAGGGATGGCGAGCTGGAGGTCAGTTTTCCAAATGGGATGAAATACGTGTATGTAATAAAAATGTATTTTTAGTAATCAAATTAATTATAATAAAATTGAATGATTATTGCAGATATATAATGGAAAACATTTTTTTTTTCAGAGGGAAAATCAACATATGACAAGCTTGCTGATAATTACATATGGCCGAAGCCCGCTAATAATTACATATGTATAATGAAATATATATATATATATAAGTCTTTTTTAAATTTAGTTTTATAGAGATCAAATTTTGTAAAGTACAATTCTTTTTTAAGTTTTGCACTAGAGGTTTGGTCGAAAAATTTGCTCCGAAAGATTAACTAATATATAATTTAAATAATTAATATGAATTAAATAATTTAGTTGAATTTGATACGGTAAAATAATAAACTAATTTTCGAGTTTTTCTTAAAATGAGACATCAGTAGCCAAGGGCGTTTCATTCTTTTCGTCCCTTCTTATGTCACTATAGTATTATCCATCATCGGAAATGCATATAAAAAAGCCTTAGAAACAAAAACATAATTCTTTAGAATTCTTAAATATAAATAAAATTTATAATTAAAAATATATATAGTGTAATAACGGCTTTAAAATTTTTGAGTAATTAATGAAAATTTAATTGGTTAAAATTAGAATTGAATCTCCTCCCATTTTGGATTGAACTATGCTTCTCCCTTATTTAGTCGCATACATTACTAATATTGTGAATATTCAAATTGCTTCTCCCTTATTTAGTCGTATACTATATATGTTTACTAATATTGTGAATATTCACGGTCATTTTAGTTGCAATGTGATAGAAATAGTTTTATTATTATTATCATTTTTATTATTGGTTAAATTTTTAAATTTTTTTAGTTGGATAGAAATAGTTATTATTAATATTATTATCATTTTTAGTATTGTTAAATTTTTAATAATTAAATTAAAAATATATTTTTAAAATAATAGATAAAATGTAAATTATTAAGATATCATGTTTTTAAAATCTTTATACATATTTCTCTTTTTAAACTAATCCTCATGAATTGGGTTTATTATATAAATAAACCATTTAGTATGATTAAGGTCTATATAACTTTCACCTGGCAAGGCAGGCTCAAATGAGCCTTCGGCCAACCTTGAGCCTTCGGCCAACCTTGATGGGGCCCCATCACCCCACCTTCCAACCAAACATCCCTTAGAGCCCTCCAAGAACCTTTTATCATTTCTAGAGGATGTAGACTTCAACACAGCCAAATCTGAACACATGAGCCTTCGGCCTGCCCACCTTCCAACCTTTATCTTTTCTAAGATGAAGAATTCAACACCTCCAACTCTGACAGTGCCTCCTAAAGATTGGTCCTGGCATCAACCTTTATCATTTATATGAGAGATGTAGACTTCAGCACACCATCACTCACAGTGCATCCCAAATATTGGCATCATATATTAAATTGATCAAAAACTCCTGACCAAAAAATTGATTCCTGACAACGGACACCTGACTCTGACTCCTGACTCCTGACTCTGACTACTGACTCCTGACTCTGACTACTGACTCCTGACTCCTGACTCCTGACACCAGACAAAGCACCTAAGTAATACAGTTACCACACCAATGGTCTTATGGACCATTGACTATACACCCGGAACTCCTGGATACAAGACTTTAGGATGAATTGATCCAAGAGCTTGATACCAAATGATATCCTAAAGAGTGCACGAAATCTATAAGCTTTCTCATGCCTCTTCTCAAGAAGCTTTTATATGGTGGAGCCAGCAAAAAGAATCGTGGAGACCGATCATTTTAATTGTCTTATGGTGTGCCTAGAGATGGAGAAATAACAAACTTTTTAACGATGCAAAGGAACCTCTGAAGGATATTTGTCAAAGTATAATTCTCATCTATGATTCTATTCCCAAAATCCTTTCAAAATCTAGTGCTGTCAATAGAAATGTGCAGGTATCTCCTTCGTTCAGGTCCCCGAGGGCCTTTTTCGACGGCGCATCCCAACAAAACTCATGTGGAGCAGGTGTGTTCATTCAAATGGACGAGAATCTTCAATATTATCTCTCTTGGAATGCAGGTGTGGGTACAAATAGCCTGGCTGAGGCTAAGGCCCTTGCGGCTCTCCTCGCTTTCTGTTGTTTTCTTGACATCAAGACCATCTCTGTTTATGGGGACTCCAAAACAATGGTGGATCATGTAAATGGAAAAGGTTTTGTCAATTGCCCTCACCTCTCTGTGTGGATGGATCGAATTATGTTTTTTTGGAGATGTTTGCAGGGGTCTACAATCCAGCATATCTACAGAGTTTGGAACCTGAGAGCGGATTGCCTATCTAAGGAGGCGCTCCTTATGGAAACTGGTGCATGGTCCTTGAAGATTTCTGTTGGCAGGGAATCCTATATCATACAGGACTTTTGTATCCCGGGATTCTGACTCTCCTTTTTTTGGTTTCTTCTGTGCCTTTCTTTTGTCCTATCTCTTTAGATATGTCCTGGCATATGTTTATATCTGTTTATGTCGTCAAGATCTGTCATGGCATATGTTTGTATCTATTTTATGTCGTAAACTATCTCCGTTTTTTGGTCCCAGCTGGTGCTGGGGAGGTCTGCTATTGTGTCCAGGCTATATGCTCTGTTCAGACTCATCCTATGGATTATATTCCTCATATTTTATATGAATACTCTATTATACAAACTCATTATAATACAATTCAACTTTTCTTTCCGAAGAAAAAAAAAAACAAAAAAAACAAAAAAAACAAAAAAACAAAAAAAAAACAAAACAAACTAAACTTCATAATAAATAAAATGCATTAAAAACAAAAAAAACGTGATGTAATATGATTTTGAAGCATCTTATTACTTTAATTAGGCATCTACAATGGTACTATGATGTCATTTATTATTAAAGATGTGTTTTTAATATATATTTTTTATAATAATTATAATTAGAAATGTGTTTAATAGTATAATTTTAAAGGTTTTAAATAAATATAAATAATTTATCAATTTTATTTTATAAATATATTTATATAAAGTAAATTGAATATATTTATCATAAAAAATTAATTAATTATGTACCAATTTAAAAATTTATTTCAAATTATATAAATGAATGATATTTGTTGAGCTTGCTAATATTTAGGGGATTTCTTCAATATGAAGTCTTAACTAGACTTCACACCGTTGGAGTATGAGTCTCAGCAGTGGATGGTAGTGTAATGTCTTGAACACGGTAGTGCGTAGAAGAAAGTATGATAAATTTGGGTCAGAGCAAGTGTATGATCCTGTGGAGAGTCAAGTGCGATGCATGAAAGTTCTAACACATGGAGGGGAAAAGGAAGTGTGCATCCTTAGAACCCCGTAATAGTGCGGAACTTGAAAGGGACACACGAGCGAAATGACATTATAAGCTAAAATGCATAATAATCCACATATTAATGTGATGCGTTAATCTAACAACACGCATTCAACAAGATTTGTACAGATGCATACAAAGTAGTTCATAAGCATATGTGTAAGTTAAATAACATGCATTTCCAATACAACAAGAATAGTCTTACTATATTAACAACATATGCATGAAAGAATGTTGGCTCTGATCTTATTATTATAAGTGAAATTTCCATCCATACATACACCATTGACGACCACTAGCCCCAATAGTGGAACATTACAGTTAATAACACCTACTCCTCTAAAAAAATATACTCGATCTATGCTATGGGGAAGCAAAGGCTCTTCACAATACTCCCAAACCTTTTATAAGCCTAAGGCTAGCCAAAAGCTTGGCTCCCAAAACGCTTGTTCTATGAGTTATGAGGTTCTATTTATAACAAAGGGTGGCGTGACCCTTGACATTCCCCTTTGTGACTGTTTGAATTCTCTCACGACTCTTCAACTTCTTCACTAAATGACACATTATGTTACATTATGACTTTTCATATTCCAATATTGACACTTGGAATTTCACTTACAACATATTTACAAATAATATTACATTTTCCACATGTACCCATATAAGACAAAATAGGCTTGAGACAGCCTAACAAGACACAACACTATGATTCTGAAGTTTGGGGAAAGTATAGCTCAACAACATCCACTTGGTGCTTCTGAGTCTCATAAGCCAAGCTTGGTACCGTGTGATGGTGCCCCCAAACTATTTGATGGTTTCTCTTTAGAAGCGGACTCTTGCCTCCATGGCATCTGGGTATATGGTCTTGGAACATGTATCCAACTCATTTTGAAGCATGAGCAACATGGTGTTGACCTTGACAGGACCACCAATGTACTTATGCATGTTGTGTGCGTTCAACTCCAAGTCTTCCCTGGTGGCCTCTTGTCTTAGCTGCTCCAAGTACTCATAAATCTCTAGCCGGACTTGGTTCTTGGGTTTAGCATCAGTGAGGGAATTGATTGATGGGATCTATTCTTTCTCACCATGACATCAAGACTATTGTACAACCACACATATGAGGCTTGTATGATGTCGATGAATGGGCTGAGTTGTTCGTAGTTCTGGATCAAGACTTCGACCTTCGCTTTCTCCACCTCTTCCTGTGGCTTCATCTTATTTGCTAAGTTAAGAGGGGCCTCTTTATACCACATTGTACACTCGTGTACATGGGCATTGGCAGCATGTATGTTCTTGAGAGTTTGAACAAACTCTTTGCTTCGTTGTTGTACGCAATGCACATGGAAAAATTCTTTATGCACAATGACAAATCTGTCATAGAGCTTCTGCATGGTATCACTAAGTGTTGATACTTTAGCAAGTATCGCTATCCTCATCTCCCCCAATGCAGAAACTTCATTATGCACTGATGCTCAGAGTTGTTCTTCCTCTTTCTTGGCCACTTGCAAGTTTTCCAATTGTTCATTCTCGGTCGTCAGATACTGAACATTTGAGCTTGTTTTTCATGCATAGGCCAAGATGGTTTGCAAAATGACAGTTGGATGCTTCCTAGTGTCCAACACAATCATCCTTTCCTTAGCGAATGCAGGTGATACATGATCATCTAAAAAGTTCTTCCTCTATGCTTGTACATTCTTCTTTTGCAACTTGTCAAATGGTAGATTTCACACATCCATGACTATATCATCATCAAGGAGAACAACATCTCCTTGCTCGCTCGGAGCTGGTTCCAACACTGGAGGTGGTGGAGGCTGAGCGATTATCTGTGGTGCTCTCGGCATCAAGTCACTGTATTCATTCTGTGGCTCTTATTCCAACCCCATGTTTTTCACTTGAATCAATTTCTCAATCTGTTGAGCAAGCTCCTGATCTTGCATATGTTCATCCTCTTCCTCAACTTCTCGTTGTTTTGGTTCATCAACCTGTATCATCGTTGTTTCCTATGTCATTGTGCCTTGCCTTTGTTCTTCTTCTTGCTTCTACATCTCTTCTCTTTCTCTCCTCCTCAACTCTTGTTCTTTCTTCAACTTCTTCTCTGTTTCCTGTAGCTTCAGTTCTGCTTCCTACAACCTCTTATTTTCTCTCTTCCTTCGCTCTGTTCTCTTCATCCATTTCTCCCTCTTTGCTTTCGCTGCCAAAACTACCTTCTCTAGGAAAGGATCTACCTTCATCTTACAAAATTTCTCTCTTTCTGGGTTCTTAGCAACCTTCCTCTTTCCCTTGTCCTATATTAAATTGTTGCCTTCTGTTGCTATTGTTGTTTCTTCCAAAGCTATTGTTTTCTGCAGAGAAACCCTCCAAGTTCTCGCTATACTGATCGGCTCATGGAGTTTGTAGACATTGTAACAATAACTCCAAGGGTCTTCCTTTGGCCAATTAAATGTCTCGTGGATCCATGGAAAGTAAACTATCGCACACTGGTCCTAGCAAATACCGTGGGGATCATACAGATTAAATTTCTTGATGCCGAACTCGAATTTCACTATGTCCTTAGCATCGAAATCTACATATTTCAATCCCTTAATATTGTATAACTTGATATGAAAAGGGAGAGCGGGCCATGATATTTTCTTCTTCCTATGTAGTGCTGTTGACAACCCTGTAGCGAGGTGGTATGAAACTTCTTGCACGATCAACTTGTCAGTGGCATACCTTAGTAGAACATGTGGAGGATTCTCTTTGGAAAAATCTCTGATGAAGGTACCACCTGGTGAGCCCTACCAATCTACAATGTTTTCTATTTCCTCCATTGCTTCTGTTGGGTGTGTGTTATATTCTTTCCATGACTAGCCCCATGCATGGGGGGGTGATAGCCCCCCTTGTTTGTTGCACAGGGCGCAGCGGGGGGGTCACAGGGGGTTTGAGGGGGGTGGTAGGCCCCCTCTACGAGGTCTGGGGTAGCGCCCCAGGGAAGTTTTTTTGGACCCTATATTAGGTGGCCAAACCTACCTATGGTTTTGTGCGTGGTTTTTGCACATGGTTTTGGGCATGATGGTTTTCTGCCCATGGTATTTTGTAGATCCGGTCAAGGGAACTATGATTATGTTCTAATCCAGGGTTAATGGATTGGGATTTATGGATGCTTCAACATGTATATATATGTATTGTAACATTAAAAGGAATATAATGAAAAATCAAACTTGTAGTCCTAGGGGATCCAGAGGAAAATCTATGTGTATATCTGTTTTATGTTTTATGCTCTCGCAATTGTTTATTTTTTTTCTAGAATTCATATACATGTAATTTCTATACGGGGTTAAAACCTACATTTGGTATCAGAGTTGTTTTGGCTTCAAGGGGATGCCTTTACTGCTGAGGGGTTTTGCTCATGCCTATGGTAGACCTTGTTTAGTGAGAGATCCGCGGGATCGATTCTTGTGGAGAAAGAAGATGGAGAGAAGTGCAACGATAGAGATCGAGAAATTTAATGGTCAGAGTTTTGAGTTGTGGAAATGCAATATGGATGATCTACTAGTGGATAAAGATTAGTATATTGCAGATGTACTAAACCAACGACAATGCCAGCTGAAGACTGGGCAAAGTTGGATCGGAAGGCAAAGATCACAATACGATTGTGTATCTCAGATTCATTATTGTTGAATGTATCAGGGGAAGCTTCAGTGAAGGCTTTGTGGGACAAGTTATGGACTTTGTACCAATCTAAGTCTATGGTGAATAAATTGTTCCTATAGAAAATTTTACATAACCTGAGGATGAAGGATGGAGACTCGGTGACAGAGAATCTGAACACCTTTAATACTATGGTAAGCCAGTTCTTATCTGTTCATATAAAAATTTCAAATGAAGATAAGTGCATCAGTTTGTTGTGTTATCTACCAGATTCGTGGGATAGTCTGGTTGTTGCGATAGGTAGTAATGTGACTACCCTGCAGTTTGATGAAATAGTCTCATCCTTGTTGTTGGAGGGGATGAGATGGGAAAATATGGAGGGCCATAATGGTGATGCCTTGTCTGTACAAGGACGGTCCCATAACAAAAAATAAATAAAATAAAAAAAACCTCGAGTGGGAGATCTAAATCTAGAGGGAGATATAAATCTCCAGGAAAACATGTAAAGTTGTGCTGGAAATTCGGAAAGGAAGGGCACTTTAAAAAGGAATGTAGATCTAAATCTCCTGAGAAAGGAAAGAGATCTAATGATGCTCCTTTTGCAGAGGCAAAAACCACCTCAAATGAAGGTGGGGATGTTTACTTGGCTTCTCCTTCAAGTACACATGTAGATCATGAGGCATGGTTGATTGACTCAGGTGCATCCTTTCACTTCACTCCCCATAGGGAGTAGTTCTGCAAGTATGATAAATATGACGACGGTGATGTCTTCTTAGGGGATGTTAGGAAGGCTAGAATCGTTGGTCGCAGAAAAGTCAAGTTGAAGTTGTAAGGTGGAAGGATTAGAACACTTATGGGTGTTCTACATATTCCCGCATTGGCCAGAAATCTAATTTTTGTAAACAAGTTGGATGATGCAGGTGTAAAAACAATGTTCGACAAAGATACCTGCAAGATGGCTTGGGGAGCTCTGGTATTGATGCAGGGAATTCAAATTGGAACTCTATACAAGCTTTAGGGTAGCACTGTTATTGATGGGTGCAACAGTTCTGTAGTTCCTGAAAGTGGAGCATAAAATCTAGTGGTCTTTGGAGAAAATACCATGCTATGGCATCAAAGGCTTGGACATATTGGAGAGAAGGGCCTTCGAATACTTCATGGTAATGATATGGTAGAAGGTATGTATAATTTCTCTTTGGATTTTGATTTCTGTGAAAATTGTGTATATGGGAAGTAGAATCGAGTGAATTTCCCCTCTGGTGTTAAGAGGGTGAAACATATATTAGAGCTTCTGCACAGTGATGTGTTTGGATCTGTGTGGATTCCATCACTGGGTAATTCTATGTAGTATGTATAATTTATAGATGACTTCTCAAGGAATACATGGATATATTTCCTCAGGAATAAATCTGAAGTCTTTGATAGGTTTAAAGAATTTAAGACTCTTTTGGAAAACCAAACAGAGAATAAGATAAAGGTGTTGATGATCGATAACAGTGGAGAGTTTTGCAAGAAGGAATTTGAAGAGTTTTGTAAGCAGTGTGGTATAGCACGATAGAAATAATGAACAAGCCATTGATGGAAAAGGCAAGACACATACTCATTGGTGTCAGATTAGGATAGGAATTCTAGGGAGAGGCGATGGAGACTGCATGTTAGCTGGTCAACAGATCACCTTCATCCGTGTTGGAGGATAAGACTCCACAAGAGGTATGGATTTCTAAGAAACCCTCTCTTTCACATCTAAGGATATTTGGATGTGATGTGTATGTACATGTTCCAAAGGAGAAAAGAACCAAGTTTGATAATAAATCTAAAAGGTGCATCTTTATTGGGTATAAGGATTAAAAGGTTATAAGATTTGGAACCTAGAAACAAGGAAGGTTGTATACAACCAAGATGTGGTGTTTAGAGAGGTGAAAGATGTTATTAGACATGAAATCCTACCAAATGAACATGAGAAAATAGAGTTTGAGATAAAGGAGGAAGAATCAGACTCTACAATAGAAGAGGAATTAGAAGATGAAGAGCCACAAACTCCAGCTATGAGAAGATTGGTTCGAGAAAGAAGGCAACCAAAAAGGTATAGTCCATATGATTTTTGTTAAAATTTTTCACTATCTATTACTCATGATGATCCAAGAACTGTCAGGGAAGCAATAGATTTAGAGGATGGAAAACTCTAGAAAGAGGCCATGGTTGATGAAATGGCATCTTTGCACAAAAATGAGGCTTGCGATCTGGTGGAGTTGATGGTTGGAAGGAAACCCATTGACAACAAATGGGTGTTTAAGAAGAAGATGAATGAACAAGGGAAGGTGGAGAAATAAAAAGTTCAGTTGGTAGCAAAAGGTTATTCCTAGGTGTCGAGAATTGATTTTGGTGATATTTTTTCTCCTATTGCCAAGGTTGCTTCTATTAGATTATTGTGATCTGTTGTTGCTGCTTTTGATTTTGAGGTAGAACAGATGGATGTGAAGGAAAAATTTCTTAACGAGGATCTGGAAGAAGAGATATACATGAAGAAACCTAAAGGCTTTGCGGTGAAGGGTAAGAAATAACTGATATCCAGGTTAAAAAAGTCTCTTTATGGGTTAAAACAATCACCAAGGATGTGGTATCAGAATTTGATACATATATACGGGGACTTGGCTTCACCAGAAGTAAAGAAGATCACTATGTGTATTTTAAATTAATTGGTGACTGTGTTATTTTATTGGTCTTGTATGTGGATGATATGTTGCTGATTGGAAATAACAAAAAAATTATCTAGGAATTGAAGACCCAATTGTCCTCCAAATTCAACATGAAATATCTTGGCGCTACAAACTATATTTTGGGCATGTAAATTAAACGAGATTGGGAAAAAAGGAAGCTCTGGTTAAACCAGAGGAATTATGTCGAGGAAATATTGCAAAGGTTTAATATGGAGGATAGTAAATCAGTGAAGGTTATTATTCTTGTCAGTATAAAGTTATCTGCTGAACAGTTTCCCAAGACATAAGAAGAGGAAGAGGACATGTCCCATGTTCCATACACAAGTGCAGTCGATAGCTTGATGTATGCAATGGTTTGTACTAGACCAGACATTGCACATACAGTAAGAGTATTGATCAGGTTTATGCCAAAACTAGGGAAGGAGCATTGGACAACAGTGAAGCGGGTTTTCAGGTATTTGTGTGGCACTAGTGATTATGGTTTGTGCTACTAAAGAAGACCAAGGTTGGATAGAGTAATGGACATTTGTGGATTTGTTGATGCAGATTGGTCTGGATCTCTGGATTAGAGAATATCTACAAGTGGGTATGTATTTAACCTATTTGGAGGTGTAGTCATTTGGATGAGCCAAAGACAGTCTGTAGTGGCACTTTCAACTACAGAGGCAGAATACATGGCAACCACTCATGCAAGAAAGGAAGCAGTTTGGTTATAGAGATTGTGTTCAAGTATGGGGTTGGTACAACGAGCTATAAGGATAGACTGTGACAACCAAAGTGCAATTTTCTTGGCAAAGAAACCTCCTTATCATTCAAAGACAAAGCACATTGATGTTCAGTATCACTTTGTGAGGGATATGGCTGAGGACAAAAATGTGTTGCTGGTAAAGGTAGACACTTTAAAGAATGCGAAAGATGCATTGATGAAGTTTGTGAGCACTAAGAAGTTTTATTGGTGTAGAGAAACAATGGGTGTTGTTGGGTTGGACCAATGACTAAGATCTCTTGTGGCCCCCTGTGGAAAGAAATCAACAAGTGATAGAATGTTGGGGTGTGTGTTATATTCTTTCAGTGACTAGTCCCACGCATAGGGGGGGATAGCTCCCCTTGTTCATCGTGCTAGGCGCAATAGGGGGGTTTGAGGGGAGTGATAGCCCCCCTCTACAGGGTCCGCGCAGTGCCCCGAGGAAGTTTTTTTTGGACCCTATATTAGGTGGGCGGACCAACCTATGGTTTTGTGCGTGATTTTCACACATGGTTTTGGGCATGATGGTTTTCTTCCCATGGTATTTTATAGATCCGGTCAAGGGAACTACGGTTATGTTCCAATATAGGGTTAATAGATTGGGCTTTATGGATGCTTCGACATGTATATATTGTAACATTGAAAGGAATATAATGAAAAATAAATTTGGTAGTCCCGGTTGTGGGATCCAGGGGAAATTCTTTGTGTATATTTGTTTTATATTTTATGCTCTCGTCATTGTTTATTTTCTGTTTCAAGAATTCGTATGCATGTAATTTTTGTACAGGGTTAAAATCTACAACTTCTCGAGACATGCAAGGTGGATCCTGCTCAAAGATAAGCTTGTACAACGAGATGATAAAATGGGTAGTTAGCCTTGACATCACTCCTTGATAGCTGCAGTCAGAACAAAACTTGCAATTTATTTTGATGACAATCTCTTTTGGTGTCCATGTCTAGCTCATGCCAGGGAACCACTGTTGGGTACAGATTGCATCTAGTAAGTATGCGGACATGTAAAACCTTGCTTGCTCATTCTTGGGCAGACTTTGAGCCTTAGCCACATGGGACTTCAACTGATGAGCCAAAAAATCTGATCAATTGAATGGCCTCCCATCATTCACCAACTGGTCCAATTAGACCACCCACCCTTCAGGAAAGTTTTCTGCTTTTTCTTGACCATATATTTTGCAGGAAAATATGATCAAGAACTTGTAAAACTTCTTGAGGGACTTCATCTTGTAAACATGGGTAGATTTTTATCTAAACTTTGATGGCTCCTTCACCTAGCACTTGACAATATATCTCATGTTCACATATCTATGGGTGGCATAGAAGAGTGAGTCCATGCACTTCACCAACTCGGGTAAGTGATACATTTGATGAAATATCTATGCTTTGAAGGTGGCAACCTCTCTCCTGCTGACACTGCTCAATTTCATAGTATTCTCAACTGTATGTGAGACAATCTAGCTGATGATGTCTGCACATGGGTATGCGGGGTACCTGCATGCAACCTTGTATAACCCTAACCGCTGGATGCTAAGATAAACATGTCATTCCTCTAAGTCTGCCTTGAAGTCCTTTGCAAAATTGTCTTTGATCTGTTGTCATGCCAATGTTGTTCCCTTATCAATGAAAAACTGAGTATCTACATATACTGGTAAATCCACTGATATCTTCTCAAATAATTCCCTAGTACTGCTCTTGGTAGTTTCCTTTGATGAAACTCTCTTGGATGCCATGTTAAATGTAACTTCTAGAGAGATGCTCAACAATTGTTGTACATGTGGTACATAGAGGATACTCATGGCAAGAAAATGTTATCTAAATGAAAAACAAATTCAAGACAAGATCAAGTAGCAAGTTGGGATCATGATGCGAAGGATTGTGTAGCTATGGATGATAAAGGGGACTGCTTGATTGTGGGAACTGCACATTGCGCAGTCCCAACAGTCAGTGTGGGAGGTTGATGACTGGAACTACGTAATGCACAATCCAGTCCCAGCCAAGGCCTGGGAGAGACTATTCATTACACAATCTCATTGGCCAAACTAGGATACTGGCTCTTGGAACTGCGCAGTCCGCAGTTGGAGCCAACCCAAGCTAGGCTCTACGCAATTCCAGAAGCCAAGATAGAGGCTTGAGTCTCTAGATTGTGCAAAGCTAGCTGTGCACAGTGAAATCCGAGCAAGGGGACCCAGCTCTGCCCAAGGGGAATGTTAAAGAAAAGAAGATATGAAATATAGTGTGATGTTGAGTGAATATTTGACTAAGTGTTGATGCATGTGTTTTCACCTACTACAAAATGTGTTTTGCCCAAAGTACAAAAGAGTAGAAAATTTGGTAGTCATCTTCCAAGCCATAGAATGACTCAAAGTCTAAATCAAACAATCTCCATTGGATAGTGCTCGGAATAAGATTTCCAATGGTATGTGGAAGTCCAAAAATGGACATATGGATTAGAAGATATGGCATGTTGAATTTTAAGGGTTTTGTTGCCTTTGAAATGAAAGAGAAGAGCATATCGAAGGTCCCACATATCAGAGGTCCGACAATATCAAAGGTCATGCAAATTAAAGGTCGTGCAAATCAGGGGTCCCGCAATATCAGTAGTCGGGGGGGTCCAGGCCATATTGGATATCAAAGATCGGTGTTTTCAAAATGTCAACCTTAACAAAGTTGCAATCAGCGAACACCAATAGTGTTAAATCGACGGGATTGTGCCTTTAGAATTGAAGCGTCGAGAAAGACCAAAGATGAGTTTAAAAAAAAAATTAGTGAAAACCAGATAATTTTTGACCTTTTCTCTCTCCTCTAACGGGACACTTGGCAACATTAGATTGGTTCCGATAAGGGACACATGGTGAACAGAGATTGGTTCTGATAAGGGACACATGGTGAACAAATATTGGTTCTGATATGCCACACGATGGTTGACGTCGTCATGACATGACAATACGATGGAAACATGGTAGGAATATTGGGCATTTTTAGGGGTCATAAGGGGCCAAAAAAGGGTGACACGTGTCACCACTCATAAGGTGACATGTAGTAGAGGATGACGTCATGTTGCAAATCAATGATCATAGGTTGGGGAATATGGCTGCATCAAGTTAACATCTTCTGATTGAATCCTACAATAGAGGAGCTCCAATGTGGGGGCTAGCTCATGGTCAAAAATAGTTTGAAGAACCGAAGGCGAGGCTAAGCATAAAGGGGTGATCATACATTAGTGATCACAAAAATGGAGAAGAACATAATTGACATTTTGTAAAGAATCATATCGGTGAAACACCCGATATAGTGGGCCCAAAGCAATGTGGATAGGTGGCATGAGCCGGGAAGCATAAATATGCATGTTTCATGCATGTTGATCAATATCTGGGTGGAAGGTTAATCAAAGATTTTATAAAGCAGCGTGAAGTTATTAAAATTTTTTATGGGTTCAAGCCTTGGCGCAGGCCCTCCCTCATTCCCCCTCCACATGGATCGGGCCACGTCGCACATCGCATGTCAAAAGTTTTGGGAGGGTGCACCCAATACAATGTTATGAAATTGCTGATTGCCGAGTTATGATATTCAACAGGGCCTAGGCGCATATGTGTTGTGGCCTTTTGAGTTGTACTTTGGGATTGTTGTAGTGATGTAATGATTCAAATAATCGGCCCTTGTCCCAGCTAAATGGTTTTAAGCGCTTGAAGGCTTAGGCCTTGAGTCCCTAGGACTCTATCATGCAATTTCCATCCAAGCCCCAGGGCTAAGGTGGAGGGGCCAATCAGAGATCGACGCTCGTATTTTTGCAGTGACTGTTCAGTTTAAAGTCCCTGAACGGACTGAGCTCCAATACACTTGTGTGAATGTTTCACAAGGCGTGATTAGTTCCTATAGAATTTTAAAGAAGTTAAGGGGATGGACAAGTCGACAATGGTGATTCTGTGTTACTACTAATGCCACCACAGTTGATCTCTCCCTACTCCAGAGAGTGGGTAAGTCAAGCAGTTAAAGAGGAAAGCGATAGGCGAACTGGCTGCATCATCATGGTAGAGACATGGCTTGATTAGAGGTGATTATAGGGACGATCGAGAGATATTTTCCTCACCATCATTCAACTTTCCTTACTTTTGTTTATTCTGTATTTCTTGCATTTTAAAGAAAGGAATCAAACCTTGATTATAATCATTTGGGCAACAGAGCTATCGTACGCTGTGACAACTAGTTAACCAGACAATTCGAGCTCTGGCTGAGATATTTTGTAACTGTTAATTCAAAGCTCCCTCTCTCCTTATAAATAGGGGGAAGAAATAATTAATAGGGCTAATGGAATTCTGCACCTGAGGGGTCGAAATTCTTTGATTCCACTTTTTGTTCTATTTTCCTGTTCATGAGGGACTTGAGTGATACCTTGCTGAATGTAAATGGATTGGTGAATTTGACTCATTTTGAAGGATGAATGAAAATCTTTGCTGACTCCAATAAGAGTAATGTACAATATGTTTCCCCTTTTTTAATCACTTCATGTATGTGTTTCTCCCTCTGAAATAGTGTAATGAAGTTGTCAGTTTCACTCTTATTCATGGTTGTATATTTTTCTTCTAAGTAGTAACAATACCTATGGTAATTACAAATTTACTTGTGTTATTTGATATCCTACAGTACCCGTATGAGCACAAATTTGCATATGCTAATTAGTAACAAATGTATTCATGATGTATAGATCATGGAACCTTAATTAGAGCTCCATTATTTTTGTCATTCCACCTCTTCTGTCCTCCATGCTTCTATCAGAACATTGTTGCTTAGGATTCTGTCTTGTTTCCTACTCTATTCATCGAATCCCCTCCTCTCTTTCCTCCTCTTCATTTTCATACAATGCTAATATTAAAGTTGCCTATTGTTGTGTGTCGGCCACCAAAAATAAACATTTCTCTTTGAGATTGGCCTGATTTACCCCCCGTGCATTCAGATCCATGTATTGGATTCAGTTTACCTTGATGAAGGACTATTGAACCAAGCCCCTTTCATTATTTTTTCCAACTAAGTGACAATTGGACTGCAGCAGAAATCCCTACTCATAATATCCAAAAGCACTCATCTCATTTAAGATGTCCTAGGCACTAGTCTACAATCAACCCATAGGCTATCTCTAGGAAGCTTTCTATATCTCTTGAAGCAATTGTGCTACAGGTGCTAAAAAAAGTGACAACATCTTTCTGGGGTCATTGTCAGGGAATGAATCAAAATATTTTTCCCTAGGTATGAAATTTTCTTACATTCTCTCTATCAGGTGAGCAAGGAAAGTGTGGGTTGAAGATATCTCACCTTAGAGATTCCACTGTCTGAATTTCATTATAAACACCCTGGCTACTCCACTGTTCGAATATTATGGTAAACATCTCGGTGATTCCACTGTCTATATCTTTATTTGATCATCTTGGATTTCAAGCAAGCTCATACTCGCTCTGATGCTAAACATGAGAAAACTTCCCCTACGTTTGAGCTTGAGGTCATTCAATTAAAGGGGTTTTCAAAATGGCCATTCCTGCATCCTTGGCTAACAAATTTTCCCCACTGGATTTTTCTTCTATTGTTGGTTATCCCAATCATGTCCCTTCATTTCATGAATGGAATACCTATTTGCCAAGATTCAATGGAAACACAGATAGAAGGACGGACCAACACCTCAAGGACTTTCATGAATGTATGGAACAACAGGTATTGTTCTTGAAGATGTACAAATGAAATTGTTCATGTGTTCTTTAGATGATCATGCTAGAGTTTGGTATAGAACATTACCTCATGGCAACATATCTTCCTTAAAGAGATTTCACATAGCATTCAATCATTATTGAAAAAGATTATATCCACCAGATGCTTTGTTTGAAGATTGTTGTGCATATTTCAATGATGAAAATATTTATGAGGTTAATGATCCTACTGAAGATGTTTGTGAGACTCCATTCCAAGAAGATATCTATTTGCATCAAGAATCATCACCCAATGATCAAGAAAGCGAAGAAGGAGACAACATCAAGCTGCATGCAAACCCTTAGAGGTCTTGATCTGCTGAATTGTATGATTCTCTTTATTATGATTCGTATGACTCCGATGGGGAGTCGAGTGATGCAAAACCACAATAGTCTCAGTTATGGGAAGCTGCAAAAAAAGAGGAGGCCCACCAGGAGGTTAACAAAGAGGCTCCAGTTCATGATTCACATCCTTCAAATGGAGAACAAGTTCAAGAAGCGAGTAATGATGTTGATGAAGATTCTCTGATATATGATTCATATAATTTAGAGGAGGTTGAGACTATTACAAATGGTCAAAGGGATCTATTTACAAGCAATTGGGAGAGGGCTTCCAACAACAAATTTTTCAAGAAGAGCCCAAAGTTGAAGGACCAAGTAGTGTGTGTGGTTGCTTGCTATAGAAATATTCCTATGGGGAATCCTTAGTAGATTCTATAGTCTATGACTCTTATGGTTCAGAAAATCAAGATTATATTGCAAATTTCCAAGAGAATTGACCCATTGACAAATGGGTAGCAAAAGACTAGCAACCATTTTTTCTTTAAAAACCTAAAGTTGAAGAGTTGAACAATATTTATGGCTGCCCTAACCAATAGGATGTTGCTCTACAAAATTTTTAAGAATATGAGGAAGTTGCAAGTCTTTCTCATTAGTTCTATGATCCTGTAGTTGACTACATGGAAAAATTCTTTGGTTAGCAACAAAGGTTGTTTCTGGAGTATGCATCAAGTTTTTTGTTTGAAGATTTTTCATGGGGCATGCTTGTTTTAATTTTAAAATTTCAGCAACATGGAGGCATTAGGTCCAGTGCCCAAATTCTAACCTGGCACCATTGGAGGGTTGACCTCACTTAGGTTAATTGATGCCCTATACATAAGTAGGAGTTGTATATAAATAAGCTCACTAGCCGAGAATTTAATTTCTAGTTGTTAGAATTTATATTTATGTATTTCAGTTTGATGAGGAAAGGACTCCCTACAAACAAATTTCCATGGAGATTTTATGGTTTTATAGATTAATTATATTTTTGAATCCATGCCCAATGGTGAAGGCTACTGGTCTGCAGGTTCTCAGCACCTTGCCAGCAAGGCACTGTCCCCAGTTGGAACCAATGTTGTCACCTACTACCTAATGTGTTTTCAGTTTCCCAAAGTAAAAAGGAGAAAAAAATTATAGTCATCTTCCAAGCCACATAAGGACGCAAATTCGAAACCATACCACCTCCATTGGATAGTACTTGGAATAATATTTACAATGGTATGTGGAAGTCGAAAAATGGGCTTTTGGATCAGAAGATATGGCATGTTGAAGTTTAAGGGTTTTGTTGCCTTTGAAATGAAGGATAAGAGCATATCGGCGGTCTTGCATATCGAAGGTCTCACAATATCATAGGTCCCACAAATCAAAGGTCCCGCAAATCGAAGGTCCAAAAATTTTGGTAGTTGGTAGGTCCAGGCCATATTGCATATTGACGATCGTCATTTTCAAAATGTCAACCTTAACAAAGTTGCGATTGGTGAACATCGATAGTGTTAAATTGTCGGGATAGTGCCTTCAGTGTTGAAACATTAGGAAAGACCGAAGATGACTTAACAAAGGATTTTAGCGAAAAACCAAAACAGGTTCGGGCCTTTTCTCTCTCCTGTAACGGGATGTGTGGCAACTTAAGATTGCTTCCGATAAGGGACACATGTTGAACAAAGATTGGTTCTGATAAGTGACACATGGTGAAAAGAGATTGGTTTCGATATTCCAAGTGGTGGTTGACGCCATCATGACGTGATAATACGGTGGACACGTGGTAGGCATATTTGACATTTTCAGGGGTCATAAGAAGCCAAAAAAGGGTGACACTTGTCACCACTCACAAGGTGACATGTGGCAGAGGATGACATCAAGTCGCAAATCAATGGTTGCAGGTTGAGTGATGTTACTGCATAAAGTTAACATCTTCCAATTAAATCCTGTGATAGAGGAGCTTCAATGTGGGGGCTAGCCCGTAGTCACAAATAGTCTGAAGAACCAAAGGCAAGTCCGAGCATGAAGGGGTGATCACATATCGACAATTGCAAAAATGGAGCAGCACATAATTGATATTTTGTAAATAAGAATATCTAGGAAACACCCAATATAGTGGGCCCAAAGCAATGTGGACATGTGGCATGAAGCGTGCGACATAACCATGCGTGTTTCATGCATGTTGATCAATGGTTGGGTGGAAGGTTAATCAAATATTTTATAAATTGGAGAGAGGTTATTAAAGGTTTTTATGGGTTTAAGCCTTGGCGCAGGCCCTTCCTCATTCCCTCTCCACGTGGATCGGGCCACATCACACGTCACATGTCACAAGTTTTGGGAGGGTGCACTAAATACAATGTTATGAAATCATCAATGGCTGAGTTTCAATATTTAACAAGGCCCAGTTGCATATGTGTTGTGGCCTTATGAGTTGTATGTTGGGACCGTTGTAGTGATGTAATGATTCAAATAATCGGCCCTTGTCCCAGCTAAAGGGTTTTAAGCCCCTAAAGGCTTAGGCCTTGAGTCCCTAGGCCTCTATCATGCAGTTTCCATCCAAGCCTCGGGGCTAAGGCAGAGGGGCCAATCGGAGGTTGGAATTCACAGTTTTGTGTTGATTGTTCACTTTAAAGTCCTCGAACAACCTAAGCTCTGATACACTTGTGTGATTATTTCATAGGGCATGATTAGTTCATGTACAATGTTAAAGAAGTTAAGGGGATGGCAGAGTCAGTAGTTGTGATTATGTGACACTACCAAGGCCACTAGATTTGATCGCACCTGACTCGATAGAGTGGGGAATTCGAGTGGTTAAAGAGGAAAGTGACAGGCGAACTGAATGAATCATCGTGGCAGAGACGTGGCTTGATTAGAGGCAATTACAAGGACGGCTGGAAGATATTTTCCTCACCATCATTCAACTTTCCTTATTTTTGTTTATTATGTATTTATTGGATTTTAAAGAAAGGAATCAAATCCTGATTATAATCATTTGGGCAAAAAATCCATCACATGCTGAGACAACTATTCGATCAGACAGCTGGAGCTCTCGATGAGATATTTTGTAATTTTTAAGTCAAAGCTCCCCCTCTCCTTATAAATAGGTGGAAGAAACACTTAATAGAGTTTCCTGAATTCTGCATCTGAGGGGTCCAAATTCTATGATTCGAATTTTGGTTCTATTTTCCTGTTCATGAGGGACTTGAGCGATACCTTGCTAAATGTAAATGGACTAGTGAATTGGAATCATTTTGAAGGATGAATGAAACTCTTTGGTGATTCCAATCAGAACAATATACAATATGTTTCCCCTTTTTTATATTTTCATGTATGTTTTTCTCCCTCTGAAATAGTGTAATGAAGCGGCCAATTTCACTCTTATTCATGGTTGCATATTTTGCTGCTAAGTAGTAACAGCACTTGTGGTAATTACAAATTTACTTATGTTATTCGATAGCCTACAATACCTGTATGAGCACAAATTTACATATTCTAATTAGTAACAAATGTATTCATCATGTATAGATCTTGGGACCTTAATTAGCACTCCATTGTTTCTGTCATTCCACCTCTTCAATCTTCCATACTTCTACCATAACATTGTTGCTTAGGATTATGTCTTGTTTCCATTCCTATGCATCGAATCCCTTCCTCTCTTTCCTCCTCTTCATTTTTCTACAACGACAATATTAAATCTGCATATTGTTGTGTGTCGGCCATCAGAACCAAACATTTCTCTTTGAGATTTTCCCGATTTACCCCTTGCGCATTTAGATCTATGTATTGGCTTGAGTTTACCTTGATGAAGGACTATTGAACCAAGCCCCTTTCATTATATTTTCCAACTACGTGACAATTGGAGTGCAACAAAAAGCCCTACTCATAATATCCAAGAGGAATCCTCTCTTTAAGATGTCCTACGCACTGGTCTACAATCAACCCAGAGGCTATCTCTAGGAATCTTTCTATATCTCCTGAAGCACTTGTGCTATAGGTGCTAGAAAAAGCGACAACAACATGCATGTGAAACGAGCACAACAATTTATTAAATTGAAGGAAAATGAAGATTGTGAGGAGAGTCACCACAACGGTGATTGTTGGTGTAAAAACGGGAAAACTCATGTGACACTTGGGAAAGGCAATCTAAAACTTGAAAAAGCAATTCTACAAGCTAAAACAAGTTAAAATGCCAACATTCGTGCAAATAAACAAGTGAAACAACACTCTCACAAGATAAACAACAAAAAGCGACAAAAAAAGCAGCAGAAGACGATAAAAGTGAAACTCACCCGGAAAAGCAATGACAATTGCACCGAAGGCCCCTTAATCTCCTTGGGAATTCTAGATCTCTAAAACTGAGTGTGCAAATGAGATCTAGTAGCTTTGGTTCAATAGATTTGGTCAAGTTAGGGTTTATGACACACATGCCTAAAGCCAAGGAAAAGGTGACACTTGGCGGGAGTTTCTAAATATAACATAAGTGCCTTCTTCGGGTTACTAAAAATAGATCCCTATTTTTTAAGAATGTTTTCTGTTTTTCTGCTTTTTGGGAAAAAAATTGCCATGCATTACCTGGAAAGATTGCGCAGTTCTGGGAAGGATTGGGCAACTCTCTGGCTCATGCACTACGCAGTTTCTTAGCACAGTGAGGTCCACACAATTTCTGGGCTCAGTGGCTCTGGGCTGCCTCTCTTGTCTGTACAATTTCCCAGCTGAAGGTTGGCTACCATTCATTACTATGCATTTTCTGAGCTCAAGGCTCACTGGCATTTAGGGCTGTGCAATTGCCAACAACCTAGTTGCCTTCAAGAATTGCGCAGTTCTCTCAAGCAAGCCTAGAACTGTTAGGGGACCAAGTCTGGAGATCAACTTGTGGGTTAGAAAACAAGCCAAGATGAAAATAATAAGCCTCAATCGTAGCACAAGTACCTGGATCAATGCAAGATGAGCTGCTGTGGTTTAGAAGAAAAGATTCAAAATCAAAGCATAAACAAAATTTTGAAGGGTGGTTGTAGCCACTACAATAATATTATAAATAGAAATCAATTATATAGAATCTCAATGGTTGCAATTTTAAAGTGGATAAAGTCCAAACTAAAATAAATATGTATTAACATTGAATAAACATGGAAACTATATTAACTTTGTTGTGATTATATCTACACGGAGTGAAGTCAAATGGCTTCACTATTTTACTTTATAGTTGAAATATCAATTCAATTTTTTTTTTTTTTTTTTGTAAGCTAGTGCGGGACCTTTACATTTTCCAACATACAACATCATACACCTGCCGCAGCAGGACTCGAACTTGGGTGGGGGGTGCTACAGCCATCCGCCCCTACCATTACACCGTGCACCTCATGTGCTAAATATCAATTCAATTAACAGATTAAGTCTAAGTGAGTTTTCACCTTGAATGACAACAATGCATTTGTTTATATCAAGGCAATTATTATATTTTCATATCATATTATATGTATATAGGAAATTTTAAGATTCATTCAAATTATAAATCTATAAAATATATAAAAAGATTATATATTTAGAAAGATAAAATATTTTTTTATAATATTTCACTAATAAATTATGGAAATATTCATATTCAAATTTTTGAAACTAATAATAATAATAATAATTATGAATATATATATATATATATATATATATATATATATATATATATATATATATAATAATTTTATCTGTTTTCACATACAATAATAATATAAAAATTAGCTACCACTTAACATGTTTCCATCGCTTCTTCGTAAAAAAAAACACATATTGCCCTCACTAAATATCATACATATTTAGAAGAGAAAAATACATAGATATTTAGAAGATTACCATGAATCAATGGGTCATTTTTAGGAAGAGAACGGATTCTCTCTTTACTTTTTTGAAAAAGATCAATCCACTTTTCAATTTTTTTAAGACAAGTTGAAAATAAATTTTGATTTTACCAACAAAATCTTGGAGGAGCACAAAGACTATTTCTAATTAATATGGGAAAAAATATTAATTAACTTCCACCAACACTGAGCTTATACTATCTTGAAATCCATAAATGTAAGCCCAAGAAAGCACTACCAAAAATCATCCACAACTATCAATAGCCTTGATATCATTTCTAACAAATAAGGGAATGTTCAGAACCAAAGATATAATCATTTTGTTCTTCAACAATCCACAAGCACCATAACTCCAAATTTAAACCAATTTTAAATAAATCATTAGCAATAACAATCATTTTCCAATAAATATGCTGAGATGCAATGGATGAAAAAATACACTTATATATTGAATCTCTTCGTAAAAAAAGTTGCAGGGTGATGTCTCTCAATTTGCTACAAACCCTCATTCAATTTAATTAGAAGGGGAGAATCCTCAAACACTTGAACAAGATCAACCCGTCTATCAACCACACTAAGGTTTAGTGATAATCTTAAACCATAAGCTCGGAAAAATTGTTGATGTCATGCTTAAACCTTGCTTTAAAATTGAATTGTTGAGAATCTAAGAGGGAGATCATACGTCTAACGCCATAGATAAAGGGCTCCCCCTTTATTAGCACCATCAAAATAGATCTAAGTCCCCTACTTGTTAGTAATATATTCAATTATCTACCTTGAGGGCTTATCAACCTCAGTATGTACAGATTTTTTAATATGTTTAACCTCTTAGAAGCTTTATGAAGTGGTAAAGTATCTCTATCATTAAATAAACATACATTTTGTGATAACAATATTACCAATGGAAAAAAACAAATAACGCCTTTATCTCTTTTGTGAGTGGGCTTCCAATCCAAGACTTAAACGACATCTTCAACATGAACTCCACTCTAAATAAACTTGTGCCTAACTTGTGCCTAAGCATGTTAGCAACTTCACTCTGACTTATGTAATAAATGAGCACATAAAAAATAAATGATTTACAAATCCAAATTTTACTTTCCATAATTATTAGTAATATTATTAATATTTGATTTCTTTCTCATAATTATTAATAATATTATTTTATAAGTAAAAAGATAAATTTTACTCTCGATAATATTGTTGAGTAAAAAGATAATTTCTATTATTACTAACTATGTTTTATTAAAAATAAAAATATAATATAATTAATTTTTTAACATTTAATTTTTCCTCAAGAAAAATCATAATTTTATTTAAAGAACAGAATTACATTTTTGTAAATGTTAAAAAGAATTTGATCATTTCATCTCATCGGTTGATGCCCGTGAAATAACTATAAAAGAAAACATAAAAAAAAATTACATTTTTGGTCGAAGTGTGAAGCATTTAGCTACCTTGTTTTGCCTTTCTTTTTCTCAACTTTTCACCATACTCCTTGATTGAAAGTGGCAGTTATAGTTTTCAAATGATTCTCTGATGCCTTCAAGGAAACTTCTTTGTCGAAGTCAGAACTCTTAGATGCATGAGAGCTTTCGATGCCTCTCGTCTCCTTTTTAGTGAGGTTCTTCCCATTCTGTTGTGCTAGAACTATAGATTTTGCTGCTTCAGTGCCATCCAAGCTTTGAACCATTGTTCCCGCCTACTCAACTCATCCATCCACTAATATTCCTTGTGGATTTTGATCATCCATATTTGCATATTTTTCCATTTTTTCTGAGAGATGTTTCTTGAAGAACTGTCATCGGCTTTTGGGATTGTTTCATTTTCCTTTTTGGATCTTTCTTTTCTTATTGACACACATTTTGTAAATGTCTTGTTTGAAGACAAATATGGCATCTGAATGTCATGTTTTCAAAATCGAAAGGTTGGATCCATTGAAGACTGTTATGAATCAGATTAATGTGATCGGGTAAACCTTTACTAAGGTTTAACTCTACATTGATCATGGTAAAGATTAAAATTCCTTTTGAAATTCTATCCAAAGCCACCTTTACAAAATTTTCCAATGTGTTTCAAATTCCTTCTAATACTTGGTGGTACTAAAAAGGAAGAGGGAGGTAATGTAATTTGATCCAAATAGGCATTTTAGAAACCACCATTATATTGACGTTAAAGCCTGAAAATTATGGGGTCATAAAAATACCTACTCTATCCGAAAACCATGGACCCTCTTTTAAGGAAAATCCATATCTTTCATTGTATCAAATTGTACGAAAAAAAAGGGAAGAAGAAGAAGAAGAAGAAGCCTTTGAGCATAAGTGAATATCATAGTTTGAAGTCCAAGTGGAGAATACTCACTGATGTAAATCCTCTAATTTGGGCCAAAATCCATTGAATCTGTAAATAAATGCTCGAGATTAAAGAGTGGTGAAAATATCTTTAACCTCTGAAAGGTTCACTGTCATAGTCGGAGCCTGATTCATCTGTTCCACGATGTAAGGTCCAGGGATATTGAGGATTTAATCATATTTATTTTGTTTCTCTACCTTTCTTTTTACAACATCCTTAAACAAAGTTGGCCCCTTGGAGTTATTAGTTCCTGGAAAGCCTCCCTGCGGCCTTAGATTTATGATGACATATTATTTTCACACAATGCCATAGTCTTGCAATGGAAAGGCATCTTGTAGTGATTTACCCACATAAATAAAAATTTGTGACTTCATTGAAATGGCCAACTTATATTAGACGTTATGTTTCATATCTTGCACTAGATCCCTAGCCCAAACCCCTATAATAATCAATTTCTCGTCTCAGGTTTTTGCAAAAAAAATAAAAGATACCTCCATATCCATATTTGTTCGAAGACTCTCAACACCAGTCGATTTGGGGGTAAAATCCCCTTTCTTCAAATTTTGAAAAGAGATCTGAGCAAACTCCTATGAATATGATGTTTGATTGTGTTTTCCAACCAAATCTGTGGATATATTAAGAAAAACTCCTAGAGAGATGACTTTATTTACTATAATCCATATCCATGGAGCAGATGTCTGCCAACGAACCTCCATAAGGGAAGAAACCTGCATGGCACTTTCCATCGCCATCATTCTACCCTTGATCAACAAAATCCTCATGTCCATAGACATGACCATGGCTAAATTAACATAGATGTCAAGAGATCCCATATACACAGACCATAACACTCCTACATGTCAAACCATGCTCAGATCTGCATAGGAGAGGTCAAACCACCACTCTTGTGTGCTTCAAAAACATACCTCCACCTTTCCTATGGCCAAAAATACTGAAAAAAATGGGTATGAAAATTTTTGAAAAAAGTTGAACCTTCTCCATGAGATCTCTAGCACAACCACTGCCATGATTAAAATTGCAATGGATTGATGACTCTGTTGATCTCTAGTCATCAAGAGCCTCAGAGACAAATTAAAGCTTAACAACGACAAAAAATGTGTTGAAGCAAAAAACCCTAGTGTTCATCTTGGCTCTGCAAGAAGCTCCTCCAAACCCAAATTCAAAATTCAAAATTCAAAATTCAAAATTCACACCTCCTTCTTTACTCTCTCTATAACACCAAAAAAAATAATCTCTCATAATCACCTGGAATACAATTTTCTTTATGATAAGGCTCAAATATCGCCTAAACTACTTAGTATGGTCATGTCAAATATATAGGCTGTGAGGCTTAGCTAACTCATAGAATCCAATCCATGAATTTTATTAGGAGCATATGTGCATACCGACATTTCGAACTCGGATGGAATGTACATGCACTTTTGGGTCATAAATTATTGTGGTTGGTTATAAATTATTGTACTCTGTTAACATGGGGATAAATGCAAATCCAAATGTGCCTCTTAGGATGATTACGTTTAACTTTGTTTGATTTTATTTTCAGGTGACATTACAAGGGCACATTGCACTTTTTCACTCTGAAAATGATGATAAAACTTTGATTGAGGTATATTTTTATGCCGATTGAAACCTTAAAAATATGGATGAAGGGTACATTGATTAGGAATTTGTGTTGAATGCAATCGACCCTTTATTAACAGTTAAATTAATCTTTATTCAAGGTTAAGAAAAATCAATTTATGGTTGACAGTTATATTTAATATTATGGTGGTTTTACTTTTATCTAAATAAACTTTTGACTCAATCAAATTTCTATTTAGCAAACCATTTTATCTAATTTTTATATTTAGACTACAAGTGATAATTGGATGAAAAGTCACTAGTTAAATAGTTAGTGAACTTCTATATCATTACCATAAATCTATTTTAATCATGGATATGATATTTTTGTTATTAATATATTTTTAAGTATACCTCAATATTTTTTTTTTCTTTTTCTAAGTAAAGTTAACCTATTAATATGTAACAAAATATGATTACAAGGAGGCATGGGCCTTAGCAGTGTTGAACATTGTCTATCAGAAAATAACATGACTACCCCATTGATGGGGAAACCAGTCTGCAAAGGCAAAAATATCCAGATGTGGGATATCATTCTTTAAAACAGGAAATAAAAGAACAAGAAAGATTCCAACAGAATAATCATAAACCCAAAGAAGTTCCAACAAAACAGTCATAACAAAAAAGAGCCAGAAAGCAAGGGAGACCTTAGCTGGCATATGGGTGGCACCTGACTGCCATGCGTCGTCACTTGAGCTCGTCCGGGGTGGGCTCCTCTTCAATGAGGCATGCATATTGGTACTAGTCATCCTCCTCCTCCGACATGCCATTGTGTGGCCCACAAGTAGTTTGGATGCCACCAGAGCTGCTAGTGGCTCATGCGGTCCTGACACGTCAACCATTCTACCACCTAGTGGTCGCGTGTCTCTAGAACTTCCTCCCGTTGCATGCGGACCACCACCTAGGGCCTCGCCATGCAGAGTACCCATTTCCTCATCCATTGAGTTCTTTCCAGAATCTCGTTCATTCCTGAGCCTGCGTGCCTCCTATTGATGCGCTCCAGTACTTCCCGACGGGGCATCCTGCGGCTTATTTTCTTCAGAGAAAACAATGATAATGGTGGCAGTAATGACCGGTCTGTTCAGGGTGCTGCGAAATCAAAATTGGGTCGAGTGGGGAGTTGGGTGAGGGGGAAATGGGAAGTTGGCAGTGTGGACCTCGACATCTCTTCGGAAAACTCCTGGAAGCTGTGTGCGTCCCCGACCACTGTGGGTATCAAGATGCTTGCTGGAGACCGAGTTATGAGGGTAAGGAATTTCAGGGGAAGGGGAGGGGGAGACAGAGTTAGGGCTCGGCATCGCTAGAGGGCAGGCACTACCACCACGACTTCCACCTCTTCGGATTCTCATACGATGACGAATGCAAGCCATGGCAGAATTCCAAGGCAAGTTATCAGTGGAAGAGATGGTTGAGGAATTGAGCAGAGGATGAATAGGGGATGGTTGGGCGGAAGTCAAATTTCAAAGCTTGGATTGAGAGTAGTGATGCCCATTACCAAGGTCAACACAACTCACTAACCAGCAATGGCTTTCGGTGACAGTGCGAGAACATGGTTCAACAGCTTGGGGCGGGCTATTGCAATGGAGCACGGGGGGAGGGGAGTCCATATCTGTGCACATAATGGCCAGTTCTTGACCCGAGCACCCATTAAATGATGCCTGCAGGCGGCCACGAATTCAGCTCAGGCTGGCTTGGGAGGGAACACAGATGGCCATTTTATTTAAAGAACATAATTACATTTTTGTAAATGTTAAAAAGGATTTGATCATTTCATCTCATTGGTTGATGCCTGTGAAATAACTATAAAAGAAAACATCAATAAAAAATTACATTTTTGTTCTAAGTGTGAAGCATTTAGCTACCTTGATTTGCCTTTCTTTTTCTCAACTTTTCGCCATACTCCTTGATTGAAAGTGGCAGTTATAGTTTTCAAATGATTTTCTTATGCCTTCAAGGAAACTTCTTTGTTGAAGTCAAAACTCTTAGATGAATGAGAGATTTCGATGCCTTTCGTCTACTTTTTATTGAGGTTCTTCCCATTCCGTTGTGCTAGAACTATAGATTTTGCTGCTTCAGTGCCATTCAAGCTTTGAACCATTGTTCTTGCCTACTCAACTCATCCATCCACTAATATTCCTTGTGGATTTTGATCATCCACATTTGCAGAATTTTCCATTTTTACTAAGAGATGTTTCTCGAAAAAATGTCATCAGCTTTTGGGATTGTTTCATTTTCCTTTTTGGATCTTTCTTTTCTTATGGACACACATTTTGTAAATGTCTTGTTTGAAGACAAATATGGGATCTGAATGTCATGTTTTCAAAATCGAAAGGTTGGATCCATTGAAGACTGTTATGAATCAGATTAATGTGATCAGGTAAACCTTTACTAAGGTTTAACTCTACATTGATCCTGGTAAAGATTAAAATTCCTTTTGAAATTCTATCGAGAGTCGGCTTTACAAAATTTTCCAATGTATTTCAAATTCCTTCTAATACTTGGTGATACTAAAAAGGAAGAGGAAGGTAATGTAATCTAATCCAAATAGGCATTTTAGAAACCACCATTATATTGACGTTAAAGCCTGAAAACTATGGGGTCATAAAAATACCTACTCTGCCCCAAAACCATGGACCCTCTTTTAAGGAAAAATCCATATCTTTCATTGTATCAAATTGTACGAAAAAAAAGGGAAGAAGAAGAAGAAGAAGAAGCCTTTGAGCATAAGTGAATATCATAGTTTGAAGTCCAAGTGGAGAATACTCATTGATGTAAATCCTCTAATTTGGGCCAAAATCCATTGAATCTGTAAATAAATGCTCAAGATTAAAGAGTGGTGAAAAAATATTTAACCTCTGAAAGGTTCACTGTCATAGCCGGAGCCTGATTCATCTGTTCCACGATGTAAGGTCCGGGGATATTGAGGATTTGATCATATTTATTTTGTTTCTCTACCTTTATTTTTATAACATCCTTAAACAAAGTTGGCCCCTTGGAGTTATTGGTTCCTGGAATGCCTCCTTGTGGCCTTAGATTTATGATGACATATTATTTTCACACAATGCCATAGTCTTGAAATGGAATGGCATCTTGTAGTGATTTACCCAAACCCCTATAATAATCAATTTCATATCTCGGGTTTTGCAAAAAAATTAAAAGATACCTCCATATCCATATTTGTTTGAAGACTCTCAACACCAATCGATTTGGGGGTAAAATTCCCTATCTTCAAATTTTTAAAAGAGATCTGACAAAACTCCTATGAATATGATGTTTGATCGTGTTGTCCTACCAAATCTATGGATATATTAAGCGAAACTACTAGAGAGATGACTTTATTTACTATGATCCATATCCATGGAGCAGAACTCTGCCAACGAACCTCCATAAGGGAAGAACCCTGCATGGCACTTTCCATCGCCATCATTCTACCCTCGATCAACAAAATCCTCATGTCCATAGACACGACCATGGCTAAATTAACATAGATGTCAAGAGATCCCATATACATAGACCATAACACTCCTACATGTCAAACCATGCTCAGATCTGCGTAGGAGAGGTCAAACCACCACTCTTGTGTGCTTCAAAAACATACCTTCGCCTTTCCTATGGCCAAAAATACTAAAAAATGGGTATGAAGAAGTTTAAAAAAAGTTGAACCTTCTCCATGAGATCTCTAGCACAACCACTGCCATGATTAAACTTGCAATGGATTGATGACTCTCCTGATCTCTAGCCATCAAGAGCCTCAGAGAAAAACTAAAGCTTAACAATGACAAAAAATGTGTTGAAGAAAAAAACCCTAGAATTTATCTTGGCTCCGCAAGACGCTGCTCCAAACCCAAATACCAAATTCAAAATTCAAAATTCAAAATCACACCTCCTTCTTTACTCTCTCTATAACACCAAAAAAAATAATTTCTCTCATAATCACCCGGAATATAGTTTTCTTTATGATAAGGCTTAAATATTGCCTAAACTACTTAGTATGGTCATGTCAAATATATAGGATGTGAGGCTTAGCTAACTCATAAAATCCAATCCATGAAGTTTATTAGGAGCATATGTGCACACCGACATTTCCAACTCAGATGGAATGTACATGCACTTTTGGGTCATAAATTATTGTGGTTGGTTATAAATTATTGTACTCTATTAACATGGGGATAATTGCAAATCCAAATATGGCTCTTAGGATGATTACGTTTAACTTTGTTTGATTTTCAGGTGACATTACAAGGGCACATTGCACTTTTTCACTCCGAAAATGATGATAAAACTTTGATTGAGGTATATTTTTATGCTGATTGAAACCTTAAAAATATGGATGAAGGGTCCATTGATTAGGAATTTGTGTTGAATGCAATTCACCCTTTATTAACAGTTAAATTAATCTTTATTCAAGGTTAAAAAAATCAATTGACGATTGGCAGTTATATTTAATATTATGGTATTTTTACTTTTATCTAAATAAACTTTTGACTCAATCAAATTTCTATTTAGCAAACCATTTTATCTAATTTTTATATTTAGACTACAAGTGATAATTGGATAAAAAGTCACTAGTCAAATAGTTAGTGAACTTCTATATCATTAACATAAATCCATTTTAATCATGGATCTGATATTTTTGTTATTAATATATTTTTAAGTATACCTCAATATTTTTTTTTCTAAGTAAAGTTAATCTATTAATATGTAACAAAATATGATTACAAGGAGGCATGGGCCTCAGCAGTGCTAAACATTGTCTATCAGAAAATAACTTGACTACTCCATTAATGGGGAAACCAGTCCGCAAAGGCAAAAATATCCAGATGTGGGACATCCGTCTTTAAAAAAGGAAATAACAAAACAAGAAGGATTCCAACAGAATAATCATAAACCTAGAGAAGTTCCAATAGAATAATCATAAACCTAGAGAAGTTCCAACAGAATAGTCATAACAGAAAAGAGCTAGTCAGCAAGGGAGACCTTAGCTGGCATATGGGTGGCACCTGACTGCCACACGTCGTCACTTGAGCTCGTCCGAGGCGGGCTCCTCTTCGATGAGGCATGCATATTGGTACCAGTCATCCTCCTCCTCCGACACGCCGCTGTGTGGCCCACGAGCAGTTTGGACGCCACCAGAGCTACTAGTGGCTCATGCGATCCTGACGCGTCAACCATGCTGCCACCTAGTGGTAACGTGTCTCCAGAACTTCTTCCCGCTGCATGCGGATTGCCACCCAGGACCTTGCCATGCAGAGTACCCATTTCCTCGTCCATTGAGTGCTTTCCAAAATCTCGTCCATTCCTGAGCCTGCGTGCCTCCTGTTGTTGTGCTCCAGTACTTCCCGACGGGGCATCTTGCGACTCATTTTCTTCAGAGAAAACAATGGTAATGGTGGCAGTAATGACCGGTCTGTTCAAGGCGCTGCAGAATCAAAATTGGGTCGAGTGGGGAGTTGGGTGAGGGGGCAATGGGAAGTTGGTAGTGTGGACCTCAACATCTCTTCGGAAAACTCCTGGAAGTTGTGTGCGTCCCCGACCACTGCGGGTATCAGGATGCTTGCTGGAGATCGAGCTATGAGGGTAAGGAATTTCAGGGGAAGGGGAGGGGGAGACAGAGTCAGGGCTCCGAATCGCCGGAGGGCGGGTGCTACCACCACGACTTCCACCTCTTCGGCTTCTCATACAATGACGAATGCGAGCCATGGCAGAATGCCAAGCCGAGTTATCCATGGAAGAGATGGTTGAGGAATTGAGCAGAGGAGGAACATGGGATGGTTGGGTGGAAGTCAAATTGAAAATCCTGGATTGATAGTAGTGATGCCCATTGCCAAGGTCAACACAACTCACTAACCAACAATGGCATTTAGTGACAGTGCGAGAACATGGTTCAATAGCTTGGGGCGGGCAATTGCAATGGAGCAGGGGGGGAGGGGAGTCCATATCTGTGAACATAATGGCCAGTTCTTGACCCGAGCACCCATTAAATGCTGCTTGCAGGCGGCCATGAATTCGGCTTAGGCTGGCTTGGGAGGGAACGCAGACGGCCATTTTATTTAAAGAACAGAATTACATTTTTGTAAATTCTAAAAATAATTTGATCATTTCATCTCATCTGTTGATGCCTATGAAATAACTATAAAAGAAAACATCAATAAAAAATTACATTTTTTTTCTAAGTGTGAAGCATTTAGCTGCCTTGTTTTGCCTTTCTTTTTCTCAACTTTTCACCATACTTCTTGATTGAAAGTGGCAGTTATAGTTTTCAAATGATTCTCTTATGCCTTCAAGGAAACTTCTTTGTCGAAGTCAGAACTCTTAGATGCATGAGAGCTTTCGGTGCCTTCCGTCTCCTTTTTAGTGAGGTTCTTCCCATTCTGTTGTGCTAGAACTATAGATTTTGCTGCTTCAGTGCCATTCAAGCTTTGAACCATTGTTCCTGCCTACTCAACTCATCCATCCACTAATATTCCTTGTGGATTTTGATCATCCACAATTGCAGAATTTTCCATTTTTACTGAGAGATGTTTCTCGAAGAACTGTCATCGGCTTTTGGGACTGTTTCATTTTCCTTTTTGGATATTTCTTTTCTTATGGACACACATTTTGTAAATGTCTTGTTTGAAGACAAATATGGCATCTGAATGTCATGTTTTCAAAATCGAAAGGTTGTATCCATTGAAGACTATTATGAATCAGATTAATGTCATCAGGTAAACCTTTACTAAGTTTTAACTCTACATTGATCCTGGTAAAGATTAAAATTCCTTTTGAAATTCTATCGAGAGCCACCTTTACAAAATTTTCCAATGTATTTCAAATTCCTTCTAATACTTGGTGATACTAAAAAGGAAGAGGGAGGTAATGTAATCTAATCCAAATAGGCATTTTAGAAACCACCATTATATTGATGTTAAAGCCTAAAAACTATGGGGTCATAAAAATACCTACTCTGCCCCAAAACCATGGACCCTCTTTTAAGGAAAAATCCATATCTTTCATTGTATCAAATTGTACGAAAAAAATAGAAGAAGAAGAAGAAGAAGAAGCCTTTGAGCATAAGTGAATATCATAGTTTGAAGTCCAATTGGAGAATACTCACTGATGTAAATCCTCTAATTTGGGCCAAAATCCATTCAATCTGTAAATAAATGCTCGAGATTAAAGAGTGGTGAAAAGATCTTTAACCTCTGAAAGGTTCACTGTCATAGTCGGAGCCTGATTCATCTGTTCCACGATGTAAGGTCTGGGGATATTGAGGATTTGATCATATTTATTTTGTTTCTCTACCTTTCTTTTTACAACATCCTTAAACAAAGTTGGCCCCTTGGAGTTATTGCTTCCTGGAAAGCCTCCCTGCAGCCTTAGATTTATGATGACATATTATTTTCACACAATGCCATAGTCTTGCAATGGAATGGCATCTTGTAGTGATTTATCCACATAAATCAAAATTTGTGACTTCATCGAAATGACCAACTTATATCATACGTTATGTTTCATATCTTGCACTAGATCCCTAGCCCAAACCCCTATAATAATCAATTTCCCGTCTCGGTTTTTTGCAAAAAAATTAAAAGATACCTCCATATCCATGTTTGTTTGAAGACTCTCAACACCAATCGATTTGGGGGTAAAATCCCCTATCTTCAAATTTTTAAAAGAGATTTGAGCAAACTCCTATGAATATGATGTTTGATTGTGTTGTCCTGCCAAATCTATGGATATATTAAGAAAAACTACTAGAGAGATGAATTTATTTACTATAATCCATATCCATGGAGCAGATCTCTGCCAACGAACCTCCATAAGGGAAGAACCCTGCATGGCACTTTCCATCGCCATCATTCTACCCTCGATCAACAAAATCGTCATGTCCATAAACATGACCATGGCTAAATTAACATAAATGTCAAGCGATCCCATATACACAGACTATAACACTCCTACATGTCAAACCATTCTCACATCTGCGTAGGAGTGGTCAAACCACCACTCTCGTGTGCTTCAAAAACATACCTCCACCTTTCCTATGGCCAAAAATACTGAAAAAAATGGGTATGAAAAGGTTTGAAAAAAGTTGAACCTTCTCCATGAGATCTCTAGCACAACCACTACCATGATTAAACTTGCAACAGATTGATGACTCTCTTGATCTCTAGTCATCAAGAGCCTCAGAGACAAATTAAAGCTTAACAAAAACAAAAAATGTGTTGAAGAAAAAAACCCTAGCGCTCATCTTGGCTCCGCAAGAAGCTCCTCCAAACCCAAATACCAAATTCAAAATTCACACCTCCTTCTTTACTCTCTCTATTAGACCAAAAAAAATAATTTCTCTCATAATCACCCGGAATACAATTTTCTTTATGATAAGGCTTAAATATTGCCTAAACTACTTAGTATGGTCATGTAAAATATATAGGATGTGAGGCTTAGCTAACTCATAGAATCCAATCCATGAAGTTTATTAGGAGCATATGTGCATACCGACATTTTCAACTCGGATGGAATGTACATGCACTTTTGGGTCATAAATTATTGTGGTTGGTTTTAAATTATTGTACTCTGTTAACATGGGGATAATTGCAAATCCAAATGTGGCTCTTAGGATGATTACATTTAACTTTGTTTTATTTTATTTTCAGGCGACATTACAAGGGCACATTGCACTTTTTCACTCTGAAAATGATGATAAAACTTTGATTGAGGTATATTTTTATGCCGATTGAAACCTTAAAAATATGGATGAAGGGTACATTGATTAGGAATTTGTGTTGAATTCAATCGACCCTTTATTAATAGTTAAATTAATCTTTATTCAAGGTTAAAAAAATCAATTGAGGGTTGGCAGTTATATTTAATATTATGGTATTTTTACTTTTATCTAAATAAACTTTTGACTCAATCAAATTTCTATTTAGCAAACCATTTTATCTAATTTTTATATTTAGACTACAAGTGATAATTGGATGAAAAGTCACTAGTCAAATAGTTAGCGAACTTCTATATCATTAACATAAATCCATTTTAATCATGGATCTGATATTTTTGTTATTAATATATTTTTAAGTATACCTCAATATTTTTTTTTTCTAAGTAATGTTAATCTATTAATATGTAGCAAGATATGATTACAAGGAGGCATGGGCCTCAGTAGTGCTGAACATTGTCTATCAGAAAATAACATGACTACCCCATCAATGGGGAAACTGGTCCGCAAAGGCAAAAATATCCAGTTGTGGGATATCAGTCTTTAAAATAGGAAATAAAAAAACAAGAAAGATTCCAACAGAATAATCATAAACCTAAAGAAGTTCCAACAAAACAGTCATAACAGAAAAGAGCCAGTCATCCAGGGAGACCTTAGCTGGCATATGGGTGGCACCTGACTGCCACGCGTCGTCACTTGAGCTCGCCTGGGGTGGGCTCCTCTTCGATGAGTTATGCATATTGGTACCAGTCATCCTCCTCCTCCGACATGCTGGTGTGTGGCCCATGAGCAGTTTGGACGCCACTAGAGCTGCTAGCAGCTGCATGCGGTCCTGACGCGTCAACCATGCTGCCACCTGGTGGTCACGTGTCTCCAGAACTTCCTCCCGCTGCATGCGGACCGCCACCCAGGGCCTTGGCATGTATAGTACCGATTTCCTCATCCATTGAGTGCTTTCAAGAATCTCGTCCATTCCTGAGCCTGCGTGCCTCCTGTTGCTGCACTCCAGTACTTCCCAACGGGGCATCTTGCAACTCATTTTCTTCAGAGAAAACAATGGTAATGGTGGCAGTGATGACCGGTCTGTTCAGGGTGCTGCGGAATCGAAATTGGGTTGAGTGGGGAGCTGGGTGAGGGGGAAATGGGAAGTTGGCATTGTGGACCTCGACATCTCTTTAGAAAACTCCTGGAAGTTGCGTGCGTCCTCGACCACTGCGGGTATCAGGATGCCTGCCGGAGACCGAGCTATGAGGGTAAGGAATTTCAGGGGAAGGGGAGGGGGAGACGGAGTCAGGGCTCGGCATCGCTGGAGGGTGGGTGCTACCACCACGACTTCCACCTCTTCGGCTTCTCATACGATGACGAATACAAGCCATGGTAGAATGCCAAGCCGAGTTATCAGTGGAAGAGATGGTTGAGGAATTGAGCAGAGGATGAATAGGGGATGGTTGGGCGGAAGTCAAATTGTAGAGCCTGGATTGAGAGTAATGCCCATTGCCAAGGTCAACACAACTCACTAACCAGCAATGGCTTTTGGTGATAGTGCGAGAACAGGGTTCAGTAGCTTGGGGTGGGAAATTGCAGTGAAGCAGGGGGGGAGGGGAGTCCATATCTGTGCACATAATGGCCAGTTCTTGACCTGAGCACCCATTAAATGCTACTTGTAGGCAGCCATGAATTCGACTGAGGCTGGATTGGGAGGGAACGCGGACGGCCATGTGGCTCGTCCTCTCGCTGCCTACCAATCTAATCCTCATTAATGTCTTTTGTCACCCGCATCCTGGTGAAGTATACCTCAATATTAAGTAGGGAAAATTTTAAGAACCCCCACTAAATTTACATGTATAATAAATGGGCGAATCTCCATGGTATATAGGAAAAATGGAAGGCGATTTTATCAATAATATGATATGTATATATAATTTTTTGGCGAATCTCTCACCAGGCATGGTGAATATTTTACTCAATTATAAAATCTTGTGTTTATTGAATACACAAATGAAATCAATGCATTTATTTAAAATATCTTTTGAAATCAAAATTACCGAAATTACATATCAATAACCTAGTGGGTGTAGGATAAAATTCACCCGTGCCATTCACAGAAAGCATGAGAAAAAACTTAATACTATATATAAAACCAAGAAAAAGTCAAATTCATCACTTCTAGGGACCTCGTAACCACCCTGCCAATACACAAGTATGTTGCTGTTTGCAATTAGAAAAATTACCCAAATTACAATCTGTTTACTCCAGCATATGTTGGAAAGTTATAGAAGGATGAAGTCTAGTGCAATCAATCCATTCCTTTTAGCGCTAGATTTGTTTCCGTTTAAAACAGAAGTATACAAATATACTTGTCCAATGTCTATGCTTTAACCATTCACCTTAAGATGTTTTTACAATATAATTTCCTAAGTCTATTTAATATCTTCATTATCATAAAAACCAACCTATATCCATCTTAACTCCACATCTACCACTCTTAGGGGGATGAAATCTATTTATCCCTCTGAGCACTTGGTAGACCCAGAATTAAGATGGATCTAAGATGATAGAATTTCCTCTTTAAATAGTCTATGCTCACATGAATACCATGGGTCAATACCATGGGTTATCATAAACCGGGAGCTTAAAAATTACTATTAGTAATTTATAAAAATTAATAAAATTAATAGTTGATTTTTTATTTTATTTTTATTTTAACCAAGCTAAAATGTTTAACATACATTAAATTACAACATCCATTTTTACTCTTGATCGGATCAAATATTTTTTCACTCTATGCTAGTTTGCATATCACGATATTTGATACCTCTCAGGGGTTAGTAGATCCAGAGTAAAGATGGATCTATGCTGGTTTAATTCCCCCATTTAAATAGGCTACATTCCAGGTGAATACCATGGGTCCATTTTGGTGAATACCATGGGTCAATACCATGTGCCATTTTTATTTTTATCAATACTAATATTAGGGTTAATAATGTTTTTTGCATGGTATTAATTACAATCTAGTCCATGGTATTTGTCCCATAGTATTTTGCCCATAGGTTTCACCTAAATATAACGCATTTTTTGAGTGTTCGTAAATATAAGGTGACTTATGGAGTAAATATAAAAAAATGTTTTATTTGTTTACCATACCTCTTGTTTATTTATATTTTTATTAATTTACCATACCTAGTATTTGGCCCATAGGATTCACTTAAATAAAACCTCTTTCTTGAGCCTTCATAAATAGAACGAGGGCTATGGACTAAATATAAAAAGAGGTAAGAGGTTTTATTTATTTACCATGCGTCTAGTTTATTTATATTTTTATTTATTTACCATACCTTTTGAGTAAGTATAAAAAGATGTTTTATTTATTTACCCTACCTCCACTTTACTTATATTTTTATTTGTTTACACCCTTGCATGTATATAAGGTGACTTATGGAGTAAATATAAAAAATGTTTTATTTATTTACCATACCTCTCATTTATTTATATTTTTATTAATTTACCATATCTCTTTTATAAATATGGTATTTGGGCCTTTGGCCCATAATATTCACTTAAATAAAACCTATTCTTGAAAATGGGTGAATGGATTCACTTAAATAAAACCTATTCTTGAAAATGGGCGACTGGAAGGTTGTATCTCTTAATTTCAAGGGCTAAATTTACCTTTTTTACCCTCTCCCTTAAAATAAGGTGGGCTATTTGAGGTGATTTGTAAAAATGTACTAAATACAAAATATTTGCCCACTAAAAATTTAAAACCCCTTAATTTCCCCAAAGGGCGAACATTCGCCCCTTATAATTTTCTATGATATTAAGTCATATTAAAATATTTTATTCATAAGCCACATTGGATATTTTATTATATACAACATTAAAATATCTTTTTAACATTTTTTTCTATATATAGATATATATGAAGTGGATATCACTTGTTAAAATATTTTTGAAAAGTATAAGATATAAACATCTTACTTACATATATGTAGTTTTACTTCTAATTACTTTACATGAAATTATATTAGGTTATATGGACAACTAATTAAATATGCATAACATATTTTTTTCCTTTTTATTATAGCCGGCATTGCTTTTATATTTAGAGAATATTTTTTATTTTTATTTTAAGAGAGATAAACATACTTACACATCGCCTTCACCCTGAACTGTAGCATGAGTCTCACCCTGAACTGTAGCATGAGTCTCTTGGTTCAATCACCATGATCCAATTTTATACTTAAACCTTGGACAAATAATCACTAGCCACATCGTTAATAAACTGTTATGTCACCACCACTATCATTATAACATCTTTTAAAATAATGTTTAAAACATAATTTTATTAATAAAATGTTACGTCATCACTCTTGTGTATAAAATAATGCTTAAAATGTAATTTAATTAATAAAATGTTTTATCATTGCCATTGTTAATATAGTGCATTGTGTATGACATTTTTTATTTAATAATATATAAAATGTAATCTCATTTATCACACTCTTTATAATTCAATGGATAGAAATGTTGTAATGGCATGTGAGACTGGATAAAATAATGATAATAATAATAATATATGATGTTAATTTGATTTAAAATGAAATAAAAATAATGACTAGATTCAATTCCATTTGTTATATTATATTGTAATTTGTTTTTATTAATAAAATTATAAATATTTTTCCAAATAAAATATAATATGTATATTATTTTAAAATAAATTTATATAATAATGATTTATATTCATAATTATGATATTTGTGAACGTATTAACTAGCATAAATGCATCTTAATTCTGGATTTACGAAGTTCTATGAGGGATCAAATCTTTCAAGGTACAAACCTTTTTTGAGTGGAAAATTTGAGGAAAAGTTTGCACTTCAAGAGATTTTATTCCTTTTGGTACTTGACAGATTAGGAAATAAAATGGATGTATGCTCATTCTTAATAATATTATTTATATATAGTTAAGAATTAAGATGAAGCATAGCTATGCGAAATATGGATTTTGGTGGGTATGGTTTCCCTAACCGCCATAGCTTTTGCAAGTTCAATGAAATCGTTTCATGCACGTATTACATGAGACATGCACATCTAGAGAAAGCTCTCTTTACATAGATTTTTGGATGATTTCTTGACAGTGTGTGACCCCACTGCTTTGTCCTAATATACCAAGACCCCATAAACTTGCAACTAATTCAAAGGTATGTGGAGTATTTTTTCTCTGGGTATCAAGTAGGTGTGATCTTCAGTGTCAAATGGATGCTATGAATGAGGGTTGTTCCCTCGCAAGAAGATGAAGTTGCAGCCCTCGAGGCCCTCGTAGCTTCACTTTCCAAAAAACCCATATCTAAAGTGCATGCAGAATTTGAGAAGAAGGCATAAACTATTCCCTCAGAGGCCTTCCCATGGGGTTTCAAAGAACTTCCTTGGCATATTCAGAATAGGATTTAGTTTGGAATTTCATAGGAATGCAATCATGCCCAAGATCCATGGGGCTAAGGTTGTTCAAAACCTGGAAGCCATTGATGAAAGGTAATATTAATATGTATGCATGTGGAAATGGGTTTTTTCCTTCTTATTTGAATTTAAAGAAGATAAAGGTGTAATTTTTTGAAATGGACCTTTTTTTGGGACTAGAGGTATGTATTTGAACAAATGGTCACTAGACTTTGATCCAGATGAATATATCCCAAATGTAGTTTTTGTTTGTGTCAAGCTCCCTCGGCTCCCACTTTCAATCATAAATGGGTTGAGGAAATATCTTGATAAGGCTAAACCCAAAGGATTTTAATTTGTATGTGATTTTTTTTACGTTGAAGTAGATCTAGAGAAATGGTTTCCCTCATAAATAAATCTCACACATGGAGAATGATCCTATTGTCACACACTTGAATATGATTAATTACCTTTCAAATGCAAGTATAGCCATAAATATGGCCATTTTGCAAGGGACTGCGAGCATTCTCAATCTGGTAAAGAGGTGGATTCAACAATAGTTCAAGAAGACCAATGAAAAAGTAAAAAAACGGGTAGAATAAAATAAATCTGATAGCATCTAAAGCCCAATCAACACAGGGCATAAATGTAGCTTCGACCTCGAAAAGCCCTTTTGAGGTTTTGCGGCCTTAAGAAGAAAATCACAAGGTGCAAGAAGAAATCAGATCATAAGCACCACAAAACAATAAGTGAAAAGAGGTTTTAGAGGAGGAGGAAGAAGTAACTCTATAAACAAAGGAGGAAATTCATGAAAAAGAACCAAAAAGAGAAATGACATCATTGACAAAGGATATACCTCTATCTAGGTATCAAATTAAGAATAAAAACTCTCTGGTTATAGAACAAGTTGAAAACTTTGTAAGGAATAAAGGGAAAAATGGGTAACACACCTCAAATACCAAAGGAACCAGAGGTAGGCATCGAGAAAGTATTGACTAGACATGCAACAAAAAACTAAATTAGGGAGATGAAAAAAAAAACAAAGAAATAGGAAGCTCCAAAAAAGGCCTGGGGCGATACTCTAAGAAAGAATTCAGAGAGACAAAAGGATAATTAAATAAAGAACTTGCAAGTCAACATCAAATCAATGATGTCTTCAAGTTAGCACAACTCTCAAGTTAATAAATCAATTTTTAGTAATGGAATGTAAATGCATTTGGATCTCAGGAGTGTTTTGGAAAATTTATAGTTAGAATGGGACTAAAATTTACGTACCATGGGGAAAATGCTTGAGAGATTGGGTTGAGTTATCATGCTCAATATCAATCCAACAAGGAATATTGGGAATTTTGTAGAAATGTAACGGTTTTGGGTCAGATCTCAACTTCCTTTTTTTTAATAAAAATCTAATAACAGTTTCTTTGAAAAATAATAATGATATTATTTATATTTAAATAAATTTCTCATTTCTATATATAATAGATATATTCTTATTTTCAAATTTATTAAAACCTTGAACATATAGTTACATACATATATGTACTTAGTATTTTTCTTTTACATGTTTTATAATTTCTACGTCAAGAGGCACTACTTAGTATGAAAGAGATGGTGTAATATTATGTCATGTTATGTAAACATTTTGACTAGGTCAAACTACATAAAAATAAAAATAAAATAAAATAAAATAATTTTTTTAATTTTTTAACATTAATAATTAATAATTATAAAATTTATTAATAATTAAAGCAACCTACATCTATCTTGACTCTGGATCTATGAAGCATTGAGGGAGATCAAATCTCTCATGTTTTACACTCAAAAAAGAGGTTTGCACCTTGAGATATTTGATCCCTTTCGACACTTGATAGATTTGAAGTTAAGGTGGATCTAGGTTGGTTTTAATTTTATTTTTTTATGTGATATCTAAAGCATTGGTTTGAGAGAGAGAGAGAGAGAGAGAGAGAGAGAGAGAACTAGCCTGGAAAATAGTTTATTGTAAGTATTAAATTTTTATATCTGTGTGTGTGTCTATTTATTAGTTAAATTTGTTAATTTTTTAAATGTTATAAATTATAGATTTTAATATGTTATAATGGTTACGAATATGAAGAATTAAATTCCACATTCAACGAGTGCTTCCACTTGAAATTTGAGTAAAATTGTAATGATATCAGTTTAAAATAAGAGTTGAAAATGTAGTTTTTTTTTTTTTTTTTTTTTTTAACTCCAAAAAGGGTGAATCATGCCCCATGGTTGAAATCATCATCTTGAATCTTATCGGTAAAGTCGATTTTGGTTGTACATTTTTGTTTTGAGGTCCATTTTAGACTTCAAATTTCCTCTTCCTCCATTTGTCAAATATGTTATATAAACAATCAAACGGTGTTCCATAGTTTGATCCATTTTTTCATTAACTTGAATTGAGTAAAATGGGATATGTAATATCTCATCTTTTAATTTTTTCCAATACACCTCTTTAGCAACTTGAAGAAATTATTTTCTTGATGTCATATTTGTGTATGTAGAATATTCATCTAATAAAGGCATGTTTGGAGTGCATTTATACATGTTCAAGTCACATATTGACTTATACATTTCTAAAGATAAATCATGTATAGAAACAAAATACATGTTTTCAATCACTGATATAATTCTCTCCTTCTTAGCATACACCATTAGTTATGTGTTTAGTGATTGGAAGATTACTTTGTTTGCTTTCTCCCTCCAAAAGTTGTAAAGAAAATTTATGAGCTTTTGATTCTGCATGGCAAAGCATACCACTAACTTGAAGAGTGGTACTTCCCTCTTTAGAAAATGGAGTGTCTCTCTTAAATTAACACCAAGAACATTTTATCCTTTCATTGTCGTTACAATCTTTTACAACATAAGCCCATGGAAACCTTGTCTTCCATTTGGATTTGAACATTCTTTTGCATTTATTTGATGGTTGTTCCCTTTCAACATGCTCCACACTATCTGGTTCATCATCTTCAAGTATATGAGCATCAACTTCATTTTGATAATTAGATGGTTGATTGGAACTTTGTGGGATACCAAATGCATCAATGATTGACAATTGATTCTTATCTTTCTTAGGGCAACCAAGGGGAGACATTTTTCAAGATTTACACCTAATCAATCAATACAAACAATAAAATAAGTAAATACATAAATTAAAAAGAAACAACATATTTAATCATAAATAAATAAATAAAAAATTCATATCTATATACATTGATAGTATTATAGTCTCGTGAATCTTTACATATATACAACTATATACCAAAAGCATTCTCCTTGTTTTTTAGAAAGATAAATCATTGTGAAATGATTCCAGCCTTTGTATTCAAATTCACATTAATGTTCAAATTAGACAAAGAGAATTCTTGAAAACATGTTGAAATATCATATTGTTCAAAAATATATCAATAAATGTGTGTTTTTTTATTCAAAAATCTAATAAGGAAAAAGATAATCTAAATGTGTTAGTGAAATTTATAAATCAATGCTTGGCCATTAAATTCACCATTGAATTCAACATTATAATTGAAATTAGCTTAAGTTCCACAATGCTTTAGGTTCAATGAATTTTGAGAAAGGTTGTAACATATTATACATGAAAAAGACTATAACATATTATCTATACATGAGACTAGAACGAAATATCAAAATTTAATTTAGCTTTCTTTTTCATATTACTTCCAAACTAAGTGGACATAAGAGAAAAACAAAGTACATGATATTTTTCATATTAATTCCAAAGTGAGTGGATATTAATTTAATTGATTGATTAGATTTTAAAATAAAAACAAAATTTGTCAAAATATATTTTTAAAAAAATATTTTTTTTATTTATAAATAGCTTAATTAGGCACTTCACTATAAGTTTTTTTCAAGTATTTAACAAAGAAAACACTATAATTCCATATGATTTCATAAATATTCCTATATTTGGTTTATGTGCTTATTCGTCCCCCTCTGTTATTGCATGACTTTGTTATTGGATTTAGGATGTTCAATTTCAATATCTTAATTGAGAGTATCCTTTGAAGCTTCATTTGTTTAAATAAAATCTAAATCCTAAATATACAAGCATACTCTGTAAACATAAAGATTCAGTATATATATCTCCAAACACAAAGATTCAATATATATATATATATATGTGATGCACCATACATTAAAAAAAAATACCAAATGAAACAAAACAAAACAAAAAGTCACCGATAACAAAACAAAATTTAATTAGCCACATAAAACTACTAATATTTTGCATTAAAAAAAACAAAAACAAAAAAATCACCAAATAAAACAAAACAAAACAAAATTAAATTAACCTCCACACACATATATGCAAACAAAATTAAATTAGCCCCGCCACACACATATATGCAATCTTTATTAATTTTATTGAAGAATTCACAGACTACTATATTTAGCCCCTTTGTTTCTTAACCTAAGAAATGAGAAGTAGTAATTTGGATTGTTCTTGAATTCGACATAAAAACAATATCATATTATAATATTCAGATGTGACAAAATTCAGAGAACTAACCTTTCTCCCTGTTGAAAAAACCAGATTACCCCAATTTAATTTTTCAAATTTATGAAAAAATTGTTAGGATGTAAGTTTTATAAACATAAAAACACAACGCATAAATATGTAAAAAGAATATCACATTTAATTCACAAGAATAAATGATATTTTAGAAATATATAAAAATAATATTATTAAAATAACATAAGGAAGACATAACATAAACATAACAAATTAAATTACAAAAACACGGTCTATATCAAGCACGCAATATAAAAATACCAAAGGGAAATTACCAGATTGATTACTCCAATCTCCAATCTCTTTTAATTTTTCAAAGTTGTGAATGAGTTGCTGGAAGATAACATACATAAATATATAGAAAGAATATTATATTTAATTGACAGATATTTTAGAAATATATAAAAACAATATTATTGAAATAACATAAAGGAGACATATAACATAAACATAACAAATTAAATTACAAAAACACGATATATATCAAACACGCAATATAAAAATACCAAAGGGAAATTATGAGATTGATTACTCTAATCGCCACTCTCTTTCGTTATCACGCAAGACAAACCAAGTCTTAATTGGAGAGATTTTTACCATTTCTATTTTCTTTCCTTTTTACACGAGACAAACCAAGTTTTAATTGAAGAGATTTTTATGGAATTCTTCCTATTACATTACAATATTTTTATCATTCTATTTCCTTTTTACACGAGACAAACCAAGTTTTAATTGAAGAGATTTTTATGGAATTCTTCCTATTACATTACAATATTTTTATCATTCTAAGCTGAAAAGAGCACTTTTTTATATCAATATTAATAATATATATATTAAAATTACAATTTTTTTATCATAACAATTTTATTTAACGTGCACATGACGTGTATGAGAGGACGGCTGGGGCGATTGGCTTTCGCACCTCCCAGCCGTGATAGAGTCCTGGGGCAGCTTCTAGCTTGGCGATTTCTAACGGCTATGCCGTATTCTGCTTCTGCTGGCTTCCGCCGTAAATTCTGCTGGCTTCGGCCATATTGATTGTAAAAAAATATCTGTATTGATTGTAAAAAAATATCTGTAACCTTCGACCATATGTGGATTTTCTCTCTGAAAAAAAAAAACAATTTTATTTAACGTAATTTAATCAAATTAATAATTTCGTTTATTTTATATATATATAAATATAAATATATAATTAATAAAATTCCAACTTTCAAAATCTAAAAAACCTTTTATGTTTTTATGGTTAGATTTAACCAAAATCCTTTCTCCAAACAATCAAATACACAATAATACTAAAAACAACTAATTAAATTAAACATTTAACATATATAATAATAATAACATGATTAATTGATCCCTTCTCATCCAAGAATTGAATCTTTCTTTCCGACCAAGAACCGAGAATAGTGAGGGATTTAGATGGAAAACATGAATATTAGGATTAAGTTTAAAAAATAATATTGATAGGATTAAAAAAAATTTACCTTTCTTTCGAAAAACCAAAATTTAATTTAGTCTTTTTAATTAACAAATAATTTTAAAATTATGAATTTTTTCTTTATGCCCATTTTTTTTACACTTTTAGGATGGTCGAGAAGCCTTGGGATGGCCGTCATGGGTGAAAATATGGACATTACTCTCCATATTGGATTGTTATGCTAAATAAATATATAAAAACTTAATAAATATATTTAAGAAATATATAGTTTAAAATAAGAATATAAGTGTGATCTAACTAATAAATGAAATGGTGGGCATTTTTCTGTTTACTTTTAACCAAAATATGGCATTTTTAAAAAAACTTGAGTTTAAGTTGTTTAATCTCCAAAATTGGAGTGCCCCAAGGGTTTTTCAAGGTACTAAATCCATTTATACATTCAAAAAAGTATTTTAAACAATAAAAAATCATAATTTTGCTTGAATTTGTATCCTGTTATTTTGAATGTAAAAGCCATTAAATCTATAAATTAACTGCACCCAATATATATATTAAAATATGTAAAATCCCCACTGGGGAAAACCTAAAAAAGATAATTTTTTGTAGCCTCTAGTTGGTGCCCCTTGTGCAAGGGAGCTGAGGAGATGGTTGATCATTTATTTCTAACTTGTCCTGTTACTGCCCAGGTTTAGAACCACAATTGCAATGTTCTTTTTATAAGGCAACAGTGGATGGGGCATCTTTTGTTGAAGTGTGGAAACATTTGTGGAACTTTCTTTACCCCAAAAAGCTAAGGAACTTTCCCTAGATTATGAGTTGGGGTATATGGTTGGGTAGAAATCAAATAATATTTGATGAAAAGGATTTCAATGTTGATCAGTTGGTGGCCCAAGTATTAGCTATTCCTGAGACCATCTCAGCCAAATATAAAAATTCTAGACCTCGTGTTGTTTGTGAAGAACAAATAGACGAAACCTGGCTGTGGGATTTTTTCGGTGGCTTATCTCAAGCTGATAGGAACTGTGGTAGTGGAGGAATACTATTCTTAAATGAGAATCATTACTTCAAGCACAAAAGTGACCTAGGTCTAGGATCCAACAACTATGTTGAATTTCTTAGTTTGAAATTAGTCATGTTTTTTGCTTTGGAAAAAGGATGCTAGCAATTGCAGATTTTTAGTGATTCTAGGGTTGTTTCCAACTAGTTCAACAAAACTTCTATTTGTCACATGCACACACTTAGGCCTATTATTTAGGAATTATTATTGTTGAAAATAAGGTTTGATTATATAATATGCCAAAATATCTATAGGGAAAGGAATGCAGTTGTTGATTGGATTTCGAAAGAAGGTGTGCAACAAGCATAGGCTTCATGGCAGATATCAAAGCTACCAGGCTTAGATAACTATGGGTATTATCATCGGCCTTTTATAGATGATGCATAGGATGCTGAAGTTTAGGAATGAAGACATACATGTTTCTTCTTTCTATGTGGACAAAATGATGCACTCCTCATGATACAATTTTGTTTCTACACCTCAACTCTTACATATCTTAAGTTATTTTGTAGCTGCACACTTTTTGTTGATTTCATTCTCAGATGATATACATATATGTTGATTGGATCTACTATGACTATATATTTTTTGTATGACTATTTATCAAAACAATTATTTTTTGATATGCATGTAGGCATCTACAACATGTAATTTTCACTCTTTAATGGAAATTACGATTTTTCCTTTGGGGGAAAACTATAAATTAAAATACATTTTATCCTATAAAATAAAGTAATTATTATATTTGAAGCCTCATATTTAAATGTAATTAATAGACATATAAAAATTTATTTCAAGTTTTGTTTTGTTTTGTTTTGTTTTTGTTTTTGTTTTTTTTTTTTTTTGTTTTTTTTTGTTTTGTTTTTGTTTTTTGTTTTTTGTTTTTTGTTTTTTTTTTTTTTTTTTTTTTGTTTTTTTTTGTTTTTTTTCTTCCCAGGTAAAATTACATTCATGAATATTTGATTGATGTGTTTTGAACCACCCAATGTGGTCCATCATCAAAACTAAGATGGAGATTCTGATATAGGGAAGCAGTTAAATATTGTAGATATGCAACGATTAAATTCTAATGGCAAGAAATATAAACCAATTACTAATATTTCCTTTTCATTTTTTGTTATTCAAATGAACCATTTAAAAACCAACAACTAATAAGAAAAGGGAAAAAATAAAAAATAGGCCTCACAAACAAAAGGAAGGGAACATACCAACGAAAGGAAAGAAAAATGGGGAAAAATAAGAAAGAAGACCATTAGGACGACACGTCAGGGGTCCAACAACTGCTAATTTTCCAACCATGGTCCCTATTCAACATACTCAACCTTCCCTCAATTATTGTTATTATTATTATAATAATAATAATAAAATTAAAATTAAAAATAAGGGTATATATAAAAAAGTGAAAGTTATACAAATATAAATAGTATTATAAAAATCTAGCATAATATATTGATTTTTATTTTATGTTTTATATGTGGTATTAATCAATAGCATTTACATTATTAAATTTATTTCAAATCATATACAAATAAAAATAATTGTTTTGGGTGACATGAAAAATGGAAAATGAGTGTGTGGAGAGAAGCATTCTAAGGCCCAATATGATATGTAATTCCTTCCATGTTCATCTCTTTTAAATGAAAAATAAATTGCCTTTTAAACAAAGAAATAATGTCAATTTTAATTAAAAAAAAAACAAGAATATATTTGTGTGTGTGGGGTTAGTTTTAATTTAACTAGATCAATGGATCAATAGGTCACTAGATCACCAGATCAGTGGCTCACATTCACTCCGATAGGGTCAAGCCCATTTTCCAATCCCACCAAGGGCACCCCTCGGAAGTGGATTTCAGTTTCTAGCAAAACCGACCATGAATTCTTTACATGCACATTGTTATAGCATCATTCAACACTCCTGTAGGCTTGATGCTCTTTTATGGCCCTAGGCAATCACTTTTCCCATGCATACTTGACTTTATACTAAAGAAAAGTATTTCAAAATCCATATGCGACTCTTCCCATACAAAAGCTCATACATACGCAGGGCCCATAACATTGTACCCATGTATACATTTTAAAATATGAAAAAATAAAATAAAATGCTATTTTTAGGTGGGGTTTATGGGTTTTGAGATCCCATCTACACGAGCCTATGTCCTAACTGAAATAACAAAATTGAGGTGGTATATGTATACCCCTTGGGTAGTCCTAATTAACAAGAGAAGAAGGGTATCAACATTATACTTGATTTCTGTTAGGTCCCTATACTACTAGTGTAACCCCTTATTATATTGTTGTGCCCATGTAGTCCCCATATTTTTATTATTGTGCCCCATAGAAGCCCACTATTGTTATTATTGTGCCCTTACATTATTATTGTTATGTTGGCTCTGATTATATTATGACCCCTTAGACTCCTATATATAGAAAGGAGGTCTTGTCATTTGTATCATCCAAGAATGATTCATTTGTGTAATATAATGGAGGTTTCCCCCTCGAAGAGGCCGGATTCTAAGGAGTTTATCTTTCTTTTCTATCTTTTTGTGAGTTGGTTTCATAACATTTTGTACCAGAGCTTTGGATTCTAAGGTTTCACTGCTCCAAACAGGTCATCATGGCATTTTTGCTGTACTTTTTCCTCTACGAAGTTTCAGACACTAAAACAAAAGACCTATTTGAGAAGAAATCGGTCTTAACCTCGCGTCCGAATTTCAGAGCTTGCCTCGTTATATTTTTGGAGATATGATCTGAGAAAGTTAGGGTTTTTGTAATCTCCATAATTTCATCTCAAACAGATCATCATGGAAGTTTCGCTATAATTTTTTTCTACGAAGGTTCAAACTATTGAATTAAAACCCATTTTCGATGCAATCCTGGTGAAGCTCGGGTCTGAATTTCAAATCTTGGATCACTATATTTTCGGAGATATAATCTCAGGAAGTTAGGGTTTTTGCAGACTCTCGAATTACATTATAAACAGGTGACCTTGGGAAAATCGTCATAACTTTCTGTCTGAGCATCAGATTGAAATTTAGTAAGAATTTACAGAAATAGGACAAACTGTAGTTTTCTGTGTATATTTTTCAGATCCGAAGGTCGAAATAGTGACACATGGCACATCGTACAAGCTCACTCTATTGAAACATTATATAATCAGGTCATCTTAGGAGAGTAGGCATAACTCTTCCTTGCAGAATCCAATCTTGATCAGACTTGCGAGGTTAGAAAGAGGACTCAGAGGGCTATGGCAGGATGAAATTTCAGAACTTGAAGATTTGAAATTACAAAGTTACAGCGATTTCAAGATCAAGATCCTAAAATCAAGAAAAGGCGATATGAGGAAGTTTGATGGCAAGGATCCAATAAATTGGATACTATAGATGGAGAAATATTTTGATCTACATGAGGTGCAACTATTACAAAAGGTACGTATTGCATCTTCATATTTAGAACCGGATCAATTTTTATGGTATAAAGGGCTTTGTTCTCGTAAACCACTTGTTAAGTGGTCAATTTTCAGAGAGGAAATGGTAGCACATTATGAGGATACAAAGAGAAACACCTTCTTTAGCAAATTATTAAATCTCAAACAAATGTGTTCAATGGTAGATCACATCGAGGACTTTCAAAAATTGAATATAAGGGAAAATGATATTCCAGAGAAGCAGAGGATTGATGTCTCCATAGGGACTTTAAAGGATAACATTCAACATGAGGTTCGTCTTTGGGGACCTGATTCGTTGGAGAAGGCATTCAGGTTGGAAAGAAAAGTGGAAAGCAAAATTATGGCAACAAGGAATTCTACCCCTTACAACTATAAAGATGGAAGTATTGTTTCTCTTAGCCTCCCACAACCTACAAGTTTGAAACCACAACAATTGGAAGAAAAAAGAGCAAAAGGGCTTTGTTACAATTGTGATAATAGATACATTAAAGGTCATAAGTGTGCTGAGAAGAAATTATTTTACATTTATTGTGAAGAGGAGGAAGAAAAGGATCAAGAAACATCAAAAGAAGAGGATATACACCAAGAACCAACCCTAGAGAAAGAAGAAATGAATCTGACCATATCTTGTAAAGTATTGGCAAAAATTACCACTCCTCAAACTCTTAAGATAGAAGGACATATCAAGAAGAAAAATGTTCAAGAAGTGAGAGATCACATTGAGAAAGAAGAAATTAATCTGACCATATCTTGTAATGCATTGGCCAGAATTACCACTCCTCAAACTCTCAAGATAAAAGGACATATCAATAAGAAAAATGTTCAAGAAGTGAAAGATCACATCGAGCATCAAGAAATGAATCCGACCATATCTTGTAATGCGTTGGAAGAAATTACCACTCGTCAAACTCTCAAGATAGAAGGATATATCAAGAAGAAAAAGATTCAAGTAGTGAAATATCACATCGAGCATCAACAACAAGTTCTCCAACTTTTAAAGGATAACACCACTTTGGTGCATAATCAAATGAAACAATAGGCAGATCAACATCTTAATGAAAGAAGTTTTGATGTAGGCAATTGGGTATTTTTACGGCTACATCTCAAGCAATCTATTTATGAGAAGGAAATGTTGGTAATACTACATGCACTTAAGAAATGGCGACCTTACCTAATGGGAAGACACTTCAAGGTAAAAGTGGATCATGATAGTCTTAAATACTTTTTAGAACAAAGATTATCTTTAGAAGAACAAAAAAAATGGGTCACAAATATGTTGGTTTATGAATTTGAAATCATCTGCAATAAATGGAAGAAAAATGTTGTTGTAGATGCACTCTCAAGAAAGGATGATGATGTGGAAGCATTGTTTTGTGTTATTTCTATTATCCAACCAGATTGGTTAAACTAAGCAAGGGATGAATGGAAGAAGGACGAAGAAGTGTGGCCACTCATTCAAAAGTTGCAGAATATCCTAGTTCAAACAATATTGCCAAAACTTGACGAGGAAGGAAAAATCATATTGGAAGCTGGAGAAGTCACAGAAACAAAAACTCGACAGCTACGAAATTGATCAATTTTAGAGTATCTCATCAAGTGGAAGAACTTACCTACTAGAGATTCCACATGAGAGGACAAGAATTTTATACAGAAGCACAAGAACTACTCAAGCGTTGTGGACAACACTTTTTAAAGGAGAGGGGCATGTTAGGTCCCTATACTACTAGTGTAACCCCTTATTATTATTAGTACAACCCCCTTATTATATTTTTGTGCCCATTTATTCCCCATATTGTTATTATTGTGCCCCATAGAAGCCCACTATTGTTATTATTGTGCCCTTATATTATTATTGTTATGTCGGCTCTGATTATATTATGACCCCTTAGACTCCTATATATAGAAAGGAGGTCTTGTCATTTGTATCATCCAAGAATTGTTCATTTGTGTAATGTAAAGGAGGTTCCCCCCTCGAAGAGGCTGAATTCTAAGGCATTTATATTTCTTTTCTATCTTTTGTGAGCTGGTTTCATAACAATTTCTCCTAGATCAAGTCTGCTTTTCCCATGCCTCCTACACTCCAAGTCCCTAGGAAACATTGGTTTCCTTTGCAGAGACACTCAAAATCCTTATCTAGCATCTTCTTGCACTTATTAGAGAGGTTGTCTTTGTGGCTCAAGCTAGATGTGTCACACGGAATAAGTCGTTCTTGCGGACAAGATCGACCTCCCTAGTATCTAACGATATCTAGTGACAAGCAAGCCAATCAAACTCTATCTTTCTCTAAATATGCAATTTATAAACAAAGGCAAACAAGTTTTTTAGGCCTACCTTGGGTCCAATGCAAGTTTGTGGAAGCCTCGCTGCTTTGATCCAAATGAGCTCCTTTGTAGCGAATCTGCAAACACAAACAAGCACACAAATTAAATAGCACATGAAAAGCCAATATCATAAAGCATACTTATCATGATGATCAAGGAATACATGAAACAAATGAAATAAGACAATTTGTTGAGAAAAATGAATCTGATTTTATTAATTCAAATCAAAGAAGAACTTTACAACCTGTGCCTTGATGCTGTACAAGCTCCTCCCAGGGTCCAAAAAGAAGTCTCCTCTACTTTGACAAGTTTCACTCTCTTCCAAATGAAGCCAAAAGGTATGTGATCTCTCCTCTCAAGCTCAACTAGGAAGTCTCAATTCCACCAGCATTTACCCTAAAAAATGTTCAGCTTCTAACTTCTCCGACAACTAGCCCAATGCCTTAATTTATAGTGCAATGGAGGGAAGTTACTAGGTCCACCTTCAAAGGGATAAAGCCCTCCTTCAAAGGGATAGCTCCTCTCATCAAGGGATTAGCTCCTTCTCTTTTGGGATGCATGAACCACCTAAGATCGAACCATCCACGTCAAAATTCTTTCTAGAATCATCTAGAATTAACCCAAAGTGAGTTTTTAGAATAAACTTGCGCCTTTTTGACTTTCACTGGGGTCCGCACCCACTCCTTTAGAGACAGAGCGGGCAGGTCCGCAGGTAATGTGAACAGGGGGTGCAGGACCGCAAGCAACAGTGAGAGAAAGTGCGGAACCAGAACTTTAATGATTTTTAAGGTCTTTCTCTCATTTTCAAAGCTTGACATGAAGAGCTGAGGTCTGAGACTTGGTTAGGAGGACAATATAAGTGATGATAGACCCATACTGACTGCAAATAGTCATGGTGACAATATTTTGTGTAACAGATTGCCCCCTAAAGTGCGAAGTCTGTAGTATATGAGGATTTCATTTATCATCTAGGAAGAGTGAAGTACTTTATCATTTCGAGGATCATCTTGTGGAGAGCCCAGTTGGAACCTGTAAAAAACATTCAATGAAAAATATATATATGAGATCATATCATTGCTGAGGTAGGCATTCCCATACTCAGATCAAAACTAACTAGAAAACTAACTATTGCTTTGATATAGGAATGATCTTGTAATACATCACAAGTATAGACACATGTAGACACAGTATGGACGCAACCATCTGTTTATGAATAGTCCACTGTATAATGAATACAAAATTCCTCGCAGCCTGGATGGCGGAAACTAGATCCAGGGTCTTCATTTCTACTTCCCGAAATAGTATGATTCTATCCATGCGAATGAATGTGTTGAAGTCGAACATGGTAGAAACCACTTGATTACCAGTCAATGATGTAAACTGTTAACAAGTGTGAGAGAAACCACCAGTAATGTCAATGGCTCTCAAAGTACTCAGTACAATCCATGAGATTTGAATAGATGTGTTGATGTCGAACATGTCACGGAATCCTTTGATCGAAGATCAATGATGAAAAATATCATCTAAGGCGAGAAACCTGCCATTGAGTCATGCAGATCCCAAGGTACTGACGATTTCTAGATCATCTTTCTAGATAATCAGCTGAAGTTGATAGAAAGCGATCTATTGTAGGCAAGCCCACAACACGAAATCATAGATCAAGTTTGAAGAAATTTAGTTGCAAGTACTGACTCAGGGATGGTCAAGATGGATGATATATATTTTGCAGATGAATGGCTTATTTGCACTGACCTCTTGAACATATAACGACATAGCAGATGGTTTGGTGACAATTGACCCAAAGTTAATACCCAAAAACCGGATGAAGACTTTCAATGTGGTTTGATCAACTATTAGGCAAAGTATTTCCCAACCCAGGTGAATAAAAGTGTCGTGTTCAAGAGTGGTTACAAAGTATGACAAACAGGCTCATTTTTCTCTTTTTCCCCCCACCATTTCTGGCAAGTACCTCTTTATCTTTGACAAGCTTGAGGAGGATAACATTTTCTTGATTATAAGCTCATCCTTCGGATGAGTCCAACTTAGTTTAAATTCGAACTCTAAGAAGGAGTGGTCCGTTCCTGTTTGTAATTGAACGGGTCCTTTACTGTTAAATTTTAACGAGTCCAATATAGGAGAAACTTGGTGTTTTTCAATTTTAGAGAGTCTGAAAAAACTTAAGAAGACTCCATGGTTGACCTTTTTCGTAAATTTGTGTCTCCCAAGCTTGAAAAAGTATAAAATAATACTTGAGAGAACCACTTGATCATTACGACCAAGGAGTACTTTTCATAATTAGTGCCTCTGATCCGAAAAAGTAAAAAAGCGATCAATGACACGTCATTTTATAACCAATATTGAATTTGAAACGACAAAAATCTGGCAATCTTTTCATGTTTTTACGGTCAGAAAAAGCGCTGTAAGTGGACCATCTTTTTAGTTCTGTTTTAACGAGTTTAAAAATAAAAACTCGGCGATCTTTTCATGTTTTAGGAGTAAAAAAAGAGCTTAAAGGTGACTCTAATGTTTTTTTGTCGAAAATGACCGATTTCGCCTGAAAAATCCGTTATCGTGAACAAAAACTCAAACATTACTCATACCTATTTAAAATGGATAAAAATGCTGCAAAAGTTACCTTTCTAAAGTGAAACATAAACAAATTAACAACTCATTTATTCAAAAAACTTATAAAAAGGGCTTTCGTAAATTCATTTTTACCGTTTGAGTTTTGGGTGAGAAAATAGAGCTTTTGGTCAGAAACTTCTCATGAATATTGCGGAAAATCCGTCTGTTGGAATCGAGCACCTTCTCCTCCAGGTAATCTACATCATCCTACTCTTTAATTTCATTCGTTTCAAATTGATTTTTAGGGTTTCATTTCATTTTTTAGGAGCTTTTAGGTAAAAAAACCCACGTGCAGGGGTCCACAGGTATAACACAGGGGATCCGCAGACCCCGACTTTTTTGCACAAGGAAAAAAGTCGGGGGTCCACACCTGCCCTTAAGGCAACGTGCGGACCCACGCACAGTCTCAAATTTCACCCAAAAATTTCAATTTTACATATTCTAATTCACTTTTTTTGTTGAATGTAAAGTATACATCATGCTTGATTGGCGAGAACGGGAGCATGAGGACGTAGATCTTGCCGCGATAAATCATCAACCTTCGATTGATGCATTGAAGGCATGCGGCTTATAAAAGTTCTGGGCCATACCTGGCATGAGGGCCCAGGTGGACTTTCTGCAGTGGCTGGTAGATAGGTGGAGCATACAGGACCAGTTCTTCTTCATTGGTGGTCACCAGCTTGAAATGGAGCCGGCAGACATATACTTTTTGACTGGTTTGCCTAAGAGAGTTGAACACTTGACTCTATTTGGGACTAGGCCAGGTGGTCAGTCTGTCGATAGCCTTCGGCTAGAGTTCTGTAACAACCAGAGTAGAGACAAAGGGATAGATATCAAAACCATATCCCTTCCTGAACTCAAGGTAATAGCGTTTACTATTACCAGGTTCTGCGGGAGCACAACACTACAAGTAGCCACTGGATCCCAGATGTGAATGGCAGTTGATTTCTTTCAAGGCACCATCTTCAACTGGTGCGATGCTGTGTTGGATAATATAAAAGGCCAACTGACCAGAGCCAAGAACGGACAACTGAAGAGCTTTGGATATGGTGCTTTAGTCATGAGCTTTGGTCTGGAGAGGGTCCCAATTTTTGTCCCACAGCACCTCACTGTTAGAGTTGGACTTCCTCGAGAGCCCAAACTGATGCGATGGGTTGCAGTTATGGCTCGTCATCCTGAGGAGGGGACAGAGGTCGTTCGATTTACTCCTGAGTATTTCCATTGGTTGGAAAACCAATTTTTTGCTATTCAAGACTTTCCTTACGCTGGGGTAGATTTTCGTGGTGACCCAGACATGGCTCTTCCACCAGGAGAGCAATGGGATGAATCAGGTAAAATAATTTTCGACATTTTCCTAATTTAATTTTTTTTTGTTTTTATCTCGTCCCAAAATTGATAGTAAAAGTTTCAAATGCAAATGTGGATCCACGGCGACCAACCGCTCTCCGGTCCTATGAGAGGAAACAACCAGCTGCAGCGGCACTAGCCCCATAAGATGAATTAGCAGAGACCTTGGCCGAATTAGAGAGTCATCTAGAGCATTTGACAGGAGACATTCTGGAGACCGGCATAGATGACATTCCTCTTCGACTACAGCGCTATGTGATTGGGGTCCCAGGACCTTTCAGGAGGTTCCTTTGTAAGGTGGCCCATACAATGGTTTCTTATCGAGATCATCACCAGTGATAGGATGATCGCCTATTGTAGACACATATGACATTTTGCTTTTTGTACTATCATTTTTGCCGATCATAAGGTGTCTTTCAACCTATGATCAAGGACGATGTATATTTTGACCCACTCCTATATTATACTATATCACTATTACCAGTTTATCTTGTAAAACATGTTATGGAATGTTTTTAAATTTATTTGTATGATTATTTTAAATGTCTACTTAACATTCAAGAAGCAATTGCATCTGCTAATGTATTTAAATATCTTGGAATATGTTGATATTCAATATAATCAAATTCACGTTCCAAGAGACGCACTTTCAAAAATAATCTTAATAACACTGGATTTCTAATGGCATATACTCTATTTAGCTATAATACAATGAGTTCAGAATCTAACCTCACTATCAAACTCCAAATCCCAAATGAAATAGATTCAGATAATAACTCAATCACTGTACTATACTCTGCAATGTTGTTCGTTCCGAGGCTTACCCATGCATAGATACCAACTCGTTAGAGGGCGAATAGATAACCCAAGATGCAGAAGAAATGTTATGTGTATTACGACAAGCACCATTAGAAAAACCAATGTATGTTTGGAGAGGCATTGACATATGAAATATCAAGAATAAAACCAAGATAAGCAGGAATAATGACGAAAAACACTCTCTAAGCTAAGCACACTTTTTAAACTAAAACACACCAGCTAGAAAGAAAACTAACCTAACTAAAAATCTCCACACCCAGATTTTAAGCATAATACCTCTTCAGGTAAAGACCATTTCTAGGTTTACCTAAAGAGACCCCGTCAAAGTCTACCAATTCATAGGCCCCTTTTGCTAGCTTTCTCTTAACAACATAGGGACCATGCCTAATAGGTACGAATTTTCCAGCGCCTAATTTATCATTTGCTTGATCGTACAATAAGACTAGGTCTCCTTCTGAAAAGTTTCGAGGGGTAACATTTCGATCATACTGAGCTTTAATACGTTTGGCATGAGTTTCGATTGCCAATGTAGCATCACGTCGATTGTCATCTAGCTGAGCTAAGTATAACAAACATTTTTCCTCTTTGGAAGTGGCTGGAAGTAACTCGATGGCCATTTGCAATGACAGGATTTCGCATTCAATGGGTAACACAGCTTCCAGACCATAAACTAGTTGGAAAGGAGTGAACCCTATTGACGTTTTTACTGAGGTTCAATACGCCCAAAGCGCTGAAAATAGCATGTTATGCCAATTCGACCTATGAATCCCAATGATTCGTCGGATCATGATGACTAGAACTTCGTTGATGGCTTCAACCAGACCATTAGCTTGTGGATAATATGGAGTTGAACTATCGTGACACAAGCCAAGCTGGCCTGTAAGTTCAGTCATCATAACGTTTCGAAAATGACGCCCATGATCAGTGATAATCGCTTGTGGAACACCAAACCTAGCAATTATATGATTGAACACGAAAATTGTATCTGTTTTTCCGTTTGCCTCAAATGTAGGCATCGCCTCGGCCCACTTGGTAAAATAATCTACCGCAAGGATGATATATGCATGCCCCCCGGCTGAGTGAGGGTTACATGTAATAAAATCGATACCCCATTTTGCAAACGGACTGACGTCAATTATAGGGTGGAGAGGAGCAGGTGTTGCACGCATCTTTCGATAAAAAATTTGGCAGTTGTGGCATTTTCGGACCGCGTTAATACAATCTTTAAACAAAGACAGCCAGAAGTAACCAGTGTGCAATATCTTTTGGGTTGTGGCAAACCCAGACATATGACCGCCACACGCTCCAGAGTGACATTCATTCAGAACCCTTTTAGCTTCCTCACGAGTTAAACAACTTTGAAAAACAGAGTCCACCCCATGGCGATAAAGAGTATCTCCAATAATTCTGAATTGTTGGGATTTGAATCATACTTTTCGACATTCTGACCTTGAAATTTCTGGCCGAAAGGATTGGGTCTGGAGATAAACGATGATATCCCCATACCATGGATCTAAAGTGCTGATTAGAAACAAGGATTTCTCCGCAATGGGCTCCTCTGCCACAGTTTCCGTGTCAACACGCGGGAAGTCACACATTAACTCCGCAAAAACTAAAGATTTCCTCAACTTAGACTTTTCAAATTCCAAGTCGAACTCCTGCAGGATCACAATCCATTTGGATTACTTGCCCCCTAGCAATTGCTTGGTCAAAATATAGATCATAGGGTTGCAATCGGAAATTACTGTAGTTTTACGTAGTAAAATGTAATGACGAAAACGTTGGACAGCTTGAACAGCTGCCAATGCCAATTTCTCCACATGTGAGTATTTTAGCTCAGTTGGATTTAAAGTTCGACTAAGGTAATATATCACATGTTCAGTACCGAATTCATCTTCCTGAACTAACACCATTCCAATGGTGGAATGGAGGCGGCGAGATACAAGAAGTAGTCCTGGTTGTAGTTGGGAGGATGCAATAACGATGCATGGGTCAACGCGTGTTTTAGTGCATCAAAAGATTTATCAGCTATCTCATCCCAAAAGAATGGAGTATTCTGTTTCAACAACCGGGTAAAACCCTTTGTGATCTCGACGTAGTTAGGAATGAATCAACGTAAAATGTTTTGCTTTCCCTTGCAAACTTTGGAGTTGGCAAAGACTCGAAGGAGGAGGAAATTTGACAATAGCTTCAACCTTCATGGGATCGACGTGAATGCTGGCTTTCGAAACAACAAACCCCAGTAACCGACCCATTTCTATACAGAAAACACACTTGTGTGGATTCAACCTAATCCGATAAAGCCTACACCTCATAAATATTGCTCGTAAATGGATGAGATGATCAGCTCGATGTAACGAATGAGCAGGTAAATCATCGAGATAGGGTTGCACAATGTGCTTGATGTCATGAAACGCGTAAGACATGGCCCTTTGAAAAGTTGCCCCGACGTTCTTGAGCCCAAAAGGTAATTTGCAATAAGAAAATGGCCCCCATGGACAAATGAAAGCCGTTTTTCTTTGATCAGTAGGTAGAATATTGATTTGATTGTATCTGGAAAAACCATCCATGAAGGAAAATATTTCACTGCCGGCACAATCATTAATGATTTGATCGATATAGGGAGTTGGGTAATTGTCTTTTGGATAGGCTCGATTAATATCCCTATAATCGATACATATTCTTATTGTCCCTTACTTTTTGTTAACAGGAACAATATTCGATACCGAATCCGTTAACGGAATCGGATAAATGAAACCTACTTTGAGTAATTTTTCAACTTTTGCTTTAATAGCAGCAGCTTTTCGTGGGTGGATCTGACGCAAACGTTGCCAGACGGGTTTAGCATCCGGGTAAGTTTTGATTTCATGAACAACAATTGCTGGGTCAATTCTTGGCATTTCTTCATATGACCAGGCAAACACGTCGCGAAATTCTTGAAATAGGGCCTTATATGTTTGAATTTCATCTTCCGTACAAGAGGCACCTATATGAAGTTTTTCAACAATTCCAGGCTTAACCGAAATATCAATAGGAATAGTTTGAGAAATGTTTCCCAAATTTAACTCTGAATCAAGATTTTTCATTGGATTTTGAGGTTCCTTGACATATTCAGTCATAAAAATTGATGAAAAGTCATTTTCAAAATGATCACTCTCAGGTAAAAACGAAGATCTATGATGAAGATCTTCCCATGGTAAATCATCGACACATAGGATTTCACAAATTTGCTCATCAGTGTGAACAAGTTCGGAAAACATTGTTGACTCTGAGTTTGATGTTGAAAGTGATTCCTCATGGACCACATTCATTAAGTCAATTTTGGTTGAAGATAGGTCGGAAAACGATTGCATGGTCTGATACGCAATTTCATATGGACTCAAAGGCATAACATCACCAAATGAGTCTATCTCAGATTTGGAAGGTACGCTCCAAGGATCATCATAAACAATAGTGTCTGAGGAAATCATATGAATGGTTGCAGTAGAAGACGATGCGTTGATAGGAGGAAAAGGAAAAGTTCCTAGTAAACCAGAATCTTTAACTAGTCCTACTCCAACATCCTTATACGGGATAGTTGTTTTGCCGACATGCTGAATACTTTTAGAAGAGGCTGGGTCAGACGAAAAGTAAGTCAGCTGGTCTATAGTTACGATCTTTCCATTATGAGGGAACTTTATAAGCCAAAAGACCGATGAAACGACAGCTGTCATTGCGTAAGACCAACTACAACCCAAGAGAAGGTTGTAATCTAAAGGGGCATCAACCACCTCCACATCTAGATTAACTGTTTTTCCTTCAACCCCTATAGGTAAATCCTATAGAATGTGAAAAGGATGAAACCCATGGCCATCAAAGGCCTTTAGAATCGTCGGGGATTGATTTAGCGAAGGAGAACCAAGTGATCTCCAACACTGTATCGACATAATACACGTTCAGGCTCCCTCATCAATCACAGTCCTATAACAAGGTCTATTTTTGACTAACACTGGGATCTGGAAAGCCATTTGATGAGGCAAGTGTGGTATACTATTTTCTAGATCGAAAATTATAAGGTTCAAGTCCTGAACGTCAACAGCTCCTATAGCTGACAATAGTAACTTACGCTATGCTAGACATGATTGCAGCACTTCCAAAGCCGACATTGCTAAAGGTGAAACAACCAAATCTTCAACAATGTTATAGTTCTGAGCCACTCTCGCATGTGGATTGAAAGTTGACTTTCAAAGTATACCCTTGGCGGGCGGTTTGATTACTATGTCTGGGTTAGGTTTCTCGATCTGTAGCGGATCAAAACCGGGAGTTGAGGTTGATGGGTTCGAATGAGAAGATTCTGCTTCCTTACCATCAACAGGACTTTTACTTCCATAATCGTGCGATCGAGTCGCAATCCTAACATGGGACATCATCATTATGGGTTCTTCGGAGGCATTTGAGGAAGAACCTATCATCTTACTATCTTGACTTGGAAAAGGATCCTTCAAAACAGCAAGCATTTGGGAACCTTTGACAATTTTCGCAACCTCTGCACGATGAGGGCAGTCTCTTGTAAAATTCTCTTTGTCACAAATGAGACAAGGATAACGAGGTTTGCGTTTCCCATCATTTGATTCCAATTTTTCTGGTTTCTCTTTCAAATTTTTATCTGTTTTATTTTTCTTCTTCCCTTTCTTCTTACTGCCGGATTTTGATTTGGCTGTAGATGACTCTACAACATGAATATCGGTGGAAATTTCCGTGGAAGAATCTCCTGTTGGGGAATCTGGTAAAGTTATGATAGGAGAAGAATTCTTGGAATATTTCTTCTTACTTTTGGTATTAACCATACCAATCATACCATCAGTGGCATGAGACCCTGAAGGAGCTGCAACGATTTGATTTTGTTTAGGAAGATCGGGGATTTTCTCGTGTAACGTACCTGACTGCGTATAAACTAAGTCAAGGTACTGAGCTTGAGCAATTACTTGCTCCTCAGTAACGACTCCGGCCTTAGCTACATCCTCAGTGATCTTCGGTAACAAAGATTTTACAAACCATTCAACTAAGATTTGATCCGGAATAAAAACTTTCACTAAACGTCGTCGATGTCTCCATTCATGAATGTGATCTGAAATGTAAGTGGACGTTGAATGCTTTAATGAAGCTAATAATTCTGTGCCATTGTCATATCTGACTAGCAACTGAAAATGAGTTAAAAAATAAGTAGCTAACTGACTAAAGTTATAAAAAGTGGCTCGCGGTAACTCAATGTACCACTTGGCCGAAAGACCAATTAGAGTGCGCTGGAAAAGCCTTAAACGGATTGAATCATCTTAAATGGAATTAGACGCACTCCAGAGGTGATAAGTCATCACATGGATCGATGGGTCCTCTCCTGATTTGCCTTCAAACTTAGGAATATCACTAGGCAACTTATTCGGCATTGGCGGCCAAAACAGAAGATAGTTAATTGAATTGTTCGTAAGGCGCAACAAGTTAGTCAAGTCCAAAGTTGCGATAAACGGTAACTGACGATTAGGGTCCCTAAAACTCTAGGTCATGAGACCAGCCCCAGGAGGAGGATATCCAAGATAACTAGGAATTGGAATTGCATTTGGGATATTATATCCTCCCGGAAAACCAGGATTAACCGGACCGTACTGGGGTTGTTGAGGTTGTTAATATGTGTACCCAGGGTACGGTTGATACTAATAGACTGGCTGCTGCACAGCAGGACCAAATTGGTACTGTCCTTGGTACGGTTGATAAGTAAATTGAGGTTGACTTGTGACAACCGTACTTGGACCAGGTTGTCCTACAGGCATTTGAATCGAAGCCTGAATTGTGGATCCAGATTGAGGTAAAGATGTCTGAGGAGTAGATACAAGAACAGTAGAAACTAGAGCTGTCAATACTCCAGAAGTAGGTGGGGTATATTGAACATATGTTGCAATAGTTGCAGCAGCCGTTTGAGGCAGAGTACGAGGCGTACTAGGCCCAGGCTGAGAAACTACAGAAGGTGCAGAAGTTTGAATAGTAGACTGGACAGGTTGCTGGGGTGAACCAGAAACCAAGGGTTGTCCAGTTTGAGATGACAATTGTACGTTCAGTTGCAAGACCTGTTGAGTTTGAGTTGGATCCCACACTAAGTTCATTCCGGGGTACGGACCCATAACAGGTTGAGAATATTGAGGACCATAACCGGGTTGAGGGTAGGGTTGATAATTCAAAGGTACATTCCCAGCTCCTTGGAGATACGATTGACCGGAAGGTGGTTGGAAACCTTGGTTCGGGTATTGACCTTGAGGTTGATAGCCTTGAGGCACGTACTGATACTGGGGTTGACCTTGAGGTACATATTGATATTGGGGTTGACCTTGAGGTACATATTGAGTCTGGGGTTGACCTTGAGGAATGTACTGTCCCATAGGTATGTACTGTCCTTGAGGTTGCCCCCCAGGCACAAATTGGGTCCCTTGAGGTTGCCCCCCAGGTGATAATTGAGGACTTTGAGGCTGCCCCCCAGGAGGTAATTGGACACCTTGAGGTTGAGGATTAGGAATAGTACCTGACATCATGAGAATATCTTCTACACTCAACAACTTAGTTCCATTATTTCCAGTTAATAACCCTTGTTCAATAGGATGAGGAGATGCTCCCGAAAAAGTACCAGTAAGTGACTGATACCCAGAGGGAACAGAAGGATCTTCGTATAAAAGGTTTCTGGAGATTGAGAAAACATGGACGACTGTCTTGACATATTTAACGGAGGATAGTAACCTCTAGGTGTTGGGTGAAAAGGAATGCGAGGTGGTGAAAAACTTAGTCCCGGGTTTTCCAAAAAATTGGTCAATGAAAGATACCAAGCACTGCTCCTAGGTGGACTGTAAAATATTGATTCACACTCCCTAAGTTCTATAACAGGTTGATTTTCAGGGATAGGGATACCTTCTTCTTCCGGAGTAGCAAGTTCTTCAATAGCTATAAGTCCAGAAGGAAGATTTTGGGTAATTATTCTTTCTACCCTGGGTGAACCAGGACCACTAGAAGTTGGAGAGGTAAATCCTGATGTTGGAGTAGTAGCAAATTCAGTTTCAGGTTCAGATATTTCAGGTTCCTCACCCAAATCACTAGTAGATGAAAAACTACCAGTAACTTCGAAAACAGACACAAATTGTGGATTATAATCTGCTACTAGAGCTTGATAATCAGGATGTACCACTACAGAAGATTCTCCTTCTTCAGGTGACTCAACTCTACTGTCTCTAGGAGTTACAAGGGCTCGTAACCCTTCAGGCTGGCTCGGTGAAAACTCAGGAGGTTGGCCCCGAAGTCTACGGGACTTCCTCAGTAATTCAGCCACGATTAAATATTTTAACTACTTCACACGCAAACAAAGGAAAAATCTTAATGAAAACCACCTAAAGCCTCTAAACAACCAAACAAATTTTGAATCCCACGCCTAAAGAATCTAGGAGATCAAACCACACACAAACAGTAACTTTCCATACTGAAAACACTAGTTGGTGATGAAATCCAACGTCGCAGAGTTCAATACAGAAATGACGGTTGGAACAGTTACCCCGGCAACCTGCTTAATGAATAAACTGGCACAAGTTTCTCCACTAAACCGTCTCGAGTGAAGAGAACCCCCCAGAAAATCCAAGTGAGTCTAGCCGACGTTTGCTCCAGGTATAGTGGGATCTTCCCGCCACCGTCACCTTAGGAAAGAATCCTATAGAATATGGTCACTATGGTTACCAACGGAAAAAAATATACCTGGGGGAACAGTCTACGATCCGATACGCACGCAAGGGCAGAGTAATAAGCTCAATCCCCTTGAAGGCTCCTTGACATAATCCAAGGTTTACCAACAAGTGACCCCAGACTCCTCGACAATGGTTAGTCCTAGGTTTACCGTTTTTAATACGTGAATATCTAGCGTTGTTCCCAATGAGGAAGGATTGATTCCCACACTGGTTCGGACACGATCTCGTGCTTCTCCTTTAAGAGGAGCTTTCCCAGAGCATAGATGTAACAATTGGATTTTTCTCCTACCGCAAGATACAACTACTTGTTTGTTTTACTATCTTGGAGAGTTAATTACTCCCTACTCCAAGATACTAGCCTAAGCTATGTTGGTGTAATAGAGCCCTAGAAATAAAAAAGATTACTAGATAGATTTTACTTTAAGCGTTATTTTTACTAGTTTTTCTTTAAGTCAGAGGTGCGGAGATGAAACTTATGGTGTGAAGACTCGACTCGAAATCACTAAAAAAATGCACTTAAGATGATAAGCAATCTTTTCCCTTCAACGAATTTCTAGCTAGGACAAAGTTTGATAATGCAAATGCTTGTAAACAAAAATCTTTTCCTTAACAAACAAATCAAAAGAAGAACTTTTTGTGTCTTTTCCAATGCACTCAAAACGAGACAACTAGTTATGCTCACAAAAATTTCCCTTTTGTTTCAAACACTCAAAAACTACAAAAACAAACTTTTTCCAAAAGAGATCTTTTTTATTTTTTATAAAACACTCAAAACTATGAAAAAATCTAATCTTGAGATCTATAAATTCTTAGAACTATTTGAAGTAAAAACTTACAAGATTTATTTTCAAGGATGTTTTACTTAGCTATAAGCAAACTAAGGACTAATTTGTCCAAAATCAAAAATCAGTCAAAAAACAACCAATTTTTGTTTTCTTTTCTAAAAATGAAATCCAAACTTTTAACGCAAGTGTTTTTCGAAGTTTCGCAAAGAGAAACATAAGATGGATTCCTCAACAAAGGTAGATTTTGCAAATGGTCAGACTCATAAGAAGGCCAGTAAAAACCCAGGTGATCTGAGACTTCTAAGGCTTCTAAGCTTTGAGCTACTACAAGACCAAAATGAAAATCAATCCCGACAACCAAAACTTCTAGGAATTTCACCTAAAACCCTAACACCAATGGAATTAACCTAAGAAAAGTTCCTGACAAGTCACATGCAGGTCTGGGCAGAAGATAACAACACCTAAACAAAAGCTAAGCTGACTGAAAGAGAAAATCTCAAGTTTTCCAAAATTTTGACGGGGTCCGCAGGCCCACAGTTCACACAGGTGCGGTGCCGCTCTGTGTGAAAAGCAAAAGTGTGGATAGGTCTGCAATGTGTTGCAAGCTGAGGGTGCGGTCCTCTCCCAAAGTTATGAAAAACAAAAAATAATCCAAGATCTATTAAATCTACCCAATTCCACACACAACAAGCAAAAACAGAAACAAAAACACAATTTCTCAAGTCAAAGTAAAGCAAATCAAGAAATCAAGTCCCTAGTGGAGTCGCCATTTTGTCACACGGAATAAGTCGTTCTTGCGGACAAGATCGACCTCCCTAGTATATAACGATATCTAGTGACAAGCAAGCCAATCAAACTTTATCTTTCTCTAAATATGCAATTTATAAACAAAGGCAAACAAGTGTTTTAGGCCTACCTTGGGTCCAATGTAAGTTTGTGGAAGCCTCGCTGCTTTGATCCAAATGAGCTCCCTTGTAGAGAATCTGCAAACACAAACAAGCACACAAATTAAATAGCATCTGAAAAGCCAATATCATAAAGCATACTTATCATTATGATTAAGGAATTCATGAAACAAATGACATAAGACAATTTGTTGAGAAAAATGAATTTGATTGTATTAATTCAAATCAAAGAAGAACTTTACAACCTGTGCCTTGATGCTGTACAAGCTCCTCCCAGGGTCCAACAAGAAGTCTCCTCTACTTTGACAAGTTTCACTCTCTTCCTAATGAAGCCAAAAGGTATGTGATCTCTCCTCTCAAGCTCAACTAGGAAGTCTCAATTCCACCAGCATTTACCCTAAAAAATGTTAAGCTTCTAACCTCTCCAGCAACCAGCCCAATGCCTTAATTTATAGTGCAATGGAGGGAAGTTACTAAGTCCATCTTCAAAGGGATAAAGCCCTCCAAAGGGATATCTCGTCTCATCAAGGGATTAGCTCCTTCTCTTTTGGGATGCATGAAACACCTAAGAGCGAGCCATCCACGTCAAAATTCTTTCTAGAATCATCTAGAATTAACCCAAAGTGAGTTTTTTAGAATAAACTTGCGCCTTTTTGAATTTCATAGGGGTCCGCACCCACTCCTTTAGAGACAGAGTGGGCAGGTCCACAGGTAAAGTGAACAGGGGGTGCGGGACCGCAGGCAACAGTGAGAGAAAGTGCGGAACCAAAACTTTAATGATTTTTAAGGTCTTTCTCTCATTTTCAAAGCTTGACATGAAGAGCTGAGGTATGAGACTTGCTTAGGAGGATAGTATAAGTGATGATAGACCCATACTGACTGCAAATAGTCATGGTGACAATATTTTGTGTAACAAGATGGATCCGAAGGAAGGCTTAGTCGGTTCTTTTTGCCTGGATCAGGTTGTATCTATCTTGTACTTATTGTTGTTAATCAATAAAGAAGCTCATGTCTTGTTCCCGATATATGTTGTCATCTTATGAATGATAGTATGAATGTTCATATATGATTATATAAGATATTATTATGTATGCACATTGAATTATCTATTATGTACGTGCGTATGTTATTGATTTGGAAGTATGCACATCTTGGAGGAAGAAGAGGGTTTGGACCCTACGGAAATATCTTCAAATGTAGGACCTTCGGCTATGTCTCCAAATCCAAGTTTGTTAATTTGAATGTTTGGCATACTTGATTGAGTGTTCTTCGTTGTTTACCTTATCATGCTCTGTTGAGGTTTTCAACCCTTGCCTTTGGGAACTTTTCCCGCCAACAAAATTGGTGATTTCGCTAGGGAATACCATCAAGGATTTTCATAGAAGGGTTGTTTTTCTTTGATATGGGTTAAGTTTGTTGTTTCTTGGTTTTTTACAGCCTTCTTGAGTCTTAAGTGTTTTTATCATTTAGATTGATCTTTCAGATATGCAATTTCTTTTTATTTTTTCCCTAGTTTTCCATTTATATGCTATTTTTCTTATAGACTCTCGTGTACATACACAATTTCTTCCAAAGAAACCTACTTATATGTGTGTTGCTTCAGAAACAATCATGTATATACACTAGATTATATTTAAATAGTCACATGCAGATCTAAAAAATGAAAAATTTTCATTTATGGATTTTGTTGAGGTCTTGACCAAGTTTTTTATTTTTATTTTATTTCTTGATGTTTATGAAGCTTGGAATCACCTTGATGTCTGTTGTTGTTGGTGTCTTTCATCTTGTTTGAGATTTTCTTATGTCAACCTAGGGTTCCAAATATTCTTTGTGAGGTATCTGGCTCATCTATGGCTCTAGAACAGGTCTTGTTGCTTCTAAAGTTGTTGATAACACAATCTTTGATTTGCTCCTTTTTTGACATAGAAGTTGACTTGTTTTTTATTTCTCTTTCTTGTTTTCAAAAGGGGATTATTCTTCTTGCATGAATGAGATATTTCAGGCCTTTATAATTTTCAAGGTCTTTTACATCTTTCTAGTCAAAATCTTGAAGTGATTAAGTCTCTCATTTTCACTAGCATTTTATCTTTGTGATCATTTGTGACTAGTTGGATTTGAGATTTCTTCATGCCTTCAGTCTTAATATCTTTGTTTATTTTCCCTTTCTAAACATTTTAGTCTTTTAGATCTTTAAAAGAAAAAGAAAAACATTCTCTTTATGTTTCTTTTCTTTTGTTTTTGGTTTTGTAGTCCTTTGGGTCTTTAGAAAATGTGTGAATTCATGTTATAAGGTTAAAAGTATTTTTGCTTTGAGGAGTGCTTTTTTTTTGGCAATTTGCTTCTCTTTTGTTGTTAAATTAGCCTTTACCTTTGTAATCACATTTGTTTATTTTTAAGCATTTCTTTGAATATTGCATTTACATGATAATGTGCACTAGGTTACATTCATTTTAGATATCATTTAGTCCTTTTTGTTAGGTTTTGAATGTGTGAGTGATTAATTGAAAAAGAAAAAGAGTTATTTGATTTCTTAGGTTTCTCATAGAACCCTTGTAGAAATCTCTTTCATTGAAGAAAAATAAGTGTTGCATTTTCATGTAGCCTGGGTTTTCTATTTATTTGTTTTGCATCAAAACATCATGAATTTCACTTTCCCTTCCCTTGTCTTAAATAAAAACCAACTAAAATAAGCGCATAAAATTAAAATGAAATAGACTTTTTATTTTTGTCATAGAAACATAAACTAGTCTAGGGTATTAAGGTCCTTGGAAAAGGTGTGTGGAGAGTAAACTCTCCAAGGCCATTTAAACTAAAAGTATATGTTTATTAATGAGTGGAAATACAATGTCATTAAGTTGTCCAAGAAATCTCCTCTAACACAAGAGTCAAGCACAAGGACATGTGAAGATAAGGAAAGATAGATACCCCTCTCCTACTTTTTGGATCGCACACCCAAGAATTTTCCGCGCTGATTCTTATCATGAGCTAATGACCATAGTTTCCTTTCCTAGGGACCACACATGTGACTGTAGGGGTGAATGGCCATGGTACCTAAGGCATAAATTGTATCACTTTCATAGTACTCTTGGAGGGTTCCCTTGCGAAGCTTGGGTACTTGCACCGTATAAAGGGTATTGTATGGAGGTCAACATAATTTCCTCTGATACCTTCGCTGGTAGGCTTAGGCCCTCATCATCCCAAACTACTTTCAGGAAGTTGTTTTCTTCACTTTCTTGTATTCTGGTGTTCGGTCCTAATCACCCGAAGCGGAAATACTTTGAAGTTGTTTGTGTGGTTGTATCATTAGGACTTTTTTAGAGAGTGCTATGTGATCCTTGTTCGCCTTAGGTGATTTGAGTATTTAAATTTTCTTTATATATAAAGGTGGTTGATCGACCAATTCATCGGTCTAGAAGGCTTCATGGGATTTCACCTGTGAGTGTTGAGCCTTCACCAAGAAGGCGTAGGATTAATTCTACTATTTCATTTGAACCAGTTCTAGAAAACACAATGGAGAGAAATCCTTCTCCGAGGGATCTTATTTCATAGGGTGAACGTATTCTAGTCCATAATGCAGGTGGAAATGCTTTAGTGCTCGCTAGAGTACTCATCTAATCGGAAGACGAAGTAGAAATTGAAGAATTTTATGAGTCCCCTACAACTCCTATAGAACCTCTTCCTTCTCATCTTCCTTATGTTATATCGTACATGGGTACTTCGACCCATAGGTCGACTAGCCCTGTTCACTCTCCTTATTTCTTCTTAATGGCCAATGTTAATGGCACAAGTATGGTTTCTGATACAAATGGTGTACATACACCTTCTTCAACTATAGAAGGAGGTATTATTTCTATCTTTACTATTACACCTAATAAGACAGTTGTTGGCTCTACCTCCATCCCGGGTTTGAGTGGGGCCACCCAATCTTCTTCTCCTTTCATTGGTGCTTATCCTTTTGGATTTTCACCTAGTGGGATTCCTTCAGTCTCATCAACCTTACCTTTTTCTTCTCTTGTGTATATGACATCGATGGCTAGTGGTTCAATATCTTTACAAGGTTTTGCATTTGGAAGTCGACATGTTCCTCCTTCCAATCCATCGTTGAATGTAGGATCAATGGCTCTCTTTGGCCATGCTCAAAACATTAATCCTTTTCAAGGGAGCCATGGCTTGGTATATCCTTTTGTTAGTGGTTTTGGGTCTAGGAATCTCTCTCATTTATTTGGTCAGCATGGGAGTATGCCCTTCCCTATTGCTAGTACTTGACATGTTTTTCCTCTTTTGGCTAGTGCTTGGAACCCTTACCAGGGGCTCTCCCCTTCATATAATGTTTCATTGGGAGGAAGTTTTCCTATGACTAGTAATCCTACAGTAGGGGGTGGATACCCTCCATATACCCCTGGACTACAAGGTTTCCCTTATAGTTTAGTTGCTTCTACGAGTAATCCTTGGTAGCCTGGTGCCTCCCAAAATCCAGGATACTCTTTTTCAAATGTTGGGAATTCCACTCTTGGAGCTTGGAATTTTGCAGTACCTCCACACTTACCATTCCCAGAAACTCTTAACTTTCCAGATCTTTGAAAATTGACTAATGATACGATTCGTTACAACTCGTCTTGGCCTTCAGTCCCTACTAAAATTCTGTTTCATATACCTAAATTTGAAGGGAAGTCTAGTGAGGATCCAACATACCATGTAACCACCTTCCACTTATGGTGCTCATCAAACTCCTTGATTGATGATTCAATTAGGTTGATACTCTTTCAACACACCTTAACTGGAAATGTAGTGAAATGGTATATCGAATTAAAGGGTGGGTCGTTTTCTACGTTTGGTGATATTGCTACAAAATTTCTCAACCATTTTCAGTTGCATGTCTGTTATGATGCCAGAATTGAACTTCTGGCCAATTTTGAGCAGGACAAAGCCACCCATATTTCCTACCACATTCAAGAGTGGCACAGAAGGAAGATATTGATAAAGGCTTATATCCCTGATGATTTTCTTCTCGAATGGTTTTTGAAATCATTACATCTAGAGATATCTAAGGATGTGTCACTTTCATGAGTGTTCACTGAAGAACATACTATCTTTAGAACACAGCAATTAGAGCTTATTTATTCCAAGTCTTGAGTCCTTTATAAGATCTTTCCTGGTGCTCCTAAATCAAAAATTGATTTCACCAAATCAAAACCAGGCCCCCATGCCGACAGAGTTGTGGGATTGATCTAGAGTGATATGACTAGTTTCTTAAATCAAGTACAACAATTATCATTACAATCTACTTCCATGACGCAGTCTATGTCGTTAATGTCTCCTCCTTCTCAACCTTTAGCAATTAATGTTGTTCAATCCTCAAATCCAAAAGGAAATAAATAATACGATGGGAAGAAGAAAGGGTGTGGGAAGAATAAATATAAGGGAGGGAAGGGGAATGCGAATAAACATAGTGAGGACATTGGTGAGGGGAAGAAGGAGTATAAAATGAAGGTTAAATTCCCATGAAAGTTATGCAGTGGGGATCATCCTACACATATTTTCCCCAAGATTCGAGATGAACAGTGCTTGTTAGCCCAACAAGGGTCTTCTAGTTCCTAGACTATGCTTACTAATTGTTTTCCCCAAGGGAAACAATTACTTGTTAGTGCGAATGCTAATATTGGAACCCATACTGGGGGAAACCAGGAAGGGTAATCCACATAAAATGTATATATGGTTAAGTCTCATGTTGATATTTCAACTAGAGCTCATGATTATGGAGAGACAAAATCTTCTAAGGCTAAAACTGCTTCTAATACTCAAGAAAATCTTCATATAGAGAGGCCCACAGTTGAACATATACCTCAGATGCCAAAAGGCTCCTCAAAACGGTCAACTTACAATCCAAATTATAGGGTTGTTCATTACTTCCATTGTTGAATATTTAGCTCAGAGCCCCTATGTTATGTCAACATTTTAGGTACTCTAGTCATGTTCTGCACAAAGGAGTGTTTTTCTCACTACGATCAGAGCAGTTAACCCGAAAAACTCTCTAGTGATTACATTTGATATGTCAAATGTTAAAACGAGACTCCCTCATTAGGGGAATTTTGAGTTATAAAATGGGCCTCCTATGAAAAATTTACAACCAAAATAAAATTTATAAGAACCAATAAGTTTCAAGATGACGATGTCACCCATGGGGGATGATTCACCAATTTTGGAGTAAAAAAGTAAAAAGATTACAAAATAATAAAATAATAAAACTATTTTTTCAACTTATCTCCCTAAGGTTTTACTCAAATTTCGAGCGGTAGTACTCATTGGATGCAAAATTTAATTCCTCATTGAAGGTGTACCCGTGATTGCAATCACATGTTTTCATGTATTTCTCATTTTGTGTGTAGTAGGGTTCATCGAAAGTAGGCGACATGGGTACTACTTGGATGAGGAATCAAATTCTGCATCCAACGAGTGTTGTTGCTTGAAATTTGAGTGAACCCATACAAAGATAAGTTGAAAATATGTGTTGAAAAAAAAGTTTTTTCTTTTGTCCCTATAAAATTTGATGATGTAATCTAATCTTGTTTTATTATTTCCACAATTATTTTATAATTTCCTTAGGATGCCCATTTTAGACCTAAAAATTCCCCTAATGCATCATATACATTTTCAGATTAAATCTACATATGATAAGAATACCATCTTTCGAACCATAGTTGATGAAGGGGCTTCCACATGTGTCATGTCTATGTCAAGTTGGAAAGCTATTAGGTCCCCTGAGGTTGTTCCCTCTCCTACTCTCTTAATTGTATTTGATGGTTATTCTCATATGCCTCATGGGATTCTTCCTTCCTTCCCTATTTGTGTACGGGGCAAGTTTTTTAATGTGGAAGTAAAGACATTCGATGCTAATCTTTATTATAATATTTTGTTGGGTTGAAACTGGGTTTATGCATTGGGTTCCATAGTCTCATCTTTATTTCTCATCCTATGTTTTCCTCATGAAGGGAGAATTGTTATGAATTATAAGTTAGCCTATTATCCAATGACCCTAATGCATCTGCTAACTCCACTTTCCCCTTGGGGAGGAATACCAAGCAACCTATTGAGAATTTAGGAGTTGGAATGTATTCCTCATTAATGGGTACTTTTGATCTTCCACCTCCTGTTGCTAATGTTAATGCCATTTCATCCTCCAAGATGGTCCCTTGACAATGTTATTTTAGAACGCATTATCTTTTGGATCCTTGGCCATTGCCCCCTCCTACAACCACATTAAAAGAGGGGAAAGTGGGTGGAATGGCTTATCCTATATTTGTAGTAGAAATTTCATATCAGTCTATTGTTAATTTTGCAGATTTTGATCCCATCCCCATTTCATTAGAGGATGTGGATGAGAGCGTATTCCGGTCTGGATAATTAATTCCACTTTGGCTATGGATTTCCTTGATATCATTTTAACATTTGAAGAGGAAATTCTGGAAGTAATGTCTAGTGTAGAGAGTCAGTGGGATGATTTGCATAATCGGTCCTATTTTCTCCTTGACTTCCATAAAGTCGAATAAAGTTTTTCTAGTCATCTTTCTCATGGAAGTGTTCATAAAATTTTTAACCCTTTAGCTCCAACAGATATTTTTTCCGAAGTTAACATGGATAATATTTCATAAACTATTCTGGTGAACATTTCTAAGAATCCTAATGTTATCAAAAATATCTTCATCGGAATTGATTGTTCTCCTGAAGAGATTAAAATTTATAGCAATCTATTTAAAGAGTTTAGAGATGTATTCGCTTGGTCTTATGGGTAAATGCATAGGAGATCCTAGTATAGTTCAACATCATATCAAGATTTATGAAAATGAAAATCCTGTGCATCCAAAGTTTCAACCAGTCAACCCTAGGAAAGATGTGGCTATCAAGGCAAAAGTAGAGAAATTGCTTAAAGAAGGTTTTGACTACCTTGTTCCTTTAACTAAATGGGTTTCAATTCTAGTTCTTGTGGACAAAAATCAAGGAACAATCTGTGTATTCATTGATTTCGGGGATTTGAATAAATCCTATCAAAAATACAATTTCCCACTCCATTTGTAGATCTTATTATTTATGAGTGTGCTAAAAATTAATTTTTTTCCTTCATGGATGAATTTTCTCGATATAATCAAATAACAATTCAGCCTAGTGATTAACATAAGACAACATTTATTTTCCCCTGGGGTACATTGGCATATAGGAAAATTCCTTTTGGCCTTAAAAATGTTGGAGATACCTTTCAGTGGGCTATGCCATACACTTTCCATGACATCAAACATATACTTGAACCTTATTTGGATGATTTAGCTCCTTGCTCTCTTAAGAGAATGGAACATTCAAAACATCTTCATCTAATTTTTGAAAGATGTTGTTATAATAAAATACGGTTGAAGCATAATAAGTAAATTTTCATGGTTACATCTGGTCGGTTGTTGGGATTCATCATTTCTAATGAAGTGATTCGGGTTGATCCTTTCAAGGTTGAGGCAATACTTTAGTTGCATCCCCCGTCTAATATTCGTTAACTTTAAAGTTTCCGAGGAAAAGCTAATTTTTTAAGGAGCTTTATCATGAACTGCATTGAGATCACAAAAGTTTTTATGCGTTTACTTAAGAAAGGAGTTCCATTTGTTTGGAATGAATTCACTCAATGCTCATTCGATGCTTTGAAGAAGGCATTGCCCACTGCTCCAGTTCTGAGTCCACCTGATTATAGTAGAAATTTCCTTTTGTACCTCACGGCGACAGAATCAACTATCAATGTGGTTTTGGTTAAGGAAGATGATACCCTTAGACAACATGTGATTTATAATCTAGGTTATGGCTTAGTTGGTCCTGAACTTTGGTATTCTCATATTGAGAAATTAGCTTTAGTAGCAGTTCATGTTGTTCAGTGGCTTTGTCATTACATTTTGCAGACAAAAACCTTAGTATTAGATAATTCCAATACATTTCAATTTGTCCTCAGTAGGAGAGTGATTGGGGGAAAATACAATAAATGGATTTTTATTTTACAAGAGTTTGATCTAGAGTTCATGTCATCCAAATCAATGACATCTTTGGTTTTTTTCGAATTAATTTCAGAATTGCCTTGTGAAGGAGATGATACTTATGAAGAATCATTTCTGGATGAACATATTTTTCTTATCTCCTCACAATATCCTTGGTATGGAGACATCATTGTATATCTCCAAACTTCAAAGTTTCCTCAGTCTTTTTCTAAGGACGAACGCTAAAAATTACGTCACCTTGCTAAGAGTTATCTGATCATTGGTGATACTTTATATCGTTATGAGGTTGATTCAATTCTTAGACGTTGTTTGACCTTAGAAGAAGTTGAGTCAGTTCTAAATGACTGCCACAATGGGGCTTGTGGAGGTCATTTTCTAGGCTTGCTACAACTAAAAAAATATTGCGTGGAGGGTATTTTTGGCCTTCGATTTTCAAAGATTGTATTGAGGCAGTAAAAAAATGCCATCCTTATCAAATATATACTCAAAAAATGTGTGCTCATATAGCTCCTTTTTTTCCTATCATCATTGTCGGTCCATTTACTAAGTGGGGAATTGATTTTACTACTTGTAACCTGACTTCAACTAAGGGACACAAGTACATTATCGTAGCAATAGACTACTTTACGAAGTGGGTCAAAGCTATGCCCACTTTTAATAATGATGATGAGACAACAACTCTTTTCCTTTTTAATCAAGTCATTTCACATTTCGGTATCCCTAAAGAGATTGTCACTGATCATTGTAGTGACTTTCATAATAAGATGATGTCTGAGTTGGCTTCGAAACTGGGATTTTTGCAAGGGGCATTTGTCTCCTTATTATCCTCAATCTAATGGACACGTTGAAGCCGTTAATAAATCCCTTACGAGTATCCTACAAACGACAATTAATCAATATAAGTGCAACCGGCACATCATGCTTTATTGTTATGAAACCAATTCACAAAAAGATAGAAAAGATAGATCAACGACTTCAAAATCAGCCTCTTCGAGGGGGCAACCTCCTTTACATTACACAAATGAACAATTCTTGGATGATACAAATGACAAGACCTCCTTTCTATATAGAGGAGTCTTAGGGGTCCCAATACAATCAAAGCCCACATAACAATAATATTGTAGGGTCACACCAATAATAATAGTGGGCTTCTATGGGGCATAATAATAACAACATGGGGACTATATGGGCACAATAATACAATAAGGGGGTTGCACTAATAACAATAAGGGGTTACACTAGTAGTATAAGTGTTATAGATCCATTTGGGCACATCACTCCCAACATTAAGATCAATACTTTTAGGGCTCATCAAACCCTAATTCAGTTGCTACATGCCTTAGACAAGTCATCACTTTGGATGCCTCCTTCCTTGAGAGTTTCTTGGCCTGAATCCCTCTAGAAATGCCTCCTTGAGGGACTAGCGCAACCTTGGTTAGGGGTAAGTGCACTTCAGTGTAGGTAGGCCCATGTCAAGGTGCATTTTAGAGCACTTAGGCCCACTTTGACCTGCGCTGGGTGAGATTGAGCGAAATCCTCATAGGGTTATAGGAATATTCTTATCTTCTGGAGCCTTCTAGAAGATTACCACACTTATCATATCCTATGAGCTCGAAATTGGATAGGGAATGAGTTAAGTAACCTCCTATCCTCTCATCCCTTCCTCCATGGAAACTAACTCTAAGTTTGGAAGGCCATTCAATACCCTCATTTATGACCAAACCTCCTCCATTTTCCTATAAATTGAGCACTCATCTAAGTGATCAGGGGCTAGAATTTGAGAATTTGTAAGGATATATTGTTGGTGTGAGGTTTGAGATTATAAGAAAGTATTGTTATTCTGCCAAAGTGTTGTGCTTTTTATGTGATGTTGGTTGGAACCCAAGCTGGAAGAGTGACAATGGATTGGACTTCATGGTTGTAATTCTTACTTCTACTTAATAAAGTTGTTTATACCTTTTCCCATATTCTTGTCTTTATGTATGATGACTATATGTGTAAATTCTTTCGATTCCATTTGCTTATAGTAGATAGATCTCTTGCTTTATTTGGTTTTTGTCCTCTGTTTATGATTGTAGGTACTGGTCGAGCAGATTAAGTTTGAGAAGAAGCGACGAGAGCAAAACAAAGGAGACAAAGGGAAAGTGAAAGACAAAAACCAGGTATTTTGTCTTATTTATCTTCTATATAAAAAGGTTAAGCACTTTAAATCTATTGTTCTAGGTGTAGCTACCCACCTAGGGAAATTGTATTTATCCGTAGATGCAAAATTCCACATGATAAATTGGCGACTCAGTTGGGGAATGATCATCATTCCGGTATTTTACCTTCATCCTAATACACCCTAGTAGACTTTACTTGCTTCCATTGATCTTGTTTCAGCCTTTTTTTGAAGTGTTTTTTGGTAAACATTGTGCTTGACAGCCCCTAGGATGGCCTCTCTGGCACTAGCGTAGGTTTGGTCAAGAGACAGAGCGTTGCAGAGCACCTTTGGCTTGAGGATAGTGCTCTGAAGTGCATTGTCTCCCATTCAAGGCTGCACTGATCCTCCTTAGGTCAAAAATCCCTCCTTTGACTTTATTTTTCCCAAATTTCCTTTTGTTTTTGCTTGCTGAAAGATCAGTGATTGCTGTACTTTTGAAATCAATTTATGTTTCCTTTCCTAGCCCTACTTTTTCCTGGAATGTTTAGTGTTTCTTCAATGATTTATTTATCGCTATCAATTCTTTGTCAAAGTTAGTTTATAGTCGATTAATCTTTGTTCAAAAGAAAGTGTCATAAAATTCTTCATTTATTTCAAAAAGGAACTATCGTAGAGTCTCGCTCTTGCAAAAAGATTAATTGATTGTATGTGCATTAGTTTCCCTTTGTTCATCTCAACATTAAGGGAATTGAAAAGAAAAATTTTCATCGTGCATTGAAAAAGGTTGTGTGTGCTCATAGGAATAGTTCAGGGAAATTGCATTAGATGTGCTCTTTGTTCTTTGATTAAAAGAAGTTGATTGCTCTATCCCTACTAGCTAAGGTTTTCATTGTTCAAATTGAATGAAAAGGATGCTTATCATATTAGTTGCATTCTAGGAATTTCAAAGACATCATGTGGTGAACCTTGAAAGGAAAATTCTTAATCAAGATCAACTTAAAATTAACCTCAATTAACCTAATGGAGCATTGTCACCTAACGCAAAACATTTAGAGGTTTTGGGCTAGAGATGTGTTCTGGCGTCGTAAAACATAGTAGCTATTGCTAGCTTGTCTTCGATACAGTCCAAGTGTGATACCTCATTCCACGTACGTGAGTATATCTTAGCTCGTCCACGTACCTTCGGGTATATAGGGCAGTGTTACAGTATGGAAAGTATAAAAGAATGCTCTCACTATGCGGTTTCACATTAGAAAATGTTCATACAAATTGGACCTCCACATACTTTTGGGTATATATGGGAGGAAAAAACTAGGTTGCTACCCATCCTTAGGTAACTGAGTCAGCCGCCTTGTACACTGTGATACATCGAATAGAGAATTTAGGGAGATTTCCTGCCCATACTTCTCGGTTCGCTGGGAGGTATTCTACAGTTCACAGTTGCTTGGTAAACCTTTTGCCTAGCTTACCCATTTTTTGTTTATTTATTTTTTGTAATAAAATCAATTGGAAATAATGGAGGAAAATCAATCCTTACCCCATCGTTTGCGGAGGACAGCGAGTAAACCGCCTTTACCGCCCGAAGCTACACTTATCTGGTCAAAGTGGTCTCGTTTCACTGAATCAAGTTATTCACAAACTTCTAGTTCTTCATCTGAATTACCAAAAACACCTATATCGGTAAGTACTGTGACCCTAGTCACTCCTACAGTTACTGGTACATCTGTTACTAAATTGGAATCTCCACAATTACCTAAGGATACTAGAACTAAATCGAGTGAAACGATAACCCAAGTTTTTCAACAAAAAGTTGATTCTCAACCCGAAGTTGTTCAACAAGAAATTACTTCTGAACTTGAATCTGTTCAACCAGAAGTTGATCCTGAACTTATCACTGTTTAATCAGAATTTACTTCTGAACCAGAAGTTGTTCAATAAGCCCAACCTGAACCTGTTCTTTTACTAGAACACTTGGATCTAGAGGTTGAACAATCATAAGTAGTTGCCTTACCGGAAGAAGATTGACCGGTACACCCTCAGACATCTGTAACTGTCAATACTTCCTCTTTACCTCAGGAACAAATACTAGAAATCTATTACAGACCTGATGGTGAAATTCTTCCACCTGGTTTTATTTCAATAGAAGAGGAACCTAAGGTAGAAACACTCAGAGCTCCACTACATTTTGGAACTGGAATTTATCTGTATCCTCATACTCCTCATTTTACTGCTCCTTTTGATCTTGATTACTTTCAGACACCCGTTGATTCGTTAGGAAATTTATTTGGACATTTGACTATGGTAGAGTCAACATCCCAGACCGTACCATCTGTTACAGCTACAGAAGAATCTTCTGTCGCAACCTCTTCGATGTTTACTATGACACCTGAGTCACACTTGTATGGTGTTCTGTCCATCCCATCGGGTTACCAATATTTATCTGGAACCCACTCAGGTGTTTCTTCTAGCCCTTGGTCTTCACCAATGTCCTCTACTGGAATTTTATCTGGTTCTTCATTAACGGATATTGAACAGCTGGACCCATCAAGTCAATATCAAGCTGGTTCATCTGGTTACCATCCTATGTATCCGCTTTACACTGGAATACTCCCATATGGAGAAAAATATGTACAATCTCCTTATCCTCCATTTTCTTGGGGGGAAACCATATGTTTGTATGCCATCATATTTAGGTCAGCCTGGAATGATTCTCTGTCAGTGGTAGCCAACAATGCCCGTTTAACCTAGGTTTGTGTATCCATCACAACCTATGCAATCTGCTCATCCATACCTACTATGCCTGTTGTTGCAGCTTTACTGCAGTAAAAAGCTCAGATTGTTGTATCTCAACCTGTGCAAGTTGTTCCTTCAACTTCAGACCCCCAAGTTTCAGGTTTACAGATTCATCCTTCTCAGGCAGTTTTACAGCAACCACTTGTGCCTGGAGTCCAAAAACCTTAGGCAAGTTTACCTTTTACTAGAATGACTCAGACTTACACTGGTTTAGTGTATTCACAACCTGGTCAAGCTTACATTGGTGGGCAACAACCGTTAAATCAACAACCATTTTATCAACAACAACAACAGTTGCTTCAACAGCCTTGGCAACCCCAATATCAACAACAACAATTCCAGCAATACCAAACTCATCCTGGACTTGGTCAACAAGCCTATGTTGGGTTTGGTCAGCAACAAGTTTACCCAAGTCCTAGTCAGCAAGCCTATGCTAGGTTTGGACAACAACAAATGTATCTTGGGGCTCAACAACAACCTTACACCAGATTTTCTCTGCGAACTTACCCTTATCAAGGTTACCAACAACAGATGCCTTATGCTGGTATGAAAAGGCCTATTTATCATGAAGTCCCATGTTACCCTGGATATGCTCAACCTGAACTCAATAGACAATTGCCTTTTTTCGCAACACTTGAATTACTAGATCTAAATCAGCTCACCAATGACCCAATTCTTTATGCACCTTAGTGGACAGTGATTCCTCATAAATTACCTTTCAATATTCGAAATTCAATGGAAACCCTGGAGAAGACCCACCCAACCATATCATGACTTTTCATTTATGGTGTTCATCAAACCCATTGAATGATGCTTCAGTCAGACTACGTATTTTCCAGAGAATGCTTACTGGTTCGGCTACGAAGTGGTACATTGAGTAACCACGAGCTTCTTTTAATAAATTTACTACCTTAACTACCACGTTTTTAACCCACTTCCAGTTACCCATATGATATGAAACTGGAACAAAACTATTAAACAACTTTAAATAAACTACTGCTACTCATATCTCTGATCATATTGATGAGTGGCATCGTCGTCGTTGAATGGTTAAAACTTATGTTGATCATCTTTTAGCTGAGTGGTTTATAAAATCCTTGTTTCCATCTATCACCAAGGATGTGGTGAAAGGTGGAGTTGTCACTGAAGAGAAAGTAATTGCTCGTGCCCAATATTTGGACTTGATTTATACACAATCTGGCACGCTTTATGACAAGATTCTAAATGCATCCTGACCAAATTTCATTGTTCCTCCACCGCCAATGAGTAAGGACTCTCATGCTGGTGATGGTGTGATTGGTTCTTCGAGCACACAAACGACAGGTAGACTATCTGGTCAAACATTTGCCATTTCCAATCAAACTACAAATTCATTTGATAACATTCTTGCTTCCGAAATCAATGCCGTGTAATCTGACAAAGGCAAGAATGAAAAGAAACCAGGAAGCAAGAAGAAGGGAAAAACAAGAAGAAACAAGATAATTCCCCTCCAGAGAAATCATCAGATTCCTCTACTTTGGCTAGGAAACCTTGTTACCCATGTTTGATCTATAACGATGAGCACTTTACGCAAGATTGTCCTCACCGATATGAAGTCTCAAATCTTCTTAAGAATTATAATACATATGTGGCGTTCACTGATCCTTTTCCAAAATCGAAGACAAATATGGCTGCTACATACCCTTCCACTTCCCAAGTGCTTATGCTATCCCCCTCTAAGCCTAAAATTGAAGTTTTGGTGTCAACACGAAGTAAACATTATGGAAATCAACTGTCGTCGTTGAATAACCAGGTTGATAAACCTAATCCTTCGACTTCGACTTCATCTGATCCTATTCCACTGCCTATTGCACTAGAGTTAACAATAAAACCACCTAAGGGAGTTGTACATAAATCAACATTTAACCCTTGAGCTCGAGCTGCACAGAACTATAACATAGTAGAATATTTGGCTCAGTCGCCTTCTACTATGTCAAAGTTCGAGGTGCTTCAAAATTATCCCTCCCAAAAGTAGGCTTTGTTGTCAGCAATAGGTGGAATTGATCCAACTGATTCCAATCTTGTGGTTTTCAACCATGCAGGTTATACGCCATGGTTATCGGCACAATTAGAATTCATGATTCAAGTAAATACCTTGAATAAATTTATTCACCGAACCATTATTGACGAGGAGGAATCTACTTTTATTATGTCTATGAATTGCTGGAAAACACTTGGTTCACCGCCTTTTTCACATTCACCAGCAATGTTAAAATCTTTTGACAGTTGCACATATACGCCTTGTGGAATATTGAGTAATCTGCAAATCGAACTAGGGGAAAAATAGTAACTGTTGAAGTTGAGGCTGTTGACAGACCCCTTGACTACAGCATTTTGCTAGGAAGACTGTGGGTTTATGTTATGGATGCTATGGTTTCAACATACTTTTGTACAATTGCATTCCCTCATAAGGGAGGAATCACAGTTATCGACCAAGTCACTTTCTTCGCCTCTAGTTCATAGGCTACTAGAAGAATTATGTTAGTACAGGAACCCCCGCTATCTCTTCAAAACATTGGTGTAGATCTCGTCAAGGATCCTTCCCTAATGGGTAGTTTTTCACTATCGTCACCATCAAAATTGGCGGAAGTGGAAAAAGTTGAGACTTGCAACATGATATCTTCCACTTCATTTGACTTAAGGAAGATTACCAATAGTTCTGAAGTTGATAGTAATAATGAAATCATGCTGCTAAGCCCTATTGAGCTTGCATAGCAATCAATCTTTCTGGCTTGCGCGACAAACCCAAATCCATCTTCACCAATTGTATGGGTAGATCGTTCATTAGAATATGGTACTTCCTCTGATCCTTTTTCACGTATATTTTCTACTGATGAAGGAATCATCCAATCAATGATGACGGAAGAAGAACCATGGGAAGATTATCATCATCATTCCCATCTTCCAGATCACATAGAATATTTTTCAAATGAACTTAATCACCCTTCAGTTGTTGATTTCCTTTCGAATTCTGTTTTCATAGATACAATAGATTCTGAGTGAAACCTGTCAAATATCGAAGAAACAATTTCTATCAATATTTCGACCAAACCTAAAGTTGTAGAAAACATTCATGTTGGAAAATCTTGTTCTCCATCAGAACTTGATATTTACTGTGCTCTCTTTCGTGAATTCTGAGATATATTTGCATGGTCATATGAGGAGATTCTAGGAATTGACTCTAGTATAGTTGAACATGAAATCAAAATGTATCCTAATGTCAAACCAGTGTGATAGTGCCACCGTCCTATTCATCCAAAGAAGGCTGCTGCCATTAAAACAGAAGTCGAACAACTTTTTCATGTTGGTTTCATATACCCTGTTCCTCTTACTGATTGGGTTTCCAATATTATTCCTGTCATGAAGAAACAAGGGAAAATACAAGTGTGTGTCGATTATAGGTATGTTAATTAGGTTTTTCCAAAAGACAATTATCCCACTCCCTTTATTGACTAGATTATTGATGAATGTGCCAGATGTGAAATATTCTCATTTATGGATGGTTTTTTCGGATATAATCAAATCAATATCTGCACAAAGGAACAATCTAAAACAACTTTTATTTGTCCATGGGGCACATTTGCTTACAGGAAACTCCCTTTTGGTTTGAAGAACGCAGGGAAAACTTTTTAGAGGGCAATGAACTATGCCTTCAATGATATCAACATATTGTTCAATGATATCTTGATGATTTACCTGCTCATTCACGAAAGTGAATAGATCATGCGCAGCATTTGAGAGATGTATTTTTACGGTGTCGACACTACAAAATACGACTCAATCCACACAAATGTGTGTTTTGTGTTGGTTCTGGTCATTTGCTTGGTTTCATAGTGTCTAAGGAAGGAATTCGACTCGACCCACTTAAGGTTCAGGCAATTCTTGACTTGCCTCCACCTTCAAATCTACTACAGTTACAGATACTCTAAGGGAAGGCTAACTTTCTGAGGAGGTTCATTCCCAATTATGCTGAAATGGGTAAAGGATTTACTCGTATTTTGAAAAATGGGATACCCTTCCAATGGGATCAGGTTGCACAAGCTTCCTTTAATGCTTTTAAAGATACCTTGGTTAAAGCCTCATTAATGTATTCCCCAAATTATCAAAATGACTACTTCTTGTATCTCGCCGCTGCAGATACAACCATTGGAATGGTTTTAGTCCAAGAAGAAGATGGGATAGAACATCCGATATATTATTTGAGCCGCAATCTCAATGATACATAAATTAAGTACTCTTACGTTGAAAATTTAGCTCTCGCTGTTGTTCAAGTAGTACAAAGATTTCACCACTATATCCTGCTCTGAAAGACCACTGTCATTTCGGATTGCAACCCTATGACATATATTTTTTCATGTCAATTGTTGGGGGGAAGATACTCAAAATTTATTGTCATTTTGCAGGAATTTGATTTGGAATTCATTAAATCCAAATCAAAGAAATCTCTAGTTTTCGTTGACCTTCTTTGCGGACTTCCCTCGAATGCCATTGATTCAACATCAGAACCATCAATTCTAGATGAGTCTCTATTCCTGATTTCATCATCTGAACCATGGTACGAAGATATATTGATTTATCTCCAGACTCAAACTTTCCGACCCGATACCTCTTGCTCGCAACAGCAACGTATCTGATACCAAGCCAAAGATTAACTGATCGTTGGTGACACTCTTTAACATTGTGGTATTGATACAATTTTATGGAGGTGCCTCATTCATGAGGAAGCCGAGAAAGTTTTGAATGATTGCCATTCAGGTGCTTGTGGTGGACACTTATCTGGTTATGCTACCACACAGAGAATTCTCTATGCTGGTTACTTCTGGCTTACCATATTCAAATATTGCATTATTGTTGTTAGAAGCTGTCATGCATGCCAAATCTATGACCGTAAAGCTAGATTAACACTTGCACCATTGCATCATATCATTGTTGTTGGACCATTCGCCAAATGGGGCATTGACTTCATGACATGTAACCCTACCTCGGCCGGGGGGGCATGGGTACATTATAGTCGCCATTGACGTTTTCACAAAATGGGCCGAGGCGATGTCTACATTAAATAATAGTGGTGGGATGGCTGCACTTTTCTTTTCAACCATGTGGTTTCCCGGTTTGGTGTACCGCAGGCTATAATTACAGATTATGGGGTGCATTTTGGCAATCACATGATGAGTGAATTAACTACCAAGTTAGGACTTTCACATGATAGTTCTACTCCTTATTATCCACAAGCTAATGGACAAGTTGAGGCCATCAAAAAAGTCCTGAAGTGAATGCTTCAAAGAAGGATAAGGGTTCATAAACAAAACTGGCATTTAATCTTGTACTCTTCTTTGTGGGCATATCAAACCTCGGTAAGGAATGCAACTGGATTCACACCCTTTCAATTGGTGTATGGTCTGGAGGCAATCTTGCCGATACAATGTGAAATTTCATCTCTCAAACTCACGATTGACCTGTTACCCGACACTTCTAATGAAGAAGTGTGTTTCTTAGAATTCATCCATCTAGATGAAACCCTTCGTGAAACCGCATTGGCTAACGAAGCACATAAGAAACATATCAAGGCGCAATATGATAGAAATGTCAAGCCTCACATTTTCTCAGAAGGAGACCTGGTCTTACTTTATGATCAGGAAGTTGATAAACTTGGAGCAGGAAAATTTGAACCACTATGGATGGGCCCTTACATTGTCAAGCGTGTTTTGGCAAAAAGTGCCTACGAGTTGGTGGATTATGATGGAATTCCATTGTCATAGCCCTGAAACAGAATGTACCTCAAATGTTACTATTCTTAATTGAGTGTAGTAAAATCATTGTATATATGCGTTAATTTCATGTGCATGTGTCAGTGTGTCTTTTAGAAATTTTCATGTGGTTAAGTAAACCACTTTGCATTTGTTGCAGATGTCGGAATCCCTGGAACCATTTGTTGGTTACACCGATGGTGCTAGTCGTAGTACACAGAACCTATCTTCTGCAGCATGGGCCTTTTTCACTCCAAGTGGCGAGTTAGTGAGTTTTAAAGGGATTTGTAACGGTCATTCTACAAACAATAACGCTTAGTATAACGCGTTGATCTAACTTCTCTCTGATGCCATTTCACTTGGCATTCGCCAAATCATTGTTAGGCTGGACTCACAACTCGTCATATTGCAACTAAAAAACATTTATGCCGTCCAAAACCCAACAATTCTTCTTATGTTCCTTAGAGTTCGTATTTTGGAAAGACATTTTGAGTACATTCAATATCAACATATTTCTAGAAACTTTAACACATTAGTTGATTCATTAGCGAACTATGTGTTAAACAATCATTTGCGACACATGTAAAAGTAAATTTTCAATTCACATCATTAGCTGAATAAGGTTGCACATAACCATATATAAAACTCTGAAAGTATAAAATAGATAGATGTTTTAAATTTTTTTACAAAATTTGGGTCTAAGACATGTTTGGTCATCTGACTTAAAAACTCAAAATGCATACAAAAATCATCCTATGTAGACCTAGTGATGCTCATGATAACAGGTCACATCCTAAGCTATCATGCGCAATAGCCACATCCAACGGCCAGGAACACCAATAGTATGGCGCTGCAGCCTCATGGGTAACTCCTCTATCCGGATATCCGAAATACTGAGGGTTAACCCCTCTACATGATCCTGGAACTCTGCCAGTGTCTCTGTCAAATCGAAATCCTGGAGAACTGCCCTCCCAACATTTCTCTGCGTTGGTCCACCTGCCTCTTTTTGGTGTCCCATAAGTTGAATAGTACCAAAATCTGTATGCATGAGAATGATTTTAGTTTAGTCTTGGAAACATAAAAAACACAAAAACACGTAGAAACTTAAAAAACAAAAACATTTGGTCAATTTTTTTTACCTATAGCACCCCATTGAGTGCCCACTGGTAAACTCAACTCTAGATCTCCATGAAAATCCATCCTTGCATATGGATGATCCTCAATGAAAATGTGTTGTCGATCAAGCCAATTGAAGAATGTAGTAGAAAATGTAATTGATGACTGACCAACATGTCTAGCCATCAATTCGACCCACCTCTGCATTCGTGGATCTCTAGGACTAGCTACACCCAGTGTTACATGCTGAGGTTGCATCAATGGAATTCTCTCTAAGGTAAAAGTGATTAAGAGCGATCCATAGCTAAAATTATTTGTCTTACCGCTCTTTACCTTTGTCACCTACACTTTTAGTAAAGAAAGTATGTCCTCACACCAGTTGAATAAAGTTGGATCAAGAGACTGAAGTGAATACTACATGTATGATCTGTTTGCCAGATGAAGTTTCACACTACCTGCCAAATTTATGATAGTGAATAGGATTGTTCTCAAAGGCAAATCATGAATATATTTGATGATTATCTTTCCGTCTTTTCTAGGCTGTGCACTGGCCGACAAAATTTTCGAGCATAGTCCCTCACTGATTCACCCCCACTGGAAGAACCTGAAAGAGAAATGGGGGAACCATGTCTCGACAACCCTGTAAGAAAGTAAACATCTTCAATCATAATAGGAACCACTTTGTGCCTTATGTGAAAAGTCCGATCTGTTGGATCCCATGGATGAAATAGGAACTGAAATAGTTCTGATTGTTGCCTCATCCCAGACAACCTAAAGTATTTGAGCAACCCACTGTTTTTGAGGGCCTCCTTAGTACCCAGATCATTTAGGGTAACCATGTCTTATTATTTATGCTCTCTTTATCACCAAGTAATAGACATTCTGACATGATGAAAGCCTAAATCCAAACCATAAGCTTAGTTAGGATCCATTTCATGCAAAAAACTGGAGAAATTTTGGGCCAAACAAGTGAAACAAGTCTGTGAAACTCACCCAGCGTAGCCCAGGCAAGGAGACGGAGCACTGCACAGCAGTTAAACTTTTGTCTGGGTGCTTTGCAGCGCAGTTTTTGACATGGAAGGCTATGCTGATCCCAGGGTGAAATATTATAACCCTAGGGGCCCTAATAACCATAAAAACTTGTATGAAACTGTAAAAGAATGACATGAAAATAAAGAGGAGGCGTAGATATCCTACCTGGTCTAGATGGCATGAGATTTGTGTTAGGATATTCCGACACATAGGATCATGATTTACTGGAGCTTGAGCCAGTAAAGAAGAGGCTCTTGACACTTTTGCAGAAGCTTCAGGCCATCCACATTGGGAAGCAGCTATGAATGAAGAATATCATTCATTAATGACAAATGATACATGGGATCTTGTTCCTCTACCAAAGGGACGCAAACTTGTTAGATGTAAATGGGTTTACAGAACCAAGTATGGACAAGATGGGAAAGTTGATAAACATAAAGCTCGTCTCGTTGCTAAGGGATTTTCACAGGTTGAAGGCATTGACTACACTGAAACCTTCTCCCCTGTTGCCAAAATGAACTCTATCCGCCTTGTTCTTTCCCTTGCTGCCTCTTTAAAATGGGAAGTCCATCAGATGGATGTTAAATCTGCCTTCTTGCATGGGGACTTGCAGGAAGAAATCTATATGGAACAACCCATTGGCTTCATACAAACAGACTCCAGCCTTGTTTGTCGACTTAAGAAATCCCTTTATGGCCTCAAGCAAGCTCCTCGGGCTTGGTATGCCAAAATGGATAACTTTCTTTTAGAATATGGCTTTTCTAGGTGTCATTCTGACAATACTGTCTACACCAAGAAAGTGGGAAACTCTCTTATCATCCTTGTTCTTTATGTTGATGATCTTATTCTTACTGGTAGTGATCCCAACCTTATATACCATGTGAAGTCCAGCCTTAAAAAGAAATTTGAAATGACAGACTTAGGACATTTACACTATTTTCTCGGTCTTCAAGTCTTGCAATCCCAAGAGGGTATTTTCCTTTCCCAGTCCAAGTATGCTTGTGATATTCTTCGTCATTTTCACATGGAAGACTGTAAGCCAGCCCCTTCTCCCTTTCAATCTGGAGTCAAACTTTCAGTCTCTTGTACTTCTCCTGAAGTTGATGCTACCTTATACCGTCAACTTGTCGGAAAACTCTTGTATTTAACCCATACTCGTCCTGATCTTTCCTTTGCTGTTGGCCTTGTTGCTCGTTTTATGCAAAACCCCCGTGAAAGTCATTGGAAAGCAGCTAAAAGAATACTTCGTTATGTTCGAGGTACAATACAGTTTGGGATTCATTACAGTGCCAAAGCAGCTCCTCTGTTAGTTGGTTTCACTGATTCTGATTGGGCTGGTGACCCTGATGATCGGAAGTCTACTGCCGGTTATGTCTTCACTCTTGGTTCAGGACCTATTACATGGGCTTGTAAGAAACAGGCTGCCATTTCTCTTTCGTCAGCAGAAGCAGAGTATCGTGGTTCCGTGGAAGCTAGTAAGGAAGCCTTGTGGCTTCGTCAGATCCTATCAGAGTTTAGCTTTGAGCAGCAGCATCCAACCACACTTTGGTGTGATAATCAAAGTGCCATTCAGCTATGCAAAGATCCAGTCCAGCATCAGTGCAGCAAACACATTTAACTACACATGCACTTCATCAGAAAGCTCATTCATGACCATGTTCTTGAAGTGCAATATTGTCCAACAGATGATCAGGTTGCAGACATCTTCACAAAGGCTCTCACAGAGGCGAAGTTCACTAAACTTCGATATATGCTTGGAGTTCAGGAAGTTGTCACTAAGGGGGGATAGGCTCTAGTGCCTCCTTCCTTCTCCTATTGAGTCATATTTGTAAATCCTTCAATCCTATCCCAAGTTGTTCTTAAGGGGGGATGTTAGGATATTCCGACACATAGGATATAGTTAAGTTCAACTTGGTCTAGTATAGAGTTAGGTAAAGTGTGTTTCTTTACCGTTGTACATTTTGTAACTTACAATCCGACGGTCACGATATGTAGTGATTCGATGGTTCACTCTCACCTCGGTATTACCAACACTTGATCCGTGGCTTGACACCCGATTGGTCCATGAGTTCTATTTAAAGCGCATGGAGGGTCATTGTTCGGGTAATCCGTGCATGAGAGAAGCTTATGTAAATTTTCATTCTTTGATTAATAAATTGCCTGTAGTACCCACGTTGGGACAGGCCGTGGACTGTTTCCCTCCTTGCACTCTGAGGGTTTTAACCACGTCAAAAATACTGGTGTATTGATTTGAGATCTGGTTGTGAGCGGTGTCCTTTTGGTATTCTTTCTGTGGAACTTACCCTGTAAATTCCTACAATTTGTTCCAAAGAATCTCTCGCAATCAGCTGCTAAAGATCGAGGTAAAAAACAGGGTCAGAGCACAAACTGAATGGTAAATATCAAATGGTGAAAATAACATGGTAAATTCTTGTTTTATGTTTATTTCATGATCATTAAATGAGTAAACTTTAGTATTTACCTATTTTTACCAATGAAACAGGTATGTTTAATCCATTTAGTGTTGCTTTGAACAAATTTACAAATTACTTGTAGAATTTGACGTGCGCGATCGTGAATTATACTTTGACCACATAGCATAATTTTATCTCTTTCTCAAGCTCTATTAAATATCGAAGAAGGAATGCCATTGGAGTCCTATTTAAGCTCTTTTTAGACTCTTGAAATATGAAAAGATTACCGAGCGCTTGTCCTTTTCAGCTTGTTAATGGATTGGAAACAACATCTACTCAGTATAAGTTTAACCCTTTTCCGGACTGAGTTAGATTTATTACGAAAAGGGAATAAGTTGATCGAACATGGTCAATAGGTTCTCTCTCATATTATTTTACATTTTTTCAGACTTGAGAGACAAATATATGAAAAATAACTTGTGGAGTTTTATTTTTGTCCCTTTTAAAACTCTCTAAACATGAAAAGGATCGAGTTATCATTGTCGTTAAACTCGTTAAAAAATCAAATAGCGACAAACTTGTCCATCATGACAAGACTGAGTTTCACCTTCGCTAGACTCATTAAAACATCGCATAGCGATGGATTCACTTGAAGGGTGGAATTATACAACAAGCATATGTTATCCTCCTCAAACTTGATAAAAATAAAGAGGTACTAGTCATTAATGACTAGGGAAAATGGGAAAAGGGGTAAACCACTTTATGGCAGCACGTCGCTCTTGAACATGACACTTTCACTTCATCATTGTGACTATTTGGGTCCGGTTATCTGCTTGATGGTCATCATACCTTGGTCTATCATACCATCCATTACTTTGGTTTTGGGTCAATGTGGCCAATTCATTCAGTGTCACCGACATGTTCAAGAGAAGCCATTCAATTAAAGTCATCCTTTGCAATACTCATAAACCTTCATTTTCATGACCACCATTCCTGAACCTTGTGTCGTCAGTCACATTCTGTCTCCAAAAATCATTACACTCATTTCGTGTCATTGATGTGGGATACATCAAGGCCCTCCTGCGACGAGTCACTTCTTGTCGACATCAGCACATTATCCAAGAAGTTGTCTTCGGAACACCCTTCCAGTACTTTGAGGCTTGCATACATCAATGGAAAGTTTCTCACTTTCGGCGATAGGTTGACATCATTGGCCTTCGACCGAAAGACTTTGTATGGTGTTTGACATCAAAACATCCATTCACACCATGCAGAATGTACTGTAGTACCTTGAGGATCATTATCATTATCAGTGATTTCTCTCACGTCTGTTAACGACTTACATCATTGGCTGGTAATCAGATGGTGTCTTCCCATGTTCGACTTCACATCACATATTCACATGGTTAGACTCGTACTTGAGCGAATGATTGAATGAGATAGAAGACCCAAGATCTAGTTTCATTCATCCACGCTGTGATTTCAGGAAAGTACCAAATCATCTATACGATGTATTTACACTAATGGTCATCCCATCATGGGTCTATATTTATAGACAACTATCTATGTACTTGTAATGAAAGTTTATATGCTGAGCATGGGTATGCCTTCCCTCAGCAATTCATGAAAAATAAAAATAAAAATAAAAATATCATGATATTGTGTATTGTAATTGATGCAAGTCACAATCCGCTTCGGAACCTCCTCATCACATCGTAAATCATATCACTTGACATTAACATTTTCGACTTCATGCCTTAGGGGGTAGCTGTTACAGATCCACTTGGGCACATCACTCCCAACATGCAGATCAGTACTTTTAGGGCTCATCAAACCCTAACTGAGTTGCTATATGCCCTAGACAAGTCATCACTTTGGATGCCTCCTTCCCTGAGAGTCTCTTGGCCTGAATCCCTCAAAAAATTCCTCCTTGAGGGGCTAGTGCAGCCTTGGTTAGGGGTAAGTGCACTTCAGTGCAGGTAGGCCCATGTTAGGGTGCATTTCGGAGGACTTAAGCCCACTTTGACCTGTGCTGGGTGAGATTGAGTGAAATCCTCATAGGGTTATGGGAATATTATTATCTTCTGGAGCCTTCTAGAAGATTCCCACACTTCTCATCTCCTATGAGCTCGAAATTGGATAGGGAATGAGTTAAGTAACCTCCTATCCTCTCATCCCTTCCTCCATGGAAACTAAATATAAGTTTGGAAGGCCATTCAATACCCTCATTTATGACCAAACCTCCTCCATTTTCCTATAAATTGAGCACTCATCTAAGTGATCAAGGGCTGGACTTTGGAAATTTGTACAAAGATACTATTGGTGTGAGGTTTGAGATTGTAAGCAAGTATTGTTATGCCGCCAGAGTGTTGTGCTTTTGATGTGATGTTGGTAGGAACCTAAGCTGGAAGAGTGACAATGGATCGGACTTCATGGTTGTAATTCTTCCTTCTACTTAATAATGTTGTTTATACCTTTTCCCATATTCTTTTCTTTATGTATGATGATTATATGTGTAAATGCTTTCAGTTCCATTTTCTTATAGTAGATAGATCTCTTTCTTTGATTGGTTTTTGTCCTCTATTTATGATTGCAAGTACTTGTTGAGTGGGTTAAGTTTGAGAAGGAGCGATGGGAGCCAAACAAAGGAGAAAAAGGGAAAGTGAAAGATAACAAGTAGGTCCCTTGTCTTATCTATCTTCTATAGAAAAAGGTTAAGCGCTTTAAATTTGTTGTTCTAGGTGTAGCTACCCACCTAGGGAAATTGTATTTGTTTGTAGATGCAAAATTCCATAGGACAATAGGGACCTAACATGCCCCTCTCCTTCAAAAAGTGTTGTCCTCAATGCTTGAGTATTTCAGGATGCTTCTGTATAAAACTCTTATCCTCCCATGTGGAATCTTCAGCGGGTAAGTTCTTCCACTTGATGAGATACTCTAAAATTGATTGATTTTGTAGCTATCCATTTCTTGTTTTTGTGACTGCTTCTAGTTCCAATATGATTTTTCCTTCCTCGTCAAGTTTTGCAATATTCTTCTCACTTATAACCTTCTTTAAGCATGAAACATGGAAAACTGGGTGCACTCAGGAAGATGTGGGAAGCTCCAATTTGTATGCCATAGTACCAATATTTTGTAACACCTTGTACGAACCATAATACTTTGGTGATAATTCATTATCCTTCTTAGCTTGCTCTAGGGATATTTTTTTGTATGGTTGTAGTCGTAGAAATACCCAGTCACCTACATGAAAACTTCTTTCGCTATGATGTTGATCTGCCTGTTGTTTCATTCTATTCTGCACCAAAGTGAGGTTATCCTTTAAGATTTTAAACTTGTTGTTGATGCTTGATGTGATCTTCCATTTCTTGAACCTTAGACTTTTCTTTTAAAGATGATGTGATGGATGGTGGATGATATCCATAAAGTTTCATAAATGGGCTCATTTTTGCTACAGTATGGAAGGAAGTATTATACCACCATTCAGCCAGAGACAACCAATTGACCCATTATGTCTGTTTCTCAGATACAAATTAATGAATCTATCCTTCCAAACATTTTTTCACTATCTCAGTTTGCTCCTCAGATTGAGGACGATAAGATGAGCTATGAGCTAACTGAGTACCCAAATATTCCACCTCTTGTACTCCAAAGAAACATTTGGAGTCTTTTGCATATAATTGTTTCTCCTCCAATAGTTTGAGCACCTTGTCAACATTTTGAACATGATCATTCCAAGACTTGTTGTAGATTAGTATATCATAAAAAAATACTAACACAAATTTTCTAAGGAAGGGTTTGAAAATGGAACTCATGAAACCTTGAAATGTAGAAGGTGCATTAGTAAGGCCAAAAGGCATGGCCAAAAATTCATAATGACCCTCATGAGTTCTAAATGTTGTTTTTGGAATGTCTTCAGTCTTCATTCTGATTTGATGATATCCTGAATGAAGATCCAACTTGGTGAAGTAAATTGCTCCATGTAATTCATCCAATAATTCATCAATGACAAGAATGGGAAATTTATCTTTAATCGTAAGCTTTTTGAGCTCCTTATAATCTTGACACATGTGCCCTGATCCATCCTTCTTGTGTACCAATACCACTGGAACAAAGAAAGAACTTTGAATAGGTTGAATTATACCAACCTCTAACATTTCTGCAACATTACGTTCAATTTCACTCTTTTGGGCATATGGATATTTGTAAGGTCTGATGGTTGGGGGAACACTTCCTGGAATCAAATGAATAACATGATCATGATCAAGAATAGGTGGGATGCCTTTGGAAGTCTCAAATACCTTGGAATGATTGTCCAAAACGTTTTGGAGATCTGGAGAAATAGATGATTTCGACGTGGGAGCCTCTAGTGAATATAATTGTACAATTACGCCACATTGTTATTTCTTTAGAAGCTTTGTCATGTCGTTAGAGCTGATTATATTCCCTAGTTTCCCTACGATACCCCTTAATTCAACTTCCTTTCCTTCCCAAAAAATTTGAAGAAAAGTTCTTGAAAATTAAAAGCTATCATACCCAAAGATTGTAGAGTCCTAGTACAACATTTTCACTACCCATTGGAATGGAAAGAATTGGACTATTCAAGACATATTATCCCATGGGTAGATTGATATTATGGCACTTTCCAAAGAAATTTATGGTTCCTCCATTTGCAACCATTACTTGACACTCTGGTGCTAGATACAGGAAGCAATTCAATTAATTTCCTATCTTACAATGAATAAAATTATGGGTACTACCCAAATCAATCAACACTATTACATTTTTCTTCTTGATATGCCCTTCTATCTTGTGAGTTTGAGGAGTGGTAATTCCTTTCAATGCATTACAAGATATGGTTAGATTCATTTCTTGTTTCTTTGGGATTGGTTCCTGGTGTATATCCTCTTCTTTTGACATTTCTTGTTCCCTTTCTTGCTCCTCTTCCCCATCTATGTAGATTAATTAATTCTCAACACACTTATGACCTTTAATGTATTTTCTATCACAATAGTAAAAAATCCCTTTTTCTCTTTTTCCTCCAATTGTTGTGGTGAAAGGCTAGGAGCAATAACACTTCCATGTTTATAGTTATGAGTGGTGGGCTTCCTTGTTGCCATAATTTTGCTTTCAATTTTTCTTACCAACCTGGATGCCTTCTCCAATGAATCAGGTTCCCAAAGATGAACCTCATGTTGGATGTTATAATTTAAAGTCCCTATGAAGATTTCAATCCTATGCTTCTCTGGAATATCATTTACCCTTATATTCAATTTTTGGAAGTCCTCAATGTGTTCTGCTATTGAACCCTTTTGTTTGAGATTTATCAATTGGTTAAAGAAGGTGTTGCTCTTCGTATCCTCATAATGTGATATCATTTCCTCTGTGAAAATTGACCAGGTGAAAAGTTGTTTACGAGAACAAATCCCTCTATACCATACAAATTGATTCGGTTCTAAATATAAAGATGCAATACGTACCTTTTGTGGCGGTTGCACATCATGTAGATCAAAATATTGATCCATATGTAGTATCCAAGTTACCAGATCATTGCCATCAAATTTACTCATATATATATTTGGAATACGGTGGGTCTTCAATCCAACGTTAGAGTCTATGAAATCATGATTAACATTTCTTTTGTTCTCATCATGAGTTTCCTATACTACCTTTTTGGCATTAGGAAGCCTTTCTTGTAGTGACTTTGTCCCACTTTCCTTCAAACCTTCCATGTCTTTCTTCAAATATTCCATGTTGCCATTCAATTTTTCTTCTATACCATTTATCTTATTTATCATATCTTCAATCACGTTCTTCAAATCATCCCTCCAATTTTGCTTACTAGGTGTTTCTATTTTCTTGATTCGAGTAATTATTTTTCTTGCGTTTAGGAGCTTGATCTTGAATATGTTGTATCTTTGGAATTTCTGATCTCGAAGGTTTGATGTTGCAACCTATGGTAGCCCTCTACATCCTCTTTCCAATGCCACCAGTCTGATCAAAATTGGATTCTCCAAGAAAGAGTTATGCTCAATATCCCAAGATGACCTAATTATATACTTTTTCAGTAGAGTGAATTTGTACGAAGTGCCACGTGTGACTGTTTCGACCTTCGGACCTAAAAATGATACAAAAATAAATAAATTCCATCCTCTTTCTATAACTTCTGATGAAATTTCAATCTGATTCTCAAAGAGAAAGTTATGACAATTTTCCCAAGGTCAATTGTTTGGGATGTAATTCAGAAGCCTACAAAAAACCTAAATGTCTTGGACCATATCTCCAAAATATATCAAAACAAGATCTGAAATTTAGGCCCGAGATTCATCAAGATTTCGACTCAAATGGGTTTTAATTTCAGAGTTTGAACCTTCGTAGAAAAAAATTATAGCAAAAATTCCACGATAACCCATTTGAGATGGAATTCTGGAGCTTGCAAAAACCCTAACTTCCTTAAATCATATCTAAGAAAATATAGCGACACAAGGTCTGAAATTCGAAGCCGTGGTTTAGAATGATTTCGGCTTAAAGGATTTTTTTTAGCTTCTAAAACTTCGTAGTGAAAAAATTATAGAGAAAATGCCACGATGACCTGTTTAAAGCAGCGAAACCCTAGAATCCAAAGCTCTAATACCAAATGTTATGAAACCATCTCACAAAAAGCTAGAAAAGATAGATAAAAAACTTCAAAATCAGGCTCTTCGAGGGGGAAACCTCGTTTACATTACGGAAATGAGAAATTCTTGGATGATACAAATGACAAGACCTCCTTTCTATAAATAGGAGTCTAAAGGGTCCCAATACAATCAGCGCCTACATAACAATAATATTATAGGGGCACAACAATGACAATAGTGGGCTTCTATGGGGCATAATAATAACAACATGGTGACTATATGGGCACAATAATACAATAAGGGGGTTGCACTAATAACAATAAGGGGTTACACTAGTAGTATAGGGACTTAACATTTATCGTGTGTTATGGGCATACCAAATGTTTGTTAAGGTTGACACAAGGTTCACTCGTTTTTGGTTGGTTTATGGCTTGTAATTGATCTTTCCTATAGAATGTGGGATTCCATCTCTTAAGTTGGTAGTATAATTTCTTACAAATGCCCCAAGTCTTGAAGAGTGACTTGTTCGTTTTGAACATCTTGATGAGAAACTTAAGGATGTCGTCACAATGAATGAGGCCAATAAGAAAAGAGTTAAAGCTCAATATGATAAGTCTATATGACCTAGGATTTTCTCCGAAGGTGACCTTGTCTTGGTCTATGACCAAGATGAAGATACCTTGGGGGAAGGAAAATTCAAACCTATGTGGTACAGTCCTTTCATTGTTAAAAGGGTCTTGAAGAAGGGTGCTTATAAGTTGGTTGATTTTTAAGAAATGTGTTGTTGGAACATAGGAATGGGATTTATCCTAAGAAGTATTATGCCAAGGCTCTTTCCTAACATTTTCTTTGTTTTGTAAATACTGTACATAGTTTTAGTTTTTGTCTATAGGTGTCATGGTGACGATGGAGTTTTCAACCTGCTTTGGTAGGTTTCGATGGGTGATTCAATGTACTTAGGATTCAAAGATGGTACTAGTAGACATACTTGGAATTTAGCTTCCACCACTTGGGTAATACATTATCCATCTGGTTAGTTGTTGGTTGCAAGAGGCATATATGTATTGGTCCTACTTCTAATAATATGGTTGAATACGATGTCGTTATTAATTTACTTTCAAAATAAATACCTTATGGTATTGAATCATTAGTGGTTTACTTGGAATCATAAATGGTTGTGTCTCAATCAAATAATATTTATCGTGTGAGGGATCCTTTATTACATCGTCAATTGATGAAAGTGAAATTATTGTAAAGATCATTTAGTTTTATCACTTTCATTCACATTCCACAATCAGATAATGCATTTGTTGATTCTATATTTAACCAAGCATTGGATTGGCATATTAATCATTCATCACAGTAAATCAAAAAATGAAATAATAATATGTATATATGATCAAGTCATCACAAAATCTATGTATATAGATAGATAAATGTGTCAAAAAATTACAAAATGTGGAGAAATTTCCTACAAAATTAGGGCTAAAGATCGATCATGTCCATATGAAAAAGACCAATCAATGTAAAATCTAAGTCTATGGGCCCTACCTTGGATTTGCATCTCGGTAGAAGACAATGGAATTCACTACTCTTCAGAAGAGTCACACCCACTCTCGTAGTACTCCAACCACTTGTCTCTGTATAGCCTTGGGAAGATCCTCTACCAATTCCATTGGAACCTAGTGAGTCAAAATCTCCAAGTTCCTCTGTACAGTATGGGGGACCCTCTCGGACTCTGCTACCATGATTGTTTAATCTTGTGAGGATTTTTGTTTCACAAAAAACAACTTAAGTTTTTTTTAGATTATCTTTAAAAATCCAAAAAATTCAAATATATTACAAATTAAAAATACTTACCAATGTTTCCCCGTGAAGCTCCTTCAAGAAGTACTAACTCCAGGTCCCCTCGGAAGTCTAGTCCCGCATATAGGTAATCCTCTATGGCCATGACTTGTATCTCGCACCATCGAAAGAACTCATCGTCGAAGGCTGCCTGGGTGACTTCGCCTCCGCCAAGTCTACTGATAAAGTCTGCCAATCTGGCCAACCTTGGATATCTAGGACTTTTGATGGCAGATGCTACTTTGGGTCATAGTACAAGAATTATCTAAAAGAAAAATGAGTAGAGGATGGTGCCATAACCAAAGTTCTTTATCTTCCCTTGTCTCACTTATGCTAAGTATTTCTTCATGTTTACCAGGAGCACTGTAGACCAATCATACACTAATGGTCTTAAGAATTCCACTGCTAGGAACATAGTTGGTCGTGAGGCTTGATGCAACAAAGTTGAGCCTGATATCCTAGCAAAAGTAAAAAGGATTATCTTGATAGGCAGGCTCATAATTTTTTTATCGGGACTAGTGAACAAAATTTGTTAGTGTTTGGTGCACAATATACAATAATATAATCAACAATATTAAGGCCTTCACTGGCCTTTCCCTTCGGATTTACCACTTCTCCCATTCGAGAGAGTCCTGTAATGAAGTAGATATCTTCCACTTTGATCTATAAAGGAATTGAGTTTATGATGAATTTATCTTTCTTTAGGTCCTAGTAACGAATCAACATCTCCAATAATTGAGTTTGAGCTCTCATATTGGGCATCATGAAAAATTTGAGCAAACCACAAATTTTCAATTCATCCAATGATTTTTGGTCTTCTATGACTTGATTATCCACATCACTATATTCTCTCTCCCTCCAAATGATCGACATCTTGAAAAAATTGAGAGATTTCATCAATTAGAAATTGATTTATGAACTTTTCTCTATGCATACATGGTTTCTGTAAGCGATAATCGTGTATATACATGACTTCCCATTTAGTAACTCACGTATAGGGCCTTCTATACATGACTCGATAAAGCTAGACCCCCATATATGCAGAACTGGTTTTGAAATTTAAAAATATGCTCACTAAAACCAATTTAATCTATCAAATCTTTTATCACATGGAAGGGTTTAAGGTCATTATTTACCTGGAGTTCGCGGTTTCCAAATTCGTTGGTAGAATTGGTTGGATTGGCTTGCCCAAATTTGCTCCAAAAACTCTCTCCTCAACAGTTGGGTGGTAAAAATGAAATTGGGTGAGTCCAAAACTCTATTTTATAATTAAACTTTAAACCCACTTTCCTAAAGTTCATTTTTAACTTTATTATTTTATTTTATGAACTTTTGACCTTTGCTTGAAGTGTTGGGTAAGGCCTTTTTTTAGGGTGACGACGAATTTCTTATCAGTTAGTGATATTTTTCTAATTGTTTTGATTCCATGATCGCTGACCTATCCTGGAAGGAATCATATTATAAATTGTCATATAGGTTAAGACATATCACTTCTATGTTGCATTGTGCATCTTCAACTCATAATGCGATATTTAGCCATAGATTCGACCCAATTGTGTTGTGATTTTTAAACCTCTTTCAATGATTGTTTTGTAAATTCATAACATAGTGGTAGATCCTTTCCTTCCACGGGCTTCCTAGTTATAACCTTGCTAGCATATGTTGCCCATGCTGTAGGTATTCTGTAGGCTCAAAGGTCCTCTTTAGTCCCTCCATGATTTTGCGTTGAAGCATCATTCTTCTTCTTCTTTGCTATTATTTGGCTTTATACCCTAGAGGCTCCCATGTGTTTATACCCTGGAGGCTCCCATGTGTTGAGTTGTACTATTGCATTTCATATTGACCACTTGCCCCCTTTTGGCCTTAATTCGACTTCAATTGGACTCGTGTATAAGCCACTTTTCACCATGACTTTTCTACAAGTTCAAACCATGCATTCATTTGCCTTTGTGAATTGACACCCTTTTCCATTAAGGGAACATCCCTCGAGTGTCTATAACCAATATCCACCACCTTGCATTGAGCATAGGAATGTTCTAGTCCCACGAACTAGTGCACTTTCCCTTGACACTCATTCTATCCACTTTACTATATGCATTATTTTATTCTTTTTTAGGCTTTATAATATGAGAAAGACAAAGAAACTAAATATTCAAAAAAAAGATCGGGAATAGGATAGTTTCTTCATCATTTGATGGCATAAATAATCAGTTTTGTCACCCTTGAACAAAGCACTGAAAATGAGTCTTTCCTCCATCGAGATGGGACTTAGTTTTACTTTAGGGAAGCCATAACCTTGTTCTTGAGTCAGTCCTCCATCGGTCAGTTAACTATTCCAATCATATGGAGAGTTTGTTGATGCCTCCTGCATTCCAAACTTATACAAAGTTATTTTATGTTGCCATAAAGTCAAATCAACTCGTGCTTTTGTTCAAGGGAAGTAAACCTATTGTCGACCATTCTGTGGTGTATCTTGACTCATTTTTGTCAGCCATACCCAATATGTCAAGTTATTCTCAGTATCACATCAACAATTTGGTCCTTTATGTAGATTTTTTCCAGTATAGATCACCTGGTAATGCAATGTACTAAAGCAAAACACTTGATATAATTCTACAAACAATTTAGCGGAAGCTTAATTGAACATGAGCAACATCAATAAGAACACATATAACTGATAAGAAGGAATCAATCAAACATAACATAAAAGAATTTACCCGGAGAAAGCACCAGCCTAAAACCCCATATCTGTATTCTCATACAAGTGGAAATATAACCAGTATTACAAAAAGAATCAGCTCAAAGGATATCCTGCTCTCTCTGTAATACCTCTGCTGCTCATAGACGGTCAAAGGCCTCTATCTAAACTTTGGTCTGCCCTCCAAGCCTCCTATTTCTTTGCACAATTCTGATTGGGGTCCAGTGATGTCACATGTGTGAATAGGTCTCATCACACTCACTGTAACCTCTGATCCAACTACACAGTCCCGAAGGAGATAAATCCTCATCATGGATGAGCTTCCTTTATAGGAAGAATCTTCATCCAACTGATAGTACACTGTCCCTTCTCTGATCTCAACTGGGTCTCTGTCTGAACTGACATGCATGAGTTATCCATGAGTGAATCTTCAGTTATCTGAAATACAGTAGTTACATGCATGCAAGCATTAACTAACTGAACTCTCATTAATTTAACAACCTGTTAAATTAATCTAACTGGACTTGACTCAGTTAACTGAGCCAGCTAATTACAACTCAATATTAGAACTAATCCTTATCTCTTTAACTGATGGATAAATTCCTCAATTAATAGATAAATTGTTGCATGTCCTCACATAGACTTCAAGTTTGTTTTTACTTAACTAATTAACTCAAGATGAATTAATTAATTAATTTACAAACTGCTGTTAATATCAAATTTGAATTTTACTTCCTATTTTAGTCTAGGGACTGAAGAAAAATAGGAATCCATCTTGAACTACTAAAAATAGAAGTTCTATTTTTAGCACTTCCATTTTTCATTCCCTGTTGCCCAATCCAACACTGGTACCCAAACTGCTATTTTTAGCAGTGCTATTTTTATCACTTCTATTTTTAGCATTTCTTGTTGCCATTTTCAACACTTTACTCGTGTTGGTTAATAAGGGCCCCATTGACTTCTTATTGACAGGTCTTCTCTTATCAACTCCAACAAATTTCTCTAAGAGTAGGCCTAAAGTTTCACCTTGGCCATATTTACATCATTGATAGGTTACCTTCTGCTCAACATCGATCAAAACTATGGGTCTTTTACTAAGTGCTTTCCCTTGTGTTCAATGTTAGCTTACATTATCACACATTGGGATTTGTGCAGTACCTTGGTTTTCATTTGACCCTATAGGTGGATTCCTCACCTTTGTGTCAACTTTAATTATTGGTTGGTTTAGAGGATTTCTGTTGTGCATTAGCCACATATTGTGTATGATGGAAACATACTTCAGAATGGTTACTTCATCTCTCTTTGTCCAAGTTCTTCCAAATTATTGGCCTGTGGGTTAAACTCGCGCTAGTTGATGTGGGGTGCCTTAATGCCTTCCTTCCGACGAATATTTTACCATTGACTCCAAATCATTGCTCTGGGAACAAGGTATAGAGTATTTTTTCAATACCTTAGGGTTTTCAGTCCTTAGTGGTAGACTCCTTCACTATTGGCAGTGAGAATACATCAATGTATCTTGATTGGTAGATTCTTTCAAATGTTCAAATTCAACACGTATATTCACACGTGTTAGATTGTACTAGGGTACCTTGACACTCGTTATAATTATTGGTGAGTTGTCTCAAGTTTGTTAACAGTATACATAAATGATTAGTAATGAAATGATTTCTCACATGGTCGACTTCAACTTATTTATTCCCATGACATAGAAATGGACCATCTGCAGTGAGTGAAGACATCGGGTTGTGTTAGCACCTTGGTTCACTTGAAAGCTCAGTCAATTTTTTGCCAATGACACCTCTCAATTCTATATGTTGGCCCCTGAGTTTATGCAGTACCACTATTCCACCTATATGACTTGGTACTTTTATGAGGATCATTTGTGCAACGTCATTGATTAGAAATTATTCTATATGTGATATTGAGACATAGCTTCGTTGAGTTCTTTCATGACTATGATCTGATGATATTCTACGTATTCTTCAACTCCTTATGTAAAATTATGTATACATTTTGGAAACACATTATACTTGATCATTGGACATGATTTACTACTTCTAAGCATGGGTATTCCCACCTCAAACATAAGTTTTCTTTTTTACTCCTTCCATGGGTATTTGACGGGATGGAATCTGGTGATCTCCTCCTGGGTTTTCAGATGACTCCCCTCTCTATACTTAATATATTTTGACCAACATGTTCCCTTATGACCTCATATATTAGGGGGAATTTTTTATAGCAACATTCATCACTCTTGTAGACTTGATCCTCTTTTATGGCCCTAGGAAGTCCCTTTTCCCATGCATATTTGACTTTATACTAAGAAACAATATTTCAAAATCCATACGTGACTCTGCCCATACAAAAACACATACATACATGGTTCCCATAACATTGTACGCACGTATACATTTTAAAATATGAAAAAAATAAAAAAAATGTTGTCAGGCTAGGAGGTAACTCCTCAAAGCAAATTGTATTTCTTCATTAAGGTTGCTCATGGTTATATACAAGTAGGGAGAGACTCTTGGGCTTCACCTCCCAGTGTCTCTTCATTTTGTTATTCTTCATTATTTACTATTTACATTATTTACAAATGTTCACCCAATCCCAATGATTAGGTGTCAACATCCCCCCCTTAATCTGAAGGGATGTTGGTGAGTCTAAGCATCGTTCTGATTCTTTCGAAATTTTCTCTTCCAATCGCTTTGGTGAAGATGTCTGAAATCTTCTCATCAGTGGAACAATGGCATAGATGAATTGTATTGGGTTCAAAATGATGTTGAATGAGAAAGTATTTTGTGTTGATGTGCTTCATTCGATCATGGAATTTTGGGTTCTTGGCCAACTTTATTACAAAGGTGTTGTCCATCATGAGTGGAGTTGAATGTACTTGTTTTACCTGCAAATATTCAAGAATTTTCCTAAGCCACAAAATTTCTTTTGTTACCTCAGCAGCTACCACATATTCTCCTTTTGTTGTGGAATTTGCTAGAACTGATTGTTTGTGTGATCTCCAAGAGACAACTCCTCATCCAAGACAAAGCATAACCTGAAGTAGATACCCTAGTTTCTTTGTCTCCATTGAAGTCTGAATCAGAGTATCCAATCAAGATGAAGTCGCCCACCTGTGAATACTTGAGTCCAAAGTCTTTGGTTCCCTTCAAGTACTTTATAACTCTTTTTGCAGCAAACCAATGTCCCTCACAAGGATTTTGCATAAACCTGGAGAGTATTCCGACAACAAATGAAATATCCGATCTGGTAGTAGTGAGGTAGTAGAGACTTCCTACAAGTTATCTATACCTTGTTGCATCCTCAAATTCTTTTCCTTCGATGGATGTGAGCTTTAAGTTTTGTTCCATTGGAGTAGTCAAATGATTGCACTCAGCCATGCCAAACTTGCTTAACAGATCTCCAATGTACTTCTTTTGAGAGAGGAATATAGACTTCAAATGTTGAGTTACTTCAATACCAAGATAGTAGTGAATATATCCCAAGTTAGTCATTTCAAAACCTTTCTCAATTCCTTCTTTATGGATAAAATGTAGCTCCCATTTTTCCATGTCATCAAAAGATCATCTACATATACCACAAGATATACAACTATTTTGCCAACTTTCTTGACAAATAAAGTTGCATCATCAAGATCATAATGTTTGAAGTTGAGTTTCAGAATATGATCAATTAAATTTTCATACTAGGCTCGTGGTGCTTGCTTGAGGAAATACAAGGATTTCACAAGTTTTCATACTTTATGTTCATGTCCCTTAACAACAAATTCTTCAAGCTAGGACATAAAAACGTTCTCTTCCAGATCTCCATTCAAGAACAAATTTTTACATCCATTTGATGGAATTTCCAACCGTTCTAAGCTCCTAAGGCAAAGAGTGTCTGGACGGTACCCATTTTGCTATGGGGGCAAAAGTATCCTCATAATTGACCCCCTCCTTCTGTGAAAAGCCTTTTTCCACAAGCCTGGCTTTGTGCTTGTCAAGTGAGCCATCAGCTTTATTGATGAGCCTCATCATTGGGTTATTATATGGGCCTTAATTCACCTCCTAGCTTAGTCAAACCAACTTTTCTCATAACTTATTACATGTTTTTGATTATATTTTGTTTATGAGGTGAGTTAGAGTTGGATATTATTCTTAGTGGACTAATATGCATTGAATACAGAATTAAAGGAGAAAATCAAGGAATTTTGGTAAAGACTAAGGTAAAAAATCGAATGGGACAAGGGAGAGGGATTGTAGGAGGTAAATCCTCCTCATTTACTACTCCTCCATTCAAAAATTCCTCCATTCATCACATCAGCTCAGAGTGCAAATAACCAAATCATGAGGATTAGAAGGCAGCTGAGCAAGTGAGAGACAAAGCACCAATTTATCTCGAGTTTGGAAGGTGAGCCTCCCTAATTTTAAGGAAGTCGTTGGGGACTTTAGTTGTATAAGTAAAGAGGCCTAGGACCTCAGTAGGATTTAGATTTTTATTGTAAAACTCTAAGCTATTTTCGCGTTGCAATACTTGTGAAAGTTCTATTGATGTAATTTGTTGTTTTGGTAATAAGAATGAGTTTTGTTTTGAGCCAACATTGAGTTAACTCAGAGGGTTAAAGCTCTTGGGTTAGGGCCAAACCCTAGTAGCCAAGGCTCCTTTTTCTTGTATATGTATGTTTAGTGTAGTTTCATAGCTTCAATGTTAATTTTCTTTTTAGATGCATTTCCATTACAAGTAGTGTAGACTAGATTAGTTGTTTATTAGTTTTCTTCCATTTGTGCCTTACATCAGTAGCATGTTCGTCGGGATAAAAGGTTCACCATAAGGTTGTCAGCAGGTGTCTCAGCATCACTTCCTCTCTCTGGGATCATGACTTGAGGAAGGGACCCTTAAGCAGCCCCAAAAACACATATTTCTAGTTCTTTTATGAGCTTTGGAGTTTGTTGTCTTTAAATTAGTATTTGGTTAGTTTTTCAAGGTATATTTCCATTGTCATCTTTTTCATCTCCATTTCTACAGTAGATATTATCCATCCTTTCATTCCTTTCAACAACTTTCCTCATGCATAGTGTAGGCATTTAATTCAATAATTCTTCTTTTCTAGTTTATGAAAAGGTTTCTTGTTTGCATAGCTTTTTGGAAGATATACATTTTTTATGCAGAGAAGGTGCTTCAGGAGGAGACTAAGACTTCATAGCCAGAAGCCACCTTCCACTCCATCCACCTTAGCCATCCCTTGTTTTCACCATCACCTTCACTGGTTTTTCATCATTTTTCATATAAATTCTTCCAAGCACATTGAGTGAATCCAACCATCTACTATCTTGGACGTTGACTTATGAGTGATCCTAGACCTTCTCCCATTCCATTCCACCCGTCACAAACCTTTCCTAGGCCTTCCATCACCTCCAACACCTCACATTTTTCTCTTGGTTGTATCCTGTAGGTTTACAGGGGATCCTGCAGGTTTTCCTGAAATGGCTTGTTTTGAGGCTAAATTGATGGAAAACCTCTAGGAAGTCACCAAAAGCCTCCCAAGGGTCCTCCACACCATCCAAACATCTCATAACCCTTCCATCCATCCTCAAACATCCTTAATTCACCTGCCACATCAACATAAGCAATTAGTTTGCATACTTGATCTTGCATAAAAAGACAAAAAAGCAAAAATAATTTTAGTTCAGTCTCTTTACTTGCACATTAGTGATGTTTGATGCTTCTTACTTCTACAACTTAGATAGTAGCATTTGGTTCATGTTGATTTAGCATTTCTGCCAAGCATAATTTCTTAGCGGTTAATTAGGAAATGGTGTGATTTAGCATTACATGTCGACCTTCTCCATTATTGCAGTAGAGTAGCTCTCTCTTAGAATAGATTTACCTTTCTTCCATCAAAGAATCAAGCTTCTTCTGACTCCATAGAAGTATGGCTTGAAACCCCAATGGTCTCTCGCCAGCTGAATAGTGACAATAGGCATAACCATCACTTTTACTTGTGTATACAACACTGTCACCTCCAAGTTTTTACGAACTTCGGGTTGATAAAGTAAAGATGGTAGCCCAGGAGTTGCAACATCCTTGCTGCAATACTGGCGCTCATCACTTTTTGGCGCCGTTTCCGGGAGGTGTCAAAGTAAAATGTGATTACTGCTTTCTTTTCTTCTATTTCTTGTCTTCAATATTCTTCCATTAGTTTATTTCTGCAAAAGTAATCTAGTTGTTTCCTTTCTTCCATTTTGCATTTTCTGCTTTCCTTTCCATTTTGCAAGCAAGATTTCAATTAAACAAGTAGCTTTTTCATTTTGTTATTAATTTTCATTTAATCATCAATTTCAATTCTAAAAATTACTTTCGAAGTTTGAAAAAATACAAAACCAAACCGAAAATATTTCCTTTCATGCCTTGTAAGAATAGGGACAACTTAGGGAAATTTTTGCCAAATACCCCCACTGCATCAAACAACCAACCTTCCCTCTTCTTCGGTCGCTATTAACTGGAGGAACCCTTAGGTGAGCAACCTGACATATTTGAAGAACCTACAGGGGAAGAAGAAGAAAAAGAACCCATTCCTATTGAACTAATGGCTAAAAATAGAAATGACAGAGGGAATGGAGAGAAAGTTAAGAGTGTCTTCCCCACCAGGGAAACCAATGGGGACACTAAGATGAAAAATATAAGCCCCTCTACCCTACCTCATTTCCATTACCTAACCACAGAAGACCCTGACACTTTCCTATTTGAGTTTGTTGTTTTATGTTGAACCTATGACTATACAAATGATGAGAAGAAGTTAAAACTATTTCCATCTACCCTCAAGGATGCAACATTGCATTGGTTCATGGGTTTACCTAGAGAGAACATCATAACTTGGGCATAGATGCAACAGGCCTTTAACAACAAATATCGGGACTACTGTCAGTCAAAGGATACTAAAGAAGAAATTTTCAGGATGACCATAGGAAATGATGAATCCCTAGAGGATTACGAAGAAATATTCCAGCTTAGTTACAAAAGGGCCAGGTGCACACTTGACCCTGAGTCACTAAAGCTGGTCTTGCTTAGGGGAGTAAGGGAAGATCTTTTGGATACCCTACATTTGTTAGCAGGAGGAGATATCTACCAATTACCCTATGAGGATATCAATATTGTCTTTAGAAACCATTCTAGGGCAGCTAGGAAAAAGGGTAGGGGTAGTCAACCTATGGTCAATGCATCATCTTCCAACTCATCCGTCAAGGGTGAAATTGGAAACATGTTGGAAGATTTCAAAAATGAGATGCTGCAAACCCTCGCCTTGCAAATGGACACCATGCACATTAAGAGGAAGTAGAGAGAGACTTGGTTATTTTTTGTCCTAGATGCACCAGGAGGCATCTTAGGAATGAATGTCCATTGAACTCTATTGAAATTTGCTCAGTCTGTGAAGAAAACCACTCCATAGACAAGTGAACTTCTTTTTATGGACTCAAAGCTATATATCAAGGAGCTGAAGGGATCACTGAGCAGCTCTGCGACATTAACCAAATGAGACCTCATGGGCCTAGACCATACCAGCAAGGCATGCAAGGGTCGTCCCATACATATTACAACCCCAACCAAATGCCAACCATTCCTTCTTTGGGACCCCCTTCTCATCCTTCCTGGTCTACACCCCCTCCTTGGTCCTTTTCATCTCAATATCACTCCCAGCTAGCAAGCTAGTCATTTCAACCTTATGCTCCGCAACAACCTCAGTGGAATGCATTACCCCAAAGGTGGAGGCCCGAATACAACAATGCTCCAGCTCTATTTCCTCCACCACCTACTCAACCACGGTTCCTACACTCTGCTCCACCCAAGCAACCCCAAATTCTCACCCAGCCAAATCTGAACCCGAACAACAGGCAGGCTCAATAAGTATATAGTGGAGAGACATCATATCCAGCTTATGTTGTGGAAATCCAGGAGATTAACCTGAGATTTGGGAGATTTCTCCTGAATAACCAACCTCCACCTCCACCTAGGGAGGTTGAGGAAGAAAGAGAGGAAAGAAATATTAAAGTGAATCCACCCTTTCCTGAGATATTAGCCCAACCACTCTAGCCTACCCCCAGAAGAGCCTACACTTCTGGGAGAATTGAAAAATCTATGTGTGAAGATTCCACTTCTCCAAGCGATAAAAGATGTTTCTATTTACAATAAGTTGATTAAGGAGAAGTGCTTCAAGAATCAAGATAGACGAAGAAGGGATGCCCTGACAATTAATGCCATTGGGCAGCTGTCCGACTTAATGCTGGGGCAGGAATCTATCCAAAATATTTGGACCCTAGAAGCCCTGTAGTAGATGTGCACATTAATGACACCATTGTCCCACACACTATGATCGATATTGGGGCTGCCATTAATTTGATGACCATGGACACCATGCTCAAGCTCAACCTCCAAGGTTCATTGAGGAAGACCACAATAGTTCTTCAACTTGCAGACTTTTCCACAGTAACCCCTGAGGGGATTGTGGAGGATTTGATGGTCTCAATTGACTCTTGGGAGTCCCCTGCAGATTTCCTAGTTCTCGAGCATAAGGCTAAGCTTACTGGTTACCCTTTCATCCTTGGGAGACCATGGTTGGCCACTGCTAATGCTTACATTAGCTGCAGACTTGGGAATATGACCACCAAGAATCTGCATATGTCCAAGCAGTTAGTCCTATACCCTCCTTCTCAACCTTCTCTAGAGCATGATTTACCTTTATGGTTGGAGGAGGAGGAAGAAGATGAAGTTTATTCCGCCTAAATTTATACTTTAGAAACAACCATGGGAGGAGGACAACAGGATGAGGATGACTTGATTGAACACCTACTCCAAAGTCCAACTCCCAGTTCATTTCCCTTAGAAGAAGCAGTAAAGGAAACCTAGAACAATAATCCAATTGACTTATGTTTGGCCGATTCCAACCCAATCCGTGTCAAAACCATAGAATTTGTCCCAGAGAGAACCTTGAAAATCAATCCATCTCTTTTTGCTCTCCAAGAAGAGAAGTTATGCAACATGCTAAAGGAAAATCTAGAAGATTTCGCTTGAAGTTACAAAGAAATGAAGGGAGTACACCCCTCAGTGTGTACTCACCACATATACATTAAAGAATTTTGCAAGCCAATCTGAAAACCCCAAAGGAGGATGAATCCAGCTCTTAAAGATATAGTTAAAGAAGAAATGCAAAAACTGCTGGATGCAGGATTCATTTACCCTATCTTCGACAGTGAGTGGGTCTCTCCTTTGGTGTTAGTTCCAAAGAAAAATGGTAAGTGGAGAATTTGTGTCGATTATAGGAAGTTGAACAAAGCCAAAAAGAAGGACCATTTCCCTCTACCCTTCATTGACCAAGTGCTAAATGGTCTGGCAAGGAAAATGGTTTTCTCTTTCCTAGATGGATTTAGTGGGTACAACCAAATCTAGATCAGCCTAGAAGACCAGGATAAAACCACCTTCAATTTTCCTTAGGGTACCTTTTCCTATAGGGTCCTTCCTTTTGGCCTATTCAATGCTCCTGCCACTTTCTAGAGAGCAGTCCTGAGTATTTTCGCCGAATTAGTCCATGATGCAGTGGAAATTTATATTGATTATTTTACACCTTATGGCTATGATTTTCAAGAAGCTCTGTCTAATCTAGGGAAAGTACTGTACAAATGCATTGAAATGAACCTGTCTCTCAGTCCTGAAAGATGTGAATTCTTGATGACTACAGGGACCATGCTAGGTCTTTTAATATCTCAGCAAGGACTGCAGGTGGACCCAAACAAAATAGTTATCATCCAAAGGGTCCCACCTCCTCAAAAGCAGAGAGATGTCAAAATTTTCCTAGGGTTAGATGGGTACTACCGAAGGTTCATAAAGGACTTCAGCAAGTTGGCCTCTCCTTTATGTGGTTTGTTGGCCAAGGGCTTTGAGTTTATATGGTCAAAAAGCTATCAAGAGGCCTTAGACATCCTAAAGGGCAAGTTAATCATTGCACCGATTCTCCGAGGCCCAAATTGGGCCCTCCCCTTTCATATTGATGCTGATGCCGCACACAAAGCCATAGGAGCCACACTAGGTTAGGTAGATGAAAAATTTCCTTATGATATCTATTTTATTAGTAAGAATCTATCAAAGGCTAAACTAAATTACACAGTGACCGAAAAGGAACTCCTGGTTGTTGTGCATTCATTGAAAAAATTCAGGAATTATATTACTTCATATCAAACATTTTTGCATATTGATCATGCTGCAATCAAATATTTAATGAAAAACCAGATGTGAATGCTCAGATTATAATATGGTTACTCTTATTACAACAGTTTGATCTAACTATTGTTGATAAGCCTCATAAGGAAAATGTTGTTGCAGACTTTCTATCTATAGTGAATTTTCCTGCAGGTGAAGAAGGAATGGTTGATGACCAGTTACCGAATGAGCACTTATTTGCTATTTCATTTCTCTCTCCATGGTTTGCTGGTATAGCAAACTATTTGGTATCGGCATAGTTCCCACCAAACGTTTCCTCTAAAGAAAAGAGCAAGATAGTAAGGAAAAGCACCCCCTTCACCTCGATTGGGGGAAATCTATTCAAAATTGGCCCATATCAAATCTTGAGAAGGTGTGTCAAGGAGGAGGAAGTCTTTGACATAATTCTGACTTGTCATGATGGGAGTTGTGGAGGTCACTTTGCAGCAAAGAGGACAACATTCAAAGTGTTAAAAGTAGGCTATTATTTTCCCACTCTTCATTAGGATGTGAAAAGATATACTAGTCAATGTGATCGGTGCCAAAGGATGGGAAGGCCTACTCCAAAAGATGAAATGCCTCTACAGCCTCAAGTGACTTTCGTGCCATTTGATAAGTGGGGCACGGAGTTCATTGGGCCTATTAACCCTCCTTCCAAAAAAAATAGTACATCATTGTGTGCACTGATTATTTGACTAAGTGGGATGAAACTAAGGAAATTAAGGTAGCAACAGAGGAGAAGGTGGCCGAATTCCTAAGGGAGAATGTATTCTACAAGTTGGGTACCTTAGAGAGTTGGTCATAGAACAAGGTAGCCGGTTTACCTCCAACATGATTGAAGACTTTCTCAGCCAGCACAATATCAAGCATAGAACCTTGACTCCCTACCATCCACAAGCTAATGAGCAAGTGGAGGTGACCAACAGAGCGCTGGAGGGCATCTTGACCAAAGTGGTAAGCAGTAGTAGGAATGATCCGAATGAGATCCATAGAAAGACTGCCGAGAACCATGACTGAATCAGGTCGAACAAATCTCTAAGGAAATCCAAAATAGTATCAAAAACACCCTGAACCAATGGCCATGGAACTCGACGTGGAACGACAAGGACCTCGGTCAAAGCGCGCTGATCGAGGCCCATGGAGGCCGTGCGGGAGGCCAAAGTAGCCCCTGGGAGCCCCGGAATGGGAAAAGGATGAGGTTTTTGATTGCTAGCCGAACAGGGCCCTGAAGGGGGGAGCCCAAGCACTCAGTCACATCAGGAGCCAGGAAACCGTGGGTGGGAAAAAGCGAAAAGTGCTAATGTACGAAGGTGGGACCCGCGCACTAGAAAACCAGCGGTATTGATCAAGGTGCCCTTGAATGGTAAGAGGTTTTGGATAGGAGCGGAGCGATTCCATACACCAATCGACACGTGGCAGGTGGAGGTGAGAGAAAACCACCATTGATTGTGCACTATCGGTTGAGAAAGTCAACCGTGCGAAACGTGCATATGGCATCGGATCTGGAGGGCCCAGATCAGATGGCTGAGATTGCACCCGATGAAAAGAAGCAGGATTGACAGGGAATTAAGCTGCGTTCTAAAGAGATTTGGAATCCGTTTGACCGCCACAGTGGAGGAAGAACGCATCCACGACGCAACTGAAGAAATGAACCGATGAAGCATGCTGGCGTTTTTTAGAGGAGGACAAGTGGCCACTCCCTGAGCGTTCATGATGACGTCGAACGTAGGGAACTCCAAGCACAGTTGCAAAAGGTGAATCGGCATAGGCGGAAGAGGAACCGAACATGCATAGGGATCAAATGGCTAAATCCATGAACATAGATAGTTGAATCAGTTTTAGAGTCAGAATTGGAGTCCAAGTGACCAAGAGAGATAATGAACAGTGAACCCTGAGAGGAGGACTGAACACAGAGAACAGTAAAGCCAAGTAGAAGTGATAGAGGGCCGAGCTGACCATAGGCAATGTCGAGCACCAAAGAGCTTGAAGCTTCAAGCCTTCCCATAGAGGAATTTGTACAGACTGAGCATCAAATTTGGCTCTTTCCACTATAGACCAAGAGGTCACAGAGCTAGTAGGAAGAAGAAGAGTCTGTGTACTCCAAGTGGCTTGGGGAATCCAAGAACCACCCCACCAAACAAAATCTACTTCAGGAGAACTCACATTGAGTCCTTGTATTGTAATTTCTCTGCTGAAAGACACAATAAAACAAGGCCACCACTGAAGTTGGACCGGAGACGTAGCCCTGGAGAATAGGGTGAACTCCTTATTAAAATTGTTTGTGTCTTTGTGTTGCTTACTGTATTTCTCTGCTGTCTTTCCATTTTTTTGTCTGTGTATTGGCAATCTGATCGATCTGTTGTTTCAATAACATAGAACACACACCAACACATAAGTCTGTAATACCTTAGTTTAGTAAATCTTTAGCTAATGTCATTCATAGGGTGAATATCAGATCAAGTGGTATCAGAGCTTAGACAAGCTTGTGTTGGTATAGCTATGAATGCTCACAAGATCAAAGCTCAAATTAGGAGAAGGAGAGTTGGTGGAAACTAATCCTGAAATTGGAAGAGTCTATCCTTGAAAGACCATGTCAGAAGAAGGTTCTATGGGGCCAGATCCTAAATTCATAGAGAGTTTCCTAGCTATAAAGTCTATGGTTGAAGAAATGTACAGAGACTTTAGAAAGCAAAAGGTGGAAGATGCATTAGGCTCTAAGCAAGAGAAAGAAGAAGATGAGTCTCAATTCCATGAAAACTCCAAAGGAAAGGGGAAAGAGGAACACTTTCTCACACCTCCTAATAGCCCTGTACATAATAAGAAAGCATCTTTGATTAAGTTAGATGTTAAGTTTGATTTTACCATATATGATGGAGAGCTAAATGCTAAAAAATTGGACAATTGGATTAGACAAATTGATGTGTATTGTAGGGTACAGAACATAAACTCAGACAAGAGTAAGATTCAGCTAGCAAGCCTACACCTAGGAGGCACTGCCTTGGTTTGGTGGGAAGGTAGAACCCAAGTTGACATGAAAAGACATGGCAAGACCATCTCTGTCTGGAGTGAATTTGTTGCTGCAATTAAAAAGCAGTTCTATCCATTGGCCTACATGCAGCAGGCCATGATGAGTTGGAAAACTCTTCGGCAGTTGAAGGGGCAAAGTGTACAAGGGTATACTCAAGAGTTTAGAAAGAGAGCATTGATGTTGGGTATCTCATTAGACTCACCAGAGACTCTTTTGAAGTACATTGGTGGTCTACACAGCTACATGAGGCATACCATCCTCATGTTTAATCCCATTAGTATAGATGAGGTATCTATACAAGCTACTCATCTAGAGGCTAGAGGAAAGAATGGCAATCCAGACGTTGGGGGACCATCCCGACCCACTGTAAGCAAGAGTAAGGAGAAAAGAAAATAGAAATGGAAAGCAAGGAAGGCTAACACTGCACAGAAAACCAAAGCTTCATGCACCCACTGTAAAAAGGAGGGGCATGATGATGAGCATTGTTGGATTCTGCATCTAGAGCTGAGACCTAAGAAGTCCGAGGGAAAGAAGAAGAAGATAGTTGTAGCTATTCAGAGAGATTTGGGGTCAAACTCGGGAGATGAAACAACCATAGCAGCCACAGGTATAAAAGGTTGTCTGCTTTAGAGAATGCTGAAATCAAGAAGCAGGTGCAGGAGTTGCTCGAGAAGGGCTTCATCAGGCCTAGCACATCACCATGTGGGTCACTAATCGTTTTGGTGGGAAGGAAAGATGGCTCGTGGAGAATGTGCATTGACTATGGAGCACTGAATAAGATAACAATAAAAAATCGTTATCCCCTTCCTCGCATAGATGATATTTTAGATCAATTAAAAAAAGCTGTTTATTTCACCAAGCTGGATTTGCACAGTGGATACCATCAGGTCAGAGTTGCAGAGCAAGATGCATGGAACACTGCTTTCAAAACAAAGCAGGGATTGTATGAATGGCTGGTTATACCTTTTGGCTTAACTAATGTTCCTGCTACTTTCATGAGATTAATGAATGATGTAATCAGAACTTTTCTTGATGATTTTGTTATTGTGTATTTGGATGACATTCTGATTTTTAATAAAACGTGGGAAGAACATTTAAAGCATGTTAAGTAGACATTATATGTTTTGAAAAGAGAAAAACTTTATGTTAAACTTTCAAAATGTAAATTTGGCAAAACATCTCTAAACTACTTGGGTCATATACTAGGGGGAGGTGAATGGAAAATAAATCCCTCTAAAGTGGCAATCATTGTGAACTGGCCTAAACCCATGTCTGCTACAGAAGTGAGAAGCTTCCTACGAGTAGCACAATATTGGAGAAAGTTCACCTCTAACTTCTCCTCGATTGCAGCTCCCTTACATTCTTTAACAGGATTGAATAAGGTGTTTCAGTGGGGAGGCAAACATCAGAAAGCCTTCGACACCTTGAAAGAGAAAATTAATACATCACCTGTACTAGCACTGGCAGATTTACAAAGACCATCTGAGATCGAAACTGATGCCAGTGACTATGCCATGGGAGCAGTGTTGACACAGCACGACAAACCCATATGTTACCATTCTGAGACTTTTAATCCTGTAGTAGTTAACTATCCTACATATGATAAAGAATTGTATGCATTAGTTCAGAGTGTGAAAAAGTGGAAACATTATTTAATGGGCAAAGAGATAGTAATACATACTGATCATCGGCCACTTCAATATCTACACTCCCAAACTAAGTTGCAACAATCAAGACATTACAAATGGATGGGTTTTCTACAACAGTTTCACTTAGTCATTAGATATAAAAAGGGCATACATAACAAGGTTGCAGACATGTTATCTAGACCCATTATAGATGCATCTACCATACCTAAGCATAATTCTGTGCTACATGAAAGCTACATAGAACAATATGCTCGGGATATGGATTTAAAAGATGTATATGCAACTTTGAGTCAAGGCAAAAGAGTAGAATAAATGGACTATCATATAAAGGACCAACTCTTATACTATTTTGGGAAACTCTGCATTCCATAAAATGAGAGGATAAAGATAATTAGGGAAGCACATACTTCTCTGATATCAAGTCACTTTCGAGTAAGCAAAACAGTTTCACAGCTGCAATGATTCTACTATTGGCCAAAAATGAATGAGACATTTTCTAGATATGTAAGAGGGTGTGCCATGTGTGCTAAAAGCAAGCCCAACAATAGAAAACTAAGCTTGTACACTCCATTTCCAGTTCCTTCTCACCCTTGGGAAAGTGTTCCATGGATTTTGTTGGAGGACTGCCTAAATCTAGGAAAGGTCATGATTATCTATATGTTGTTGTGGATAGGTTCAACAAAATGTGTATTTTGATACCTTGTAGTAAACAACTCACAGCTGAATAGACTGTGAAATTGTTCTTTGAACATTTATGGGTTCATTTTGGATTACCCACTTCCATTGTATCTGATCGAGACAACTGATTTGTGGGGAAGTTTTGGTCTAGTCTATGGGAACTGATGGACACCAAGTTAAAGAAAAGCACAACTTTTCATCCACAAATAAATGGCCAGACAGAAGTAGTAAACAGGACTGTGATCCAGTTACTAAGAGGTTATTGTAGTAAACATCCTAAGCTTTGGGATGAACACTTGTATTATGTGCAGCATTCTTACAATAGAGCCAAACACTCTTCTACACAAATATCTCCTTTTGAGACCTGATTTGGTTTCACACCAAGGTCTCCTTTGGATTTTGTCTTTGGTAAAGATACCATGGTTGATGGACACAGTGATGTGGACAAGGCAACTAGGTTCATTGAACAGATATAGGAGATCCATCAGGTAGTACAGGAACAGCTGGAAAAGAGCCAGGCCAAGTATAAGGCTATGTTGGGTGTGGAGCTTGATTATCTTCTATAGTACCGGAATATTGGACCCCAGTTCAAAATGGGGCGGCAACGCCGCCCGTAAAATAATCGCTGCCGTGGGGGGTCCAGGGGGGGGTGGCAGCGACTTTTGGGAACCCCCCCGTTGCGGGGGGTTTCGGGGGCAGCGCCCCTGAAGCTAAAAACATCTGTAAAATTGCCTTGTAAAAGTATAGTAATTTCTAGTCAATCTGGGCCGTTAATTAGGCGGATGATCTGACGGTAGAACTTATGTTTAGTTTAGTGTTTTTTGCCCTAGAAGGCAACCCCTCTCTTTATATGAGGGCATTGTATTTGAGGCTGATATATAGATGTGTATTCGGTGACCGAGAAATATAGAGGTGAGACTGTGAGAGAAAACAGAGGATATTACAGCGGTTTTGCTGTAGGTTGTATCTCTACATTTTGCTGGATAATAGAAAGGAAGGACTGGATGTTCAGGGTGGACATAGCCCAAACTGGGTGAACCACGTATATCTGTGTCTCTCTTGTTTTGTGCGTTTTCTGTGTTTATATTTCTGCAATATTATATGTGTTCCATTGCTCCGTAATATATAATTTTCTAACAACTGGTATCAGAGCCGAAGGTCTATTTGGCTGATAAACTCGCAGGAAAGAAGGGTTCCTGGTTCGAGTGGGAGCAATGGCGGAAGATGGTAAGTTTAGGGTCGAGAAATTTAACGGCCAAAACTTCTCGCTGTGGAAGATGTAGATGGAAGATTATCTGTATCAGAAATATCTATACCTACCATTGGGCGGAAAAACAAAGATGCCAACGGGTATGAAAGACAAAGAATGGAACCTTCTCGATAGAAAGGCACTCAGAACAATACGGTTGTGCCTTGCTGCGTTAGTCGCCTTCAATATTTCGAAGGAAACCATGACAGAGGGTTTGATGCAGACGTTGTCGAAACTATATGAAAAACCCTCGGCCTCAAACAAGGTATTTCTTATGAAACGGTTATTTAATATGAATATGTCGGAAGGTGGATCTGTTGCAAACCATCTAAATGATTTTAATGCAGTTATAAGTCAGTTAAGTTCTGTAGGGGTAAAATTTGATGATGAAGTTAGAGCTCTGTTATTCTTGTGCTCATTACCAGAAAGTTGGAATGGTTTGGTAATGGCCATTAGTAACTCCGTTTCTGGATCTAGTACTTTAAAGTTTGATGATGTTGTCGGTGCTATCCTTAGCGAGGAAATGCGACGGAAAAGCTCCGGTGAGACATCGGGAAATGCTTTGAGTGAAGAGTCTAGAGGAAGAAAAATGGAAAGAGGAAAGAGCTCAGGATATCACAGTAAATCAAGGAAAGGCAGATCCAAGTCCAGATCGGGGATAGTGTGCTGGAAATGGGGAAAGAAAGGACACCTAAAGAAAGACTGTAGATCTCGGAAGGGAAAAGAAGGAGATGCACAGTAAGAAAACAATCATGAAGCAAATGTGACAGGTGAGGTGTTACAAGATGCTTTGATTCTTTCTTTCGAAAATATTACTGATTCCTGGGTGGTAGATTCAGGGGATTCATTCCATGCCACACCTGATAAGAAATACTTTCATGACTATGTTCAAGGAGATTTCGGACAAGTTCGTCTAGGTGATGATAAACCCTGTAAAATCGTTGGAATGGGTAAGGTTCTTGTAAAACAGCAGAATGGAAACCAATGGCTACTAAAGGAGGTAAGGCATGTTCCAGATCTAAAGAAAAATCTGATTTCAACACGGCAGTTAGGCATTGAAGGTTGTGTGACAACTTTCACAGATAAAGCTTGGAAGGTCACTAAAGGAGCCCTGGTAATAGCAAAAGGTGAAAAGGTTGGTACATTGTATTTATGCAATGGTATTTCTAACTCTGTTAATGCTTTAACTTCCAGAGGAGCAGATGCAGCATTATGGCATCATAGGCTCGGACACATGAGTGAAAAAGGGATGAAGATTCTTCACTCAAGGAATTTGTTGCCAGGTTTGAAGAATGTTGATTTGGATTTCTGTGAGAACTGCATTTATGGAAAACAGAAGAAAGTCAGATTTCTCAGAGTTGGGAAAGAAAAGAAGAACGAAAAATTAGATCTTGTGCATATAGACGTATGGGGACATGCTCAAGTATCATCTCTCGGTGGCTCTCGTTATTATGTTACTTTTATTGATGATGCAACTAGAAAAACTTGGATTTATTGTATTAAGAATAAATCTGATGTATTTGATACTTTCAAGAAATGGAAAGCTTTGGTTGAGATTGAGACAGGAAAGAAATTGAAGTGTCTTAGATCAGACAATGGAGGTGAATATTGCAGCAAAGAGTTTGATAGGTACTGTTCAGAGCATGGAATTTGCAGAGAGAAGACAGTTCCAAGAACACCACAAGAAAATGGTGTGTCAGAAAGGATGAACAGAACAATCATGGAGCGTGCAAGGTGCATGAGATTGCATGCAGGATTGCCTTTACAGTTTTGGGCAGATGCTGTAGATACTGCTGTTTATTTAATAAACAGAGGACCTTCAAGTTCCTTGGATGGTGGTGTTCCAGAGGAAGCATGGACAGGGAAAAAGGTAAACTACTCTATTTTAAAACCTTTTGGTTGTGAGGCCTTTGTCCATATTGATAAAGAAAATAGAACAAAGCTTGAGGCAAAGTCAAAGAAATGTACCTTTATTGGATATGGTGTTAATGATTTTGGTTATCGCTTATATGATTATGAAAATCACAAAATCATTAGGAGCAGAGATGTAATATTCAATGAAAAGGTCTTGTATAAGAATCAGTTGCAGGAAAAGAAACAAGAAAAAGAAAACAAGGAATACGCAGTTCTTGATGAAATTACTGAAAAAGGAAAGGTGCCTGAAAATAATAATAATCAACAACCACAACAACAGCAACCTTCACAACAAAAACAGGCACCCCAAACACCTGAAAGTGGTGTTAGAAGATCTACCAGGACAAGTAGACCTCCTGAATGATACTCTCCTTCATTATATTATTTATTGTTGACTGATTCCGGTGAACTTGAATGTTATGAAGAAGCAATGCAGGTTGAAAGCAAGAAGAAGTGGGAGGTAGCCATGGAAGAAGAGATGGACTCCTTAATGCATAACCAGACTTGGGATTTAGTCAGGTTGCCTGCAGGAAAAACTACATTGAAGAATAAATGGGTTTACAGGCTGAAGGAAGAAGATGGAGGAAAGCAAAGGTACAAAGCTAGACTTGTGGTGATGGGGTTTGCACAGAAGAAAGGTATTGATTTTGATGAAATATTTTCTCCTGTTGTTAAAATGACTTCAATCAGAACTATTTTAAGTCTTGTAGCAGCTAAAGATTTGCATCTTGAGCAGTTAGATGTAAAGACAACCTTTCTCCATGGGGGTTTGGAGGAAGAGATATATATGCAGCAGCCACAAGGATATGAGGTGAAAGGGAAGGAGAAACTTGTGTGCAGGTTGAAGAAGAGCTTGTATGGTTTAAAACAGGCTCTAAGGCAGTGGTATCTAAAATTTGACAAGTTTATGTCTGAACAAGGTTATACTAGATGTCACTCTGATCATTGTGTTTATCTGAAAAAGCAAAATGATGGCAGCTATATTATATTGTTCTTGTATGTAGATGACATGCTTGTTGCAGGATCTAACATGCAGGAAATAAATGTGCTCAAAAGAAAATTGGCAAATTCATTTGCAATGAAGGATTGGGTGCTGCAAAACAAATCCTTGGTATGAGAATAACTAGAGACAGGAAAAATAGAAAATTAACATTGTCTCAGAATGAGTACATACAAAAGGTGTTGAAAAGATTTAACATGCAAAATGCAAAACCAGTTAGTACACCTTTTGCTAGCCATTTCAAACTTAGCAAAGAAATGTGCCCAAAGACCCAAGAAGACATGGATTATATGTCTAAAGTTCCATATGCATCAACAGTTGGAAGTTTAATGTATGCAATGGTCTGCACAAGGCCTGATATTGCACATGCAGTGGGAGTTGTAAGCAGGTACATGAACAATCCAGGAAAGGAACATTGGATGGCAGTGAAATGGATTCTCAGATATTTGAGAGGTACCACAAATCAGGCATTATGCTTTGGTGGTTCAAACATATCCCTACAAGGATATGTTGATGCAGATATGGCAGGTGACAGAGATAATAGGAGGAGCACTACAGGATATGCATTTACTGTCGGAGGAACAACTGTCAGTTGGGTTTCAAAAATCCAAAGTGTTGTTGCACTCTCAACAACAGAAGCAGAGTATGTTGCTGCTACAAAGGCTAGTAAAGAAATGATTTGGTTACAAAGGTTTATGGGTGAATTGGGTAAGGAGCATGATATGGGCACGTTATACAGTGATAGTCAAAGTGCCATTCATCTTGCAAAGAAATCAACATTTCATTCTAGGACAAAACACATACAGCTCAAGTACCATTTCATACGATCAGTGTTGGAAGATGGAGAGTTGAAGCTGGAAAAGATACACACTAGCCAGAACCTTGCAGATATGCTAACAAAAGTTGTAACCAGGTAGAAACTGAGAATATGCTCAGTTTCAGTTGGTCTTCAAGGATGACAATGAAGATGAGAAACAGCCAGGTCCAAAGAGGAGTCATTGTCCAGCAAATGGAGCAACGGTGGAGTTGCTACAATCAGTCTCCAAGTGGGAGATTGTTGGGTGTGGAGCCTGATTATCTTCTATAGTACCAGCATATTGGACCCCAGTTCAAAATGGGGCGGAAACGCCACCCGTAAAATAATCGCTGCCGTGGGGGGTCCAGGGGGGTTTCGGGGGCAGCGCCCCCGAAGCTAAAAACAGCTGTAAAATTGCCTTGTAAAAGTATAGTAATTTCTAGTCAATTTGGGCCGTTCATTAGGCGGATGATCTGACGGTAGAACTTATGTTTAGTTTAGGGTTTTTTGCCCTAGAAGGCAACCCCTCTCTTTATATGAGGGCATTGTATTTGAGGCTGATATATAGATGTGTATTCGGTGAGCGAGAAATATAGAGGTGAGACTGTGAGAGAAAACAGAGGATATTACAGCGGTTTTGCTGTAGGTTGTATCTCTACATTTTGCTGCCGTGGGGGGGTCCAGGGGGGGTTTATAATTGCTGCCGTGGGGGGGTCCAGGGGGGGTTTATAATCGCTGCCGTGGGGGGGTCCGGGGGGGGTCCAGGGGGGGTTTATAATCGCTGCCGTGGGGGGGTCCAGGGGGGGTTTCGGGGGCAGCGCCCCCGAAGCTAAAAACAACTGTAAAATTGCCTTGTAAAAGTATAGTAATTTCTAGTCAATCTGGGCCGTTTATTAGGCGGATGATCTGACAGTAGAACTTATGTTTAGTTTATGGTTTTTTGCCCTAGAAGGCAACCCCTCTCTTTATATGAGGGCATTGTATTTGAGGCTGATATATAGATGTGTATTCGGTGACCGAGAAATATAGAGGTGAGACTGTGAGAGAAAACAGAGGATATTACAGCGGTTTTGCTGTAGGTTGTATCTCTACATTTTGCTGGATAATAGAAAGGAAGGACTGGCTGTTCGGGGTGGACGTAGCCCAAACTGGGTGAACCACGTGTATCTGTGTCTCTCTTGTTTTGTGCGTTTTCGGTGTTTATATTTCTGCAATATTATATGTGTTCCATTGCTCCGTAATATATAATTTTCTAACAGGCTAGGCATGATAAGCATTGGATGGAGCATAGTTTTCAAGTTGGAGACCAAGTCTGGCTATATATCAGTAAGGACAGGATGGAAGGTGAAGGTAAAAAGCTAAAGCCTATCAGGTATGGACATTTTAGGATACTTGAGAAAATTGGTGAAAATGCTTTTCTCCTTGGTCTACCAGCTTACATGCACATCTACTCAGTCGTAAATGCAGATTATTTGAGATTTTTTGAACCTTCAATGATTGAGGACCCTGAAGAGCAAAGTCAATTGCCTTCTATTGATGACCTTCTACTTGAATACCTCAATGGGTTGTAGAAAGACACCATGTTGGACAGGAAGGTGAGGACAACGCACAGGGGAGAAGTTGAATACCTCGGGATTGGGCTCAAAGGTTCAAAGCCGAGCAACGCAAAGTGGATTGAGATTGGACAAGTGAAGAAACAATATCCTCACTTAGTCAATGCTTGAAAACCAACTTTTGGTGGTACAAAATCTTTTCAGTAAGGAGGCCATGATCTGAATGGGATCCATAGAAAGACTGTCAAGAACCATGACTGAATCAGGTCAAACAAATCTCTAAGGAAATCCAAAACAGTATCAAAAACACCTTGAACCAGTGGCCATGGTAGCTGACGTGGAATGACGAAGACCTCGGTCAAAGCACGCTGACTGAGGCCCATGGAGACTGCACAGGAGGCCACAGTAGCCCCTGAGAGCCCCAGAATGGGAAAAGGATGAGGTTTTGATGCGCGATTAGTGTATCGCTAAGCAAACAGGGCCCTTAAGGGGGGAGCCCGAGCACTCGGTCACATCGGGACCCAGGAAATCGCGGGCAAGAAAAAGTGAAAAGCGCTAACGTACGAAGGTGGGACTAGCACACTGGAAAACCGGTAGTATTGATCAGGGTTCCCTTGAACGGTAAGAGGTTTTGGATAGGAGCAGAGTGATTCCATACACCGATCGACGCGTGGCAGGCGGAGGTGAGAGAAAACCATCATTGATCGCGCACTATCGATCGAGCAAGTCAACCGCGCGAAACGTGCGTATGGCGTTAGATCTGGAGGGCCCAGATCGGATGGCTGAGATTGCACCCGATGGAAAGAAGCGGAATCGACAGAGAATTAAGCTACGTTCTAAAGAGATTTGGAATCCGTTTGACCAGCACGGTGGAGGAAGAACGCATCCACGACGTAACTGAAGAAACGAGCCGATGAAGCATGCTGACACCATTTAGAGGAGGATAAGTGGCCATTCCTTGAGCGTTCATGATGACACCGAACGTAGGGAACTCCAAGCGTCGCTGCAGAAGGTGAATCGGCATAGGCGGAAGAGGAACCAAACAGGCATAGGGATCGATTGGTTAAAGCCATGAACATAGACAGTCGAATCAGTTTTAGAGTCAGAATTGGAGTCTAAGCGACCAAGAGAGACAGTGAACAGGGAACCCTGAGAGGAGGACTGAACATAGAGAACAGTAAAGCCAAGTAGAAGAGACAGAGGGCTGAGCTAACCACAGGCAGTGTCAAGCACCAGAGAGCTTGAAGCTTCAAGCCTTCCCATAGAGGAATTTTTCCAAATTGAGCATCACATTTGGCTTTTTCCACTGTAGACGAAGAGGTCACAGAGCTGGTAGGAAGAAGAAGAGTCTGTGTACTCCAAATGGCTTGGGGAATCCAAGAACCACCCTGCCAAGCAAAATCTGCTTCAGGAGAACTCACATTGAGTCCCTGTATTGTAATTTCTCTACTGAAAGACACAATAAAACAAGGCCACCACTGAAGTTGGACCGGAGACATAGCCTTGGAGAATAGGGTGAACTCCTTATTAAAATTGTTTGTGTCTTTGTGCTGCTTACCGTATTTCTCTGTTGTCTTTCCATTTTATTGTCTGTGTATTGGCAATCTGATCGATTCGTTGTTTCAATAACATAGAACACACACCAGCACATAAGTCTGTAATACCTTAGTTTAATAAATCTTTAATTGATGTCAGTCATAAGGTGAGTATCAGATCAAGGAAGGATTGGGCAGATAGACTAGTTGAGGCCACCTAGGCCTATTATACCACATAGAAGACCACCACTGGATTCACACACTATGAGTTGGTCTATGGGAAAAGGGCCTTGTTGTCCATTGAATTTGAGTATAACACATTAAGGATGGTAGCCTAACTAGATCTAGATCTGCAAAAAAAAAAAATATTGCTCCAGTTGAATGGTTTGGATGAATTCAGAATGTAGGCCCTCCTACATACAGAGGTAGTTCAACTTTAGAGGAAGATCTGACATGATAAAAACATCAAGGAGAAGCAATTTCTAGAAGGCGATTGGGCGTTGCTATATGATTCTAGGTATAAAGACTTTAAGGGCAAGTTAAGGAAAAGATGGCTATGACCTTATGTTGTATAAAGATACCATGATAATGGTTCAGTGCAGATTAGAACCATAGATGAAGAGGCCATCCCTTTGCTTATTAATGGACACTGATTGAAAATTTACAAGAGACCTTTATCAAAACAAGAGTTCATTGATGATATAAATAAATAGTGATCATAGTGGAGATAGTTCGACATCCTCCCCCATCAAATCACTGAGAAAAAGGAAAAAAGAAAAATAAGGACTCATATGAAAATCTTCATGAGGTACCTAAGTCCCATCATTGGGTTGAAAACCTCTTGAGGCGGCCCAGTGGTTTCAAAACAAGAAAAAAAAGAGAAAAAAAAAAGGGAATAATAAATATCCCTGGGTGAAAACCTCTCTTGAGGCGCCCAGGGAAAACAACTAGGGTGAAACCTCTCAGAGGCAGCCTAGTTGTTAAAAAAACAAAATTAAATTAAAATCATGAAATTTCCATTTGAAGGTCAGCAAGAAGGATGGTCAAGGAGCAAAGGAGGATCACAAAGAGACCCTTGTCACTCACATATTTATTTTTCCACTCATTACCATTCATTCCTCCACCATTTCCGCCATTTTTTTCCACTCCATTGCTTCAGTTTACAAAGGGATTGTGTTTTCTATAGGATCCCCTATAAACCTACATGATCCCCTAAAAACCTATAGGATGATCCTGTAGGAATTACAGTGACCTAGAAATCCTACAAGAGGCAATCCTAAGGAAAATTAATGACTTTATATGCTAATAAAATGCACCCCCTTCATCATTCAATCACCATACCTTGTCCACCATCATCACCCCTACACTCACCATTAAAAACAAAATCAGTTTGAAGATTTATTTTATTTTTTATTTTTTATTTTTATTTATTTATTTATTATTATTATTATTATTTTTTATTTTATTTATTTATTTTATTTTATTTATTTATTTATTTATTTATTTTATTTTTATTTATTTATTTTTATTTTTATTTATTTATTTATTTTTATTTATTTATTTTATTTTATTTATTTATTTATTTATTATTATTATTATTATTATTTATTATTTATTATTTTATTTTATTTTTAATTTTTTTAGTCTTCGAAAAGAAGGGGAACAGGGAGGAATAGAGAGAATCACCTGAGTATTCCTTGTTCTCCACACTCCTATTCTTTCTCTCCATCCATGTCACCATCCTCACAACCCAAACAAAAAATATGATTAAGAGTTCTGAGGGAGAAGCAGCTATAGGACATCCTGTAGGAAATCTTGTAGTAGCCTATCCCACAGAATACCAATCATAATAGCATCAAGCCTCCAACATGATGATCCAAGTCCTCCAAAGCAGCGACACCACCACCATCTTCAACCACAAGTACCTACACAAACAAAGGAGTCATCAGGAAACAACAAGAGAAGGAAAAAGAATAACATGAAACCAATACACACAACAACACCTCTGGTCTTCAACAAATGTAGCAAAGCATTGGCACCGCAGGTAAGTATCCCACTCGCTCTCTCATATGCATCATGTAGTCAAAAAAATGTAAGGGTTACAAGTAAGTTGGTTTATAAGCGAAAAGGTGGCCAGTTAACTTGGCCACCTTCGTTCAGTCAACACATACACAACAGGGTGTCCTCTCACACGTGGCAACATCCAACTCAAAGGTAGAGAGGGAGAAGGAAAAAAGTAGTTAAGGCTACGGATGCATAAGGTGGGAGCTGATTACGAGGAGTGGGGAATGATGAGGTGGTAGTGGGGCCAACGGTCCAAAATTGGAAACATTCCTTTGCTGCCAACACACCACCTCACCCCGAATAACCATAATAGGAAATAATCATCGTTCCCATGCATTCATGCACTCACTTCCTTGAAGCTCACTCTCACAGGTCACTCTCATACCTAGGCAACCTACCGAAAGCAAAACTCCATCGTTTTACTGCAAAGGAATTCCTACAGGATTGCACAAGAATTCCCACAGGATCATGCACAAGAATTCCTACAGGATACACAAAGACTAAATATAGGATTGGCCAAGAGGAGTTTCAAAGGGGAAAACATGGGAGTTAGCCACTGTAAACAATATGAAGAGGTAGGCTCTGTAATTACATCCCTCTTTACAAGTAATTAAACTAGAAATCCTCTAATTTTAAGTGAATTTAGCAGTTGTGTAAGGGAATTACACACACAGTCAATTCAGTTTTGGTTCTGCATTTGAAAATTGTATCAACCCTCTCATCTCCTCAAACTTCACCAAAAATATGACAAGACAGTTTAATAGGAGGGAGCCAATTAACACTGTGAGAATCCAACAACACCCCAAAGTGCTTGAAATCTTTACAAGACATAATTGGATGGGGTTTTTTGAAAAATTTAGAGGGTATGATGATGAGGTGGCCCAAGAATTTTCTCTCTCCCATACTCTACTCACCAGAATCCATGCCACTATTGTGATAAGAGGCCTCTCCATAGAGCTCACCCCTGAGCTCATCAACAGAGTCACTAAACTTCCACTAGGAATTCCATGGAGGAAAGAAGACAAATGAGATAGCTAGGTTGCCAAAAGGAAATTCTTTTTAGAAGGTGAGGAACCCACTGAAGACAAAATTGGAGTAAGGAGGGAAAGTCTGCCATATCCATGGAATGAGGTAAGCTACCAACTGATCAAATACATTTCATGTGAGCGTAGGTATATTGTGTTCTATGGCTATTATTTTAGGCTTCTTGAAGAATTGAGATTTGGAGCAGAAACACCCCCTCACGAAAGGCTCAGCATACCATACTTCTTGCTGCAATCACTAATAGACTCAAGCATCAAAGTGCAGGAGGGAAATTCCAAACAGTTAGCTCACCATGGGTTAATTAGGATCCTTATAGAAGATGCCATCCAAAACATTAGAATTCCTATAACATGGTTAGTTTTCGGAGACATTCCGATAAAGGATGACATCAAAGCTCTCACATATGATGTTAGTCCTACTATCAGTGAAGAGGGAGAGGAAAAGACTAAAGCAGAGGAAGAAGAAGTAAAGCAGGAAGAGGAAGAAACAAAAGGAGATGAGGATCAGATGGATGAAGAAGGAGATGAAACAGAAGAAAATGAGGATGATGAAGAAACAAAGGAGGATGTTAAGGAGGAAACTGATAAATATGTTGAAGATCTACAAGAGGAAGAAGAAATGAATGACATAGGTGAAGAAGGCAATGGAAAAGAGGGAACATAAAACAAGGAGGAGTCACCTAGGGTGTCTCTAGAACCCACTTAGAGAGAGGCAGTAGCTGCCCTCACTGCTCTTAGCACCCCCATCAAGCAAAAAGGCAAACGATAGAGGTAGAAACCATTATATTTCAGGATAAGGAAAAGCACAAGAATAAGACAGGGGAAACCCCAAACATAAACCAAAATTCCCATTGTGATTGAAGACTCCCCTACACAAAAGGATAAAATTCCTTCCCCTAAGTCTCCTATCACCTATGTGGGAAGGCCTATTACTAGATCAACCTATTCCAAGGGAAACACAATCCTATAGGATGCACAACAGAATCTACAGGAAGTAGAACCAGTCCTACATGATACTTTGCTGGACCTACAAGAGGCACAAAAATTGGAAAGGGAGGTAGGGGAGCAACAAGAAACTAAATAAGAGGACCTAGAGACAAAAGAACCTAGCCCCCAACCTAACTTAGACTCCTACTACATGTTTATTGAAGGAGGTAGGGTCATATCTCAAACATTTTCTATCCCACTATTCTTCGAGCTTGAGAAGGAGAGGGCCAGAACTCACCGATAGATGTAGATTGCCAAATCAAAGGGGGTGGAAGACATTGGCACATGGAGGAGAAACTCAAGGAGATGGGCATAGAGCTGAGTGGCTTGAGAGATAAAGAGGCTATAATGAGAAATCAACTAGAGACTAAAAATGCATGGTTGAGAGGACAACTACAGGAAAGAGAGAATAAATTGGCATGTATGGCCAGTCTCTCTTTGGAAGCAATCCAGTGTAGGATGTTAGCTAAATCCTATGCCCTATACCTCAAGGAACAGTGGCTGCAGTTCCAAATCAAGACCCTAGCACAGAGAGGCACCATGCCATTTCAGGACTACAGACAGTTCATTGATCTTTTTTATCATATCACACTAAAAGATAGGGCCAAGATGGCTGAGTTTTATTTGCACAACATGGCCCTAACAGACATGAATGTATGGGACCCTAATGCCAAGCTAGGAGATTTACAATTGATGGCTTTGGCATCATGGATGAACCATGAGGATTCAAGGGCTACAAAGATGAAAAGGATATTGGAAAGAGAGAAAACTTAACCTCTTGTGATTAGAGTTGAACAATCAAATCCCATGGCCCTCATTAGTACCCATAATTTTATTCCAAATGATCCTTAGCTTGCACCTAGATATCTTGCTTCCCAAGAGAAAGCAATTTCACATTTTGAGGACATGTTCAGGTTGTTAGGAGATGATAGCAGACATTCTTGCCTGAGGAGATGGAACAAAATGCCATACAACTTAAAGATAATAGAGTATCACTTTCCTCAAAGGTTGAAAGAGGCACTAAATAGGACACCTATGTATAAGCAATCTATGCAAAGGCTGAAAGTCAATTGGATTGGCCTAAAACTCAGTCCACCACTACTCTTAGCGATGCTAGAAGGGAGAAAGGAAGGAGAAGAAAATAGGTAGTGGGAGGAGGTAGAAAAGAAAGCAGGCTTCTATGAACAAGAGGATGAGGCGACAATAGAGGCATGGGATGTCAAAGAGGCCACTAGAGCCTTGAAGGATATGGATATTGATTAAGTTGCTCAGAGGATGAGCAACACTTTCAGTAGGGGGATGATGATGAGCCTCATCATTAGGCAATTATATGGGCCTTAATTCACCTCCTAACTTAGTCAAACCAACTTTTCTCATAACTTATTACATGTTTTTTATTATATTTTGTTTATGAAGTGAGTTAGAGTTGGATATTATGCTTAGTGGACTAATATGCATTGAATGCAGGATTAAAGGAGAAAATCAAGGAATTTCGGCAAAGACTAAGGTCAAAAATCGAATGGGACAAGGGCCTTTGTAGGAGGTAAATCTTCCTCATTTAATACTCATCCATTCATCACATCAGCTCGAAGTGCAAACAACCAAATCACGAGGATTAGAAGGCAGCCGATCAAGTGAGAGACAAAGCACCAGTTTATCTCGATTCTGGGAGCCAAGGCTCCCTAATTTTAAGGAACTTTTTGGGGACTTAATTTTTATAAGTAGAGAGACCCAGGACCTCAGTAGGATTTGGATTTTTGTTGTAAAAATTTAATCTATTCTCAAGCTGCAATACTTGTGAAAGTTCTATTGATGTAATTTGTTGTTTTGGTAATAAGAATGAGTTTTGTTTTGAGCTAGCACTGAGTTAACTCAAAGGGATGAAGCTCTTGGGTTAGGGCCCAACCCTAGTAGCCAAGGCTCCTCTTTCTTGTATATGTATGTTTAGTGTAGTTTCATAGCTTCATTGTTAATTTTCTTTTTAGATGCATTTCCATTACAAGTAGTGTAGATTAGATTGGTTGTTTATTAGTTTGCTTCCATTTGTGCCTTACTTTAGTAGCAGGTTAGTAGGGATAAAAGGATCACCATAAGGTTTTCATCAAGTGTCTCAGCCTCACTTCCTCCCTCTGGGATCATGACTTGAGGAAGGGACCCTTAAGCAGCCCCAAAAACACAGATTTCTAGTTCTTTTATGAGCTTTGGAGTTTGTTGTCTTTAAATTAGTATTCGGTTAGTTTTGCAAGGTATATTTCCATTGTCATATTTTTCATCTCCATTTCTGTAGTAGATCTCATCCATGCTTTCATTCCTTTCAGCAACTTTCCTCATGCATAGTGTAGGCAGTTAATTCATTAATTCTGCTTTTCTAGTTTATGAAAAGGTTTCTTGTTTGCATAGATTTTTGGAAGATATACATGTTTTATGTAGAGAAGTTGCTTCAGGGGGAGACTAAGACTTCATAGCTAGCAACCACCTTCCACTCCATCCACCTTATCCATCCCTTGTTTTCACCATCACCTTCACTGGTTTTTCATAAATTTTCATAGAAATTCTTCCAAGCACATTGAGCAGATCTAGCTATCTACTATCTTGGATGTTGACTTCTGAGTGATCCTAGACCTTCTCCCACTACATTCCAACCATCACGCACCTTTCCTAGGCCTTCCATCACCTCCAACACCTCACATTTTTCTCTCGGTTGTATCTTGTAGGTTTACAGGGGATCCTATAGGTTTCTAGTACATTATGTAGGTTTTCCTAAAATGATCTGTTTCGAGGCCGAATTGATGAAAATCCTCTAGGAAGTCACCAAAATAATCCCAAGGGTCTTCCACACCATCCAAACATCTCATAACCCTTCCATCCATCCTCAAACATCCTTAATTCACCTGCCACATTAGCAGAAGCAATTAGTTTGCATACTTGATCTTGCATAAAAAAGACAAAAAAGAAAAAACAGATTTAGTTTAGTTTCTTTACTTGCACATTAGTGATGTTTGATGTTTCTTACTTCTACAACTTAGATAGTAGCATTTGGTTCATGTTGATTTAGCAATTCTGCCAAACATATTTTCTTAGTGGTTAAATAAGAAATGGTATGATTTAGCATTACATGTCGACCTTCTCCATTATTTTAGTAGAGTAGCTCTCCCTTAGAATAGATTTACCTTTCTTCCATCAAAGAATCAAGCTTCTTCTGACTTTATAGAAGTCTGGCTTGAAACCCCAGTGGTCTCTCACCAGTTGAACAACGACAATAGGAAGAACCATCACTTTTACTTGTGTATACAACACTATCACCTCCAAGTTTGTACGAACCCCGAGTTGATAAAGTAAAGTTGGTAGCCCAGGAGTTGCAACATCCTTGCTGCAATACTGGCACTCATCATTTATACTTGCTCCTATAGACCGACTTGCAGCCAATTTCTTTTGTTCCCAATGGAGGATCAACCAACTTCCAAGTGCCATTATTTATTAAGGAATCATACTCATTTTGCATCACTTCTTTCCATTCATCATGAGAAGCAGCTTCCTTGAAGGAAGTTGGTTCAAAATCTGTAGACAAATTTAGTTCACAATCATAAGAAACATCCATATCAATAGGTGAATTAGAATGGAGGTACCTCATCAAGATGAACACTTTCAAGTGTCTTTGTCAACCATTTTGGGGGACCTTTCTGAGATGGTCCAGGCTGCTCAGTTGACTGAGTTGGAACTAAATCAATATTGAGTCTCCCAATTCTGTCAATCACATCACTCAAAGTATCATCAGTGTTTGGAGCTTTGTGTGGGGGAGAGAGTGCCTCAGAAGAGGATTCCATAGATTGATCTAGTATAGGAATCCCCCCTTCAAGATGTGGAATCTGATTATCAAATTCTTGAAATAATTTTGCATGTCTGAATCTATCCAAGCGATCAAGCTTCTGCTCAACAACATTGTCAGCTTTGGAAGATTCAAGAAATATTACAACTATAGATACAACAAACTTCTTATTAAGTTCATAATAGAGGCAATATTCTTTAGAGGTATTTAAATACCCAAAGAAGATACACTTAAGACTCCTTGCACCAAGTTTGTTTCTTTGTACCTTTGGTATCAAGGCATAACAGGTAGAACCAAAGACCCTGAGATGCTTTACCGAAGGAATGTCGCCATACTACATTTCATAAGGAGTCTTGTTTCTAATAGAATTAGATGGACATCTATTCTTTATATATAAAATAGATATAACTGCATCAACCCAAAACATCAATTTTACATTCTTCAAAAACATCATAGAACGTACCATATTTAAGATTGTCCTATTCATTCTTTTAGCTACTCCATTCTGTTGGGGATTATAAGGCACAGTTGTTTGATGTTTGATCCCATGCTGGTGAAGATAGTTTTAAAATTAATTTGAAGTGTATCCTTTTCCATTATTAGTGTGAATAGAGCCAATATGAGATTATGCATCATTTTCAATCCAAGTATGAAAGTTCTTGAATGTTTGAAAAGCATCAGATTTTTTCTTCAATAAATAAACTAAAGACATTTGGTTTAGTCATGAATAAATGTCATCATATATTTATTTAGATTTTCATAAGGAACAAGAATTGGACCACATAAATTTGAATTAATGAGTTCAAGTTTTCTATGTGCTCTGGAGTGTGAATCATCAAAAGACTGTTTGCTATGCTTTCCTAGAATAGAAGCATCACATTGCTTAAGTTTCATAGGAATTGTAGGCAAACCAGTAACACCATTTTTCTTCAACAAGAGAAGTTTTCTATAGTTCAAGTGTCCAAATCTAACATGCCATAAAAGACTTGATGGAAATGCACCTTCATCATAATGAGAATTGTATCAGAAATTTTGCGCACGAGTAGAGGTACCTTGCAAGTTTAGAAGTATTTCTTCTTCTATCCCCGTCATGACAAGTTAGCGATCTAATGCCTTTCTCACCTCAACCTTGCCATCAAACATATGAATGGAGTGTCCTTTCTGGTAGATGTGGAACAAGGATAACAATTTTATCCTCAGCTATGGGAGATATAAAACATCATGCATAAGAAAGTCAAGAAGACTAGCCAATTTGAGCCTGATTGTACCAAGCCCTGTTGGCTTGAGTTTTGAGTTGTTTGAAAAGTATACTACACCATCAACATTGTCAGTAAATTCTTCAAAAAAATCTGTTCTAAAAGTCATGTGGAAAGTTGCTCCTGAATCAAGAAACCAATAATTTTTCCAAGAAGCAAGTGAAGCATTAAACAAGTCTTCAGTTACTCCACTATTACAATGTGCAACAACATAATGAGCAGATTCAGGGGATTTACCTCTCTGTTTGTCATTGGTTTTACCTTTGGCTTGATTTCTTTCCTACTCAATTTTGTCCCAAGTTAACTTGCATGTGGATGCATCATGTGATCCATCTCTATTGCAACTTATGCAATGAAGATCAGATTTTTCTCTTTGAGAGTGTCTACCGCCCCTGCCTCTAAAATTTCTACTCCTCTTCCTATTCGACCACCTCTTCCTCTAGAAGAATATTGAGCATGATTCTTCTCTCTATGTGCAAGACACACAACTTCTTCAAAATACCGAGGAGTTGTCTTCTTCCCAAAAGTTTTCTCTCCCTCAACAAATTTCTTCACAAGGGAGTCAAAGGTAATCTCTCTATGGTTTCCATTTGCTTGCAACGACTCAAGATAATTTGAATAAGTGGGATAAAGTTCATTGAAAAAAGCTATAAGAGGAATGTCTAGTTCAATGTTAGTGACTTTGATATCATGCATAATAGATCTTACTTCTGATGCCAAAGCAAGAGGATCATAATTTTTTAATTTAAGACTAAGCAATTTATTCCTCAATTGGACAACTTCAAGTTCAGAGTGTGAGTGATAGAGTTCCTTCAACTTCTGTAAGGCTTCAAAATCATTTGAAAATGGTGAAATATGGAAACTCACCTCTTCATTTATAGATGCTGCAATCGAGGCATAGGCCTTGTTGTTCTTGCTTTCCCAAATGGCGAATCCCTTGTTTGAGGTAGGCTTTGCAGGTTCATTATCTCCTTCTCCTACACAAACTCCTTTCCACAGCTCATTGAAAATGAGAGAGTGTTTTATCTTCTGTGACCATTACAGATAGTTCTCTTTGCCCTTGAGAACCACTCCCACTATAGATATCAATGAATGCATTTAAAAATACTTTCTTGCCAATATTTATAAAAATTGTACTTCTCGTGGAAAAACAATGTATTTCTGGTAGCAAGAATTCACTTCTGGTGTAAAATAATGCAATATGATATTTATGGGATAGAGGTAATATTTGTGGTAGTTGTTATAAGGGGGAGTTTATATGTGGTGGAGGGATTATATGGGGAGGGCACATATGCCATTATTAATGTAATGGGACAAGGATACTTTGTAGTGGTATACACATGGAGGCCGAGGGTATATAGAGGTTTGATTGTATACCAAGGAAGCCAAGTGGGAGGGCGTATGGCAATGGAAACACAGTGGGGAGAGGACCACGGTGATCAAAGGTATGGGAGCGAGGAGTCGAGGAGTTGATTGTGTATTGGAGCGAGGAGGCAACAAGTAGACTACAAATGTGAACAAGAATTTAGGTTTTGTATGTTGTATGAGGGGAGGCAACAACATATGTAATGGAGGAGTTAAACGAGGGAGGGGTTATGTAGTGGAGAGGTATATGGGGAAGAGGTAGTATATGTAATTAACAATCAGGGTTATTATGGTGCGGAGTTATATTTTATGAGTTGGGATAGCGCCATGCTTCCACTGGACCACGACGTTGCAACATGAGGCGTGTATATTGACTGTCGATGTATGAAACAGACAAGAAATTAAATACACAGAGTATGGAGGCACAAAAGTGCAATGGCAGAGGATTCAAAAGTATGGTAACGGTTTTGGAGGTGACATCCAGGAGGCAGTGTAACACAATACAATTCCTCTAATAATACACAGTCAGTCACAGAGGAGAGTGCCACAGTTTGAACATAGACCATACCACGATGCCAAACCCATAAATTTCTTCAAAAAGCTAAATTATATTACCCTTTTTTTAGCCCCACCAATGTTGAATCCTCCACGCTCACTCCACGTTCTCCATGCTCACGGTTATGCAAGGCAGGAAATGCATGACATATTTTCTATCAAAGGAGAATAATGGCAGACAATGACAGGAGTTATAGCATAACAACTAATTTTGGGAGCTGGCTCAGATACCATGTCAGGACAGGAGGTAACTCCTCAAATCGAATTGTATTTCTTCATTAAGGCTGCTCATGGTTATATACAAGCAAGGAGAGACTCTTGGGCTTCACCTCCCCGTGTCTCTTAATTTTCTTATTCTCCGTTATTTACTGTTTACATTATTTACAAATGTTCATCCAATCCCAATGATTATGTGTCCACAAATGTTATTTTTTGGGTGGGGTTTATGGGTTTTACAGAGAGCCCACCTATGGGAGACTGTGGGCTAACTGACTCATAAACAATTTGTGGTGGTATATATACACCCCTTGGATAGGACTAATTAACGAGAGAATAAGGATATCAACATTATACTCGATTTCTTTGAGATCAAGTTTGTGTTTCCTATGCCTCCCGCACTCCTAGTCTCTAGGAAACCCTGGTTTACTTTGCAAAGATGCTCAACATCCTTATGTAACATATTCTTGCACTTATTAGAGAGGTTGTATTCATGGCTCAGGCTAGATGTATCCAAAGGAAGGCTTCGTCAATGCCTTTGGCTTGGATTAGGTTGTATCTATCTTGTAATTATTTTTGTCTATCAATAAAGAAGCTCATGTCTTGTTCCCGATATATGTTGTCATATTATGAATGATAGTATGAATGTTTATATATGATGATATAACATATTCTTATGTATGCACATTGAATTATCTATTGTTTATATGCTTCTATGATTTATTTGCAGGTCTGCACATCTTGGAGGAAGCAGAGGGTTTAGACCTGATGGGAACATCTTCAAGCGTAGGACCTTCAGGTATGTCTCCAAATCCAACTTTGATAATTTGAATGTTTTTCATGCTTGATTGAGTGTTCTTTGTTGATTACCTTATCATGCTCTATTTAAGAATTTAACCCTTTCTTTAGGGAAATTTTCTCACCAACACACATGATGTCAGGTTGGGGCCCCACCTTTTTGGCTCCTCCGATCGTGTTGGCTCTCCAGGTCATCCCCATTCTCTCATTTGTGCTCTCCTTTATACTTCTGGGATGGGGCCTTCAGGACATGTAATTACAACACTTTTATCCTTCCAACTCTTCACCTCCCATTCTTTAACCATCTGGGGTGGGTCCCTTCATGACATGTCACCTCTGTCTTAGCTTCCCGTTGACTCCTTCTCATCTTCTCCTTTGTACACTAATGGGGTGGGGCCTCTGGGTCACATCATCTCGACCCCTACCATCTCAGTGCTTTGAAAAGAAACTCCCCTTTGAAATTATGGGTTAATGTCCTACGGGATGAGTTGTCGCATGGGTTCGATTCCTAGCTAATGGCGACACCCTCCACCTCCGAATTATAGGCCTAGCTAGCTTGATGCACTGTTAGCCCTAGTGCTCTTTTACACTACTAACCAAAGATTTTGGAGTGTGGCCTCAGGGACATGTGGCTAGTGGGCCATACCTCTTAATGAATCTTGCTTCCAATTATCCCACGGTGTAACAATGCCATAACATCCCATGCTAAATCATCCCACGTTCTACTGCAAGTTTTCCCTTCCTAACTTATGGGATTTTTGCCTCAGGGATGAGCTGTCACATGGGATCCAATATGGCCAATAGCAAGGCTCCCAGCCTCTGATATGTGATCCCATCTATCCTGTGCCCAATCATCCCTATTGTTTTCATGCGAGGAAAAACATAAACTCTCTAGGTGTGGCCTCCGAGCCACATCATCCACCATTTCCCAATCGTGATAAAGGAAGATATGAGCATCCAAATTAGGAGCTTCCACAGTTAGGTCTTATGCTAGACCAATCAAATAAGTTTATTAGATTAATATATATGTTAGATACTCACCTATATTCACTGCAATGCATCTTTGTGCATCTTTGTGCAACTTTTCCATTCCAACATGGGTTTACTTATGGCTTGACTACATAATTTCTGCATTCATTTGTATATTTTTCTCCATAGCCGTTATGACTCAATAAGAAACCACTGGTGCTATCCCTCCCAATATTACAACGTATCTCCCCTTCTCAATTCCATGGGAGTTCCAAAATACCAAAAGGGCCATAAGAATATTTTCACTCAGTGAAGATCCACACCCCCAGGTGCACCCTCAGGCTTGTAGTGCCATGACCAACAACATTGTGGTGCTCATCAAAGACCTCCAGGAATGATAAAAATTCAAGGCTATAGAAGCCTCTAATGTAGATTCATAGGTTATTATATTTAAAATAGGATTTCATCCTCGACATCAACACATTACCACATGAGCCATAACATAGGCTTGTATCCAGCATATGCACGCAAACCTTGTCAAAACAGGATGTCCCAATTTTAACCCATATACATGTAATGTAAATAATTTATGTGCTATTTATTATTTGATGTTGGATTAGCTTCTTTATAGACCATTGCATTACGCTTAACATTGCATAATGTATTAATCATTCATGTGAATAACAGGGACACAATCCATGCTAATTACATTTACATGCACCATTTCAATCCAGAGATGCAACACATGTTCAATACATTTATATGCACCATTTCAATCCAAAATGAAACATAGGTTCATTATCATTTAAAAAAACACAAGAGTACTTATCTTGTAATTTTTAGGGCAACTGGGTCTTGGATAAGGACTCTCCACCCAACCATGGAGAGTTGTAGTGAATGCTTACTTGCAACTATCACCCTCGAGCTAGATTCTAGAGATTGAGGGGATTTCTCAAAGGATTAAAACACAAAATGCCATCTAAAGCATGGACTCCATAGGACCTCCTTCCTCCATCCACTAGTCACTTCCGTAGTTAATTAATGCACAAGGAATTCAAAGGCCAGCTTCCTCCACCCTCCAACTACCCAATGGTAACTAGTCAAACACACAAGGAATTTGGAGGCTTCCTCTCCACCCAAGCACAAATAGGGAATCCAGAGCCCAACTGCCTCCACCCAAGAATGTCAAGGGAATCCATAGAAGCAAGTCTCCATCCAATAATTTCAAGGGAATCCAGAGAAGCATGTTTCCATGCTTCAGGCAAACATAGTCGTTCCACTCACTTTAGGGAATAAAGAACCCACTATAAAGAAAAACAACAAGAACGACTTCAAAGTTCCTTCCTCTAGGAATCCAAGGAAAAACCCCCTGCCCCATCCATCAAGGAAATCCTTAGAAATCCCATCTCCACCCTCTATCTATACAATGAATCCATATGTTGTTGTTCCTCACTTAGGAGAAACCTCTTAATGCTAGTCTTGTCAACCAAATTCATATCATTGTCTTCTCTTCTTCAAAACTCCTTTTTGTTCCTCCTCTTTTGTGCTATTCTATGTTTAAACAAAGATCCCCCTTAATGGAGGTTGAGCCCTATCTTTTCCTCTATTGTCTCTTTTATTTCCTGCGTAGGGTTTGGCTTTCCCCATCCTTGCTACCAACATATTCCATCATCATAAATTTCTTGTCCTTGTCTTGCAATTGTTTTCCAATGCAACATGGCCTTGTGTACTACTCTTGTAACGCAATTTAATTTAGAAGACCAACTTATTAAAGACACACCAACCAACCTTTAATGTTTATTATAACAGTGCAGATTTCCTGTAGTAAGGAAACCTCATACATCCCAAGCAAGCAACCTCCTCAGCTCTGGAATCCATGTCCTTTTGACTCAACCCATTTTAATATATTTTGTAAAAATATTTACATTTCATTTTCATGAGGGACACCCAGGTTGGGGCTGCCACAGCTAACACCTGCCCCTCGTCCCACTCTCATTGTAGTAAAACTTGAAATATCTAAGAGATAATTTATCATAAAACTTCCAATATAAATGCTAAAACATCAAAGACGTCAAAGATATTCATGATAAACAACCCAAGAATATAGAGATATGAATACTTACGATAGGATAACACCATCAAATATTTATTATGGAAGGGATCACTCCACAATTTATTCTTGCTACACGATAATAAAAAATAGCATTCCTCCAATACAATAATGTTCATGAGTATTCCTAGGGGCCTATGCCAAATATACCTTATTATTATATTATTTATTTTTAATTACATAGTGGGTATATTCCATTATTATGGCCACATTAAATTCATTATCCTCTTGGGGAAATCCATAGGTATCTCATATTATCTTCACTAAGTACATTGAATTCCATTCTCCTTAGCATGTTTCATCCTTAAAACATTGGAAGAAGCTATATAATATGACCTACTAAACAATGTAGTCAACTAGTACCATGCATGGGCATCCATCCATCCTAGTGAAATATCGACATAGGGTCCAATTATTTCCTTTCCTCAATCTTTATTTTTGTTTCTTCTTTTGATCTATGTTTTTGTTACATTACTCTGATATCTCCATCCATTGCTTTTATTTCACCATATGCCCCCATACCAATTTCCTCTTTGGTTATATGTTGATATATTGTAAGATTGTTGATGCTCATGAACATGTCTTGATGCATATTATTTTTCTATGTGGTGTGGGTGGTGATATACAACCCTATCTATCGATTTTTCTTTCTTTGAATGACCGATATATGGTTATGTAGCATCTTCCTTTTGTGTATTCCTTTCCTAGGGATTTTATTCAAGTGTTTCTATAGGCTTCTCTTCTAATTCAATATTGGACTCTTCATTTCATGTGTCATTAGGTATTACAATTATTTTCTTTGAAGTTATTTCTTCATGTAGCCCCTTGGGCCCTTGTTGCTTCTAAGAAACTTATCTTACACTATGATCTTTTATTTCATGTACCAAAGCTTCAAAGACTTATTTTGCACATTAATGTTAATTGTATTAAGTTCGTCCAAGGATATCCAAAAATAATATCGACATAATATGTCTCTACATTTCTCTCTATTTAAGCCTTTGCCATGGTCTGCGTCTTCATCTGGTCCTGATGATGAACCATACTTGTTGGTTCGAAATGCGTTGGCCAAAAAATTCTCTCATGTGATTTCTACTGAAAGACTTTGTTTAAATCATCCATTCCTATAGCATAAAAATATGAATTCAACACATAGTTATACATGGAAGTCCTCAAATATTTAAAAATTTGAACATTTTCACCCTCAATTTGTGTGCTTTGAATATTGTTTGTGGAAACTTGTAATCTTTTATTTAAGTTAACATTGATGAAATTATATCCACAACTAGGGTTAATATAAACAATGACCTTTTCATGTTGATTACAACCATGAACCTACAATGTGAATTTTGTGAATGAAAACAAACCCTTAGGCCTTTCTTTATCCCTACACTTGGAATAAGACCACTTTTCTAAAAGTAATTTTTCATATGCTTCACCAGAAAGTGCCATCATATTTCAGTATTCAAATGATTGTCACTAAATGATAACATTTTCTTTGACCATAGTGTCAATAAGGTTTCCCGTTCTCTTTAGATAATGAATTTTAGTAATTTATGTATTCTTCAATATTAGGACCATCAAATTTTCTTGTAAAATACATCATACTTACAATAATTTTCAAAAGAATCACTTACTTTTAATTGAGCTCCTTTATGTAGCAAGGGTTTTGATTAAAATGGTCATAACTTTGGTTATAATTCTCAAATTGGCTATTATGAGCCAAATTATGAAATGTTACAAATTCTTTAGATCTTCTGGCACTCATTTGAGTGAAATTTGTGCTCTCTATCAAAAGATATCCAATCTACAAAATTCATGATTGTCACCTAAAAAAGTAAAAAATGCCAATAATTTCGCTTCTTCGGATCCATTTTGGACTCCTTCTTCTTCTTTTTTATTTATTTTTATTTTATTTTTTTACTTGAGTATTTTTCAAGAGGAATTCAATTATGAGATTAGATTCTTTAAATTCTGCATAAAAAAATTATAAATTGATTTGAATGTTGCTATCAAAATTTTCATAAAAAATCAACTAAAAAAATAATTCTCCCACTTCATGTCAAAGAAAGAGCTCTAATACCACTTGTGGTAAAACTTCAATGATATAAAAAATAATCCATAAAAAAATATAAAAAAACTTCCAACATAAACCGTAAATCACCAAATATATCTACGATATTCACCATAAACAACACGATAATATAGAAAGAAGAACTCTTAAGGTAGGGTATTGCCATCAAATACTCTTTATGGAAGGAACCACTCCATAAGTCATGCTTGATACAATATACTATAACATGCCTTCAATATAATTATCCTTGAATTTATTTATACATTCTCATGAGTCTTCCTAGGGGCCTATGCCAAATACCCTTTATTATTATATTTTTTCCTTTTAATTACATCGTATATCTATTCCACTATTATGGACAAAGTACATTCATTATCCCCTTGGGTACCTCCCTAGGTACATTATACTAATATGAGTGTTTTGGTGGTGGAGGTTTGGGGAGGCGGTATATTAGGGAAACCATCTTATATGTTTTCCATAATATCTCCCCCCATTGTCACCCTCATATAGAGGGAGCTGGGTGGTAGTAGGGGGGATATATTGTGGAAAAAAAAAGATTATATGGTTTCCCTAATAGCACCCCACCAATATGAGGGTTGGAGGGAAGATATTAGGGAAGCCACATTATCTTATATGTTTTCAATAATATCTTCTCCATCCATTATATTGTTAAATGAATGTATCGAAAATTAGACAAGCATAAAGATTTAATTTTAGGAACTAATGCTAAACATCATGTTATGGAACCAGCTCAAGAAAAGATAGAAAATATAGATCAACGCCTTAGAATTCAGCCTCTTCGAGGGGGCAACCTCCTTTACATTACATAAATGAACAATTCTTCGATGATACAAATGAAAAGACCTACTTTCTATATATAGGAGTCTAAGGGGTCATAACACAATCAGAGCCGACATAACAATAATAATGTAAGGGCACAATAACAACAATATTGGGCTTCTACGGGGCACAATAGTAACAATATGGGCACTACATGGGTACATCAATATAATAAGTGGGTTATACTAATAACAATAAGGGGTTACACTAGTAGTATAGGGGCCTAACATGCCCCTCTTCTTCAAAAAGCGTTGTCCTCAACGCTTGAGTAGTTCTTGATGCTTCTGTATAAAATTCTTTTACTCCCATGTGGAATATTCAGCGGGTAAGTTCTTCCACTTGATGAGATACTCTGAAATTGATCGATTTCGTAGCTGTCGGGTTCTTGTTTCTGTGACTGCTCCTGGTACCAATATGATTTTTCTTTCCTCTTCAATTTCCGACAATATTGTTTGAATTGGGATCTTTTGCAACTTTTGAATAAGTGGCCATACTTCTTCCTCCTTCTTCCATTCATCCCTTGCTTCGTTTATCCAATCTGGTTGGATAATATAAATAGCACAAAACAATGCTTCCACATCCTCATCCTTGAAGAGTCTTCCCATTCGGTAAGGTCGCCATTTTTTAAGTGCATGTAGTATTGCCAATATTTATTTCTCATAAATAGCTTGCTTGAGATGTAGCAGTAAAAATACCCAATCACCTACATCAAAACATTTTTCACTACGATGTTGATCTACATGTTGTTTCGTTTGATTTTGCACCGAAGTGGCGTTATCCTTTAAAATTTGGAGAACTTGTTGTTGATGCTCGATGTGATCCTTCACTGCTTGAACCTTTTTCTTCTTGATATGTCCTTCTATCTCTAGAGTTTGAGGAGTGGTAATTTCTTCCAATCCTTTACAAGATATGGTGGGATTCATTTCTTGATGCTCGATGTGATCTTTCACTTCTTCAACATTTTTCTTCTTTATATGTCCTTCTATCTTGATAGTTTGAGGAGTGGTAATTTCAAACAATGAATTACAAGATATGGTTGGATTCATTTCTTCTTTCTCGATGTGATCTTTCACTTATTGCAGCTTTTTCTTCTTGATATGAGAGTTTGAGGAGTGGTAATTCTTGCCAATGCTTTACAAGATATCGTCTGATTCATTTCTTCTTTCTCTGGGGTGGGGTCCTGGCGTATATCTTCTTCTTTTGTTGTTTCTTGATCCTTTTCTTCCTCCTCTTCATATTCTTTGTAAAATAATTTCTTCTCAGCATACTTATGACCTTTAGTGCATTTGCTATCACAATTGTAACAAAGCCCTTTTTCTCTTTTTTCTTCCAATTGTTGTGGTGTAACCCTTGTAGGTTGTGGAAGGCTAGGAGAAACAACACTTCCATCTTTATAGTTGTGAGGGGTACACTTAATGGTTTCCATAACTTTGCTTTCCACTATGTCACAAAGCCCTTTTACTCTTTCCAATTGTTGTGGTGTTGCTCTAAAGAAGATGTTGCTCTTTGTATCCTCATAATGTGTTATCATTTCCTCCGTGAAAATTGACCACGTAACAAGTTGTTTACGAGAACAAAGCCCTTTGTACCATAAAAATTGATCTGGTTCTAAATATGAAGATGAAATACATACCTTTTGTAATAGTTGTACACCATGTATATCAAAATATTGCTCCATCTGAAGTATCCAATTTACCGGATCCTTGCCATCATACTTCCTCATCTTGCTTTTTCTTGATTTTAGGAGCTCGACCTTGAAACGACTGTAACTATGTACTTTCGGATCTTTATGTTCTGAAATTGTGACCTGTAGTATCCCTCTGTGTCCTCTTTCTAATGCCACCAGTCTGATCCAAATTGGATTCTCCAAGAAAGAGTTATGCATAATCTCCCAAGATGACCTGATTATAGACTAGTTCAGTAGAGCGAACTTGTACGACGTGCCACGCGTCACTGTTTCAACCTTTGGATCTAAAAAATTCATACAAGAAACCATAGTCCGTCCTCCTTCTATACCTTCTTATGAAATTTCAATCCGATCCCCAAAGAGAAAGTTATGACGATTTTCCCCAGGTCACCTGTTTTGAATGTAATTTAGGAGTCTCCAAAAAGACAAACTTCCTCAGATCATATCTCCGAAAATATCATGCTAAAAGCTCTGAAATTCGGTCCCAAGGTTAAGTGCGATTTCTTCTCAAATGGGTTTTATTTGTGACTTCTGAAACATCACAGAAAAAAGTTATAGCGAAAATGCCACGATGACCTGTTTGGAGCAGCGAAACCCTAGAATCCAAAGGCTCTAATACCAAATGTTATGGAACCAGCTCAAGAAAAGATAGAAAAGATAGATCAACGCCTTAGAATTCAGCCTCTTCGAGGGGGAAACCTCCTTTACATTACATAAATGAACAATTCTTCGATGATACAAATGAAAACACCTCCTTTCTATACATAGGAGTCTAAGGGGTCATAACATAATCAGAGCCGACATAACAATAATAATGTAAGGGCACAATAATAACAATATTGGGCTTCTATGGGGCACAATAGTAACAATATGGGCACTACATGGGTACATCAATATAATAAGTGGGTTATAATAATAAAAATAAGGGGTTACACTAGTAGTATAGGGACCTAACACATCAAGTCTAGCATTAATCCACCTTAAGAGGCGATACAAATATATGTATCATTTCCTTAACTTTGAAACCATGCATTTCATTAAAATGACCCCCTGACTTGATATGAGGCTAAACAGTAAGTAAAAGTATTTGATTGAAGGAGATAAAGAATCATGTATCTTTTATTGGAGGATATAAAGCATTATGTATATTTATTTAGAATATAAAGCTAATAATTACATCAAATGACATGTAAAGGAAAACAATTATGAAAAATTGATTTCTAATAGTCCCTTTATCTTAAGGAAACGATTACTAACGAATATGATAAACCTTAGGTAGATTCCTATTTGTTCATGGTGAAAAATATATAATTAAAACAATCTAATGGCTGTGAAAATAACATGGATCTCACCATGACTTACCAAATCAACAATACATGCCAACTAAATGCATCACTAATGAATATCAAACTATGGCTCATGACCATTAAATTATGAATGAAATAAATATAACTATAAACATGGTAGTATTGATATAAATGCAATGTGAATAACATTATTAATGCCCATATGCATAAATAATGTATAAAAAAAGATAACACATCTACCACAATAGGCTTTTGGGGAGTTTTCATATTGAGCTTACAATTGAGTAGGGAAGTGGCAAATTTCAAGGTATACAAAATCAAGATTGAATGAAGCATTGTTCTCAACTTCCACATTAAGCGTGTTATTACCATATATCATGAATGAATCAATTATGAGTAAATTTGGTAGCTTATATAGTTACACTATATATATATATATATATATATATATATATATATATATATTTCAAATATTGTGTGTTGAGAGGGATCAAATCCCCTAAGATATAAATCTCTCTTCAAGTTTTTTCAATTTACACAATTTTTTTCCTTCATACATAATGTATTCAAAATTATGCTCATCTTTTATATATATACACATATATATTCATTTTTAAGGGACTTGATCATTCTTCACATATGATAGATTTGAAGTTATACATGTTATATGTGTGTGTAAATTCTATCTTAAATATGAAAGAAACTACACATCTTCGTGATATTAAATTATAAAATACATCTTTCAATACAATAAATACAAAAGGAAAACATTAATAAAAAAAATATACCATTACTATCTTTCCTAAAAAAATCACATCAATCTTTATAAGCCCTTAAAATTTAAAAGCCTTCAAAACTGTTAAATAGAAATAAATTTTGCATACGGAGTCTTATAAAATAAATTAGAAGTTAAAATAAGCTCTAAATATAGTTAGTGATATATAAATTTACATATACTTCTTGGTCGTTTTAGGTTGTATATTTTACAATAGAAATGTAACACTAAAGTATTGTAAATTTCGAGGTAACAAATTTATACTTATGTACCATTAGAACTACGATACGAAATACCAAGAATTCTTGATTACTTAAAATATACTTTCCATAACATTCGGTGCAAGAAATTAAGGGACTTAAGAATTTTATCCTTATCTTGATACAAAATAACTCAACATGTAACTATTATTAGTCACTTTTTAGAGGGACTTGATAGAGAGATACTCTAATTATTCTTCCAATTAAGTGTTATTTGATGTGCCCTTATGATTGTTATTGTAAGCTAACCCTTAGGGGACTTATTTATATGAAGCCATTTGAATTATTTTTTCAATTGAGTTTTCTTTAATGCGTTTATAAAGAGGAGATGTATCACAAATTTATAATTTATTTAATTTTTTCTTCACAAATTTGAATTCCTCCAAATTCTATTAAATCATTTCTTCACAAATTTGAATTCCACCAAGTTTATTAAATCATTTGATGTCACACATCATCACCTTGCATCAACGATAGGGGCTTGGATAACCCACCATTACTACAACCAAACTATGCCTCTTCACATAAATTTTTCCCATAACTTCTCCTTAAGTTACAATTTGTCAAATGCAGCTAATTCCTACTCAACCAAGTGCATTCAACTATAGACACATGTAAAACTGTGACTGTTAAAACATCACAAAAATACTTTAACACCTAACCAATGCAAAACAAAGCAAGTAAAAATGACATCTAACAATCATAAAGAGTCTACAACACACATATATAGGTGGCACCCAAGGCAAGTGCCTTAAATTTATTATATGGAGAATGTCATACATACATACATACATACATACATACATACATACATACATATATATATATATATATATATACTAAGGGAGTTACAATGTCATTTTTGCAACTCTATTACAAACCTATAATGAACCTAAGGCAATATTTATTTTTTCATATTACCCAACATACTTGCATAATCAATCTCTTAGAGAAATCACATGCTTACGTTATATAGGTTTCCTCTTATTACTCTTCTCACTTAGCTAATTCAATTCATCCTATTATGTCTAACCGTAAACTTAGCACAATTGTAGAGCCCCTTTACACTCATTATGAATGACCAATCACTTCTTTACATATCAATTTTGAGATGTCCTCCTTGTATATGAGACTCACTTTGAACACTCAAGCTTTTTCATTCTAAGATGGACCCAAGTCCATCCAAGTCTATCCAACTATACATAAATTTGTTTAACTATATTCAAGTGCCTACAAGTGTGCTAAATTTATATGCACCCACTGCAATTGCATCCCAATTATGTCCTAAGGATGCTTTTGTAGCATCCAACTACGAGCAAGCACATTCAAGTGTGCCTGAAGGATGTGTAACCAATGCATGCATCCCACAATTGTGCCCCACAAATATTTGTGCCTAAAGGCACCTTTTCCATTTGTCACAACCCCTAAGTGTGATTCACTCCTTTAGTCTACATGTAGTCCAAGAACCCAAGCCATTTAATCCAATATTATCCATCATACATTATGATTACACTTTGTATGGAGTCATCTGTAATAACCCTAACTTTTCCTTCTCTTGTTAAGTTATCCTCTAAGAATATCTTGGTGCATCCAACTAGTTTAAGTTTCCAAGGTCAATGATACACCTAACTTAATAAAAATCACCTTACATGTCTATGGTGTACCTTTCCATCGTGGAAGGGTGCTCAAAATTGATTCTTCTAGCTATCAACCTTCTATCATTACCATCCATGTCAATTAATGAACACTGAGGTGATCATGTGGTAGAGGTGCTCCGATCCATTCAAGGATTGGGCTTCATATACTTCCCCCACTAAGAGTTTTTTTCATCCTTGGAAAAATCCTCAAGAACTAACTATGCCATGAGTCTCCGTTATAGACCCATGCATCCATCTATAGTTGTAAGCTTCCACTGCTTTCCATTTTTAATGCTAGAATTACTATGCAACCCCCCACTATCCATTTCTTCCTTTTAACAAGCTACCTTTTCCAAACTTCTATGAGAAATTCCTCTTGGATGTCTTTGTCATCATGTTTTTTTTTTTAAGCTTGGAAGGGTCCTTCATTTTCTATTTATAAACAACAAATTTACACCACTTATGTGAGATAGGTGGCCTCAACTTTCCCAGTGGGAAACCAAGTATGTCAGCCACCTATCCTCGTTATAAGCCATCCAAAAACAATAAAGTATCTACCTTTTTAACCAAGCTAAACAAGTTTCAGTGTCATGGTAAGACACTAGATGTCGATCTATCATAAGAATGCATATTGTAAAGTAAATGCTACCCATAAAAACAAACAATGACTAGATTAGTTGGCTATTCTTGCTGCTCTTCTGAAGCTGACTCGATCGGAGCCGAGTCCTTGGTAGAATCCCCAGGCATCTCAGCTAATTTGATGATGCAATGGATGTGCCTTTGAATTCTATCCAGGAGGATGTCCTACTTGTGAAGCTGAAATTGAATTTGATACAAATATTTTTTAAAGTTGGGCATATCTTGGAGGGTCAACGCCATCCCCACTGAAATTTGTTCCATTTCCCATTAGGATTTTCATAGTCCAATAAAGATAAAGGCTCTGTTTAAATTGAGTTATTCTACCTCTGGTATTCTCGGGGTCCAAGATTACTGTCCTCCAATTCTCAATCTCCTCATCAGTCTCGTTGTGCTGCTTAATTTATCGCTCCCATTCTTCTAGCAACTTATAAACACCTACATCCTTTCCCTCCCTGTAAGCCATAGAAACTTCATTGATGAGGTGTTCTACAGGTTTTCTTCCTCCTTGCAGTTCTGAAGTGCTCGGGTAATTTTCCCGTGAAGGCTCCCTCCCACATCTTCCACGCCCTCTTCCTCATATCAGCCGAGCCATCTCCACTTGGTACACACCCTATTCAAAGGTATGATGAGTTAACCTATGACATTGAGTTTCATTAACCAAGTTAACCTTATTCCTTTTCCCATCCTAATTACTCTCTGAGACATACAAAGGTTGAGTGACAACCCATTCAGGAAACAAGGCCAGTCACCTTTCCCTAGCTTACTTCTCTCTGCTCCCTTCTTGGTGCCACTCATGCACAGTTTGGTTTACCCATCCCTCTCTTGGCCTAGCCAGAGTTCCCATGCACAAGTGACCCTTTTCATTCCCCTCTTCCCATTCAAGAGTTCCCCAACATAGGTGAGCCTTCCCATTCCCCTCTACCCAGTTAAGCTATGTCGCTCCTCTCCTTTCCTTAATGCCTACCCTTCCCCATTGCATTGCTTCTTCCATTCCATATGAATAGTCATTTGAGTTTGCTTTGCTACTCTCAAGAGGGGTTTCCCATCCACTGACTAGGTAAACACTCAAGACCCTTGTATCTAGAACATTAAACCAGATAGAAGTCATACAATGCCTGCGGTGTTTTCCCCAGCTAGCCCCCCAATTCCCCTCCCCTGGCTTCTCCCAAACCCTCCATCCATAAAGAAACAATGTTCCCATAGAAAGAGGGTTGCAGGACCAAGAAACATACTCGTATTCGCTCCACTGATTTCGTCAATGATGCCTCCGCCTCCTTTCTCCAGTGCTCGAACTCCCACCACCTTTCGCAACAATGCGATTATCACTCCCCTGATCTTCCTTAACTCCACAATCTACAATGCCATTACCTCTGCCCTATCCTTCATTACTTGCTATGCCTCCTGCCTTTTCCTTGCCATGCCTGCCACCTTTCCTACCACCTTTGCATGTATGCATGCGGGGGGCCACTGCACCCATCTCCATGACCATGTGGGGGGTGATGGAAGGTACCCTACCTTTACTCCTCATAACTGTCATGACTGTCTTCCGTCCTCTCCAGCCTCTAGCACACACCCCGATCGGGGTGTCTTTGTCATCATTGTTATCTTCTCCTATGGCTACAATTTAATTCCAACACTATTCTAGATACCTACTGCTACTATAATCCAACCTGCATCAAATGGTCCAAGTGTTTGTGGTGAAGTAAAATTATAAGTGCAAACACAAACAAATTCCTCTAGCCTGATAACGGGTCTAGCCACAACATATACATTCTATGGAAGATTTCCTTAGGTTAGAACCAATTAATAGGACCTACCTCTTAGTCTTCTTATCCTATTTGATGACGTCCTTGCTTGCTCGCTCCAACTATCTCTCGCTTCCTTCTTCAAGCACCTGAAACAAGTAAACAACAACAAACAACAAATGTGATAATAGACAAACTGTAATTCAACCTCCTTAACAAGTCAAGAAACATTAAGCCATGAATATGTAAGATGACAAAACATGTAGGAAATCAATCAATAGTTGCATATATTAATATCAAAGAGATATTACAACCATTTTTCTTGATGTCGTAGTTCTCCTCTGACAAGACCAGGTTCCCACACACTTCTGCTAGCATTCCATGATGGCCTCAATCAATAATAGTTTTAAGGCTCTTCCCTTTAGGCTTCACTCGAAAGCAAATCACACTTCTCCCTCACACAACTAGATAGCTACAACTAGTAATAGCTTGTTGTCTACTCCAAACCAAACTAGCATAAGCACACCAATATCAACACTTCAACACTAACACTAGTTTTTGCTTGGGAAAAATGGAGGTTTATATAAGATGAATGGAAGAGAGATGTATCCTCTTATCATTGGAGTAGGTCTTATCTCTTGAGGTAGTTCCATCATTATAGGGGAAAGGAGCCCAAACTGACATCCTTGACCCCATCTGGCCGAACCATTTGTTATGAAGCTTCTAGAGCTGGAAGCTTTGGCTCCTAATTTAAAAAACTTTCGATAATAGGACCAGTGCAACTGGAACAAAACTCAGTCACTTCAATACACGTGAGGGATAGTGTTAATATCTGCACATCGGTGCAGGGAAGACAAAGTTCATTAGCGTCGGTCTTGTAAACTGGGCAAAACAAAAGTTTCAGGGGAAATGGTGCAAAAGGGAATTGATCTGCCCATGAAGAGGGACACAATGGGAGTTTCTTCATGAAGGCAAAGAATGCGGGGTTCACTATAGAGGTCCTCTAGGATCAAGGAACGGGGAGTACAGGGACAGTGACAAAATGTTGTGTAACAGATGCCCCCTAAAGCATGAAAGCCGAGCTAGAGTGAGGGATGAAACACTTTATTAATCAGTGCGGGGAACCATAGTCTACCGTCAGAAAACATGCAAGCAAGTACATATACATATGCATAAACTGAGATCTATATTAAATGATACATGAATCGTGGAATGGACGCAGCCATCTAGATAATGATCATGTAAATGGATCCAGGTATGGGCGCAGTCATTTGTCAAAGAGGATCATAACAAAACCATGGTATGGTTGCAACCATCTAATAATGAGAAGGATGACATATGATAACTCATGGTCTGGTCACAACCAACCATTTGATAGAGACATGCATATTATCACAACCATGCCACACCACTTCGCAACCTGGACTTGTGTGATCTGAGTCCAGGGTCTTGCACTCCAACACGACCCGATCAAAGTATAGATTCTAACATGTGAATAGAGGTGTTGACGTTGAACATGCTAGAAAGTCACTTGATTACCAGTCAATGATGTAAACTGTTAACAAGTGCAAGAGAAACCACCAATAATGACAATGGTCCTCAAGGTACTATCAACACAATCCACGAAATGTGAATAGAGGAACTAAAGTCGAACACCCATGAAATCACTTGATCGAAAGCCAATGATGTGAACTTGTCGTTGAGTGCGAAGAACTTTCCATTAGGGCATGCAAGCTCTAAGGTATTGGAAGGGAGCCTCTCGGTCAACTTCCCGGATAATGATTTGAAGTCAACGGAAAGCGATCATGTCAAAGGAGGGCCATAATGAATCCCACATCATTGACACGAGATGAGAGGATGAAAAATGATTTTGGATGATACAGAGAATTAGAGGTAAGTGTAACTGCAGAAGGAAAATTCTTGAACATTGCGGCAACACAATTGGAAGTTTGGAAACTTTTGGATCCATAGGATTGAGGGTCATAATGGCGTGGCAGAGATCAAATGGAAGGCAAAAATGAATGGCCCTACTCAGGAATGTCAATGATATAAAGGAGGATTTTCCAACCTGACATGAAGCAGAAAGTGTCATGTTCAAGAGTGACCTACCGACACAACTGATAGATTTCCAAATTTTCCCCCACCATTTCTGGAAGGTACCCCAATTATTTTTTTAATCGCAAGCTTGAAGGGGATAACATATGCTTGCACTGTAATTTCATCCTTCGAACGAATCCAACCTAGTAAGTTTAACAAGCCCTAGGAAGGAGAAGCTCATGTTCGTCATGGTGACGAATCCGATGTCGTATAATATTTTGACGAGTCCGACAAAGGTATAACTTGGTATCTTTTTCATTTTTAGAGAGTTTGAAAAAGACACGTAAAAGAAAAATCCAAATGTTCCCTTTTCGTACGTTTGTGTCTCTCGAGCCCGAAAAGGTAGAAAACAATACTTGAGAGAACCGCTTGACCATTTCAGTCAAGGAGTACCTTTTTCGTAAATAATGCCTCCCAGCCTGAAAAGGGGTAAACATATATTGGGCACACGACATTTCACAGCCGTTAACAAGTTCAAAATGATAAGGGCTCGACCATCCTTTCTCTTTTAAAGGGTCAGAAAATAGCTGAAAGTGAACCCCCCATTTTATTTTCTTTTACAAGTCAAAAGGGAAAAACACTCGGCGATCTTTTCATTTGAGTTTTACGAGTCAAAAAAAGAGCTTAAACGTGACTTGGCCTGGAGGAACGAGTGATAAAGAGTAGCAACTGTTTCCGGTAATTGAGAAACTACTCAAAACATGTAATGGTCAAGAGGCTGGCTAATAAAGCCACTTATTGTTGTGGTCCCTTAGGAAATGAAAAACAACCAAGTGAAAGCATATGATCAGCCAAAGAGATTGTGCTGATGGAATGAAATAACCAAGGCTCATTTAGCATAAATTAGTTGATAAAAATGGCAATCACGAGATGTAAATTGCGCATGGGTTCATTTTTACACAAGCTTGAACCATGGAGAACTCTACTTGGATTCGGTTTCATGTTTACACAAGCTCGAAATGAAAAACTGTGCTTGAATAAGTTCGCATGCCCCCATCATAATGACTCAAATGAGGTGCATGCCCGCCAAGCTTCATTTCAGTCAACTAGGTGGATGGAATGAAGGTTCACTTTCGAGATCCAGGAAAGACTCGACTGGGATTTTAAGTGATCTTAATCAAAGATGCGATTGGGAAAAGGGAGTTGTTTCATTTTTTAACGAGATCAACACAGTAAAAGAACTATCCTCAAGACCCTTGTTTCATTTTTTAAAGAGCTTGACAAAAGACAAAGAACTATGCTCACACCCTTTGTTTCATTTTTTAATGAGGTTGATACAAGAACAAACTATCCTCGCACGTTTGTTATAGACATATTTGGGCACTGCAACCCCAAACTCATTTGTCCATAAACTAAGGGCTCCTTAAGTCCCTAAAAGTGCTGTTTCACAACCTAAAGGATCATGGTCAACTGATTACATCATTTCCCAGAAGTTCCACCTGAAAAACTACTTAGTATTGGCCAAAACTAGACCATACAGACTGATCCATGGGCAGGGTGCGATGCATACTGACTGCCTAACTGGCTAGGTGCGATGCAAACTCAAATGGCCTTTTATGGGGTGTGACGAGTGAGAATATACAAATGGTAAAGATAGTTTGCAAGGTGGATGATCATGGAATCTTCTAGAAACTTTTCCTGTGACACTTGCCTCTCTGAATTCACCCAGGGATGAGTAAGATATCATGAAATATCCAAGTGGAACCAAGAACTATCAGTGGAATGACACTAATAAAAAACCCAGAGCTAACTCACACCCTTGCAAGACATCTATAAATGGATCCCTCATCTGAGAGATCTAGAGGCTGGAATTTTGTATTTTGTAAGGAAGTGCTATTGGTTTGGTGAGAAGAGACATTGCATTGTTGGGTGATTTGCTTGTTCATGAGGTGAAGAGGGTTTCTATAACTGGGAGGATGATGTTGGATCAGACAGCTGGGTTGTAATCCTCTCTTACATTACTATTAATAAAGTTCTTTGAGTTTTCCTCCATATGATCTTGTATTTGTGAATCTTATTGTTTATGAATGCAATTGTACGGTTAATGTGTTTATGATTCGGCATTTTTTATGATGTTTTCGATAGAAATGCTTTGATAGTTTTCTGCTAGTTTGACTCTACAGGTACTCTTTGAAGCGGGACAAGTAGGAGAGGAGTGGAAAATTCTATCAAGGAAAGGAGAAATCAAGCTAGGATCAAAGTGGAAGATCTAGGTTGGTCCTCTTTTCTTCTCTTCCATCTATCACACTTAAAGGAACTCTTGAAAAGATTTCAATGTTTGTTTCTAAGATAGATACCCATCTTAGTGGGACTAGCAGTTCAAATCGACACTAGTTTTCCGTGAAACAAAATGGTGACTTTGCTGGGGAACGAATAGTTTGTTTTGTTTGTTTATTGTTTTCTTTATAAAATACAAATGGAGCTTGAAGTTAGCTAGCTAGCCTTCGAAATGCCTTTACTATGCAATTGCGAAGTAGATAAACACTGCTTCAGTCAATCTCCGGGTTGGTTTATGAACTAAACACCTGACTTACAAAGCATCCTAAGTGCCCTTGTGGTAGCTTAGAACCTCATGAGATCCTACCCTTATGCTTTGTGTTTACTGTCCATCATTATTCAACCTAAACCACTGAACTTAGTTGCAAATTTTGAGCAAAAACAAGCTCAGTTTTTCTCCCTGGCCCATCACATTGTCTGTAACTGTGCAACCTGGATGCATCGCACCTCTCATGTGTTGCAGGTGAGATGCATTCCTATTTGCCCATGTTGCAGGTGTGATGATTGAGTGAAATGTTTTTCTGCTCTGAAATTTGGTTTTTTCTCTCTGTTTTCAGCTTTATTCAGTAGTTTTGTTGTTCATGATTAGTACCTTCTTATTGTAACCATATTCCTTCACATTATTTCAGCCTCCATCAGTTAGGAATTGTAAATGTTTTTTTATATTTTTCAATCATTTACAATCTTCCTTTGTCGAAAGTAGCCTAATCAAACTATCGTTTTTGATGCAAGTGTCGTAATTGTCATTCTGAATCAAAAGAAGAGTGTCGTAAAGTCTTCCTCTTCTAGATAGTTGATTGTACTTTTGTCATTGTACTTGATTTTGGAAATTATTAGTATTTCAAGTGTCGAAAACAGTTTTCAATTCGAAATCGAAAAGTTTCGTCTTAGTCTTCCTTTTATTTTGAAAAGAAAAAATTGTTAGTACTCTCACTTTGAAAGAAAATAGTTCAGATCTATACTTAGCTTTCTTTTTGTCATTCACACATTAAGAAAGTGGAAAACAAAAACATGCATGTGCATCTAAATTTTGACTGCTTGCGAAATTTGATTGAGGAAAGTGCATTTAGTGTGTGCTCTATGCTCTCTGCTGAAAGAAAATCATCATCTTCTTTCCTTTGTAGCTAGGATTTTCATTGCTAAAAGAACATAAATGACGGTTTATCATTTTAGATTGCATATTTAGGAATTTCACATCTACATCACGCGGTGAACCTTGAAAGACAAACTTCTAAGCAAGATCAACTCTAAAATAAACCTCAATGAACATAAAAATGCTTAGGAATCTAACGCAACACATCTAGAAATCTAGGCTAGAGACATGTTCCAGCGTCGTAAAACCGGGTAACTATCATTTTCATCGAAGGTTGGGTGATTCCACCTCTTTGATATGACAAGTTCTAGTACGGACTTGTGCTCCCCATACCGTCAAGTTATTATTGGGAGACCACAATAGGCTGATATCCTTTATCCTTAGGAAGCCGTGTCTGTCGCCCTATCAATCGTAATGCACTGAACACAACATTCGGGAAGATTGATTGTCGTACATAAGTCCTTGGTAATTTCTCTATCATTTATCACCAAGGTGTATTTTTCAGTTTTACAATCGACTTGGTAAACCCTCTGTCTAGACTTCCAGAGCAGTCACTTTCGTTCCTTTTCAACTTTTTAAAAGAAAAGGTCCATCTGAGCACTTGTCACTTCAGACTCATTAAAAATCGAAGGCGACTAGAGTCAGCTTTAGATTTTTCTCGACTCTTAAAAATTGAAAAAGAAAGTTGCATCAAAGTGTCTTAAAATTTATTTTAAACGAAATAACATCCTTTTTCCTACGTTGATCTGAGGTTGAGATAATGGAGTCTACCAATCAAGGAATCCCCCTTGGAGGGAATCCTATTCCTTTCTCCTCTTGGGGAGATATTGGTTCTCCATATATGGCTACATTGTCCCTTCTAGAAATCACAATCAGCTTGTCAGTATGGCTTTTCTTGACCTCTGTCATTCAAAACATCGCAATTCCTCAACAATCTAGTCAGCAACCAGATGATATTGAAGTTACCCCTTTGCCTTCTACTTCGTTTTTTCTCCTTCCCCTTCTTCCTCTTCACTTGGTGAAACTAGTGACACTAAAAACCAAGTAGGTGAGAAGAAAAAGAAAGAGAAGGAGAAGAAGAAGAAGCCAGCTAAACAAGGGAACACCAAATCATCGTCTTGCGAAAATCCACACACTAAAGTTTCCAAACCAAAAACTCCATGCGCAATTTGCAAGGAGAACCATTACCATCGAGATTTCCCTTGCATTCCGTGGATCTTGAGAGAATGGTCTCCCCGATTGCACCATTCAGTGTCATCAACCCCTGACAGTCAGGTTGACAATGAACCATCAACTAGTGAAAATGAAGTCAATCGATAGAAAGGAAAAGCTAGAGTTCCATGTACGTTATGTGAGGGTGATCATACTCTTCACCATTTTCCTTTTTTAGACGAAGCCAAAAGCATTTTGGATAACCATCTTGCTTCACCGCAGCAACTTCCACCCGGATACAAGAAACTACTACCAAGCCCTTCGCTAGTTGAAAACCTGATTGACATAACTCAATTGTTGATCAAATCACCTATCATTGAAAGTGAACCTTCTGAGTCCATACAAGATCAAAATCAACTGATCGAGATGGCAGTCAACCCAGTCTTGCCTTCATAAAATCCACCTTCAGATGATATAGTTTCCAAAGAGGATGAGAGCGACACCGTTCAAATTCTTTTTGTCAATATAGAGTCTAATGAACTTGGGGGCAATCTGCCCATTCCTTCACAACAGGAAGAGACCCCCCCAGTTCATGAAACTTATCTGGACATTTATCTGGTACCTCCTCTGAGCAGTCTAGTTGTTTTCTTTGATTGGAATCAACTAGCGAAACCTCGCCTTCCATCTAATGTACCATTCTGAATCATAGTACAAGTTTACAAAATGATCGTGTATGGCACAATCATAGATGAAGGGGCTTCGGTGAGTATCCTTTCCTCAATTGCTTGGAAAGCTCTTAGTTCGCCATCGCTTTTGCCTAAAAAAAAATTGTTGGCCACTAGAGATCCTTCCAAAGTTACCGATAACTTTGAGAAAGAAAACCATTTATTTGAATGTGATGATAGTCCAAGGTCCACTAGATTACAATCTACTCCTTGTATGTGATTATATATATAGCATGGAAGCCATTGTTTCCACATTCTTTTGAGTGATGTGTTTTCCACATGAAGGTAGACTAGTGCAACTTGTCGACCAACTTTCATTTCCTGGTTCAAACACAGCTATAAATCAACCATCATCGCTAAATGGTCTCTTCGCATCAACAATGTCTCTTCCATATTCATTCCATCCACCTAATTACCGTGAGTAGTTCGGTGAGTGTGATGAAGATTAGGGGGAATTCACCCTAGTCTGCTTCGGTAGGCGAACCTAGAGGAAACGAGAGATTTTCTTGAAAGGTCATAATACTTGGACTGAATAACATTCCCGTATAGGTTATGTGATCAGTATAACGTGATTATTTCCTTTGTATAATTGTGAAGCTTACAACATTCATCTTCGTATGTTATGTGATTGGGGTTCACAACAATCGCCTTCATCCGTTTCGATGGGAAAAGCAAAGGAAGAGTTTTTTGTTGGTTGACAGAAACAATCCTGCCTAACCGCAGGAACTTCCATTTGGTAACCTAGAAAATTTCCTTTTACTAAAAGACCTGGGGGCATGCAAATGAAAAACGACCTTTGATTTTCTTAGTTTGTAGGTTCTTAACCCTTTAACCTCGTAGCTCAGTCATTTCTAGCTTACATAAAAAGGTCATGAGCACATGTTATAGTAGTGATCAAGCTCATTAAAAAATAAATCTACCAAGAGACATTATCAAAAGACTGGTAAGAGAAATGTTCCCGCAAGGTTCAAGCTCGTTAAAAAATCAACCTGCACTAAGCACATGTTGGCACAATGTTCAAGCTCATTAAAAAATAAACCCGCCTCTGGTAAACAACCTTTGTGATCGCTTTGCTATCTACCCTTCTTGAACTTTGGTTGTGTTCCTTCCGTCACCTCCATTTCATTTGGCCGACCATACACTTCCACTTGATTGTTTACCCTTTTGAGGAACATTTGCGATGAGTGATTCTGATTGCCACCCTCTTCACATTGCCATGTTTTGAGAAGTTCCAAACTTACTTGGAACCAGCTGCTACCAGAAATATCACTCGTTCCTAAAAAAACGAGCCTCTTTTAAAATCTTTTTAGACCCGTTAAATATAAAAATATTGTCGAGCTATTAGCCTTCCTAGCTCGTTAAAGTAAAGGGAACGCTATCCCTCTCATATATTTTAATATTTTTGGACTTGAGGGATTATTAAACAAAAATATCAAGCGCTTGTCTTTGTTAGCTCGTTAAAACTATCGAAAAGTCATCCCTTTCGTATTATTTTACACTTTTTCGGACTTAAGGGATTATGCCACGAAAAAGGACTATTGGAGTCTCCTTTTCATCCATTTGCAGACTCTCTAAACAAGAAAAGGACGAAGTTATCTTTGTCGTTAAACTCGTTAAAACAATAGTGACAAACTTGTCCACCCAGACAAGAACGAGTCTCACTGACACTAGTCTCGCTAAACACAAAGCAACAGCTTTGCCCAAAGGGAAAATTATAGACCAATCATATGTTATCCTCCTCAAGCTTGTCAAAAATAAAGAGGTACTAGTCAGAAATGACTGGGGAAAAATGGGAAGAAAACTAAAGAACTCTATTGGTAGCAAGTCGCTCTTGAACATGACACTTTCACTCCATCACCATGATTGAGTTGGGTTGGGTTTCCATTCACTATCACCATTGGTCCGCCATTCCATCCATGGGGTTAACACTACCAATCCATATCAGTGTCTCTAATATGTTCAAGAGAAGTCATTCATAAAATTCACCATCCAGCAAATGCCTCATCCAGTGCATTACATCAATGCTTCATTTTTCATGACCGCCATTCCTAAACCTCATATCATTAGATCGTTTTCACCTCCACTAAAATCATTTGCTCCGTTTCATGTCGTAGATGTGGGATACATCAAGGCCCTCCTACAACGGGTCACTTCTTGTTGAAATCAGCTCATTATCCAAGAATTTGACTTAGAAACAACCCTTTCAGTACTTTGAAGCTTGCATGCCTCAATGGCAAGTTTCTCACTTTCGGCGACAGGTTTACATCAATGAACTTCGACTGAAAGAATTTGCATGGTGTTTGACATCGGCTCATATATTCACACCACGTGAATTGTACTATAGTACCTTGAGGGTCATCATCATTATCGGTGACTCCTCTCGCATCTGTTAACAACTCACATCATTGGCTGGTAATCAGGCGATGTCTTTCCATGTTCGACTTCAGAACATCTTTTCACATGGATCGACTTGTACATCAGGCGAAGATTGTACGAGTTTTGAAGACCTCGGATATAGTTTCATCCATCCAGGCTGCAATATATTCAGGAAAATAAAGACATCAATTGTACACAAAAGCTGCACAAATGGTCATCTAAACTAAGGAAGATGACTCTTCATGTGAAGAATCACAAGTCTGCAACAACAAACGATTGTCTGTCCTATGTACATGAAAATGAATTTATAAAGCTGAGCATGGGAATGCCCGCCTCAGCTAGATCATGAAAATAATATGATGATGATGTATTGTATTGTATCTTATACAGGTCACCTTCCAGTTCAAATACCTCGTATCCTCATGAATAAAGCATTTCACCCGACATCAGAAGATTTACGACCTCATGCTTTAGGGGGTAGTTGTTATAGACATATTTGGGCACTACAACCCCAAACTCATATTTCCATAAACTAAGGTCTCCTTAAGTCCCTAAAAGTGTTGTTTCACACCCTAAAGGATCATGGTCAACTGATTACATCATTTCCCAAAATTTCCACCTAAGAAACTACTCGGAACTGGCCAAAACTGGACCATATAGACTGCTCCATGGGCAAGGTGCGATGCATACTGAATGCCTAACTAGCCAGGTGTGATGCATACTCAAATGGCCTTCTGTGGGGTGCCATGAATGAGAATAGACAAATGGCAGTGATAGTTTGCAAGGTGGATGATCATGGAATCTTCCAGAAACTTCTCCTGTGACACTTGCCTCTCTGAATTCGCCCAGGGATGAGTAAGAGATCATGAAATTTCCAAGTGGAACCAAGAACTATCAGTGGAATGACTCTAATAAAAAACCCAGAGCTGACTCACACCCTTGCAAGACATCTGTAAATGGATCCCTCATCTGAGAGATCTAGAGGCTGGAATTTTGTATTTTGTAAGGAAGTGCTATTGGTTTGGTGAGAAGAGACATTGCATTGTTGGGTTATTTTCTTCTTCATGAGGTGAAGAGGGCTTCTACAACTGGGAGGATGATGCTGGATCAAATAGATGGGTTGTAATCCTCTCTTACATAACTATTAATAAAGTTCTTTGAGTTTTCCTCCATATGATCTTGTACTTGTGAATCTTATTGTTTATGAATGCAATTGTATGGTCAATGTGTTTCTAATTCTACATTGTTTATGGTGTTTTAGATAGAGATGCTTTGATAGTTTGATGTTACTTTGACTCTACAGGTACTCTTTGAAGCGGGACAAGTAGGAGAGGAGTGGCAAATTCTATCAAGGAAAGGAGAAATCAAGCTAGGATCAAAGCGGAAGATCCAAGTTGGTCCTCTTTTCTTCTCTTCCATCTATCACACTTAAAGGAACTCTTGAAAAGCTTTCATTGTTTGTTTCTAAGATAGCTACCCATCTTAGTGGGACTAGCAGTTCGAATCGACACTAGTTTTCCCTGAAACAACGTTGTTTCATTTTTTAACGAGGTTGACACAAGAAAAAGAACTATCCTTGTGACTCTTGTTTATGACCCATGAGAGAACATGGCTCCTAAGAGGTCTTCACTAGATGAAAGAACCACGCTTTGGGAGGAATACATGTCATTTGGTACCAAAGATAGATCGGGTTCTAATGCCCCTAGTACATAATGTAGAAGACCATATGTGTGATCATCAGCACATGTGGAGACGAAATGGGTAGCCACATAATTGACCTATGGCGGGGAAGGTACTGCTTGAAAAAAAGATCCGATAGGGGAAGATGATTGCAAAGGTGGAGCCTGGTGACTAATGAACGACAATTAATCAATGGTCACTATTCTCCCTTCATGCGGAAAACAAACCACACGAAAAAGCGAAGAAAAAAGAGCTCCCATGACATAAAAATAGTTGCGTCCAAGGAGAAGATTGAAATCTAAAGGACCTTGGAATATTGTCACATCTATATGGACGGTCTTTCCTCCCAAAGTAATAGGGAACTTCTGAAGGATCCATAAAGGTTGACTGGTTCCTCCATTGAAAGGCAACAGATTCTGGGTGACATGCACAAGCTGTGGGGAACCCAAAGCTTGCCAAGTAGTAGAAGGCATGGTGCTAATAGATGCACCTTCATCTAATATAGTGGCAGGTACTACCATATTATAGGCTTGTACTATGATCTAGAAAGGCACATAAGATGGGAGGCGGAAAGAAGTCAATGGACCCCAATCGAAAGAGATGAAAAAACTACTTGGTGGGTGTATCATATGATTAACTCCATGCTATACAAGAATAGGAGAAGGACTCTCCTCAACAACCGAGACAGGAGGGTCACTCTTTGTTTCATGATCATCACTACTCTCTTCGGGAACAGAGTGAACAACTAAAGGTGGAGTGAAGTCGACCCTCTTTCTAGCCAATGGTTGGTCGGGAATAGACAAAAGAGAGCCACGCACAAGAAGAGAAGGACCGACAAGAGATGAATCCAAGTCAATCTCTTTACCAACTGAGAGAGGGTCAGAAGAAAGCCTCTGATAACTAATAGGAAGTTGGGGTTGAGGAGCTGCAAGGTTTTCCAAAAATTTGGAAGCTTTATCCATAAGAGGAAAGGTGAAGAAAATTCTCTCCTTCGAATAACCTACAGGGGAATCTAATATTTCCCTTCTTCTTACCATCGCTAACCGAGGGTGCAACTTCGACATAATCTACAGAGGTCAATGGGGATGGTCGATCCATATTTTGAGACCATACCTCAAAGACTTTGGGAATACCAGGATAGTCTCGGAGGAGATGGTCACCCTTACACAACCTACAAGGGAATTTTTCCTTTCGCGAAGGATCGGAAGGTTTTTCGACAGGAGGTGCATTTGGAGTCACAGCTGCACGGTTGGCCTCTCACTTATCTTTCTTCTTCTTATTTTTCGTCTTCTTCTTCTTCTTCTTAGTCTCCTATTTACTGGATTTCACACTTTCACCAAGCAAAGTAGAAGGGGAAGATGAAGAAACAAGGGAAGAAGGTGAGAGGTCAACCTTAGAATCACCGTGACGTGATTCAAATGAAAGAGACGTTTGGATAGGAGTCGGGACGCTCTGGATCACTGAGGTCGAAAATAACCAAATAGGTAAGCCAATGGTTAACCCAGGGAGGGACAACGTTGCCATATAAGGAGCACTAACATTCCCAAAAGAAGGAAAAGGACCAAGGTTTCCATCCAAGGGGAATCCTTGACTGGTAGACTCTAGAAATGTTGCCATTGGAATCGACTCTAAAGAATTACTAAGGAAGATAACTTTTACCAGGAATATTTTGTGGGAAGTTAATTTTAATTGATTGAAACAAAAATTTTCCTTTTCATATTTTAAGAGTTGAGGAAAGGGAGAAAGGTGACTCTAGTCACTTTTGGAATTAACGAACTCGAAAGGACAAGTGATCGATGATCTTTTAAGTTTAATCAGTCAAAAAGATCAAGTGACTGCTGTGGATAATCTAGGTAAACAAGATTACCATGCAACTGTGAACTGCAAAATACCTCCCAGCGAAGCGAGAAGTACGGGTTGACAATCTCCTCAAATGCTGTGTTTATTCTATCACGTTTGCAAGGCGACTGACTTGGCTTCCTTAGGATAAAAGGATTGCAGCCTAGTGGGGTCTATCGTTATATACACGATGGTACGAGGAGAACAAGTCTGTACTAGCACTGTCTAATGCTGAATCAAATGACAGCTGCTAGGTTTAAAGATGTCAGAACACGTCTCTAGCCTAGACCACTAAATGTGAGAATTAAGTTTCAATGCTTCCTTACATTAATTTAATACATTTTAATGGTTGATCTTGAATTAGATTTCAGTTACAAGGCCCTAATACTGTCATTTGAAAACTCCTATATGCAGCTATATGAGAAGAGATCTTTGTCTTCGATGAAAGTTATCACTAATTGAGAGATAGAGAACACAAAATTAATGCAACAATCGAAGAATCAAATATTTCACTAAGAAATATCCTAAATGCAATTAATCTTCCTATAACAACATAAGAAATTTCATTTCATTTCCAATGCTTATGATGCTGCAATTCTAGCTTCTCAATAACGCTACTAATGCAATATTTTTTCTTAGGTAAACTAGAATGATGTTCTCCTTTTCATAAAATGAAAAATGAATCTTCCAGATAAAGCACTTTAAATGAAAATTTTCACAATTCCGAAAAAACAAGCATCAATCATATCCAAAGAATTATAAATGAAACTAAAAACAAATTCTTCTCTGAATCGAACAAACAAAACACATAAATGCTTCGATCGACAAACCAAGCAATGTAATCTATGCTTGGAAAGAGAAAAGAGACACTCGTGATAAGAGAACAAACGAGACTCTTTCACTCATTCAATTGAAAAAAAAACATCCTAGTCACTTCTGGGTGGAAGAAGAGAGTCTAAGGGTCAAGACACACTAGCACTAGAATGGGAGAAATTCAGATTTTTTCTTACCCCTGAGACCGGAGCGACTTTTGGGAAAAAAGTAGCACCAATCAGCATGACTGACCAGTACAACAAATAGCGTTGATGGCTGATCAGTGCTACCTTTTGGCCACAAATAGCGTCGATTGAGGGATTCAAAGAAAAAATAAAAAACAACTTCACACAAGGCCAGACTTAACACATTAGAGGGTGGGCTAAACCAAGCAAGCACACAAATAAAGCTAAATGAAGTTTTCTAGTCAGGGAGAAGATGGTATAAAAGGCTTACGGGGTCAAAATCATGAGAGTAAAACACATTGGCCAAGATTGGGGAAAAACCCTAATCTTTACTTACAGGCATCGGCACAATTTCCTAACTGACAATAAGCGCCATAGGCTGGTCGGTGCGACTGTTTCTCAACAACTCGCACTGATCACCGTGACTGTCAGCAAATTAAGTGTGCTGATTGAGGGAGCTAACAAAAAAATAAATAAATTGAAACAGGGACCAGATCTACTACTGTGAATTTTAGACTCATGCAAGTAAGCAGGAGAAAAGAAACAGAACCAAAGGGAAAAAATGGAACTATAAAAGTTCTCACGAAATCATGAAATCCAAGACAAACAAAAGGATTGGGATCCCTAGTGGAATCACCAATTTGTGGTGAAGTAAAATTATAAGTGCGGACGTAAACAAATTCCTCTAGCCCAATAATGGGTCTAGCCATAATATACACATTCTATGGAATATTTCCTTAGGTTAGAACCAATTAAGAGGGCCTACCTCTTACTCCGCTTATCTTGTTTGATGATGTCCTTGCTTGCTCGCTCCAACTATCTCTCACTTCCTTCTTCAAACACCTAAACCAAGTAAACAACAACAAACAACAAATGTGATAATAGATGAATTGTAATTCAATCTCCTTAACAAGTCAAGAAACATTAAGCCATGAATATGTAATATGACAAAACATGTAGGAAATCAATTGATAGTTTCATATATTAATATCAAAGAGATATTACAACCATTTGTCTTGATGTCGCAATCCTCCTCTGGCAAGACTAGGTTCCCACACACTTCTGCTAGCATTCCATGATGGCCTCAATCAACAATAGTTTTAAGGCTCTTCCCTTTAGGCTTCACTCCAAACTAAATCACACTTCTCCCTCACACAACTAGATAGCTACAACTAGTAATAGTTTTTTGTCTACTCCAAACCAAAATAGCATAAGCACACCAACATCAACACTTCAACACTAACACTAGTTTGTGCTTGGGAAAAATGGAGTTTTATATAGGATGAATGGATAAGAGATGGATCCTCTTCTCATGGGAGAAGGTCTTATCTCTTGAGGTAGTTCCATCATTATAGGGGAAAGGAGCCCATCCGGCTGAACCATTTACCAAACTTCCATTACGAAGCTTCTAGAGCTAGAAGCTTCGGCTCCTAATTTAAAAAACTTTCCATAACAAGACTGGTGCAACTAGAACACAACTCAGTCACTTTGGTCGGCACGAGGGATAGTGATAATCTCTGCACATCGGCGCGGATGAGACAAAGGTCATTAGCGTCATTCTTGTAAACTGGGATAAACAGAAGTTTTAGGGGAAATGGTGCAAAAGGGAATTGATATGCTCATGAAGAGGGACACAATGGAAGTTTCTTCATGAAGGCAAAGCATGTGAGGTTCACTGTAGAGGTTCTCTAGGATCAAGGAACGGGGAGTACAGGAACAGTGACAAAATGTTGTGTAACAATGTTGCACCATCCAAACGTACTATTAGATTAGTACTTTGACCAACTTGTCATCATTTTGTACATTGGATCCCATAAAATATTAATTTAATTGGGTACTTAATCCAACCATTGTATCCAATCCATGAAAATGCACATTCCCATGCCTTAATAGTCTCTTCCTTCAAAATTTTAATACTTTATACAACTCTTTTGAATAAAGAAAATATCTCTATCCTTTTCTCAAAATTTTAAGCCATTTCCAATCAGAATTTTCCAAGGAAATGTTTCCATAGATGCACAAGAATCTTTTGTGTACTCCTTGGGTAGTTACCTTTCTTATTTAAGGTTAATGACAAGACCATGGAAGGTTGCTGCCAAGGACACTACCAACATCTCTACCAACAAATTTTCTAGAATCTAGTAAGTCTAATGAAAAGTCTAGAAGATTACGACCACATTTCTATTTCAAATACACTGAAAGATGCACATTCAAATAAATTATTTCATCACCTCTTCTAACAAATCTTTCAATTTCTTGGTCATCTTGCTAACCATCTTTCTAAGTGCAACCAAGGAAGCTCCATCCTCTTCTTTGGTTCCCACATACCAGTGTCACTACTCAACAACCTTGTTATCTTGGTCTACTATCAAGCCTATCCCATATAGGTTGAATTATTAACTACCTTCCCTGGTTGAATCTTCTAGTATATCCTTATATCCACTTAGAACTAGAATGTATTACTTATTTAAAAAAAACCACCATTCTAGCTATTGTTGCCATTGTGGATTTGACTATGGATTTAAGTCTACTGAGTCTAGGTTGTAATGCCTTCACTAAAATATTATACAATAAATATTGCAAAATACTTCCTCTTTAATTACCACTTATAGATCATCCATCAAGTCCAATGCCTTCAAATTATCTATCATAAGGTTGTTGAATCCCTTAATTGGTTATAGAAATCATGTTCAGTGAAGTGATTCTACCAACATCTTCATACTCGTTCTTTACCACATAAATGACACCTAGATATTCTCATGAAATGATGATGAAATAATCTTTGTGAGGCATAGGCACTACCTTCACCTTCCTCGGGAATTATTGCCCCATAACAACCTCAAAATCATCCATAGGTATAATGGTGAAATTTATAGCTCCAATCCAATCTCCAAGCTTCAAGGTGATTCCATTGCCATACCAACAACCTTTTCCACTTCTAATTTCACTACTTTAAAAGAAGTCTATGTTGGTTCAAGTTGCAACTCAAACTCTCTTGCAACATCTTTCTTCATGAAATTGTGGATTTCCCCACCATCAATAGTGGCATTGACTAATCTTCCCTTTAGTGCTACTGAAACATAGAAAATAATTGTGAAGTCTTGCTCTTGGCTTAATATAGATTATCATTTATACAACATTGAAGACTTGCAAAACATTAGTGGAGGGTTTTTCAACTTGCTCCACAATGGAGAAATTATACTTCATTGGATATTTCCTTGCATGATGATCCTTTACACAAAGACAACAAGAAATGTTCTTATATTTTTTTGTATGAGCATCTGGTTGTTTGACATTGTGCTTTCCACAATTCCTAAATGCTTTTGTTTTCCTTTGTCTTTGTTCTTGTTCTTGCTATATTTATTTTCTCTTATAGAATCCTCAAATGTCTTTAGACCACCTTTTCCCTTTTCCTTGTAGTCTAAAAGCTTTTTTGTTGTGGTGATGGTTTCCATAAGGGTTGTCATGTTTTTGAATCACAAGTCACTTTTCCCATGAGTTTGCAATCCATTCATGAAGTAGAGGAATACATCTTATTCAACATGTTCTTGACATCCAACATGAGGCCTTAAAAATCCTTGATGTAAGCTTGAATTCCACAAGTATGCTTAATAGCCAACAATTGATTTGGTGCAATCCCATATTGATTGCCTAGTGTAAACTAAGTCTTCTAGGCTACTTTTTGTCTCTTACTAGTTGTCAATATTCTGCATACAATTCCTGATTGTGAAGCCTTATGCTTGTTTCTCCATCAAATATTTGTAGTACTTATCAAGAACATTGCTACAACAAATTTTAACTTGGTTCCTTGATATTTAACCTCGTAGGGTGTTGAGCCCCAAACTTGCATCTTTCTTATACACCTTTCTAGACTTTTTCCATTTACCTGGACCTCCTAAGCTATCAACATCATTGCATATTGAGTTTAAAAGAGCACATAAAGTGGTTTCCTAACAATGTTTTGTGTCTGCTGTTTGAATTAGATTTTTGCTCATTGAGCTGCGGAATCTCGTTACTTTCCGCAGCCTTTTTGTTAAAGTCTATATTGCAGGTGTCTTCAGGCAAATCGAGCCACATGTGCAAGTTGGAAATGACATGGACATGGACCGAGTCTTATTGGCTTAGTCGAATTCATCAAAGAAGGTCGTGGTCAAAGGTGGTCAAGCGGTGGTCAAATATAAGAGTCCTATAGCAACAGGACTCCATTTTTCAACACGTGAAGACTTGCGTGGCCATTCCTAGATCTCTAAGGACATACCAACACCTGTGGCCTGCTCCATAAGGTGAATCCAAAAGCCACCCTCAATAGATTTAATCATCATAGCAGCCATGATGCTAGATCCCTAGACATTGTTGTTCACGTGTCCTCTGTCAGTGCAGTTTTTAGGAAATCAGTTATGTAAACGTTTGTTATAAATAATGCATTCCCATAACCATAATAGTTAGTCTTTGTAATGTATTGTTGACTGTTAACGAGCCCATTGTGCCGTGACATTATTTCGTTGTTATGACTGCATTCTGAATACATGAGAAGACTCTGTTTCTGAGCATAATTCGTGGTTGATAGCTGTTGCCCGAAGTTGTGTAGAGGGCCCCTGCACACGCCGAGGTTTTGTTTATTATTTTCTGTACAGTTTCACGCTGTGTTTTTATGTTTATTATGCCATATTTATTCACTTATGTATATTTCATTTCCTATGGTACTAACATTTCGTTTTTGTTCATAATTTTACATGCTTTAAATTGTTGTTAACTGATCAGTGTGTATGTTCCAGATTACAGTAGACAGCCCGGGCATTTGCACATAATTTTACAATGACTAATGACATGGAATCAGTGTTGTCTTTCTGTTGATTTATTTTTATTATCTTTTAATTCCAGCACTGTTTTGTTTATTTCAAGATTGTTCATTGGCTTTATTAGTTAGATTAGATATTAAATTGCTCATGGCATTATCAGTTACCTCCGAAAGCCATAGTGAGACTAATGGTGAGGGATTGAATTATGAGTGTGTAGTTTGATATTAGTTTATTTTTCTGCAAGTTAGATATTAAATTGCTCATGTCATTATCAGTTACCTCCGAAAGCCATAGCGAGACTAATGGTGAGGGATTGAAGTATGAGTGTGTAGTTTGATATTAGTTTATTTTTCTGCAAGTTAGATATTAAATTGCTCATGTCATTATCAATTACCTCTGAAAGCCATAGCAAGACTAATGGTGAGGGATTGAAGTATGAGTGTGTAATTTGATATTATTTTATTTTTCTGCAAATTAGATATCATATTGCTCAAGTTGTTTATGATTACCTCCGAAAGCCATAGCGAGACTAATGGTGAGGGGTCAGAATATGAGTTGATGTAATTTGATTTTAGCTTTACTTTGCTTGCAATTTTTGGATTTCTTTGAGTACATTTTCTTTTGTATTTAGACAACATCAAGGATAATGGTTTCATGATCAATAGTTCACTGTTTGTTTAATTAGAATAGTGGCACATTTTCATTCTCTTTTAGGAATTAATTTCATCATTGCATGTTTTAAAACCTTTTTGAAAAGTTTGAAGTTTTGGAAATCATTTTAAAGGACATCATTGCCTTGAAAATTTATATCCATACTTGTATTTTAGAATTTCCATCTCACATTAGGAAATCAACAGAGATAAACCCAAAAACGAAATAAAAATAAAAAACGACAAAAAGTAAGAAATAGGTTATCTTGCACATATAGTGTGCCGCACTTCAACAGTTTACAACTCCTAGATTGACAATTAATATAGCAATTTAGTATACTCTAATTTGAACAAACATTTTGGCGCCGTTGCCAAGGAAGTGTAACTAGGTAGCCAGTTTCTTAAAAAAAAAGAAAGAAAAAATTTAAAGAAGGGAAAAATTGATAACTTCTCAAAGTATGCTCTCCTCTGGCACCTAGTGTGATCTGGAGGATCAGAAAAGAGAGTTATTGGTTCAATAATTTCTTGAGTATGCTCTCCTCTTGCACCTAGTGTAATCTGGAAGATCAGAAAGAGAATTATTAGCCTGACTTGAAAAGAAAAAAAATGACATGCATAGAACAAGGGATTCTAGGGGAAGGTTTATAGCTAGGGCCAAGAGTTTGATTTTTACAACTCCATCTACTTCAAGGCATAGACAAGATACACAGGATCCATCATCTCCAACTCACACTCCTATCCTTAGGATTCCTAGAATTCAAGGGGCAGCAGCTGAATTAGGAGACTCTCCCACACTATCCACCAAATCTGACTTAGGAAAAGAACCTTTCTTCACTTTTACAGGGGAACATATTGTAATCAAAGAAGTAGAATCACCTGAAGAAGAAGAGGGAGAAATTCCTCCTCGTTTGCCATTAATAGAAAAACCAAAGGACTCTGAAATATATGAGGAAACTATCATGACAGAGGAAGTAGTAAACGGATTAGGAGGAGGAGGTAGAGGTAGAGGTAGAGAAGGAAACAATGGAGGAGGTAGAGGTAACAATGGGGGAAATAGGGATGGAGATAACTCTTTTGGATTTACTATAGTTGATGAGGAATCTTGTACAAAAATGAAAAACATCTCACCATCTGTCCTCCCAAACTTTTATGGGTTGCGAAGTGAGGATCCTGAAACATTTCTATTTGAGTTTGAAGTCGCGTGGAACTTATGACTATATGGAAGACTCTCAAAAACTCAAATTGTTTCCTTCAACATTGAAGGGAGTTGCTTTCAAATGGTTCATGGGATTAGTCACTCATTTTATTAGGACTTGGAATGATATGAAACAAACATTTTTGGATAGATACCTGGACTATTGCATGCCCACCAACCATAAGGATGAGGTATTCAAAATGGTGCAAAAAGAAGATGAAAACTTGGAGGATTTACTTGAAATATTTCAATACAACCTGAAAAGAGAAAAAATGAGTAACTTAGATGAGGAGACCTTGAAAGCCCTTCTATTAAAAGCCATTAGATATGAATGGACATATATTTTAAACATGATGGGAAAGGGAGATATTTCTCAACTTCCACTTCATGACATAGTAGAACTATGTGTCCATCTCTCAAGTGGAAAATCTAAAACTGGAAAAGGGCCTAGAGATCCTTCTCTTATTAGAGCAAACAAATCTGCAACTGGATCAGTAAGTAGGGCAGAGATTGGCAATATGCTTGATGAGTTCAAAACTGATATTCCCGGGAGCCTTAGTGAACAACTAGACACCCTTAAAATACAAAACAAGTAGAAGGCAGAAGCTGAAGCTTTGGCCATCTTTTGTCCAAAATGTAGGAAGAAACATGCTCTAAGGGAATGCCCCTTGGATGAAAAAGTTGTAGAAGCATGTATGATTTGCTTAGAAAGCCATGAGACCAAGGATTGTCCTTCAATATTTGGGCTCAAAGTTGTCTTTCAAGAAGATCCAAATTCAATAGAGTCTCTCTGTTTTGTTTGAAGGAGACCTTGGCAGGGGCAAAAAAATCAAGGGTTTAACAACCCCATGAACTTTCAACCCCCACCAAATTGGAATCCTTGGCAACAACCTTGGTCCCAACCTCAAAATCCATATCAATCATGGGTACAAGGTATGCAAAATCCTTATGGGAGATTTGCTCAATTTTATCAATATCCTCCATCTTTTTAAAATCAACAAGTCCCACAACTTCCAAATCAAAATCCACAACTTTCATTGCCATTTCCACAACAACAACCTTCTCAACAATATCCAAATTCTCAACTCTTGCTTCCATTCCAACAAAAGACAAATCAACTACCATCCCAGCTATTGCCAAATCCCAATAATAAAAATCCTCAAAATTCTTACATGGTAGAAGGACAATTTCCTACCTATATGATTGTTCCTCTTAATCATGTACAACTCAGATCTGGTAGAGTTTTAGAAAAACCTTCTATAGATGCTCAAAAGCAAAGTATTTCTGAGGAAGATTCTCTTGAAGCGAATAAAGGTTCTGAAGCATCTCTTCAAAACCCAAACACTCAAAAAGAAAAAGGAAAAGAGTCAACCCCACAACTCCTATAGTTGAGCAACCTGCATCTTTATACACACCTCCTTTCCCTGAAAGATTACAAATTGACAAAGGGGTGGAAAAACAAATATTGTTGCCTGACTATGATTTCCTAGATGAATTAAAGAATGCTTGTATCAAGATTCCCTTGCTACAAGCCATTAGAGAGATTCCTATTCTATCAAAAACAATAAAGGAGTTGAGTATCAAAAGACCAGGAAGAAAACCAAGAGATACAAGAAGAATCCACCTAGTAGGAAAAATTGCAGATATCATGATGGGAAAAATTACCATGTAGAAGTATGTAGATCTCGGTAGTCCAATTGTCAAGACACATATAAATGGGGTAGAAATTCCAAATACTTTGATTGACTTAGGGGCTGCTATCAACATTATGAGTAGATAGATTATGGAACAACTAAAACTTCCTAATCTTCTTTTTACACCTACTGTACTGCAACTTGCAGATCGATCAATTATCAAACCAGATGGTGTATTAGAAGATATTTCAGTCTCCTTATATGCTTGGGAATATCCAGTATATTTCATGATTTTGACTCCCAAGAGTAATTTAGGAGGGCACCCACTCATCTTGGGAAGACCTTGGCTAGTCGCAGCTAATGCTTTCGTTAGTTGTAGATCTGGAGATATGTACATTTCTGATGGTAATACGACAAAGAAGTTCAATTTGTATCCTCCATCAAAAGAAATTACAGAAGTGGGAGATAATGAATGGGTCAATGATGAGGACACTATACAACCTGTCTTTACCATTTCTGAAATTAGTGAAGATAGTCAAATTCTGAATACATTAGAAAATTTTGAAACATCTTTAGAATATGACCACACACAATTTCAGTTAGATTCTGACATTGAGTATTTATTATCAAGACAAATGTCTCTTTACTCTATGGAAGAGTTCGGTAGTTCTGCCATTGAGATTTTTCCAGGTAAAACATTGAATATCAATAAAAATTTGGAAATGTCACAAAACGAAGAGCTAACCAAAATCTTGCAAAAGCATTCTACTGCATTTGTATGGGAGTATACTGATATGAAAGGTATTGACCCTAAGACTTGCATTCATCATATCTACATTGAGGAAAATAGTAGACCAATCAGACAACCTCAGATAAGGATGAATCCAAACCTTAGGGAGATAGTGAAAAAAGAGCTCCAAAAACTACTCAATGTAAACTTAATTTATCCAATTTCAGATAGCCGATGGGTTTATCCTTTGGTTATAGTACCTAAAAAGAATGGTAAATGGAGAGTATGCATTGATTACAGAGAATTAAATAAAGCAAATTTGAAGGATCACTTTCCTTTGCCCTTTATCGATCAAGTATTGGATACACTAGCAGGCAAAAAGTACTTTTCATTCTTGGATGGTTTTAGTGGCTATAATCAAATTCAGGTAGCACCTGAAGATCAAGATAAGACCACATTCACCTGTCCATGGGGAACTTTTGCTTATTGAGTACTTCCTTTTGAATTATGTAATGCACCCGCAACATTCCAAAGAGCAGTACTAGGAATCTTTTCTCATCTAATCCATGATTGTGTAGAGGTTTATATGGATGATTTTACAGTTTATGGTAATTCATTTGAAGAGGCATTAGAGAATTTGGAAAAAGTCCTTATAAGATGTAAAGAAACAAACCTTTCATTAAGTCATGAAAAATGCTTTATGATGTTCACTGAAGGTATTGTTTTGGGACATCACATTTCAGGGGATGGGATTAAAGTTGATAGATCAAAAGTTGAAGTCATCTCCAAGTTACCTATTCCAAATTGTCAAAAAGATGTTAGAAGTTTTATGGGATTTACTGGGTACTATAGAAGATTTATAGAGAACTTCACTAAAATAACATCTCCACTCTTCAAATTACTTACAAAAAACTGTGAATTCAAATGGGATCCTGATTGCCAATCAACATTTGAAACTTTGAAAAAAAGAATATCTGAAGCACCTATCTTGAGAGGACCAAATTGGAAACTTCCTTTCCATATTTCTACAGATGCTTCAGATACAGCTCTAGGGTCTGTGTTGGGTCAAAAGGATTTAGTTCCTTATGCCATTTACTATACCAGTAAAAACTTAACTCCCACTGATTTGAACTATACTGTGACTGAAAAAGAGTTCTTAGCTGTTGTTCATCCAATCAATAAGTTTAGACATTATATAACAGGATATGAAACTTTTATCCATACTGATCATTCTGCGATTAGATATCTAATGAACAAACCTTTTACTAATGGCAGAGTTACAAGATGGCTCTTACTTTTACAAGAATTTAATATTACTGTGTTGGACAGACCAGGGAAACAAAATACAATAGCTGATTTCTTGTCTAGGATCCAGAATACTAAAGAAGATTCTCCTGTAGAGGATAAGTTTCCAGATGAATATTTATTTGCAGTAACTACTAAGACTCCTTGGTATGAAGATATTGCTAACTATTTCGTTACAGGGAAACTACCTCCACATCTATTTCCTAGTGAAAGAAGAAAGATTATTCAAGAAAGTTCAAAATATTCATGGATTTCTAACGAATTGTTTAAAACAGGGCTAGATCTTGTGATCAGAAGATATGTTAGGGAAGATGAAATGCCTGACATCCTCAAGGCATATCATGATGAACCATGTGGTAGAAACTTTGCTCACAAAAAGACAACCTATAAAATCCTCTCTTTAGGATATCATTGGCCTTCCCTCTTCAAAGATGCAAAAGAATATGTCAAAAGGTGTGACAGCTGCCAAAAAGTAGGGAAACCGACCCTTTCAAATGAAATGCCATTACAACCACAGATATTCATCGAACCCTTTGAAAAATGGGCTTTAGATTTCATTGGACATATTAATCCACCATCTAAACAAAAGAAGTATATATTGGTATGTACTGATTTTGTCACTAAATGGGTAGAAGCCAAAGCATTACTTTATGCTACTGAAAATTCAGTTGTTAATTTTCTTTATGAGGATATTTTTACTCGCTTTGGTGTTCCAAGAGAAATTGTGACAGATCAAGGAAGCCAATTCACATCTAACCTGGTGGAGAAGCTAATGGAAGAATACAAAATCAAGCACAGAAAATCTACTCCTTACCATCCGCAAGAAAATGGCCAAGTGGAGTCTACAAACAAAGTTATTGAAGGCATCATTACCAAAATTGTTCATCTACACAAAAGAGATTGGGCAGAAAGACTTCCTGAAGCCTTATGGGCCTACAGAACTACATGGAGGAATACAACAGGACATTCTCCCTATGAACTTGTTTATGGGAAAGAAGTCCTGCTCCCCATTGAGTTTCAAGTCAAAACTTTCAAGATGGTAGTTCAGTTGGGGATGGATCTATCAGAAGCCCAAAAGAATAGAATGGAGCAGTTGAATGAGCTAGATGAGATCAGACAAGAAGTAATCCTAAGAACTGATCTAGTTCAGTATCAAAGAGCTAAGTGGCATGATAAATACATCAAAGAGAAAAAGTTTCAAGAGGGAGATTGGGCATTGCTATTTGATTCCAAGTTTAAATATTTTAAAGGAAAATTTCAGACTCATTGGCTTGGGCCATATGAGATTGAAAAAATGTTTAGCAATGGAGTGGTAAGAATCAAGACCATTGCTGAATTTCAAACTCCTCTTATTGTGAATGGCCACAGATTAAAGATCTATCATAAGCCACTCTCAAAAGAGGAATTTGTCAAAATGTTTCAAGATAGTTCTGTAATAAGGCTGGTGAAGAAGAATCCTTCTTCTCCACCAGCCTAGCCTTTGTTCCTTTCTGTTTATATATATAAAAAATAAATAAATAAAAATAAATAAATAAATAAATAAATAATTGTATAAGCCTGAAAACCAATCACAGATTGGCAGTGTTATACAGAAAATACAGGGCGAAAATCAGAATCCTCTGACGCACTATATTTTCCAAAAAAAAAAAAATCTCTTCCTTTCCCATTTTCATTTCACTTCACCTCATTTTCATTCCACTCCATTTCATTTTCATTCCACTCCACATCATTTCATTCCACTCCATTTCATCCATTTCATTTCATTTCACCAATAAAAATTTCTTTTATGACCATTTTCATTCAGTCAGTTATCATCTATCCATCTTCATTTAGTCAAATGGCTGTTGTGTCAGTTTCCGCAGCAGGAACTAGTTTCCGCAGCCACCACTTTGTTTTTCAAAAAAAAAATTGACAGTCAAGATGTTAGTTCAATAATCATGAAAGCAATTATAGGTATGACTGAGGACATATTATGAAGACATGGAGCACCTAAAGGCATCAATAAGGAGCAGTTGATCAAGGGTTAATGGACAAACAAATGGCAAAAATTCCAAGGTATGAGTAGAAATTTATTTCAAATAGCAATCAAAACACATTTTTGCATAGTTATTAAACCATAAGCTCCACTATATGCAATGATTGCCGTGATAGCCTCCATAACCATTCCACGACATTCCTCCACGAACCATGCATTTATTTTCTAAATGGTTTTATGATTAACCTTCGAGTTTAATTTGTGTTGGCTGCATTTCAACACTCCACCTGTAATCATAAGGACGTGGTCGATTTGACTACGGCTCTTTTCAGCCGCATAAAATCTCCAGCTGTTTCATAAACGTGTTTGCATCTACTCTGCAGCCACCCAATTTAAAATACGTTGGATGCACTGTACTCTCCCTACTATTCTATTGACATCACGGCTGCATTTCCACCTTGCTCACATAAGCCTTCGCCTCATTTCACGAATTCACTTCCACTGTCTGTCCTCTGTTTTCTGCTCACAGTCACTGATTTTCTCCATCAACTTTGTTCACTCCCATAACCTAGCCGTCTCACTTCCGCTAAACCCTCCTCACGCAGACAAATTTTAAGGACAAAAGGAAGGATGGGTCTATTGTTGAGGGCAGAAACAGAAGGGCCCAAGTTTTTAGAAGGATACCCACAAGTGAAAGACATACTGAAGAAGGCAAGATGGCTACGGTTTATACAAAAATTCAAAGGCCATAATAAGGAGATTACAAAGGCTTTTGCGAGGTATTTTAACGGCCAGGAGGTGGAAATTGGGGACCTTAAGTTTACAATCACCAAGGTATCCATAGCAGCTGCTACAAAACTTCCCCAGGAAGGTGAACGCTGGTTTAAGAATAAGAGCTTTGACGAGAAGGCTTGGAGAGTCATACTACGCAATCTAGGTATGGATGTAACTATATTCAAACGAGGAATTCTTGTCCATGCTTTAAAAGAGGAGTGGGCCAGTTTATTGTTAATTATTCAAAAGTTCATTACTTGTGAAGGCCATTTTGGGGCAATGTATATGTATCATACCCAGTTGTTGATGAACTTTTTAGAAAACCAAACCCTCAATCTGCCCTACTTTTTATTGCTGAGCTTGAAAACGATGTGCACAATAGTCCAAAAGAATATAGAAGACATAGAGCCCCATTTGTATCATCATGGGCTTGTGAAAATTCTAATTGAAGACCAATTGAAGAAAAATAGGGACACCTAGGAACGGTTTTTGGTGAGAAACTACTTTCAAGAGCCACCCGAGGTACCTGAAAGTAGTACAACAAGAAGGAGTAGGAGGAAGGAGAAAAGTGTAATAATTCAAGACCCTCCTATTAGAAAAACCAAAAAAGTTAATCAAGAAGAGAGGGAAAGAACCAAGGATAGAAACCAAGGAAAATCAAAAGGGAAACGAAACATAGAAGCTGTATATCAAAATTCAGAGCCTTCTCAAAAAGAAGACCACCAAACACTGTCCGAAAGGTTAGCTTATCTTAGAGAACAAGTGGCTGCAACCAAGAAGAACGAAAAGGAAAACAGAGTATGGGTATGGGGGAAGATACTAGTCCACAGCATGTAAGAAGAAGCTCTAGGCTTAAAGGGAAATTAAAGACAATAAAAACCAAAGGGCCCCACTCTATTGATTTGGGGAGGAAACCCCAGAAAAGCCTCCAGAAACCTCTCCTAACCGTAGCCCACACCATACTTCCATTTCACAGCTAGATGTTGACATGAGTCCTTCTCGGCTAGAGTTTGAAATCAGCCCTTCTCAACAGGATTTTGGGGTCAACCCAAGGAAGGCTACACCCGAGGTAGACCCAAATCAGCAAGAGATGTATGATTATATAGAAACCTTAGAGAAGACAACTGCAGGTCCAAGCACTTCATCCACTCAGCCTCACACAGCACAAGAAGATCTAGTCCAATCATTGAAACAAGAAGTCTTTATTCGAAGTTTTAAATAGACATATTAAAAATGAAAATGAAGCATAAAGGAGAAAAGCAGATTGGACAAGATCATTCATGACAACACTATGTTACATCTAGGACTGTGGTAGAAAAAGAACAAGAAATTGAAGAAGAAATGCAAGAGGTTGAATACAACACTTGTCAACCTCAAATTCAGATGCTTGATGAGGAAGCCCAGGATGGTAGTAGTACCAAGGAAGAGGAGAAGAGGGCTGGATGTACTGGCAGAAGTTTCAGGGCACATGGACTAAAGGGAGGATGATCAAAATTTTGGTTGCATGGGGACATGCAACACCTTCACAGTGGGGGTATGTTGAGCCCCAAACTTGCATCTTTCCTATACACCTTTCTAGACTTTTTCCATTTACCTGGACCTCCTAAGCTGTCAACATCATTGCATATTGAGTTTAAAAGAGCACATAAACTGGTTTCCTAACTATGTTTTGTGTCTACTGTTTGAAGTAGATTTTTGCTCATTGAGATGCGGAATCTTGTCACTTTCCACAGCCAGTTCAACTTTCTGTAGCCTTTTTGTTAAAGTCTATATTGCAGGTGTCTTCAAGAAAATCGAGCCACATGGGCAAGTTGGAAATGACGTGGACATGGACCGAGTCCTATTGGCTCAGTCGAATTCATCAAAGAAGGCCGTGGTCAAAGGTGGTCAAGCGATGGTCAAATATAAGAGTCCTACAACAACAGGACTCCATTTTTCAACACATGAAGAGTTGTGTGGTCGTTCCTAGATCTCTGGGGACATACCAACACATGTGGACTGCTCCATAAGGCGAATCCAACAGCCACTCTCAATAGATTTAATCATCACGGTAGCCATGATGCTAGATCCCTGGACATTGTTGTTCACGTGTCCTCTATCAGCGCAGTTTTTAGGAAATCAGTTATGTAAACATTTGTTATAAATAATGTGTTCCCACAAGCATAATAGTTAGTCTTTGTAATGTATTGTTAACTGTTAATGAGCCCACTGTGCCGTGACATTATTTCGTTGTTATGACTGCATTCTGAATACATGAGAAGACTCTGTTTCTGAGCATAATTCGTGGTTGATAGTTGTTGCCCAAGGTTGTGTAGAGGGCCCCTGCACACGCCGAGGTTTTGTTTATTGTTTGTTGTACAATTTCACGCTGTGTTTTTATGTTTATTATGCCATAGTTCTTCACTGATGTATATTGCATTTCCTATGGTACTAACATTTCATTTTTGTTCATAATTTTACATGCTTTACATTGTTGTTAACTGATGAGTGTGTATGTTCCAGATTACAGTAGACAGCCCGGGCATTTGCACATAGTTTTACAATGACTAAGGACATGGAATCAGTGTTGTCTTTCTGCTGATTTATTTTTCTTAGCTTTTAATTCCAGCACTCTTTTGTTTATTTCAAGATTGTTCATTGGCTTTATTAGTTAGATTAGATATTAAATTGCTCATGGCATTATCAATTACCTCTGAAAGCCACAGTGAGACTAATGGCGAGGGATTGAAGTATGAGCGTGTAGTTTGATATTAGTTTATTTTTCTGCAAGTTAGATATTAAATTGCTCATGTCATTATCAGTTACCTCGAAAGCCATAGCGAGACTAATGGTGCGGGATTGGAGTATGAGTGTGTAGTTTGATATTATTTTATTTTTCTGCAAGTTGGATATTAAAATGCTCATGTCATTATCAGTTACCTCCAAAAGCCATAGTGAGACTAATAGTGAGGGATTGAAGTATGAGTGTGTAATTTGATATTAGTTTATTTTTCTACAAATTAGATATCATATTGCTCAAGTTGTTTATGATTACCTCTGAAAGCCATAGCGAGACTAATGGTGAGGGGTCAGAATATGAGTTGATGTAATTTGATTTTAGCTTTACTTTGCTTGCAATTTTTGGATTTCTTTGAGTACAGTTTCTTTTGTATTTAGACAACAGCAAGGATAATGGTTTCATGATCAATAGTTCACTGTTTGTTTAATTAGAATAGTGGCACATTTTCATTCTCTTTTAGGAATTAATTTCATCATTGCATGTTTTAAAACCTTTTTGAAAAGTTTGAAGTTTTGGAAATCATTTTAAAGGACATCATTGCCTTGAACATTTATATCCATACTTGTCTTTTAGAATTTCCATCTCACATTAGGAAATCAACAGAGATAAACCCAAAAACGAAATAAAAATAAAAAACGACAAAAAGTAAGAAATAGGTTATCTTGCACATATAGTGCGCCACACTTCAACAATTTACGACTCTCGGATTGACAATTAATATACAAATTTAGGACACTCTAAATTGACAAAACATAGGGACTGATAAAATATTCCCACTTACAACATCTCATTTTAACATGTTAATGGTGTCTTACTAGTATTTGATTTGTGCCACAACAAAGTTCAACAAGTCTTCCACCATTTTCAACCATTCATCATCATGGGTGCTCAAGGTTGCAGTCATCATGTTCATCGTCTTCTAACACTCATGTAAAACATCATTAAAGGTTCAACACATGTGGCTAATCTCCTCTTCAAAACTTCTACCTTCTCTCCATGATTACAAAACATATTGTCATCTTCTTGACCTTGTTTTCTAAAGTTATAGAATATTTTTTGTGTAGAAAGTCTCAGATTCAAGATCTTCTGCTGCATGGATCTCATCGGTAAGTTTATTGAAAAAAAGGAGGAAACCAAGAATTCTGGTCAGACTTTTAACAATGGAAAAAAATTCATTGGCTTATCAAAGCCTACTCTTCACCCTTGGAGTCTTTAGATCTTATTCACAATCGATATTTTTTGCATATGGGCTAGTTATTGAAACTTCACTCAAATTCTTGGTAACTTCTGCCAATTCCAATTGTTTTGTTTCAAGTCCCTTCCATTGAAAAGTTCCTTGAAATCACTTGTCATGGTGAAGAGTACCAAATTTTAAACTCTAATACCACCTTTCCTTTAGAAAGAGGTGAAGAGTATGCTTTGATAACACTTGTTATAAACCTATATTCTACTTGAATTTTCCTTTGCAAACTTGATTTTATCACATGTTTGTTTTGGCACATAAGGTTGTGTGGCAATTCCTTGCCTTTGCCACAGGGGCTTGGCCAACCTGGGCCTACTACAACCATATTATGCCTCTTTACTTAAGGTATTCCCATAAATTCACTTTAAGATACAATATGTCAAATGAAAACTAATTTCTACTCCATTAAGTTCATTCAACAATAGGCACATGGCCAACTATGGCCTTTAAAACATCTCAAAAATACTTAAATACTTAGCCAATATTTTGATAATTAGCCAATACAAAGTAAAGCATAAAATAGTAACATCCAACAACCATAAAGAGTCTAAAAACCACATGTATAAGCAACACCCAAAATAAGCATATTAAATTATTATATGAAAAATGTCATAAATATTCAACAAAGAAGTTACAACCTCTTGCCTAAGTCTATTACAAATGCACAATGAATTTATGGCAATATTGTCTTCTACCTATTATCCAATAGACTTGCATAATCAAACTTGTTGACACACTACTATGAAAACTTTAGTAAAACGTTGTGATTCCTAAAAAAAAGATGTTGTGATTCCTAAAAAAAAGTCTCCCTCATAATAAGAAATTAACAATTTTTTCTAGCTAAAAGAAATTTGTCAACTCATAATTAGAGATTAACAATTTTGTTTTTAACTAAAAGGTGAATAATGGTTTTTGAGATTTGTTTCTATGATCACATTCAATGCCACTTGTTTTCAAGTAAGGAAGAGCACAGTTGTAACTATGCAAAATGGCTTGTGTTATTTGTCTTAATTAGTCCTCATAAAAACAATGTTTAACTTAAAAATATAAAGGCAAAAGCCTTCTTTTATTAGTCCCTTCCGTCTTGGCATGGGCCTATATTAATCGGAAATGAACATTTTATTATTATATGAGTTGTTTTTATTAGTCCCTTATCAACTATAAACAAAGTTTGCAGACACATATTGATTTATGATGTTATTTGGCCTCTTCCTGAGGACCGAAGCTAAAACAATAGGTTATAAATTTTTGTTTGCTTCATATTTTGAAACTCCTAAAAATACTACCTAATCTAATGTTGGCATTAGTCGACGACATTAAATGTTAGCTCAACTGAGCTCTGGAACATGCTTAAGGCAAAAACATATTAGGTAGTAGGTCACTAGCTACACCGCGATCTGTGTGTACTACTTGTACTACTTGTTAGCTAGAAATTAAGGCTTCCTTGTAGGCAAGCCATGTATGTTCTGGTCCAGGGAAAGCGCCATTATGTATATTGGATTGGACCGATAACAAATTGATTTCTCTGGGCATACAATATTCCAAGAGGGAGAATTCTAATTCCAGAAAGCAGCTCAAGACCGAAACGAGAGTGAGTTGCAGTGTAATTTGCCAAGGAGAATTTGTGGGATTTTCTCTTTCCTAGGAGGGAGCTGCAGTGTAATTCCTCAAGTCCCCACTGTATGGAATTCGCATAGGTAAGACTGTATGGAAATCTCCTATTAGTAGCCCAGTCAACCACTTTGCTAATAGTGTAATGCTTTGAGTTGAGAATATATTTTTCTTACTGAACCATGCCTTGCCTTCTCAGAACGTTTCTCTATAATTGGTGGTTGAAAGTCAAATTGCGTGCATAGAGTCCCTAGTTATTGTGGTGAAACAGACAATGCCGAAGCCTTGGAATTTATAGATATACTTAGCAAGGTGGTTGCCCCCACTCTACCTGGCATTAGATCTCAACCTGCCAAGCAACTAGAGTTAGCCCCTTCTTAGCTTTTAGCATCGCAGAATTCATTTTGGCTCCTTAAAAAAATTTATTTCATTTTAGCCTCACCTGTATAGCTAGCTTTTGTGTAAGCTCAGCTCGCTAGCTTTTGTTTAAGCTTCTTTTATCGACACTGGATCACAAGTCTTCCTTATGAAACCAAGCTTTTACCGACACTGGATCACAAGTCTTCCTTATGAAACCCTGCATTAAGATTAGTTACACACGTTGGCCCAAGTCGATGTCGTAGGAGAGAGACCGAACCCTAGTTACACATCCTTGTACATCTCCCTTATCATTTCATGTGCTAATGCCATGGTTTTTTCAATTCAGACTTATCCCCAGCCCCAGCCTAGGCTCTGCAAAGGGATGGCTCTGCGTAGGTAAGCTCAGGACCAACCCACAAAAAGTCTTACTTCTCTTTTTTCTTGCTCTGCTAAGGGAAGGAAAAAACAAGCCATCCATAACAAACCAACCTGTACAAAGCCCCACCGGATATGAGTGTCTTGAGCCAGGAACGTGTAACAGAATTAAGCCAAAGCTAGTTTTAGCAAAACATTGCTGCTACACACATCCCTATATAGCTCCCTTACCATTTCATTTGCTAATGCCATGGTTTCTGCATTCGACCTACCCTTCTATTGTGGCCAGCAACACCCCCCCCCCCCCCCCCCTTGTTCATTTAAGTGTTGTCCAAAATACTAAATGAATGGGGACCCTTAGTTAAATTTTAGAAAAGAAAGCAAGAGTTTCCTTTCTTCAAAATAAGGTTACCATCGTAAGCTTAGAAAGGTCTTTTGAATATTTTTAACCTAAGTCTATGATAAGGGAAATATCTTTAAAGCCGTGTTGCAAAAAAGATAGGAAATGCCTCCATTTCTCTATAATATCAGTATGCACAAGACTCCCGTGTTAAGCATAATATCGCATCACAATAAAGTAATACTCATAAGGAAAAAACTTCAATATTTACCGATCTGCGATAACACCGATCACAAGATCGCATATCGCATAAATGAGCTGACAAGATTCAGCAAACATTAAACTTCTGCGACCTGCAATGTTGCGATCGTTGCGATATTATATTCGTATGTTTGTGCGATCTGCCATGGTGCGGTTTGCGATGGCGCGATCTACGATGTTACGTAAGCAAATCATAAATCACTTCATCACGAATCCTTCGGGCACGCTATTCAAAGAAAAGCCACTTACCATAATCTGACTCAAGATCATGCACTTTTAATGATAGTAAAGGAATTAGTTGTCAGCTATTAAATGAAATGAAGACGCGTGCTTTTGTAAAGAATTACTTCACGTAAGGTGGCATATTTGATATATCTGTTGCATTTAAAACTCTCCCATCACCTTTCTTGATCAGTCATTTCCATTTCACTCGTAAGCTGCAGGAACGAAAAACTAAAGACGATTCAAAGCCAAACGCAGGAAGAAATGGGAAAGAAAAATAAAGCTCAAGGTTCTGAGGCGAAGGAAAAGACAAAGGAGATGGCGCCTTTGTATACAGACACAGCCTGTAACAGAGACGCAGGGATATCGACATGGGAAAGCATGTACAGACTGCTTGAAGAAGAGAATCCCAGAATAATGAAAGTTGTTGCGGTCGCGGGCTCACAACGCTCTTCCGAGGCGTCCTTAGAGGAGCTAGCATGTTCATTTCTTCACTGGATAGCAGCAAGGCCCAAAATTCTACCATATATGGATATGATCAAATGGATACTTGACAATGCAGAGATGAACAACAAACAATTCAAGATTCAAGGACATGGGCTCATCGGATCATTCGCTGCACAAGATTTAAAGCTTATGTATCATCTTCCTGAACCGCAGGCGACTTACAATGCACAATTCGTTAAAAAATTTGTGGCAGAGAACCCAAACCTAGCAGAGACCACCAAAGATTGGTCCAGAAAAGAGGAGCCGCTCAAAAAAGACAAAAATGGTATGTACAACACTGGTTCCCTCACCTCTCCATATTGTTTTGCTGCGGCCATGATTTGTAGATTATTTGGGATGCCAGATATCAATAAGTTTTCGTCTGAATGGCTACCATTAATAGATGCTGCCACAAATGTCGATATTATGGATTGGGCCAAGATCTTTTCTGATAATCTATACATGGCTGTTATCAATTACCGGTCTAAAAGATCCTTGTCTCAAAGGATCTTTCCTCCTTTTTATCTGTCCGCATATGTTATGGATTCTATTTGTTATGTGTCTAAATTTCCCACTATGGGTTGGAAATGGACTACCCAGGACCCATTACCTATCCATGTTTATCATAAGATGTTATGGGATTCTCAGTTCGTCCCACACCTCTACCAGATTTGTCACGGGCTTATCTTACCCTTGTATAGAATGATGTATGATGAAGACCCCCCGAGGTGCTCACCCGAGGCACAGATAGATATCATCCCCATCGCAAGATGGTTCGGGGAAGAATGGTTCACCTATATTAGAGTGTTTGGAAGCATTGTACCTCCTCATGTCCTGCCTCTGTATATCCCCGATAAACTTTTGCCTCGAGAAATTGCATATCAAACCTGTTCAGAAGGCGGCTTGACCAAAGACCTAAAAGACAAAAAGAAGGCCATATGGCCTCAGTTTCCTGTAGCTTGTGGGGCCTTTTCATTGTTCGATGTAGGACACGCTTTCACCGAGGTAGAGAATGTGACGTGTCTACAATTATTTAAATTCCTAGCAAGGCCATTTGACCCAAATGAAGTTGCCCAAGATTTCACAACGAATGTCAAAATAAAAGTATTCGTTGGAAAGAAATATTTGTTTGATGATTTATTTCAGAGTAAAAGCTCACTCCAGGAAATTTTGCGGGAAGCTCAGTCAAAGTTGTCTCTAGATGACTTCCAAAGATTCATGTTATACAGGGAAAGAAGGCTGGCCAGTGTTCCTCTAGAGAAGCTGCGACTGCCTGCTAGAGAACCAACTCCAAACGTTAGCCTTAGTGGAAACTCTAGCACTTCCAGATCTAAATCTAACACTGTGCAAGGAGTGCCTGAACATTCTAAAGGGTCTGGAAGCGACCAAGGAAAGAACGAAGACACAGCTAAGGATACGGCTCAGTCAAGTGCAATGTCGCAACAGCAGGTTATCGCCTCCCCGTCAAGAGATGTCCCCCCTCTTGTCATTGAAGCGCCACCCGTCACAACAGAGCTGGACAAAGAATGGGAAACGTTCAAGAAATGCATGAAGATGATCCTAAGCTTGCGGAATTTATTTCAGAATCTATTGGCTTAATGAGCAACTACTGCAGCAACAGGAAGAGTTGGGACGTAAGATATCACAGTGGAGTCACTGTTGTGAGCTGAGCGATAAAATCACCAATCAAGTGGTAGACTTGCGGAGTGACTATGATCAGAGTGACAGACGAGTGACAGAATACTTAGCTTGGCAGGATGAAGATGAAGGGAAAAGATAAAGTGCACCCAGAATAAACGAGAATCATAAAGAATTTCTCTTTAATAAATGGGACGATCAAATTAGGCAGGCAAAACAAGCAGCGGAGACAGCGGCCACGCAAGCAAGCATTCTTATCGACTGTGTAAATGAGAATTTACACAGGGCCAATTTAATCGAAGAGACCACCCCGGGGTACCTACCAAATAAACTACGACTGGAAGAAGAATGGAAGCAGAAGGTGCAGGAAAAAGGAAAAGCGATCCAAGCGTTAAACAGGTTAAATTGGGAGTGTTACTAGGCATACTTGGTCAAGCTGCATAGTCAATGGATGACTGTGAAATGAATCATAAACGCGGCCGAAAAAGTAGTGCCAGCTCTCATAGATTCTGTTTTCGCAGCCCAGCTCAACGTAGAAATCAGCCAGCCGACTCTCCTCAAGCCCATGATGAACACTTGCAGCTTTAAAGACCAAATTCAGAAGTAGCCTTATTTTAGAATGTTGTCTTTTCTTTAAAATTAGATTAGAAAAAGGACGGTAATTTGAAAACCGCATCCTAAATTTTGTAAATACATTATTATTAGAATTAGGAAGTAGTATTTTAACCCTTCTCATGCATTTGGAGAAGGGTCCAGAAATTTGTCAAAAACTTGTCCTCAGAACATGCACTTTTGCACCCTCAGAGGGGGTTTTGATGAATGGATGGATCAAGGTTTATTAATGTTTGCATTTGATATCTGCTACTGATGTTGCACTTCTGTACTCTTAGTAGATGTTAGAGCAAGGAGAGATAAATCATTGTTGCTTGAAGCTTATGAGTGGAACCAGTCATAAATGGTACTTTTATCTCTTGGCCATTTCTGCTTATATTCTTAAAGTGATATACAATTTTTAGTTGTTTATATGTTACTGCATGAATGTGTGAGTTACCATTTGGCACTTTTGTATGGTGGAGTCATTTATTTATGTTTGATATATGAATAACTTATTATGCGATATGCTGTTCACAACTATTTTGCCTAACTTTTTATGCAAAGTGGTTTATCTTAATTGATTTCTATTCTTATGATAGCTGAATGATCTTTATTACCAGTTATTGTTTGAAATCTCTTTAGATCGCATAATAGAAGAAATACACCCCGGGTTAGCGTAGATTAGATGTGTTGTTTCTCATTAGATTACAATAGCATAGAGTTAGTTTAAAAGTTTGAATTAAATTAGCTTTAAGTACTCTTAGATCAGCATCATCCAACTCTGCACACACACACACCCTTAAATTGGGAAATTGGTCCCATTATCCCCAGTCGGACCCGCTATACCAAACGGATAAGGAGCTGCCAACCAAGGTCCGGACCGGGTGGGTATCCCCCTTGTTGTCAACTCGATTTTCAGGGCTTCAACATATTTGGCGCTAGAAGGAGGGCCTGAACATAGTGTCTGTTGGAATGATTTTCAATTATAACATTTGAATCAGGATGGTTGCTCACAAAATTCCCATTTGGAGTTGCATCCATGTTCCTACCTCTTCCAACACTCCACCTGAAGTGGTAAGACTCTTGTCTCAGGTAAAATTCAATGGTAAGAATAATTCTTCTGCTTTTAATCACGCTCTTCAATTTATTCAAAGAGTTTCAAGTTCGGATGTTCAAAGAATTGATGAAGGCGTTTTATGCAGAATTTTTACTCTTACATTCACGGTGGAAGCTAGAAAATGGTGCAGAACCCTCCCAGTTGCCTCAATTCATAGCTGGGACCAATTCGTCAAGACTTTCATTTGTGAATTTGATTGTTATGACTATGACCAGGTATATGATGAAATTGATTATCTACGGAAACAAGATGAATCTGTTAGGGATTTTAATATGCGATTTCATCTTAATTGTCTAAAGTATGATCTTGAAAGTGAACTCATGGATGAAGAATCTTCAGATTATGCTAAGCATTCCCTGCCTCCTATGTCTGATCAACCAGAAATTAGTCCAAGCTTTGTCTCATTTTCTTCTAATGTGAATGAGAATTCCAATTTGAATATACAAATCAGCCATGATGAAGAAAGTTCCCAAAGCCTAGGAGACATGCATGCTCTAATGCAAGAAGACAAAAGCGAGAATGCTGGAGGAAAGCCTACCTTGGAACCAGGAGATGACTTTGATACAAGGTCAGATAATATCGTTGCAAATCAACAAATGCAGATGCCAAGGTTAGAACAACAAACTATTTCTCTTTCAAAAAGTATCAGTACACAAAGGTATGATCTAAAGCCCGATGTCTATGATGAATCTGATGAACAAAGATTTTTCCATGATGATATTTTCAAATGCATTGTTCCAGAATCACATTTTTCTCTTTATCCTGATGTTTTTAGTGATGATAATTTTTCCCCTCTCAATATTAAAGATATCTCAAAAAGTATAGAGGATTATTAAAATAAGGCATCATTAGGTATTCAAGATAAAAAGACAGCTATAGAACATCCTTTGATCATTTTCAAACAAGAACCACTTGATCTTCCTTGTCTGAAAATATATGACGAAAAAGAGAAATCTAGGGAAACCTGTAAAATCATTTATGATAGCTACTTTGACAACGATGATGTTGTTGATTTATCCCAAGTAACTCAACAAAGCTCAGATAATGAGAGATATTCTAATTCAAGAATCATATCAGTCAATCCTCATTTCAAAGTAAAAGATCATTTGCATGATTTTACTATCCAAGACAATACCCTGATCTATGATTCATATCATGAGGAAACCCCCATGCCTGTTCACAATCATAACTTGTCTTCTGATTCACAAGACAGAATTCGAAATTGCTCGGATCCCATAATTCTGGCCAGTTCTTGTGAAAAACAAGATATTCCAAGTCAATCCCAGTTGTGCTGTAACATTATTTGTACAGATAATCATTTCTTTCTTTATCACTTCCATTCATTTTGTACAAAATCGGATTGTGTTTTAAATTTTCAGACTTTTGATAGATTACTATGGTATGTTGAGCACCTTATCAAAGAACATTCGAAAGATGTGCTACCATTTTGGAAAGCTAAACTGTGTCAAGGAAGTATAGAACTTTTTCAATTCCAAGATCAATCAATATCAGACTTCCTTAAAAAACTTCTTTGGCATCCAAAACACCATCAACGAAGGAAAGTACCTTTTGAAACTTATCGGCAATTTGCGCCCATTGATAAATCTCTTTCCAGAAATTTCCATCTATTCTTCATTGATTTATTTAGTATGGAAACTTTCCTTTTACAAGAAATTGCTAAAAGCTTGACTTTAACACACAGTAGGTTACAGGCCATTAAAACTGAAAAATCATATTCGCAACCTAGCTTGTCATCTTTCCTATTACGAGATCATCAATCCATAACAGAAATTCATCCTGATTTTTATGATCCAATAGGTATCCAGTTGGAAAGAAGTTTTCATGAGAAAGAAATTTCAGACAGAATTCCAACTGAAGTTACACATTCTTATTCCACATCCAACATTAACAGTCCAAGAAAAGTTATGTTCTTAACACTGATGTTTGAAAGTTACATACGTGTAGGAATGAAAATGAAAAGATGGTTCCACTGGAAATATCATTTCACCTAGTTAATTTTCTGTATATAGTTAGAATAGGAGTAGGAGTAATTTAGCTAGGTTATTAGGTTTACTTTTAATAGTTGGTAGACAAAATAAGAGAAGAGATTATCCCTATTCTGTACATAATCCTAGGGAATGTATACCTCTCATTTCATTAAATATTTTTCTCCATAATAAAATTTGCTATGGTTAACAGCATTTGACATTTACTAAAGACACCTTTTCTCTATCAAGATTTTGAGCTTCTGCTTCTATAAATAGAAAATCTTTTGGAAACTTGATCTTTATTATCAATAGAACTTTAACCCAGATATGATACTAGTTTCAACTCCAAGAAATTTGAAGAAAGCAATCTTAGTGAAGAAATTGTTTTACGTCAGTACAATGAAAGGCATCAATAACAAAATAAAGATTCCCTGTAGAAACAACCATTTCCAAACAAACTCTATTATTGTCGTCCAGAACTTTCTTAAGGAAAAAAATTGACTTCCTCCCTGCTAAAGAAAATCGCAGCATTTAGAAAAAGACCCAAGGATACACTATATCTTGAATAATAAGAGGTCTCGTCACGAGCCGGCTTATCATGATCACAAATATTATAACTCGCTGACTTTGCCATTACTGTCCACCAAAACAGGGAAACGACTTAAGATTATTGAAATCACAAGACAAGGGGTCTCATCGCGAGCCAGCTTGTTCAGCAAAAGTGTAAATCAAGTGAATGACTGTGTCATAATTTGGCTACCAAACCAAGACATTGTTCTTTAAGAATAAAAATAGGAAAAAGTATCAATCTGGGTTTTTTCTTTAAGATTTGTAGATCACCTTAAGCAGGATAAAGGATCATTACTGGATAATAGGTAACCCTGTCGAGGCTATGGACGCCTGCTGGCAGCAAAGGCTCTACCTGCGACAAAGGAGCATATTTAAAAGGCTGCTACACAGGGAAGACTTTATTTTTTTTTACAATACCAAGTAATGGCTTATGTAAATGCAAGGACAAGCTGAGGATACAAGTAATTAAAATAGAAAGAGGTTGAAACAAAATATCATTGGCAGTTTGAAGTATAATATGCTTTATCTTTTTATAATAAAGTTTAAGTTTTCTGAGAAAATTTTTTGTTTCGGAAGTTTGAAAACGTTAATAGAAGATCAGAGATAACTGGTTCTCCCAAGTGAATCGCCAATTGTTGTGGCCAGCAACACCCCCCCCCCCCCCCCCCCCCTTGTTCATTTAAGTGTTGTCCAAAATACTAAATGAATGGGGACCCTTAGTTAAATTTTAGAAAAGAAAGCAAGAGTTTCCTTTCTTCAAAATAAGGTTACCATCGTAAGCTTAGAAAGGTCTTTTGAATATTTTTAACCTAAGTCTATGATAAGGGAAATATCTTTAAAGCCGCGTTGCAAAAAAGATAGGAAATGCCTCCATTTCTCTATAATATCGGTATGCGTGAGACTCTCATGTTAAGCATAATATCGCATCGCAATAAAGTAATACTCATAAGGAAAAAATTTCAAGATTTACCGATCTGCGATAACACCGATCGCAAAATCACATATCGCAGAAATGAGCTGACAAGATTCGGCAAACATTAAACTTCTGCGACGTGCGATGTTGCGATCGCTGTGATATTATATTCGTATGTTTGCGCGATCTGCTATGGTGTGGTTTGCGATGGCGCGATCTGCGATGTTACGTAAGCAAATCATAAATCACTTCATCACGAATCCTTCAGGCACGCTATTCAAAGAAAAGCCACTTACCATAATCTGACTCAAGATCATGCACTTTTAATGATAGTAAAGGAATTAGTTGTCAGCGATTAAATGAAATGAAGACGCGTGCTTTTGTAAAGAATTACTTCACGTAAGGTGGCATATTTGATATATCTGTTGCATTTAAAACTCTCCCATCACCTTTCTTGATCAGTCATTTCCATTTCACTCGTAAGCTGCAGGAACGAAAAAATAAAGACGATTCAAAGCCAAATGCAGGAAGAAATGGGAAAGAAAAATAAAGCTCAAGGTTCTGAGGTGAAGGAAAAGACGAAGGAGATGGCGCCTCTGTATACAGACACAGCCTGTAACAGAGACGCAGGGATATCGACATGGGAAAGCATGTACAGACTGCTTGAAGAAGAGAATCCCAGAATAATGAAAGTTGCTGCGGTCGCGGGCTCACAACACTCTTCAGAGGCGTCCTTAGAGGAGCTAGCATGTTCATTTCTTCACCGGATAGCAGCAAGGGCCAAAATTCTACCATATACGGATATGATCAAATGGATACTTGACAATGCAGAGATGAACAACAGACAATTCAAGATTCAAGGACATGGGCTCATCGGATCATTCGTTGCACAAGATTTAAAGCTTATGTATCATCTTCCTGAACCGCAGGCGACTTACAATCCACAATTCGTTAAGAAATTTGTGGCAGAGAACCCAAACCTAGCAGAGACCACCAAAGATTGGTCCAGAAAAGAGGAGCCGCTCAAAAAAGACAAAAACGGTATGTACAACACTGGTTCCCTCACCTCTCCATATTGTTTTGCTGCGGCCATGCTTTGTAGATTATTTGGGATGCCGGATATCAATAAGTTTTCGTCTGAATGGCTACCATTAATAGATGCTGCCACAAATGCTGATATTATGGATTGGGCCAAGATCTTTTCTAATAATCTATACACAGTTGTTATCAATTACCGGTCTAAAAGATCCCTGTCTCAAAGGATCTATCCTCCTTTTTATCTGTCCGCATATGTTATGGATTCTATTTGTTATGTGTCTAAATTTCCCACTATGGGTTGGAAATGGACTACCCAGGACCCATTACCTATCCATGTTTATCATAAGATGTTATGGGATTCTCAGTTCGTCCCACACCTCTACCAGATTTGTCACGGGCTTATCTTACCCTTGTATAGAATGATGTATGATGAAGACCCCTCGAGGTGCTCACCCGAGGCACAGATAGATATCATCCCCATCGCAAGATGGTTTGGGGAAGAATGGTTCACCTATATTAGAGTGTTTGGAAGCACTGTACCTCCTCATGTCCTGCCTCTGTATATCCCCGATAAACTTTTGGCTCGGGAAATTGCATATCAAACCTGTTTAGAAGGCGACTTGACCAAAGACCTAAAAGACAAAAAGAAGGCCATATGGCCTCAGTTTCCTGTAGCTTGTGGGGCCTTTTCATTGTTCTATGTAGGACACGCTTTCACCGAAGTGGAGAATGTGACGTGTCTACAATTATTTAAATTCCCAGCAAGGCCATTTGACCCAAATGAAGTTGCCCAAGATTTCATAACGAACGTCAAAATAAAAGTATTCGTTGGAAAGAAAGATTTGTTTGATGATTTATTTCAAAGTAAAAGCTCACTCCAGGAAATTTTGCCGGAAGCTCAGTCAAAGCTGTCTCCAGATGACCTCCAAAGATTCATGTTATACAGGGAAAGAAGGCTGGCCAGTGTTCCTCTAGAGAAGCTGCGACTGCCTGCTAGAGAACCAACTCCAAACGTTAGCCTCAGTGGAAACTCTAGCACTTCCAGATCTAAATCTAACACTGTGCAAGGAGTGCCTAAACATTCTAAAGGGTCTGGAAGCGACCAAGGAAAGAACGAAGACACAACTAAGGATACAGCTCAGTCAAGTGCAATGTCGCAACAACAGGTTCGCCTCCCCACCAAGAGATGTCCCCCCTCTTGTCATTGAAGCGCCACCTGTCACAGTAGAGCTGGACAAAGAATGGGAAAACTTCAATGAGCTGATCAATCTTGAAGGGCAAGCCCGAAGAACACCTGTGAACAATACACAGGTAGCGCAAGAAGTGGTTTCGACCATAGTCAGCAGTGTCACAGAAACGGTTCCTATCGCTCCACCTTCTGAGCTTCTACTTAATGTAGAAGAAATTCCCCCACTGGACGTATTCTATAGTCCCCAACATAAAGCAGTTGTAAGGAGACAGAGGAAGAAAAGAAAACTAGAAAATACATTGTCACAAGATGCTGAACATTTGGATGTCTTATGGAAAGACCCCAACAATAACCCAACTGAAAATCTCACTAAGTTGTCTCAGATCGCAGGAGCATATGCTTCTGCAACTATTGACAAGGCATCGGAAGTTCAGCAACTGTTGAAAGAACAAGAAGATCAAATAAAGCTACTACAACAACAATTGCAACAAGCCAATGCTAATATTGAAGCTTCCAAATAGCTCGAGAAGTTGCAGGAAGACTTTCAGTAGATGCAGATAGGCTATCAAAGAAGTCTAGACGAGAAAGGAAAATAATTGCAAATTTTACAATAAATGAATAAAGATGAGCCTAAGCTTGCGGAATTTATTTCAGAATCTATTGGCTTAAATGAGCAACTACTGCAGTAACAGGAAGAGTTGGGACGTAGGATATCACAGTGGAGTCACTATTGCGAGCTGAGCGATAAAATCACCAATCAAGTGGTAGACTTGCGGAGTGACTATGATCAGAGTGACAGATGAGTGATGGAATACTTAGCTTGGCAAGATGAAGATGAAGGGAAAAGAGCAAATTCACCCAGAATAAACGAGAATCATAAAGAATTGATCTTTAATAAATGGGACGATCAAATCAGGCAGGCGGAACAAGCAGCGGAGACAGCGGCCACGCAAGCAAGCATTCTTATCGACTGTGTAAATGAGAATTTACACAGGGCCAATTTAATCGAAGAGACCACCCCGGGGTACCTACCAAATAAACTACGACTGGAAGAAGAATGGAAGCAGAAGGCGCAGGAAAAGGGAAAAGCGATCCAAGCATTAAACAGGTTAAATTGGGAGTGTTACTGGGCATACTTGGTCAAGCTGCATAGTCAATGGATGACTGTGAAATGCATCATAAGCGCGACCGAAAAAGTAGTGCCAACTCTCATAGATTCTGTTTTCGCAGCCCAGCTCAGCGCAGAAGTCAGCCAGCTGACTCTCCTCAAGCCCATGATGAACACTTGCAGCTTTAAAGACCAAATTCAGAAGTAGCTTTATTTTAGAATGTTGTTTTTTCTTTAAAATTAGATTAGAAAAAGGACGGTCATTTGAAAACCGCATCCTAAATTTTGTAAATACACTATTATTAGAATTAGGAAGTAGTATTTTAACCCTTCTCATGCATTTGGAGAAGGGTCCAGAAATTTGTCAAAAACTTGTCCTCAGAACATGCACTTTTGCACCCTCGGAGGGGGTTTTGATGAATGGATGGATCAAGGTTTATTAATGTTTGCATTTGATATCTGCTACTGATGTTGCATTTCTGTACTCTTAGTAGATGTTAGAGCAAGGAGAGATAAATCATTGTTGCTTGAAGCTTATGAGTGGAACCAGTCATAAATGGTACTTTTATCTCTTGGCCATTTCTGCTTATATTCTTAAAGTGATATATAGTTTTTAGTTGTTTATATGTTACTGCATGAATGTGTGAGTTACCATTTGGCACTTTTGTACGGTGGAGTCATTTATTTATGTTTGATATATGAATAACTTATTATGCGATATGTTGTTCACAACTGTTTTGCCTAACTTTTTATGCAAAGTGGTTTATCTTAATTTATTTCTATTCTTATGATAGCTGAATGATCTTTATTACCAGTTATTGTTTGAAATCTCTTTAGATCGCATAATAGAAGAAATACACCCCGGATTAGCATAGATTAGATGTGTTGTTTCTCATTAGATTACAATAGCATAGAGTTAGTTTAAAAGTTTGAATTAAATTAGCTTTAAGTACTCTTAGATCAACATCATCCAACTCTGCACACACACACACCCTTAAATTGGGAAACTGGTCCCATTATCCCCAGTCGGACCCGCTATACCAAACGGATAAGGAGCTGCCAACCAAGGTCCGGACCGGGTGTGTATCCCCCTTGTTGTCAACCCGATTTTCGGGGCTTCAACACCTTCTTAAGCCTTCCTTCTTAGATAAGATTTCTTAGATGAATGAGGGAGTTTGACTGTGGATAGAGGGAGACTCGAATTACTGCCTGACCCTCGACTTCTAAATTGAACTAAAGCCCCTCGAGCCCCTCGAGAAGTGTTGCTCTTAGCCTGTTACAAGATTAATCCCTTTTGTTTCTCACAAGTTTTTCCTATATTTTAATGAATATATTGTTGGCTTTTTAGGCATTTCCTTCTGGGGTCTCGATAGTCTCTGGCTGGATTTCTCTATTGTCTCTAACCTGAAATATACTCTTTGGCAACCCAGTGACTAAACCAAAACATGAACTACGAATTCACTTTATCCTAAATCTTAAATTAGAGTGTCTGCTTTGTGTTGTCATCGTGCATGTTAGGTTATCGCAAGATAGACAAGCGGTAAGATCATTGGCCCACAACATCAGACAACCAGTAAAATCATCAGGGCACACAACCAAACAGGTGGACAATGAGAAAAGTGGTTATTTATATGTGATGATTACAAGTATTTGTATGTTACATGTTTTCATGTATTCCGCGTACCTTTTGGAAAGCTCTAACAGGATGTTGAGGTGTTCACAGCATGGCTCCTAACTAATTCAGTACTAAAGTTCATAATGTACATAGCTGAAGTGGTCCCAAGAAAACATAGATTTCAGGCAATGGAAGTTGTGATGAAAGGAACACCTATTGGTGGGCGATGCAAAAAGAGAAATTTCAAATTGGATGTAGGTAGTATAGTGTATGACTCTTACATTTCATCCCTCTCAAGAGTTCGAATTAGCGGGTGTGCATGGATGACACGTGCAGCTATAGGCAGTTCCAAGGGATGTTTCTTGTTGTATTTTTTTATGGATGTGGCTTGATTTTCCTTATCCCTTCCTCATTCTTCTGTATTTGTGTGCTGATCACAACTAGATTATGCTTCTCTGTGTGGCTGGACTTTACACCGAGATTGATGCTAGATAATCAATTTTCTTCCTACTTCCATAACAATGTTTCTTTACCCTCTTTGATTTGCAGAAGGTTAGTTCTTTATACTCCATTTTTGTTATTTATGCCTAATTACATAGCTAAAATTTGTTGTTATTTATGCCTAATTACATAGCTGAACTTTGCTGAATCTTCTTCCCCGACTATAGAATTTCAGCATTGAGCATCTTCAGTAGGTTCCTGTTTGTTATTCCAAGGCGAAGGTTCCATTTTCTAATTTGGTTTCTTTGTAGAGGATGGGAAACACATTTCAGCTTTGTTAAATTCTCTCTTTTGGGAAAATGCCCGTAATTCTATTGAAACTCTGATTATTAATATTGGTATGTATATATATCAGTTGGGTTTCTCTAGTGTTTCTGATTTTTGTTTTGGGTTGTATGCAGATATCTAAAGACTCCACGGACTTGACTTTGTATTGTGAGTACAAGTGGATAAGGAATGGAAGCTGTTAATTACCTTTATGGTTTTTCTATTTCATTTGATCGTGAGGAATTTTCAAAGTTTGATCGACGATGAATTATTTTGAACTCTTTAGGGTAAACTACCTCCTCCACTGTTTCTGTTTCGGTCCCCATTTGCTGCTTGCCCTCATTGAGACGAGAGCTCATGGCGGTATCACTGAGAACAAAGGATTTCTTTTTATTTTTGAGGGAGTTTCCAACGAATTTTGGTTTTCTGGCTCACCATCCAGAACTAATGTGCATGTGGACAAAAATGTCTATATATGTCTATATATTATCATGTATATATATGTCTAAAAAGAAGTCCAGTGGGAAATTCACAGAGCTCAAGAATGGTGTGCAGTAACAAGATTTTTTCCACATTGATGACCTCTTGGACTTCTCCAATGAAGAGATAGCTGGACCCATTGGAGACGATGACAATAATTGGGCAAGCTGCACTACTACCGCTACAGTAGCAGCAGATTCCTCTACCATAACCTTGGCAGAGACTGTCAGCTACAATTCCTCTCTAGACGGAAAGAGCTTCAGAGCGTACAATGTTTTGGAAACTGATGCAAACAATAATGGTCATCTCTGTGTTCCGGTAAGTACGAATTACTAACTTCATTTCTGCATATAGTATTCAGTTTAACTCCAGGTAATGCATGATGTTAGCCTTGCCATTTGTTTTTCCTCTCAAAACTCTTCTTGAAGAATTTGGACTGGGTTTATTCTGTTTAAAGTGTATTTCAATCCAACCCTTTTCTTGAGGAATCTGGAATGGGTTTTAACTTTCTTCTGTTTAATGTGCATTTCAACTTTTCAGTAGAATCCTCTTCTTGAAAAATTTGGAATGGATTTTTTCTCTTTAAGGTTTATTCCAACTTGTCAATTCAGTTCTCTTTTTGAGGAATTTGGAATGGGTTTCTTCTGTTTAAGGTGTATTTCAACTTTTCGTGGATTAAGATGGATTTCTTTAATTAAAGTCTATTGCCTCCAATGGATGGTCTGTTACACATTGTGAACCATGTTCATAGGTTGGGTGTAGTTTTCTATATTTATGGTTACTGAGCATCGATTTTCAATAGGGAATATATTTTCATGGATGATGATATGTTTGCTAAGATGGGTTTTTGTTCTTTATGTAACAATACGATGATCTGGCAGAGCTAGAATGGCTTTCCAATTTTGTGGACTCATTTTCAACTTGGCTAGTCTTTTTTGTCATGGCCTTGTATTGCTTGTAGGAGCTGCATTTTCCAAGCATATTGTCCACTTATATTCATATACTGGTGGTGGCGAGTTGAGGCAACATCTAGAGGTTCACAGTGAACACCCTGGCTTCACAACCCACTTTCCTTTTGTTGTGGTCTTTATCTGTGGTGTCCAATATATGAATTCTTCCCTTTTTCTTTGGATCCACACAGATTGATGCCCATGTCGGTGGTGTGAATGATATTGCTTTTGCTCACCCTAATAATAAGCAGCTCTGTGTTATCACTTGTGGAGATGATAAAGCTATTAAGGTATAAGTTCCAATCCTTTATGCTATACCAGGCAACTAGTGATGCCAATAACAATTTATTATTGAAAGGTCACCATATAGATATTTTTAGATGTGATAGATTGGTCTCAGGAGTGTTCAGTGACTTGAGCAGGTATGGGATGCTGTAACTGGCACCAAGCAGTACACATTCGAAGGCTATGAAGCTCCTGTATATTCAGTCTACCCTCATCATAAGGAGAATATCCAGGTCAGTTATGATCTGAGTACCATAATAAAAAAACCTACCGATAATTTTTTTGAGAAGGCTCTCTCTAATTTTGAAGGGTTTCTTTAATTGGGTACTAGTTCATGCTTGTATTTTGTTGGGGGCTATTCTATGCATGTAATTGTATTGTGCACTTTATCTTGTATTTGTCTGTGGTTAATGGCAGTTCATTTTCTCTACGGCTATTGATGGAAAGATCAAAGCTTGGCTTTATGATCTACTGGGATCTAGAGTAAATTATGATGCCCCTAGGCATTGGTGTACTACAATGACTTACAGTGCGGATGGAACAAAGTATGATTAAGTTTTCTAAACTCTTATGCTTTTCATGATGAATATTTAGCTATGTCATTTCAAGGGCGATAAGGATGCTTCTTTAATTCATTGAATTACATGTGGGATTAGGCTCTTCTCATGTGGAACAAGCAAAGAAGGTGATTCATACTTGGTTGAGTGGAATGAAAGTGAGGGAGCAATCACCCTGCTTTACAAGTTGGGGTTTATTTTAGCATTCTTGAATAAAATAAATTAACCATCAACCAATACCGTGTATACAGAATAATCTTGACAGTACCCGGACAACAGATGTGAAACCTAGGCTTCTGGATGAGGCTGCAGATAAGAGCAAGAACTTGAAGTTAGCAGGGATCACTGATATCACCCAGTGTAGGTCTCTTAGGTTGCCAGATACGCTACTTGCTGGAAAGGAAAGTTGCTAGTGATCTCATTTATACCCCCAAAACCAAGAATTTGTCGCATACCAGAGTTGTTGGACCGTATTTTCTGTATCCTAGAAAGTTTTTTGTGCTTGAACTAGATATAATGTTCCATGTGTTTTACAGGTAGCCAGATTAATATATACTAATTCAGGGGTTGTTGTCCTAGCTCTTTTCTCCAATGCTGTTCACAAGCTTTGGAAATGGATGCATAATGATCGCAATCCATTTGGCAAGGTACAACTCTAAAAGTGTCCTAACGTACTGTTTGTTTTCAGTTTTAGAATTCTGCATTTAATAAGCATTTGCAAGCATTTGAACGATGGCAATTCATTTTCCAGGCCACAACAAATACTGCACCGCAACTGTGGCAGCCAGCGAGTGGAATCCTTATGACAAATGATATGAGTGACACAAATCTAGAAGAAGCAGTCTCATGCATAGCCTTGTCAAAGAATGATTCTTATGTTATGTCCGCTTCTGGTGGGAAGGTGTCCCTATTCAACATGATGACATTTAAGGTGAAACAATTTTGTAGAGTGTAAACAAGCATCTATTATCTTGATTCTTGGGTTTATTTGCTTCATCTTACTTTGTTTAAACTATAATTTTATTGTGTATGATTTCACATTTATCACATATTGAATAAGATATTCATCCATATAGGTTTCCATGGTCTTGTTAAAGCATGGATTTAAACTCTAGTTCCTTCTTGAGGCTTTGAACATCTCCTTTGATATAAAGCATTTTTGTGTTTGAAATTCATTTTATTTTAATTAGCTTCATGAGAGATTTTCAGGCCACTGACACCTAGTTCTTTGCAGGTCATGACAACATTTATGCCATCCCCACCTGCAACATCTTTTCTTGCTTTCCATCCTCAAGATAATAATATCATTGCTATTGGAATGGAGGATTCAACAATTCAGATATACAATGTCCGAGTTGATGAGGTGCTGTGATAATTTTTTTTATAAATTCTCTCTTGTCGTCGTTACTATGTTGACAATCCCAATAAGTTGATTCCATGAATATAACAATCCCTTCAATTGCCTGATTGTAGGTGAAAACAAAGCTGAAGGGCCACCAGAAGAGAATCAATGGTCTGGCATTTTCTCATTCTCTCAATATTTTAGTATCTTTTGGGGCTGATGCTCAGGTGCACATCCTATAATTTTGTTTATTTGCATGTCAGGTATGATTTTTAGCAAACACCCCCAATTTTGAAAAATGAAGAAGTTGCAAAGTGGTAAGAATCTCCTTACTTACAAGTTACACTGTAGTTTGGTTGCTTCACATTCTTGCAAATGCACACATTCATTTAGTTTTTTTTTTCATTATTATACAATGAAATATTACTATTTGTGTATTTTTTAAATTTTGATTGGTTTTGTTTTTTTTTTTTTTTTAATATATTTTGTAAACATCCATTTAGTTTATTTTTCATTATTATACAATGAAACATTACTATTTTGAAATAGTAATTGAATTTAATATATTTATAGCAATTTAGTTTAATACATTTATTCGAGTTGGGAGGGATCCATGGATAAAATTCCTATGGAGATCTGGAGTATTGTAATGGTATTTTGCATACTCCTTGAGAATTTAGTATTGTTCTTGATATTAAATTGTAGTAGTACTTGTGTTTATTTCCATGTCAGGTATGCTTTTAGCAAACGCCCCCAATTTTGAAAAAGGAAGAACTTGCAAAGTGGTCAGCATTTCTTTACTTACAAGTTACAGTGTAGTTTGGTTGCTTCACATTCTTGCAAATGCAGTTTTGCAAATTTGATATCTCCAGAGTCTCTATATTTCATGTTATAATGTCCTTAAAATGCTTAAATGCTCATTGAGTTCCTCATTTATGGGTAATTTTGCTTAGCATGACCTTTTGTTTCGCTTTTTTGTGCATAGATATTCTCGATGAGAAGATGCAATGGAACACTTAAACTGAACTCCTTTACATGTATGCAATGAAATATTACTATTTGTGTATTTTTTAAATTTTGATTGGTTTTGTTTTTTTTTTTTAAATATATTTTGTAAACATTCATTTAGTTTTTTTTTCATTATTATACAATGAAATATTACTATTTTGAAATAGTAATTGAGTTTAATATATTTATAGAAATTTAGTTTAATACATTTATTCGAGTTGGGAGGGATCCATGGATAAAATTCCTATGGAGATCTGGAGTATTGTAATGGTATTTTGCATACTCCTTGAGAATTTAGTATTGTAATGGCATTATGGATGGTTGAAAGGTGAAAATCTAGTGATCTTTAGTTTGTAAAAATCCAATCTGATTTAACAGACTGATTACTTATATGAAGTTCTGACAATGATCCATTTTGCAATCTGGCTTTACAGAGTTATTACTTATGTGAAGTTTTGACAAAGTAAAAATCAACTAGCTCAAAAATACTTCGATGCATGTCTACTCGCTACATTTGATCCATTTTGCAATCTGATTTTACAAAGTGATTACTTATATGAAGTTTTGATTTTACAGAGTGATTACTTATATGAAGTTTCACATGTGTGAGACCAACAAACTTAAATCCTAAGAGACTCAATAGCTAACCAATTGGATATTTTTATCCATAGTGTGTAAAAAACAAACTAGATCAAAAGTACTAAACTAGCTCAAAAATACTTTGATTCATGTTGCTCGCTACATTTGATCCATTTTACAATCTGATTCATGTTGTTGTGGGCAAGACATTTGCGAAAGGACGTATGGTGAGAGCATACCACTTTTCTAATTGCTCCTTAACAATTATGTTAGCTACATGATTTCAATCTCTATGTTCAATTCCATTCATATATCAAGCATAGCTAAAATTAAATTTGTTACAACTCTCATAGAGCTGATTTCTAGAGGGAAGCTTGCATGCTTGCACATCTTCATCATCAAACCCAAATGTTTCTGGATAGGGTAACCTTGGCTATAGTAAATAGTTATTTTATTTTATTTTTTATTAGGCAAGTATACCATTTACTAGTTATTTTATTTTATTTTTTATTAGGTAGGTATACCATTTACTAGTTATTTTATTTTATTATTTATTAGGCAGGTATACCATGTGCAATGCAGAGGTTCTGAGGTGAGTCAGTGTGTAGAGCTTGAAGTGGTAGACGGAATTCCACTACCACCTTTCTAGGCTTCTTTTCATTATGCTTCTGCTGGCGATCCACATCTTTGTCTTCCTTTGTACCTTGCTCGGATTACTGCTGATGAAGGGCCAGGACTACCAGTTTGTTTCCTATTATTCCTACTATTTAAGAGAATCTCAAAAATTCCTAATCCTTATAATAAAAGAGAATATAACCTAATTCACAAACGTTGTTTAATTGAACAAATTAGGGTCATTTTTCATAGATCTATTGGGCCTATAACATGTCACATGGGGTAGACGCTCGGACGGATTAAGCCTTCGGAATAAGTCGTGGACAGAATGCCAAGTTCGTAGCCTTTTCAACAGAGAGAGAGATGTTCGATGGAAGGAGGTTCTGCCTTAGGTAGTAAGAATGAGGGTAATGGCTAGTGTTCTAGAGGTTATATAAAAGTGATAAAGCTTCAGCAGTTGGCTTCTGTCTATTCTATTGATCCAACTTCCACCTTCCTCCTTAATGTGTCCGTACAAATAAAATAAGATAAGAAATAGAGTCTCCACTAAAATAAGAGGAGAATTTTTTTTTCCATATAACATCTATAAAGGTAAGAAAGAAGAGCCTTAGTCTTAAACTTAGTTCCATGGACACTATAGTTCAAGCTAGATGCAGTAGAGACTATTAGCTATAGAGTTTATTAGCCTTAGTCGGTAGCCCTAGTTCAAGCCTTTCATTATTCATTGTCGTTGTTTTGTTATACCCTTATTGTAATTGTTATAATATAATATTGATGGGTCCTTTTTTGGCACTCACATTTGGGTGAAGGCTGACCTTTCATGCTCTTTCTTAGGTATGACTTTTCTTGTTCCAATTCGCAATATTGATATCTTTATGATTCTACACCTCACTCCTCACAACAACAACCCATTGTTGGTTACCAATGGTTGCAATATTGATATCTTTATGATTCTACACCTCACTCCTCACAACAACAACCCATTGTTGGTTACCAATGGTTGCAGGTATAGTCTATAGAATGAAACGTTTTCTTGGCTAATTAGTACCACATGTTAGAATCTTCAATTTTTCTTCCAATTCTCCCTGAAGCTATTGAGGTTTTTTAGCTCTGAATGGTTTATTAAACCCCAAGTTAGGGTTTTCTGGTTGTATTGCTAACCTTATCAGGGTTATGATTTCTCCTACCAAGGTTATAAATCTTGATGAACTATAAGTATTATTTTTATCTAGGATCTTCTCTTGTGCTTATTAATTTAGTTTAATTTCTAGTCCTTTCTAATATAGACTTGGTATAAAACATTTCTTTGTAATAGACCTTTTTCTATGTCTAAATTATAATAAAATAAATTATTTTCTTTTTCTCAAATTATGTGAGGCATGTGATGATGATGGCTCTAACGATAATGGCTGCCATTAACTACGTTTCCTTTAAGTTTCATATAATAATTCTATTTAACTAGGATGGAATCTATGACAATATTTTTACACCAAACATATGACTTAAAATGACAAGTTGTCCTTAAAGTTTCAGGATAAAAGGAAGATTTTCTCGGTGAATAAGTGGAACTATGGAAACCTATGGAATTAAGTTATTATGTAAGTTGGCATAACATTATTATGTAAGTTTTTGATCCTGGCAACTTTTGTTCCTATTCTTTAAATGCAGGTTTTGATCCAGAGCCTCAATTCCTTAACGAAATACAAGTTTTGATATGTGAGTAGACATAATGATTACAATTCTTTAATCATCCATCAGAGGTTGACGCTATGCCTTCATCCATCAGAGGTTGACGCTATGCCTTGAGTTTTTATTCTTTGCTTTTATGCTACCATATGCTTCTTGCAGTCCTCTCACATTATTTCAAGCCCACCTAGTTTATCCAGCTCTCTTTGCATTTGTTCAATTCACAGAACAATAACTGCAGGTTTTTAATTTGACACGTTCAGGATTCAACCTTGGAATTGATAACTACAGTGTCTGTTCTGAGGCTATTTTCTCCTCTTCAGGTCTTTCACTCCGTTTTGCATGGAATGATATTCTTTGACCACATTTTTAGATTCTACCTTCTTAAATTCTACCTTCAAGAGCAAGGACTAGCTGCCACGCAGCCCCCTTGTTTTAAAGGTAATCTCATGACTCCTGGATAAAGAGTCACATATACAAATATTTGAGTGCAAGTTTCGTGATATCACCCCATGGGTAGGAAGACATTATTTTTTTGTACATGTTGGTTGGATATTTCTTGGCAGCGTTTTCGTTCTTTTTATGGGCTTTCGTGGAATTAAGTTGATACTTATGAAAATATGCACGTCATTTTGTAAAGGGTGACGGCCATGATTTTGACTTACAAGATTTATATTGTAATTTTTGTGAAATGAGATCAAAGAATTGATATTCACATGTTGTATGTACATACTATACGAGGAAGTTATGCCAACAATATGAAGTCTGAACCACACTTAGTAAGTTTATAAACAGTTTACAAATTTAGAGCATGGCTATATGGGCATTTTTATCTCTATTGCTGATTTTTTGAATATTATATTTTGTAATCTGACGGACATAGGTACAGTCAATTTTTTTATCATATTTGATAATCCATTTTTTGAATATTATATTTTGTAATCTGACGGACATAGGTACAGTCAATTTTTTTATCATATTTGGTAATCCGAAAGACATAGATGGACATAGCGCAAATAATTTTTTTTATTGCAAGGCACGATTAATTTTTTATCGCGCTTATGTTCATCCGATTACTCAATATTCAAAAATTTGGCAATCAAGATCCAGCTACGAGTATAACCATACTAAAAATTATAAACTTACGAATAAATCTCATATATTATACTCAGTGATTACCAACTTCATTTCTTGTTTACAAAAGCACGTGAAAATCTACCTGTATAGCCACTCTGAACTTGCGTCGATTGTCGATTCCCTCATATTCACCCATCAGATAGACATGGTCATGTATGGCCAGTTTTAAGTGGAATGCAGATTTTTCGAATATTTAAGAATCTAACATATAGGTGCAGTTAATTTTTTGATCACGCCCATATCCTTCGGATTTCCCAATATTCAAGAAATCTGCGATCGACCTAAGCTCAGGCCACGTAGATCCTCAATCACCTTCCTAAACAAAAAAATGAAGTTGGTAATCACTAGGCCTAGTACATGGGATTTATTTGTTTTCAGTCCTAAACGAAATGCCAAAATGTGCCCCGATTCCTGAGCCACTACTCCATAGTTCCTCGAAATCATTTCTTGCATTTGGGTCTTGTTTTCTTCCGGTCTGAATTTGGGAGTTACTTGTAGCGGTTGCTGGAAGGAAGCATCGAAAAGTTTGTAAACCATCACAACTGAATCAGACCACATATAGACTCACAGACACAGGTATGTGACTCCTTGATCATGTTCATTGGACATAGGCAGAGAGTTAATCGCCTGATTGCTTTGAAATGTGTAAGACGAACTCAATTTTTCCTTGTAACTCTTGGTTCTCATAATTTTCAGAGATCTGTGTGCATTCATTCTTGTCTACCTGCATTGTGAGCTTCAGTTCGTCTTTTCACATGCCAAATGTTTTATTCCTTGTTTCTACATCAGGCTTTTCGACATGTCCCACTAGACCCCTATATCAGTCAGTACCTCTGTTCAAGGTCGTCATTGCAGAGAATTTTTATATGAAACATAATCTAAAGCCGCCATTCCAGTTATGGCAACTCTGTTTAAGCAACGTGAAGACGCATTTCTGGTATGCTGTTGACTCAACTCACGGACTTATCTAAAATGTGAGGTCTGAAAGTAACAAAGGATCCTTTACAACTATATTTTGCTAATGTAATAGCATGCATACTTGAACTCTCGAGACTATGAGGCTTTAAGATCGAACGAGGTTTGTTAGGCTATCTGGACCTTGCTCTACATAGAAGTCTAACCTTCAAGAAAATTAGTTGTCTAACATTCATTGATACCTTATCCTTGGAGATACATTTCCGCCATGGCTCCACATATAAATCCTTGGAGATACATTTTCCGCCATGGCTCCACATATAAGCAGCCTATACTGGTTGTCGTGTACCATGGCCAAACTTTATGCAATACCACTTTTGGAATTATGTGGCACGATAGTAGTGGGTTTTGATTAAACTCTCAATATAGCCCAAAATTACATTCATATTCGTCCTTTGATATCAAGTTTCCATATTACCCATGTTCACCCCGTTACATCGTTACATTTACAAAAATTATTGAGCCGGGAAAAACACATTTTCATTCTACAGCTCAGAGATGTATAAGTTTATAAGTTTGTTAATTTTTATGATATATGTTTTTTTAAAATTAAAATTTAAAATTATGTTTTAAATAGAAAAATAATATTCGTTATAATTAAAAAAATATGATGTAGAGTAATTAGAAATAAAAAAATAAAAAAATTAAATGTTTAAATTTTATATTTTTCAAAAATATTTTCACAAGAGATTTATATAAACTATTTGAAGATCTATGTTAATTAATTTGTGTCCATGTCAACTTCATATATACCTAGAAAAGAATTAATTTTTTTATGTTTAAAATTTTTAATTAATCTTATATATACTCTATTTATCATTAAAAATATAATTTAAACAATGAAAAATAACACATTATGTTTTATACTCTAAAAAAATTAACACTTAAATTTTATTTTTAATTTGATCTTTCTGAACTCATAAATTTATACTTAAAATAAATCTAGACTAAACTAATGTTAGGATTATAATCCAATATTAACATATAAATTTTATATGAGTTTTGAACCATATATGCCGTAAATTGATGAGCATACTTTGACTATTCGATCTTGCTTCTCAACAAATTACGTGTAAATTGATGAGTATACTTTGACTATTCGATCTTGCTTCTCAACAAATTACTAGTGTCATCACATTGGCCCATCTAATATATTGTTAAAAATATATGTTGTTTATGATATTGCATTACACCGACCAACAACCGGATTATTATGGTTTATACACGCATGCTGTCTTTACATCCCTGTCACGGTTTCTAATCCACACAGAAGCTCTGCCCCCTTACCAAAAAATTATTTCCGGTGTTGTTTTGTTTGCCTTTGCAGCTGTAAAAGTTAATTTGATATGTATTTCCATACTTGCTAGGTTAACAAGGCATATTTATTTGCACATAATGAGTTTCTTTAGCAGACATAATCATGACAGGCAGGAATAACAGGAAAATGACATCACATGACAAATATGGTTTTAGTTGACAAATAAATATGGTTTTCAAATTCGATATGCTTTATGGATACTGCAGTTTTCAGTTTGGGTTATTCTCCCAGCATCATTGCACTTTTAGTATATAGTTCAGTTTTTCAGCATATTTATTTCAACTTTTTGATCTCTATTTTTTACATATGGTTTACAGTATCCAAGGTTTTTTTGTTTTTAGTTTTTTATTTTTATATTTTTTTGGGACATTTTTAGTTTTTCAACATATTTATTTCAACACTTTGATCTTAATTTTGTTACATATAGTTTAACATATGCAGGGTTTTTGGACATTAGTATGGATGGCAAAGAAGGGAGGCATAAGCGGAAATGTTTTTCTTTTCTTCTCATTTTTAGATTATAATGCATTTTTTATATGGCTTATATTTCATGCATTGACTTTATTTGTCTTATATGAGATATTAAGTTACACAGTTTTATATCAATATTTTTTAACATATTTATATGTAATTTATTATTTTCAAATTATTTATTTGTGATTAATATACCTGGTTGGAAAAAAATGAAAAGAAAAGACACATTAAAGGGTGAGGCGGGTTCCATCTACCAATACATAATAATTAAGAGTTAAATATATAATTTAATCTTTTGGAGCATTCTACTCTTGTAATTTAAATTAAATATGATTAAAATTTAAATAACAATGAATTTCCAAAATGGTTGTATTGCTCAATTATAATGAAAGCATGCATAAGAGGATGGAATCTATAAATGGAAAGGGGGTCACATTGTGAGGAGAGGTATGCATTGACATTATTTAGTTGTCATTTTCTTGCTGGTTATATTTATGTGAACTATAGAGGGTAATTTGTTTGTGGAAATAGACGTTTTCTCAAAGAGAGACAATGCTAGATAGAAAATATTTAATTGGTCTGCATCTTCTTTTAGGTATACTTTATTTTTTTGCAACTTAATTTGTTAGTTAGAAGGTTCGGTTATTCAATAACTAGTGCTCATAACTCCTTAATTTCTCACAAAAAAATAAGTTCATTTCATTTATATCAAAAATGTTGTCATGAATTCTTGTATATGGTTTTGTAACATTATAAGCATTTTGAATTAAGTTTGGTCAAAGGTTTTTGCATGAAACCACCTTTTAAGATTGTTGTACTAATTTATTTGAATACAAAAATCAATGATTTTTGCCTCATGTTTTTGTCCATGCCTCTCTGTATTTTTCCCTATTTATTTGAGTAATTTGTCTTTGAATTTTTCCATAAATTTTTATTAGTATACAACATATTCTTTAAAATAATTTCAATTTATTTAACTTCAAATTACCTATTAGTATGCTATCAATTAAATTTTACTTCTTATTTTAAATTGTTGTTATAAATCTCCAGTGTGTTGGTTGTACAAAATATTTTGCTCTTTGTCATGTATCTTTGTATACTTGATTTCAAATTATGTTTAGTTTTATTTACTCATATATAACATAATCATAAAAACTTCTTTCTTGATCAACAAAACCCTTAAGAAATCATATGCTTTCCTTCTACAAGTTTTTTCTTCATCTTCTTCTCACTTAGCTAGTGTAACATGTGTTATTGTGGTTAACACTAAACTTAGCACAATCACAAAGCTCCTTTACACACGGTGTGAAGGACTAATCACTTCTTGTCATAGATTTTTTTAGTGTCCTCCTTTTATACGAGACTTTCTTTGCACTTGCAAGCCCCTTCACTTTAAGGTGGATCCAAGGGTCATCTATTAATTTGTTTCCTATGGTGACTTGTCCATCAACTATACATATCCAACAATTGTGCTTGATAGTGCAACCAAGTTAACGTAGAAGTGCACCTAAATATGTCTAAGTCTACCCATATGCATCCAACTACACCCAAGTGCATCCAAGTGTGCCCAATGGTTCTGCATCCAATGAGTGCATCCCATGATTGCGTTCTGCAAATGCTCTTGTCTAAAGGTGCCTCTACTATCTCTCATAACCCCTAAATATGGGTTGCTCAACTCCTTTGGTCTACATGCAATCCAAACATCTAAGCTAGTTAATCTCTCTATGCCAATCTTGTATATCATGTCTTATACCTGCAATTTAAAATATGGTCATTTGTTATAACCTCAACTTTTTCCTCCCTTTGCCAAGTTCTCTTCCAAGATTTTCTTATAACATCCAACTAGTATAAACTACCAAATTCTATGATTGGCACCTAATCCGAACAACGGTGCCACACATATCTATGGTGCACCTTGTCATTGTACAAAAGTACTAAAAAATGACTTTTCTGGTCATCAACCTTTTATCATGTCCATATATACCAATCAATAACCACCATCGTATCATGTAATAGAAATACATAAAAACATTCAAAACTAAAATTTAACAATAACCCTTCTTAACTTTTTATTAATTCAACTCATCTTTAATTAACTATTATACTTAAATATTCAATTTTATAATTTAAAACCAAACCATAATTCAATATTCTCACTCCTACATCAAAACCTACCATGCTTATGTTTTAATCTCCACGCAACTCACTTTGGAAAAGTAAATTAGCTCTTTGGAAAAGTAAATTAGCTTTTATGTAGCTAGCTTTGGAAAAGTATGATTGGTTGTCCCTGGCAAGTAATTTTTCAGTTTCGTATCCAAATTGAATTTTTTGTTCATAATATTTTTATTATTTTCCACTTTTAATATTCGAAAAAATAAGTGAATATAAACCTACTTCAACATTAGGGTCCTTTTTTTTTGTCAGCTATATTATCTTGGTATGTGTGCCTTGATGAAAAGTAGGTTTAATTCTATAAATTTTGATCGTAGCTGCAAGTAAATTTAGCTGTTTGACCAAACATCCCACTTATTTATCGTGAGGCACTTCGTTTAAATTCATTTTGCACGATTCTAATCCACTACGGTGTTTGTATTTGATAAGTGATTTAAAAACGTACAGAGAAAAGACAGGCTAAGTAATACATTTTAAATATTAGAAAAGGGAAAAAAATATTTTAGTTGGTAGTCTTTCTGGTTATTGGTTTAATTTTTTTTGATACTTTTGTTATCAGGAGGTTATGGTTAATTTTTTATTTTTTATTTTATTTATTTTTGACATTTTTGAGGTTAAGTTTTGTTTGGATCACAGTGAATCATACAAAATTATAAAATGAAATAAATTTTAGATATAAGTTTTTTAATTCTGGATTTATTAATGTATTTTTTATTTGTAAGGGGATTGTATTTAAGTTGGGTAACATGAACTCTTGATATGATTAGATTTTAGGTGTTTTTTTTAAATATTTTAGAACTTCTAATTTGGGTTACCTTACAAAATGAGACCTTTTGAAACCAATTGCATTGTCAAGATTTAACTCAAAAAAATGGGAAGACATATAAGTGGACTTTGATCTATTTATGTGCACACAAATCACAAGACTATTTAATTTTATCTATGTGAATGCACCTACAAGTTCCATCACTACTTCAAAGTGTCCCAAAATTTTAAGCTAAAGTATTCATAAGAATTAAACTTTACTCTGTAAAAACACTCCTCATTTACTATTCTTAAATTCAATCCCTTCAAACATTTTTCTAAATATAATTAAAAAATAATAAAACAATAAATGTTTTTAATATTTTAATTTTGTTAGTTCAAAATATTATAACTTATTAATTAACTTCAATGTAAAATAACTTCAATCATTATTGTTATAACTTATAACCTCTCCAGCCATATTATTTTAGTGAAAAAAAACATGTAGAAGACACACATGCATACCGTCTCTAAGTCTCTTTGGATAGGGCCATTCTCAACAAGTTTGTTACCTTATTGATAGGTTGTCACTTTATTGATTACTCTCTTACTATGAAGAAATTATCATTGCGAGATATTTATATGATAATAATTGTATTTAAAGTTATGATTATATATTATTGTTTATAAGTAGATTTTTAAAATTAATTTAAGTGGGAAAGTTAAATATATATAGATATTAATGTAGTTATATATATTAAATAGTTGATAAATGTGGATATATTTTAAATCTATGATAGATATTTAAAGTTGATAGACTTTAAATCCATGGTAAATATGATAATTTATTAATTGGTAAATATTTATATGATAATAATTATATTTAAAGTTATGATTATATATAATTATTATGATTGTTTATAAGTAGATTTGTAAAATTAATTTAAGTGTGATAGTTAAATATATATAGATATTAATATAGTTATATATATTAAATAGTTGATAAATGTTTATAGACTTTAAATCCATAATAAACACCAAAACACGTATTTTATAATCTCTTTTAAGTTGTTAAAAAAACATAAAAATAATTAAGTTATAATTTTATTTTAAATTATTATTAATATTAATAATTACGTGTATATATGGAACATAATTGTTTTTCCATGGAGATTTGTTCTCACTTTACCATGTTGATTCTTAATTTATAAATATACTTTGTTACAATACGGTGGGCCAATATACCCCTGTTGATATGACATTTTTTTAATTAATCAATTTTATTAAAAAGAGAAAAAAAACATAACTACTTTGGAGATAAATCTCAATCTTTGATTTGTGTATGCTATTAAAAATATTCTAAAATGTTCTATAAATATTAAATCCCTATCATCTACATAATAATTATTGATAATTAAATTAAAAATTCCTAAATAAATATACACATCAACATAATTATAATAATTTGAACATTTATAATTAAAATCATATATATGTATAAAAAAAAAACTATTTATTAAACTATATAGAGAAATTAATAAATCTATAACAATATTACTTATATAAAATATACATTTTAATAAAATAAAATTAAAACATGAGACAAACAAGTTTCATGTTTTTTTAAATGTGGAAAGTCTATTATTTATTTATGGTGGCAACAAATATTCGATATATTATAAGGCATTAATTGAGCGAAGTTATATATGCTCACTTTTCAATTTTACCAAAGTCAAAATCTAACCATAAATATATACAATAAGTATATACAGCCCCGCTCAATTAATACCCTCTAACAGATTATTTATTTTCAGCTATCAATAGCAACTTCTCTCTAGTGCGTATCTTTATTGGGCCCTATATGGCTTGGTCCTCTTAAAATGTTGTCCCCGATTAAGTGCTGATTTGGGAATTTGTACTATTCATGATATTGATGGATGCCTTACAACGCAACAGCAAGAAGTATTGTTTGGTCTTCACTTCTTTTGACATACAACATATTCCCTTTTTCTCATTGGGTTGGTCCAACCATTTTGTTATACACTTTAATCTTTGAGCACCCATTCTTCATAGAATGAAATCCATTTTTATCACCGTGGAATAATGAAGCCCAAACCTTGGATCTCGATTTTTTCCACTGTGTTGAAATTGGAGAACTCTCCTCCATTTCCCGTTTTAGTAGAACTCTTATAAGTGCATTTTTGTCTCCTTATCAGTTTGCGCAACCCTGCCAACAATACCTGAACCACAAAACCACATCTTACATTAAAGAGTAACAAATTCAGAAAACATCGCCATAACAATATCTTTATAAAGATGCGGTTACACAGAAAACGTAACCACGTGTTACACCAGCTAGTGCAATCTGAAGATGCAAGCACATCTTCATAAAACAAATACTGATATCTTTATACATAATACACGGTGTTGTTGCAGTCACCCGGTTCGTAGTTGGTGCGAATCATTTTGTCTTGAAATATGTGCAATTGCACTAATAATTCTTTATATTATTCATTAGTTTCCGACGATATTTCTGAGACTGAAAGAACATACCCAGCACGCTAACGAACTAACAGAGTCCGCACTGTCTATCCATCACTTTGAAGCCTCAAAACACTTTCAAAATTCGAATGATGCCGTGTTCCGATGGGTGCCATGATAAAGAATCCTCCGTTGGAGGTGGTGATTGAGAATAAAGCTATAAATCACTGTCGGATGACACGGTAGAATGTAATATGTGAAGAAGGTGCCAAGGAATAAATAATGCAGAAGCCAAATTGTGCAAGAGGTGGTACCCAATTAAAATGCGGTTGCATTTATTAAACAGGTGTAATAGAATGTTAAAATATATTTTGTAATAGAATTTTTAGAATTTTAAATTAATTATTAATAAATATGAGAGATGTAATTTGGAAAGATTTATAAAATATTTTTTTTTTTCACTCCAGGGTTGTTCAACACTGAGTGGACGCACCCGAAGGCATCAACACCCCTCGGCCTATTTACTGAGCTAACCCCAAGAGCTTTAGGGATTCTACCCTATGACCTCCCATTGGCGAGGCACTTGATTTGACCGATTGAGCTAACTCTAGAGGGTAAGATTTATAAAATATTATTTGAAAAGTAGTTATATTTTTTTTATTATTTTAATTAAAGTGATTAATTAAAAAATGTGTTAGAAACAAGTGTTGTAAGAAATGAGTTGCATGTGGTTTTTTGATAAATCATGATATTGGCCCATGGTATTATAACAAAATCTCTTCATGGTAAAGTGAAATGAGTCTCCATAGTATAATAAAGTGAAGTGAATTTTCATAATAAAAAACCTTGTTACATATTTTTTAAATGCATATATATTTAATTTCTATATTAATTTTTTTAATAATAATTATTATTATTTAAAATCACTTAATTCCAATTACTATAATAACAATAATAAAGTTATACTTTAGTTTAGGTTTTTTGTTTTTTGTTTTTTGTTTTGTTTTGTTTTTTTTTTTGTTTTTTGTTTTTATAACTTAATGTAAGATGTTTCATGAAGTATTTTGATACTTATCATGTATTCATGCCTATCAATATTATTAGTTATTTAATTTATTGTAATTCAAATATATTTAATTTTATGTATAAGATTAAGCTTAAATGTGATTAAAAAACATGCGATTTCACATTACCTAGCCTAAGAAATCTACATATTATGTGGGTTTAATTTTGTAGTTACACCTACTAAACATGTGTGTTGTAATATTGAAATACGTTTAATTATATTGTAATTGAGGTAGTATTTAGTTTTATATATGAGATTAAATTTAAATGTTATTAAAAGAGCACGTGATTTCACATGAGGAAGTTTGAGTGATGTAGATACTATTTAGGTTTATATTATTTTTTGGTTTTGGAATAAGATTTAAATTTTAATAAAAGGCTCATTTTCCTCAAATCTAAAGAAATAAATTAATCCAAAACTTGGAAACATTAAAATAAAAAGGAATATTTGTCTCCTACCAATTATCAATAATTTATTTCAACATAATTTTTTAAAATAATAATAATGATTCATAATAATAACTATCCTGATTTTCAATTATTAAGTTATTTTTTTTTTTATTAAGTTAATTATGAAAAAAATGTTTAATTGTAAAAAAATGTAACTTTTAAATTATATACATGTTACAACATTGATATTGATTATTATAATTAATAATATTACATTTTAAATTATATACCTGTTGCAACATTGATATTGATTATTATAATTAATAATATTAAAGATAAAAGTATTAACTAATTTAAATAAAAATTAAAAATCACACGAGTAAGCAAATGAAATATTATGGAAAAAAATATTCCTTAAACATGAAAAATGGCAATCCTTGATACCAACTTTGATGGCCTTCCAAAGTGTGCTAACTTTTTGAAGGAGTTGAGATGTATGATAGGAACATGGTGATAGAGTAAGTTTGATGGTTTAAACTCGTGTCAAATCTAATATTAATAGAATTATGTATGCTTTAAGTATATCTATTTAATTAATATAATAATTAGTATGTGATTTTTATTATATATAGAATAAATTGATGGTTTAAATTTGTGTTAAATATAATATTAAAGTTATGTGTATATATATTGAAATAAAAGAAATAAAGTATATTTTTTTTAATCTAAGGTTTTTTTTATGATAAAGAATCTAATTACCATGTTTTATGAGAAATTAAAATTTCATAAGAAATTGTTTTAATAGCAAAATTTCAACTTATGCTTTCTACTAACCAAGAAATAACGAACTCTCTTGTGAAACTAAAATTAAAAAATAAAATAAAAAACATAAGAAAACACAATATTAAAAAATAAAATTTTATAAAATAAGATATAACTAAATATATTTATAATATGATAGGTTTAGTGTGAGGCCTTAGTTTTAAATGAGTTTGAGCATTTCTATTAGATGATCACTTTAATGGTCATTTACTAAAACATAGGCGCCCTTACATGATGGCAAGACTCCATATGGGAATTAAGGGCAAGACTCCATATGGGCATATTAGGTACTCTCGCTTAAATTAGATGTAACATAAATCTTGGCAACTTGTATTGGTTGGAAATTGCACTAAGAGAAGCTTAGAAGGAAACATGGCAGGGGAAGGAAAAGCATAGATTATAGTTGATGACCATGTATGATCTACAATTATAATGCACGATGGAAAAGATTGGCATAATGACTTCATAGAATATACGTTGGTGTTTGGCTACATGTAGATCCAAGGATTTGGGCATTCTAGACTTTGAGCATAGAAGTTCCTTCAAGCATAAGCATATAAGGAGCGCAATATTAGGAAACACTCATTGAATTCACATCCATTGGACACAATTGTCGGGTGCACTCTTACTGGGAACACTTGTTGGATACATCACACTTTGAGTGCAATACCACTACACGCCACGTGGTTAATGAACAAGCCATGAAGGGGCAGTGACACCATTGGGTACAATTAAAATTGGAATGTGGGCACTTGGATCCATTTTAGGGTGAAGGGGGTTGCGAGTGCAAGGAATGTCTCATATAAAAGGAGGGTGCCTAAAAAGTGATAAGGAATAAAAGGATAATCATTCAAGTCAAGTGTAAGAGTTCAATGATTTGTGCTAAGTTCAGCTGTTGGCATAGTAGGGAGAATTGCACTATCTAAGTGAAAAGAAGAAGAAGACAAAACTTGCAAGAGGTAAGCAATTAGTTATTTTATGGGCTGGATTATGCAAGTCTATTGGACAATAGGTAGAAAAAATATTTCCTTAGGCTCATTGTATATCTCTAATAAATTCGCACATGGGAAAATGGTATTCCCTTGTTGTAGATATGTAACATTATTTGTATAATAAAATTAAGGTATTTGCCTTGAATGTTAATTGTGGAATCTTTATGTTGTTTGTGGAATCTTTATGTTGTTGGATGTTATTGTTCTTTTCTTTGATTGTACTCACTAAATGTTAGATATTTTAAAATTATGATTAGACATATGTTTATAGTTAAATGAATTTCATTAAATAAAATATAGTTACATTAGAAAAATTATAATATAAAACAAATTAAATCTTCAGTAAAATCACATATTTAGTTGTCGGTAAATGTATAAAAACAATTTTCAATCAAAATAAAGCAAAATAAGATAATGATAATACAATCTTAAATATCAAATCAAACTTACAAATTCGAATTCACGTGTAATATAATACATCCAATCTCTCTGAAACAAAAAAAAAGAAAGAAAGAAGAGAGAGAGTAAAAAAGGTAATTGCACTTCACTGGTTACTTAGTGCAGAGGAAGATGAGGAATAAATAAAGATTGTAAAATCCGATAAGAAACTTTAGTGGTTTGACTTTCAATAAATTATATTTATGACAACATGATGGCCATTCACCTCTTTGAAAATGACTTCAACCATTAATTTAAAGCATCGTAACACATTAATTTGTGAAACGTTAAATCACGCACAAACATAAAATATTAATTAAACTTACATGGCTGAGGTAAAAAGTAGAGAATTTTATGTGACCAACGTCATTAAATTAAAAATTTAAATTTTAAAAATAGTTTTTAATTTTTAAAGGATAAATTTAATATTTAATTTTATTAAAATATTAATAAATTAACTTTTAATTTGTTAAAATATTAATAAATTTTGAAAATAATTTTAAAAATTTGTGAATTAATTAAGATTCAAAATATTAAGAGAACTAAAGAGATAATATAATTTAATTTTTTTAATGTATTAAGTTGTTATCTTGTTATATTTATATTGTAGTAAGTTTTTCGAATTTACATTTAAAAAAAAATAAAAATATATAAATGATTTAGATTTAAGTAGTTGTCTTTAGTGCAATTTTTTGGATTTTCAGATGCTAGTATCTCCACCAAAATTTTGAGGTGAATCTTGATTTGTGTTATTTAAAGTGGATTTTTCAATATATATATATATATATATGGATTCATCGCCTTGAAAAACCCTAGGACACTTCGATTGTGGAGAGGTTAACCATCAAGCTTGTGATTTCAATAAATTCCTGCAGGATTTTAGAGAAATTAGACGGGAAAATCCCACCAGAAAAGATTCCAAAAAGTCTCACTAAAAACAACTCATAGATTTAATAATTTGAGAATATATTTTTATTGTATATACAATTTAATGAGTGAAATCAAGGGTTTTCAAACTTTTTTTTTTGTTAATTTTTAATTTTTTTGTTAGTCTATCTATCTATCTATATATATATATATAGAGAGAGAGAGAGAGAGAGAGAGAGAGAGTTTCAGAACATATGTTATGCGTTTTGACCTTCATTTTATTTGGCGTTACAAATTTTCAACATTGCTTAAATTAAATCACTAATAAAGTAAATGTCACATAAATGTTTTGATGGCTATTTGGGTTTATTATCCATTTAGTTTATATGGATGTGCTACTTACATACTATTATATTCTATTGTTTGGTGTATAATTTTTTTTCTCCCTCTAATTTTCATATATATTTTTATATTTTTTTTAACCATTGTTATTTTTTAGGTTGTTATTAAGATAGTAATAATAATAATATTATATGTTTTATTTTTTTAGATTGTTATTAAGATAATAATAATAATATTATATATTTCATTTTAGTGTATTTCTTTTCATGAATTATTATAGATTCATTTATATATTTGAAACTAAATCATATATTAATTTAAATAGAATAAATACATAAAATTATTAAAAAATATATATGTTAAATTTAATTCAAAATATTACATGTAAATTTTAATTGTTTCCTACCATTATAAAATACGAGTTAATGGCCTTTTCAAAATCTTAATATGCCTCCTATGATAAGAGATAACAAGTTGACAAGAATTTACCAAAACAAAACTTCATCAAGGGATTATTTTCCAACTTCATTCTTCTTATTGTTCTTCTTCTTTGTGGGAGCTCTTCCTTTTCCTATATTTCTATATTAGTGAGTGAATAATCATTCCCTAATACCAATGCTTGTTCCTCTATGATATCCTAATTATTAAATTTTCCAATGGCCACTGCCAATAATTGGTAGCTCTCACTTAAATGCTTCTAGGTAGCCCCTTCTTAATTAGTATCAATGACTGTCTTGACTTTGCTTGTAAGTGCCTCATGGGTTTGTCTTGAAATTGAGTAACAGTACTCTCTTCATTCAAATTTTTCGAATTGTGACTACACACACCATAGCTATCAATTTTGGGGAAGGGTCCAATGACCAACAACAATGCAAACCTTTCATGAGGATCTGCTTGTTTAGAGATTTCAATATGTTTATTGGACAAACAAGAGAAAATGATGGTGGAAAATTGATATCTACTATCAATGCTCTCTTTACTCTCTCTCCCCCCTATGCATCACCTCTATACTATGAAATGCAAATTTTCCAACTTTATAGAGGATGAGGAAGATGCTCAAGACCACATCATACTCCCCAAGTACAAAAATAAGTGATTCTCCATTGACAAGATTGATAGAACATTCATGTAATAGACTCTTGATTTGATCTAATTCTTCTTTTAAAATCCCCATGGTATCCTCCATACCTTTTTCTTCCCACTAAAATAAAATTTTGCTATATTTTTAACTCTCAGTTTTGCTTGAAATGTTTTCTTTAGGTTTATTTATAATTTCTTCTCTTTCTCCTTACAAAAAATTTCTCTTTTAAATTAATAGTTGGATCATTATCATTAGAAACACCTCAAGGTAATTGGAAAAGTCTACCACATTGAATGTTGGCAATATATCCAAGCCTTTTGACAATTCTAATGCACTAGCATTATCTAAAAATTAATTAAGATCTAACAAGGTCTTTTTTAATTCATCTTTAATTGTTATAAACTCTCCTTCCTTAGGTGTGAAACATGAAGTCCCCTTCCTTAATTTAATTCATCTTCTTTTCTTATCATCTCTCTGTTTATATCCTTAGATTCTTTGTTATGGCAACTACTTTACTTTCTCATGCACTTGCCACATATGCTCTATAAATGACTTTACATCTACACTTCTCTTGTTTCCTTCAAGGAAGCTTGCTGAATTCGCCACTCCTATTAGCAATATTTTGTTCACAATTTTGAAAGGTGTCCTTGTCATTGATATGTTCACTAAATTGTTATATGAAAGCTCTATTTGCACCAAAACCACATCCCATTGTGTTGGTTCCTCTCTTGCCAATCATCTTAAAAAATTTCTAAGACTCATGTTCACCACCTCATTTTGTAGTTATCCTAAAAATGATATGTGGAATTAAACTACAATATTGTATATAGATATTGTCAAAAGGGGATTGTAGAAGTGACTGATAACTTGGTATCTCTAGCTATGGCTATGCTTATTCGAAAACTATATGGACCTATTTCACTAAATAATAAAATAAATATGTGAGTCATGTCACTATTTTTCTAGTATGGAATAAAAGGTGCAATTTTAGAGAGTCTATCTACCACTCCAAAAGAAGAATCATTACGTCTCTAATTCCATGACAACCTAAATACAATGTTAATGTTAACATCTTTTTATGATTCTTTTGGTACTAGGAATGGGTCATACAAACCAAAATTTCAATTTTTATCCTTTAAATGTTGGACAATTTTGTAATTTTCAATCTAGTGCTTCACATACCTAACAATAATTGGCCTACAATATTGTTATTGAACCAAATATTAAGTCTAATATATTAATAATTGACCACTTAAGCCATCTTTGTGTATCTTATTTATGAGGTTGTTCCTAATTATTCCTCTTGGAATGCACAATTATCAATTTTTGATAAATTAAATCCTTCTTGGATGAAGAAACCAAGTATGGGTTTTTGTCTTCCCTTAATGTTTCTTTGTCATCTTTCAATGATTAAAAAAATGCATTTTCCTCATATACATTTAATCTGTAAATTGGCATGGATATTCCAATGGACAGTTCATCACAACAAATCTGACAATATTATATTAAAAATCCAAAATTCTACACTATTACAATTTTATTTAATTTATAAATATGTAGATTTCACTGTAATTAGTGCATGAATGTGAATGAAAATTATGAAAAAAAGTAGAGAATGAAAAAATAAGCTCATACACACACATAAGAAAGAAAATATGCTCTAGGAAACCCTTTCGGGAGAAAACCAGCTGGAAGGTGAGGTGGCTTCACTCCCTTTCTCTGTTTGGAAAATATGGTTGCAGGTACAAAGAAGTAATGTCTGTGGCCCGTGGGCGCAATAGTGCACATATCCTCTTTATGTGCTCTACCTCCTATCTCTCCTAGCTATCTTTTCTCAACTATGGAACAAAATTCTCTTGAAAGAATGGAATTCCTCTTCCTCCTAGTGGCCCGATTACAACATAGCCCGATAGCCTACCAATTGTTAAGTTTGCCTACATCAACTCTTAACTAGAGTTACAAAATATACACTTGTAAAGTATTTTACATAAGAAAACACATGGCTAACCCCTTTTCCATGAATAATGTGGGGTGATGTGACATCCTCCTGAATTATAGGTGTGAAAATAGGAAGGTCAACTTTTGAGTCGCATAACTTTTGCATGCAGACTCTGATTGACGTGCTTCTTATGCCATTGGAAAGATATCTATGTGTAGACTAATATGAAAAGGTGTCACACTAAATAAACAAATTCTTACCCCCCAAAAATGTCATTTTATGCCTCATGATGCTCTTGGAAGGTTTCAGACCTCGTTTCGCGAAATTGGGTCCCGCTGGAAAAAACCGTCCCATGAGATGATTCCTCCATTTTTTACACTTTAAATGCATCGAGATGGATGGAAAACAATATAATGATCCAATCCATATCAACATTCCTCATTTCTTCCACCCCTAATGCTACATAGGTTCTATGAAATTTACCCTACATTTTTCTCGAGATGTGACCTTCATGATGAGCCAAAAGTGTTATTATTTTTGTATCTATGTATTGTGTTTGGCCATGCTCAGATGATTGATGTAAAAGTATTTCTCTAGTTGCAATCTAGAACCATTTGGTGGTTGGTCATGGTTCGTCCTTCTAGTTCCTATTTCAATGTGTTTAGTTTCTTAGCTACGACTAATGATCCCTTTATGGCAATAACTGTTAGGATATTTCGACACATAGGAAATAGTTAAGTTCAACTTGGTCTAGTATAGAGTTAGGTAAAGTGTGTTTCTTTACCATTGTACATTTTGTAACTTACAATCCGACGGTCACGATATGTAGTGATACGACGGTTCACTCTCTCCTCGGTATTACCGACACTTGATCCGTGGCTTGACACCTGATTGGTCCATGAGTTCTATTTGAAGCGCATGGAGGGTCATTGTTCGCGTAATCCGTGCATGAGAGAAGCTTATGTAAATTTTCATTCTTTGATTAATAAATTTCCTGTAGTAGCCACGTTGGCGCAGGCCGTGGACTGTTTCCCTCTTTGAGGGTTTTAACCACGTCAAAAATACTGGTGTATTGATCTGTGATCTGGTTGTGAGCGGTGTCCTTTTGGTGTTCTTTCTGAGGAACTTACCCTGTAAATTCCTACATGTTATCAGAGCTATTTGAGGGCCGCGTCCATTGGTGATCCAAATCTGAAGCCGTAGAACTGCATGTGGCTGCCGTTTCCTAGATTTGTTGTTTCTAACTGCTTTCGGGCCGAGAGGACTGCTCTGTTGTGTTCGGAGCATCTGTTCCAATGAGGAACCCCTTTCGTTTCACGCGAAAAGGTTTCCGGTAGCCCTATCTGCATCATTTTTAAGATCTGGAGGTATACAGTCTTTATTTGCAGTTTACTGTTATTTTCTCTCTACTTATTTCGGTTTCGGTTTATTTACCTTTTTTTTAATTGGATCTATACCTTTCATTTCTGCGTATGCTCTTTGCCCTGCGACACTGTGCGATCTGGGCAAATCAGAAACAGAAAGGAAGGATTTTTCTCATGCGTATGCTCTTTTCCCTGCACCTTAGTGTGATCTCGGAAAATCAGAAACATTGAGAAAAATATTTAGTTTTTCGGCTAAAGCTAACTTTGAGTCGCAAGGTTCATTTTTTAAAATATCTAGTTTTTTGGCTAAAGCTAACTTTGAGCCATAAGATTCGTTTTATTTGCATGTCTGTGTTGGGTTTTGTGTTTTGTGTTTTGTAGGGAAAAAGAGCTTTCTCAAGGCAAGCACACAAACCAAGGCCCGCCCTCCTCTCTCTCTCTCAAATTTTTTGTATAGATCAATTGGTTCAAAGCTATTTTAAGAGAGTAGAGGTCTTGGGTTCAAGTCTCCATTTTGTGGGGGCGGATTTTTTCATTTCCGCACATTCGCGCACTTTTCCGGCAACTTCAACAATTTTTTTTTTCAAAAAGCCATAACTTCTTCATCCGGAAGCCTTTTTCAGAGCCGTTTTTTTTAAAACCGCCTAATTTTTCGAGATCTATCCATTGGAACACTTACTTTCAGCATCTTCAGCTTCAATTTTTTTAAAATGGAAAGTCCATGCCAAGTCATTCTTGACAGCACTAACTACTTCCAATGGATATCCTACATCGAAGATTTACTTAGAATTAAAGGTCTCTACAAAATAGCCATAGACCAAGAGAAGAAACCAAAAGATGAAGACAAGGCTGCAAAATGGGAAAATAGACAAGATCAAGCACGTGGTTTGATAGGGATGTCTATTTCTCCTGATCTTAGATTCCATATTGCAGAACTTGAGACTCCTCATGAAGCATTGGAACAACTCACCAAAGTTTTTGGGATTAAAAATGAAATTAGAGCCCATCAACTTGAAAATGAGTTGCTTACATTGGATCCTAATAATTTTTCTTGCATTGAAGATTTCTTGTCCAAATTCAAGACCCTTAGATATCTCTTGGAAGGTGTTAAGGTTAATAAAGAAGATAGTAACCTTATTTATTCCATCCTTACTAAGTTGGGACCAGCCTACTCTGTATTTGTTTCCACCTTCCATTCTACAAGGGAAGCTTTCATCTGTCAGGGAAAAGACTACAAGGCCCCTTCATTTGACTCTTTTTGTGATTCTTTAATAAGAGAACAAGAAAAACTCTTACACCTTGGTCTTCTTAATCTTGGAAACTCTTCCAAGAAAGCGTTAGCCGCCCAGCAGCAACCAAATTCAAAGAATCCTAAGAAGTCATTTCCTAAAAAGAATGGTCCTAAACCAAACAAGGGTCCTAAGCAAACTCAGCCTCAAAATGAAAGATCATTTCAGCAAAATGATAGGACCAATAAAAACAAATGGAAGAAGACTGATAGACATTGTAACTTTTGTAATCGAGATGGCCACTTAGAATATAAATGCTTTAAGAAGATGGAAGCCTTGGAAGCCGCAATGAAGAAACATAACATCCATGTGGAGCATTCTTCAACTTCAACTTCAACTTCATCTTCAGGAATGGCACTTCCTGCATGTCGTTGTCAATCATCTCAGTCTGGTTATGCATTAAATCTATCTTCTTCTTCTCATTATCATGAGTGGCTCATTGATTCTGGAGCCTCTTATCACATGGCCAAAAACCAAGCCATGTTTTCTTCTTTAAATGATTGTAACACCAAAAATATATATGTTGGTGATGATAGATCTCTTAATGTTGTAGGGACTGGAACTGTTCATCTAGACAATGGTCAGTTTAATGATGTATTATGTGTTCCAACCTTATCCTGCAACCTTCTATCTGTATATCAGATAACTCATTCAGGTGAAGGTAAAATTGTTGAATTTTCACCTCATGATGTTGTAATCAAGGATCTAAGAGATCCTAAACAGATTCTAGCTACTGGTATTGCTGATGATTCCACAAGGTTGTATAAGTTTCACAACTTTGGGTCATCAAATCTTCCCTCAGTATTTGTTGCTCATAATGATGAAGTGAGCAAACTTTGGCATGAGTGATTTGGTCACTTAAACTATCGCTCCCTTCAGCATCTATGTAACGAAAATATGGTGACAGGTCTTCCTATGGTATCTTGCAGAGATGGTGTTTGTTCTGGATGTGTACTCGGAAAACATCATCGGGACAGTTTTGAAAAACGTGCCTCTTGGCACGCCTCAACGCCTTTACAGCTTGTGCACAGTGATTTATGTGGTCCACTTCCTGTTGCTTCATTCTCTGGCTGCAAGTATTTCTTAACTTTCATTGATGATTTCTCCAGACGCACTTGGGTATACTTCTTAAAACTCAAGAGCGAAGTATTTAACACATTTTTGGCCTTCAAAGCCTTTGTTGAAAAACAATCTGGACATCAAATTCTTAAGTTAAGAACTGATAATGGTGGAGAATATGTTAAAAACACATTCATCAACTTTTGCATCGAAAATGGAATTCAAATGCAACATACTGTTCCATACACTCCACAACAAAATGGTGTAGCTGAAAGGAAAAATCACACCTTAAAGGAAATGGCTAATTGTATGCTGCAATCTTAAGGACTCAGTCTTAGTTTTTGGGCCGAAGCAATTAATTGTGAAAATTATATAATCAATCGCACTCCTACTAAGGTTCTAAAGAATATCACTCCAGAAGAAGCTTGGAGTTCCATTAAACCAGATGTAAGTCACTTTCGTGTTTTTGGAAGTGAAGCATGGGCCCATATTCCAGATGAAAAGCATAAAGCTTTAGAACCTAAGAGTGAGAAATGTACTTTTGTTGGATATTCTAAAGATGTAAAAGGTTATAGACTTATTCCATTTAAGTCCAAAAATGTTATCATTAGAAGAGATGTAAAATTTGATGAAAATAAATCGGCCTGCGAGCCTAGTCCGGTGGATGTGCCACCTCTTCCTATCTCTTCTACTTTTGAAAACATTTATTCTTCAGATGATGAAAGTGAGGATGACAATCCTCCCCCACCTTCTCAGGATCCTCAACTTCCAAGATGGGTCCGTGCTACTCGGGATGCAGCAGGTGATCTTGCCGTGATCCTACAGATCAGCGACGTACACGTTCTTAGCTTGAAAGAGCCTCTTCTTTACTGGCTCAAGCTCCAGTAAATCATGATCCTGACACTTTTGCAGAAGCAGAGTATCGTGGTGCCGTGGAAGCTAGTAAGGAAGCCTTGTGGCTTCGTCAGATCCTATCAGAGTTTGCCTTTGAGCAGCAACATCCAACCACACTTTGGTGTGATAATCAAAGTGCCATTCAACTATGCAAAGATCCAGTCCAGCATCAGTGCAACAAACACATTGAACTACACATGCACTTCATCAGAAAGCTCATTCATGACCATGTTCTTGAAGTGCAATATTGTTCAACAGATGATCAGGTTGCAAACATCTCCACAAAGGCTCTCACAGAGGCGAAGTTCACTAAACTTCGATATATGCTTGGAGTTCAGGAAGTTGTCACTAAGGGGGGATAGGCTCTAGTGCCTCCTTCCTTCTCCTATTGTGTCATATTTGTAAATCCTTCAATCCTATCCCAAGTTGTTCTTAAGGGGGGATGTTAGGATATTCCGACACATAGGAAATAGTTAAGTTCAACTTGGTCTAGTATAGAGTTAGGTATAGAGTTAGGTAAAGTGTGTTTCTTTACCGTTGTACATTTTGTAACTTACAATCCGACGGTCACGATATGTAGTGATCTGACGGTTCACTCTCTCCTCGGTATTACCGACACTTGATCCGTGGCTTGACACCCGATTGGTCCATGAGTTCTATTTAAAGCGCATGGAGGGTCATTGTTCGCGTAATCCGTGCATGAGAGAAGCTTATGTAAATTTTCATTCTTTGATTAATAAATTGCCTGTAGTAGCCACGTTGGCGCAGGTCGTGGACTGTTTCCCTCTTTGAGGGTTTTAACCACGTCAAAAATACCGGTGTATTGATTTGTGATCTGGTTGTGAGCGGTGTCCTTTTGGTGTTCTTTCTGAGGAACTTACCCTGTAAATTCCTACAATAACACCCCATCAAGCTAGGCATATTAAAATATGAAACAATGGTCAAATTCCACTTTGGAAAAATCACTTGATGTATATAATGATTTCATTGAATTCTTCTTATCGAGAGGAACAAAATCGACATAAATATCACTCAAATCAGATAAGGGAAAGTGTACGTATGAAGAAAAGCCCACATGTTCACATTTCTCAAGATCAAGCCAAAAGGAAGTGGACACCCTTCGAAGGCTATAAATACAAGTGACCTATAGCTCATTTAGACACAATCATGGGACACTCTTTTATCTTGATTTTTGGCTCAGATAAGTCAAAGGCTCTTTTGCGAAGGATCAGGTTCGCTTTAAGGCTAAATTGTAGGGTCTAAAACTCACATCTCTAATTTAGGGTTTTGGGCCTTAGTCGTAGGCACAACATAGGACGTATCCAACCACAACCACTTATACAACAAATCATCCATGCCATTGGGGCCTCACAGTCACATAGACAACTCCCCATCCATTCGGCTGAGATTTAGGGTTTTCACAGTCCAAATCTAACCCTAGTTACTCACATGCTAGGCTTAAGGGAGTGACTGGGAATCTATAGTGACTCGCATGACACGTCCTCCAAGTGACCTGGACCTAAAAGATGAAATCTCAATCTTCCAAATATTTCTCTCTGTGATCACAGTGTTCGACAGTTGATCACAAACAGTGACAATTCATTACAGACTTGAGAGTCAGATTTTTGAGTATATACATTGTTGGGTTCATTTCATGGATGTTGTAGTTGTTTTGTTGGTTAGTTGCATAAATGAATATATGGATCATTGTAGTCACTTTTTTTTTGAATTATTGGATGACAATCTACTAAGAAGATTAATTTGAAAGGGTTTTCCCCATAGTAGGTTTTTCCCTAGTCTCCGACCAATCCTGGTGTCTCTATGTGTGAATGATTTTCTTCTATTGCTCCTTTATGTTCCGCTGCATTGATGATCATGATGATATTATTATTTCTACATAGTTGCATATGGTATTGAATAATGATGTAAATATGAATAATGTTATGATGTTATGGGGTGAATTTAATGTGTTAATGAAGAAATTCAATTATCAAAGCAAAGAAAAATATAGCCCTAAGAAAAATTAACATGGAATCAAAGCTGGGCTAAATAAAAGTCATGGAGATCACCCCCATGGAGACACCTTTGATGGAAGCAAGAGAAGATTGACGAGACCTAAAAGAATTCTAGGGTTTTAAGAATACCTTAGGCAATTGTGTATTAGGGTTTGATAGATATTATGAGGCTAGGGTTTGAGAGAAACCCTGGTTTATAGCAAATATTTGAGATATGAAACATAACATAGCGAATGTGAAGGTGCTCAAGAACTTGTGATAGATTTGATGAATCCCTAGATGGGACAGTCCCTAGTAGGTCTTTTTGTTAATAGAGTTGATTGAAATAGTGAAGGAAATGTTGTCATATGGACAATAGACAATGATGCCCCTTGAAGCTTGATTCAAGAGGGAGTGGATCACCAACTTCATTTCTTGTAGCCACTTTGAGCTTATCTCGATTGTCGATTCCCTGAATATTCAGTAATCAGACAGAGATGGACATGGGCACGTAGATCCTCCACCTTGATAAACAAAAAATGAAGTTGATGATCATTGGGCCTAGTACATGGGATTTATTTGTAAGTTTACAATCTTCAGCATGGCTATACCCTTAGCCTTATCTTGATTATCGATTGCCTTATCTTGATTATCGATTGCCAAATCCTCAATATTTTGCAATCGGATAGACATAGGCGGGTCAAAAATTCCACTGCGCCCATGTCTGTCCGATTACTTAATATTCAGGAAATCGGATTACCAAATATTCATGAAATCGGCAGTCCGATTATTAAATATTCGAGAAATCCGATCAAAAATTCCACTGCGCCCATGTCTGTCCGATTACTTAATATTCGGGAAATCGGATTACTAAATATTCGTAAAATCGACAGTCCGATTATTAAATATTTGAGAAATCGGCAATCCAGATAAAGATGCTCAACTACTTTAAACTTATCTCAATTGCAGATTCCCCGAGTATTTGACAATCAGACGAACATAAACCCGTAATCGTAAATAAAAAAATGAAATTGGTAATCACTGAGCATAGTACCTGGGATTTATTTATTGTCGACTCCTAAACGAAAGGCGAAAATGTGCCCCGATTCGTGAGCCACTGCTCCATAGTTCCTCGAAATCATTTCTTGCATTTGGCTCTTGTTTCCTCTCGGTCTGAATTTGGGAGTTACTTGTAGCGGTTGCTGGAAGGAAGCATTGAAAAGTTTGTAAACCATTACAACTGAACCAGGCCACATATAGACTCACAGAGACAGGTATGTGACTCCTTGATCATGTTCATTGGACATAGGCAGAGAGTTAATCGTCTGACTGCTTTGAAATGTGTAAGGCAAACTCCATTTTTTCCTTCTAACTTTTGGTTCTCATAATTTTCAGAGCTCTGTGTGCATTCATTCTTGTCTACCTGCATTGTGAGTTTTAGTTCGTCTTTTCACATGCCAAATGTTTTATTCCTTGTTTCTACATCAGCCTTTTCAGTCTTTTCGACATCTCCAACTAGACCCCTATACCACTCAGTACCTCTGTTGAAACTTGAAGTTCGTCATTGCAGAAAATTTTTATATGAAATATAATCTGAAGCCGCCATTCCAGTTATGTCAACTCTGTTTATGCAACGTGAAGACGCATTTCTGGTATGCTGTTGAAAGTAACAAAGGATCCTTTACAACTATGTTTTGCAAATGTAATAGCTTGCATACTCGAGCACTCGCGACCATGAGGTTTTAAGATCGAAGGAGGTTTCTTAGGCTATCAGGACCTTGCTCTACATATAAGTCTAACCTTCAAGAAAATTAGTTGTCAAACATTCATGGATACCTTATCCTTGGAAATACATTTTCCGCCGTGGCTCCACATATAACCAGCCTATACTGGTTGTCGTGTACCATGTTCAAACTTTATGCAATACCATTTTTGAATTATGTGGCACGACGGTAGTGGGTTTTGATTAAACTCTCAATATAGCCCAAAATTACATTCATATTCGTCGTTTGATATCAAGTTTCCATATTACTCATGTTCACCCCGTTACATTTACAAGAATTATTGAGCGAGCGAAAGTTTTATTGAGGGGAGAAGATCATTTTATGACTTAGGGACGTGTAAGTTTGTTAGTCAGTTAGTCCGATATGTGTCATTGGAAAATAAAAATTAAAAATAAAAATTAAAAATAAAAATTAGGTTCGATAAAAAAATAATATTAGTTTTAATTAAAAAAAGTATATATTGTAGAATAATTAGAAGTAAAAAAATGTGTTAATTAGAGATTTATATTTTATATTTTTCAAAGATATTTTAACACGAGATTTATATAAATTATTTGAAGCTCTATATTAACTAATTTATGTAGATATCAACTTTATATATATTTAGAAAAAATTGAGTTTTTATTTTTAAATTTTTTAATTGATCTTATATATACTCTATTTAGCATTCAAAAATACAATTTAAAAAATGAAAAATAACACATTATATTTTACACTATAAAAAAATTTACATTTAAAAAAATCTAGTCTCTCTGAATTCATATTAAATCTATACTTATACTTAATAAATCTACACTAATATTATGATCTAATACTTAATAAATCTACACTAATATTATGATCTAATACTTAATAAATCTACACTAATATTATGATCTAATATTAACATATAAGTTTCGACCATCAAACACATAAACGTATATATGCCGTAAATTGATGAGTATACTTTGACTATTCGAATCTGCTTCTCAACAAATTATCAGTGTCATCACATTGGCCCATCTAATATATTGTTAAAAATATATGTTGTTTATGATATTGCATTACAACGACCAACAACCGGATTATTATGGTTTATACACGCATGCTGTCAATACATGCCTGTCACAGTTTTTAATGCACACAGAAGCTCTGCCCCTTCCCAAATAATTATTTCCCGTGTTGTTTTGTTTGCCTTTGCAGTTGTAAAAGTTAATTCGATATGTATTTCCATGCTTGATAAGTTACCAGGGCATATTTATTTACAAAATAAATTCCTTTGGCAGACATAATGATGACAGGCAGGAATAACAGGAAAATGACATTACATGACAAATATGGTTTTAGTTGACAAATAAATATGGTTTTCAAATTTGATATGTTTTAGGGATAGACTGCAGTTTTCGGTTTGGGTTATTCTCCCAGCATCATTGCATTATTTTTTTAGTACATAGGTTCAGTTTTTCAGCATATTTATTTAACACTTTGATCTCAATTTTCTTACATATGGTTTACCATATGCCCGGTTTTTTTTGGGAACATTTTCAGTTTTTCAGCATATTCTTTTTTATCTCAATTTTGTTACATGTGGTTTACCATATGCAGGGTTTTTGGACATTAGTATGGGTGGCAAAGAAGGGGGCACAAGCGGAAATGTTTTTCTTTTCTTCTCATCTTTAGATTATGATGCATTCTTCACATGGCCTATATTTCATGTTTACACAGTTTTATATCAATATTTTATGTGATCTATTATTTTCAAATTATTTATTTGTGATTAATATATATGGTTCGGAAAAAATGAAAGAAAAAACATATGAGGTCAGGAAGGTCTCATCTACCAAAACACAAACATAATAATTAAAAGTTAAATATATAATTTAACTCAATCTTTTGGAACATTTTACTCTCCTGAATTAAATTAAATATGATTAAAATTTAAATAACAATGAATTCCCAAAATGGTTGTATTGATCAAATATAATGAAAGCATGCATAAGAGGATGGAACCTATAAATAGAAATAGGGTCACATTGTGAGGAGAGGTATGCATTGACATTATTTAGTTGTCATTTTCTGTTGATTATATTTACGTGAACTATAGAAGTTAATTTGTGTGTGACAATAGACTTTTTCTCAAGGAGAGATAATGTTGAGAGCAAATATTTAATTCTTCTGCATCTTCTTTTAGGTATACTTGATTTTTTTGCAACTTAAATTGTTGGTTAGAAATTTTGGTTGTTCAATAACTAGTGCTCATAACTCCTTAATTTCTCAGAGAAAAATAAGTTGATTTGAATTATATAAAAAATGTTGCTATGAATGCTTGGATATGGTTTTGTAACATTATAAGCATTTTGAACTAAGTTTGGTCAAGGGTTTTTTCATGAACCCACCTTTTAATATTGTTGTACTAATTTATTTGAAAACAAAAATCAATGATTTTTGCCTCATATTTTTGGGCATGCCTCTTTGTATTTTTCCTATTTATTTGAGTAATTTGTCTTTGAATTTTTCCATAAAATTTTACCAGTACGCAACATATGCTTTACAATAATTTGGATTTATATGACTTCAAATTACCTATTAAATTTTACTTCTTATTTTAAATTGTTGTTAATAAATCTTCAGCGTATTGGTCGTACAAAATATTTTTCTCTTTGTCATGTATCTTTGTATACTTGATTTCAACTTATGTTTAGTTTTATTTACTGATATATAACATATTGTTTATACAAAAACCATTGTAAATTCTCTCTAAAACACTCATTGTTTTTTTAGAAATAAAGAAAATGTGGTTTAGTCCCATTATTTGATGTGATCGGTGAGATTCGAGGGTGTTGGTTAGAGAACCATAAAAACTTCTTTTTTGATCAACAAAAACCCTAAGCAATCATATGCTTTCCTTCTACAAGTTTTTTCTTCATCTTCTTCTCACTTAGCTAGTGTAACTTGTTTTATTGTGCCTAACACTAAACTTAGGACAACCACAAAGCTCATTTACACTCCCTATGAATGACTAGTCACTTCTTGTCTTAGATTTTTTTAGTGTCCTCCTTTTTTATGAGACTTGCTTTGCATTTGCAAGCCCCTTCACTCTAAGGTGGATCCAAGGATCATCTATTAATTTGTTTCCTTTGGTGACTTGTCCATCGACTATCAATATCCAACAAGTGTGCTTGATAGTGAAACCAAGTTAACCTAGAAGTGCACCTAAATATGTCCAAGTCTACCCATATGCATCCAACTACACCCAAGTGCATCCAAATGTGCCCAATGGTTCTGCACCCAATGAGTGCATCCCATGATTGTGTTCTGCAGATGCTTGTGTCTAAAGGCACCTCTACTATCTCTCATAACCCCCAAGTGTGGGTTGCTCAACTCCTTTGGTCTACATGCAGTCCAAACATCCAAGCTAGTTAATCTCTCTATGCCAATCTTGTACTTGGTTGAGCTTCAAGCAGAGTATCTAAAATGGGGAATGGACACTCTTGCATTGCACATCATGGAAATATTTAACAACATCATTTAGCAAGGATTCCCAAAGGATTGGACAACTGGCCTAGCAATACCTCTTTTTAAAAGTGGATACCTTAATAATCCTTCCAATTATAGAACCATTATGATCAATCCTTTGTTTGAAATCTTTTTGGAAGCATGGTAGAAAATAGAATAAGTAAGTGGGTAGAAGTAAAAGAAAAGAGGGCAAGAGGACAAGCGGGTTTTAGGCCAAAGCATTCTACAATAGATCATGGTATCGCGTTGAGACACATTGTTGAAGAGGTTTGGGAGGAAAAAGAAGAAGCATTCTACTACTTTTTTGACTTCAAAAAAGCATTTGACATAGTCCCTAGAGATAAGTTGTGGCGTAGAATGGAAGAACATGAAATTCCTTTGCATTATAGAGCTGATGTCCATAGAATTTATGAAGAAGTGAAAGTCAAAATTAAAACCTCAATAGGTATTTCAGAAAGCTTTAGAAGTGATATTGGAGTCAAGCAAGGTTCCCCTCTATCTCCTACTTTTTTTGGCTTATATATTGATAAACTAGAAGAGTGGATAAATTTGTAAGGTGGAGATGGTGTTCGGTTGGGGGAGTTTGTGATAAAGATTCTTTTATATGCAGATGATCTTGTATTGATTTCTAAATCGGCCCATGGATTGAAAATGTACCTATATGCCCTTCAGCATTTTGTAGAGAAGTGGGGATGCAAGTCAATACTAGCAAGACCAAAATAATGATTTTCTCTAATAAAAGGAAGCAGAGACAACGTACGTTCTTCTTTGAAGGCAACATTATTGAAGAAGTAAATGATTACAAGTACCTCGGGATTGATTTCAACAACAAACTTATTTGGGAAGACTGCAAAAAGAAGAGAATTTTAGGAGGGTGGAAAGCATTATATTCTCTTCAAAACAGATGTAGAGAGAAAGAGTTATGGGATTGGAAAATGACTAAAATACTTTTTAGACTCCTAGTTTGTCCAGTGATGCTATATGGGTGTGAATTGTGGGCTAGCAACACCCGCATCTCAAAATGGAAACAAATTAAGAAAATACAAAAATTCTTGATCATGAGCAAGTTCAAAATAAAAAATTTGGTATCTTATGAGATAATGTTGAGTGAAACAAGAGAAAATTCCATCGAAGCAATTTATATGGTGTGGCTCATTATATATGTAAAAAGAATTGATCAAATGGGAGTAAGTAGATGACCTAATGTTATCTTCAATGAAGGCATGAGTGAAAGAAAGAAAACATGGATGAAACAAAACCATATATGGATGCAAAAATAAAATATCTAGAAGTTTCGTAAACGGGTATGGGGAAAAGAGTTGGGTAGAAAAAAGAAGTATTACATTGAGGAATTCAACCCTACATGTGATCTACAACAAAAAGAGTTCATTAGAGCTAACAATTTGTGGAGGGAAAAGGTTCTTATTGCTCAATTAAGAACCAACTCGCATCAACTTCGGTGTGAAACATGACGGTGAAAAAAGCCTAAAGAAGCTTGGGAATAATGGGTGTGTACATTTTTCATGTATGGGGCAATGGAATTGGAAAAAAAAATTCATTTTGGAATGTAATGCATTCAAAGACATTAGAGAAAGTCATTTTGGAATGTGATGCATTCAAAGACACCAGAGAAAGTCATTTTGGAATGTGATGCATTCAAATACATCAGAGAAAGTTATGGGAATATGCTAGCATCAGTTTCTTGGCATTTTCTTTTCAGTGAGGGGATTGTTGGAAAGTTGAGCCAGCTCACCATCAATTTGAACAAGAAAATGATTGAATTGCAAAAGATGAAAAGCAGGAAACTAATAGTCACATAGACTATTTTTAGTCTCATGAACGTTAAAATATCATTTCATTTCACTTAATTTAATTATTAGGAGGTTACGGGTTTAATTTTCTTGACACTCTTGAGGTTACGTGAACCACACAACAAATAAAATAAAATAAATTTTAGATATGTTTTTTAATTCTTTATTTATTAGTGTATGTATGATTTGTAAGGAGATTGTATTTAAGTTGGGAAACATGAACTTTTGATATGATTGGATTTTAGGTGCTTCCTCCCAAATATTTTAGGGCTTCAAACTTGGGTCACCTTACAAAATGAGAACCTTTGAAACCAATTGCATTGCCAAGATTTAACTCAAAAGAATGGAAAGAGACATGAGTGGACTTTGATCTATTTATGTGTGCACAAATCACAAAACTATTTAATTTTATCTCTATCATGCATCTACAAATTCCATCACTACTTCAAAGTGTCCCACAATTTTAAGCTAAGATCCTCATAAAAATTGAACTTACTCTATAGTAAAAAAATTCCTCATTTACTACTTTTAAATCCAATCCCTTCAAACACTTTTCTAAATATAATTATAAAATAATAAAATAATAATTTTCTTTAATATTTTAGTTTTATTAATTCAAAATATTATAACTTATTAATGAAGTTCTAAAAATTCATGTAAAATGACTTCAACCATTATTTTCATAACTTACAACCTCTCCAGCCATATTATTTTAGTGGAAAAAAAAGCAGGCAGAAGACACACATGCATACCGTCATCTCTAAGTCTCTTTGGATAGGGCCATTCCCAACAAGTTTGTTACCTTATTGATATGTTGTCACTTTATTGATTACCATCTCACTATGTGAACCGATGATAATTGGTATTTGATATAATGGTATTTAAAGTTACAATTATATATAATTGTTAGGATTGTTTATAAGTAGATTTGTAAAATTAATTTAAGTGTGAGAGTAATTTATATAGATATTAATGTAGATATATATATTAAATAGTTGATAAATGTTGATAGATTTTAAATCTATAATAAATTTCAAAATATTTATTTTAGAATTTATTTTAAGTTGTTAAAAAACATAAAAATAGTTAAATTGTAATTTTATTTTAAATTATTATTAATATTAATAATTATATATATATATGGAACAAAATTGTTTTTGTATGGAGATTTGTTTTCACTTTATCATGGTGATTCTTAATTTATAAATATACTTTGTTACAATACGGGAGGTCAATACCATGGTTTATCAATACCACATGCCCAAAAATCATAACTCATTTCATATAGCCCTATTCATATGACATTTTTTAATTAATCAAATTAATTAAATAGAGAAAAAAAAGCCATAATTATTTTGGAGATAAATCTCAATCTTTGATTTATGTATGCTACTAAAAATATTCTAAAATATTCTATAAAAGTTAAATCCCTACAATCCACATAATAATTATTGATAATTAAATTAAACATCTTAATGCGGTATTCCAAAATAAATATACCTATCAACATAATCATATAAATATAAATATTTATAATTATAATCATATAAATATAAATATTTATGTATAGAAAAAACTATTTATTAAATAATGTAAAAAAATAATAAATTTATAATAATATTACTTATATATAATATAAAATAAAATAAAATTAAGATGAGATTCAAACAAGTTTCAAATACTTGTGCTCTTATAAATGTGGAAAGTCTACTGCCTATCTATGGCAACATTCAAATAATATTTCTCTCTAGTGCGTATCTTTATTGGGCCCTATATGGCTTGGTCCTCTTAAAATGTTGTCCCCGATTAAGTGCTGATTTGAGAATTTGTACTATTCATGATATTGATGGATGCCTTACAACGCAACAGCCAGAAGTGTTGTTTGGTCTTCACTTCTTTTGACATACGCAACATATTCCCTTTTTCTCATTGGGTTGGTCCAACCATTTTGTTATACACTTTAATCTTTGAGCACCCATTCTTCATAAAATGAAATCCATTTTTATCACCCTGGAATAATGAAGCCCAAACCTTGGATCTCGATTTCTTCCACTGTGTTGAAATTGGAGAACTCTCCTCCATTTCTCGTTTTAGTAGAACTCTTATAACTGCATTTTTGTCTCCTCGTCAGTTTGGGCAACCCTGCCAACAATACCTGAACCACAAAACCACATCTTACATTAAAGAATAACAAATTCAGAAAACATCGCCATAACAATATCTTTATAAAATGCGCTTACACAGAAAACGTAACCACGTGATACACCAGCTAGTGCAATCTGAAGATGCAAGCACATCTTCATAAAACAAATACCCATATCTTTATACATAATACACGGTATTGTTGCAGTCACACGGTTCGTAGTTGGTGCGAATCATTTTGTCTTGAAATATGTGCAATTGCACTAATAATTCTTTATATTATTCATTAGTTTCCGACGATATTTCTGAGACTGAAAGAACATACCCAGCACGCTAACGAACTAACAGAGTCCGCACTGTCTATCCATCACTTTGAAGCCTCAAAACACTTTCAAAATTCGAATGATGCCGTGTTCCGATGGGTGCCATGATAAAGAATCCTCCGTTGGAGCTGGTGATTGAGAATAAAGCTATAAATCACTGTCGGATGACACGGTAGAATGTAATATGTGAAGAAGGTGCCAAGGAATAAATAATGCAGAAGCCAAATTGTGCTAAGAGGTGGTACCCAATTAAAATGCGGTTGCATTTATTAAACAGGTGTAATAGAATGTTAAAATATATTTTGTAATAGAATTTTTAGAATTTTAAATTAATTATTAATAAATATTAGAGATGTAATTTGGAAAGATTTATAATTTTTTTTTTTTTTTCACTCCAGGGTTGTTCAACACTGAGTGGACGCACCCGAAGGCATCAACACCCCTCGGCCTATTTACTGACCTAACCCCAAGAGCTTTAGGGATTCGACCCTATGACCTCCCATTGGCGAGGCACTTGATTTGACCGATTGAGCTAACTCTCGAGGCTAAGATTTATAAAATATTATTTGAAAAGTAGTTATATTTTTTTTATCATTTTAATTAAAGTGATTAATTAAAAAATGTGTTAGAAACAAGTGTTGTAAGAAATGAGTTGCATGTGGTTTTTTGATAAATCATGATATTGGCCCATGGTATTATAACAAAATCTCTTCATGGTAAAGTGAAATGAGTCTCCATAGTATAATAAAGTGAAGTGAATTTTCATAATAAAAAACCTTGTTACATATTTTTTAAATGCATATATATTTAATTTCTATATTAATTTTTTTAATAATAATTATTATTATTTAAAATCACTTAATTTCAATTACTATAATAACAATAATAAAGTTATACTTTAGTTTAGGTTTTTTGTTTTTTGTTTTTTGTTTTGTTTTTTTTTTTTTTTGTTTTTTTTTTTTATATAACTTAATGTAAAATGTTTTATGAAGTATTTTGATACTTATCATGTATTCATGCCTATCAATATTATTAGTTATTTAATTTATTGTAATTCAAATATATTTAGTTTTATGTATAAGATTAAGCTTAAATGTGATTAAAAAACATGCGATTTCACATTACCTAGCCTAAGAAATCTACATATTATGTGGGTTTAAATTTGTAGTTACACCTACTAAACATGTGTGTTGTAATATTGAAATACGTTTAATTATATTGTAATTGAGGTAGTATTTAGTTTTATATGAGATTAAGTTTAAATGTTATTAAAAGAGCACAATTTCACATGTGGTAGTTTGAGTGATGTAGATACTATTTAGATTTATATTATTTTTTGGTTTTGGAATAAGATTTAAATTTTAGTAAAAAGCTCATTTTCCTGAATTCTAAAGAAATAAATTAATCCAAAACTCGAAAACATTAAAGTAAAAAGGAATATTTGTCTCTACCAATTATCAATAATTTATTTCAACATAATTTTTTAAAATAATAACAATGATTCATAATAATAACTATCCTGATTTTCAATTATTAAGTTAATTATGAAAAAAACGTTTAATTGTAAAAATGTAACTTTTAAATTATATACATGTCGCAACATTGATATTGATTATTATAATTAATAATATTAAAGATAAAAGTATTAACTAATTTAAATAAAAATTAAAAATCACACGAGTAAGCAAATGAAATATTATGGAAAAAGATATTCCTTAAACATGAAAAATGGCAATCTTTCATACCAACTTTGATGGCCTTCCAAAGTGTGCTCACTTTTTGAAGGAGTTGAGATGTAAGATAGGAACATGGTGATAGAGTAAGTTTGATGGTTTAAACTCGTGTCAAATCTCATATTAATAGAATTATGTATGATTTAAGTATATCTATTTAATTAACATAATAATTAATATATTTTTATTATATATAGAATAAATTGATGGTTTAAATTTGTGTTAAATATAATATTAAAGTTATATATATATATATATATATATTGAAATAAAAGAAATAAAGTATATTTTTTTTAATCTAAGGCTTTTTTATGATAAAGAATCTAATTACCATGTTTTATGTGAAATTAAAATTTCATAAAAAATTGTTTTAATAATAAATTGGACATCTAATCTATTTTTATATTTTAATTTAAAAATTTGTATTGAAATTAAAATAAAAATATATAATCAAAGACCATTCTGGCAAAATCTCAACTTATGCTTTCTAGCGACCAAGAATGAAACAACGAATTCTCATGTGAAACTAAAATTAAAAAATAAAATAAAAAAACATAAGAAAACACAATATTAAAAAATAAAATTTTATAAAATAAGATATAACTAAATATCTTTATAATATGATAGGTTTAGTGTGAGGCCTTAGTTTTAAATGAGTTTGAACATTTCTATTAGATGATCACTTTAATGGTCATTTACTAAAACATAGGCGCCCTTACATGATGGCAAAGACTCCATATGGGCATTAAGGGCAAGACCCCATATGGGCATATTAGGTACTCTTGCTTAAATTAGATGTAACGTAAATCTTGGCAACTTGTATTGGTTGGAAATTGCACTAAGAGAAGCTTAGAAGGAAACTTGGTAGGGGAAGGAAAAGTGTAGATTATAGTTGATGATCATGTATGATCTACAATTATAATGCACGATGGAAAAGATTCGCATAATGACTTCATAGAATATACCTTGGTGTTTGGCTACATGTAGATCCAAGGATTTGGGCATTCTAGACTTTGAGAATAGAAGTTCCTTCAAGCATAAGCATATAAGGAGCGCAATATTAGGAAACACTCATTGAATTCACATCCATTGGACACAATTGTTGGGTGCACTCTTACTGGGAACACTTGTTGGATACATCACACTTTGAGTGCAATACCACTACACACCATGTGGTCGATGAACAAGTCATGAAGGGGCAGTGACACCATTGGGTACAATTAAAATTGGAATGTGGGCACTTGGATCCATTTTAGCGTGAAGGGGGTTGCGAGTGCAAGGGATGTCTCATATAAAAGGAGGGTGCCTAAAAATTGCTAAGGAATAAAAGGATAATCATTCAAGTCAAGTGTAAGATTTCAATGATTTGTGCCAAGTTCAAATGTTGGCATAGTAGGGAGAATCCCACTATCTAAGTGAAAAGAAGAAGAAGACAAAACTTGCAAGAGGTAAGCAATTAGTTATTTTATGGGCTGGATTATGCAAGTCTATTGGACAATAGGTAGAAAAAATATTTCCTTAGGCTCATTGTATATCTCTAATAAATTTGCACATGGGAGAATGGTATTCCCTTGTTGTAGATATGTAACATTATTCATATAATAAAGTTAAGGTATTTGCCTTAAATGTTAATTGTGAAATGTTTATGTTGTTGGATGTTATTGTTCTTTTCTTTGATTGTACTCACTAAATGTTAGATATTTTAAAATTATAGTTAGACATATGTTTATAGTTGAATGAATTTCATTAAATAAAATTTAGTTGCATTAGAAAAATTATAATATAAAACAAATTAAATCTTCAGTAAAATTACATATTTAAGTGTATAGGAACAATTTTCAATTAAAATAAAGCAAAATAAAAAGATAATGCTAATACAATCTTAAATATCAAATCAAACTTACAAATTCGAATTCACGTGTAATATAATACATCCAATCTCTCTGAGACAAAAAAAAAAAAAAAAAAAGAAAAAAGAAAGAAAGAAGGAGGAAAAAGAAAGAAAGTGAGTAAAAAAGGTAATTGCACTTCACTGAGCTTCTCTCTGCGAGGTCCACCTTTGTTGCATCAATGGTATCCGGTCAATGGCAACAACCCCTGGATAAACCATTCTTTATGTTATCTTGTCGATCAGAACTCGGAACTATTGGTCGTACTCCCATGCACTTTCACCAACCATCTTCTTTATTTCTTTAAGCTAAACACAACTATATTCTAGCATCTAGAACTCAGCTATAAGGATGGTCTTCACCTCGTCCAGGGTATTAGTAGAGACCTGGGGATCTGTTTGGACAAACTTCATAAACCACTGTAGGGCTCTTCCCCGTAAAGTAAATGTGGTTTTAAACTCCACTACTTTCACATCTGGAGCAATCGTCCCTTTGGCTCTCCATATTAACTCGTAGAGAAACCAACGCTGCTCTGCATCACTATCGCCCTTCCCGAAGAACTCGAGGAGGTGCATCATGTTAGTTGTTGTTCCAGCCATACTGCTAGGATGATTCCCCAATCAAATAAAACCCAAAGGGCCTGGCTGGCTAACCAAACCTGCTCCACTACTAGGAATTGAAATCACTCCTACACTATTACCCAACTCCGCTAGTGCTTCCTCCTCCACGAGGTTGCCCTCCATTATTATCCCCCTAACTTCTATTTGGGGTTTTGTCAATTGATAATTTAAAATAAAGTTAGTGATTACATCAGGTATACTAGAATGCACAAGGGGTTAAACCTACTCCAGGCTAATCTTTCCACCAGAGGAAGATGAGGAATAAATAAACATTGTAAAATCCGATAAGAAACTTTAGTGGTTTGACTTTCAATAAATTATATTTATGACAACATGATGGCCATTCACCTCTTTGAAAATGAGGTCAACCATTAATTTAAAGCATCGTAACACATTATATTTGTGAAACGTTAAATCACGCAAAAACATAAAATATTAATTAAACACGTTAATATGCAAGGTTGATACTTATTACATCACTGAGTTAAAAAGTAGAGAATTTTATATGAGCAATTAGAAATTCAAATTTTAAAAATAGCTTTTAATTTTAAATTACAAATTTAATATTTAATTTTATTAAATGTTAATAAATTTTGAAAATAATTTTTAAAAATTTGTGAATTAATTAAGAGTCAAAATATTAAGAGAACTAAAGAGATAATATAATTTACATTTTTTTAATGTATCAAGTTGTTATCTTGTTATATTTATATTGTAGTAGGTTTTCAGAATTTACATTTAAAAAGAATTAAAAATACATAAATGATTTAGATTTAAGTAGTTGTCTTTAGTGCAATTTTTTGGACTTTCGGATGTTGGAATCTCGACCAAAATTTTGAGGTGAATCATGATTTGTGTTATTTAAAGTGGATTTTTCACTATATATATGGATTCATCACCCTGAAAAGCCCTAGGACACTTAGATTGTGGAGAGGTTAACCATCAAGCTTGTGATTTCAATAAATTCCACCAAGATTTTAGAGAAATTAGATTGGAAAACCCCACGGAAAAGCTTCCAAAAAGTCTCACTAAAAACAACTCATAGATTTAATAATTTGAGAATATACTTTTATTGTATATACAATTTAATGAGTGAAATCAAGGGTTTTCAAACTTTTTTTTTGTTAATTTTTAATTTTTTTTGCTAGTTTATATATATATATATATATAGAGAGAGCATATGCCATGCGTTTTGACCTTCATTTTATTTGGCGTTACAAATTTTCAACATTACTTAAATTAAATCACTAATAAAGTAAATGTCACATAAATGTTTTGATGGCTATTTGGGTTTATTATCCATTTAGTTTATATAGATGTGCTACTTACATACTATTATATTCTATTGTTTGGTTGTTATTAAGATAGTAATAATAATATTATATATTTCATTTTAGTGTATTTTTTTCATGAATTATTATAGGTTCATTTATGTATTTGAAACTAAAACATATAGTAATTTAAATAGAATAAATACATAAAATTAAAAATTAAAATAATAATAATAATAATAATAAATATGTTAAATTTAATTCAAAATATTACATGTAAATTTTAATTGTTTCCTACCATTATGAAATACGAGTTAATGGCCTTTTCAAAATCTTAATATGCCTCCTATGCTAAGAGATAACAAGTTGGCAAGGATTTACCAAAACAAAACTTCATCAAGGAATTATTTTCCAACTTCATTCTTCTTATTGTTCTTCTTCTTTGTGGGAGCTCTTCCTTTTCTTATATTTCTATATTAGTGAGTGAATAATCATTCCCTAATACCAATTCCTATTCCTCTATGATATCCTAATTATTAGATTTTCCAATGGCCACTGCCAATAATTGGTAGCTCTCACTTAAATGCTTCTAGGTAGCCCCTTCTTAATTAGTATCAATGACTGTCTTGACTTTTCTTGTAAGTGCCTCATGGGTTTGTCTTGAAATTGAGTAGCAGTACTCTTTTCATTCAAATTTTTCGAATTGTGACTACACACACCATAGTTATCAATTTTGGGGAAGGGTCCAATGACCAACAACAATGCAAACCTTTCATGAGGGTCTCCTTTTTTAGAGATTTCAATATGTTTATTGGACAAACAAGAGAAAATGATGGTGGAAAATTGATATCTACTATCAACGCTCCCTTTACTCTCTCTCTCCCCACTATGCATCACCTCTATACTATGAAATGTAAATTTTCCAACTTTATAGAGGATGAGGAAGATGCTCAAGACCACATCATACTCCCCAAGTACAAAAATAAGTGATTCTCCATTGACAATATTGATAGAACATTCATGCAATAGACTCTTGATTTGATCTAATTCTTCTTTTAAAATCCCCATGGTATCCTCCATACCTTTCTCTTCCCACTAAAATAAGATTTTGCTAGATTTTAAACTCTCAGTTTTGCTTGAAATGTTTTCTTTAGGTTTATTTATAATTTCTTCTCTTTCTCCTTACAAAAAATTGCTCTTTTAAATTAATGGTTGGATCATTTTCATTAGAAACACCTCAAGGTAATTGGACAAGTCTACCACATTGAATGTTGGCAATATATCCAAGCCTTTTGACAATTCTAACACACTAGAATTATCTCAAAATTTATTAAGATCTAACAAGGTCTTTTTTAATTCATCTTTAGTTGTTATAAACTCTCCTTCCTTAGGTGTGAAACATGAAGTCCCCTTCCTTAATTTAATTCATCTTCTTTTCTTATCATCTCTCTATTTATATCCTTAGATTCTTTGTTATGGCAACTACTTTACTTTCTCATGCACTTCCCACATATGCTCTATAAATGACTTTACATCTACACTTCTCTTGCTTCCTTCAAGGAAGCTTGCCAAATTCGCCACTCCTATTAGCAATATTTTGTTCACAATTTTGAAAGGTGTCCTTGTCATTGATATGTTCACTAAATTGTTATATGAAAGCTTTATTTGCACCAAAACCACATCCCATTGTGTTGGTTCCTCTCTTGCCAATCATCTTAAAAAAATTCCAAGACTCATGTTCACCACCTCAATTTCTAGTTATCCTAAAAATGATATGTGGAATTAAACTACAATATTGTATATAGATATTGTCAAAAGGGGATTGTAGAAGTGACTGATAAATTGGTATCTCTAGCTACGGCTATGCTTATTAGAAAACTATATGGACCTATTTCACTAAATAATAAAATAACTATGTGAGTCATGTCACTATTTTTCTAGTATGGAATTAAAGGTGCACTTTTAGAGAGTGTATCTACCACTCCAAAAGAAGGATCATTACATCTCTAATTCCATGACAACCTAAATACAATGTTAATGTTAACATCTTTTTATGATTCTTTTGGTATTAGGAATGGGTCATACAAACCAATATTTCAATTTTTATCCTTAAATGTTGTACAATTTTGTAATTTGCAATCTAGTGCTTCACATACCTAACAATAATTGGCCTACAATATTGTTATTGAACCAAATATTGGGTCTAATCTATTAATAATTAACCACTTAAACCATCTTTGTGTATCTTATTTATGAGGTTGTTCCTAATTATTCTTCTTGGAATGCACAATTATCAATTTTTGATAAATTAAATCCTTCTTGGATTAAGAAACCAAGTATTGGTTTTTGTCTTCCCTTAATGTTTCTTTGTCATCTTTCAATGATTAAAAAAATGCATTTTCCTCATATACATTTAATCTGTAAACTGGAATGGATATTCCTATGGACAGTTCATCACAACAAATCTAACAATATTATATTAAAAATCCAAAATTCTACACTATTACAATTTTATTTAATTTATAAATATGTAGATTTCACTGTAATTAGTGCATGCATGTGAATGAAAATTATGAAAAAAAGTAGAGAATGACAAAATAATCTCACACACACACATAAGACACAAAATATGCTCTTGGAAACCTTTTCGAGAGAAAACTAGCTGGAAGGTGAGGCCGATTCACTCCCTTTCTTTGTTTGGAAAATATGGTTGTAGGTACAAAGAAATAATGTCTGTGGCCCATGGGCGCTATAGTGCACATATCCTCTTTATGTGATCTACCTCCTATCTCTCCTGGATATCTTTTCTCAACTATGGAACAAAATTCTCTTGAAAGAATGGAATTCCTCTTCCTCCTAGTGGCCCGATTACAACACAGCCCAATAGCCTACCAATTGTTAAGTTTGACTACATCAACTCTTAACTAGAGTTACAAAATATACACTTGTAAACTATTTTACATAAAAAACACATGGCTAACCCCTTTTCCATGAATAATGTGGGGTGATGTGACATCCTCCTGAATTATAGGTGTGAAAATAGGAAGGTCAACTTTTGAGTCGCATAACTTTTGCATGCAGACTCCGATTGACGTGCTTCTTATGCCATTGGAAAGATATATATGTGTAGACTAATATGAAAAGGTGTCACACTAAAGAAGCAAATTCTTACCCCCAAAAAATGCCATTTTATGCCTCATGATGCTCTTGGAAGGTTTCAGACCTCGTTTCGCGAAACTAGGTCCCGCTGGTAAAAACCATCCCATGAGATGATTCCTCCACTTTTTCCACTCTAAATGCATCGAGATGGATGGAAAAAAATATAATGATCCAATCCATATCAACATTCCTCATTTCTGCCATCCCTAATGCTACATAGATTCTATGAAATTGACCCTACATTTTTCTCCAGATGTGACCTTCATGATGAGCCAAAAGTGTTATTATTTTTGTATTTATGTATTGTGTTTGGCCATGCTTAGATGATTGATGTAAAAGTATTTCTCTAGTTGAAAACCTAGAACCATTTGGTGGTTGGTCATGGTTCGTCCTTCTAGTTCCTATTTTAATGTGTTTGGTTTCTTAGCTATGACTAATGATCCCTTTATGGCAATAACACCCCATCAAGCTAGGCATATTAAAAATATGAAACAATGGTCAAATTCCACTTTGGAAAAATCACTTGATGTATATAATGATTTCATTGAATTCTTCTTATTGAGAGGAACAAAATCGACATAAATATCACTCAAATCAGATAAGGGAAAGTGTACGTATGAAGAAAAGCCCACATGTTCACATTTGTCAAGATCAAGCCAAAAGGAAGTGGACACCCTTCGAAGGCTATAAACACAAGTGACATATACCTCATTTAGACACAATCATGGGACACTCTTTTATCTTGGTTTTTGGCTCGCATAAGTCAGAGGCTCTTTTGTGAAGGATCAGGTTGGCTTTAAGGCTAAATTGTAGGGTATAAAACTCACATCTCCAATTTAGGGTTTTGGGCCTTAGTCGTAGGCACAACATAGGAGGTATCCAACCACAACCATTTATACAACAAATCATCCATGCCATTGGGGCCTTCCAGTCACATAGACAACTCCCCATCCATGCGATTGAGATTTAGGGTTTCCATAGTCCAAATCTAACCCTAGTTACTCACATACTAGGCTTAAGGGAGTGACTGGGAATCTATAGTGACTCGCATGACACCTCCTCCATGTGACCTGGACCTAAAAGATGAAATCTCAATCTTCCAAATATTTCGCTCTGTGACCGCAGTGTTTGATAGTTGACCGCAAACAATGACAATTCATTAGAGACTTGAGAGTCATATTTTTGAGTATATACATTGTTGGGTTCATTTCATGGATATTGTAGTTGTTTTGTTGGTTAGTTGCATAAATGAATATATGGATCATTGTAGTCACTTTTTTTCTGAATTATTGGATGACAATCTACTAAGAAGATTAATTTGAAAGGGTTTTCCCCATAGTAGGTTTTTCCCTAGTCTCCGACCAATCCTGGTGTCTCTATGTGTCTTTATGTTCCATTGCATTGATGATGATGATGATATTATTATTTCTACATAGTTGCATATGGTACTGAATAATGATGTAAATATGAATAATGTTATGATGTTATGGGGTGAATTTAATGTGTTAATGAAGAAATTCAATTATCAAAGCAAAGAAAAATATAGCCCTAAGAAAAATTAACATGGAATCAAAGTTGGGCTAAAGAAAAGTCGTGGAGATCACCCCCATGGAGACACCTTTGATGGAAGCAAGAGAAGATTGATGAGACCTAAAAGAATTCTAGGGTTTTAAGAATACCTTAGGCAATTGTGTATTAGGGTTTGATAGATATTATGAGGCTAGGGTTTGAGAGAAACACTGATTTATAGCAAATATTTGAGATATGAAACATAGCATAGCCAATGTGAAGGTGCTCAAGAACTTGTGATAGATTTGATGAATCCCTAGATGGGATAGTCCCTAGTAGGTCTTTTTGTTGATAGAGTTGATTGAAATAGTGAAGGAAACGTTGTCATATGGACAATAGACAATGATGCCTCTTGAAGCTTGATTCAAGAGGGAGTGGATCACCTCTTATTGAAGATAACTTCTTTACGATTTATGATGCTTCTTTATATCCTTATTGTTGTTTAGATCTAATTATTGTTTTGATCATTACTTATACTTTTTTCATGTATATTCGATTATTTGGATGTTTCTAATCTCCTTGTTGAGATGTAATAAGAGGATCGCCCTTGAGGATCATTTGATATGCAGGAAAGAAACGCTAGAGTTGGAAAAGGTAAAGAGGCACCTGGTGAAAATATGACAAAGTGCTGCAAGCTACCTATGTCAAATGAAAATATGCATAGGCATTTGAACACTACAAGGTATTCATGGTATATTGTTTCAATGTTATGTTTCAACTTTAATACTAGATGGCAAGGTAAGCCCTAAGGTATGATGAGAATGTTTTCTTCTCAAATGGTTCATGCATGCATATGAAAGTGTTTTGCATTCATAGTTCTTATGACAAAATGATGCACTTGATGTTGAACAAGTATCTTACATAAGGAGAGGTGAACTCCTTTATCAATGGTTGGTGTATTATTGATTGATGCATGCTTCCAGTCAGTGTTTTGGTTTCATGTTTTAAGCTTTATTCATGAAACTAACTTAAGTAAAAACACATAAAATTCATGTTTTTACTTGCTATTTTGGAGTATAACCTCAAGCACATTTTTATATTCTGAATAGTGAATTAGCACAACATTAATAATTTTATCCATTTCAAATCAGGTTGGTATCAAAGCATATGTTTTCTTTGTGCAAAGAGGAATTGATTGTTGTTTTAAAGTGAATGTGTTTTGAAGCTCAATTGAGGATAAGGTTTTGGAATGGAGAGCAAGATTATTACAATCTCTACCACCGAGTTCTACCTCAAATTGCAGTAGAAGCTTCAAGAAAAGCATGTCCCAAGGAGGAGATCTTGCAAGAATGTGAGAGGATGTGAAGGCTTTATGAAAGGCTCTCTTAGACATGGCAGAAATGGTGAAAATCCTCTATGAAGAGAGAAATACCAAATTTCAAGGTGAAAGCTCTAGACCTCCAAGAGGAGAATGTTCTCCAAGGGAATAATGTAACAATAATGGTGATAAACCACCATCTTCTCCACAATATTCATGTTTTTCTACAACTCTTATGCAATATGCTAGTGTATAAAGTCCCTCAGTGAAGGTAAATGGACAAGTTATTACCTTTTGTCCACCTGAACTAGAAGATGAGGTTCTATCAGCACCCAAATTTGAGGAGCTAAAAGAAGAGAGCCAAAGTGTCCAAAATGACACATCCAGAATCAAAATGGAGTTCAAAAACATATTTTTATTTCAATCAAAAGATGAGGCAAATGGTAAGAATTTACATGCTTATTCCTGATGCGAAAGTGTTGACGTAAATTCATTTGCAGCCTTTAAAAAGCATAGTAAAAGCATTGGATCCAAGCTCTTGACCAGGATGGGTTACAAGGGAGGAGGCCTTGGAGTAAACCAAAAGAGCATTAAAAATCCAATTGAGGCCAAGGAGAGGCCTAAAATTTAAATATGAAGTCTTAGGCTATGTTGAAAAAGAATAATGGTCTTCTAGCGATAGCTCATGGGTATCATGTTCCTTTTTCTATAAGAAAGGACATGAGGAGGCAAGATGTTGGGAGTTGCATCTAGAATTGTTTCCTGCTTTATTCCTCAACTAGCGTAAGGAGGACTCAAATTTCAAAGCATCTCCAAAGAGAGATGAAGATGTTGAAGAAGAAGGGAAGCTAAATTCTTCTTTCCATGCAAGTTCCTCACACAAGCAGCGTAAGCCAAAGGACAACAAAGAGAGGTATATTCGTTCTGTTAATTCGAATGTTGTTCATAATGGAAAACAACACACATATTTGAATAATGCTTTGAGGAAAATGTTTCCATGCACCTTTTTCCTTTCAACTAACCATTGTGTAGATAAGTGCGATGAAAGAAAAGCAGTCATCAAGAAGATGTTTATGTCTACTGGAATTGAGACCAAAAAGAGAAAATATCATCCAAGGTTAAAGGAAAGTGAGATGAGAGGAGCTCAAAAGAACTTTTGTACTCACTGCAATATCGGTGGGCATTGGGTCGAGAAGCGTTGGAAATTTTTTCCACAACTTCATCCTGGTAAGGGAAAGAAAATCATGCAAGCACCAGAAAAGGAAGAGACAAAAGAAAAGGTGGTGCAAGATGCGACCACCCTTGAAGTAGTTTCAGAAGAAGAGAAAGTTCAAATAGAGGGTTCATTTACCAGGTTAAGTAAGACTATTTTTGCAACTGAAGTTTGTAAATTTCTGTTTTGCACTAGTTGCATATCCCCATAGTTAGATAACTTGTAAAAGTGATGTTCATAAATAAATCATGTATATGCAACAATGTTTTCTTTAAGCATTACAATGCTAGTTTGGCTTGTTGATAGTCAATTTGAATGGAAAAGTTGAGAGTCAAGTTGATTCCATTTTGTAAAATGCATTTCTATTCGTAGTTTGAGAAAGCATTTTAAAATTTTTGTATGAGTAGTTGCAACAAATTTAGTATGTTCCAGTTGTGTTTAACACTCAAGTTATACAAGTATTCATTATGTGACACTTGTTTTGGTTCATTTGGAAAAGTCTTTTTAGGATCTTATCCTCAATAAGGATTTTGTAGATGAGCACCTTGGAATTCTTCTAGGGAAGGATGTTGCTTTAGATGGCCATAGTGACATGGACAAGCCGAGAAGAACATCAAACTTGAGGTATTAATGAATTGGCCCTAGCGCAGACAGGGTTGCGATGTGATCGCAATCACACATCACTTAATGTTATGATAATCGACCCCGAGAGAAGTCAGGGTTGCGATGTGATATCGCATATCAAAATTGCACATTCTGGTTGTGACTTGCGAAAGTAGCAATTTCATGTCGCACCACTAACCCGTCAATATATCTATATATGTTACAGAGGTTAACCCACCAATTGCGATGAGTGATAAGTCTCAGATGTGATATGTTTCTAGAGTTGTAGTTTATAACTTTTCGGGTCCACCGCATCGCCTGATTGCATGTTGCAATTTGTTAAGTCCTGTGTATAAGAATCACCCCGACAATGCCGATTGCAATTGCGATATCCGACAGAGCTGCGGATCCGTAGCCTTTTCTACCATACCACCACTTTTCATGTGAACACTCGGCCTTAATTGTGAGATAGGCGGGAAAGATGGTGGGACCGCCAATTTCGGTGGAACTACCAGTTTTAACTTCGGATAATGAATTTAACTAGTAGTAAGTCAGATTTGGAGGAGATAATTGTGGAAAGACTGACATAAGTCATAAATAAGGCAATTTTTGACCAAATGGGATGAAAAAAGAGTCTATATAGCCATTTTTGAACATTTGAACTGATTGGAAAAGGTTTTAGGATCAAAGGAGCACTTCTAGATATGCTTTTTGCAAAGCGAAGCCTATGGGCTCTCTGGTCAACAAGAGTGTTGATTCATTTTAAGGAGTATGAAGATGGAGATGACCTTGTAGGGTCTTTTCAACCCCCATGTGTTTTCTGCAGCATCTATTACATCACTGTTGTATCTTTATTTTTTCTTTTCTCTATATCTGTATGGAGAAAGAGACTTGTTTAAGTACTTCAAGTGGATTGTAGTATTTTTTATGCTCTTGGAAGTTGGAGTATGGGGTTTTGATTTGAGAGCCCTTAGCTTGCTGATTGTTCCATGACTAACTGTAGGTTTTCATGTGTTTATAGTGAGAGTTCTTTGCAAAAGAATGTTTCCTTGAAGCGCAAACTAGCCACTCTTTTTTTAATAACATTTATGTCCTCTTTATTACTAAAGAATTTTGATCATAATGAGAAGGGGTCATATCTTTAGAGCTAATCCAAGAGATGTATCCCAAGAGTGGTGAACTCCTTTATCAATGGTTGGTGTATTATTGATTGATGCATGCTTCCATTCAATGTTTTGGTTTCATGTTTTAAGTTTTATTCATGAAACTAACTTGAGTAAAAAACAAATAAAATTCATGTTTTTACTTGCTATTTTGGAGTACAACCTCAAGACATTTTTATATCCTGAATGGGGAATTAGCACAACATTACTAATATTCTCCATTTTATGTTAATTATACATCAAAAAGGAGGAAAAAAGGTTGGATTTTGATGAAAATATAGTTATTGTCTGTGTTTTTTGAAAGATTTATTAATTTACAGTTTGTCAAGATCAGAAGATTTTGATCATTGACACAAAGATTCATGTGATAATATCTCTTAGTTTGTATTCTCTACATGTTTCCATGTTTCTCCCTTTGTAAAAGCATTTGAAGGTATTGTCTTATGATATTTTAATGAGAATAAATGTTACATAATTCATCCTTGTTTTAAATTCCCTATCTCATAGATTCAAATATTTTCACTCCTATATTCTAAAGCTACTTTAGGATTCATATCCTATGCCCTGTTGTAGTGGATTTCTTTTCTATTTTCCTCTCACAGCTACAACGATGACTTAAAATTTTTAAGATGTGCCATCTACCTTGACTTTGTTAATCCTTGATCATATAACTAGTGTCTTGGTAAGTTTCCTTAAATCGTAGCTTGTTGACTCCACTTGCCAATGGACTATATTCCTCATGCCCAACCAAACCCCATTTCAATACAAATCAACTGAATATCTAGTCATTGTGTGAATGTACAGTTAGTTGCTAATTTAGTGATTACGCTATTAGAGAAATCCCTATATGGATTGAAGTGGCTAGCCTTGAATCTATAAGATTGGTATGTAAATGTTACCTTAGAGTTTTTTGTTACAACCAAGAGAAAATTTATGAGTGCTAACACCTTCTACAATAAGTGAACAACAATTACCTCCAATTTTGTATGTGGTTTTAAAGTCAGCCTTCTATTAAATCGTTATGCTTAGGTTGTCCCTTTTGGCTTCAACTATAATCTCTTGAACATGCTATTTTTTTCAATATCTTGTTGCAATTAATTTATTTTGACTTCCAATAAATACCCTAATGTGTTATCCTATCCTTATGTTAAGGTTACTCTTTCTCCTTCATTATACTAGCATTTAATTTCTCCATATACACATAACCTCATTGCCCTTATGTTTTGCACTTAAAAAAAGTTCCATTTGATTGTCCTCCTCTTCTTTTAGGATTTCCTTAGCTTCGTATGGGTTTATAATTTCCATTGAATTTTTTAATTGTAACACCAATGTTTGTCTCTTCTCCATTTCTCCCATTTGTTTGTCCCCTTCTACACTATATTCTACCTCTATGTCTTGTTCCTATGCCTAGGTGACATGTTTTCTTGATAAATTCTCTTCAATTTTCAAGGCAAGCTCATATACCTCTGCAATAGGCCAAATTCTCACCGTATTAAACTTATCTTAGATGGAATATCTAAGATTATTGATGTATCAAGAAATAATTCCATCACCTTCCTTACTTCATCCAAATCTAATGGAAAACAGATAGAACTCTTCAACATATTCCTCCATACTCATATATTTATGTATCATGCTTTGCATTCTCCTAAACAAATTCAAGGAATTTTCAACATGCAATAATTTTCCCTTCAATTTTGGCAACCATCATGTCCCAAGCCCTAAATTTCTGCTTTCTTTTTATCTTTATGGTTAAGGATTATCCCACCTAAATGTTGTGTGCCTTTTCAATTTGTTGCATATCTTCATTTGTCACTTTCATATAACTCAAATTTGAATAATTCTAGTCAAATAATTCTATTAGGTTTTGGATTTTTAGGTAGGCAAGGGTTTCCATTTTCAATCTACTTTTCATATTTGTCATTCCTTACAATCCTTCCTCTAAAGCATGGGTTTATTCAACTTCTTACCTTAGAGCTCTTGGTTCCCACTCATAATCACTCACATTACGAAGGTTTATTTCAACTCCTCTTCTTAACATTGCTTCCATGGTATTAGTACTAGAAAACATTGCTCTAAAAAAATCTCGATTTCATTGACAACATCTCTTTTTCATCCTCAATCCAAACTAGTACCCTTGCTCCTCTTTTGTGTGCCATAATTTTATTTTTCTATTATTCCCTTCTCAAAATTATATCGAACATTTTCCTTTACATTTGAATTGTTTTTATTCCTTAATTATTCTACCTAGTAAACCTATTTACCAGGATCATTCATACATATATGTATACATGTATCAATATTTTCTCTAAAATCAAACTAATGATCACCTACAAGGAAACAATTAAACTCAAAACACATAATAATCTAACTAGAAGCAAGAGACACAAGGTAAGTGAAGGAAACTATTGTGGTAAAAAGACAACCCCCCATTATTCACTTAATTATCATTATGGGGACCGTTTGATTGAATCTTGGTCATGTCGCTTTCTGATTTTCTGAGTTTGAATTGCTTCAATGAGTTTGATCTATTTTTTTCTTCCTATCAAAACTCGTTTGATCTCATTTGGTTGTTTAGTTTGCAAATGATGCCTAAACAAAGATTGGACATTTTCACTGCCTTGGCCTACTAAATGTATAAAATGTACATTACTTCTTTTTTTTTTATAAAGTTATTCATTTGTAATATTAAAGATCTCTAATATAAGCCCCTTTAAAATGTAAACTTTGTCTCATAAAACCAAAATCTCCAACATATCTTTGCACCCACTTGCCACATCATTACTTTCGCTCCCAAATATCAACGATCAGAGGTTTTCAACTAAGCAAGCTTTTAAAAAATCCGATATTCACACTGATATTTTGATAACCAATCCTTGTGACCTCTTATATTTATATCCCTCCAATCTCTGACCTCCGATAATCATATCCCTCCGATTTACAATTTCAGATATTCCACTCACCTCTAATATCCGGACCCGATACACCACTTAAAAGGAGTCTAATAAGATATTGCATCTGCTCCATATCAGAGCCTTTTAATATCAACGTGCTGACGATTTTCATTTGTGCCCATTGTTAAAAGTTTCTATATCCATTTCTGTGATACCACTAAGCTGTTGCTTCTTGTCACTTCTAGGGGTCGTTGTCATATTAATTGAAAAAGCCTCTTGATTTTTCTATTGGTTTTGGGCATAATTAGAGTTTTTCTACAAACTTTGTTTTACGCCATGGCTAATTATATTTTCTGCTATAACAGAGATTTCTGATTAAGGTCAGTATTGAAACAGATCCAGTCTATCACCAACGAAATTCTACCAGACGGTAAATGGATATTGTAAAAAAAGAAAGTTGTTGAATCAGTTGTTCTTCACATGTAATTTCACGTATCGGTTCGAAGCAAGTAGGAGACAATTGGGATAATCCTTATCTGTGCAAACGAAACTAGGCTATGTGTTTCACTGTGGTCATCTGCATTTTTTCCAGAATTCCAATTAAAGCCATCTATGCTATAATTAACTCTGTTGAGAGATTTGGCGAAATTGTTATTATTTCTAAATCATGTATAAATACTCATCTTTGGGCCGAGCCAAAGGGGATTTGCATCCGAGAGAAAAGAGGCAGAGTAATATTAAAGCTTACAACCTGTTTGTATAGAAGGAGTTAAGACTCATTTGCAGTATTGTAGTGAGATCAGATCCATCTGTACAGACAAGGAATTGATTTAGAGATAGAAGAGGACCTGCACTATTGTAATTCTCTGATGTTTTATGTAATTTATCATTTCTATAATAATATTTATTTTTGTAATCATATGTACAACACTATTGCTTGCTCTATTATTGAAAATAAATTCTTCAAATTTCAAATTCATTTTTGGAGTATGAGTATGTATGTGGCTTTTCAACACTACTATTGATTGTTTACTGAAATGCTCATTTAGAATCTGGTCAAGCTATCTTGCAGGGTTTATCAGAAATGAGTTTTGAAACTGGAACTTACATAAGGACATACCTTTATATCCTTGAGGTGCTATCTATCTAACAATTTAATCTTATAGATGCCCTTCTTTCTACATGTCATGTATTTGAACTATTTTAGTATTGTGGCATGAATATTTTTGTCTTTATGCATATGTTTTACTAGGAATTGGGGATGTTTGCAGTTGGATGTTTGTTAACTATTTAATGGGAATTTATTTGTATACATTTTCTTGAACAAGGATTAGGTCTTGGAGCTATTTCCCTACTCTTTTTCCTTTATCTTATTCCAATTTCAACATACTTCTGTTTCTTTTCCTCTCCTTTTAGCTTTCTCTTGATTGAGATAAGGAATAATCCTTCCTTCAATCAAGATAGGTCTAGGATTAGATGCATATTATATTATACTTTGCATGTAGTTCTACTTTATGCATCCTAGAAGTCCCCTCATATAGGGGCAGTCTTTAGAGTGGTTTGGTTGGGCCATAAAATCAACTTAAGGATCACTTTCTTGCCTGATGAGAAGGAAGAGTTGATCTGATGTCTCTTCTCTATTGGTAGGTGAAATTCATGCTTTAAACTAGTAGAGATAGAGAGAAGGTAATTGAACCCAATTGAACTAGTTAGAACCACCATTGCAATAGAAAAATGAATTGTTTTAACCTGACTAGGTGATCTCCCTTAAAATGTTGAAAAGTCATTTCTTTCGATCAACATTTTTGGTGCTAGAAGGATGGCATGATTTAAATTCTTTGTTAAATTTTTTATTGCAGAATTTTAAAATTTGAATTATGGCTTCCTCCAAAAAACCTCCTTGGGGATGCTTTAGTGTATCACAATAAAAAACTACTCCAATCAAGGGATTTAAAACATTGTCAAAGGTAAAGTTCAATGGTAAGTCTTCTCCCTTCAATCACCTTTTTCAATTCATTTCAAATTCTCTAAAATTTAATATTGATGAGGTTGATCTTTGTAGGATTTTCACATATACTTTGACAGGACAAGGAAAAGATTGGTGTCTTTCACTTCCATTTGCCCCAGTACATAGCTGGGATGAGTTTGCAACGATGTTCCTTCAGTATTTCAATGATACAATTACAAAAAGGTGTGTAAACAACTACTTGAACTGCGTAAGACAAAAGGTGAGCCCTTGGATCATTTTTCAGTTAAATTTAAATTGACATTAATGCTCTTTAAATCCAATGACTTACCTCCTAAACATCAATTAACAAGTTGGTTTAAGTATTTAATTTTCTCTTCCTTGTAATTCTAATGAAGAATCAGATACCAAGGAAGACGCTAATAAGATTATTTATGACAATGAAATAATTGAACTTAGTTCTTCTTCATATTCAAAGATTGTTTTAATTGATTCCAAGTCCTCAAATGAATTTGTTTTTGAAAGTGAAAAAGGTAATAGTTCGAACATTTCCTCGCATAGTCATAATGTTTTCAATGATTATAAATCAACTCTGATTTATCAATCCTACAATGATAATGTACCTTCTTGCAATTTTAATCTTAATGATAATAATTATTTTAAATTCACAATCACGTGTAAAAGGATAATCTCTGTAAATAAGCTTCCACTATGTTGTAACATAATTTATAACATCGATGTATATTACAAAATACCTTTCTCTCATTCATTTCAATTTCTTTCTTTGTTCAATTTTATTTTTGATTTTGTGCACACACTACGTTGACAACTTGAGCAACAAAGTTCCGCACTCTTGTCAAATGCAATAATTAGTACATGATATAATCAATTTCAAAATTTCAATCATCTATTTCAATTTCTTCTTAGGTTGAAATTATATCTTATGATTGGATAGTTGATTTCAGATTTCCAAATGCATTCTACATGAACGATAACACTCAAGAGTACATGTATACATTTTGACTAGCCATGCATTCTTTTTAGAAATCTTCCTCATTGCTATCCACTCGATTCTTTTGAAAAGAAGATTTCTGATTTTTCTTTTTCTTTATAGCAACCTTTCATTTGCAAAGATTTAACATTTAATACTGGTTTTTTGTTTCCTCTTTCTTTGAATTCTTTTCAAACATCTTAATCACACCCTTATCTTGATGATCCTATAGACAAATATTTGGAATAATTTTAGGGAAGGGATTTTGTAAATAAGTTTCTTCTTGTACATACATTAGCATTAGATGCACATAATAAATTGAGTTTTATTTATGTTAGTATATTTATGATTTTTTTATTGATGTTTGATTTACACATTCATGCAGATACTAAGATGCTTGAATGGTTACATTGGAAGAACGACTTTACTTAGTCTTAGTCTACTTTTTAGATTAGGATTAGGTGTATTTTAGAAGTTAGTTTAAATTAAATAAGAATATGGTTTTGAACTTTCATAAATACATGGGAAAAGATGAAGATTCATCAGGTAAAGCTATGATCAAATTCTCCTAGGTACATATTTACATGTTCATTTCCATTTGTTCTTAGTTTTGTAGAATTCCTTTTCTCTTTTAATCATTGTTTCTTTCTTATATTGTGTTTTTCTTCTAGTAGGTATTGGCTTGAGTTATAGGATCAACTTTTACCAATAAAGTAGTTGTGATAAATCTTAATTTTAAAAGGAGCAATTTTTAAAACTCATTCAGGGAGATTTCCTTTACTTATGATTTTTTCTTATCATCTTTCTTATTCTCTTTTGAGATATGTTTGTTAAAAATTACATATTTTAAAGCAAGATTTGATAAAGGGAATAACATTCATGTTAAATTATCATATGCAAGATTTAATCACGACTCTCCATTTAGTTAGATAATTTATTTAAATAAAAGTCTTTGACTAACAAACTCACCAAGCGAGAAAACATTTCATATTCTTGACATAATTAAAATAACATACCAAGATATTTATTGATTATATCAAGATATTGCTTTTATCTTGTTTCCCTCAAGTTTTTCTTATTTCATGATTTTTCTTGCATTAGGTTTACTTTTATTTTAATCCCTTTTAGGTTTAATTGCTTTTCTCTCATCTCTTGGTTGCATTTGTTTCTACAACATTTCTTGGTCCCTTTTGTAATCCACTTGTGTGCATATTTCACTTTTGTTTAGGTTTAAGCCTGGTGATATTAGCAAGCCTTTTTAAAGAGTTCTTTTTAACCCAAATTTGGTTAATACTTGGGAACATTTTACTCTTATCTAATGGAATCCATTAGTGAAAGGGATAATAAAAGTAAGATCATTAAATTACTATTTTTCATGCTCATATTGAAGTTCTAGCATTGTTGTCTTCTATTAGTATTTGAATGCTCTCTTACCTTAATACACATAAGAAAACTACTTTATAAGCCATATCCTAAAACAGATACTAAGGTTAACAAAAGTAACACACCAGCTTAGTATTCTATAACTCTTCCATGTCATCCCTGTCTCTTAAGGAGAGGAATTGTCTCCCCATCTATTAGCACAAATTATCAGAGTATAAATTAAAAGTTGTGTGAAAAACCTGAAAGATAGGGGGTCTTTATAATGAGCCAGCCTACCATGATCATGGTCTTTGATTGTTATTGCATTATCGTATCTGGTCACCAAACCAGGATAATGGCTTATCGCAATTCATTGTAAGACGAGAGGTCTCATGACGAGTTGACTTGTTTATGACTATCAACACTTGTGAATGGCATTTCCATATCTGGTCACCAAGCCAGAACAATGGTTTTCATAATTATTAATGAAATATGTCTTCTCTGAAATACTAAATAGTATATTGGATACTGAAATTCCTTTAGGTTAAAAAGGTAACCCTGTCGAGGCTATAGACGACTACTGGCAGCAATGGCTCTACCTGTGACAATGAGAGTTCATCTTTCTTACTAAACACAATGCTAAACTTTTTTCCTTTAGTTTATGTTGTCATTAATTAATGGTTATTGTAAACATGATATTACTCTTATGATTTCTACAAGAGATGTTCAAAATGATTAAACTCTATTTTGAGGGATTTCATAGAGTCTGAATCTTAGCATTTTGATTTTATTCAGCCTTTCTCCTTTTCCTTTTAGGATTTCATTAATAATAAACCAAAGATAATTGGTTCTTCCCAATGTGTCACCATTGTTGTGGTAAAAACACAACCCCCCCATTATTCACTTAATTCTCATTATGGGGACCCTTTGATTGAATCTTGGTCATGTTGCTTTCTGATTTTATGAGTTTGGATTGCTTCAATGAGTTTGATTTGTCTTTGTCTTCCTATCAGAACTCGTTTAATTTCATTTGGTTGTTTGGTTTGCAAATGGTTCCTAAATAAAGATTGGACATTTTCACTGTCTTGGCCTACTAAATGTATAAAATGTACATTTCTTTTGTTTTCTAAACTTATTCATTTGCAAATAATAAACTTTTATTTATAAATATCAGTTTTATGAGTTTTATTTTAATTTTAATCAATTTTATTAATTATGAAATAGCCCCCAAGACCAAGATCTATTGTAGAGTGGCTATAGACAATAGCCCTTTATCATAAAGTAGCGAAGATATTTTACTAACAAGATATATATATATATATATATATATCTCGGAAGATCCTCGATATCAAAGTCCGAACCATATTATGAAGAGGTGTAATAAAACATTTATCCAAAGTTTTGAACCCATTTAATAAAGTAATTGTAATTCTTTGCATTGCACATATCAAAATCCATGGATATTGTAATATTAAATATCTCTGATATAAGCCCCTTTAATATGCAGACTTTGGTTCATAAAACCAAAATCTCTGAAATATCTTTGCACCAACTTGCCACATCATTACTTCTACCCTTGAATATCAGCGATTGAAGATTTTCAACTAAGCAAGCTTTTAAAAACCCTAATATTCATATCCTGTTGATATTCCAATAACCAATCTTTCCGACCTCCGATAATCATCTCCCTCTGATCTCCGACCTCCGATAATCATATCCCTCTGATTTTTTATTTTCGATATTCCACTCACCTCCGATATCCGGAACTGATACACTACTTAAAATGATTTCAATAAGATATCGCGTCCGCTCCATATCGGAGCCTCTGATATTAGCGTATCAGCATTTTTCTTTTATGCCCATTGTTAAAAGTTTTGATATCCCTTTCTCTAATAGCACTCATCTCTTGCCACTTGTCACTTCTATGGGTTGATGTCATATTAATTGAAAAAATCACTTAATTTTTCTATTGGTTTTGGGCATAATTAGAATTTGTTTACAAAGTTTGTTTTTATGCCATGGCTAATTCTGTTTTTTGTTATAATAGAAATTTTTGATTAATGCCAGTATTGAAACAGATCTTGTCTATCACCAACGAAAGTAACAAAGGATTCTTTACAACTATATTTTGCATATGTAATAGCTTGCATACTCAAACACTCGAGACCATGAGGTTTTAAGATCGAAGGAGGTTTGTTAGGCTATCAGGACCTTGCTCTACATATAAGTCTAACCTTCAAGAAAATTAGTTGTCAAACATTCATTGATACCTTATCCTTGGAAATACATTTTCCGCCGTGGCTCCACATATAAGCAGCCTATACTGGTTGTCGTGTACCATGGTCAAACTTTATGCAATATCACTTTTGGAATTATGTGGCACGACAGTAGTGGGTTTTGATTAAACTCTCAATATAGCCCAAAATTACATTCATATTCGTGGTTTGATATCAAGTTTCCATATTACCCAGGTTCGCCCCGTTACATTTACAAAAATTATTGAGCCGGGGAAAACACATTGAGGGAGAGGCGGATGTGTAAGTTTGTTAATTTATTATCTGTGTTTTTTCAAAATTAAAGTGAAAATTATGTTGTAAATAAAAAAATAATATCGGTTATAATTATATATATATATATCCCCGGATGCGGGTGATTACGTGGTGAGGGAGGACGAGCCACATGCCCTGCATGTGCCGCCTCGTGGTTATTCATAAAGAGCTGGTTCGACCGCCACTCCTTTGATGTTCTGCACACACGCGACGACATTCATGGTAGTTAATGAGCTGGGACGGCTTGCAGTTAATGTTCTGGGGAAGGGGAAGCTCGGAGCTCGATTACAGAGAACAATGTGGGAACCTTGGCAAGATAAATCCGGGCGAATGTGGAAGAAGAGGAAGAAGGAGCCGAGGCAGGCCAGAAACTCCGCTGCTGTGCACAATTTGGCATGCCGCTGTAATTGGTGGTGTGACAAACTGCAGTGGTGGAAATTCACAGGCTCTCTGGTTCAGTGGGAGATTCGAAGGGGTAATTTGCACACAGAGGGAGGGTGCTTGGCAATTAGAGTGGTCTGCACATACGAGGGAGGCAAAGAAGCAAGCATGGTTAAATTGCGGCAGAGGCAGCCAAGTAGACGGGGACCAGGAAGGGGGTCCTCCTCTCGAACCCCTGCAGCAGACGAACATCATCATTGCTGCTGTTGCTACTGCCACAGGAGAGCCAGAGCAACGCAGCTACCGTGTGGGCAATTTCTGGAAGTGGGCAGTTCAAGCGAGGGAGGGCCACTGCTGCCTGCATTTGGCTCTGTGGTTTTCACCTTGGGTGGCTCTCGGGATGCCACAGGGGTCAATGCCCATATCTCTGTTATGTTCACAAGAATTCCTGAAAGTGGCGAGGCAGGCGCTCCAGAGGGCATGGTGGAGACGTCTTCAGAGGGGGCGAGTAAGGAGGCAATGGAGACCCTGCCAGAAAGTCCGGGCAAAGAGGATAAGGGCAAAGGTAGCATGGAGGAGCTGCCGCAGGCTGAGCAAGCAAGTCTGGGAAAGGAGGAGGACAAAGACACCGGACCATACTTGGGGCCGGCACCTCCAGGCATGGACGAGGAAAAATGGAAGGCCATGTGGGCAGGTGTCCCGGAAGGAAGGGGATGGTGCTACGTGGTGGAGGACCCAAGCCTTAACGAGGAACCAGGCAGCGAGCCCCAAATTCACTCAGTCCCTCCTCTCGCCACCAGAAGCGATGACCAAGGCCCCTGAGGGTAAGTCGGTTACGACATCATCTGTGCGTTGGTTTAATTGGTATTTTCTGAGTCTGTATATCTGGCCCATGTATGAAGGGTTCAGTTTTATTTTTCTCTCCTGTTATGTTCAGTCAATCATGGTCGAAAGCCCCTGCGTGGGCAGAAACAGTTATGTTTTTAGAAATGAAATGTCGTAGGATGTTGTTTTTCTCTGCTTCGGCTCCTCCAGAAGCAATGGTTTTTTGGAAATTCTCTGTTTTGGAATTTTGGTTCAGTCGATGCTGCCCCTGCGAGGGAGCTTCATGTCTCAGAACTAACCTTTCCAAGGTGCATCTGCTGGCCTTGGATTGCCTGCTCTACTGTCTGTAATTTGATTTTGTACATATAATAGAAGCTTTAGATAGTCTTTTAACGACAAAAAAAAAAAATAATTTTATATATATATATATATATATATATATATATATATATATATATATATATATATATATATATATATTGTAGAGTAATTAGAAGTAAAATATATGTGAATTAAATATTTAAATTTTGTACTTTTCAAAAATATTTTAACAAGAGATTTATATAAATTATTTGAAGATCTATGTTAGCAAATTTGTGTTGATATCAACTTTATATATACTTAAAAAAAAAGAATTATGTTTAAAATTTTTAATTAGTCTTATATATACTCTATTTATCATTCAAAAATATAATTTAAACAATGAAAAATAATACATTGTATTTTACACTTTAACAAAATTAACACTTAAATTTTATTTTTCAATTTAATCTTTTTAAACTCATAAATTTATACTTAAAATAAATCTAGACTAATATTATAATTATGATTATAATCCAATATTAACGTATAAATTTTGTATGAGTTTTGAACCATATATGCCGTAAATTGATGAGCATACTTTGGCTATTCTAAATTGATGAGCATACTTTCGCTATTTGATCTTGCTTCTCAACAAATTACTAGTGTCATCACATTGGCCCATCTAATATATTGTTAAAAATATATGTTGTTTATGATATTGCATTACACCGTTTATTATGGTTTATGCACGCATGCTGTCTTTACATCCCTGTCACGGTTTTTAATGCACACAGAAGCTCTGCCCCTTCCCAAATAATTATTTACCGTGTTGTTTTGTTTACCTTTGCAGCTGTAAAAGTTAATTCGATATGTATTTCCATGCTTGCTGAGTTGACAAGGCATATTTATTTGCACATAATGAGTTTCTTTAGCAGATTTGCAAATAATGAGTCTTTAGCAGACATGATCATGACAGGCAGGAATAACAGGAAAATGACATCACAGGACAAATATGGTTTTAGTCACAAAGAAATATTGTTTTCAAATTTGATATGTTTTTATGGATATACTGCAGTTTTCAGTTTGGGTTATTCTCTCAGCATCATTGCACTTTTAGTATATAGTTAGTTTTTCAGCATATTTATTTCAACACTTTTATCTTCGTTTTCTTACATATGGTGTATATTTTTTTTTGGGGGACATTTTTAGTTTTTCAGCATATTTATTTCAACACTTTGATTTTAATTTTGTTACATATAGTTTAACATATGCAGGGTTTTTGGATATTAGTATGGATGGCAAAGAAGGGAGGCATAAGCGGAATTTTTTTTTTTTTCATTTTTAGATTATGATGTATTTTTTATATGGCTTATATTTCATGCATTGATTTTATTTGTCTTATATGAGATATTAAGTTACACAGTTTTATATCGATATTTTTAACATATTTATATGTGATTTATTATTTTTAAATTATTTATATATACCTGGTTGGGAAAAAATGAAAAGAAAAGACACATTAAAGGGTGAGGAGGGTTCCATCTACCAATACATAATAATTAAGAGTTAAATATATAATTTAACTTAATCTTTTGGAACATTACACTCTTGTAATTTAAATTAAATATGATTAAAATTTAAATAACAATGAATTCCCAAAATGGTTGTATTGCTCAATTATAATGAAAGCATGCATAAGAGGATGTAACTTATAAATGGAAAGGGGGTCACATTGTGAGGAGAGGTATGCATTGACATTATTTAGTTGTCATTTTCTTGCTGATTATATTTATGTGAACTATAGAGGGTAATTTGTTTGTGGAAATAGACATTTTCTCAAAGAGAGACAATTCTTTTAGGTATGCTTGATTTTTTTGCAACTTAATTTGTTAGTTAGAAGGTTCGGTTATTCAATAACTAGTGCTCATAACTCCTTAATTTCTCAGAGAAAAATAAGTTGATTTGAATTATATCAAAAATGTTTTCATGAATGCTTGTATATGGTTTTGTAACATTATAAGCATTTTGAATTAAGTTGTTTTTGCATGAAACCACCTTTTAAGATTGTTGTACTAATTTATTTGAATACAAAAATCAATGATTTTTGCCTCATATTTTTGTGCATGCCTCTCTGTATTTTTCCCTATTTATTTGAGTAATTTGTCTTTGAATTTTTCAATAAAGTTTTATAAGTATACAACATATGCCTTCAAATAATTTGGACTTATTTGACTTCAAATTACCTATTAGTATGCAATCAATTAAATTTTACTTCTTATTTTAAATTGTTGTTATAAATTTGTAGTGTGTTGGTTGTACAAAATATCTTGCTCTTTGTCATGTATCTTTGTATACTTGATTTCAAATTATGCTTAGTTTTATTTACTGATATATAACATAACCATAAAAACTTCTTTCTTGATCAACAAAACCCTTAAGAAATCACATGCTTTCCTTCTACAAGTTTTTTCTTCATCTTCTTCTCACTTAGCTAGTGTAACCTGTGTTATTGTGCCTAACACTAAACTTAGCACAATCACAAAGCTCCTTTACACTCAATGTGAATGACTAATCACTTCTTGTCATAGATTTTTTTAGTGTCCTCCTTTTATATGAGACTTTCTTTGCACTTGCAAGCCCCTTCACTTTAAGGTGGATCCAAGTGTCATCTATTAATTTGCTTCCTTTGGTGACTTGTCCATCAACTATCGATATCCAACTAGTGTGCTTGATAGTGCAACCAAGTTAACCTAGAAGTGTACCTAAATATGTCCAAGTCTACCCATATGCATCCAACTACACCCAAGTGCATCCAAGTGTGCCCAATGGTTCTACACCCAATAAGTGCATCCCATGATTGTGTTCTGCAGATGCTTGTGACTAAAGGCGCCTCTACTATCTCTCATAACCCCTAAGTGTGGGTTGCTCAACTCCTTTGGTCTGCATGCAGTCCAAACATCCAAGCTAGTTAATCTCTCTATGCCAATCTTGTATATCATGTCTTATACTTGCAATTTAAATATGGTCATTTGTCATAACCTCAACTTTTTCCTCCCTCTACCAAGTTCAAGCTTCTCTTATAGCATCCAACTAGTATAAATTGCCAAATTCTATGGTGCACCTAATCTAAACAACCATGCCACACATATCTATGGTGCACCTTGTCATTGTACAAAGATGCTAAAAAATGACTTTTCCAGTCATCAACCTTTTATCATGTCCATCTATACCAATCAATAACCACCACTTTGTCATGTAATAGAAATACATTAAAAACATTAAAAACTAAAATTTAATAATAACCCTTATTAACTTTTGATTAATTCTAACTTATCTTTAATTAACTATTATACTTAAATATTCAATTTTATAATTTAAAACCAAACCATAATTCAATATTCTCACTCCTACATCAAAAACTACCATGCTTATGTTTTAATCTCCACGCAACTCACTTTGGAAAAGTAAATTAGCTTTTATGTATTTAGCTTTGGAAAAGTATGATTGGTTGTCCCTGGTAAGTAATTTTTCAGTTTCGTATCCAAATTGAATCTTTTGTTCATAATATTTTTATTATTTTCCACTTTTAATATTCGAAAAAATAAGTGAATATAAACCTACTTCAACATTAAGGTCCTTATTTTTTTTTGTCAGCTATATTATCTTGGTATGTGTGACTTGATGAAAAGTAGGTTTAATTCTATAAATTTTGATCTTAGCTGCAAGTAAATTTAGCTGATTGACCAAACATCCCACTTATTTATCGTGAGGCACTTCGTTTAAATTCATTTTGCACGATTCTAATCCAGTACGGTGTTTGTATTTGATAAGTGATTTAAAAACGTACAGAGAAAAGACAGGCTAAGTAATACATTTTAAATATAAGAAAAGGAAAAAAAATATTTTAGTTGGTAGTCTTTCTGGTTATTGGTTTAATTCTTTTGACACTTTTGTTGTAAGGAGGTTAGGTTTAACTTCTTATTTTTTTATTTTATTTATTTTTGACATTTTTAAGGTTAAGTTTTGTTTGGATCAAAGTGAACCATACAAAATTATAAAATAAAATAAATTATAGACATAAGTTTTTTAATTTTTGATTTATTAATGTATTTTTGATTTGTAAGGGGATTGTATTTAAGTCGGGTAACATGAACTCTTGATATGACTAGATTTTAAGTGTTTCTTTCTAAATATTTTAGAGCTTCAAACTTGGATTACATTGTAAAATGAGACCTTTTGAAACCAATTGCATTGCCAATATTTAACTCAAAAAAATGGAAAGACATATGAGTGGACTTTGATCTATTTATGTGTGCACAAATCACAAGACTATTTAATTTTATCTCTGTGAATGCACCTACAAGTTCCATCACTACTTCAAAGTGTCCCAAAATTTTAAGCTAAGATACTCATAAAAATTAAACTTTACTCTGTAAAACACTCCTCATTTACTATTCTTAAATTCAATCCCTTCAAACATTTTTCTAAATATAATTAAAAAATAATAAAACAATAATTTTTTTAAAATATTTTTAATATTTTAATTTTGTTAGTTCAAAATACTTATTAATTAACTTCAATGTGAAATGACTTCAATCATTATTGTTACAACTTATAACCTCTCAGCCATATTATTTTAATGAAAAGAAAACATTATTGTTACAACTTATAACCTCTCTAGCCATATTATTTTAATGAAAAGAAAACATGTAGAATACACACATGCATACCGTCTCTAAGTCTCTTTGGATAGGGCCATTCTCAACAAGTTTGTTACCTTATTGATAGGTTGTCACTTTATTGATTAGTCTCTCACTATGTGAAGAAATTATCATTCCGAGATATTTATATGATAATAATTGTATTTAAAGTTATGATTATATATAATTGTTTATAAGTAGATTTGTAAAATTAATTTAAGTGGGAAAGTTAAATATATATAGATATTAATATAGCTATATGTATTAAATAGTTGATAAATGTGGATAGATTTTAAATTTATGATAGATATTTAAAGTTGGTAGACTTTAAATCCATGGTAAATATGATAATTGGTAGATATTTATATGATAATAATTATATTTAAAGTTATGATTATATATAATTATTATGATTGTTTATAAGTAGATTTGTAAAATTAATTTAAGTGTGACAGTTAAATATATATATATATAGATATTAATATAGTTATATATATTAAATAGTTGATAAATGTTTATAGACTTTAAATCGATAATAAACACCAAAATACTTATTTTATAATCTCTTTTAAGTTGTTAAAAAACATAAAAATAATTAAATTATAATTTTATTTTAAATTATTATTAATATTAATAATTACGGTATATATATGGAACATAATTGTTTTTCCATGGAGATTTGTTCTCACTTTACTATGTTGATTCTTAATTTATAAATATACTTTGTTACAATACGGTGGGCCAATATAGCCCCTGTTGATATGACATTTTTTTAATTAATCAATTTTATTAAAAATAGCAAAAAAAACATAACTACTTTGGAGATAAATCTCAATCTTTGATTTGTGTATACTATTAAAAATATTCTAAAATGTTCTATAAATGTTAAATCCCTACCATCTACATAATAAATATTGATAATTAAATTAAAAATTCCTAAATAAATATACATATCAACATAATTATAATAATTTGAACTTTTATAATTAAAATCATATAAATAATATAAATATTTATGTATAAAAAAACTATTTATTAAACTATATAGAGAAATTGATAAATCTATAACAATATTACTTATATATAATATACATTTTAATAAAATAAAACTAAAACACGAGACAAACAAGTTTCAAATACTTGTGTTTTTTTAAATGTGGAAAGTCTATTGTTTATTTATGGCGACAACAAATATTCAATATATTATAGGGCATTAATTGAGTGGAGTTGCATAGGCTCACTTTCCAATTTCACCAAGGTCAAAATACCGTAAATATATACAATAAGTATATACAGCCCCGCTCAATTAATGCCCTGTAACAAACTATTTATTTTCAGCCATCTATAACAACATTCCAATAATATTTCTCTCGTGCGTATCTTTATTGGGCCCTATATGGCTTGGTCCTCTTAAAATGTTGTCCCCGGTTAAGTGCTGATTTGAGAATTTGTACTATTCATGATATTGATGGATGCCTTACAACGCAACAGCGAGAAGTGTTGTTTGGTCTTCACTTCTTTTGACATACGCAACATATTCCCTTTTTCTCATTGGGTTGGTCCAACCATTTTGTTATACACTTTAATCTTTGAGCACCCATTCTTCATAGAATGAAATCCAATTTTAACACCCTGGAATAATGAAGCCCAAACCTTGGATCTCGATTTCTTCCACTGTGTTGAAATTGGAGAACTCTCCTCCATTTCTCGTTTTAGTAGAACTCTTATAAGTGCATTTTTGTCTCCTTATCAGTTTGGGCAACCCTGCCAACAATACCTGAACCACAAAGCCACATCTTACATTAAAGAATAACAAATTCAGAAAACATCGCCATAACAATATCTTTATAAAGATGCGCTTACACAGAAAACGTAAGCACGTGTTACACCAGCTAGTGCAATCTGAAGATGCAAGCACATCTTCATAAAACAAATACTGATATCTTTATACATAATACACGGTGTTGTTGCAGTCACACGGTTCGTAGTTGGCGCGAATCATTTTGTCTTGAAATATGTGCAATTGCACTAATAATTCTTTATATTATTCATTAGTTTCCGACGATATTTCTGAGACTGAAAGAACATACCCAGCACGCTAACGAACTAACAGAGTCCGCACTGTCTATCCATCACTTTCAAGCCTCAAAACACTTTCAAAATTCGAATGATGCCGTGTTCCGATGGGTGTCATGATAAAGAATCCTCCGTTGGAGGTGGGGATTGAGAATAAAGCTATAAATCACTGTCGGATGACACACGGTAGAATGTAATATGTGAAGAAGGTGCCAAGGAATAAATAATGCAGAAGCCAAATTGTGCAAGAGGTGGTACAATGCGGTTGCATTTATTAAACAGGTGTAATAAAATGTTAAAATATATTTTGTAATAGAATTTTAAATTAATTATTAATAAATATTAGAGATGTAATTTGGAAAGATTTATAAAATATTATTTGAAAAGTAGTTATATTTATTTTTTTATCATTTTAATTAAATTGATTAATTAAAAAATGTGTTAAAAATAAGTGTTGTACAAATGAACTGCATGTGGTTTTTTTGATAAACCATGATATTGGCCCATGGTATTATAACAAAACCTCTTCATGGTAAAGTGAAATGAGTCTCCATAGTATAATAAAGTGAAGTGAATTTTCATAATAAAAAACCTTGTTACATATTTTTTAAATGCATATATATTTAATTTCTATATTAATTTTTTTAATAATAATTATTATTATTTAAAATCACTTAATCCCAATTGCTATAATAACAATAATAAAGTTATACTTTAGTTTAGGTTTTTTGTTTTTTGTTTTTTATTTTGTTTTGCTTTTTTTTTTTTTTATAACTTAATGTAAGATGTTTCATGAAGTATTTTGATGCTTATCATGTATTCATGCCTATCAACATTATTAGTTATTTAATTTATTGTAATTCAAATATATTTAGTTTTATGTATAAGATTAAGCTTAAATGTGATTAAAAAACATGCTATTTCACATTACCTAGCCCAAGAAATCTACATATTATGTAGGTTTAAATTTCCATTTGGTTTGGAATTTAACTAAAATGTAGTTACACCGACTAAACATGTGTGTTGTAATATTGAAATACGTTTAATGTGTGTTGTAATATTGAAATACGTTTAATTATATTGTAATTGAGGTAGTATTTAGTTTTATATATAAGATTAAGTTTAAATGTTATTAAAAGAGCACCTGATTTCACATGAGGTAGTTTGAGTGACCTAGATACTATTTAGGTTTATATTATTTTTTGGTTTTGGAATAAGATTTAAATTTTAGTAAAAAGCTCATTTTCCTGAAATCTAAAAAAATAAATTAATCCAAAACTTAAAAACATTAAGTGAAAATGAATATTTGTCTCCTACCCATTATCAATAATTTATCTCAACATAATTTTTTTAAAATAATAACAATGATTCATAATAATAATTATCCCCATTTTCAATTATTAAGTTAATTATGATATATTTTATCACTTAAAAATAGAAAGAAGAAAATGTTTAATCATAAAAAATTAACTTTTAAATTATATACAAGTTGCAACATTGGTATTGGTATTGATTATTATAATTAATAATATTGAAGATAAAATTATTAACTAATTTAAATAAAAATTAAAAATCACACGAGAGTAAGCAAATGAAATATTATGGAAAAAAATATTCCTTAAACATGAAAAATGGCATTCTTTGATACCAACTTTGATGGCCTTCCAAAGTGTGCTAACTTTTTGAAGATGGAGTTGTGATGCATCATAGGAACATGGTGATGGAGTAAGTTTGATGGTTTAAACTCGTGTCAAATCTAATATTAATAGAATTAGGTATGTTTTAAGTATATCTATGTTAAATAATAATTAATATGTGATTTTTATTATCTATATAGAATAAATTGATGGTTTAAATTTGGGTTAAATATAATATTAAAGTTATATGTATACATATTGAAATAAAATAACTAAAGTATATTTTTTTAATTTAAGATTTTTTTATGAAAAAGAATGTAATTAGTCTGTGTTTTGTGAAATTAAAATTTTATAAAAAATTGTTTTAATAATAAATTGGACATCTAATCTATTTTTATATTTTAATTTAAAAATTTTCATTATAAGGAACTAATAACAAATTTAACTGAAATTTAAATAAAAATATATAATCAAAGACCATTTAATATACTTGCAAAATCTCAATTTAAGCTTTCTAACGATGAACTCTCATTTGAAACTAAAATTAAAAAATAAAATAAAAAACATAAGGAAACACAATATTAAAAATGTAAAATTTTATATATAAATGAAATGAAATGAAATAAAATAAGATATAACTAAATATCTTTATAATATGATAGGTTTAGTGTGAGGCCTTAGTTTTAAATGAGTTTGAGCATTTCTATTAGATGATCACTTTAATGGTCATTTACCAAAACATAGGTGCCCTTACATGACGACAAAACTCCATATGGGCATATTAGGTACTCTCGCTTAAATTAGATGTAACATAAATCTTGGCAACTTGTATTGGTTGGACATTGCACTAAGAGAATCTTAGAAGGAAACTTGGCGAGGGAAGGAAAAGTGCATATTATAGTTGATGACCATGTATGATCTACAATTATAATGCACGATGGAAAAGATTGGCATAATGACTTCATAGAATATACGGGGGTGTTTGGCTACATGTAGATACAAGGATTTGGGCATTCTAGACTTTGAGCATAGAAGTTCCTTCAAGCATAAGCATCTAAGGAGCGCAATAGTAGGAAACACTCATTGAATTCACATCCATTGGACACAATTGTTGGGTACATTCTTACTGGGAACACTTGTTGGATACATCACAGTGCAATATCACTACACATCAGGTGATCGATGAACAAGTCATGAAGGGGCAATGACACCATTGGGTACAATTAAAATTGGAATGTGGGCACTTGGATCCATTTTAGGGTGAAGGGGGTTGCAAGTGCAAGGAATGTCTCACATAAAAGGAGGGTGCCTAAAAAGTGCTAAGGCATAGAAGGATAATCATTCAAGTCAAGTGTAAGAGTTCAATGATTTGTGCTAAGTTCAGGGGTTGGCATAGTAGGGAGAATTGCACTATATAAGTGAAAAGAAGAAGAAGACAAAACTTGCAAGAGGTAAGCAATTCATTATTTTATGGGCTGGATTATGCAAGTTTATTGGACAATAGGTAGAAAAAATATTTCCTTGGGCTCATTGTACATCTCTAATAAATTCGCACATGGGAGGATGGAATTCCCTTGTTGTAAATATGTAACATTATTCGCATAATAAAGTTCAGGTACTTGCCTTGAATGTTAATTGTAGAATCTTTATGTTATTGGATGTTATTGTTCCTTTCTTTGATTGCATTCACTAAATGTTAAATATTTTAAAATTATGGTTAGATATATGTTTATATTTGAATGAATTTCATTAAATAAAATTTAACTGCATTAAAAAAATTATAATATAAACAAATTAAATCTTTAATAAAATCACATATTGTAATTGTCACACAGTGCAATTGTAATAAGTGTATATTAATAAAAAAAAATTCAATCAAAATAGAGCAAAATAAGATAATGCAACACAATCTTAAATATCAAATCAAACTTACAAATTCGAATTCACGTGTAATATAATACATCAATCTCTATGAGACCAAAAAGAAAAAGAAAGAGTAAAAAAGGTAATTGCACTTCACAGGTTACTTGGTGTAAAGGAAGATGAGGAATAAATAAAAAAGAAAATGCACATTGTAAAATCCGATAAGAAACTTTAGTGGTTTGACTTTAAATAAATTATATTTATGACAACATGATGGCCATTCACCTCTTTGAAAATGACTTCAACAATTAATTTAAAGCATCGCAACACATTATATTTGTGAAACGTTAAATCACGCTCAAACATAAAATATTAATTAAACACGTTAATAGGCAGATACTTATTACATGACTGAGGTAAAAACTAGAGAATTTTATATGAACAACGTCAATATATAATAAAAAATTAGAAATTCAAAATTTAAAAATAATTTTTAATTTTTAAAAGACAAATTTAATATTTAATTTTATTAAAATTTTAATAATTTTTGAAAATAATTTTTAAAAATTTGTAAACTAATTAAGAGTCAAAGTATTAAGAAAACTAAAAAGATACTATAATTTATATTTTTTTTAATGTATCAAGTTGTTATCTTGTTATATTTATATTGTAGTAGGTTTTTAGAATTTATATTTAAAAAAAAATAAAAATGCATAAATGATTTAGATTTAAGTAATTGTCTTTAGTGCAATTTTTTTGTCAAAATTTTGAGGCGAATCATGATTTGTATTATTTAAAGTGGATTTTTCACTATATATATGGATTCATCACCCTGAAAAACCTTAGGACACTTCGATTGTGGAGAGGTTAACCATCAAGCTTGTGATTTCAATAAATTTCCTCCCGATTTTAGAGAAATTACATTGGAAAAACCCATCTAAAAGCTTCCAAAAAGTCTCACTAAAAACAACTTGTAGATTTAATAATTTGAGAATATATTTTTATTGTATATACAATTTAATGAGTGAAATCAAGGGTTTTCAAACTTTTTTCTGTTAATTTTTAATTTTTTTGTTAGTGTATATATATATTTAGTTCCAGAACATATGCGATGCCTTTTGACCTTCATTTTATTTGGCATTACAAATTTTCAACATTACTTAAATTAAATCACTAATAAAGTAAATGTCACATAAATGTTTTGATGGCTATTTGGGTTTATTATCCATTTAGTTTATATGGATGTGCTACTTACATACTATTATATTTTCTTGTTTGGTGTATAATTTTTTTAGTTCCTCTAATTTTCATATATATATATATATATATATATATATATATATATATATATATATATATATATATATATATATATATATATATATATATACCATTGTTATTTTTTAGGTTGTTATTAAGATAGTAATAATAATATTATATATTTCATTTTAGTGTATTTTTTTCATGAATTATTATAGGTTCATTTATATATTTGAAACTAAATCATATAGTAATTTAAATAGAATAAATACATAAAATTATAAAGGAGAAATAAAAAAAACATAATAAATATGTTAAATTTAATTTCAAAATATTACATGTAAATTTTAATTGTTTCCTACCATTATAAAATACGAGTTAATAGCCTTTTCAAAATCTTAATATGCCTCCTATGCTAAGAGATAACAAGTTGACAAGGATTTACCAAAACAAAACTTCATCAAGGAATTATTTTCCAACTTCATTCTTCTTATTGTTCTTCTCCTTTGTGGGAGCTCTTCCTTTTCCTATATTTCTATATTAGTGAGTGAATAATCATTCCCTAATACCAATGCCTCTTCCTCTATGATATCCTAATTATTAAATTTTCTAATGGCCACTGCGAATAATTGGTAGCTCTCACTTAAATGCTTCTAGATGGCCCCTTCTTAATTAGTATCAATGACTGTCTTGACTTTGCCTGTAAGTGCCTCATGGGTTTGTTTTGAAATTGAGTAGCAATACTCTTTTCATTCAAATTTTTCGAATTGTGACTACACACACCATAGTCATCAATTTTGGGGAAGGGTCCAATGACCAAAAACAATGCAAACCTTTCATGAGGGTCTCCTTGTTTAGAGATTTCAATATGTTTATTGGACAAACAAGAGAAAATGATGGTGGAAAATTTATATCTACTATCAACACTCCCTTTACTCTCTTTCTCCCCCCTATGCATCACCTCTGTACTACGAAATGTAAATTTTCCAACTTTATAGAGGATGAGGAAGATGCTCAAGACCACATCATACTCCCCATGTACAAAAATAAGTGATCCTCCATTGACAATATTGATTGAACATTCATGTAATAGACTCTTGATTTGATCTAATTCTTCTTTTAAAATCCCCATGGTATCCTCCATACCTTTCCCTTCCCACTAAAATAAGATTTTGTTATTTTTTTAACTCTCCGTTTGAAATGTTTTCTTTAGGTTTATTTTTAATTTCTTCTCTTTCTCCTTACAAAAAATTTCTCTTTTAAATTAATGGTTGGATCATTATCATTAGAAACACCTCAAGGTAATTGGACAAGTCTACCACATTGAATGTTGGCAATATATCCAAGCCTTTTAACAATTCTAACACATTAACATTACCTCAAAATATATTTAAGATCTAAAAATGTCTTTTTAATTCATCTTTAGTTGTTATAAACTCTCCTTCCTTAGGTGTGAAACATGAAGTCCCCTTCCTTAATTTCATTCATCTTCTTTTCTTATCATCTCTCTGTTTATATCGTTAGATTCTTTGTTATGGAAACTACTTTACTTTCTCATGAACTTCCCACATATGCTCTATAAATGACTTTACATCTACACTTCTCTTGCTTCCTTCAAGGAAGCTTGCCGAATTCACCACTCCTATTATCAATATTTTGTTCACAATTTTTAAAGGTGTCCTTGTCATTGATATGTTCACTAAATTGTTATATGAAAACTCTATTTGCACCAAAACCACATCCCATTGTGTTGGTTCCTCTCTTGCCAATCATCTTAACAAATTTCCAAGACTCATGTTACCACCTCAATTTCTAATGGAATTAAACTACAATATTGTATATAGATATTGTCAAAAGGGGATTGTAGAAGTGACTGATAACTTGGTATCTCTCTACAGCTATGCTTATTGGAAAACTATATGGACCTATTTCACTAAATAATAAAATAACTATGTGAGTCATGTCACTAGTTTTCTAGTATGGAATTAAAGGTGCACTTTTAGAGAGTCTATCTACCACTCCAAAAGAAGAATCAATACCTCTCTAATTCCATGACAACCTAAATACAATGTTAATGTTAACATATTTTTATGATTCTTTTGGTACTAGGAATGGGTCATACAAACCAATATTTCAATTTTTATCCTTTAAATGTTGGACAATTTTGTAATTTTCAATCTAGTGCTTCACATACCTAATAGTAATTGGCCTACAATATTGTTATTGAACCAAATACTGGGTCTAATCTATTAATAATTGACCACTTAAACCATCTTTATGTATCTTATTTATGAGGTTGTTCCTAATTAATCTTCTTGGAATGCACAATTATCAATTTTCGATAAATTAAATCCTTCTTGGATGAAGAAACCAAGTATGGGTTTTTGTCTTCTCTTAATGTTTCTTTGTCATCTTTCAATGATTAAAAAAAATGCATTTTCTTAATATACATTTAATCTGTGAAATGGCATGGATATTCTAATGGACAGTTCATTACAACAAATCTAACAATTTTATATTAAAAATCCAAAATTCTACACTATTACAATTTTATTTAATTTATAAATATGTAGATTTTACTGTAATTAGTGCATGCATGTGAATGAAAATTATGAAAAAAAATAGAGAATGACAAAATAAGCTCACACACACACATAAGACACAAAATATGCTCTTGGAAACCCTTTCGGAAGAAAACCAGCTGGAAGGTGAGGCCGCTTCACTCCCTTTCTCTGTTTGGAAAATATGGTTGCAGGTACCAAGAAGTAATGTCTTTGACCCATGGGTTGCTATAGTGCACATATCCTATTTATGTGCTCTACCTACTATCTGTCCTGGCTATCTTTTCTCAACTATGGAACAAAATTCTCCTGAAAGAATGGAATTCCTCTTCCTCCTAGTGGCCCAGATACAACACAACTCGATAGCCTACCAATTGTTAAGTTTGACTACATCAAATCTTAACTAGAGTCACAAAATATACACTTGTAAAGTATTTTACATAAAAAAACACATGGCTAACCCCTTTTCCATGAATAATGTGGGGTGATGTGACATCCTCCTAATTTATAGGTGTGAAAGCAGGAAGGTCAACTTTTGAGTCGCATAACTTTTGCATGCAGACTCCGATTGATGTGCTTCTTGTGCCATTGGAAAGATATATATGTGTAAACTAGTATGAAAAGGTGTCACAGTAAAGAAAAGAATTCTTACCCCCAAAAATGTCATTTTATGCCTCATAACGCTCTTGGAAGGTTTCAGACCTCGTTTCGCCAGACTAGGTCCCGCCGGTAAAAATCGTCCCATGAGATGATTCCTCCACTTTTTCCACTCTAAATGCATTGAGATGGATGGAAAACAATATAATGATCCAATATAGATCAACATTCCTCATTTCTTCCATTCCTAATGCTACATAGGTTCTATGAAATTTACCCTACATTTTTCTCCGGATGTGACCTTCATGATGAGCCAAAAGTGTTATTATTTTTGTATCTATATATTGTGTTTAGCCATGCTCAGATGATTGATGTAAAAGTATTTCTCTAGTTGGAAACCTAGAACCATTTGGTGGTTGGTCATGGTTCGTCCTTCTAGTTCCTATTTCAATGCGTCTGGTTTCTTAGCTACGACTAATGATCCCTTGATGGCAATAACACCCCATCAAGCTAGGCATATTAAAAATATGAAATAATGGTCAAATTATACTTTGGAAAAATCACTTGATGTATATAATGATTTCATTGAATTCTTCTTATCGAGAGGAACAAAATCGACATAAATATCACTCAAATTAGATAAGGGAAAGTGTACGTATGAAGAAAAGCCCACATGTTCACATTTGTCAAGATCAAGCCAAAAGGAAGTGGACACCATTCAAAGGATATAAATACAAGTGACCTCTACCTCATTTAGACACAATCATGGGACACTCTTTTATCTTGGTTTTTGGCTCGCATAAGTCAGAGGCTCTTTTGCGGAGGATCAGGTTCACTTTGAGGCTAAATTGTAGGGTCTAAAACTCACATCTCTAATTTAGGGTTTTGGGCCTTAGTCGCAAGCACAACATAGGAGGTATTCGACCAAAATCACTTATACAACAAATAATCCATGCGACTGGGGCCTTCCAGTCACATAGACAACTCCCCATCCATGCGACTGAGATTTAGGGTTTCCACAGTCCAAATCTAACCCCAGTTACTCACATGCTAGGCTTAAGGGAGCGACTGGGAATCTATAGTGACTCGCATGACACCTCCTCCATATGACCTGGACCTAAAAGATGAAATCTCAATCTTCCAAATATTTCGCTCTATGACCACAGTGTTCGACAGTTGACCGCAAACAACGACAATTCATTACAGACTTGAGAGTCAGATTTTTGAGTATATACATTGTTGGGTTCATTTCATGGATGTTGTAGTTGATTTGTTGGTTAGTTGCATAAATGAATATATGGATCATTGTAGTCACTTTTTTTTTTTCTGAATTATTGGATGACAATCTACTAAGAAGATTAATTTGAAAGGGTTTTCCCCATAGTAGGTTTTTCCCTAGTCTTCGACCAATCCTAGTGTCTCTATGTGTGAATGATTTTCTTCTATTGCTCCTTTATGCCGCTGCATTGATGATGATGATGATATTATTATTTCTACATAGTTGTGTATGGTACTGAATAATGATGTAAATATGAATAATGTTATGATGTTATGGGGTGAAGCTAATGTGTTAATAAAGAAATTCAATTATCAAAGCAAAGAAAAATATAGCCCTAAGAAAAATTAACATGGAATCAAAGCTAAGCTGAAAAAAAGTCATGGAGATCACCCCCATGGAGACACCTTTGATGGAAGCAAGAGAAGATTGACAAGACCTAAAAGAATTCTATGGTTCTAAGAATACCTTAGGCAATTGTGTATTAGGGTTTGATAGATATTATGAGGTTAGGGTTTGAGAGAAAGCCTGGTTTATGGCAAATATTTGAGATATGAAACATTGCAGAGCCAATGTGAAGGTGCTCAAGAACTTGTGATAGATTTGATGAATCCCTAGATGGGATAGTCCCTAGTAGGTCTTTTTATTGATAGAGTTGATTGAAATAGTGAAGGAAACGTTGTCATATGGACAATAGATAATGATGCCTCTTGAAGCTTGATTCAAGAGGGAGTGGATCACCTCTCATTGAAGATAACTTCTTTATGATTTATGATGCTTCTCTATATCCTTACTTTTGTTTAGATCTAATTAAATTGTTTTGATCATCACTTATACTTTTTGCATGTATATTCGATTATTTGGATGTTTCTAACCTCCTTGTTGAGATGTAATAAGAGGATTGTCCTTGAGGATCATTTGATATGCAGGAAAGAAACACTAGAGTTGGAAAAGGTAAAGAGGCACCTAGTGAAAATATGACAAGTGCTGCAAGGTGCCTATGTCAAATGAAAATATGCATAGGCATTTGAACACTACAAGGTATTCATATTGTTTCAACGTTATGTTTCAACTTTAATATTAGATGGCAAGGTAAGCCCTAAGGTATGATGAGAATGTCTCCTTCTCAAATGGTTCATGCATGCATATGAAAGTGATTTGGATTCATAGTTCTTATGACGAAATGATGCACTTGATGTTGAACAAGTATCTTACATAAGGAGAGGTGAACTCCTTTATCAATGGTTGGTGTAATATTGATTGATGCATGCTTCCATTCAGTGTTTTGGTTTCATGTTTTAAGTTTTATTCATGAAACTAACTTAAGTAAAAACACATAAAATTCATGTTTTCACTTGCTATTTTGGAGTACAACCTCAAGCACATTTTAATATTCTGAATGGGGAATTAGCACAAGATTAATAATGTTATCCATTTCAGATCAGGTTGGTATTAGAGCATAGGTTTTCTTTGTGCAAAGAGGAATTGATTGTTGTTTTAAAGTGAATGTGTTTTGAAGCTCAATTGAGGAGAAGGTTTTGGAATGGAGAGCAAGATTGTTACAATCTCTGCCACAAAGTTCTACCTCAAATTGTTCAAGAAAAGCATGTCCCAAGGAGGAGATCTTGCAAAAATGTGAGAGGATGTGAAGGCTTTATGTAAGGCTCTCTTGGACATGGCAGAAATGGTGAAAATCCTCTATGAAGAGAGAAATACCAAATTGCAAGGTGAAAGCTCTAGACCTCCAAGAGGAGAATGTTCTCCAAGGGAATCAGGTAACAAGAATGGTGATAAACCACCATCTTCTCCATAATATTCATGTTTTTCTACAACTCTTATGCAAGATGCTAGTGTATAAAGTCCCTCAATGAAGGTAAATGCACAAGTTATTACCTTTTGTCCACCTGAAGTGGAAGATGAGGTTCTATCAGCACCCAAATTTGAGGAGCTAAAAGAAGAGATCCAAAGTGTCCAAAAGGACACATCCAGAATCAAAATGGAGTTCGAAAACATATTTGTATTCCAATCAAAAGATGAGGAAAATGGTAAGAATTTACATGCTTCTTCCTTATGCAAAAGTGTTGACGTAAATTCATTTGCATCCTTTGAAAAACATAGTAAAATCATTGGATCCAAGCTCTTGACCAAGATGGGTTACAAGGGAGGAGGCCTTGGAGTAAACCAACAAAGCATTAAAAATCCAATTGAGGCCAAGGAGAGGCCTAAATATGAAGTCTTAGGCTATGTTGAAAAAGAATAATGGTCTTCTAGTGACAGCTCATGGGTATCGTGTTCTTTTTTCTGTAAGAAAGGACATGAGGAAGCAAGATGTTGGGAGTTGCATCTAGAATTGGTTCCTGCTTTGTTCCTCAACTAGCATAAGGAGGACTCAAATTGCAAAGCGTCTCCAAAGAGAGATGAAGATGTTGAAGAAGAAGGGAAGCTAAATTCTTCTTTCCATGCAAGTTCCTCACGCAAGCAGCGTAAGCCAAAGGACAACAAAGAGAGGTATATTCGTTTTGTTAATTCAAATGTTGTTCGTAGTGGAAAACAACACACAGCTTTGAATAACGTTTTGAGGAAAAATTTTCCATGCACCTTTTTCCTTTCAACTAACCATTGTGTAGAGAAGTGTAATGAAAGAAAAGTAGTCGTCAAGAAGATGTTTATCTCTACTAGAATTGAGACCAAAAAGAGAAAATCTCATCCAAGGTTAAAGGCAAGTGAGCTGAGAGGAGCTCAAAAGAACTTTTGTACTCACTACAATATCAATGGGCATTGGGTCAAGAAGCGTTGGAAATTGTTTCCACAACTTCATCCTGGTAAGGGAAAGAAAATCATGCAAGCACCAGAAGAGGAAGAGACAAAAGAAAAAGTGGTGCAAGATGCGACCACCCCTGAAGCAGCTTTAGAAGAAGAGAAAGTTCAAATAGAGGGTTCATTTACTAGGTTAGGTAAGAAATGGGTGGACTATTTTCCAACTAAAGTTTGTAAATTTCTATTTTGCATTAGTTGCATATCCCCATAGTTGGGTAACTTGTAAAAGTGATGTTCATAAATAAATCATGTATATGCAACAATGTTTTCTTTAAGCATTACAATGCTATTTTGGCTTGTTGATAGTCAATTTGAATGGAAAATTTGGGAGTCAAGTTGATTCCATTTTGTAAAATGCATTTCTATTCGTAGTTTGAGAAAGCATTTTAAAATTTTTGTATGAGTAGTTGCAACACATTTAGTATGTTCCAAATGTGTTTAGCACTCAAGTTATACAAGTATTCACTATGTGAGGCTTGTTTTGGTTCATTTGGCAAAGTATTTTTAGGATCTTATCCTTGATAAGGATTTTGTAGATGAGCACCTTGGAATTCTTCTAGGGAAGGATGTTGCTTTGGATGGCCATAGTGACATGGACAAGCCGAGAAGAACATCGAACTTGAGGTATTAATGAATTGGCCTCGGTGCAGACAAGGTTGCGATGTGATCGCAATCACACATCACTTAATGTTATGATAATCGACCCCTAAAGAAGCCAGGGTTGCAATGCGATATCACATATCACAATTGCACATTCTGGTTGTGACTTGCAAAAATCGCAATTTCATATCGCACCGTTAACCCGTCGATATATCTATATATGTTACAGAGGTTAACCCACCAACTGCGATGAGCGATAGGTCTCGAATGCGATATGTTTCCAGAGTTGTATTTTATAACTTGTTGGGTCCACCACATCACCAGATCGCATGTTGCAATTTGTTAAGTCCTGTGTATAAGAATCACCCTAACAATGCCAATTGCAATTGCGATATCCAACAGAGCTGCGGATCCGTAGCCTTTTCTGCCATACCACCACTTTTCATGTGAACACCCGGCCTTAATCATGAGATAGGCGGGAAAGATGGTGGGACCGCCAATTTCGGTGGAACTACCATTTTTAACTTCAAATAATGTATTTAACTGGTAGTAAGCCAGATTTGGAGGAGATAATTGTGGAAAGACTGACATAACTCATAACTAAGGAAATTTTCGATCAAATGGGATGAAAAAAGAGCCTAGATATCCATTTTTGAACATTTTGAACTGATTGGAAAAGGTTTTAGGATCAAAGGAGCACTTCTGGATAGGCTTTTTGCAAAGTGAAGCCTATGGGTCCTCTGGTCAACAAGAGTGTTCATTCATTTTAAGGAGGAGTATGAAGATGGAGATGACCTTGCAGGGTCTTTTCAACCTCCATGTGTTTTCTGCAACATCTATTACATCAGTGTTGTATCTTTATTCCTTATTTTCTCTATATATGTATGGAGAAAGAGACTTGTTTAAGTACTTCAAGTGGATTGTAGTATTGTTTATGCTCTTGGAAGTTGGAGTATGGGGTCTTGATTTGAGAGCCCTTAGCTTGCTGATTGTTCCATGACCAACTGTAGTTTGTCATGTGTTTATAGTGAGAGTTCTTTGCAGAAGAATGTTTCCTTGAAGGGGAAACTAGCCACTCTTTTTGTCATCACATTTATATACTCTTTATTACTAAAGAATTTTGATCGTAATGAGAAGGTGTCATGCCTTTAGAGCTGATCCAAGGAGATGCATCCCAGGAGTGGTGAACTCCTTTATCAATGGTTGGTGTATTATTGATTGATGCATGCTTCCATTCAGTGTTTTGGTTTTATGTTTTAAGTTTTATTCATGAAACTAACTTAAGTAAAAAATAAATAAAATGCATGTTTTTACTTGCTATTTTGGAGTATAACCTCAAGACATTTTTATATCCTGAATGGGGAATTAGCACAATATTACTAATCTTCTCCATTTTAGATCAATTATACATCAAAAAGGAGGAAAAAAAGTTGGATTTTGATGAAAATATAGTTATTGTCTGTGTTTTTTGAAAGCTTTATTAATTTATAGTTTGCCAAGATCAGAAGATTTTGATCATTGACACAAAGATTCATGTGATAGTATCTCTTAGTCTGTATTCTCTACATGTTTCCATGTTTCTCCCTTTGTAAAATCATTTGAAGGTATTGTCTTATGATATTTTAATGAGAATAAATGTTACATAATTCATCCTTGTTTTAAATTCCCTGTCTCATAGATTCAAATATTTTCACTCCTATATTCTAAAGCTACTTTAGGATTCATATCCTATGCCCTGTTGTAGTGGATTTCTTTTCTATTTTCCTCTCACAGCTACAACGCTGACTTACAATTTTTAAGATGTGCCAGCTACCTTGCCTTTGTTAATCCTTGATCATATAACCAGTGTCTTGGTAAGTTTCCTTAAATCGTAGCTTGTTGACTCCACTTGCCGATAGACTATATTCCTCATGCCCAACCAAACCCCATTTCAATACAAATCAACTGAATATCTAGTCATTGTGTGAATGTACAGTTAGTTGCTAATTTAGTCATTACGCTATTAGAGAAAGCCCTATATGGATTGAAGTGGCTAGCCTTGAATCTATAATATTGGTATGTAAATGTTACCTTAGAGTTTTTTGTTGCAACCAAGAGAAAATTTATGAGTGCTAACACCTTCTACAATAAGTGAACAACAATTACCTCCAATTTTGTATTTGGTTTTAAAGTTAGCCTTCTATTAAATCGTTATGCTTAGGTTGTCCCTTTTGGCTTCGACTATAATCTCTTGAACATGTTATTTTCTTCAATATCTTGTTGCACTTCATTTAATTTGACTTCCAAGAAATACCCTAATGTGTTATCCTATCCTTATGTTAGGGTTACTCTTTCTCCTTGCATTATGCTAGCATTTAATTTCTCCATATACTCATAACCTCATTGCCCTTGTGTTTTGCACTTAAAGAAAGTTCCATTTGATTGTCCTCCGCTTCTTTTAGGATTTCCTTGGCTTCCTATGGGTTTATAATTTCCATTGAATTTTTTAATTGTAACACCAATGTTTTTCTCTTCTCCATTTCTCCCACTTGTTTGTCCCCTTCTACACTATATTCTACCTCTATGTCTTGTTCCTATGCCTAGGTGACATGTTTTCTTGATAAATTCTCTTCAATTTTCAAGGCAAGCTCATATAGCTCGGCAATAGGCCAAATTCTCACCATATTAAACTTATCTTAGATGGAATATTTAAGATTATTTATGTATCAAGAAATAACTCCATCACATTCCTTACTTCATCCAAATCTAATGGAAAATAGGTAGAACTCTTCAACATATTCCTCCATACTCATATATTTATGTATCATGCTTTGCATTTTCCTAAACAAATTCAAGGAATTTTCAACATGCAATGATTTTCCCTTCAATTTTGGCAACCATCATGTCCCAAGCCCTAAATTTCTCCTTTCTTTTTATCTTTGTGGCTAAGGATTATCCCACCTAAATGTTGTGTGACTTTTCAATTTGGTGCATATCTTCATTTGTCACTTTCATATAACTCAAATTCGAATAATTCTAGTCAAATAATTCTTTTTGGTTTTGGATTTTTAGGTAGGCAAGGGTTTACATTGTCAATCTACTTTTCATATTTTTCATTCCTTACAATCCTTCCTCCGAAGCATGGGTTTATTCAACTTCTTACCTTAGAGCTCTTGGTTCCCACTCATAATCACTCACATTACAAAGGTTTATTTCAACTCCTCTTCTTAACATTGCTTCCATGGTATTAGTACTAGCAAACATTGCTCTCAAAAAATCTAGATTTCATTGACAACATCTCTTTGTCATCCTCAATCCAAACTAGTACCCTTGCTCCTCTTTTGTGTGCCATAATTTTATTTTTCTATTGTTCCCTTCTCACAATTATATCAAACATTTTCCTTTACATTTGAATTGTTTTTCTTCCTTAATGATTCTACCTAGTAAACCTATTTACCATGATCATTCATACATATATGTATACATGTATCAATATTTTCTCTAAAATCAAATAATGATCACCTACAAGGAAACAATTAAACTCAAAACGCATAATAATCTAACTAGAAGCAACAGACACAAGGTAAGTGAAGGAACCTATTGTGGTAAAAAGACAACCCCCCCATTATTCACTTAATTATCATTATGGGGACCCTTTGATTGAATCTTGGTCATGTCGCTTTCTGATTTTCTGAGTTTGGATTGCTTCAATGAGTTTGATCTATTTTTTTCTTCCTATCAAAACTCGTTTGATCTCATTTGGTTGTTTGGTTTGCAAATGGTGCCTAAACGAAGATTGGACATTTTCACTGCCTTGGCCTACTAAATGTATAAAATGTACATTACTTTTTTTTATAAACTTATTCATTTGCAAATAATAAAATTTTATTTTTATTTGTTTTATTTTACTTTTTAATCAATTTGATTAATTATGAAAATAGACCCGAGAACACGATCTATTGTAAAGTGGCTATAGACCATACCCATTTATCGCAAAGCAGTGGAGATATTTTATTAACAATATATATATATATATCTATATATATATATATATATATATATATATATATATATATATATATATATATATATATATATCATAAAAATCCCCAATATCAAAGTCTGAACCATATTATGAAGAGGCTTAATAAAACATTTATCCAAAGTTTTGAACCCATTTAATAAAGTGGTTGTAATTCTTTGCATTACACATATCAAAATCCATGGATATTGTAATATTAAAGATCTCTGATATAAGCCCCTTTAAAATTTAAACTTTAGCTCATAAAACCAAAATCTCCAACATATCTTTGCACCCACTTGCCACATCATTACTTTCGCTCCCAAATATCAACGATCGGAGATTTTCAACTGAGCAAGCTTTTAAAAACTTTGATATTCATATCCCACTAATATTCTGATAACCAATCCTTGTGACCTCTTATAATCATATCCCTCCGATCTCTGACCTCCGATAATCATATCCTTCCGATTTCCAATTTCGGATATTCCACTCACCTCTAATATCCGGATCCGATACACCACTTAAAAGGAGTCTAATAAGATATTTCATCTGCTCCATATCAGAGCCTCTCAATATCAACGTGTCAACGATTTTCATTTGTGCCCATTGTTAAAAGTTTCGATATCCATTTCTCTGATACCACTAAGCTCTTGCTTCTTGTCACTTCTAGGGGTCATTGTCATATTAATTGAAAAAGCTTCTTGATTTTTCTATTGGTTTTGGGCATAATTAGAGTTTGTTTACAAAGTTTGTTTTACGCCATGGCTAATTATATTTTCTGTTATAACAGATATTTCCGATCAAGGTCAGTATTGAAACAGATCCAGTCTATCACTAATGAAATTCCTCCAGATGGTGAAGGGATATTGTAATAAAAAAAGTTGTTTAATCGGTTGTTCCTCACATGTAATTTCACGTATCGGTTCGAAACAAGTAGGGGACAATCGGGATAATCCTTATTTGTGCAAACCAAACTAGGCTATGTGTTTCATTGTGGTCATCTGCATTTTTTCCAAAATTCCAATTAAAGCCATCTATGCTATAATTAACTCTGTTGATAGATTTGGGGAAATTGTTATTATTTCTAAATCATGTATAAATACTCATCTCTGGGCTGAGCCAAAGGGGATTCGAATCCGAGAGAAAAGAGGCAGAGTAATATTAGATCTTACAACCTGTTTGTATAGAAGGAGTTAAGACTCATTTGCACTATTTTAGTGAGATCGGATCCATCTGTACAGACAAGGAATCGATTTAGAGATAGCAGAGGACTTGCACTATTGTAATTCTCTGATGTTTTATGTAATTGATTCATTTTTATAATAATATTTATTTTTGTAATCATATGTACAACACTATTGCTTGTTGTATTATTGAAAATAAATTCTTCAAGTATGAGTATGTATGTGGCTTTTCAGCACAACTATTGATTGTTTACTGAAATGCTCATTTAGAATCTGGTCAAGCTATCTTGCAGGGTTTATTAGAAATGAGTTTTGAAACTGGAACTTACATAAGGACATACCTTTATCTCCTTGAGGTGCTATCTATCTAACAATTTAATCTTATAGATGCCCTTCTTTCTACATGTCATGTATTTGAACTATTTCAGTATTGTGGCATGAATTTTTTTGTCCTTATGCATATGTTTTATTAGGAATTGGGGATGCTTACAGTTGGATGTTTGTTAACTATTTAATGGGAATTTATTTGTATACATTTTCTCGAACAAGGATTAGGTCTTGGGGCTATTTCCCTACTCTTTTTCCTTTATCTTATTCCAATTTCAACATAATTCTGTTTCTTTTCCTCTCCTTTTAGCTTTCTCTTGATTGAGATAAGGAATAATCCTTCCTTCAATCAAGATAGGTCTAGGATTAGATGCATCTTATATTATACTTTGCATGTAGTTCTACTTTATGCATCGTAGAAGTCCCCTCATATAGGGGCAGTATTTAGAGTGGTTTGGTTGGGCCATAAAATCAACTTAAGGATCACTTTCTTGCCTGATGAGAAGGAAGAGTTGATCTGATGTCTCTTCTCTATTGGTAGGTGAAATTCATGCTTTAAACTAGTAGAGATAGAGGGAAGGTAATTGAACCCAATTGAACTAGTCAGAACCACCATTTCAACAGAAAATGAATTGTTTAAAGTTCCCGACCAGGTGATCTCCCTTAAAATGTTGAAAAGTCATTTTTTTCGATCAACATTTTTGGCACTAGAAGGATGGCATGTTTTAAATTGCTTGTTAAATTTTTTATTGCAGAATTTTAAAATTTGAATTATGGCTTTCTCCAAAAAACCTCCTTGGAGATGATTTAGTGTATCACAATCAAACACTACTCCAATCAAGGGATTTAAAACATTGTCAAAGGTAAAGTTCAATGGTAAGTATTCTCCCTTCAATCACCTTTTTCAATTCATTTAAAATTCTCTAAAATTTAATATTGATGAGGTTGATCTTTGCAGGATTTTCACATATACTTTGATAGGACAAGAAAAAGATTGGTGTCTTTCACTTCCAATTGCCTCAGTAGATAGCTGGGATGAGTTTGCAACAATGTTCCTTCAGTATTTTCAACGATACAATTAAAAAAAGGTGTGTAAACAACTACTTGAACTGCGTAAGACAGAAGGTGAGCCCTTGGATCATTTTTTAGTTAAATTTAAATTGACATTAATGCTCTTTAAATCCAATGACTTACCTCCTAAACATCAATTAACGAGTTGGTTTAAGTATTTAATTTTCTCTTCCTTGTAATTCTAATGAACAATCACATACCAAGTAAGACGCTAATAAGATTATTTATGACAATGAAATAATTGAACTTAGTTCTTCTTCGTATTCAAAAATTGTTTTAATTGATTCCAAGTCCTCAAATGAATTTGTTTTTGAAAGTGAAAAAGATAATAGTTCAAACACTTCCTCACATAGTCATAATGTTTTCAATGATTATAAATCAACTCTGATTTATCAATCCTACAATGATAATGTACCTTCTTACAGTTTGAATCTTAAGGATAATAATTATTTTAAATTCACAATCACTTGTAAAAGGATAATCTCTGTAAACAAACTTCCACTATGTTGTAACATAATTTATAACATAGATGTATATTACAAAATACCTTTCTCTCATTCATTTCAATTTCTTTCTTTCTTCGATTTTATTTTTGATTTTGTGCACACACTACGCTGATAGCTTGAGCAACAAAGTTCCACACTCTCGTCAAATGCATTAACTAGTACATGATATAATCAATTTCAAAATTTCAATCATCTATTTGAATTTCTTCTTAGGTTGAAATTCTATCTTATGATTGGATAGTTGATTTCGGATTTCCAAATGCATTCTACATGAATGATAACACTCGAGAGTACATGTATACATTTTGACCAACCATGCATTCTTTTTAGAAATCTTCCTCATTGCTATCCACTCGATTCTTTTGAAAAGAAGATTTCTGATTTTTCTTTTTCTTTACAGCAACCTTTCATTTGCAAAGATTTAACATTTAATACTGGTTTGTTGTTTCCTCTTTCTTTGAATTCTTTTCAAACATCTTAATCACACCCTTATCTTGATTATCCTATAGACAAATATTTGGAAGAATTTCAGGGAAGGGATTTTGTAAATAAGTTGCTTCTTGTACATACATTAGCATTAGATGCACATAATAAATTGAGTTTTATTTATGTTGGTATATTTATGATTTTTTTATTGATGTTTGATTTACACATTCATGCAGATACTAAGATGCTTGAATGGTTACATTGGAAGAACGAATTTACTTAGTCTTAGTCTACTTTTTAGATTAGGATTAGGTGTATTTTAGAAGTTAGTTTAAATTAAATAAGAATATGGTTTTGAACTTTGATAAATACATGGGAAAAGATGAATATTCATCAGGTAAAGTTATGATCAAATTCTCCCAGGTACATATTTACATGTTCATTTCCATCGGTTCTTATTTTTCTAGAATTTCTTTTCTCTCTCTCTCTCTCTTTTTTTTTTTAACATAGTCGGTTGCTGTATTAATAACTGAAAAAAAAGGGGAGTCGAGACTCCTGAGGTACAATAAGTGTTGAGGGCAACCAAGATCAGTGGAGTTACAAAACAGATATCTCTCCTTGATCCTTCTCCTACTTGTTCTGTCTTTAAGGATTTCTAAACTACTGTAAACTGTTACATATTGGAGCAGCAAAAACTGACATTTGCAAATCATTTCTAATCTATGTTTATATGACTGATGTGCCTTGCTGTAGATTCCTCCGACTTTTCATCCCCATCTATTTGCTTGGCACTTGAGGAGCTTGGGGCTGCATTGTTGCGTTTTTCCATCATGTATTTCAAAATCGTTATGGACTCTTCCGCATGGCTACACCTGTTTGACAAATGATTGAACTGTTGATGAAGAGAAGATACCCTGTGAAAGAAGAGATCAATTTCTTCTCTGTACTTGTCATTAATGATGCGGTTCTAGTCATCTATTCTTGCTTCCAAAATCCTCTGTTGATTGTCTAAGACATGTTGTTGGGCTCTGATTTATTCCATCTCAGCTTCAGGTCTGAGTAGTGCAAGCAATCCTCATTACGAGCGACAGCTGATGCTGAGGAAGGGGAAATTAGAGGGCGGATGGGAGCGAAGAGGGGCTGCCTAAGGATTCGGTCAACAACGCGGGGAGCAGAAATCTTCCAAGATACAGAGGCAGGAGAGGAGAACCGGATAACGACGCAGCAAGAAGAAAGCTGCCTAAGAACTTGGTAGATCCACCTGGATACAGAGGCGGGGATGAATAGACGAGATGAGTCGCAGAGAGGAGCAATCGGGGGGTAGAGCGCAGGAATAAGGAGGAGGGAGGGAAGATATAAGGAGAGGCGGGAGGGGTGTGAGCCAGTCACGAGGAATGAGAGGGAGTCCAGAGAGATGCACGGGAAGGTCAGAGAACTATCCAGAAAAGCCCGAGGAACAGGGTTGAAAAGATAGAAACCGGCAAGGTTATTGATATTGAGAAGAATTTTGAGTGGATAATATCTTTGCCATATCCCTATGCGGATAGCAATTTTGCTGAAGGTCTGATAGGTCTGAGTCCAATCCTTTCTGTCAGTACTGTCCAATTTGGTGCAGAATGGCTTGATTCGGATCATGGCAAGGGCTGATGGATCTCCTCAACATTGCAACACAAGCTGCCTACTGTCCTTTCACATGCTCTGTTAGCATATCCGTCGGCCTGCTTGTTGAGATTACGAAGGATATGATAGTACTGCAGATTGTCCATTGTCTGGTGCAGCAATTGATTTCACCTGATGATTTTCTGGAGGAGGGTGTTGGGCAATTCTTTCTGGTGGACCATGAGGTGGATGACAACAGAAGAATCTCCTAAGATCCTTGCCGATTTTATCCCCAATTTTCTTAGCTGAGTTAGTCCTTGAAACAGGGCTAACGCTTCCGCTCTGTTTTTCAAGACCTTCCCTAGACCCCATTCATAATGCAAAATGAATTCACCATTAGCGTTGATGATCAGTCCCCCTGCTCTGGCTGTTCCTGGATTCGATTTAGATGCCCCATCGAAAAGAAGATATAAGTTGTTCCAATTTTGTATCCATTTGACAAACTCCTCCTCTTTTAATCTGATTTTCCAGGAGTTAGTTTCTTGACTACATTGTTCATTCACCATGCTACATTTCTGAGCGTTGTAATTTTTGTCCAGAATGTAACTAATAAAATATCGCTCTTCCACACTATACATTGTTGCATTTATCCTGCTTGAAGTTTGATTGAGATAGTTTCCAAGGCTAGATTTTTGGCCTTGTTACAAATTATTCTTGTAGCTGAGCTCTTGTCTTGGAAAATTTTCCTATTTCTTGCTAGCCAGATTCGCCATAGCAAGGTATAAGGGAGAGTATTTCATACTCTCTTCACCAGGTTACTTATTTTTTCTTTCCAGGGGAAGCTTTTTTTCCAGGTGTGTATTACTTCGGCTATGGAATGTTGAGAATTCCAAGGTAAATTACCAGTGAAAGACAAACGTTTCCAACAATCAACAACAAAGGGGCATTCTACAAAGAGATGGTGCATCGTTTCTTCAGCGTTGTATCAGTTGGGACATCTGGATGAGCCATTGATGCCTCTCTTTTTCAAGTTCTTTGCTGGTAAGATTTTACCTTTCAGTAGAAGCCATATGAAAAATTTTATTTTTGGAAGCGCCTCTGACTTCCAAACCATTTTCCAGTGGTTCCATAAAGACATGGGAAAGGTGTTGTTGCAGAGATATTGGTGGCCTACTTTGACTGTATAATTTTTCCCAGTTAAATCCCAACGAAAACTATCCCTCTCATTCTTCTTAATGGGAGCTTTACTGTGAAGGAGAGTCTTCATATAGCAAAGGCTAGGATTTAATTCGCTGGGTATTTCCGGGAAGGACCACCCTGTCCAAATGTGAGAATGGGGATCCCAGTTGGAGATTTGGTCCAGGTGGTGTATCCCCCTGTTGTTGAAGAAATTGATTATGGGTATGGTTTCTTCATGCATGTTTATAGGTTGTTGCCCCAGGATTTTATCCATTCCAATGTTGATACTGGCTCCCCCCCACAGGGACTTTAGAAGTATTCTGAATCATGAGTGGAATGGATTTTTTGCGTAGCCACCAGATTTTAGAGGAGTCTCTGTTAGGAATATCAGAGTCAAGAAGTTGTTTCCTGGGGAATTTTAGGTATTTGGTCTCCAGCACCCTTTTCCACCACAAAGAGGGACCTATAATAAGTCTCCATGCAATTTTCCCACCAAAGGCTAGATTTAAGACTTTAGGCGACCTAATACTGAGACCTCCTCTATCTTGGGTTTGGATGACATGTTTCCAGCTGACTAAATTAAACTTTCTTTTGTCGTTCTTCCCTCCTTGCCAAAGGAAGTGGCGGAGAACAACTTCCATTTTGTGGTGAAAGGTAGCAGGAGCTTGGTAAAGAGAGAAACAGTAAAGGGTGAGAGAGGTGATACCTGACTTGAGAAGAATAAGGCGGCCTGCTGGGTTGAGCCACAATGATCCCCATTGTTGCACCTTCCTCTTCACCTTGTCAATGATTTTGTCCCAGGTTCCAGCCTTCAAAGGACCTAGGCTCACTGGCATGCCCAGGTAAGAGAAATGAGTCCACTCCAGATTGCAGGAGACACCAAATATATTTGCAATACTGTGAATAACCTGATTTGAAGTATTCCATCCATATATACAGCTTTTAAGCTGGTTGACCAAGCCTCCAGAATACCCCATAAATTGGTCAAGGAGTTTCTTGAACCTCCTTGCTATTGTGGTGGAAGCTCCTCCAATTAACAAGGTATCATCAGCAAACTGTGAATGATTGATGTTCTTGGCTCCATTCCCGAATTTGATTCCAGTTATGAGGCCCACTCTCCTGTTATGATCCAGTGCTTGATTGAAGGATTCTGCCATGAGGATAAAGAGATAGGGGGAGAGGGGCAGCCTTGTCTAAGACCCCGGGAAGATTGAAATTCTTCACCTGGCCTGCCATCAGGGGGGAAATCCAGGGCCCAGAGATGCAAGTAGCTATAAGATTAATGAAGGGCAACTCGAATCCCATCTTTTTTAGGACAGCTATGAGGAAGGAGTGCCGAACTCTATCAAAGGCATTAGCCAGGTCCAGCTTGAGGATGAACCCTTTTTCCTTCCTGGAGAGGCTCGAATGAATGGCTTCTTGCACAAGAAGAATGGAATCAGTGATCTGCCTATTAGGCAAGAAAACTCCTTGATTTTTAGAGATTAAAGAGGGAAGGAGGGGTTTAAGGTGAGAAGCTATAATTTTGGACAGAATTTTATAGGAAGAGTTGCAGAAGGAGATGGGTCGGAATCTGGAGAAGGAAGTGGGTCGGTTTTCTTTGGGGATGAGGGCAAGGAAGGTGGCATTGGTGAACCCTCCTATTTTACCCTTTCTCTGCATCCATCTGATCATCTTAATCAAGTCCTTTTTTATAAGACCCCAAAACACCCTATAGAAGCAAATGGGAAATCCATCAGGCCCAGGCACCTTATCAGGATGCAAATTCCAAATCGCTCTTTTGATTTCCTCTTCTTCAATTTCCTTGTTTAGACTGTCATTCATCTCCTTAGTGATTCCTTTGGGTAAGTATTGGAGCAAATCAGTATAATCCTCTTCACTCTTGGTTTCAGTTAAGAGATCTCTGTAATGATCGGAGGCTTCCTTTCTAATGGGCTCTTGGGTGCTGTGCAGATTTCCTTCATTATCCAAGATTGAGCTTACATTATTCCTAAGCTTTCGAGCTATGGCCTGTTTGTGAAAATAGGTTGTATTTTTGTCTCCTCCTTGGGGCCATAATTGCCTGGATTTTAAACGCCATTTGGTTTCTTCCTCCCTGTTTATGTGGCTCAACTGTGTATAGAGAGCGTTTTCTTGCTCCTTGTTTTGCTGAGATAGGCCATGTTCTTCAATTCTTAATTGGACACTCTCTAGATCACTCTTAATTTTCTTTTTAACCTCCTCGGGTTCCTTGTAATTCTCTTTAGCCCATTCCTTTATCACCTATTTGGTTCTTTTTAATTTAGTTTCCCAAATGAAGCCTGGTGAACCTTCTACATGCTGGCTCCAAACCTTCAGAACAATTTCTCTGACTGCTGGAATCCAATTCCAAAGGGGGGTGTATTTAAATGGGATAGGCCCGAGGGGGCATTGAGTTTTTAGAGTGAGAGTAATAGGGTAGTGATCGGATGCTGAGGTGTTGAGGACGCTGGCATATCCTACAGAAAAGGAAGAGAGGTACGAGATGTTGACTAAAAATCTGTCAAGCCTCTCCATTATATTGCCGATGCCAATCCTACAGTTACTCCAAGTGTACCTGCGATTTTTAGGAACAACATCAACTTATTCATGTTCTTGAATGATAGCCTCCAGTCGACCTTTGAAGGGATCTAGTGTGAAACATCTTCCCCGTTTTTCATTGGCATGCAAGACTAGATTGAAATCGTCTGCTACTATGATGTTTGAATTTAGCTCCCCATCGATACTTGCCCTTAGATCATCCCAACAGATTTCCTTTTCTCTGTAATGGTTGGGGCTATAAACATTATAAATAATTACTGTATGGTTGCCTGTTCTGCTGTCCAGAGCGGTTCTGATCCAATGCTGGTGGAGATTTGTTGAAGTGCAGTTCCATTTACTATTATCCCAGATGGTGACAATTCCTCTGGAGGCGCCTCTTGAGTCACTGATGCATCCTATATAATGCTTCTGCTGATCTATTATTCTTCTCATTTCATGTTGGTCTTGTTTTGTCTCCTGTATCAACATAATTTCTGGCTTTTCATTGTGAATTAGGTCTCTGAGGGCAGCAACTTTAGAGGGGTGCCCTAAACCCCTGCTGTTCCAAGATAAGATTTTCATCATTAGGTATTGGGCATGCGGAGAGGTGCTCACCTCTCTTGATCTTTGTGACTTGTCTCTTTCTCTTGATGCCCCAGAATGAAAGATTCTATTGGTGTTTGCGTTCCCATGGCTATATCTTTCTGAGCATTCTCATCCCTATGTTGCTTCGATGATTTCCTTCCATGTACCAGTTTTTTGTAAATGTCAATGGATGCTCCATGTTCTTTCGAAGAGATTCTGGTTATTTTGGATAGAGAGGGCTCAAGGGAGGCCTACGATGAGGTTATCTGGGAGGGGTGGGGATCAGAGGGCTCAGATAGGGCTAAGGGGGGCAAGGAGGGATCTTCTGGAGAAGACTCAGAGAGAACAAGAAAGGGGTTAGAGGAGGGGGGGAGGGGCGGATCATGCAGGAGGGGAACAGATGGAGAGGAAGAAGAAGGATGCGGAACAGAGGGTCCAGGGGTATCAGACACCAGGGGAGGCTTGGGTGGAGGGGCAGACTTCTTCTTTTTGACTGTTTCCCAATGGCCATCTTGCTCATCACTCTCTGCATCAACAAGTTTAGTACATCTATTAGCAAAGTGTCCGTATTCGTGACATACCTTACATTTAAATGGTATCTGCTCGTAGTCCAGTTGCTGGACATGACTCCATTCGTCCACTTTTAGCTTTATTGCTTCAGGCAGTCCTTTTCCTAGATCCACTTCGACACAGATCCTTGCACAGGCTTGCATGTTGTCCTTCGGCTCGCTACGATCAATGTATTTGCCTACAGCGTTCCCAATGGCCCGAACAGACTCATCTCCCCAACAATGGAGAGGGAGGTGAGGGAGACGGACCCATACTGGAACAGAGCTAGGAAAATCCAGCTCAGGGTCAAAATCTGGGGTCCATTTGTTGAGGTAGAGGCCCCTGGAGTCCATGAAATACGGCTTGTTTCTGAAGATTAAATCCTTATCCTCTTTGGATTCGAAATGGAATGTACAGTTCCCTTTTCCACAAAACCTAATTGATATTTTCCCTTGGATTTTATCAGACCAGTTTCGTTCAACCCATCTCTGAACTGTTCTTGGAGAGGGCCAAAGACCTGTGAATTGACATATTAGACCTTTTTCGGCAAGAGATAGTGCTGCCATGCGAGGCAGGGTTGGAGGCAGTTGAACTTCTTGAAGAACATCTAATTTCTTGACAAATTTCGAAAGTGCAGGTCTGGGGCGCTGAGGAGGGAGGGATTTCACCAGGTTTGAAAAGGCCTTTTGAGGATCGTTTTCCTCCCGTGGAGATTCCGGGAGGGCCATGGCGAGAGGCCAAGGCCCAGGCAGCTGATGAGCCCCAAATTTGGTAACATTTTGGGCTCATTTGGCCTAACTACCCTTGTTCAATCCTTCATTTTTCATAACTTATGCATTATTTTTTAGTATGTTTATGTCATTTGTACAAATAAGGGTAGTCACTATTCCTAGGTGGCTAACACGTGCTCATTTCAGGATTTTTTGACACATGTTGGAGCAAAACCGAGCAGACATGGGCTAGGAGACATCGAAGCTTGGGTTGAGGATTCGTAGGGGGGTTGTCTATGGCATTAAATAGCCTCCCTCGGGATCTTCACCCCCAACTCTGAGCTCCAAAGGCCACCAAAACCGGATCTAGAAGGCAGCCAAACAGATTTCTTAGAAGGAGTTGTTCACTCACAGTTTGGGTAGCCAAGTCCCATAGATTTAGGAGGCCAGCTAGGGCCTTGTGGTGTATAAATGTTAAGGCCTCAGCCTTCGAAAGGAGATTTTTTGGGAAAACTCTTGCATATTTTGTGCTACAGTGCTGCTAGCTCTGTTTTGTTCTTTTGTAGCCATTATTGGCATAACTCTTGACTTATGATTATTTTTTGATAATGGGAAGCAGTCAGATTTGATATCAGCTCTGAGTTTTTTATAGGAGCCATAGCTCTCGGGGTTGGGCCCAACCTGAGAGCCTTGGGCCTCCTTCTTTGTATTGTTATCTTTCCTTTAAGCACTGTGATTTTCCTTTTTTTGCATTTGAAACGAAGTTTTGTTGAGCAAGATTTAGTTGTGTTGGTTAAATAGGTCATTGTTGAGGAATAGAATTGCTTCAGATGTGTAGAATAGATTGATAAGATAATAATTGATAAAGCTCCAGAAAAAAGGGTTGCCTGCACTCTCAGTTTCACCTCTCCCTTATTGGATTAGGGGCTGGAATTGTAGAAACAATGCTGCCCAACAGAAACACTAGTTTGCTTAACCATGCAATCTTTGGTGTAATGTCTTCATTCGTGGCAGTTAGTCATGCATTCAGACCTTTGTAGATGTTTCTTTGATTAAGTGTTGTACATGGTTCTCTTTAAGAAATAAAGCTGTTGTTCATTTGTTTCGTTGACAGTTTGGATAGATTAGCTGAGATTTTGATTATGTGCAGGACTTGGTTGATTTGGTTAAGTACACACCATGCAGGGAATATCCATCTTTCTCTCATCCACCTAAGCTTCATCCAGGCCAGCTGGTCCATCTCCTAGTCAGCTTCCTCGTCTCACAACTATCCTTCTGCCCACGTAACCCTACCTTCTTGCTCTTCCATTACCTTAGCCTCCTTTAAGTCAAGTGAGCTTTCCACACCCTCTCATCACTTCATCCATCAGTCACTAGGTCATCTCAGACCCCTACCCTACCTCCCTATCCATTCATGCATCCTCTTTCATTCACCCATCCTCCAAAATCCAATTTTAGAACATCTTGTAGAAATTTCTGAACATCCTGTGGAAATCCCTGAAACATTCTGTAGAACCCCTACAGACTTCCTGTAGAAGCTCACAAGTGAGGTTGCTGGATAGCCAAACTTTGTGAAACTCTCTGGAAGGGTGTTAGGGACTCCTTAGACCTTCTCTGAGCCTTCCCAACCTTTTCCAAGCATTCCCCTTCCTTGATCCACCCCTGCACAGTAAAAAGCCAGTTAAAAGCACATGTATGATAATTCTGATAACTTATTCAAAAATACAAAAAGATGTGTTCTTCAGATAGAGATAGCATAGGCATGTGCATTTTACCTTTGTAGAAGTAATGGCATCTCTTTCAATAGTTTGCATCCTCTCCTCTGCATCAGTAGGACTAGCTGGTAGAATTAGGGTTTGCTAGGGTTTATGTTACTCTTTGGCTTTCAGTTTCTTTCTGCAAGTAGATCAGCTTCCTTTGAGTTAGCTTCCATCCATCAGTTAAAAAGCTTCTTCTAAGAGCTCATAGAAGTTGGCTTGAGCCCCTAGCGGACTTGTGCCAGCTGACCAAGTGACAGCTGCGGCAAGAGCTAGTACTTGTGCATACATCACCGTCGCTTCCAAGTTTGTTATGAACTACCGGGTTGATAAGAGTAAAGAAGGGAGTCCCAGGAGTTACAGCATTATTGCTGCAATACTGGAGCCCACCAGCAGCCACGATGCCGGAGGGGGAATGCAGTCTCAGAGGGTGCGCGCAGGCCGAGGCTCCGGTCCTGAGCGGGAGCGTTTTACTAAAAAAATCTTTTCTCTTTTAATCATTGTTTCTTTCTTATATTGTGTTTTTCTTCTAGTAGGTATTGGCTTGAGTTATAGGATCAAGTTTTACCAATAAAGTAGTTGTGATAAATCTTAATTTTAAAAGGAGCAATTTTTAAAACTCATTCAAGGAGATTTCCTTTACTTATGAGTTTTTCTTATCATCTTGCTTATTCTCTTTCGAGATATGTTTATTAAAAATTACATATTTTAAGGAAAGATTTGATAAAGGGAATAACATTCCTGTTAAATTATCATATGCAAGCTTTAATCACAACTCTCCATTTAGTTAGAGAATTTATTTAAATAAAAATCTTGAATAACAAACTCACCAAGCGAGAAAACATTTCATATTCTTGACATAATGAAAATAATATACCAAGATATTTATTTCTTATATCAAGATATTGCTTTTATCTTGTTTCCCTCAAGTTTTTCTTATTTCATTATTTTTCTTGCATTAGGTTTACTTTTACTTTAATCCCTTTTAGGTTTGATTTCTTTTCTCTTGTCTCTTGGTTGCATTTGTTTCTACAACATTTCTTGGTCCCTTTTGCAATCCCCTTGTGTGCATATTTCACCTTTGTTTGGGTTTAATCTTGGTGATATTACCAAGCCTTTTTAAAGAGTTCTTTTTAACCCAAATTTGGTTAATACTTGGGAACTTTTTACTCTTATCTAATGGAATCCATTAGTAAAAGGAATAATAAAAGTAAGATCATTAAACTACTATTTTTCATGCTCATATTGAAGTTCTAGCATCGTTATCTTCTATATTAGTATTTGAATGCTCTCTTACCTTAATACACATAAGAAAACTACTTTATAAGCCATATCCTAAAACAGATACTAAGGTTAACAAAAGTAACACACCAGCTTAGTATTCTATCACTCTTCCATGTCATCCCCGTCACTTAAGGAGAGGAATTGTCTCCCCATCTATTAGCACAAATTATCAGAGTCTAAATTAAAAGTTGTGTGAAAAATCTGAAAGATAGGGGGTCTCTGTAATGAGCCAGCCTACCATGATCATGGTCTTTGATTGTTATTGCATTATCGTATCTGGTCAACAAACCAGGATAATGGCTTATCGCAATTCGTTGTAAGATGAGAGGTCTCATGACGAGCTGACTTGTTTATGACTATGAACACTTGTGAATGGCATTTCCATATCTTGTCACGAAGACAGGACAATGGTTTTCAGAATTATTAATGAAATATGTCTTCTCTGAAATACTAAATAGTATATTGGATACTGACATTCCTTTGGGTTAAAAAGGTAACCCTGTCGAGGCTATAGATGATTGCTGGCAGTAGTGGCTCTACCTGTGACAATGAGATTTCATCTTTCTTGGTAAACACAATGCTAAATTTTTTTCCTTTAGTTTATGTTGTCATTAATTAATGGTTATGGTAAACATGATCTTACTCTTATGATTTCTACCAGAGATGTTCAAAATGATTGAACTCTATTTTGAGGGAGTTCATAGAGTCTGAATCTTAGCATTTTGATTTAATTCAGCCTTGCTCCTTTTCCTTTTAGGATTTCATTAATAATAAACCAGAGATAATTGGTTCTTCCCAGTGTGTCACCATTGTTGTGGTAAAAACACAACCCCCACATTATTCACTTAATTCTCATTATGGGGACCCTTTGATTGAACCTTGGTCATGTTTCTTTCTGATTTTATGAGTTTGGATTGCTTCAATGAGTTTGATTTGTCTTTTTCTTCGTATCAAAACTCGTTTGATCTAATTTGGTTGTTTGGTTTGCAAATGGTTCCTAAATGAAGATTGGACATTTTCACTATCTTGGCCTACTAAATATATAAAATGTACATTTCTTTTGTTTTGTAAACTTATTCATTTGCAAATAATAAACTTTTATTTGTAAATATCAATTTTATTAGTTTTATTTTAATTTTTAATCAAACCAATCCTTCTGACCTCCGATAATCATCTCCCTCTGATCTCTGACCTCCGATAATCATATCCCTCTGATTTTTTATTTTCGATATTCCACTCACCTCCGATATCCGGAATTGATAGACTACTTAAAAGGATTTCAATAAGATATCGTGTCCGCTCCATATCGGAGCCTCTGATATCGGCGTATCAGCGTTTTTATTTTATACCCATTGTTAAAAGCTTTGATATCCCTTTCTCTAATACCACTCATCTCTTTCCACTTGTCACTTCTAGGGGTCGATGTCATATTAATTGAAAAAATCGCTTGATTTTTCTATTGGTTTTGGGCATAATTAGAGTTTGTTTACAAAGTTTGTTTTTATGCCATGGCTAATTCTGTTTTTTGTTATAATAGAAATTTCTGATTAATGCCAGTATTGAAATAGATCTTGTCTATCACCAACGAAATTCCTCCAGATGGTAAAGGGATATTGTAATAAAAGAAAGTTTTTGAATCAGTTTTTCGTCACATGTGATTTCACGTATCGGTTCAAAACAAGTAGGAGACAAGCGAGATCATCCTTATCTGCACAAGCCAAACTAGGCAATCTATTCCACTGTGCTCATCTGCATTTTGGCCAGAATTCCAATTAAATCCATCTATGCTATAATTAACTTTGTTGTTGAGAGATTTGGGGAAATTGTTATTATTTCTAAATCATGGATAAATACTCATCTCTGGGCTGAGTCAAAGGAGATTTGAATCCGAGAGAAAAGAGGCAGAGTAATACTAGAGCTTACAACCTGTTTGTATATAAGGAGTTAAGACTCATTTGCACTATTGTAGTGAGATCGGATCCATCTATGCAGACAAAGAATTGATTTAGAGACAATGACCTGCACTATTGTAATTCTCTGATGTTTTATGTAATTGATTCATTTTTATAATAAGATTTATTTATGTAATCAGATGTACAACACTATTTCTTACTCTATTATTGAAAATAAATTCTTCAAATTTCAAATTCATTTCTAGAGTATGCGTATACATGTGGCTTTTCAACACTACTGTTGACTATTTACTGAAATGCTCATTTAGAATCTAGTTAAGCTATCTTGTAGGGTTAATTAGAAATGAGTTTGAAAACTGGAACTTACATAAGGACAAACATTTATCTCCTTGAGCTGCTAGCTATCTAACAATTTAATATTATAGATGTCATTCTTTCTACATGTCATGTATTTGAACTATTTCAATATTGTGGCATGAATCTTTTTGTCCTTATGCATATGTTTTATTAGGAATTGGAGATGTTTGCAGTTGGATGTTTGTTAGCTATTTAATGGGCACTTATTTGTATCTATTTGCTCGAACAAGGATTAGATCTTGGAACTATTTCCCTGCTCTATTTCCTTTATCTTATTCTAATTTCAACATACTTTTGTTTCTTTTCCTATCCTTTTAGCTTGCTCTTGATTGAGAGAAGGACTAATCTTTCCTTCAATCAAAGATAGGTCTAGGATTAGATGCATATTAGATTATACCTTGCATGTACTTCTACTTTATGCGTCCTAGAAGTACCCTCATACAGGGGCAGTCTTTAGAGTGGTTTGGTTGGGCCATAAAGTTAGCTTAAGGATCACTTTCTTGTCTTATTAGCAAGAAGAGTCGATCTGATGTCTCTTCTCTATTGGTAGATGAAAGTCATACTTTAAGCTAGTAGAGATAGAGAGAGGGTAATTGAACCCAATTGAACAAGTTGGAACCACCATTTCAATGGAAGAGGAACTGTTTTAAGTTCCCGACCCGGTGGTCTCCTTTAAGATGTTGAAAGGTCATTTTTATTGACCAACAAACCCAAATATGCGTGCCAAATTCCAATATTAATGTTCGCGAAGTGATATAAGGTTCACAAAACAAAACTTCATATATTCTATGTCTTCATCTTCTTTTTTATGGAATCTCTTCCCTTTCTTTTGTCTCTATGTCCCTCATGACTAATCATCCTCTCATACTAGTGCCTCTCCAACTTACATTTTGATACAGCCATTCATTAATTGCCAATGGCCATTACCAAACCTTTATTCAAACCCTACCCTTTGACCCGAACCACATCCTTGGCTCTTCTTGAACTTGTTATGAAATTAAGAAACGTGTAAAGTACCATTTTTTTAAATACAATTTAGACTCAAAATAAAAACAAATTCTAAATATAATAACCACTATCCCTGTCAATACCTTCGTTTAACACTATTCTTTAATCATTAACTCTAAACAAAAGTCTAATTAACCAAAATATCACTTACAATCACAAATTCTAATTAACGAATGAAACACAATGTCATCTTGATACTCCAATAAGAAAACACTCAACTATACTTCCTTTACCAGCATCATACAATACCCAAAAACCAGCTTCATTTAAATCAAACTACTTAATGCTATAATTCTGACAAGGATAATATACCGACACAAAATATTATCCGTCCATTTTTCGCACTGTTCCATACATGCAAAGTGAGGCAGGGTAGCAACACTTGATATGCGGTATGGTGTTGAACGGAATTTTGTTTATATGCCCAGATTTATCTTAACGTTAAATTTTATAAACGAAAAATGAGGGGGCATTGTTTATGGCTTCGATGATGTCAACAGCTGTATTTGCGAAATCAAATCAAATTCGCTTGAGGCCACACTTTTCTCCAGATGGTGAATTTTTCTTTTGAATTTGTGAATTCTTTATATGAGTGTTTAAATTATTATTTTTATGATGAAAATAGATGAGCACCATCAAAACCCCAAAACGAGTTAAACACTCAAAATATTAAAACTTAAACAATTTTTTTTTTCCCTAATTGTGAACGGTTTACACTATGAAATCAAACTATAGCAAATCATCACTTTCTCCAATCACAAATTATTTCAAATCATCACTTTCTCGGATCGAGTGTACACTAATGTTCGTATCGTCCCTTTTTTTTCAACCAAAAGAAAGAAAGAAAGAAAAGAATAATGATCCGTCCCTTATCTTCTCGTGTCACCGACTGCATGCCAACCCATATATTCTTGCATGCGAACCGAGAATATAAGAATAAAGCAAATGATCCTCCATCCTTTAAAATATTCTTATTCTCCACGAGCTATACCGATCGTTGCTCGACATTTACGTCCACTGCTTTTCGAATAAAAAATTTCCTATTTCTGCCTGCATCCACCATAGTTCTTGCCGTGGCTTATTCACTCGGAGAGAAGGCCATTGTGAAATAGGCCAGGAAGCAATTGACCAAATTCACTCCTAGTTTTTATAGAGATGAGGAATGTCACTCCTAGATATATCAGACAGAATGAAGTTCTGGGACGGGGTTCGTGCAAGTCCGTGTATAGAGCTTTCGACCCAGCCGAAGGGATAGAAGTGGCGTGGAACCAGGTGGATCTCCCGCAATCAGGTTTCGATCCAGCCCAGTGGAATGACCATATCCAGAAGCTGAAGTCTGAGGTTCAACTGCTCAGGCATCTGCACCACAAAAATATAATGCGATGCTATGACGCCTGGTTCGATGATTATCACAAGACCATGGTATTCATCACGGAGCTCTGCACGTCGGGGAGCCTGAGAGAATACATGGAAAAGTACGGGCACGTGGAGCAGAAGGTCATTAGGTCATGGGCAAGCCAAATTCTGCAAGGCCTCGTTTATTTGCACGGGCAGAAACCCCCAATCGCCCACCGGGACCTCAAGTGCGACAACATATTCATTAACGGGAACACGGGCGAGCTCAAGATCGGGGACCTCGGACTGGCCTGCGTTATGCAGGCTGATAAAAACGTGAAGAGATCCATTCTGGGGACTCCAGAGTACATGGCTCCGGAGATTCTTGCGGGCAATTACAGTGAGCTGGTGGATGTCTATGCGTTCGGCATGTGCTTGCTGGAGATGCTGACCCTGGAGTATCCGTACAAGGAATGCGGGAACGTGGACAAGACCTTTCTTACAATTAGTCGAGGGAAAAAGCCTCAGGCATTAAGAAGTGTAACGGATTCGGCGGCCCGGAACTTGATCGAGAAATGCTTGGAACCGGTGGAGCGAAGGCCGCCTGCTGCTCGTCTGTTAGACCATGAATTTTTCAAAAAATCGGAATTCACCGAGGTGCCAACAGATCGGTCTGTTCTGAAAAATCCAATTGAGGAAACGCGGGACTTTGGGGCAGATCTCAAATCTGCTGCTCCGAAAGGGCGTAGGTTTCCTCCACCAGACCGACGGAGAAGCGATTGGGTTTTTCTAGGGGCCGAGGCCTCGTACCGAGAACATCCGTTAATGGCAGACAAGTTTGGAATGCCCGGACAGGTTGGTCGTGTAGAAGGGTTTGATATCAGGGAGATTGAGGGAAAATTTCGAGGGATTGATGTCGGGGATATTGAAAGAAAATTTGAGCAACTGAATAGGGAAAGCATGGGACCGCGGGAAAAGTATATTGATGGAAAATATCGCTGGGATAATCCTCTTCGCCCGTGAGTGGATCAGAACAGCTCCACTTTCAATTCGTAAATTATAGTGCAGTCGATCAACAAGCCTTGGATCCTCACAGTAAAATGGAGTTCGTTTCTTTACCTAATACTTTAGGGTTAGGGTTGTATATATAGCCAATACCATTCACTTTGGTAGGATTGGGTTTAGAGGGCTAGGCTTATGGGCCAAAGTAAGCCAAAGTTCTAAACTGGTGTGTGTTTTAATGGAAAGTAAAATTATCATCCATACAAGTGTTATTTTTGGTGCATCATAAGGTTTAAGTGTTATTTTTTAATAGTTCGAACACACTTTTATGTGATTTGAGGATATATGAACCCTGGTTGGGGATATATGAACCCTGCTTTTTCGTTAAGAAAAATTTGAACCGAACCATTTTCAAGGATTTTGTGTAACTGTCTTTTAATCGCTAAAAAGAAATTAAAAAAAAAATTACTTTAACTTTTGCAGAATCATTCTGATGATAAATTTGTTTTTCATTTTATATTTAGAAACTAGGAAAAAACTGTTTTCATAATTTTAATATTATTTTTCTTTAATTATGTAAATTATTAGATAATAATAATATTTAAATATAATTGTCGAATATTATTCATTTTTAATAATAATTTTATTAAATTTATTTTTAATTATATATTTACAAATATTAATTTAACTAATTTTGAATTCAATATTATTTTAATTAAAATATTAATAAATTAAAATAAAATATAACAAAATAATAATAAATTTATTCAACTAATTTTTTAACGGCTAATTTTGGAACAAATTTGCTATTTAAACATTCTTGACTACCTGATTTTTTCACCTTTGTCATGATGATGAACCACATTAGTTGGTTCGAAATGTGGACCAAAATCTCTTGATGTGATTAATCCGAAATAATTGATCAAAACCACTTTGAATCACAAAAGTCTAAAATCAAGCAATAATATAACTTTTAAAGATATTATTCGCCTTCCATCATGTAGTTATATTTTATTTTTCAATTTTTTTTACTAATTTTTAAAACCCCTTACTATAATATTAATTTATTCTTTATATTTAATATAACGTAACACACTTTTATTTTAATAACCATGATTATTTGTTTTTTTCAATAATTAGATCAAATTTATATTAATATCAAAGAAAATTAAGTTATAATGAGACAAAATTTATATTTAATGTTTGCTTTTTCAAAACAACAAGCTCTATGATTATCATCTTATTTACCTAAATAATACATCAAGGATACTAGAATTATTAATTGGAAATCATAAAAGGACAATAATATTTCTTAAGTAAAATAGGGTAGAAAGCATATTTGTGTCACCATGGCATGCCTAATAAGGTTGATCCCTAGGGCATCTTTTTCTAGTTTTAGTTTGCTGGCATGGGATCATCTTCAATGTGAATAGGGTTGAAGGGTGTCCCCCTCGATCTTGGAGTACCATCAAGGTCTTTCATGTCCTCATTATCACTTTCAAGGAGAGGAGAAACTATGATATTGACACCAAGGACTTCTTCGAACATTGCCTCAATTTTCCTATCCATGAGATCCATTTTTTTTTAGAATAGCTTGATGTTGGATGCCCCTCTCCTCCACTACTTGAACAATAAAGGATCTATGAAACTAGTGGAACTCAATCATCCTAAAACTATTGGTGTCTTAGATTCTTGATAACCTTGTCTCTAAGATCTATCCATGTATTCCTCCTTTATTTGCTCATTAGGTATCCTTCTCTTCTCACATTCAAAAAATTTCCCATGTTTGCAATCTCTTATTAATTTTCAAGAGAGGATTTGGAATGGAAGTACCTCTCTATTTTAATGGCAATTTTTTGAACCTTAAGTGAATAATGGAAGAGAGGATAGGGATTAGCATTTTAGGTGTATTTTTAATCCTTCCTCAGTCTCCCTTTCTACTAAGTTCAAGGTTTTTTTCCATGAAGCACTCATCGTACTTTTTATCCAAGAGGTCGTAGGCTAGTCATGTAGTTGAGGGAGCCTTATATTGAGACATTTATTACAAGAGGCATTGAGATTACGGGGTTTGAGTAGAGATCTAGGAGTACTTAGGAATAATAACCCCCAATAATTTAATTTCTAGTATGCCAAAGTTTTAGAGGGAGAATACTACCAATAAGAGCTTGGGGAACATATGATAATGATAGACACTAATAGCCCCAAGGGATAGCTCAATTGGTCAAATTCCCGTTCCTAAGTACCTTTCCAATTGGGAGGTCACGGGGCCAAATCTCCTCGATGCCCTTGGGGTTAGGTCCAACCAGATAAGCTGACAAGTAGATCCCTTTGGTTGGATCTACCTGGATTATCACCCGTGGATGTAGTGGCCACTCAGTAACTGTGAACCACAGATGAAAAAGAAATGATAGACACTAATTGTTATGTAAATATCCACTTCTTGATAGAAGAAAAAAATCCAAAAAAATCAACACTCCTCCCTCCTAGTTTCTTCTAAAAAACTAGAATTGATCAAACATATGCCAACTCCAAGACCATAACACATAAGAACTATGAAACATAAGAATTAACCAAAATGGACTAGATACTAACCATTAATATTGAAAAGAATGTATAGGTGTTGACATTGGGTTGAAGTCTAACATTCTTGGAGTAAGTAGAATCATCCTTTTCCTCTATGAAATTGACATCCCTTAATAAAACACTGGTAATATGGAGCCACAAACCTATTTCTTCCATTATGGTGCACTTATCCACCATTTCCATTCTTTCATTGCACAAGTTGCTTACTGAATAGGCTACCTTTTCCACAAGAACCCATATACTACACTTGTAAACCCATTCCTTCAATTCCCAAACACACCCATTTTCTATCATTAACCTCTAAGATCTAGCCCATGTACTACTCCTTTATTTTCTCATTAGATACTCCTCTTCTAACATTTCATGAAATTTCCCATGTTTTCAATCTCTCTTTTAACAAAAGTGCCTCTCTATTTTAATGGCAATTTTTTGAACCTTAATTGAATAATGGAAGAGAGAATGGGGATTATGGTTTTTAGGTGTAGCTTCCCTTCCTTGATCTCATTTTTTAGTAAGTTCAAGGCTCTTTTCCATGTGAGCACTCAACATACATTTTACCCAAGAGGTCATAGGGTAGCGATGTAGCTGAGGGAGACATATATTAAAAGATTTATTACAAGAGGCCTTGGAAATAGGGTGTTTGAGTAGAGACCTACGAGTACATTAGGTGTACATAAGAACTCTCAAAATTTATGATTGGGTGGGAATTCTATTACATTGGTTCTATTGGGAGATTTGTTGGGAATAAAACTAGATGGAAGAGGTCTTCATATACAATATCTACTTTTGGGAATTTCCTACAAGTCTATGGGTACCCTTATTCTCAATGGATATGGGTTAATAAACCTATGTTGTAAATGTTTATGACCCCTACTTTTGTATAGTGGAGTATTGGGAAAAAAAATCCTCAATGGTATGGAATGTATTCAGATTTGCCTTGCGGTGACACGGAGATGCTTAAACTTTAAATTATGAGCTTCAAACATTTTGGGACCTACTACTCATATGAGCTATCTATCAAGGCATTTTATAAGAAAAATAGAAGCAGTGGGTTTTTTAGATATGAAACCAACACAACTAATTCTTTCTCGAAGAAATAAGAGAACAATGGAAGAAATAATAGCCAAGAGTCTAATCCATTTTCTATTATCATAACATTTTTTTTTAAATTATTTGAGTAAGACAATGTTCAACCTCAAGAGGGAACCCCAACCATAATCCTATTGTGTTAAAAGTGTCCCTCCTTAGGAAAAATCACCTAGTTCCTTCAAGATGAATCTAGAATGGTTGAAGGTGTAAGATGTTGTTAAAAGGATGAAGGATATCTAGAAGCCCCAATGATGAACATCTAAGAGATTCTACTCCACTTCAATTTCAACAAATTGAAGGAGGAAAAGAAAGTGGTATCCCAATGGGCTAAGAAAAAAATCCAAAAAGATGATAGGCTCCTTAATGAAGTGGAAGAAGGTATGGAGACCTTTTATAATAGTGAAGGTTTTAGACACCGAATTGAGACCTAGAAAATCGAAGCAAAGAAACTAAAAGAAAAAAATGGATATCTTACTAGACAAAGAAAAAGAATCAAGGCTCAAGAGCAAGACCGTTTGGCTTCAAGAATGCGATGAAAATTCTATTTTATTTCATCAATTTGAAAATGATAGAAAAGTATAGTATTTTTTTGGAATATTGACAAAGGAAACAATATGTAGGAAACAAATTTTAAAGACATAGAAAACAAAATAACCCACTATTTGTCTATTCTCTTCAAAGACAATAGGGACACAATTACTAAAGTGATAAAATAGGTGGGAGAAAAATCTTAAAGACGGAATATGGAGAAATCCACTATTTCTTTATTCTCTCAAAGAGGATTTTAGGGCCACAATCATTGAATTGATAAGACTCTGTGAATTTTCTTTCCTAAATTTGTAAACAATGAGGAAAATTTGGAATTGATGAAAGAATTGGGAAAATACAAATTGCTCCAACCTTTACAGAGTTTTCAAAGGGAAAATTTCCCCAACTAAATGGACTAACTATAGAATTCATCCTAGGATGTTATGAATTCATTAAAGAATATATAAGGAGGGTGGTGGAAATCACTAGAAATACAAGTAAAATGCTTTGGGATTATAATACTACTTCATTGCATTGGTTCCAAAGGAGGATGTTTTGAAATTTTTTATAATTTTTTTACCAATATCCCTATGCAACTAAATCTAAAAACTTATCTCGCAGGTCATAGCTAGAAGACTAGAAAAGGCATTATGGAAAAAATATTCGGAGATTAGTTTAGCTTTCTGTAAGGAAGACAAATCCATGAGGTAGCTTGGATAGCTCAAGAATGCCTCCACTCGATCAATACCAAAGCCTATGATAGGGTAAATTGGTTTTACTTGAGTTTTATCCTCATTCATCTAGGATTTTTTAATAACTTTGTAGTATGAGCGATGAGTTACATTACCTATGTATTATTTGTTGTCTTAATCAATGGAGTAACAAACCTCACCAAAGCCTATGATAGGGTAAGTTGGTTTTACTTGAGTTTGATCCTCATTCATTTAGGATTTTCCAATAACTTTGTAGTATGAGCAATGAGTTACATTACTTATGTATTCTTTGTTTTCTTAATCAGTGGAGAGGCATCCCCTTTCTTCATACTAGGTTTGGATTATAGTGAAGGATGCACTCTTCTCTCTCATATTTCTACTAATAATTGAAGGGTTGAGTAGACCATTAAAATAGGAATAAAAAAATTGAAGCTTTAAAGGAATTTACATTGGCTCAACATGCAATATCACACATCATTTGTTTGTGAATGATATACTAATTTTTTGTGAGGGTACAAGAAGGCTAGTTGAGAAGTTTAAAGATATTTTGGACTTACTTTATAAAGCTACAAGTATGCTAATAAATCTTGATAAATTCAATATGGACATGTGAGACATACTACAACATGAGCAAGGATATGTATCCTAGTTATTTCCATACTAGGTGATAGATTTGGATCAAGGTTTAAAGTACTTGGGCTTCGACTTGAAAATAAACCTATACCAAAAAGGGGGGCTTACAATGGTTGATTGCCATAAAAGAAGTTAAACCATTGGTGTAATCAATGGCTCTCAATAGGGGGACATTGGTAGTTGTCAAAAACGTTCTAGAAGCAATACCATCATATTGAATTTCATTGGATTAGGCACAAAAGGTGTGCTATAGAGAGTTAGGAATTTTTTATACAAAATTATTTGCTCAAAAGATTAAATAAAGAAAGGACTTGCATTGGCATCTTGGAAAAAATTGGTGATCCCATAAGAAAATGTGGAATGGGTCCTAAAAAACCTCTTCCTCTTATCAAATGCCTTAGAAACAAAATATCATAGTTTAGTCTAAGGAAAAGGATTGTAGTTCAGGTAATAAGAGCTAACTACTTTTACCCATCCATAATAGAGGATTAGGTTTAGAACGAGGATTAGGTTTAGAACTTGTTGGCCACCCAACAACCTCCCCTTACATTCTTTGAATTAAGCAGGTCCCTTTGTTTATGTTTCTTGTTTATTTTAGATTTTTTTCTTTGCCTTGGTGATTTGAAATGATGACTCATTTTCTCAAGAAGATAAAAATAAAATATATATATATATATATATATATATATATATATATATATATATATATATATATATATATATTTATATATATATATATATGTATATATATATATATATATATATCTATATGTATATATATATATATATATATATATATATATATATATATATATATGTATATATATATATATATATGTATGTATATATATATATATATATATATATGTATATATATATATATATATGTATATATGTATATATGTATATATATATATGTATATATGTATATGTATATATGTATATATGTATATATATATATGTATATATATATATATATATATGTATATATATATATATATATATATATATATATATATATATATATATATATATATGGTGTGAATATTGTGCTAATTTTGTTTTAAATTTTGACATAATCCTCTTTTCATTAACTCTATGATTCCGATGGTGATCTTGAAGAAACTTAAGGAAAATCCTAAATCTTAATATCAATTGGTTGATGTATGTCTTTTGTTGCTTGGATAAATTTATGCAACATCATACTCATGCAGTTATAGACATCATCTTCCTTTTGTTTTTATGAACAACCTTGATACCATTTGGTAAAAGTCTAGATATAAACTTGGTGTTTTAAATATTACTCTTACACAGTTCCTTTTCCCTAATTATGGATTGACCTTATACTTATGACATGGTGTTTCTATATGTTATATGGTTTTGGAATATGAATGATTTAGGTATTTCTTTTGGACTTTATTAGAATATGTGACAATGCATTTCATACTCCATACTATATCATAAAGGTTCATCCTTAAGCTATTTAAAATCACCTAGCGCTATTAATCTCAATAATTATGGTTTTGGTGGTTGTTATTATAGCCAAAGGTGGTATAAGCTAACTCTATGTACAGTGCTTACTTTCATAATTAAATTTCTAATGTGGTAAATCCTTATATACTTATTTGATGGATAAGCCATAATCCATATAGTTAATACTTGGGAAAACAACAAGTTGTGTATATCCATGTGGTAGGGTGTGGTGTTGAATGAATGATAGGTTTATATGATGATACAGACTTGCTCGTCCAAATTGGCTTGTCTATGTTTTAACACCTAGACAATCATTATACGATCGAAGTGTCTAAAGGCATGTGTTTTTATTACCATTTTTGAAGTACTATAAATACAATCAAGTATCGTTAGTACTGAATCCCAGTGGATCATTTCAAAATTTAGGGTTCCATTAAGAATACTTTGTATTTGAATACAGACTCTTGACCTATGTTTTATCATAAAATATTATGGTTTGGTTTCCTAAAATCATACCAAGCTTGTGTTCCCTTCTTAGTGCATGAAATCACCTCTAAGTTCCACCTCCCAATTTACAATGGTGCCTATGGTTAGAACACAGCCTCCTGGAAGTGAAATTATTCAATCTTATGAGGAGTACCTCGTTTTGTTCCAGAAAACCAGATGGTGGGATTTTAAGCAAGCTTTCTAGGGCCATAATCAAGTTGTATTTAATCATTTCGACTCCACTTATAATGGTTGTAAACCAAAATTGGAGATGTTGAAATGGTTGATGAAAGCTTTATAGTAAAGGAAACTCACGTTTCCACCGAGGGCAAAAATTGGTCTTAGAAATTCCTGGTACATGACATCCCCTAGCAAGAATTTATGGTCTCAAAGGATACCACCTATTGTGTAAAAGGTATGTTAGTTCACTTCGTCAAAACGAAATGGAAGGATTTAGTTTCATTCATAAGGTGCTTCATTACATACGAGGGTCGACACGACCTTGTGTTTTTGTATAACATACATATTTTGATGGAATTTCTTCAGTATAAGTTAAACCTTCCATTCTATTTGAATAAAATAATTTCAAAAATGGCCAGGTTTTATGAAAAAGAATGTAAAATCATGAGTGCAACTTGTTCCACCACATATTAATTTGTATATTAGTTAAAAATTAGTTGGCCAAATGCGGGGATTCCTCGTATTCGTTCCTTTGTTGGAATGCTTTTGAAAACCCTCATGGTGGCAACATAGAAGTAATCCCTCTTAGGATTTCACCGAATAAACATAATTCTCGATAAGCTACCTCAAAACCCTTTGTATCTCACGGTCGTGATGATTTGAGTCCTGGAAACCCTTGTCATTAGAACGAATCTAATTAATGTGAAGAAGTCATTGTTGAACCTGCCAACTATGTACCTTCCTGTGCCACCCATAACATGGAAAAGAAATTTAGGGTTCAACATGTGGAGTTGCAACTTGAAGCTAAGGATGATTTCGAGCCCATTTTGTCGGATTATACTGGCCATTTATGACAAGCACATAAGAAAGAAAAGGGTTAGTCAAATTCGGACCTTTCATCTCAAATTAAAAGTAAACAAATAACTCATAACATAGCTCGAGCTCAATGAAATAAGTATAAATAGGGCCATGTCACAGTTACTTATGTCCATGTCGATGATCTTGAGGAACCCATATTGAGAAAGAACAAGCCTCAATCTAATCCTCATTGTGAATTTGTGGATGATAATGTTTATGGTCAAGTTCATGATAATGCATACAAATGTGATAATTTTCACCAATACAAATCCAATTCCAATAGATGTGTACAAAGAAAGTACTGGTAACAGAGGTATTCAGTCATGATTCCTTGCCATAGAATAAAATCCACTAACTCCGACAAGAAAACAACCAAGGATGTTGAACCAACTTAGGACCAATCAAAGTGATAAAAAGGCCTTTGGATTAAAATATAATCCACAGTTGTCAGACACCCAGATAATCATTAAGTATGCCAATGTTAAATTTGTAATTATGTAAGATTCTTAAAGTAAAAACTCTACTAAATAAGATACTATCAACTTTCTACTTTCAATTCAAAATATTCTCAAGGTATGCTTAGATATTTTAATCAATTTATTAGTTTAAAAATATTAGATTCTATAGCCACCTTATTTTAATAATAATCTCAATTATTGATTTCATTGTCCTTGATATGTAACAGGTGTACACTTTATTTTGGAAGTTCATTGGTTATGACGACGTTAGTTGCAGTGGATATGGTCTGATAATTCCAATTTGTCTTGGCATATTGTGTTAGTTATTTATTTATGCTATTTTCCTTTAAATTGTTTTGATTCGACCCCAAGTGGTCGTGATATTTATATTATTATCCTAGTTTCTAGGAAACTATTTTTGAGAACATACTCATTAACGGGAACATGGGCAAGCTCAAGATTAGGGACCTAAGACTGGCTTTCATTATGCAAGCAAATAAAAACATGAAGAGATCCATTCTAGAGACTCCAGAGTACATGGATCCAGAGATTCTTGAGGAGAATTACAATGAGTTGGTGTACATGTATGCGTTCGACATGTGCATGTTGGAGATGCTGATGCTAGAGTATCCATACTAAGAATGTGGAACGTGAAGGCAACCTTTCTTACAATTAATATAGGGAAAAGGCCTCGGGGGTTAAGAGGTGTAAATGATATGACAACCTGAGACTTGATCGAGAAATGCTTGGAATCGTTGGAGCGAAGGCCACATGCTGCTCATTTGTTAGACCATCAATTTTTTAAAAGTTCAGAATTCATCAAGGTGTCAATAGATCGGTTTGTTCTTCAAAATTAAATTGAGAAAACCTGGGTCATGTAGAAGGGTTTGTTATCGAGGAGATTGAGGGAAACTTTGGAGGGTTTGACATCGAGGAGATTGAAAAAAAAATTTAGCAAGTGGAGAGAAAAATGATGGAACATCAGGAAAATATGTTGAGGGAAAATATTGTTGGAATAATCCAGTTCGTTCATGAGTGGATCAGTATAACTCCACTTTACATTCGTAAATTCTAGTGTGGTCGATCAAGCCTGGGGTCCTCACAATAAAATTGAGTTCGTTTCTTTACGCAATACTTTTAGGGTTGTATATAGAACCAATTCCATTCACTTTCGTAGGATAAGGTTTAGAGAAATAGGCTTATGGGCCAAATTTCTAAACTAGTGTGTGTTTTTAATAAAAGAAAAATTCTCATTCATACAAGTGTTATATTTTTTTTATAGGTCATAAGAATTAAGTGTTATTTTTTAATAGTTGCAAAACACTTTTATGTGATTTGAGGAGATATGAACCATGGTTTTTCGTTTTGAGAAATTTAAATTTAACCATTTTCAAGGATTTGGTAATACTCCACAATAATTATCTTTTAATCGTTAAAAAAAAATAAAAAATTAAAAAATATATTCTTTTAGAAACTTCCATGACAGAGGAAGACCCTATTATAACTTCATAATAAGAAAAAGACAATTATGTGGATCATTGGAAGAAAAGATCTAACAAAAAAGGATAAGGTGTACGAAAAATAGACCAGCATTGAAAGAAACCCCCAGGAGGAAGAGAACCATATACACTAAAGACCTAAGCCCGATTGTTAAGACTGAAGTAGAACAGAAAGAAACCCGTGATTTCATGCAAGAACCAACAATGGTGGAAGAAAAACATGTTATAGCACAAGAATAAGAAATCTTCGTTTTCATACAAGAACCATCATAATTGTTGGGGAAGAAAAAGGCTTTTAGAAACTAGAGTTGGAGATGGAGATTGAAGAGGACCTTGCTTCTGCATAAGAACCCACAAGGCGAGACACAAAAGAGAACCTTGTTGCTACACAAGATTTAGCAAGTAAAGACATAAAAGAAGGTTGTAACAACCTCGGGTTAAAAGTTCATGTAATAAAGTTAATAAAGGAAAAATAAGACCGATGTCATGGACATGTATTCCAAACTTAATATTGGTAAAAGCATCCTAGTGAGCATCACTTGTTGTTTATTATGGCTAAGGGGAAATTGGTTAAGCAATTGGAAAAGGATTTGAAAAGGCAAAAAGACATTATTGGAATTTTATTTATGGATAAAGGAAATTAGGAGAAAAGGGAGGTGAAAGGTCACAAGTTGCATGTCACGAGGAAATTGAAGGAAAATAGAGGGAAAATTAAGAAATTAGAGGCATAAATAATAAAAAGACATCATAGCATCAGTTTGGGGCATTTTTCCAGTTGAGGTTTGGAATTTGTTTTAGAGAGGAGAAGAGCACCAAGAGGAGAAGGAAAAAAAGAAAGCAAAGGAAGGACAGGGAAATCAAAGGAAGCAAGGATCAAGCAAGGAAAAGTTGGATCAAGTGACTTCAATGGGAATAGTTACAGGTAACAAGTTTCATGTGTGGTTTCCTAGCTAGTTTTGGCATGCATGGTATATGCATGTGTGTATTTGGTTCATTTATTATCATTGGCATGGTTTTTGTCTAGTTTAACAGTGGCTTCAGCCTTGCCTTTCCATTTCTGAATAGCCATGGTATGATGGGATTTATTCTTGTTTAAGCTTTGGATTGCTGGAAGGTTTTGGATCCGAGTGAGGTCGTCCCAGGAAAATTCCAAGGTTTGGGGGTGGAGATGATTTTCTTTGGGAAGCCCTTAATAGGTGGGTGGAGATAGGAAAATTCTTCAAGGGATGGTGAAGGAATACTGAGGCATCCAATCTTGGTTTGGCTTTGTAATCTCGAGACTGGTTTAGGTGAGATCATCGTCGAGTGAGGGTGGAGGTGATTTAACCTCTGGATTCCCTTGGTTGTTTATGGATTGGTTTATCCCGTGATATCCCACATTCATTCTTGGAATATGGCATGGGGGTGAATGGTTTAAAGAAAGGTTTGGTTCATCACAATCTATGGTCGGGTGGTACATGGAAGTCCCTAACTAGGTTGGATTTTTCATATGTTAATAAAAGCTAAGTTCCTCTTGTATTTCATGAGTAATTATACTTGATATTATGTGGCTTTAATGGTTGTTATATCATTGTTATATTTTGGTTATATGCTAGTTATAAGCATGGTATTATGACATATTCTACTCATGGCTCTCATCATGTTTGATTGGTAAATGAAAGGTTATTGAATGTATGACCTAATAGATGTTATTACAGCTATTGTGAGGGGGCATTAGAAATTCTTGATGATTCTCAGATAAGTATCAAATCTCTATGTTTAGATATGCATTCATGACCTGTAGATTGCATGTTCACTATGTGTTTAACGGAATGGTTGTCATGATTAAGCCTGGTTAAGTCAGGTCCTTATCTAAGTTTTGTGTTATGAGCTTTGTCCTCGTGTCATTTATATTTTCTAAAAGTTCTATCAAGTTCTGAGCAGAGGTCTCGATACTAGCCCTAAAAAAGTGGCTCAGATCTCGGGGTTGCATGCACAAAACTGAGTAATTTAGTCTACAGTCACTAGGAGGCAGGGTCATCCATGCAACTAGACAGTTACATTTGCTGGCTTACCTTGTTATGAAAGGGACTAAGGCTTTAGATCACTGAAAAAAAAATTATCTAAGGGTATGGCCACTTGGAGTGGTTGTTTAGCTCTTGGGGGTCCTGTCGCACCTAAGGGAAGTTAGTAAAGTTTCAAGTTGTCGATTCCACTTCCTTAATTGTACTTAGGATGTTGAGTCATGTTATAATAGCCCTTCGCTCATGTTTACCCCAACAGAGCGGTGAAAGTGGGTAAATGTGGGAGGTGGTGTTACAAAGGCCATGTCGCAAATTTAGATGTTGGCATGGGATAATATGAAGGAGAAGAAGTTGCAACTCCAAGCACACTAGTAGAAACATAAGAAGCTCATAATTGAAGAAAAACTTCAAGGTTAGGAATTAAAGAAAATAATAGGTATTCTTTCTTCGATGCCCTTGTATAATTACCTTTTTAGAAGGAATATAATACTTGGAAAAGGAATTTAGAAAAATTCAATCCACAATCGCACTGTTGAAGATCGAATTGAAGGAAATTCAACGCAATTAGAATTCCTTTCTCAAGCAACATGTTTCCTTGTTTCTAAGGCAATAGGGGAACCTCTTCGAGAGGAAAAGGAAATAGCCTAGGCATAACCACATGAGAAAGAAACCATAGATATAGATTCCCAAGTAGAGCAAAAACGACCTAAGATGATAGAATTTGTTGTTCATATATATCATGTTGAGATGGAGGACAAGGAAGTTCAAGTAAATTATCATGTACCCATTTTTATTTTCCTTTATAGTATAGCCAAGGTGGATTCCTAGGGCATAGGATGACCGGGTCGTGGGAGAAGGTTTATGTCATCAAGGGTTATGGGGGAGTTTTGAGGAGCTTTTATGGGGTCTGACGGCATTCGCTTGGCATATTCTATCATCCACACAACTTTCTAACTTAATTAATTTCACTTCAGGTGGCTTTCCGGGATAAATATTTGATGGAATACCTCAGTGTAATAGCTCGTTGGAACCGAAATGAGAATATATATAATATGGGATGTTGGGAAGTGACTTCCAGTCATCAGAGAGATTATGGTGGGTGATTTACCATTTTATTTGATTAAAAATGGCTTTAATTAGTCATTTAATAAATTTAATATAATTCATTGGAGGAAAAAGACCAAAAGTGAATTAAGTGAAATAAAATAAAATTAAAAGGTCACTTAAAGATAAAGTCAATGGAGGAGCTTCTAGAATAATAAAATGAGATGTTTCTAGAGGCTTGGGGATCTATCTATGGAGATCTATAAAAGGGGAGGAGGAAACCGGTTGGAGACATCTTCGAGTTGAGTATGTGTTTTTTGTGTAGAGGTTTGGAGAACTAGGAGTTTCCAACTTTAGTTGTAACCCCTGGACGAAAACCCTCGAGTGATGCAGTGAGATTAATCGAGAACCCGACTCTTCCCTTGGTGGCAGTAGACATATTTTTGAGGTTGGATCTAGCTTGCAACAGTTGTTTGAGATTCTCAATTATTTCCAGCTATTTCATATTGCCATTTACTCCTATTTATGGTTAATATCATAAAGTTGAGATTAGCTACATTTTCCTTGTGTTTGCTTTTTCTTGCGACAATTCTGGTGTTGCAGAAATTTCATGAATTTTCCATAGTATCAATATTGTGTATTTTTTGGGATATATTGTAGATTAAAAATATCGCTAGCAAAAAATTACTGTAAATTTATGGTGTTTTCTGCATGTATTTTCTGGGATAATTTTATTGTAGCCAAATCACCATTATTTTAACTGAACCAGAGGAGTGGGAGAAATCCAAATAAGATAAGTGGAATGGGTTATTGTTTGGTTATGAAGAGAAGTATTCCCATAAGGGAACATCAACAAGTTGTTAGAAACCTTAGAGACAAGTGGATTGGAGAGTTGGAAATTCATAGGACCAAATTGGAGTAGTGGAAGAAAAGAATGATGGATAAAAACATTGAAAATACTACCAATTTGACCTTCTTATTTTAGATCCATCTCATTGAAATATTTTTGTGTAGATGTTTTGAACCATCAAGTATGTTTCATCTTTAAAACAAATAAATGATGAAAATCTCATCAAGCCATGAAAAATCAAAAAGTACATAAAAAAATCGAATTATGTAACTATTTAAATATTAATTTAATATTAATAAAAAGTAAACTTTAAAGAGATTTAAAAAATAATAATAATAAAATTAAAAAAAAATTATGATATTAATTTATAAAAAAAAATAAAATAAAAAAATTTAAATTTCTTTTCCAAAACCTCAATATGTCACTACCTCAATATGTCACTAGTATCATATTTTCACTATTTTTAAGTTTGTATTATATAATTTTTTTAATAAAAAAATTCTAATACTATTTTATTAAAAAATTATTTCATAAACCTTCTAATAATTATATATATAAATATATATATTAAAATAAAAACAAATAAACATATCCACCTTCAAACTAATAATTCAAACCAATAATTAATAAGGTCACGTAATTCTTCCAACCAATAATTAATAAGGTCACGTAATTCTTCCTAAAATGATTTTAAGACTAGTCGAAACATCTTGATATAAAATACTATATAACTATCAACACCTTCATTTACCAATAATTTTAAAAAATTATTTTATATATTAAAATAAAAACAAATAAACATGGTCACGTAATTCTTCCAACCAATAATTAATAAGGTCACGTAATTCTTCCTAAAATGGACTAGTCGAAACATCTTGATATAAAATACTATATAACTATCAACTTCATTTACCAATAATTTTAAAAATTATTTTTAAATAAAATTGTAATTAATAGCTGGACACAATATCATATTTCACTCCGAGAAGACAAAATGTAATTAACCGACCAGACACAATGCCATCTTAATACTCCAATAAAAGTCATTTAACTATACTTCATGTACCAGTATTATCCAATACCTAAAAACTAGTTTTTCCTCGATTAAATTGGTCAATGTTACCATTTTCACACGGCTTACAGATTCTGAATAAAATCAAATGATATTTTAATGTTTAAAAGACTAAAAATAGTTCGTAAGATTATTAGTTTTTTGTTTTTTTTTTTTACAATTTAATTTTTTTCTGATTTAAATTGATGATGAGCTGGTTCTTTCAATAATTCTCTTGCTAAAAATACAATGCTAAGAAACTGATACTAACATGTTTTCATAAATTTCTCTGATGTCTTTGAATGTATCACATTCCAAAATGAAATGCTTTTCCGATTCCAGAGCCTAGAGGTGCAAAATGTACACACCCGTTCTTCCCAAACTTCTTTAGCCTTTTCAACCATCGTGTTTCACACCGAAGTTGATGTGAGTTGGTCCTTAATTGAGAAATAAGAACCTTTTGCCCGCCAGGAAATGCTAGCTCCAGTGAACTCTTTTTGTTGTAGATCACATTTAGGGTTGAATTCCACCACATAATATTTCTTCTTTCTACCCAACTCTTTTCCTCATACCTTTTTACGAAACTTCTCCATAACAAAATCGTTTAGCTCTTTGTTATTTGTCGGACAGATATTAAGATAAATATTCCATTTTTGCATCTATGTATAATTTTGTTAAGCAATTCAGCGAAAAAATATTCTTGAAATTATATTTAAACTTATTCCCTATAAAATTCCAAAATAATATTGTAATCTAGATAATGATACTCTACTGACACAACATTTTCATTGTTTTTTCGCACTGTTCCATAAATGAAAAGTGAGGCAGATTAGCAGCACTTTTGATATGCGGTATAGAGTTAAAAGGAACCTGGTTTATATGCCCAGCTTTATGTTAATATTAACTTTCTTAAAAGAAAAATGAGGTCATTTCAATTTTCAACCTATGTCAAACCACGGGCCATTAATTATGCTTTTGATGATCTAACCAGCTTTCCTTACGAAATCAAAGCAAATTATATCAAATCCATCACCTTCTCCGATCACAGTCCTTTATGTTCTGGGGTTGCGCACCATCCCTTATCTTCTTGCATCACCTCCTGCATGCCAACCCATATATTCTTGCATGCCATCCGAGAGAATATAAGAATGAAGCAAATGATCCTCCATCCTTTAAAAAGATTCTTATTCTTCACGAGCTGTAACGATCGTTGCTCGACATTTACATCCACAGTTTTTGGAATAATTTTTTCCTATTTCTTCTTGCATCAACAATAGTTCGGGCCGTGGCTCGTTCACTCGGAGAGAAGACCATTGCAAAATAGGCCAGGAAGAAATTGACCAAATCCACTCCTAGTTTTTGTAGAAATGAGGAATGTCTCTGAAAGATATATCAGACACAATGAAGTACTGGGGCGGCGTTCGTGCAAGACCGTGTATAGAGCTTTCGACCGAGCTGAAGGAATAGAAGTGGCGTGGAACCAGGTGGATCTCCCGCAATCAGGATTCGATCCAGCCCAGTGGAATGACCATATCCAGAAGCTGAAGTCCGAGGTTCAACTGCTCAGGCATCTGCACCACAAAAATATAATGCGATGCTATGACGCCTGGTTCGATGATTATCACAAGACCATGGTATTCATCACGGAGCTCTGCACGTCGGGGAGCCTGAGAGAATACATGGAAAAGTACGGGCACGTGGAGCAGAAGGTCATTAGGTCGTGGGCAAGCCAAATTCTGCAAGGCCTCGTTTATTTGCATGGGCAGAAACACCCAATCGCCCACCGGGACCTCAAGTGCGACAACATATTCATTAACGGGAACACGGGGGAGCTCAAGATTGGGGACCTCGGACTGGCCTGCGTTATGCAGGCTGATAAAAACGTGAAGAGATCCATTCTGGGGACTCCAGAGTACATGGCTCCGGAGATTCTTGTGGGCAATTACAGTGAGCTGGTGGACGTCTATGCGTTCGGCATGTGCGTGCTGGAGATGCTGACCCTTGAGTATCCGTACCAGGAATGCGGGAACGTGGACAAGACCTTTCTTACAATTAGTCGAGGGAAAAAGCCTCAGGCATTAAGAAGTGTAAGGGATTCGGCGGCCCGGAACTTGATCGAGAAATGCTTGGAACCGGTGGAGCGAAGGCCGCCTGCTGCTCGTCTGTTAGACCATGAATTTTTCAAAAAATCGGAATTCACCGAGGTGCCAACAGATCGGTCTGTTCTGAAAAATCCAATTGAGGAAACGCGGGACGTTGGGGCAGATCTCAAATCTGCTGCTCCGAAAGGGCGTAGGTTTCCTCCACCAGACCGACGGAGAAGCGATTGGGTTTTTCTAGGGGCCGAGGCCTCGTACCAAGAACATCCGTTAATGGCAGACAAGTTTGGAATGCCCGGACAGGCTGGTCATGTAGAAGGGTTTCATATCAGGGAGATTGAGGGAAAATTTCGAGGGATTGATGTCGGGGAGATTGAAAGAAAATTTGAGCAACTGAATAGGGAAATGATGGGACCGCGGGAAAAGTATATTGACGGAAAACATCGCTGGGATAATCCTCTTCGCCCGTGAGTGGATCAGAACAGCTCCACTTTCAATTCGTAAATTATAATGCAGTCGATCAACAAGCCTGGGATCCTCACAGTAAAATGGAGTTCGTTTCTTTACCTAATACTTTAGTGTTAGGGTTGTATATATAGCCAATATCATTCACTTTGGTAGGATTGGGTTTAGAGGGCTAGGCTTATGGGCCAAAGTAAGCCAAAGTTCTAAACTAGTGTGTGTTTTAATGGAAAGTAAAATTATCATCTATACCAGTGTTATTTTTGGTGGACCATAAGGTTTAAGTGTTATTTTTTAATAGTTGGAACACACTTTTATGTGATTTGAGGATATATGAACCCTGGTTGAGGATATATGAACCCTGCTTTTCCGTTAAGAAAAATTTGAACCGAACCATTTTCAAGGATTTTGTGTAACTGTGTTTTAATCGCTATTACATAATTAAAAAAAAATAAAAATAAATAACTTTCTCTTTGCAGAATCATTCTGATTATAAATTTCTTTTTAATGGTTATATTTAGAAACTATGAAAAGACTATTTTCACAATTTTAATATTATTTTTTCTTTGATTATTTAAATTGAACCATAATAATAATATTTAAATATGATTTGTGAATATTATTTATTTTTAATAATAACCTTATTAAATTTATTTTTAATTATATATTTACAAATATTCAATTTTTATTATATTATTAAATTAATTTAACTACTTTTGAATTCAATATTATTTTAATTAAAAATATTAATAAATTAAAATAAAACATAACAAAATAATAATAAATTTATTAAACTAATTTTTAACGGCTATTTCCTAATGGCTAATTTTGGAACAAATGCATCCTTGCTATTTAAACATTCTAACTAAGCGATTTTTACTTTGGAACAAATGCATCCTTGCTATTTAAACATTCTAACTAAGCGATTTTTACTTTGGAACAAATGCATCCTTGCTATTTAAACATTCTAACTAAGCGATTTTTTCACCTTTGTCCTGATGATGAATCACAATGATGTGATTAATCCGAAATAATTGATCAAAACCAGTATGGATCACAAAAATCTAAACTCAAAAAATAATAAAACTTTTAAAGATATTATTGGCCTTCCATCATAGTTATATTTTATTTATCAAATTTTTTTTACTAATTTTTAAATTCCCTTACTATAATACTAATTCATTCTTTATGTTTAATATAAAGTAACACATTTTTGTTTAATAACCATGATTATTTGTTTTTTCAATAATTATATCAAACTTATATTAATATCAAAGAAAATTAAGCTATAGTTAGACAAAATTTATATTTAATGTTTGTTTTTTCAAAATAACAATCTCTAAGATTATCATCTTATATACCTGAATAATACATCAAGGATACTAGAAAAAATAATTGGAAATCATAAAAGCACAATAACATTTCTTAAATAGAATAGGGTAGAAAGCATAGTTGTGTCAATATGGCATGTCTAATAAGGTTGATCCCTAGGGCATCTCTTTCTAGTTTTAGTTTTTCGGCATGGGATCATCTTCAATGTGAATAGGGTTGAAGGGTGTCCCCCTCGATATTGGAGTACCATCAAGGTCTTTCTTGTCCTCATTATCACTTTCAAGGAGAGGATAAACTATGATATTGACACCAAGGTCTTCTTCAAACATTGCCTTAATTTTTTTATCCATGGGATCCATTTTTTGGAGAATAACTTGATGTAGGATGCCCCCCTCCTCCACTACTTGAGCAATAAAGGATCTCTAAAACTAGTAGAACTCAATCATCTTGAAACTATTGGTGTCTTAGATTCTTGATAAACTTGTGTCTAAGATCTAGCTATGTATTAGTCCTTCATTTTCTCATTATAGATATCCTTCTCTTCTCACAATCACAAAATTTCCCATGTTTGCATTCTCTTATTAATTTCAAGAGAAGATTTGTAATGGAAGTGCCTCTTTATTTTAATGGCAATTTTTTGAACCTTAAGTGAATAATGGAAGAGAGGATGGGGATTAGGGTTTTAGGTGTATTTTTCATCCTTCCTCAGTCTCCCTTTCTACTAAGTTCAAGTTTTTTTTCCATGTGAGCAATCACCATACTTTTTATCCAAGAGGTTGTACGCTAGTCATGTAGTTGAGGGAGCCTTATATTGAGACATTTATTACAAAAGGCATTGGGATTATGGGGTTTGAGTAGAGATCTAGGAGTACATAGGAACAATAACCCCCAATAATTTAATTTCCAATATGCCAAAGTTTTAGAGGGAGAATACTACCAATAATAGCTTGGGGAACATATGATAATGATAGACACCAATATCCCTAAGGGATAGCTCAATTGGTCAAGTTCCCATTTCTAAGTACCTTGCCAATTGGGAGGTCACGGGGTCAAATCTCCTCGACATCCTTGGGGTTAGGCCCAACCAGATAAGTCGACAAGTAGATCCCTTTGGGTGGATCTACCTGGATTATCACCCATGGGTGTAGCAGCCACTTAGAAACCGTGAACAACAACTGAAAAAAAATGATAGACACCAATGGTTATGTAAATATCCACTTCTATATAGAAGAAAAAATCCAAAAAATCAACACTCCTCCCTCCGAGTTTCTTCCAAAAAACTAGAATCGGTCAAACATATGCCAAACGTCAATACCATAACACATAAAAACTATGAAACATAATAATTAACCAAAATGGACTAGATACTAACCATTAAGATTGAAAATAATGTAGAGGTGTTAACATTGGGTTGAATTCTAACATTCCTAGAGCAAGTAGAATCATCCTTTTTCTCTATGAAATCGAAATTCCTTAATAAAACACTCGTAATATGGAGCCACAAACCTATTTCTTCCATTATGGTGCACTTATCCACCATTTCCATTCTTTCATTGCACAAGTTGCTTATTGAATATGCTACCTTTTCCACAAGAACCCAAACACGCCCGTTTTCTATCTTAACCTCTAAGATCTAGCCCATGTACTACTCCTTTATTTTCTCATTAGATACTCCTCTTCTAACATTTCACAAAATTTCCCATGTTTGCAATCTCTATTTTAACGGAAGTGCCTCTCTACTTTAATGGAAATTTTTTAAACCTTAATTGAACAATGGAAGAGAGAATGGGGATTATGGTTTTTAGATGTAGCTTTCCTTTCTCGGTCTCCCTTTTTACTAACTTCAAGGTTTATTTCCATGTGAGCACTCACCATACGTTTTACCCAAGAGGTCATAGGGTAGTGATGTAGCTGAGGGAGCCATATATTAAGAGAGTTATTACAATAGGCCTTGGAAATAGGGTGTTTGAGTAGAGACCTAGGAGTACATTAGGAGTACATAAGAACTCTCAAAATTTATGATTGGGTGGGAATTCTACTACATTGGTTCTATTGGGAGATGTGTTGGGAATAAAACTAGATGGAAGAGTTCTTCATATACAATATCTACTTCTCAGAATTTCCTACAAGTCAAAGGGTACCCTTATTGTCAATTGATATGGGGAAATAAACCTATGTTGTAAATGTTTACGACCCCTACTTTGGTGGAGTGGAGTATTGGGAAAAAAAAATATTTGAGTAAGACAATGTGCAAGCTCAAGAGGGAACCCAACCATAATCCTATTGTGTTAAAAGTGGTCCCTCGTTAGGAAAAATAACCTAGTTCCTTCAAGATGAATCTATAATGGTTGAAGGTGGAAGATGTTGTTGAAAGGATGAAGGATATCTAGAAGCCCCAATGATGAACATCTAAGAGATTCTACTCCACTTCAATTTCAAAAAATTGGAGGAAAATAAAGTGGTAGCCCAATGGGCTAAGCAAAAAAGCCAAAAATATGATAGGTTCCTTAATGAAGTGGAAGAAGGTATGGAGACCTTTTATAATAGTGAAGGTTTTAGATATCGAATTGAGACCTAGAAAATGGAAGCAAAGAAACTAAAAGAAAAAAAAATGGATATCTTACTAGACACAGAAAAAGATTCAAGGCTCACGAGCAAGGCCATTTGGCTTCAAGCATGCGATAAAAATTCTATTTTGTTTCATCAATTTGAAAATGATAGAAAAATATAATTTTTTTTGCAATATTGACAAAGGGAACGATATGTAGGCAACAAATTTTAAAGACATAAAAACAAAGTAACCCACTATTTGTCTATTCTCTTCAAAGACAATAGGGACACAATTACTAAAGGGATAAAATAGGTGGGAGAAAAATCTTAAAGACGGAATATGGAGAAATCCACTATTTATTTATTCTCTCAAAGAGGATTTTAGGGCCACAATTATTGAAGTGATAAGACTCTATGAATTCCTTTCCTAATTTTGTAAACAATGAGGAAAATTGGGAATTGATGAAAGAATTGGGGAAATATGAACTTATCCAACCTTTACATAGTTTTCAAAGGGAAAATTTCCCGAGCTAAATGGCCTAACTATAGAATTCATCCTAGGATGTTATGAATTCATTAAAGAATATACAAGGAGGGTGGTGGAAATCACTAGTAATACAAGTAAAATGCTTTGGGATTATAATACCACTTCATTGCATTGGTCCCAAAGGAGGATGTTTTGAAAAGTTTTATAATTTTTTACCAATATCTTTATGCAACTAAATCTAAAAAATTATCTCAAAGGTCATAGCTAGAGGACTAGAAAATGTCTTATGGAAAAAAATATTGGGAGATTAGTTTAGGTTTCTATAAGGAAGACAAATCCATGAGGTAGTTTAGATAACTCATGAATGCCTCCACTCGATCAAGGCAAAAAATAAAATATCATTGGAAATAAAATTAGACCTCTCCAAAGCCTATGATAGGGTAAGTTGGTTTTACTTGAGTTTGATCCTCATTCATTTAGGATTTTCTAATAACTTTGTAGTATGAGCGATGAGTTACATTACCTATGTGTTCTTTGTTGTCTTAATCAATGGAGAGGCATCCACTTTCTTCATGCTAGGTTTGGATTGTAGCGAAGGATGCACTCTTTCCCCTCTCATATTTCTAATGATAATTGAAGGGTTGAGTAGACCATTAAAATAGGAGTAAAAAAATTGAAGCTTTAAAGGAATTTACATTTGCTAAGCATGCAATATCACACATCATTTATTTGTGAATGATATACTATTTTTTTGTGAAGGTACAAGAAGGCTAGTTGAGAAGTTTAAAGATATTTTGGGCCTACTTTATAAATCTACAAGTATGCTAATAAATCTTGATAAATTCGTTATGGCCATGTGAGACATACTACAACATGAGAAAGGATATTTATCCTAGTTATTTCCATACTAGGTGATAGATTTGGATCAAGGTTTAAAGTACCTCGGCTTCCACTTGAAAATAAACCTCTACAAGAAAGGGGGACTCAAAATGGTTGATTGCCATAAAATAAGTTAAACCATTGGTGTAATCAATGGCTCTCAATAGGGGGGAGATTGGTAGTTGTCAAAAATGTTCTAGAAGCAATACCATCATATTGAATTTCATTGGATTAGGTACAAAAGGTGTGCTAGAGAGAGTTAGGAATTTTTTATACAAATTTATCTACTGAAAAGATTAAATAAATAAAGGACTTGCATTGGCATCTTGAAAAAAATTGGTGATCCCATAAGAAAATGTAGAATGGGTCCTAAAAACCTCTTCCTCTTATACAAGGTCTTAGAAACAAAATATCATAGTTTAATATAAGGAAAATGATTGTAGTTCAGGTAATAAGAGGTAACTACTTTTACCCATCCATAATAGAGGATTAGGTTAAGAACTTGTTGGCCACCCAACAACCCCCCCTTCCATTCTTTGAATTAAACAGGTCCCTTTGTTTATGTTTCTTGTTTATTTTAGATTTGTTGCTTTGCCTTAGTGATTTGAAACAATGACTCATTTTCCCAAGAAGATCATTTTTTTTTTGGTGAAGGTTGTGCTAATTTTGTTTTAAATTTTGACATAATCCTCTTTTCATTGACTCTATGCTTCCGACGTTGATCTTGAAGAAATTTAAGGAAAATCCTAAATCTCAATATCAATTGGTTGATGTATGTCTTCCACTGCTTTGATAAACTTATGCAACATCATATTCATGCAGTTATAGACATCAACTTCCTTTTGTTTTTATGAACAACCTTGATAACATTTGGTAAAAGTCCACATATAAACCTGTTGTTTTGAATAGTACTCCTACACAGTTTCTTTTCCCTAATTATGGATTGAACTTTTACTTATGACATGGTGTTTTGCATATGTTATATCATTTTGGAATATGAATGATTTAGGTATTTCTTTTGGAATCTATTAGAATATGTGACAATTCATTTCATACTCCATACTATATCATAAAGGTTCATCCTTAAGCTATTTAAAATCACCTAGTGCTATTAATCTCGATAATTATGTTTTGGTGGTTGTTATTATAGCTAAAGGTGGTACAAGCTAACTCTATGTACAGTGGTTTTTTTAATAATTAAATTTCTAATGGGGTAAATCCTTATACACTTATTTGATAATTAATCCATAATCCATATAGTTAACACTTTGGACAATGGCAAGTTGTGTATATCCATGTGGCAGGCTGTAGTGTCAAATGAAGGATAGGCTTATACGATGATATGGACTTGCTCGTCCAAATTGGCATGTGTATGTTTTAACACCTACACAGTCATTATATGATCAAAGTTTCTAGAGGAATGTGGTTTTATTACCAATTTGAAATACTATCAATAAAATCTAGTACCATCAGTATTGGCTCCCAATGGGTCAATTCAAAATTTAGGGTTCCATTACACATACACTCTATTCGAATATGCACTCTTCGCCTATGTTTTATCATACAAGATTGTGGTTTTGTTTCCTAAAAACATACCTGGCTTGTGTGCCCTTCTAGTGCATGAAATCACCTTTGAGTTCCACCTCCCAATTTACAATGGTGCCTATGGTTAGAACATAGCCTTGTGGAAGTGAAATTATTGAATCTTACGAGGAGTACTTCATTTTGTTCTAGAAAGACAGATGGTGGGATTTTATTCAAGGCTTCTAGGGCCATAATCAAGTTGTAGTTAATGGTTTCAACTCCACTTATAATGTTTGTAAAGCCAAAATTGGACGTGTTGAAATTTTGGTTAATGAAAGCTTTATAGTAGAGGAAACTCACCTTTCCACCAAGGGTGAAAATTGGTCAAAGAAATTCCTGGTACAAAACATCCCTTGGCAATAATTTCTGGTCTCGAAGGATGCCATCTACTGTGTAAAAGGTATGCCAATTCACTTCCTCAAAAATAAATGGAAGGATTTAGTTTAATTCAATAGGTGTTTCATTACATGTGAGGGTCGATACAACCTTGTGTTTTTGTATCACATGCATCTTTTGATGGCGTTCTTCAGTATAAGTTAAACCTTCCATTCTATCTGCATAAAATAATTTCAAAAATGGCCAAGTTTTATCAAAAGGAACGCAAAAACCATGATTGAAACTTGTTCCACCACACATTAATTTGTATATTAGTTAAACACTACTTAGCCAAATGTGGGGATTCCGGGATTCATTCCTTTATTGGAATGGTTTTGAAAATCCTCACGGTGGCGACATAGAATTAATCCCTCTTAGGGTTTCACCAAATCAACATAATTCTTGAGAAGCTACCTCAAAACCCTTTGTATCTCATGGTCATGATGATTTGAGTCCTGGAAACCCTTCTCATTAGAACGAAACTTATTTATGTGAAGAAGTAATTGTTGGACCTGCCAACTTTGTACCTTCCCGTGTCACCCATAACATGGAAAATAAATTTAGGGTTCAACATGTAGAATTACAACTTGAGGCTAAGGATGATTTCGAGCCGAGTTTGTCAAATTACACTGACCATTTCTGACCCGCACATAAGAAAGAAAAGGGCTATTCAAATATTGACCTTTCATCTCAAATTAAAAGTAACCAAATAACTCGCAAAATAGCCTGAGCTCAATGAAATAAGTATAAATAGGGCCATCTCACGGTTGGTTATGTCCATGTCGATGATATTGAGGAACCCGTGTTGAAAAAGAACAAGCCTCAATCTAATCCAGACTATGAATTTGTGGATAATAATGTTTATGGTCAAGTTGATGATAATGCATACAACTGTGCTAATTGTCGACAATAGAAATGCAATTCCAATAGATTTGTACAAAGAAAGCACTGGAAATAGAGGTATTCAGTCATGATTCCTTGCCTTAGAATAGAATCGACCATCTCCAACAAGAAAACAACCTACTAAGGATGTTGAACCAACTTAGGACCAATCAAAGTGATAGGAAGGCTTTTGGATTAGAAGATAATCCACAGTTGTCACACACCCAGATAATCATTAAGTCTGCCAATGTTAAAGTTGTAATTACATAAGATTCTCAAAGTAAAAACTCTACTAAATAAGATATTGTGCATTGTCCATTTTCAATTCAAAATATTGTCAAGGTATTCTTAGATATTTTAATCAGATTATTAGTTTCAAAATCTTAGACTCTATAGCCACTTTATTTTAATAATAATGTCAATTATTAATTTCATTCTCATTGATTTGTAACAGGTGTACACTTTATTTTGGAGGTTCATTGGTTATGACGACGTCGGTTACAGTGGATATGGTCTAATAATTCCAATTTGTCTTTGCATATTGTGTTAGTTATTTATGTTATTTTCCTTTAAATAATGTTGATTCGACACCAAGTGGTCATGATAGTTAGATTATTATCCTAGTTTCTGGGAAACTATTTTTTAGGCAAACATATTCATTGACGGGAACATGGGCGAGCTCAAGATTGGGGACCTAGGACTGGCTTGTGTTATTCTGGTAGATGAAAACATGAAGAGATCCATTCTAGGGACTCTAGAGTACATGGATCCAAATATTCTTGAGGATAATTACAGTGAGCTGGTGTACGTGTATGTGTTTGACATATGCATGGTGGAGACGCTGACATTGGAATATCCATAACCAGGAATTCATAAACATGAAGAAAACCTTTCTTACAATTAAGATAGGGAAAAGGCCTCAGGCGTTAAGAGGTGTAAGTGATCCGACAACCCGAAACTTTATCGAGAAATGCTTGGAATCAGTGGAGTGAAGGCCACATGCTGTTCGTTTGTTAGACCATCAGTTTTAAAAAAAATTGGAATTCACCAAGGTGTCAACGGATCGGTCTCTTCTGAAAAATTAAATTGAGAAAACCTGGGACGTTAGGGTAGAGATAAAATTTCCTGCTCTGAAAGCACATAAGGTTCCTCCACCAGAGTGATAGAGATGTAATTGGTTTTTTTGTGGGGACGAGGCCTCGTACCAAGGAATTTTGTTAATGGCAGACAAGTTTGGAATGCCCATATAGGTGGGTCGTGTAGAAGGGTTTGATGTGAAGGGGGATTGAGGGAAAATTTGGAGGGTTTGATATCGGGGAGATTGAAATAAAATTTGACCAAGTGGAGAGAAAAATGATGGAACATCAAGAAAATATGTTGAGGGCACATATCGCTGGAATAATCCAGTTCGTTTGTGATTGGATTAGTACAACTCCACTTTGCATTCATAAATTCTAATGTGGTTGATCAAAACTGGGGTCCTCATAGTAAGATGGAGTTTTTTTCTTTACGTAATACTTTTAGGGTTTTATATATAGCCAATTCCATTCACTTTCATATGATAAGGTTTAGAGAAACATGCTTATGGGCCAAAGTTCTAAACTATTGTGTGTTTTAATGAAAAGAAAAATTAACATCCATACAAGTGTTATTTTTGATAGGTCATAAGGTTTAAGTGTTATTTTTTAATAGTTGCAAAACACTTTTATGTGATTTGAGGAGATATGAACCATGGCTTTTCATTTTTGAGAAATTTAAATTTAACCATTTTCAAGGATTTTGTAATATTCCATAGTAATTATCTTTTAATCATTATTAGATGTAAAAAAATTAAATTAGAATTTTCTTTTAGCAACTTCTATGACAGAGGAAGACCTTGTTATAACTTTGTAATAAGAAAAGAACAATTATGACAATGATGTGGATCATTAGAAGAAAGGATCCAATAAAAAAGGATCAGGTGGATGAAAAATAGACATGCATTCAAAGCAACGCGCTGGAGGAAGAGAACCAGATACATTAAAGACCTAACCCGAGTCGCTAAGACTCAAGTAGTATAGAAAGAAACCCCTCATTTCACATGAGAACCAACAATAGTAGAAGAAAAACATGTTATAGCACAAGAATAAGAAGTTGTCGTTGTCACACAAGAACCATCATAATTGTTGGGGAAGAAAAAGGCTTTTAGAAAATGGGCTTGGAGATGGAGATTGAAGAGAACCTTGCTTCTGCACAAGAAGCAGCAAGGGGAGACACAAAAGAGAACCTTGTTGTTACACAAGAACTAGCAAGGAAAGACGTAAAAGAAGGTTGTAACAACCCGAGGTTAAGATTTCATGTAATAAAGTTAATAAATTCAAAATAAGACCGAGGTCATGGGACAAATATTCCAAGCTTCATATCTAGCAAAGAATCCTAGTGGGCATCACTTGTTGTTTATTATGGCCAAGGGGAAATTGGCAAAGGCTTTGAAAAGGAAAAAAGGAATTATTGGAATTTTATTTATGAAATAAAGGAAATTAGGAGAAAAGGGAGGTGAAAGGTCATAGGTTGCATGTGAGCAGGGGGAATGAAAATAGAGAGGAAATGAAGAAAATAGAGGCATCAATAATAAAAAGACATCAGAGCACCAATTTGGGGCCTTTTTCTATTTGAGTTTTGGAATTTGTTTTAGAGAGGAGAAGAGCACCAAGAGGAGAAGGAAAGAAAACAAGAAAAGGAAGGACATGGAAAGTAAGGGAAAGTAAGGATCAAGCAAGGAAGAGTTGGATCAAGCGACTTCAGCGGGAACACTTGCAGGTAAGAAGTTGCATGTATGATTTCCTAGTTGGTTTTTGCATGCATGGTATATGCATGTGTGTATTTGGTTCATTTGTTGTCATTGGCATGGGTTTTGTCTGGTTTAACATTAGCTTCATACTTGCCTTTCCATTTCCAAATAGCCATGGTATGATGGGATTCATTTTTGGCTAAGATTTGGATTGCCAGAAGGTTTTGGATACGGGTGAGGTGGTCTTAGGAAAATCCCAAGGTTTCGGGGTCGAGATGGTTTTCTCCAGGAATCCCTCTACAGGTGGGTGGAGACAAGAAAATTATTCAAGGGATGGTGAAGGAATAATGAGGCATCCAAGCTCAGTTTGGCTTTGTAATCTTGCGATCAATTTAGGTGAGATCATGGTCGAGAGAGGGTGGAGGTGGTTTAACCTCTAGATTCCCTTGGTTGTTTATGGATTGTTTTATCCCATGATGTCCCACATTCATTCTTGGAATATGGCATGGGGGCGATTGGCTGAAAGAAAGATTTGGTTCATCACAATCTATGGTCAGGTGGTACGTGGAAGTCCCTAACTCAGTTGGCTTTTGCATATGTTAATAAGAGCTAAGTTCTTCTTGTATTTCATGAGTAATTATAATTGTTATTATGTGGATTTAATGGTTGTTCTATCATTGTTATTATTTTGGTTATATGTTGGTTATAAGTATGTTATTATGACAAATTCTAGTCATGGCTCTCATCATGTTTGATTGGTAAATGAAAGGTTATTGAATGCATGGCCTAATAGATGTTATTACAACTATTATGAGGGGGCATTAGACATTCTTGATGATTCTCATATAAGTATCAGATCTCTATGTTCATATATGCATTCATGACCTATAGATTACATGTTCACTACGTGTTTGACGAAATGACTGTCATGGTTAGACCTGGTTAGGTCAAGTCCTTATCAATGTTTTGTGTTAGAGGATTTTTCCTTGTGTCATTTATCAATTTTAAAAGTTCTATCAAGTTATGGACAAAGGTCTAGATCCTAGCCGTGAAAAGAGTGGATTAGGTCTTAGGGTCACATGCACAGAACTGAGTAATTTAGTCTACAGTCTTTGGGAGGCAGTGTCATTCATGCAACTAAAGAGTAACATTTTTTGTCTTACCTTGTTATGCAAGGGACTGAGGCTCTAGATCATTGAAAAGGAAAGTTATCTAAGGGTATGGCCACTTAGAGTGGTTTTTTAGCTCCTGGGGGTCTTGTAGCACCTATGGGAAGTCAGTAAACTTTCATTTTGTTGATTCTACTTCCTTAACTATACTTAGGAGGTTGAGTCATGTTATAATAGCGCTTCGCTCATGTTTACCTCGGCAGGCCAGTGAAAGTGGGTAAATGTGGGAGGTGGCATTACGAAGGCCATGTTACAAATCTAGAAGTTGACATGGGACAATAGGAAGGAGAAGAAGTTGCAACTCCAAGCACATTAGTAGAAACATAAGAAGCTCAGAATTGAAGAAAACCCTCAAGGTTAGGAACTAAAGAAAATAATAGGTATTCTTTCTTCGATGCCCTTGTATAATTATCCTTTTGGAAGGAATATAATACTTGGAAAAGGAAAATAGAAGAAATCAAACCACAATCACATTGTTGAAGAGCGAGTTGAAGGAAAGTCGACCTTTTGAAAAAATTAGAATGCCTTGCTCAAGCAACAAGTTTCCTTGCTGCTAAGGCAATAGGGGAACCTCTTCAAAAGAAAAGGAACTAGCCTGGGCATAACCACATGAGAAAGAAACCATAGATACAGATTCCCAGATAGAGGAGAAAGGACCTAAGATGATAGAATTTGTTGTTTAGATATATCATGTTGAGATGGAGGGCAAGGAAGTTCAAGTAAATTGTAATGTACCCATTTTTAGTTTTATTTATAGTATAGTTAGGGTGGATTCTGAGGGCACGGGATGACTAGGTCATGGAAGAAAGTTTATGTCATGAGGGGTTCCGAGGGAGTTTTGAGGAGTTTTTATGGGGTCTAATGGCATTCGCTTGCCATATTCTATCATCCACACCACTTTCTGACTTAATTAATTTCACTGAAGGTGGCCTTCCGGGATAAATATTTGATGGAATACTTGGGTGTAATAGCACGTTGCAACCAAAATGAGAAGATATACAAGATGGGATGTTGAGAATTGACTTCCAGTCATCAAAGAGATTATGGTGGGTGATTTACCCTTTCTTTAAGTAAAAGTAGCTTTAATTAGTCATTTAATTAAGGAAAAATAATTGATTGGAGGAAAAAGGCCAAAAGTGACTTAAGTGAAATAAAATAAAATTAAAAGGTCACTTAAGATAAAGTCAATGGAGGAGCTTCTGGAATAATACTAAAATAATAAAATGAGATGCTTCTAGAGGCATGGGGATTTATCTACGGATATCTATAAAAGGGGAGGAGGAAACCAGTTGGAGACATCTTGGAGTTGAGTATTTGTTTCTTGTGGAGAGGTTTGGAGAACCAGGAGTTCCCAACTTCAGTTGTAGCTCCAGGAAGGAAACCCTCAAGTGATGTAGTGAGAGTGAGGGAGAATCCAACTCTTCCCTTGGTGAATTCATTCAAAATTCACAAGAGTTCTTATTGGTTGCAACTTCCTTTTGAGAGGCCAGATCCAGTGCTGCAGTAGACATATTTTGAGGTTGGATCTAGTTTCCAGAAGTTGTTCGAGATTCTCAGTTATTTCCAGCTATTTCATATTGCCATTTACTCATATTTATGGTTAATATAATAAAGTTGAGATTAGCTACAATTTCCTTATGTTCGCTTTTTCTTGCGACAACTCTGGTTATTTACGGTGTTGCGTAAATTTCATGAATTTTCCATAGTATCAATATTGTGTATTTTTTTGGATATATTGTAGATTAAAATTTCGCTAGCAAAAAATTACAGTAAATTTATGGTGTTTTCTGCATGTATTTTTTGGGATAATTTTTCTATAACGAAATCACCATTATTTTAGCCAAATATTCCAAAAGGGATATTACATTGGTATCAAAGCATTCCTTGTTTTGTTGTGAAATTTTTGGTTCAATTTGTGAAAATTGTTTATGGAGCCAATGGCTAAAAATTTTGAAGCAATTCGCTGCTAAATTTATATTTGGGACAAACAACGAGACTAGTGGGAGAAATTCAATGAAGAGAGGTGGAATGGGTTATTGGTTGGTTATGAAGAGAAGGATTCCCATAAGGGAACATCAACAAGTTGTTAGAAACCTTAGAGACAAATGGATTGGAGACTTTGAAATTCATAGTACCAAATTGGAGCAGTGGAAGAAGGGAATGGATGAAGACATTGAAAATACTACCAATTTGGTCTTCTTCTTTTGAATTCATCTCATTGAAATATTTTTGTGTGGATGTTTTGAACCATCAAATGTGTTTTATCTTCAAGACAAATAAATGATGTAAATCTAATCCAACCATGAAAAAGATAAAATAAAATCAAAAAATACATGAAAAATTAAATTATATAACTATTTAAATATTAATTTAATATTAATAAAAAGTAAACTTTAATCCAAACATATATTAAATAAAGAGAAATTTTATGATATTAAAAATAATAATAATAATAATAATTCTTTTACAAAACCTCATATCATATTTTCACTATTATTAAATTTGTAATTATATAGTATCATATTTTCACTATTTTAAGTTTACAATTATATAATTTTTTTCATAAAAAGATTCGAATACTATTTTATTAAAAAAACATTTTCATAAACTTTCTTATAAAATATTTTTTTATAAATCTTTTAAAATAAAAACAAATAAACATATCCACCTTCAAATTAATAAGGTCGCTTCTCCCTAAAATGATTTTATGACTAATCGAAACATCTTGACATAAAATACCGTGCAACTATCAACACCTTAATTTAACAATAGTTTTAAGAAATTATTTTTAAACAAAATTATAATTAATCGCTGGACACAATATCATCTTTCACTCGATTCAAAACAAAATGTAATTAACCAACCAGACACAATGCCATCTTCGTACTCCAATAAAAGTCATTTAACTATACTCACTGGCGGCAGTCTAAAAATTCAGGACTTTAACTATACTCACTGGTGTCAGTCTGAATTCAGGTTTTTTTTGTTTTGAAAGTTATGGAATTTTTGATTATATTCTAAAAAAAATGGTTGAGATTTTTGTAAATTTAAATAAATACAGTTAAAGTTTTTTATTTTAAGTGCTTTAGATGTTTTTGATGGTGTTGAACTTATTTTTACTATTAAAAACATGATTCAAACACTGTATCTATAAGATTTTTTGAAATTTTTTTACCCCAATTCCAACCACTTTTAACCGTCCAAACAATTCTTCCACTTAAATTTAAACTCCTACTTCATGTACCAACATTATCCAATACCCAAAAACTATCTTCTTCCATATTAAATGAGTCAATGCTACCATTCTCACACGGATCGCAGATTCTGAATATGAAGTTGAACAATTCACCTAGCATTTAACCTTATTCTTATCCATATGAAATTTTACCCCAATTCCAACCACTTTTAACCTTCCAAACAATTCTTCCACTTAAACTTAAACTTAAACTCCTACTTCGTATAGCAACATTATCCAATACCCAAAAACTATCTTCTTCCATATTAAATAAGTCAATGCTACCATTCTCACACGGATCGCAGATTCTGAATATGAAGTTAAGCAATTCACCTAGCATTTAACCTTATTCCTATCCATATGAAATTCCAAAATATTATTGTAACCTAAATAACGATACTCTACTGACACAACATTTTCATTGATTTTTCGCACTGTTCCATAAATGATAAGTGAGGCAGCACTTTGGTTTTGGGGTATAGAGTTAAGGGAACCTGGTTTATATGCCCAGATTTATCTTAATATTCACTTTCTTAAAAGAAAAATGAGGTCATTTCAACCTATGTCAAACCATGGGCCATTAATTATGGCTTTGATGATCTAACCAGCTGTCCTTATGAAATCAAATCAAATTATATCAAATCGTCACCTCCTCGGATCACATTCCTTATGTTCTGGGGTCGCGCACCATCCCTTATCTGCATGCCAACCCATATATTCTTGCATGCGATCCGAGAACATAAGAATAAAGCAAATGCTCCTCCATCCTTTAAAAAGATTCTTATTCTCCACGAGCTGTAACGATCGTTGCTCGACATGTACATCCACTGTTTTTGGAATAATTCTTTTCTTATTTCTTCAGTACAGCTCCACTTTTGCATTCGTCAATTCTAGTGGCGTTAGTTTCTATACCTAGTACTTTTAGGGTTGTATATATAGCCAGTTCCATTCACTTTAGTAGGATAGGGTCTAGAGAACAAGGCTTCTGGGCCAAAGTTCTAAACTGGTGTGTGTTTTGATGGAAAGTAAAATTATCATACGTACAAGTGTTATTTTTGATAGGTCAGAAGGTTTACGTGTTATTTTTTAATAGTTGCAAAACACTTTAATGTGATTTGAGGAGATCTGAACCATGGCTTTTCGTTAAGAGAAATTTCAACTTAACCATTTTCAAGGATTTTGTAATATTCCACAGTAACTATCTTTTGATCGCTATTAGGTATTAAAGAAAAAAACAACTTTTTCTTTTCCTGAGGCATTCAAAAAATTAAATTAACTTTTCTCTCGCAGAATCATTCTGAGTATAAATTTCCTTTTCTCTCGCAGAATCATTCTGAGTATAAATTTCCTTTTAATATAGTTATTAACTTTTTCCCGAAGAGAATCAATCTGAGTATAAATTTCTTTATAATATAGTTATTAACTTTTCCTTCAGCAGATTTATTCTGAGTATAAATTTCCTTTTAATGGTTAGATTTAGAAAATAGAAGAATTCATTTTCAAAATTTTAACAAAACATAAAAGCCTTGGATCATACTTAAATTTTATTTATCAAATTTTTTTTACTAATTTTTAATCAAATTTATCATTAAAAAGGAAATCTATTTTATAATAATATTAATTTACCCACCAGATACTTTTGTTTAATATATTTATTTGTTTCTTAATAATTAGACAAAATTTATATCAATATTATAGAAAATTAAATTTTAGTGAGACAAAAGTTAATGTTTGCTTTTTCAAAATAACAATATTTACAGCTACCATCTTATTTCCCTAAACCATGCATGAGGGATACTAGCAAATAATTGGCAATCATAAAAAGCACAATAACATTTCTTGAGTTGAATAAGGTACAAAACATAGTTGTGTCAACCTTGCATATCTAATAAGGTTGATCTTTAGGGCATCTCTTTCTAGTTTTAGTTTGTAGGCATGGGATCCTCTTCAATGAGGATAGGTTGAAGGGTGCCCCCCTCGATCATGGAGTACCATCAAGATATTTCATGTCCTCATTATCACTTTCAGGGAGAGGAGAAAATATGATATTGACATTATCACTTTCAAGGAGAGGAGAAACTATGATATTGACACCAAGGAGTTTGGACTTCTTTGAACATTGCCTCAACTTTTTTATCCATGAGATCCAATTTTTGGAGAATAGCTTGATGTTGGATGCCCCTTCTCTCCAGTACTTGAGTAATAAAAGATCTATGAAACTAGTAGAATTCAATCATCTTGAAAATATTGGTGCCTTAAATTCCTGATAGCCTTACATGTAAGATCTAGCCATGTATTACTCCTTTATTTGCTCATTAGATATTCTTCTCTTCTCACATTCACAAAATTTTTCATGTTTGTAATCTCTTATTAATTTCACAAGAGAATTTGGAATGGAAATTTCTCTCTATTTTGATGGCAAGTGTTTGAACCTTAATTGAATAATGGAAGAGAGAATGGTGATTAGGGTTTTTAGGTGTAGCTTTCATCCTTCCTCATTTCCCTTTCTACTAAGTTCAAGGTTTTTTTCAAGTGAGCACTCACCATACTTTTTATCCAAGAGGTTGTAGGGTAGTCATGTAGTTGAGGGTACCTTATACTGAGGGATTTATTAAAAGAGGCCTTGGGAATAGGTGGTTTGAGCAGAAACCAAGGAGTACATAAGAACAATAACCTCCACTAATTCAATTTCCAGTATGCCAAATTTTTAGAGGGGGAATACTACCAATAATAATGGGGGAGGTGGGATAATGATAAACACCAATGGTTATGTAAATATCCACTTCCAGATAAAGGAAATAAATCCAAAAAAATAAACACTCCTCCCTCCCAGTTTCTTCCAAAAAACTAGAATCGCTCAAACATAAGGCAAACTCCAAGACCATATCCCATAGAAACTATGAAACATAAGAATTAATCAAAATGGACAAGATACTAAACATTAAGATTGATGAAAATGTAGAGGTATTGAGATTGGGTTGAATTCTAACATTCCTCAAGCAAGTAGTACCATCCTCTTTCTCTATGAAATTGACATTCCTGAATAAAACACTGGTAATATGAGTCCCCAACCCTATTTCTTCCATTATGGTGCACTTACCCATCATTTCTCTTCTTTCATTGCATAAATTGATTATCGAATATGCTACCTTTGCCACAGGAACCCATATCCTACTCTTGTAAACCCATTCCTTCATTTCCCAAACACAACCGAATTCTATTATTAACCTATGGACATGTGGTAGGTATAATAGAACTCCCATATGTCACCTTTATTACCAATGTTAATAAAGCACCATTATGTAAATTATTTATATAACTTTAACATCTTCATTACCTAAGAAATGTGAAATATGTCCATGTTTTCCTATGGTACATATGGTTGAATTTTCCATTCCCATAACCTATTCGAATTGATTTTATATGGCATAGTTCACTTAATCTACTAAAACATTCATATTTTTTGGCAATGCTAAAAGCTATTAGGTGAGAGAATGATGGTTTCCTAAATATATGTATATCCTTAAAATTAATAAGATAAATATGGAAAAAATGATATTGGAGCTCTAATGTTATTTAAAAAAAATAACACATTTATGTAATATATGGTTTCTGATGCAGCGGAAACAATGGCTTATTATCAACCCATAAATGAATTTATAAAACCCAAACAATCACCCTGCCGAACACCCCTTTTCCTTTGAAAACTATCCATTTTCCTTTCAGAACCCAAAATACCCTTGAAAATGCTAAAACAACACTTTTTCTCCTTTTAAAGCGATTATATGCGTTGGTGCTGCAAATCTAGATCTGGCCAATCGAATGGTCAGGATTCAATCGCAATATCGACGATTGGCAGCTGCAAGAGCCATATATCGGTGCTATCCCTTAGTGGGGGTTCAATGTGATTATCGCTAATTGCTATCAGCGATTGCCATATGTTTGCTTTACTATATGCCGCCTCCCCTTCAAACCTACGATGCGATAACCTTTATGGACCTGATAGGCTATCCAATTGTTCCTATACCATTTCGGGTCTGGTTAGGTTGCAATATCGAAATTCGGCGATTTTACAAGCCAATTCCCTTCCTCTGTAGCGATGCGATTTATACGTCGGACCCGATAAGACCCAAAAGTGGTATTTATATTATTTCAAATCCGTTTTGTCGAATCCGCTAAGTATTTTGCGCAGTTTCTCTGTGTAAATGGGTTTTCTGCTTGCGGACCCAGACTACACCAAATTTGCCTTAACCACAAGAAATTCTATTGTAAAGAATGAAAACGCAAAGCCAACACCAAATTCATCCGAATACAGGGAAAACTAAACATTCAAGGCCTCCACGAGTCGTTTATGTGATAATGCATGCAACACTGATTTATTCACAATGAATCCACTACAGAGTTTCGGCCTTGCCAAAATTACAACATCAAAGACCTCTGTCTCAAAAGAAATGTAATCAATTACAGAGTTCCACACTCACAATCAATTCTCTGTGTATAAACATAAATACAAAACTACATTTGACGTTCTCTGCCCCTCTCTGGCTTGATTATTCTAGTTAGCGGCCTTCTCCTCCTATGCTACCCATAGGCTTACAATGCTCTTGAATCCTCTCTCTCCATCTCCCTATCTCCAATCCCTCTTCAGAAAAGAAAGGGAATTACATATATCTCCTATCTAACAGTTTCCTTCTCAATTGAAGGGATAGACTACATATTTAGAAATCAAATCTTATCCTAATCTAAACAATTCCAACTACTTGGCTTGATCTCCATGCAAGGAGGATCATTTGCCATTTATTCTGAATTCTATTCAGAATTAGGCAACAAATTAGCCACTTCCATAATTGAAATTAATACAGTTTGAATAACCAACTCTTCCTCCAAACTTGCATTAGCCACAACATGTGACCACTCCATCACATTGCTGGCTAGGCCTAGATGCTCCTGCATTAGACTCCCAAAGTTTAAATTAATCATGATCTCCTGATCATGCGCTTTTGATTTATGTCCTCCTGGATCCCATACTTTGTTTGGTAGTCTATCCTTGGTTACTGTTGTTGTTTGTTGTTCTCCCGGTCTCCATACTTTATGCTGCATTGCCCCATTAGCTATGCTCTCACTGTCTGTTGTTGTCCTTTTCATATATCTTACTGTTGTTTGCTCATCATTATAGTTTATGACAGGCTCCCACATCTTAATTTGCAATTTTCCATTTCCTTCACCTGTACCATTCTTTCCAGCCAATCTTCCTTTCTTCTTTTGTCCTTTATTTGTTTTATTGGAATGCTGCTGTATGAGTCTCCACAACTCATCCAATTCTTTGTCCACTTCACTTCTCATATGTTGAATACTATTCTCCTACAATTGATTGTGTTCTTGAATAAGAACATCATAATCCCTGTGCCAATAATTTTCCATATACATTTCTGAAATGTACAAATGCCTTCTCCATTGATCCTCTGCAATAATTCCAGTTCCTTCTTTTGGTTTCTCATTCATGACTTCACTACTTCTTACTTCAAATTCCAGTATACCTACAATTCTACAAATTCCTCGAAAACTTGGAATTTTTTCTGCTTGATTAGGTACTTGGAATATTTCTTCTTTTAGTAACTTCATTTCTGCACTCTTAAGGATTATGGCATTATATTCGTCTGCATCTGAAATGTCATCTTTAGCCTCTTCTCCATCAATAAATCCCTGTAGTATAATAGTAATTCTGTTACTATCATCTCTTGAATTCATTTCTAGTTCAACACTCCCATACTATAAATTCAGCATCATTCCATCTTTTTGATACATTCTGAGCTTGGCCTTCATTAATTCGATCTGATCTTCAAAATTAACTCCTTGGATCAAATTGTCTTCACATTGCCTTGTTCCTGCATATAAATCTTCATCGGAGTTAATCAATTCATTAAAAACAAATATTTTACCTTGCTTCCTCATTATGCCAACACTTCTGACAACTTCTTTCTCATATTTGTCATCCATGACAACTTTGTTCTCAATCAATTCTGGTTTTACAATTTTATCACTTATTCTTTGGCTTTCTTGCCTCTTCTCCAAAAGACTTGACTCATGCCACAAATCTGCCATCTCATTTGGAATTTCTCCCAAGAACTCTGCATGATCTTCACTAACTGCATTGTCTGCAATATCTGTTTTTAATCCTTCTTTACTATGGATTTCTTCAAGGTCAATGATCTTCAATAAGTATTTAACATCTACAAAGTCTTCTATATCAACTTCCAGTAGTTGTTCTCCTTTGGCTTCAGTCTTCAATAGTTGTCTAATATCTGCATAATTCACTACAGCTATGTTTAATAGCTACTCTTCCCTCTGTATCACAAGATTATGTGAATTCCCTTCTTCTAACTTCTGAAAAATCATATCTTTGCTTTTCCTTTCCCTTATGACAACATGAATCAGTTGTCTTACTTCAGTGTATCCTGCATTTACACACAACATATTAGTTTCAAAACTATGAGATACCAAGGTCTCCTCAAATAATTTCATCATCAACTCTTCCAGTTGACTTCCACTTCCTGAATACATCATAAGATTCTTCGTTTGCTTTGTATTAGCTTCATCATAAGATTCTATGTTCATATGAATGGATCTCTTTCTTTCCAAACATTCCTTTGATCTCAATAATTCTTTTGCCATCCTCCTTTTGTCTTATCCTTTGGACGTCATCTGACTGGAATTATTCCTTCACTTAGCTGTAACTTTTATCCTTATTCTTCATATGACTATGGGTAGTCATCTCTTCACCTGTTAATATAACAGTTTCCAATAACTACTTGGCTTTCCTCAAGTCTATATGACCTACAAACACACAACAACTTTCAGTTTTCAAAATACAATACCTTTCATCTTCTTTTGATGCTTCAAGTACCAATCCTCCATCATAGATCTTTTGGATTTCAGCAGATCCTTCTTGCTGTGACTCCATTTCTTTGAGTCTCTCCTTCTCTAACAAATCAATATGAATTTGTTCAAGTTCCCTGAACTCGTTCATCAGTTTTCCATTCCACCTTTGTTGCAATAGCTTCCACTTGACCCTTTTCTTCATTCTCCATTTGTATCTTCGGTCTTTACTTGTCTTTCTTTGTACTACCAGACTAATCTCTTGTTCTTCATTCTGCTGCTAGTTGCTATACTTCTGCAATCTAATGCCTTCCTCAAATTCATTCTCATGTTGCTAATCATCTCTTCCAAATTGTTGGTTCCTTCCATCTTCATCTTGCTGGATTAATACTTCTGTCTCCTTCATGTCTCTGAGGACATAACTTCCTTGTTGCTCCTGATCTTTCATCTCACCTTCAAATAATCTCTGCTCAATTTCTCTGATTTCAGCATCATATTTATTAATGTTGTCTTCCACACCTGCAGTCACATCATTAACTGAAGAGTCTAAACATTTACTTAACTCTATAAATGTTAGAGACAGTTCATCCTTATCATGCATAGTAACCATATCCTTTTCTCCATCAGGTTCCTTGAGAAATCTTTCCAAGAATTCTAATTCCATATGAAATCTCTCTAGCAATTCATCACAACTTCTATTCTCAGCTTCATTGTTTTCCTGGAAATCCTCTTGAGTTATCCTAGTTTCTGCACTATCATATTGCAAATTTTTTTCATCAACTTCATTAAAAAAATTCATTTGTTTACCTTCTTGTAATACCACTATGGCATTTTCATTAGACTTCTGTTCTATATCAACCTCATCTGATTGTTTCACACCAAATAGAATTTCATTTATGAACTTTCTCTGCTGCAATAGATCAGCACCTTCTTCCTTTAAAAGGAATTATCCATCATACTTCACCTCAAGAGCTTCATTCCTGTTTGTGACAGTTTCACCAGACTGTCCATCATCCTCTGTATATCCTGAAAACATACACAAATTGTGAGAATTAAAATCACACGGCTTCATTGCCTCATTTGCTTCCCTTGTCATCATATCTTCTAATTGTTATGAACTATGCCAATAGTCCATGAGATCTTCAATTGATCTCTCATTATCCTCTCCACCCAACATTTCACTTTGTCCTGGTCTGCAAATGGAAACTTCCATTTCTGCTTCTGCTTCTCTGAGTTCCTCTAGTTCCACTTGAGCACTCAATATCTGCTCAATCTTTCTCAACTCTTCTGCTATCTCTAAATTCACTTGTTGATTTCTCTTCTCTTGTAGCCTCTGCCACTTTACTCTCCTTCTCATGGTCCAACCATGCTTCTGGTCTTCATCACTTCTTTGCAGCATCTCCATCAATATTCCAATCTGGAAATCTATCTCAGCTCTCTCTCTATCAAACTCTTCTTGACTCATCCTCATGCCATTTGCTTTGGCATCTTTCCTTCTATTGTGGCTTCTTTCTAAACCTCTGCTATGACTATCAGTAGTCATCTTCTTCTCCTCTCTCTTCATGAGCTCCTCACTCCTCTGCAACAAGCCTCTGCAATAGCAAGTCTTCCTTACTACGATCTTACCTCACTAAGCTCTCCTCACTTAGTCTTTTGGTAAGCACAATCCTCTATCTGGAACCTCCTCTTGAGCAACACCTTTTCTCCTTCTAGGCTTCTACAATCTCTCACTCTCTCTTGAGAACACTTTAGTTGTCCTCTCTGTCCAATATCTTGTTGGATTCTTCAAGTTCACTGCCACTTCAGTGTGCTTTCCTTGCTATGCTTTTAAGAACACATCTAGTCCTTCTCTCACAGCTTCTCTTGTTCTATATTGCTGCAGTCTTCACATTTTCTTATGTTGTTACCTGTGTTTTGAATGGATTTCCTCTGTCTATTGCATCTGCAAGTTCTACTACACATCACCTCTGTGTGCCTTCCTTCTGTCAGATTAGAATCTAATCCTTCCTCTTGTCTACATGAATACTTTAGCACATAACTCTGTTTTTAATTCCTTCATACAAAATTTCTCTATTCTGTTTAACCCCAATTATTCAATTACAATTCTGCTATGCTATCAGTTATTTCAATCACAAACCTGCTCTGATACCAAAAATTGATGCAGTGGAAACAATGGATTTCTATAAACCCACAAATGGATCTATAAAACCTAGCAAGCACCCCGCTTTACACCCTTTTACATCAAAATATATGCCTTTTCCTATCGGATCCCAAATACCCTTGGAAAATGCCAAAACAATGCTTTATCCTTTTTTAACCGAAATACATGTGTTAATACCGAAGATCGAGATCTTGCCGATCGGACGGTCTGGATTCAATCACAATATCGGTGATCGGCAGTCAAAAGGGCCATATATCAGCGCTATCCCTTAGTGGGGGTCTGATGCGATTATCGCTAATCGCTATTGGCGATTGCCATATGTTCACTTTACTATATGACGCCTCCCCTTCAAACCTCCGATGCAATAACCTTTGCGGACCCGATAGGCTATCCTATTGTTCCTGTACCTTTTCGGGTCCAGTTAGGTTGCGATATCGGAATTCAGCGATTTTGCAAGTCGATTCCCTTCCTCTGCAATGATATGATTTATACGTTGGATCCGATAAGACCCAAAAGTGGTATTTATATTATTTCAAATCCGTTTTGTCGAATCCGCTAAGTATTTTGCACAGTTTCTCTATGTAAATGGGTTTTCCACTTGCGGACCCAGACTACACCAAATTTTCCTTAACCACGGGAAATTCTATTGTAAAGAATGAAAATGCAGAGCCAACACCAAATTCATCCAAATACAGGGAAAACTAAACATTCAAGGCCTCCACGGGCCATTTATGTAATAATGCATGCAACACTGATTTATTCACAATGAATCCACTACAGAGTCTCGGCCTTGCCCAGATTACAACATCAAAGACCTCTGTCTCAAAATAAATGCAATCAATTACACAGTTCCACACTCACAATCAATTCTCTGTGTACAGACATAAATACAAAACTACATTTGAGGTTCTCTGCCCCTCTCTGGCCTAATTATTCTAGTTAGCGACCTTCTCCTTCTATGCTACCAGTAGGTTTACAATGCTCTCGAATCCTCTCTCTCTGTCTCCCTGTCTCTAATCCCTCTTCAGAAAAGAAAGGGAACTACATATATCTCCTATCCAACAGTTTCCTTCTCAATTGAAGGGATAGAATACATATTTAGAAATCAAATCTTATCCTAATTTGAACAATTCCAACTAATGGGCTTGATCTCCACGCAGGGAGGTTCATTTTCCATTTATTCCCAATTCTATTCAGAATTAGGCAACAAATTGACCACTTCCATAATTGAAATTAATACAATTTGAATAATCAATTCTTCCTCCAAACTTGCATTAGCCACAACATGTGACCACTCCATCACATTGCTGGCTAAGCCTAGATGCTCTTGCATCAATTTCACACTTCATCACTACTAGCTTAGGGATGGCCTCATTTTAAGGAGAAGGAAAAATAGAGGAAATGTATTGAGAAAATACTAGAGCTAGTAATTATAACTTTGGATTAAAAAACAAGGTTAAATAATGTTATGGAATTGGAAAAAAGGAAATAGTTCATCATTTTTCAAGAAGAAAGATGTCATGTAAGGCAATACTTGATAAATTTTCAAGAATAAAGATGTCTTTTGAGACAATATTTCATCATTTTTCAAGAAGAAAGATGTATTGTGAGTGTTTAAAAGACTAGATAAGGTTAGTTTTGAACCCTTGGTGGGTTATGTGCCCAATATACTAGCCTTGGCAAAGAGATGGTTGATCTCAATTCTTGAATTGGGTTAGATAGTGTAATAAAGTTCTATAGAGTAGGTATAAGTGGGGTTCCCAAAATATTTTCTTTAATAAATTAAATGTCAACTTTGATGCCAAAATGACCAAAGTGGACATACTTTTAGCATAGGTTCAAATACCTAGACAACCATTTTCTTTAGGGTCAATGGATGTATTTGTAGAAATAGGAAATTCCCTTCTTTGTATTATAAAAAATTATTTATATTTTTGAGATATTGGGTAATTCAAAATGGCTAGAATGTTGGTGGGCTTAGAAACTAGAAAAGGCTTGGTAGATGAATTAGTTAATTTGACAGGTAAATATCATTATCAGTCACTACTATGGGCATTTAAGTGGGTTGTAATTGCCCTATGCAGAGGAAGTTACGGGCTCAATAAAAGCAACCTCAAGTACTAGGGGTGAAAATACTAGAATTTCTTTAAAACACTTGAAAGGTAGAAGTTATGACCAAAAAGTGGCACTTGGAGGAATCTTAAAATAATATATTAGAACCAATAAAGCATCCTTAATCTCAATTCACCACAAGGATCATATATTTTTCACCACCAATGACAACAAGGACTACAAACCTCACATGGGAAAGTCCCCATAATTAACTTCCCTTTATAAAGGAAATCTTTGGAAAAATTGCTTTTTAGAACTTGAGAGTTATAGGTAGAAAAAAAAGGTTTGGAGTCTATTGATGAATATCTACCCATCATTTCACACATTAAAATACATATGATACTAAGACCTCTACATATAGTTGAAAAGGCTCTAGTGTAATAAGTAATCAAAGAGGGGACTCCTACAAACCATAAATTCGAATCTTACATTAAAGGAATCTTTAGGGAATCTATACATTTAGAATATCCAAAAAAAAACCTCCATCCAAAAAGAAAAGGAATATTAGACTACCTTGGGAAGGTTTTAGGAAGGTCTAGGTTCCTTGATTAAAAATGTATTAGCTAACTTAGAGAGGGAAAAATTCCTATGTTTCCAAGGCCCAAAAACAAGAACCTTCATAGGTTATATGTGGGAAATAATTATATATAATTGAAGCTCTTAAAGCATATGCCCCATATGAGGAGTAAGGGACTTAATTGATATGATTTACCCTTAATTATCAATGGCTAACCAATCCCTCATATATGTTAGATAGTGGGTATTATAGAGGCATTAAAACCCTCTATTATCCTCCTTCAAGTGACAATAATAGGTGTGGAAAAATTGATTCAATAAATCTTAAAAATTATGATTGGTTGGGTATTCTATTACAATGATTCTATTGGTATATTTGTTTCCAATATAACTAGATGGTAGGGTTCTTCATATACATTATCTACTCTTTGGAATTTTCTACAAGTCTAGAGGCATTCTTATTCTCAATGGATATGGGGAAATAAAACTGTCATAAATGTTTATGGCCTCTAGTCTAGTAGAGTGGTTTATTGGAGAAAATTCCCCAATATATAATATATTCATATTTTCCTTGTGGGTACAGGGAGACACCTAAACTTTACATTAGGAGCTTAAAAAATTTGGGACCTACTAACTCAGACATGTTATCTCTCACAACATTTTATAATAAAAATAGAAGCAGTGGGTTTTTTAAATATGAAACCAACAAAACTAATTCTTGCTTAGAGAAATAAGAGGACATGGGAAGAAATAATAGCCAAAAAAAAAAACCAAGGCCTCTTATTCCAATTGTATTTTCACACTCTTGGGTTGTTTTTTCTTCACTCCAAATCTATAAATTATGCATTTTTTCACCATATACCAAATCTATATTATGTGGATAGAAGTAAGTTTGCCATTATTACATCATACTCTTAAGTCATAAATTAATACCATATTTCGCTCTTGGTTTATGCAATTAGATCTCACTCATTTGCATAAAAAGGTAACTTGTTTTTTCATCTATAAAGTGACATCTAAGTGCCAGTTTGCATTAAATATTGTTGTAATTTATATCTTTCATTTCAAACCTAGCATATAAATAATTAGCTCCTGACCCTATTTATATTTGGGTGGTTTATACCCTTGTTCCTTATTGGATAGGCAACTTATCACTTATTGGGAACTAATCCATCTAATCATATATTGAGGTGTCTGTTGAAGTGAATTACATTTCACATTATAACAACTTACTTGACATCCTTACTTCACATAAATAGGGATACCACCCTTGGCTTCACAAAGCTAGACAAAAGTGAAGGGGAAGTGTACTAAGGTGATAGTGGTATATTCCCCATAATACCATGGTTAGGTCTTTCATTGGGGTGATAATTTGGGTGGTAACACTTCCTATATACATAATCATGGTAGTCAACAATGTTTTTTCTCGACTCAAGGAATCAACAACTCCATTTGAACTCCTAGATCTATTGATTCAAAACAAATGAGTAAATAATAAAAAACTAAACCATTTCACATGCCTTTTGCTCAACTTTTCGTGGTTGTTTATGTACTACAATACTTGATCTATTTACAAAAAACATCCTTGGGAAAAAATATTGCCTCCACTTCTTCAATACTTGGATAAAAAATCAAACCCTCAGTGATCATGCATTATTCACTCTTTACATCATTTACACTCTCACTAAATAATGAAATAGACTTACCTTCTTGGCCAAGCATTACTCCAATCAATGTTTTCATGGAATCACAATCCACTTGGAACATTGGCAAAATTTTGTAAACCCTCACTACTTCTTAGTCACATTGTTCTTCATATTTTTGTTATAACATATTATTGTCATTCTACAACACCCTCCAAAATTTTATTCTATGTTCAATGTAGGATCCTTCCTTGGTCTTGCACATGTTCGTTGCAAACATTGAAACTCATTCCATGTGGTTTCTTGAGAAGCTTTTGTCCCCTTCGTAAGATAGTAAAAATGTCGATTGTTCACATGTTAGCTGTCGCAACATGTATATAAGCCATTTATAGTGGTTTGAAGAGGTTGCCTTTGTATAAATAATTTTTTATAACCTTGTAAACATATGTCACAATCATTTCCAAAGTTTTAAGCATTGTCGCACAAGTGTCGTCACAGTCACCGCAAAGTGTATCTTAAGTATCGCACTTGTTGTAAGTTGTCGTAAAGTTGTCACACAGAGGGAAATGCATTTTCATGTGTCATGGATGATATATGTTGTTATGTCATCAAGTAGTCTAAGTGTGTGATCATAGTCAAATTCTTATCACTATTCACATCAATCTCACCAATCCCACACTTATGCATTTTTTGAAAAAGATTCCTGACCAAGCAACCTAGCGTCACCTAGCCTCCCTGAGATATGCATTATGTAGTCTCAATCCTATAGTTGTGACCTTACCTCTTGGTGATGCACAATGTGCATTTTCTTCCTCCCAATACTAGTGCACTACGCAGTTTCAATGCTCAAACCATGACCTTGACTCCCAGAATTGTGCAATTCCTTCTCTTAGCCTAGCCCTAATAGTGCATTGTGTAGTATCAAGCCTCAATATCATCCTTGAGCTCCTGAACTGTGCAACTATAGAATGGACCAACCTCCCTTGTCTCCTAGAACTACACAATGTAATCTCCTAGTGCTCATCCCCTTAACCTGTCACACTGATCTCTAGAGTTGCGTCGTTTTCTCCCTCAGCCCAACCTAAACTGTGCACTACGCATTCTTAATGTACAAGGCTCCCCTTGACTTCCTGAATTGCGCAAATGTGCATTCACTGAGCCCCTTTCCCAACTTACCATCCAGTTCTGGCTCGGTCAATGGATCAATATGCGCAATCTTAGACTAGAGGTTTTAGACTGATGTTTTCTCATCATGAGTGAATTGCATAAACAAGTACCTCATCATGCCATGGTGAGATAATTAAGAAGGAGATGAAGGAGTGCAACATGTTGACGAATCGGTCAAAACACTTATGTTATCTATCCGGAAGAGTTTTGCTTGATAATCATGAATCACATGAGCCTCCATTCTGAGACATTCTTGTAGTTGAGTATGCATGTTGATCAATCAAGAGAAAGAAATGGACACCAGTTTGGGGTAACCACTCAAGACTTTAGATCAATGAAAATCCCTTATCACTAAGCCATGTGGAGGTGAAAAGAAAAGTATTATCAAGCAGACCTGCAACACACATTAGTAGCTGTGGCTTGACATTTCTGTTTGGTCAATTTAGAGTGTCCTAAATTGCTATATTAATTGTCAATCCGGGGGTCGTAAACTGCTGAAGTGAGGCGCACTATATATGCAAGATAACCGATTTCTTACTTTTTGTCGTCTTTGGTTTTTAGTTTGTTTTTGGGTTTATCTTTATTGATTCCCTAATGTGAGATGGAAATTCAAATTTTCAAGGCAATGATGTACTTTAAAACGATCTCCAAAACTTCAAACTTGCAAAAAAAGGTTTTAAAACTTGCAATGATGAAATTAATTCCTAAAAGAGAATGAAAATGTGCCACTATTCTAATTAAACAAACAGTGAACTATTGATCATGAAACCCAGTATCCTTGCTGCTGTATAAATATAAAAGAAACTGAACTCAAAGAAATCCAAAAATTGCAAGCAAAGTAAACTAAAATCACATTACATCAACTCATATTCTGACTCCTCACCATTCGTCTCACTCTGGCTTTCGAAGGTAACTGAAAATGACATGAGCAATTCAATAACTAACTTGCAGAAAAATAAACTAATATCAAACTATGCACTTATACTTCAATCCTCACCATTCATCTCGCTCTGGCTTTCGGAGGTAACTGAAAATGACATGAGTAATTTAATATCTATCTTGTAGAAGAGTAAATGAGCAAAACTGAAATAAATAAAACAGTGCTAGAACTAAGAACTAAGAAAAATGAATCAGATGAAGGACAAGAATAATTCCATGTCACTAGTCATTATAAAACTATGTGCAAATGCCTGGGCTACCTATTGTAATCTAAAACAAAGACACTGACCAGTTAACAACATTAGAAAGCATAAAAAACTATGGACAACAATCAACGTGAATACCATAAGCAGTGCAATATATACAAGTAAATGATTATGGCATAAGGAATGTAAAGAAATAAAGCATGAAACTATACAGCAATTAACAAAACCTTGGTGTGTACAGGGGCCCTCTGCACAACCTCGGGCAATCAGCAATCAACCATGAATTGAGCTTATAAACAGAGTCTTCCCATGTATTAAAATGCAGTCATAACACAGAAATAAAGTCACGACACAGTGGCTCGTTAACAGTCAGAATTACATTACAAAAGCTAGCTACCATGTGTATGAGAACGCTTTATTTATAACAGAGGATGACATAACTACTTTCCTAAAATCTGCGCTGATAAAAGACACGTGAACAACCACATCCAGGAATCTAGCATTATGGCAGCCGTGAAGATTAAATCTATGGAGGGTGGTTGTTGGATTCGGTTCATGGAGCAGTCCACAGGTGTTGATATGTCCCCAGAAATCTAGGAACGGTCACGCAAGTCTTCACGTGGTGAAAAACAGAGTTTTATCACCATAGGACTCTTAGGTTGACCACCTCTTGGCTATCTTTGACCACGGCCTTCTTTGATGGATTCGACTGAGCCAATAGGACTCAGTCCATGTCCACATCATTTGCAACTTGCCCATGTGGCCAGATTTTCCTGAAGACACCTATAACATAAACTTTAACAAAAAGGTTGCGAAAAGTTGAACTAGCTGCGGAAAGTGACAAGATTCTGCAGCTGAATGAGAAAAAATCTAATTCAAACAGCAGACACAAGACATAGTTAGGAAACCACTTTATATGCTCTTTTTAAACTAATATGCAATGATTTGACAGCTTAGGAGGTCCAGGTAAATGGAAAAAAGGCTAGAAAGGTGTATAGGGAAGATGCAAGTTTGGGGCTCAACATACCCCCACTGTGAAGGTGTTGCATGTCCTCATGCAACCAAAATTTCGATCATCCTCCCTTTAGTCCATGTGCTCTAAATCTTCTGCCAGTACATCCAATCCTCTTCTCCTCTTCCTTGGTACTACTACCATCCTGGGCTTCCTCATCAAACATCTGAATTTGAGACTGATCAATTCCCTACTCAACTTCCTGCACTTTTTCTTTAATTTCCTATTCTTTTTCTGCCACAGTCCCAGATGTAACATAGTGTTGTCATGAATGATCTTGTCCAATCTACTTTGCTCCTTTAATGCTTCATTTTCTTGTTTAATGTGTCTGTTTAAGACCTCCAATTCAAACACTTCTTGTTTCAATGATTGGACTTGTGCTTCTTATGTTGTGTGAGGCAGAGTGGATGACATGCTTGGGCCTGCAGCTGTCTTCTCTAAGGATTCTAGATAATCATACACCTCTTGCTGATTTGGGTCTATTTCGGGTGTTTTCCTTGGGTTGACCCCAAAGTCCTATTGAGGAGGACTGATTTCTAACTCTGGCCGAAAAGGACTCATATCAATATCTGGAGGACTGGTTTCAATATTTGGCTGAACATGATGTGGGCTACGGCCAGCTGGAGGTTTCTCCGGTGTTCCCCACCCAAGTCAATAAAGTGGGGTCCTTTTATTTGTGCTTTCCTCCACTTTCCTCTAAGCCTGTTGCTTCTTCTTAAAGGCTATGGGCTAGTACTCTCTTCTTCCATACTCTGTTTTCCTTTTTCTTTCTTCTTGGTTGTAGCCGCTTGTTTTCGAAGATGCACTAGTCTTTTAGACAACACTTGATGGTATTCTTCTACAGAAGGTTCTGGTGATTGGTAGACATCCTCTATGCTTCTTTTCCCTTTCAATTTTCTCTGTTTTCTATCCTTGGTTCTTTCCTCCCTTACTTTTTGATCAACTTCTTTGGTTTTGCTAATAGGAGGGTTTTGAATTCTTGCACGTTTCTCCTTTCTCCTACTCCTTCTTGGTGTACTGCTTTCAAGTGCCTCGGATGGCTCTTGAAAGTAGTTTCTCACCAAAAACCGTTCCCAGGTATCCCTATTTTTCTTCAATTGGTCCTCAATTAGAATTCTCAGAAGCCCATGATGATACAAATGAGGTTCTATGTCTTTTATGTTCTTTTGGACTGTTTTTCACATCTTTTTCAAGCTCAGTAATAAAAAGTAGGGTAGATTGAGGGTTTGGTTCTCTAAAATTTCATCAATAACCGAGTATGATACATGTACATTGCCCCAAAACGGCCTTCACAAGTAATGAACTTTTGAATGATTAACAGTAAGCTGGCCCACTCCTCTTTTAAAGCATGAACAGGAATTCCCCTTGTGAATACAGTTACCTCCATACCTGGGTTGCGTAATATGACTCTCCAAGCCTGCTCATACAAGCTCTTGTTCTTAAACCAGCGTTCACCTTCCTGGGGCAGGTCTGTAGCAGCTGCTATGGATGCTTCGGTGACTGTAAACTTAAGGTCCCTAATTTCCACCACCTGGCCATTAAAATACTTTGCAAAAGCTTTTGTAATCTCCTTATTGTGGCCCTTAAATTTTTGGATGAAACATAGCCATTTTGCCTTCTTCCGTAAGTCTTTCACTTGAGGGTATCCTTCTAAGAACTTGGGCCCTTCTGGTTCTACCCTCAATAACTGACCCATCCTTTCTTCTGTTTGAAATTCGTCTGCATGTGAGGGGTTTAGCAAAGGTAAGACAGATAGGTTACGGGGTTTATGGAGAAGAAAATAGTGGCTGAAAATGGAAACTGGAGAACAGGTAGCAAGAGTGTTCAGGGACTGTAAGTGGAAAACAGAGGACAGGCAGCCGAGGTGGGTTCACGAAATGGAGTGGAGACATATGTGAATGAGGTGGTAATGTAGTCGTGGCTTCAGTAAAATGGCAGGGAAGTGAAGTGATCCCGGCAGAATTTTTAAACTAAGCGGCTGCAAAGGAGATGTTAACACGTTTATGAAATGGCTGCGGAAATTACGCGGTGGAGAGGAGCTGTAATTAAATCGGTCACGTCCTATGATTACAGGTGGAGTGTGAAAGTGCAGTCAAATACGAGTTAAACCTGAGAATTAATCATGAGACCATTTGGAAAATAAATGCATGGTTCGTGGAGGAATGTCGTGGAATGGTTATGGAGCTATCATGGCAATCATTGCATATAGTGGAGCTTATGGTTTAATAACTATGCAAAAATGTGCTTTGATTGCAATTTGAAACAAATTTTTACTCATACCTTGGAATCTTTGCTACTTGTTGTCCATTAGCCCTTGATCAACTGCTCCTTATTGATGCCTTTAGATGCTCCATGTCTTCATAATATCTCTTCAGTCATACCTGCATTTTCTTTCATGATTATTGAACTAACATCTTGACTATCAATTTGAAAAACAGAGTGGTGGCTGTGGAAACTACTTCTGGCTATGGAAATTGATTCCAGCGGCGGAAACTGACACAACAACCACTTGGCTGAATGAAGATGGATAGATAATAACTAACTGAATGAAAATGGTCATGAAAGAGACTTTTATTGATGAAATGAAATGAAATGGATGAAATGGAGTGGGATGAAATGGAGTGGAGTGGAATGAAAATGAAATGGAGTGGAATGAAAATGAAGTGAAGTGAAGTGAAAATGGGAAAGAAAGAAAGATTTTTTTTATTTTTATTTTTTTTGGAAAATATAGGGTGTCAGGTGTTCCTGATTTTCACTCTACATTTTCTGTATAAGACTGCCAATCAGTGATTGGTTTTCAGGTTTATACAGATTTTTTTTTTTTTTTTTTTTTTAACAGAAAGGAACAAAGGCTAGGCTGGTGGAGAAGAAGGATTCTTCTTCACCAACCTTATTGCAGAATTCTCTTGAAACATTTTGACAAATTCCTCTTTTGAGAGTGGCTTATGAAAGATCTTTAATCTGTGGCCATTCATAATAAGAGGAGTTTGAAATTCATCATTGGTCTTGATTCTTACCGCTCCATTGCTAAAGACTTTGTCAATCTCATATGGCCCAAGCCAATGAGTCTGAAATTTACCTTTGAAGTCTTTAAACTTGGAATCAAATAGTAATGCCCAATCTCCCTCGTGAAACTTTCTCTCTTGATGTATTTGTCATGCCACTTAGCTCTTTGATACTGAACTAGATCAGTTCTTAGGATTGCTTCTTGTCTGATCTCATCCAGCTCATTCAACTGCTCCATTCTGTGCTTTTAGGCTTCTAATAGGTCCATCCCCAACTGAACTGCCATCTTGAAAGTTTTGACTTGAAACTCAATGGGGAGCAGGACTTCTTTCCCATAAACAAGTTCATAGGGGGAATGTCCTGTTGTATTCCTCCATGTAGTTCTATAGGCCCATAAGAATTCAAGAAGCCTTTCTGCCCAATCTCTTCTGTGTATATGAACAGTTTTGGTGATGTTGCTTTCAATAACTTTGTTTGTAGACTCCACTTGGCCATTTGCTTGCGGATAGTAAGGAGTAGATTTTCTGTGCTTGATTTTGTATTCTTCCATTAGCTTCTCCACCATGTTGGATGTGAATTGACTTCCCTGATCTGTCACAATTTCTCTTGGGACACCAAAGCGAGTAAAAATATCCTCATAAAGAAAACTAACAACTGAATTTTCAGTAGCAGAAAGTAATGCTTTGGCTTCTACCCATTTAGTGACATAATCAGTACATACCAATATATACTTCTTTTGTTTAGATGGTGGATTAATAGGTCCAATGAAATCTAAAGCCCATTTTTCAAAGGGTTCGATGAGTACCTATGGTTGTAATGGCATTTCATTTGAAAGAGTTGGTTTCCCTACTCTTTGGCAGCTGTCACACCTTTTGACATATTCTTTTGTATCTTTGAAGAGGGAAGGCCAATGATATCCTAAAGAAAGGATTTTATAGGCCGTCCTTTTGTCAGCAAAGTGTCCACCACATGGTTCATCATGACATGCCTTGAGGATGTCAGGCATTTCATCTTCCTTAACACATCTTCTGATCACAAAATCTGGCCCTGTTTTAAACAATTCGTTAGAAATCCATGAATATTTTGAACTCTCCTGAATAATCTTTCTTCTTTCACTAGGAAATAGATGTGGAGGTAGTTTCCCTGTAACCAAATAGTTAGCAATATCTGCATACCAAGGAGTCTTAGTAGTTACTACAAATAAATATTCATCCGGAAACTTATCCTCTACAGGAGAATCTTCTTTAGTATTTTGGATCCTAGACAAGAAATCAGCTACTGTATTTTGTTTCCCTGGTCTATCCAACACAGTAATATTGAATTCCTGTAAAAGTAAGAGCCATCTTGTAACTCTGCCATTAGTAACAGGTTTGTTCATTAGATATCTAATCGCAGAATGATCAGTATGGACAAAAGTTTCATAGCCTATTATATAATGTCTAAACTTATTGATTGCATGAACAACAGCTAAGAAATCTTTTTCAGTCACAGTATAGATCAACTCGGTGGGAGTCAAATTTTTACTGGTATAGTAAATGGCATAAGGAACTAAATCTTTTTGACCCAACACATCTCCTAGAGCTGTATCTGAAGCATCTGTAGAAATATGGAAAGGAAGTTTCCAATTTGGCCCTCTCAAGATGGGTGCTTTAGATATTCTTGTTTTCAAAGTTTCAAATGCTGATTGACAATCAGGATCCCATTTGAATTCACAGTCTTTTGTAAAAATTTGAAGAGTGGAGATGCTATTTTGGTGAAGTTCTCTATAAATCTTCTATAGTACCCAGTAAATCCTAGAAAATTCATCTTTTTGACAATTTGGAATAGGCAACTTGGAGATGACTTCAACTTTTGATCTATCAAATTTAATCCCATCCCCTAAAATGTGATGTCCCAAAACAATACCTTCAGTAAAAATCATAAATAATTTTCCATGACTCAATGAAAGGTTTGTTTCTTTACATCTTATAAGGACTTTTTCCAAATGCCTCTTCAAATGTATTACCATAAACTGTAAAATCATCCATATAAACCTCTACACAATCATGGATTAGATCAAAAAAGATTCCTAGTACTGCTCTTTGGAATGTTGCAAGTGCATTACATAATCCAAAAGGAAGCACTTGGTAAGCAAAAGTTCCCCATGGACAGGTAAATGTGGTCTTATCTTGATCTTCAGGTGCTACCTGAATTTGATTATAGCCACTAAAACCATCCAAAAATGAAAAGTACTTTTTGCCTACTAGTGTATCTAATACCTGATCGATAAAGGGTAAAGGAAAGTGATCCTTCAAAGTTGCTTTATTAAATTCCCTGTAATCAATGCATACTCTCCATTTACCATTCTTTTTAGGTACTATAACCAAAGGAGAAACCCATCGGCTATCTGAAATTGGATAAATGAAGTTTACATTGAGTAGTTTTTTGAGCTCTTCTTTCACTATCTCCCTAAGGTTTGGATTCATCCTTCTCTGAGGTTGTCTGATTGGTCTAATGTTTCCTCGATGTAGATGTGATGAATGCAAGTCTTAGGGTCAATACCTTTCATATCAGTATACTCCCATGCAAATGCAGTAGAATGTTTTTGCAAGATTTTGTTTAGCTCTTCCTGTTGTGATTTCTCCAAATTTTTATTGATATTCAATGTTTTACCTGGAAAAATCTCAATGGCGAAACTACCAAACTCTTCCATAGAGTAAAGAGACATTTGTCTAGATGATAGATACTCAATGTCAGAATCTAACTGAAATTGTGTGTGGTCATATTCTGAAGATGTTTCAAAATTTTCTAATGTGTTCAGAATTTGACTATCTTCACTGATTTCAGAAATGGTAAAGACAGGCTGTATAGTGTCCTCATCATTAACCCATTCATTATCTCCTACTTCTGTAATTGCTTTTGTTGTATGATACAAATTGAATTTCTTTGTCGAATTACCATCAGAAATGTACATATCCCCATATCTACAACTGATGAAAGCATCAGTTGTGGCTAGCCAAGGTCTTCCTAAGATGAGTGGGTCCCCTCCTAGATTACTCTTGGGAGTCAAAATCATGAAATCTACTGGATATTCCCAAGAATCTAAGGAGACTGAAACATCTTCTAATACACCATCTGGTTTGATAATTGATCAATCTGCAAGTTGCAACAGAGCAGGTGTAAAAAGAAGATTAGGAAGTTTTAGCTATTCCATAGTCTGTCTACTCATAATGTTGATAGCAGCCCCTAAGTCAATCAAAGTATTTGGAATTTCTACCCCATTGATATGTGTCTTGACAATTGGACTATCAGGATCTACATACTTCTGCATGGTAATTTTTCCCATCATGATATCTGCAATTTTTCGTACCAGGTGGATTCTTCTTGTATCTCTTAGTTTCCTTCTTGGTCTTTTGAGACTCAACTCCTTTATTGTTTTTGCTAGAATAGGAATCTCTCTAATGGCTTGTAGCAAGGGAATCTTGATACAGACATTCTTTAATTCATCTAGGAAATCATAGTCAGGCAATAAGATTTGTTTTTCCACTCCTTTTTCAATTTGTAATCTTTCAGGAAAAGGAAGCGTGGATGAAGATGCAGGTTGCTCAACTATAGGAGTTGTGGGGGTTGACTCTTTTTCTTTTTCTTTTTGAGTGCTTGGGTTTTGAAGAGATGCTTCAGAACCTTTATTGGCTTCAAGAGAATCTTCCTCAGAAATACTTTTCTTTTGAGCATCTATAGAAGGTTTTTCTAAAACTCTACCAGATCTAAGTTGTACATCATTGAGAGGAACAATCATATATGTAGGAAATTGTTGTCCTTCTACCATATAAGCACTTTGAGGATTTTTATTATTGGGATTTGGCAATGGCTGGGAAGGTGGTTGATTTGTATTTTGTTGGAATGGAAGCAAGAGTTGAGAATTTGGATTTTGTTGAGAAGGTTGTTGTTGTTGTTGTGGAAATGGCAATGAAAATTGTGGATTCTGATTTGGAAGTTGTGGAGCTTGTTGATTTTGAAAAGATGGAGGATATTGATAAAATTGAGCAAATATCCCATAAGGATTTTTCATACCTTGTACCCATGATTGAAATGGATTTTGAGGTTGGGACCAAGGTTGTTGCCAATGATTCCAATTTGGTGGGGGTTGAAAGTTCATGGGGTTGTTAAACCCTTGATTTTGTTGCCCCTGCCAAGGTCTCCTTGAAACAAAGCAGAGAGACTCAATTGAATTTGGATCTTCTTGAAAGACAGCTTTGAGCCCAAGAATTGAAGGAAAATCCTTGGTCTCATGGCTTTCTGAGAAAATCATGCATGTTTCTACAAATTTTGCATCCAAGGGGCATTCCCTTAGAGCATGTTTCTTCCTACATTTTGGACAAAAGATGGCCAAAGCTTCAACTTCTACTTTCTGCTTGTTTTGTATTTTAAGGGTGTCTAGTTGGTGACTAAGGCTCCCTAAAATATCAGTTTTGAACTCATCAAGCATGTTGCCAATCTCAGCCCTACTTATTGATCCAATTGCAGATTTGTTTGCTCTAATGAGAGAAGGATCTCTAGGCCCTTTTCCAGTTTTAGATTTTCCCCTTGAGAGATGGACACATATTTCTGCTATATCATGGAGTGGAAGTTGAGAAATATCTCCTTTTCCCATCATTTTAAAATATCTATCCATTCATCTCTAATGGATTTTAATAGAAGGGCTTTCAAGGTCTCCTCATCTAAGTTACTCATTTTTTCTCTTTTCAGGTTGTATTGAAATCTTTCAAGTAAATCCTCCAAGTTTTCATCTTCTTTTTGCACCATTTTGAATACCTCATCCTTATGATTGGTGGGCATGCAATAGTCCAGGTATCTATCCAAAAATGTTTGTTTCATATCATTCCAATTCCTAATAGATTGAGTGACTAATCCCATGAACCATTTCAAAGCAGCTCCCTTCAATGTTGAAGGAAACAATTTGAATTTTTGAGAGTCTTCCATATAATCATAAGTCCGGCACATGACTTCAAACTCAAATAGAAATGTTTCAGGATCCTCACTTCACAACCCATAAAAGTTTGGGAGGACAGAGGGTGAGATGTTTTTCATTGTTGTACGAGATTCCTCATCAACTATAGGAAATCCAAATGAGTTATCTCCATCCCTATTTCCCCCATTGTTACCTCTACCTCCTCCATTGTTTCCTCCTCCTCTACCTCTACCTCTACCTCCTCCTCCAAACCCGTTTACTACTTCCTCTGTCATGATAGTTTCCTCAAAGATTTCAGAGTCCTTTGGTTCTTCTACTAATGGCGAACGAGGATGAATTTATCCCTCTTCTTCTTCAAGTGATTCTACTTCCTTGATTACAATTTGTTATCCTGTAGAAGTAAAGAAAGGTTCTTTTCCTAAGTCAGATTCGGTGCATAGTGTGGGAGAGTCTCCTAATTCAACTACTGCCCCTTGAATTCTAGGAATCTAGAGGCTAGGAGTGTGAGTTGGAGATGATGGAGGTGTATCTTGTCTATGCCTTGAAGTAGATGGAGTTGTAAAAATCGAACTTTTGGCCCTAGCTATAAACCTTCCCCTAGAATCTCTTTCTCTATGCATGTCATTTTTTTTATTTTTCTTCAAGTCGGGCTAATAATTCTCTTTCTGATCTTCCAGATCACTCTAGATGCAAGAAGAGAGCATACTCAGGAAATTATTGAACCAATAACTCTCTTTTCTGATCCTCCAGATCACACTAGGTGCAAGAGGAGAGCATACTTTGAGAAGTTATCAATTTTCACCTTCCTTGAAATTTTCCTGTTTTTTTTTTTTTTAAGAAATTGGCTACCTAGTTTCACTTCCTTGGAAACGGCGCCAAAATGTTTGGTCAATTTAGAGTGTCCTAAATTGCTATATTAATTGTCAATCCGGGGGTCATAAACTGATAAAGTGAGGCGCACTATATATGCAAGATAATTGATTTCTTACTTTTGTCGTCTTTGGTTTTTAGTTTGTTTTTGGGTTTATCTTTGTTGATTCCCTAATGATGGAAATTCAAATGTTCAATGTAATGATGTCCTTTAAAACGATCTCCAAAACTTCAAACTTGCAAAAAAAGGTTTTAAAACTTGCAATGATGAAATTAATTCTTAAAAGAGAATGAAAATGTGCCACTATTCTAATTAAACAAACAGTGAACTATTGATCATGAAACCCAGTATCCTTGCTGCTGTATAAATATAAAAGAAACTGAACTCAAAGAAATCCAAAAATTGCAAGCAAAGTAAACTAAAATCACATTACATCAACTCATATTCTGACCCCTCACCATTCGTCTCACTCTGGTTTTCGGAGGTAATCATAAACAACTTGAGCAATCTAATATCTAATTTGCAGAAAATAAAACTAATATTAAACTACACACTAATACATCAATCCCTCACCATTCGTCTCGCTCTGGCTTTTGGAGGTAACTGAAAATGACATGAACAATTCAATAACTAACTTGCATAAAAATAAACTAATATCAAACTACGCACTCATACTTCAATCCCTCACCATTCATCTCGCTCTGGCTTTTGGAGGTAACTGAAAATGACATGAGTAATTTAATATCTATCTTGCAGAAGAGTAAATGAGAAAAACTGAAATAAATAAAACAATGTTGGAACTACAAACTAAGAAAAATGAATCAGCAGAAGGACAAGAATAATTCCATGTCATTAGTCATTATAAAACTATGTGCAAATGCCTGGGCTACCTATTGTAAACTGAAACAAAGACACTGATCAGTTAACAGCATTAGAAAGCATAAAAAACTATGGACAGCAATCAACGTGAATACCATAAGCAGTGCAATATATATAAGTAAATGATTAAATGGCATAAGGAACGTAAAGAAATAAAGCATGAAACTATACAGCAACTAACAAAACCTCGGTGTGTACAGGGGCCCTCTGCAAAACCTCAGGCAATCAACAATCAACCACGAATTGAGCTTATAAACAGAGTCTTCTCATGTATTAAAATGCAGTCATAACACATAAATAAATTCACGGCACAGTGGCTCGTTAACAATCAGAATTACATTACAAAAGCTAGCTACCATGCGTATGAGAACGCTTTATTTATAACAGAGGATGACATAACTACTTTCCTAAAATTTGTGCTGATAAAAGACACGTGAACAACCACGTCTAGGAATCTAGCATTATGGCAGCCGTGAAGATTAAATCTATGGAGGGTGGCTGTTGGATTCGGTTCATGGAGTAGTCCACAAGTGTTGATATGTCCCCAGAAATCTAGGAACGCCCACGCAAGTCTTCACGTGGTGAAAAATAGAGTTTTATCACCGTAGGACTCTTAGGTTGACCACCGCTTAACTATCTTTGACCACGGCCTTCTTTGATGGATTCGACTGAGCCAATAGGACTCGGTCCATGTCCATGTCATTTGCAACTTGCCCATGTGGCCGGATTGGCCTGAAGACACCTGTAACATAGACTTTAACAAAAAGGCTGCGGAAAGTGACAAGATTCCACAACTGAATGAGCAAAAATATAATTCAAACAACAAACACAAGACATAATTAGGAAACCACTTTATATGCACTTTTTAAACTAATATGCAATGATTTGACAACTTAGGAGGTCCAGGTAAATGGAAAAAAGGCTAGAAAGGTGTATAGGGAAGATGCAAGTTTGGGGCTCAACAATTGCCACATCATCAAGCAGTCTATGTCAGTAGTGTCATGTCATGAGTTGTCACATGACACACCATTGTGGTCAATGATGTAAATTATGTTTCAAAAATATATTGTAAAGTTGAAGTCGAAAGGACATGTATGGAATATGAAGACTCGTGTAAAGTTGAAAAGTCATAGGAAGTTAAACAGTCATGAGGGTAGATGAAGAGTCATAAGGAAGGTGAAGCATCACTTCCTCATTATTATATATACACCCTAATTGTAAGAGCAAAGGAATTTTCACCTTGGCTCCTCCCGCAAGGTATTAGAGAGACAAGCTAGTTCTTTTGAGGAGGAAGGAGTGGCTCCAACGCTCCACTATTGGAGCTAGTGATGTTCATTGTATACATGTGTCTTGGAAATTTTACTTAATACATTAAGCCCTATCGGCCATCATGTTCTTCATGCATGGGTTTTGGATGTTTGTAAGACTATTCTGTGAATTTTTGTAATTCATGTTCGCTTTCATTTGTGCTAAAGTAGTTAAAATATTTCAGTTATTTTGGTAATTATCATATTGAGAATGTTTTGTAATTTATATTATCATTGTCACATCTTCGTGGACTATTCCATCGGATATTAGACAAATATTCCACGTTACACTAGTTACAATGACCGTTGCATCTCTATGGACTATTCTGCTTGATGTTGTACGAATCCTTCTTATTTATGTGTGTCTCTACAAGGGTGGTGCTACTACCTCTCTTTTAGAGTCCCACTTCTCCTACCTTGCGCAGTGAAATAAATTTGACGCACATACAATCGAACACTCACCAGTCACACCCCCTTTCTTTTTGAAGGCACATTTGCACACATCTCTCTTGCTGACAATCAGATCCAAGGCATGTCTTTAAGATAATTAGAAACCGAGCCATTTTTCGAATAGGGATCCTATCCCAAATGGTGTGAGGTCTAATTGGGACCACATTTTTGGGAGACCCCGTGGTTGATGAATTTCTAGCACCGTTAACACATACCATTTCCATTTCCTTTCCTTATGAATTTTGTTAGTGGTGAACACTTGCTAGAAAATTTTTGAATAAAATTCATATACATAATCTCAAAAAACAATGAAACATTATTACCTTGAATGTTCTCTTTAAAGTAGGCTACTCCATAATGGGTCTGACCATCTTTATATCCATCATCAATCCATATATATATATATATATATATATATATATATATATATATATCACAAATTCTAAGTACATGAGTTCTTCCTTGATGAATAACACATTTGGATATTTTCCATGAATATCACCTTCTTTAACCACTCTAACACTTTGCCTCAAATGCATTATGATCTCCTATATTATTTTATTGAACACCAATATATCATCTACATTTACCACCATGAACTTTCCCTAAGTAAGGTTTCAACACTTCATTCAATAACCTCATGAAAGTGTCAAGTGCATTTTTCAACTCAAATGACTTGACCAAGCATTCATATAGCCCTTTCTTCATATTTATTGATGTATTCCACTCAATACCTTCTTGTGTTCATATTTAGTGATATATTTTCTTCAAATCAATCTTGAGGAAGTACTTTGCTCCACTCAAGTAGTCCACTAAGCTATCAATCCTTACCAATGGGAATAAATATGTAAAAATATATTGTTTATATATTTTGAAATAAATTCATATCATCCACTATGTTCCCTTATTTAGTGCTAATGCAAAACTTACCACATAATAGCTCAAGTTTTCCCTAATTTTCCCTTTATCGAACATCCCTTGGCATTGCATATTGATCCCACTCAATTGGAGTAAATTTATGTGGTGCCTTATTTAGCTAACTCAAAATTGAGGTCATGTCTATTTTATGGAAAATACTTTGCACATGTGGTAATCCATTCAAAAGGTCATTTAAAATAGCTTCCCTAAACTTCATTAACAACTCTTTCACTTCTATCAATATTTCTCTCTTCTCTAATTCATATTTGATATTTCTAAGCGTAAATGTAAAAATTACTTTGCAAGTCATTTCCTAAAAAAAAAATCCTTTCTAGTACATAATTTCATTATAATACTGTTATTTTTGTGTCATTTTTTCCCCCCATTTTTCTCTCCTATGAGAAGATAACTAAATCTTCTTCCACATGTATCAAATAAGAAGGTGTTGTTCACCTCATCATGAGAAACTTTACTATTAAATTACCACAACCTTCCAAAAAAATATGATAAGAATCTATTGGCACAACATCACTGAGAACCTGATCATTAGAATTCTCCATGTGGAGATTTACTAAGAATTAATTTGACATAGAGACATGATGTCCCTTTTAAAAAAAAAGAGAGATTTTATATGTGCATTTGGGTGTTGGGTGCACTTCAAATTCAAATCTTGAATCAATTTGGTATACAAGGCTTTTGGTACCACCCATTCTACAACAAGTGAACAACAATTACCTCCAATTTTGTATTTGGTTTTAAAGTTAGACTTCCACTAAATCCTTCTCCTTAGGTTGTCTTGTTTGGCTTCAAAAATTTTCTCTTGAACATGATATCTTATTCAAGCTTTTTTTGCACTTCATCTATGTTGACTTTCAAGAAGACCTCATTGTGCTTTCCTCTCCTTAAGCTATGGGTACTCACTGTTATTTCATTCTACTAGCATTTAAGTTCTCCATACACTCATAAGCTCAATGCACTTATGTTTTGCATGTTGAGGTGTGATGATTCACAGGACTCCACAAATGGGCCGAGAGGGCCGGTTTATTTGATGATCTTGTGCGAGCCCATACGCACGAGGGAGAATAAGTAACACCATATGGGCTGGGGACAAACTCAATCAACACTATATATGCCAGTGGTTCCTTTGTCTTGTGTATAGCTCTTGATGGATAGCTCTTGAAGAGCTATGAGACCATCTTGAGGAGGCCAAGTGCCTGATGTTCTAGGCTTGGTGCCTAGTATTGGATTGGGATGCCGAAGTCTGGAAGGGTTGTATAAGACTTCGATGCATGGGGCTGTGCGCCTTAGTAGTTGTGGAGGGAGTGGGCCAGCCTTGCCAGATGCCCGGGGTCATTGAGTACCGGACCGGATGCCTGCCTTGGGGCAGATGAGGTCTGAGTCAGGCGCGAGCCTTGGGGCCAGCCTTGGACTAGGATACAGACCGGGTCAGGCTTAGCCTGGTGCCGAAAGTGGGAAAAAGGACAGAGATTCCTTGAGATTTCCCGAGGTGTTGGGGACTTTCGATGCCTGTTGGTTATACTAGTTCAGCAGAGGGTGTTGGAAACAAGAAGTAAATAAAATAATAAATAATAAATAATAAAAACAATACATAATACATAACTCAACATAACTTCGGGACGAAGTTCCTTAAAGGGGGAGAGTATGTAATATCCCTTCCCTTAATAATACATAATAAATAATAATATAATAATATAATAATAAATAATAAATAATAAAAATAATAAAAATACAAATAAATAATAATAATAAATAATAAAAATAATAAATCATAAATAATAAATGAATTTAAAAATATACAAGAAAATAAATAAAAATAATAAAAATAAAAATAGTAATAACTATACTAAAACTCTAAATAAGAATAAATAGAAATAAAACAAGAAAACTATCAAAAAGAAAGAAATAAAACAAGAAAGCTAAAAATCAAAAGAAAAGTAAAGAAATAAAACAAGAAAGCTAAAAATCAAAAGAAAGTTGCATGTAGACACATGGAGTGTGTGCATGTGGTTCCCCTTCCAATGTTGTTCTATTTAATAGATGGTGAAGAAGATGGGAGGATTCCTGCATTCTATCATTCCGAGATTCTATCTTTCATTCTCTTGGGAGAATGGTATACTAAGACTTAGGAGCACTGGCAGTAGTACGTTGATTGAGGGCTCGGGGGTGGCCAGTTGTAGCAAGACATTGCACAATTGAGCCTATGGTTGGGTGGAGAGTCGTCCCCAAAACCTTGTTGCGGTAAGCCTACTTCTACGACAGGTAAGCACTATTCTTAGTTGAAATTAATGTTAATTAGAAAAGTTAATTAGATATTTATTCTTTGACTGTTACATTCTGAATTGTAACACTAATGTTGTTCTCTTCTCGATTTCTCCCACTTGCTTGTCCCCTTCTAGATTGGGTTCTACCTCAATGTTATGTTCCTATTGTTATAGAACCATTTACCACCCTTGGTATTTGTGATGCTTGGTTTATGGCCTAGGGCAACCCATCCTTCCAGACTTGGTCCAAATATGTAAAAAACAATGGTTTATTCCCTATACGCTACTTTTCCCTAAGATAAAAGTGTGTACACGTAGTTCAGTCAATACCCAACTCACATATATGTATTAAAACACTTAAAAAATTAAATTTCCTTAATTATGGGCAGAGTTCATGGGTTTTACCTGTTGATTAACTCCTAGTGCCTGTGGCCCAATTGTTTCCCAACTAAAAAACTTATTGGGAGAGGTATAAATACACGTCTATGGGAAGGCCTTAGGGGAGAAGAGATAGAGTTATTATATTGAGATTATCCTTGACTGAGTCTGATGAATCCTTGTGCCTCATGCACTTCCCCAAGCTTCAGGAAACCCTTGTTTCCTTGATTATAGATATTCTCCCTCTTGCTTCAGATATCATGGTGTTGGTTATCGAAGAAGATTGTTGAAGGTTAGGATAGGATGAATCTGGAGGACGATTCCGCTTGGAGCCGAAAGAAGAAGACTCGGGTGAATTCTCTCCATGTTATTTATATCTTACTGCAATGAAAGAAATGTTGTCTTGTTTCCAAAATTAACTATGTTTATGCATCAGATTATGTTGTAATTCATATATGAATGTTGTTTTGATGTATGATCAATCATTTGTTTATATGATATAAAGTCAATTTCGTGAATATGCTTTACTTCTATACTGCTATGTATGTTGGAATTGAATGATTTTCAGGTTTGAAGAACATCGGGATTTGCAGAGGGTTTGAAGCATGTGGGACCTACTCGAATGAAGGAAATATGGGTACGGTCGCTCTTACGTAGTTTGATTATATATGCACTTTTCCTGAGTTGTATGAGTGTTTATTGTTGTAGTTTGCTTCTGCTCTGTTCTGGTTCTAACCCAAAGCCCTAGGGTACTTATTCCCGAAACAGAATTGGCGACTCCACTAGGGATAACAATCTTGTTATTCCTAGTTTGGGTTGTTCAATGTCAATTAGGGTTCAGTCTTTGGTTTTCTTGTTGTTACAATCTTATTTGGTCTACTAAAGTCTCAGACCTTAAGTCTGATCTTTTGGATCTGGCTTTGTTTTTTATTTTTCTTGCAAAGCTTTGTATACCCATTTTACTTTGTTTACAGTAGCATACACACGCTTGTTTCTGTGAAGTGAACCCACATACACGTGAGTTTCCTGTATCAGAAGCGCATGTACGTGCCTCTATGTTTGAACACAGCCGTGTATGCCAATTTTTGCATTGTTTTTTCAAATCTCTCTGCCTAGATAGATTTGTTGCTTGGTAATTTTAGTCTTTGTATGGTCAATTTATGTCTCAAGAATTTAATTATTTTGCAAGCTTACTGTTTCGAAGTCTCTTCCTCATTAAAAAGATTTGGCCTAGGTTTTCTTTTTGAGTTTGATTGTAATTGGTGTTTTGGTACACAAGACTTCATTTAGAACTTCTTGATTGTTCTAGTCCTCCAGAACATGAGATTGTTTTTAGTTTTAGTGTCAAGCTCGATTTTTGGATATACTTGCTTTGCTTTCCTTCATTTTGTGGCCTTATAGATTTTCTTGCTTTTTGAAAGTCTTTTTGATGAATTTGGAAGTATTTCTTTCCTAGCTTCTTGGTCAGTTTGTCAAACTCGTTGCTACTATTTGGGTTGTTTGGTACAAGTTGAAGTCTTTTTGCTCAAGTTTTCATTCATTTTCGAGTTTGTAACTTGCAAAGACTCCTTGTGCTCTTTTTTCGATCTTTTGAGTATTAGTAGCATTTTGAGTGATTTCAAAAAGTTGTTTTAGTTGTTTCTTGAAAAAGAAAAGATCTCAAAAAAAAAAACTTTGTTTTTGTTTTCTTTTTCCAAGTTTGGATTTTGGTTTCTTTTGGTTTTTGAAAGTGAATTGTGATCTTTTACAATTTGTCCTTCTTGTTTGGAGAGAATTTTGTGTTCAAAATTTTTATCCTCTTCAATACTTAAGTTGGCTCATTGATAGTTATAAACAATTGCTCCACTTTTTAGAGTGATTTAGGATCTTGCATCTCCATTATATCTTGCATTAGGGTAGTTTGCATTGTTAAAAACATTCATAGTCTTTTAGTTTTTGGGTGTGTGAAGTGTGTTTCAAGAAAAGAAGAAAAGAAAAATATTTGCTTTATAGAAGTTTCGTAGAACCCATGTAGAGATCTCGTTTCATCGAAGAAAAAATGATTGCATTCATGTAGTTAGTTTTCATTGATTTCTTTTGCGTCATAAGAACACCATTGGTTTCACTTCCATCAATACCCTTGACTTAAAGAACAGCCATTAAAATCAAGCGATTAATTAAAATAAACTAGAACTTTTGTATTTTCATCAGAATACACCAACAATTTTAGGTTTATTAGGGCCTTGGATTAGGCGAGAGGAGAATTAACTCTCCAAGGTCACTCAAAACTACAAAACATAGAAGTTTGATTAATGAGAAAAATCCAATAGTGTTAGGGAGACCGGGAAAGCTCTGTAACTGGGAGTCAAGCATGAGGGAGAATGAAGATAAGGACGAGAGATACCCCCTCTCTTACTTGTCGAATCTCACCTCACGACTGTTCCGCCCGGCTTCTAATACGAGTTGGTGACCATCGTTGCCTATCCTAGGGATCACACAGGTGGCTGCGAAGGGGAATCTCGTGACACTTGAGGTTGACATTGAATCATGTTCAGTAGTACTTTTGGAGGGTACCCTTGTGAAGCTTGGGTGGTTGCACCGGCAAAGGCTGTTGTCTGGAGGTCAGCGTAACTACCTCTGATACCTTCGATAGTAGACCTGGGGCATAATTACCCTAGTCTATTCTCGGAAGGCCCTTGTTATTAACTTTCTTGTATTTTGGTGTCTGGTCCTAATCACCCAGAGCAGAAATACTTGAGAGTTGTTTGATTGTTGATATCTTTAGGGAATTTTTAGTGAGTGTTCTTTGCTCCTCATCAACCTAGCTTTATAATTTTTTGAGTCTTTAAGTAGATCTTTTAAATAATTCAAAGTGGTTGATCGACCATCTCGACGATCTAGGAGACTTCATGGGCTATCACCTACGAGTCCTAAGCCTTCTCCTAGAAGGCATAGGAGTGATTCTACCAGTGGTTATCAAACGGTGGCAATAGGTGCATCGAAGATTGATCCTCCGCTTGGGGGCATTAGTTCACAAGATAGACCTGGCATCAGTACAGAGTTAGATAGGAACACACGAGTTCTTTCTCGAGTACTCTTTGAGTCGGATGGTAATATCGAAGTTGAAGAGCTTTCAGAGTTGGTAGCGGCTCTGAATTCTCCTCTTCCTCCTGATCATCAAGACATTATATTATACGTTGGAACTCTGACTCATAGGCCTTTGAGCCCAGGTTTACATCCATCTATTCCTTGGATGACCACTGCAGGAAGCGTGGCATCTACAACAAGTGTTGCGAGCATGCAGACTCCCATATCTGTAGAAGGGGGATGAACTATTTCCATCCCTTCTATTACTCCCAGCATGACTATATTTGGGTCTACTTCCATTCTGTCAGCAAGTGGATGTTCTCAGGCTATTGCATCCGGTTTTGGATATTTCCCTTATGGAATGTCATCTCAATGGATTCCTTCAGTTCCCTTTAACATACCATCGACTGCCTCTACATCCATGATGAGTGGATCAACTTCTTTTCAGGGTTTCCCATTTGGAAGTGGTCATATACCACATTCCAATCTGACAATAGGGTCAATGCCTTTTCCTTTTGCAAGTCAAGGTAGTAACCCCTTCTAGAGTTGGACAAACCCTGTAGTTAGTGGGACAGGAGTTGGGAACCAATTTTTTGGCCAACAAGGGAATGTGTTGTATTCTTTAGTTAATTCGTTTCAGAATTTTCCACCCTTTTCTAATGCATGGAATCCTTATCAAGGGCTGTCAGCTCCTTTCAATACTTCGTTAGGGGGTAACTTCACTAGTTATGGAGAATTTTCGGCAGGAGTTGGTCAAACTCCGAATTTTGCTAGACCACAAGGATCACCTTTTGGTTCAGTAGGCTATACGAGTTACTTAGGGCAACCAGGTACCTTTAAAAATCTAGGTCATTCTTTTCAGACCTTTGGGAACCCTACCCGGTCTGGATGGAATTCCCAAGGTCCGCCACGACTTCCTTTTTTGGCCATGCTAAACTTGCCAGACTTAACTAAATTGACAAACGATCTGATTCGGTACTATTTGGCTTGGCCTCCTGTCCCAACTAAACTTCCCTCGAATATCCCAAAATTCGAAGGGAGGAGTGGTGAAGACGCCAGAGACCGTGTGACCAAATTTCACTTATGGTGCTCATCCAACTCCCTGATAGATGATTCAATCAGGTTGAGGTTATTTCAACGCACCCTAACCGGAAATGTGGCCAAATGGTATATAGAGTTGCTAGGGGGCACCTATACTTCTTTCTGTGATTTGGCTAATATCTTTTTGACCATTTTCAGTTTCCTGTCCGATATGAAGTCAGAACTGAACTTATGGCTAACTTTCAGCAAGACATAGCAACTCACATTTCAGATCACATCGAGGAATGGAGAAGGAGAAAAAGGCTTATCAATGCTGAAATCCCACTAGAGTTCCTTCTCGAATGGTTTCTCAAATATTTACAACCTGAGATCTCAAAGGCTGTGTCTCTTTCCGGCAATTATTTGGAAGAGGAGGCCATTTTTTGAGGTCAACAATTGGAACTGATATATTCTCAGTCTAGAACTCTTTAGAAAATTCTACCTGATGCACCTAAGTCTAAGGTCGATTTAGCCAAACCGAAACCAGGCCCCCATGCCAATGGTATAGTCGTATCAATTGATATTAATGTGGTGAACCTGTTGAATCAATTACAACAGTTGTCTCTACACACTGCTTCTTCTAACTAGGCAGCATCGTTTGTACCTACACATTCCCAACCTACCTCTATAAACATCGTCTAAACCTCCAACCCCAAAGGAAATCAACAATCCGATGGGAAGAATAAGGGATGAGGTAAGAAGAACAACCATGAAGAGAAAGGCAATGCAAACAAACCCAACAATGGTGTCGGTGAGGGTAGGAAAGATTCCAAGAAAAAGGTAAAATTTCCATGCAGGTTATGCAATGGAGATCATCTGACTCACCTCTTCCCTAAGATGCACGATGCTCAGTGCTTATTAGTGCAGCAAGGGTCCTCTAGCTCCCAAGCTATTCTGACTAACCCTTTTCCCCAAGAGTAGCAATTACTTGCTGGCGCGAATTCAAATGTTGGTACCTCTGCAGGGGACAACCAGGAAGGGGAAAATTCCTCAAATGTTTATATGATGAGCTCTCATATCGACGTCACTACGCAACCACGTGATTATGGTGAAATGGAAACATCTAAGGCTAAATCTGTTCCTGAAGCCATAGACCCACTTCATATTGAGTGACCCTCTGTTGAGTCTAGACCTTGGATACCGAAAGGTTTCGTAAAGCACTCAACTATTAACCCTAATGCTAGGGCAGCCTAGAACTACTCGATTGTAGAAGATCTAGATCAAAGTCCTTGTGCTATGTCTGCATTGGAGGTACTCTAGTCATGCCCTGCTTAGAGAAGTGCTTTGCTTTCAGCAATCGATGTAGTATATCCAAAGAATTCTTTAGTGCTCACTTTTGATATGTTAAATGTCAAAAGAGACTTCCTCACCATATGGATTTCCAAATAAAGTCCACTTACCGAAAGACCAATATTTTTTGAACAGTTATAGATGAGGGAACTTCCACATGTGTGATTTCTATGTCATGTTGGAAGGCCATTGGATCACCTTCAGTTTTTCCTTCATCGACTCTCTAGACGGCATTTGATGGACATTCTCATAAACCACACGGGATTATCCCAGCCTTTCCTATATGTGTTGGGGGAAAGGTAGTGAATTTTGAGGTAGAAATCGTCGATGCGAACTTGGATTATAACCTCCTCTTAGGCAGAAATTGAATTTACGAGATGGATGCCATAGTTTCATCGTTACTTTGCATCCTCTATTTTCCTCATGAGGGGGGGATTGTTAAAATTGATCAATTGGATTATTCTCCAGGTGACTCCCACACAACTTCGGATTCTACCATTCCATTGGTGGACAATTCCCGTCAACCTATTGAGAATTTAGGAGTTGGGATGTACTCTTCATTAATGGGTATATTTGACCTTCATGCTCCTACAACTAGAATTAATGCAATTTCATCTTCTATGGGACCTTATCGGAAAGAGTTCTTTTGAACTCATTCTTTTTCGGACCCTTGGCCCTTACCTTCATCTACCACCACATTAGATGGAGGGCAGGTTGGTGGAATGGCATTTCCCATGTCTATAATGGAACTTAGCTATCAATCTATCATTAACTCTGCAGATAACCATCCCACTCCTTTTTCACAAGAGGAGTTAGATGGTGATGTGGCTTCGGCTTGGACCCTCGATTCTACTTCAGCTCTGGATTGCTTGGATATAGTCTTACCATCTGAAGAAGAAACTTTGGAGGCAATGATGGGTGTGGATCAACCATGGGAGGATTTACATCATCATTCATATATTTCTTCCTCCATTGCATGAAGTTCAATCTAGGTTCTCCAATCTGTTTACTAGTGATGTTTTTACAGTTTCAGACCCTTTGGCTCCAACACAATTTTTTGTCAAAGGAAACATGTTAGTTATCTCACAAACTGTACCTGTAAACATCTCTAGGAATCCTAACGTGATTGAAAATGTATTCATCGGAGCTGATTGTTCCCCTGAAGAAATTCAAATCTACACCGACCTTTTAAAAGAGTTTCGAGATGTGTTCACTTGGTTTTATGAGGAAATTCCTAGAATTGATCCATCTATAGTCTAGCATGAGATCAAGACATACGAAAACGCCAAACCTATTCATCAAAAACTTCAACCGGTCAATCCTCGGAAAGCAGTAGCTATTAAAGCTGAAGTAGAAAAGTTGCTTAAGACGGGTTTCCTATACCTCGTTCCTCTAACTCAGTGGGTTTCCAATCCAGTCTCGATCAATAAGAAGCAAGGAACAATCCGAGTATGTATCGACTTTAGGGATTTAAATAAAGCTTGTCCAAAAGACAATTAACCCACACCTTTTATTGATCAAATTGTTGATGAATGTGCGGGTAATGAAATTTTTTCGTTCATGGATGGATTCTTTGGTTACAATCAAATTACTATCTGTCCAGAGGATCGGCACAAGACAGCCTTTAGTGTCCCTGGGGCACGTTTGCATACAAGAAGATGCCTTTTGGTCTTAAAAATGTTGGAGCTACTTTTCAGTGGGCCATGTCTTATGCTTTCCATGACATCAAACATGTTATCGAAGCATACTTGGATGACTTAGCTGCTCGTTCTCGCAAGAGAATTGATCATCCCAGCCACCTTCGGTTAGTTTTTGAGAGATGTTGTTTTAACAAAATCGGATTTAATCTAAATAAGTGTGTTTTTGCAGTCACATCCGGTTGGTTGTTAGGATTCATCGTAACGACTGAAGGGATTCGTGTTGATCCTTTCAAGGGTGAGGCAATTATTCAGTTGCCTCCCCCGTATTCCATTCGTTAACTTAAAAGTCTCCAAGAAGAGGCAAATTTCTTGAGGAGATTTATAGCAAATTACGCCAAGATTACCAAAGGATTTATGCGTTTGCTTAAGAAGGGAGTTCCATTTTTATGGGACAACTTCGCATAATGATCTTTTGATGCTTTGAAAAAAGCATTAACCTCTGCTCCATTATTAAGTCCACCAGATTATGGCAGACATTTCCTTTTGTATCTCCCTGCGACAGAATCAACCATCGGTATGGTTCTAGTTCAGGAGGATGACACTCTCAGTGAGCATGTAATCTACTACTTGAGTCGAGGCTTAGTATGACTTGAGCTACACTATTCTCCCATTGAGAAATTAGTCTTGGCAGCTGTCCATGCTGTCTAGCAGCTTTGTCATTATATTCTGCTACGCAAAATGTTTGTCTTAGTGGCTGTCAATCCTTTTCAGTTTTTCCTCAATAGGCGAGTGATTGGGAGCAAGTATAATCGATGGGTTGTCATTTTGCAAGAGTTTGATCTCAAATTCTTGTCAGCTAAATCTAAGAAGTCATTAGTTTTTACAGAATTGATTTCGGAGCTGCCTTGTGAGGAAGCCATTGTTTATGAGGAAAATTTTCTCGACGAACATTTATTCCTCATTTCTTCACAAGATCCCTGGTACGGAGATATCATTATATATCTCGAAACTTCAATGTTTCCACCTGCTTTCTCCAAATATGAGCATCGAAAGTTACGTCACCTTGCTAAAAACTATGTTATCATTGGTGATACATTACATCACAGGGGGGTTGACCCAATCCTTAGGCGTTGCTTAACTTTGGAAGAAGCTGAGTCTATACTTAATGATTGCCATAGTGGAGCTTGTGGCGGTCATCTATCAAAGCTTGCAACAGCCCAGAAAATTTTGCATGCAGGCTACTTTGGCCTTCAATTTTCAAAGAATATATTGAAGCGGTCAAACATTGCCACCCTTGTCAAACTTATACTCGGAAAATGTGCATGCATCCAGCTCCTATTTTTCCTGTTATCACTGTCGGTCCATTTACGAAGTTGGGCATTGATTTTACTACTTATAATCTTCCTTCGGCGGTAAATCACAAGTACATCATTGTGGCCATAGACTACTTTACGTAGTGGGCTAAGGCCATGCCTACTTACAAAAACGATAGTGAAACAGCAGCCTTGTTTCTCTTCAACTAGGTTATTTCACGGTTTGGTATCCCAAGAGAGATTGTCACTGACCATGGCAGTCACTTCCAAAATCAACTAATGAATGAATTGGCTCTCAACTTGGGCTTCCAGTAGGGGCATTCATCTCCATATTATCCTCAAGTCAATGGGAAAGTCTAAGCCGTGAGTAAGTCCCTTAAGACTATCCTGAAAAGGAAAATTGATAAAAATTGATCCAATTGGCACATCATGTTGTACTCGGCGCTCTGGGTAGATCAAACCTCAGTTAAGACTGCCACCAGTTTTACTCCTTTTCAACTAGTTTATAGGCTGGAATGTATTTTCCCTATCGAGTGTGAAATTCCGTCCCTTAAGCTAGCTATAGAACTTCATCCAGAGACGTCTAGTCTCGAAGAACGCCTCGTTCATTTGGAACATTTTGATGAGCAACATCAAGATGCAACCATAACTAACGAAGCCCATAAGAAGAGGATTAAAACTCAATATGATAAAGTTGTCTGTCCTCGGGTTTTTTCTGAAGGTGACCTTGTCTTAGTCTATGACAAAGATAAAGACGCCCTAGGGGCAGGAAAATTCAAGTCTATGTGGTATGATCCCTTTATATTCAAGCGAGTTTTGGGAAAAGGGGCTTATGAATTAATTGATTTTGAAGGGAACAAGCTGGCAGAGCCTCGAAATGGGCTCTACATCAAGAAGTATTTTTCTTAGGCTTCGGCCGAGCAATTGCTTGTTTGTATATATTGCATTTTTGTACATATTTGTCTGGAATTTTGTGATATCGACATTTTTTTATCTGCTTTGGTAGGTGTTGATGGATGATTTGATATATTTCACATTCGCCAATGGTTCTAGTCGGCACACTCAGAATCTTGTTTCCACAGCTTGGATGATTTATTATCCATCTGGCCAGTTGATGGTGTCGAGGGGAGTATGTATTGGCCCTGATTCAAGCAACATTGCTAAACATATTATCGTTCTTAATTTACTATCCAAAGAAATATCTTACGAGACTGATTCGTTGGTAGTTTATCTAGACTCACAGCTGGTTGTGTTGCAGTTAAATAATATTTATCGGGTTCATGATCCTTATTTATATCACCAATTTTTGAGAGTGAGAGTGTTGCAATGATCATTTATTTATATTACATATGTTCACATTCCACGATCTGAGAATGAATTGACTCTATTGCTAATCAAACATTAGATTGGAAAATTAATCATTCATCTAATTAAATAACATCAAAAAATTTGAATCTGTATATATATCATAAAATCGCCTGTATATAAATAGAGTGTTCAAAAAATAATATTCAAAATTGGGACAAGATGCCCTCAAAATTTGGGTCCCTGCCCATAATCATGTCCACTCATACATAGGTATGTTGATTGACCCGACTCAGGATGAGCGACTAAAAAGTTAACCACTGCGTTGGCTACACGACGAAGTATCCGTACCAGTCCCATGGTACCCCTACCATGCGGCGCTGCATCTCCTCAGGTAGATCCTATATGGCTAACATAGATACCTATTGAGTTAGTCTCACCAAGTTTCTTTGAACTACATATAGGACTCTCTCTATCTCTGCTGCTTCCTCTTCGAATCCTCTTCCGTGACGCCTCTACCTCGTAAATCCATCTAGTCTCAGTGGACCCACATCTGGAACATGGTCATTTTGTCAGTATTTTGTCTTAGCAAAAATATTTTTTCTAAGTCCATTTCATATTTAAAAATCCAAAAAATCTTAAAGATTCACAAAAACTTAACAAATTGTTACCTATGTCTCCTCATGCTGCATTTGGTGGCAACACTAAGTCTAGATCTCCTCAGAAATCCATACCGGCATACGGGTAGTCGTCATCTGCAATGATTTGTTGGTCCCACCAGGTGAAAAACTAATCATCAAAATTCGTTCTAGGCACGTCCCCGCCGCCAAGACATTTCATCAAGTCTGCCCATCTACCCATTCGTGGATCTCTAGGGCTGCTAATGGACACTGATACTTTGGGACGTAGCCCAAGTACCTTCTTGAAGAAGAATGAACATAAGATAGTCCCATATCCAAAACTCTCCGTCTGACCCTTCTGTATAGAGGTCAATTGGCTCTTCATGTTGGTTAGAAGAGGCATGCACCAGTCAAACACCGTGGTAAGACATTCCACTGCCAGGCTCATAGACACTCGTGATGCCTGATGCAGGGAAGCTAACCCATTTACCCGTGCAATGGTAAATAGAAAAATCCTCATAGATAAGCTTTCCACGTGTTTGATTGGAGTTTGATTTCCAATATTCTTTGGATGTCCAGGACAGTATATATGGACATAGTCTTCTACTGAAAGACTACTTCTTGTCTTGCTAGTCGAATGCATGACCTCCCCTCTTCGGGAGAGACCGGTAATAAAGTATATGTCTCTGACCTCAATCTATAGAGGCATCTGGTCTATCATGAAAGCATCATCCTCTGCACTCCAGTAGTGGATCAATAGTTCAAGCAAGCACGTATTGGCTTTCATGTTTGGCATTTTGAAGAATTTCAATAAGCCATAGCCTCTCAGAGCATCTAGTGCATTTTGGTCATTCATTACCTCATTATCAATAGTGGTATGCTCTCTTTCCCTCCAAGTGATAGTCATCTTGCAAAAAATTAGAGTTTCAACCGTTAGTTTTTATGTTTAAAATTTAACTCGCGTACACACAGGTTCCCTTTGCACACAGTCGCGTGTAAACCCATCGTATATGGGGGTTGATCACATCCAACCCACGTGTACGTAGAGTTGGATTTTTGCGCATAGTTTCCCATGGTCAGAACTTTGAGAAAACTTCTAAAAACTATCATAAAGCATTACAAGTATGATTTGAGGATTACCTGGTAACTTTGGGATGATTTGAACGGTCTAATTGTTTAGAGGAAAGCTCGTTTCGTTTTTCTCCACAGATCTTTGCTCCAAACAGAAATGAAAAAACTGTGAGTCCAAAAGTCATTATATAATTTTGAAATTGCAAAATATTTTTTCAAAATTTGATTTTTGTCTCATGGATTTTTTGACTTGTGGGCTCGGATTGTTGAGAGTGGGTTGTTTTTTCAGGATATTTTGGAGACTTCTTCGAGATGTTATTTCGGTCCAATGACCAATAACTCGTCATGGCAGGTTTCTTTCACTCACTGGAATTTAGGTTAGGGAAAACCATTTTCTACTGCATCTTGCATACTAGCCTCCATTCAGCAATACATTAGCCATAGGGTCGGCCCCATATTATCTTGGTTAGCAAACCATTTTCACTCACTGATTTTGAAATCATGATGCGATGGTAGAGCCATCCTTTACATGGGCATCTTAGTTAGAACCTCGCTGACATTGGTTTCCCATGCTACTATACTAAGTAGGCTCGGGAGTCCTCTTTAGTCCCGCCATGACTGATGTGTTGAAGACACATTCTCCTTTATTTCGCACTAATTTCTGGCTTTATACCCTAGAGGCTCCTTTGTGTTGAGTTGTACTGCTGCGTTGCATTTTGACTATTTGCACCTTTTGGCCTTAAGCCGGCTTCACTTGGACTCATGTTTAAGCCACTTATTTGACCATGTCTTCTACAAAATCAACCATGCAATCACTTAGCTTCTACAATTTGACACATCCTTTTACCCATGGAAAGAGCATCCCTTTGAGTGTCCTTGACCAGTTTTGTCTCCCTGCATTGAGCATAGGAATGTTCCCCTCCCAGAAACTAGATCATGTGTTTCTCTGACACTCATTCTTTCCATTGTACTATAGCATTCTTTTATTATTTTTCCAACTTAAAGAAAAAGGAAAAAAAATTATAGATTCCAAAAAGAGTGGGAACGGGACAACATTTCCATATTTTGTTGGTGGCTAGAGTCAGTCATGTCGCCCTTGAACAAAGCACTCAAAAGAAATTCTCTCCTCCATTTGGGCGGGATTTAGTTTGACTTATGTATGCCTTAACCTTGTTATTGAGTCAGTACACCTCCGATTGGTTACCTCTTGCAATCATATGGAGAGTTTTCTCGTGCCTCTTGCATGACAAACTTATACAGAGTTATCATATGTTGACATATAGTCATCACTGAGTCGTGCTTTTGTTCAAGGGAAGTAAGCCTGAGTCGGCCTCTCTATGGTGTCCCTTGACCTGTTTTTCAATCGGCTAACCCTCGTTGTCAATGTCACGTTTGTCATCACATCAGTTATATTGGTCCTTTACTCATGCTGGTTTGAGAAGGTATCCATTAACTTCTTGCTGGCGGGTCTTGTCCTTATCGACTACGACATATTGCTCTGAGGGCAGATCTAGAGCCTCACCCTAGCCCTATTTTCATTATTGATAGGTCACCTTGTGCTCAGCATGGATCAGTATCATGGGTCTTTAACTGAGTGGTTTCCCTTGTGTTCGACATCAGCTTTCATTATCACACATTGGGATTCGTGTAGTAACTTGGTTTCCATTTGACCCTATTGGTGGATTCCTCGCCTCTGTGTCAGCTTTCATTATTGTTTGGTTTAGAGGGTTTCTGTCATGTGCTAGCTACATCTTGTGTACACCAGAAATGTGCTTCGGTTGTGTTACTACATCTTTTTCGTCCGATTCATTCCACATTATTTTCCTACGGGTTACACTCACGCTAGATTGATGAAGGATGCTTTAATTCCTTCCTTCTAGCGGATCTTTTCCTATCAACTACAACTCATTTTCTCTGGGAAAGAGATCTAGAGTCCATTTGGAAGTACCTTGGGGTTTGCACTCATCAGTGACAGATTCCTTCACTATCGATAGTGGGAAACCATCATTATCCCCTGATTGATAGAATTCTCCAGGTGTTCGACTTCAGCTCATTCATTCACACTTGTTAGATTGTACTGGGTACCTTGACTCTCATTATCATTATCGGTGAGTAGTCTCGAGTTTGTTAACGGTATCCATCAATGACCGGTAATCAAACGATTTCTCACATGGTCGACCTCAAATCATTTATTCCCATTGTGTAGAAATGTACTGCGGTGGCCGGTGAAGATGTCGAGTTGCATCAGCATGTTTTGGTTCACTTGTCAGTTGCTCTTGTTGCTGCTAGTTGACACCATCCACCTTATATGTTGCAGTTCTTCACAGCGACATCTTATATGCTGGAATTTGAGTTGTGATGTAGTATCATTTTATTCCATCATGTTCATTTGGTACTATTGGGATCGGTTTTTGACATCAGTGGCCAACTTCATCCTTCAGCATCATTGATCGTCTTCTTATGTGTGATATTCAGACATGTACTTTTTAATCATGATCAGATGATCCATTATGTACTTTCAGTTTCTTTATACTTGTATACATATTGGATCCACTTGTACTTGATATGCGGACATGCTTTACTTTTTCTGAGCATGGGTATGCCTGCCTCAGACAGTAGTTTCTTTCTGATCTCTTTTGATGGCTTGGCAGGCTGAATTCCGGTGAAGTCCTTCTCAGTCTCAGCAAGATTCTTTTGATACACTTAATACATTTCGGACATCATGTACCCCTTTTGACCTCATATATTAGGGGGCATCTGTTATAGCACCATTTACCACCCTTGGTATTTGTGATGCTTGGTTTATGGCCTAGGGCAACCCTTCCTTCCAAAGTTGGTCCAAATATATAAAAAACAGTGTTTTATTCCCTGTACGCTACTTTTCCCTGAGATAAAAGAGTGTACACATGGGTCAGTCAATACCCAACCCACATATATGTATTAAAACACTTTAAAAAATTAAATTTCCTTAATTATGGGAGGAGTTCACGGGTTTTACCTATTGATTACCTCCTAGTGCCCGTGGCCCAACTGTTTCCCAACTAAAAAACTAATTGGGAGAGGTATAAATACACCTCTATGGGAATGCCTTAGGGGAGAAGAGATAGACTTATTATACTGAGATTATCCCTGACTGAGTCTGATGAATCCCTGTGCCTCATGCACTTCCCCAAGCTTCAGGAAACCCTTGTTTCCTTGATTATAGATGTTCTCCCTCTTGCTTGAGATATAATGGTGTTGGTTGTGGAAGAAGATTGTTGAAGGCTAGGATAGGACGAACCTGGAGGACAGTTCCGCTTGGAGCCAGAAGAAGAAGACTCAGGTGAATTCTCTCCATGTTATTTATAGCTTACTGCAATAAAAGAAATGTTGTCTTGTTTCCGAAATTAACTATATTTATGCATCAGATTATGTTATAATTCATATATGAATGTTGTTTTGATGTATGATCAATCATTTGTTTATATGATATAAAGTCAATTTCATGAATATTCTTTACTTCTATACTGCTATGTATGTTCGAATTGAATTATTTTCAGGTTTGAAGAACATTGGAAGTTGCAGAGGGTCTGAACCCTGTGGGACCTACTCGAACGAAGGAAATCCGGGTACGGACGCTCTTACGTAGTTTGATTATATAAGCATTTTTCCTTAGCTGTATGATTGTTTCTTGTTGTAGTTTTCTTCTGCTCTGTTGGGGTTCTAACCCAAAGCCCTAGGGTACTTATTCCCGAAACACCTATGCATAGGGGGTATGTTTTCTTAATAACTTCTCTTCAATCTTCAAAGTAAGTTCATATACCTCTATAATAGACAAAATTCGCACCATATTAAACTCATATTGGATGGAATATTTGATACCATTGATGTATCAATAAATAACCCTTTCACCTTCCTCACTTTGTCCAAATCTGATGGAAAATAGATAAAAAAAACTTCAACATATTCCTTCATACTCATTTATTTCAGTCTCATTTTTAATAATTTCCTAAACAAATTAGAGGAATAATTTGCATGCAAGGGTTTTCCCTTCAATTTTGGAAACCATGATGTCCCAAGCCTGAACTTTCTCCTTTCTTTTTACCTCTCCGATTGTGGATTATCCCACCTAAAGTTTGTGTGACACTTTAATATGGTGCATATCTTGTTTTGTTGCCTTCATATAGTTTAAATTTGAAGAATTTCTCCATTTCTCCAAGCTAGTCAATTAATTATTTTAGGATTGGGATTCTTAAGTAGGAAAGGGTTTCAATTGTTAATATATTTTCCATATTTGTCGTTCCTTAAAATTATTTTCTCTGGAGCATGGGTTTCTTCAACTTCTTCCCTGAAAAATCTTGGTTCCCACTCATAATCACTCATTTTAAGAAGGTTTGTTGCAACTCCTCTTCTTAGATTTTCTTCCATGGTATTAGTGCTAGCAAATATTGCTCTCAAAAACTCTATGATTTCATTAGAAACACCTCTTTGTCATACACAATCCAAACTAGTATTCTTGCTCCTCTTTTATGTGCCATACGTTTTCTTGTATAATGCTCCCTTCTCACAAGTATATCAAATATTTTCCTTTTCATTTGAACTACATTTTCTTCCTTGATGATTTATCTAGTAAACCTATTTACCAGGATCATCTATACATAAATGTATACATGTATCAATATTTTCTCTAAAACCAAGCTAATTTAGTCACCTACGAGGCAACAATTAAACTTAAAACACACAATAATCTAATTGGAAGCAACACACACAAAATATAAAGAAGGAACCAAAATAATCTCCAATCTATTACGGTTTAACTTTAAAATATATTTAATCTTCAAACAGCAAGTCGTGCTACCACAAAACATGAATGAATACACTTTTCAAAATTTCAATATGCCTATTAAATTCCAATATTAGTATTTTCTAAGCGACAATGGGTTCATGAGGATGTGAAGATGATTTACCAAAACAAAACTTCAAGTGTTTTATGTGTTCATATTCTTTTTTGCGGGAGCTCTTCCCTTGCTTTCATCTTTATGTCCATGAGTGAATCATCATTCCCTCATACTAGTGCCTCTCCTACTTACACATTCATACACCCAATAATTAATTCCCAATGGCCGCTACCAATAATTGATGTCTCCTATTCGAACCCTACCCTTTGACCCTTCTTAACTACTCCAACCACCCCCTTGAATTTTCCTTTAAATGCCTCATAGGATTGTCTTGAAATAAGGAAGCATGACCATTTCCATCTACTTTGTTCATACCGTCACATGAACCATGTTTGTAGATCTTGAAAAAGGAAATGATATATAATTCTATGCAAAGCTATTGTCGGGATCTCCCTACTCAAATATCTTAACATATATTCTTGACCATGGAGTTCGATCATGAAATCTCTCTCTCATGTGTGTCACTTCCCTACTATGAATTTAGAATTGTGAACGATTCTCTTATACCAATTTTGATTCTTAAGTTAATTTGTAACTACTTTTGGGTTTGTGGATATTTTTAATTTACAATTTTTATCATAAAATATTACTTATAAGATTTTATTAGAAAAACATTTTACAACCTTCCTATAATAATGTTGAAAATGCAACAAGAAAATCTAAGTTTGACATTACCTTGGTCAAACTAGAGAGAAATCAAATTTCTATTTTTAGCAAAAATATTGGAGGTAGTTAACTAAGGTGACATGGAACTTGTCACTCAGTTAACTAAATTAATTCGAGTTGGTGAAACTTGAGTTGAGTTCAGTATGATTGATTGTTAATTTCTAGCAATCCGTTTCAGTTAAATTGAGTTATTTTCAATTAAACTAGTTCTAATTGTTTGAGGAACTAGTGGAAGGTCAAGTTGTACAGTGTGACTTCAGTCACACTCAGTGATCATTTAATTAACTTATCAATCAACCCAAAATATTTGATACACGTAGAGAACTCAAGTTACCTAGTTTAGATAGAGATTCAAGGGAAGTGTACTAGCAGTTGTAGACTATTCCAAGTTGTACAGGTCGTGCATGCAGTCAAAGGATGAGCCTAAAAGGATTGCCCAATTCCAAATGAGGAATTTTCTAATTAATAGGGTCCTAATTCCTCAAGGAACAATGCAAGAAAATAGGAGCTTGGAGGGCTTGAAAATTGGCTAACTATTGGCCAGAGTTAGACAGTCAGGCAGAGGGATAGATTATACGCTTGCATGTTGTGCTCAGGCTTGAGAAACACATTTATTTCATCTCTATTCTTTGATTAATGAAATAGAGATAGGAAGGGGTTTTGATCAGTTGCTTTCCCCTAGATAAATATTTGTGTATGTGTGATAAATGTTCGTGCATGTTTATGATTTGTGTTCTAGATCGTGAATTGAATTCTGCATATGAGTAGAGTAGATTTGACTCTTTTGTTTTAGTAAATTACATGAGCCTTTTCATATCTACACATAATTTCTACTTGGTATTAGAGTAGGATTCACAATAGAGAAGAGAATTCAAAGTTGTTATTGCAAGAGGATTGAATTTGCAGGATCAATTATTTAGAGCTAGAAGGATGGCTTTCTATGGACTAAGACTCAAGAGTTCCCTTGAGGGGAGATAAAATTATGTTGCTTGGAAGGACCGCATGGAGGAAGTGCTAGAATATAATGGGTTGGAGGAAATTTTTGATAATGATATCCAAAAATCGGTAGGAGCTAATACTTAGAATCTAGAAAAATGGAAGAAGTGTGTAACGAAGGCAAGGAGAATCATATGGGAGGGAGTAAAAGACCATATTATCTCATATATCCATGGGAAAGAAACTTTGTATCCAATGTGTCAAGCATTGACAGATTTTTTCCATAACAGTGGTGACCACAGGAAGCTGGCACTCAAGGATAAACTTTGAAATATCAAGATGCAGAAGAAAGACACAATTCCACAGTACTTGAGCAGGTTCACATAATATCATGATGAACTTGGTAGTGTTGTGGTTATTATTATAGAAGATGATATGGTAAGCATGTCCCTTCTAGGCCTTCTCAAGAGTCAGCACAACTACCAATATTTGGCGAATGGGAGGGAGAAACTACCAAATTGGGAATGCTTATGGTTTGATTTGGTATATGAGGAAATAAAGTGAAATACTAGAGACGATACTTCATCTAAGTGTGAAGATAAAGAAAATTGTGTGCTAGATGGAAAGGAAAAGAAGGGAAAAGAGAAGAAATCCCAATCCAAAGGAGAATCTAGTTAAGGGGGCAAGAAGAAAAACTTGTCCAAAATCAAGTGCTTTCACTGTCATGAACTTGGGCGCTATGCCATGAAGTTTCCACACAAGAAGGTAAGCAAGAATACCTTAGGACTCTCATCATATGCATGGCAAACACAATGATGGGTAGTGTGTGGTTACTGGATAGTGGTGCCTCATTCCACATGATGGGGAACAAAGAATTTTTCAGTGACTTGGAGGAGAATTTCTTCATATGCACATTGAGATGGGAGATGATGGATGATACAACATCACCGAGATTGGTACAGTGACCTTTCAGAGGGAGTCGGGTTCCCCTCTTAGGCTCAAGGATGTGATGTTTTTCTTGGGTCTAAAGAAGAATATAATCTCTGTTGCAATATTGGAAGGTTGTGGTTACGATGTGATATTAAAAAAAGGGAAAGAATTCCTAAGACACATAGCCACAGGACAAGTGAAGTAGATCGGGGTTCGTGTGAAGAACTTGTACAAGCTAGATGTGGAAGACTATGTTGCATTGAGCACAAAGGTGGAGAAGGTATAGATCCAAGATGTCAATGAACTATGGCATAGAAGACTTGGCCATTTTCATCATGGCACTTTGAATATTATGTAGAAGATTACCACAGGCCTTCCCAAAGGAGCACTAGAGTAGAAGGATACAAGCAAAGGGTTTACCTTAGGGAAGTGCACAAAAGCCACTCTCCATGGTCTGGACACTAAGGTGCATGCAGTCCTTGAAAGGATCCACTCTGATGTATGTGGACCTTTCTCAACAACTTCCACTACCAAGCACAAGTATTATGTCATCTTTGTAGATGATTTATCACAGAATTGTTTGATCTTATTCATGTAGAAGGAAGATCATACATTCTCCAAGTTCGTTGAATTCAAGGAACTTGTTGAGAAAGAAACCAGAAAGAAAGTGAAGGCTTTTAGGAGAAATGATGGATGTGAGTACGTGTCAAATGAGTTTAAAACTTTATGTTCAAAGGAAGACATTCGACAGGAGTTGAAAACACCCTACAACCCACAGTAGCATGGGGTGGATGAGAGGAAGAACCATAGTATTGAGGGAGGAACAAGGTAAATTTTGCATGACCAAGGCCTACCACTACACGTGTGGGTTGAAGCATGACACACAATGATCTATTTTCAGAACATGAGTCCTCATCAGATTCTTGGCATGAGTATGCCAGAGAAAACTTTCTCGGGGAGGAAGCCTAATGTGTCGCGCTTCAATATTTTTGGAGCATCAATTTATTTCCATGTCTTTAACGAATTAAGGAAGAAGTTAGAGCTGATAGCAGAGTTGGGGATATTTTTGGGGTACACAGAAACTCCTCACAACTACATGTGTACTTTCCATCCCTCAGAATGACAATTGTGCAAAAGGATGTGAAGTTTGATGAGGAGAAGTAAATGAGGTGTTCTCTTGAGAGGGAGCTTCAGCTACAACCTGATCAGGAGATTTTGTCTCCAAAGGAAGAACCTCAAGAAGTTGTGGAGCAACCACAAGTAGAGGAGCAAAGAGTGGAGACAACCACTCAAGAAGAAACATCCATAGAAGGTTGGAAAAGAACCAGGGAAGCTAAGATATTATTACATGATGCTAGAGATAATGTGGGAGAACCCACTTCATAGTGCAGATAGAGAATGTCACATGATCGGTGCACTACATACATGGCTTTGATGATTGAGGTTGTAGAGATTAAGACATCCTCTTTTGAGGAAGCAGTAGAGAAACATTTAAGGATTGGTTCTATGGTGGAGGAATATGATTCCATTGTCAATAAAAATGTTTGTGAAGTGGTCCCAAGGCTAGCAGATAAATTAGTTGTGGGTTCAATATGGATCTTCAATGTAAAGCATGCAACATACGAAAGCATAGAGAAGTATAAGGCCAAAGGATTCTCTCAAGTTGAGGGATTTGACTATGAGAAGATATTTTCTCCTGTAGAAAGGCACTCATCCATTAGATCTAATATTGCACTGGTTGCACAGATGGGGTGGAAGATCTACCAGATGGATGTGAAAACAACATTCCTCTATAGAGTTATTGAAGAGGAGGTGTACATTGAGCAACCAGAAGGTTTTGATACCTTTAACAAAGAGTCACATGTTTGCTGACTCAAGTGAGTGTTGTATGGACTCAAGAAAGCACCCCATGCTTGGTACACCAAGATCGACAACTTTCTCACCGGGTTGGGATTCACCAAAAGTGAAGCAAATGCAAACCTTTATCATATTATGGTAGAATGTAAATTATTGATTATTGTCCTATATATTGATGATTTGATTTTAATCGGTGATGAGAAGTTGATCAAATCTTTGGAATGAAGGACATGGGACTCATGCACTAATTTCTCAGTTTGGAAGAATGGAAAGGAGATGGGGAACTGATTATCTCTCAAGGTAATTATGCTAGTGAGATACTGAAGAAGTTCCACATGGAGAGTAGAAAACCCACGGGGACTTGTCTAGCAGGAAATTGGAGGAAAGAAGATGTCACTTCAGGTGAGGAAGTGGAGCCTACCATTTATTAGTAGCTTGTGGGTTCACTAATGTATCTTGTGAATAGATGACTAGATATGTGCTATGTATTAAACTAGCTTAGTCAAGCTATGCATAGGACAACCAAACTATATTTGGAGGTGGCTAAGCATGTCCTTTGGTACCTCGGAGGCACCACCCAGTTTGGGCTATGGTACAGATGGGAAGATGGATTGTAGCTTCAAGGCTTTAGTATAGATGCAGATTGGGTGGGGAGTCCATCAAACCATAAGAGTACATCATGAGGAATTTTCATTGTTGGTTCTGTAGGAGTTTCCTGGTATAGGAGGAAGAAAATATCAATGGTATTCTGCTCATCAGAAGTAGAATACATGGTTGCCAATCAAGCAACATGTGAGGTGATCTAGATGAGAAAGATTCTTGTGGGATTATTTAGTCAAGTGATGGATCCTACTGTGATCTATTGTGATAATAAAAGTTATATCAAACTCTCTAAAAATCGTGTATTTCATGATCGATCCAAGCATATAGATATATGGTATCACCATCTACGAGATTATGTGAAAAGGTAGATTATGTTGTTGGAATACATTCCTACAAACGAAAAAGATGCATACATTTTTATAAAGGCTTTGTTAAGAGGAAAATTCAAGTTCCATAGAGGGAAGATTGGGGTAACTAATAATCCCTTTCTTGCTGAGAGGGAATGTTGAAAATGCAACAAGAAATCTCATTTTGACTTTTCCGTGGGCAAACTAGAGAGAATTCAAATTTCTATTTTTAGCAAAAACCTTGGAGGTAGTTAACTGAGGTGACATGGAACTTGTCACTTAGTTAAATCAATTAATTCGAGTTGGGGAAGCTTGATTTCAATTCAATATGATTTATTTCTAATTTCTAGCGATCCACTTTAGTAAAATTGAGTTATTATCAGTTAAACTAGTTTTAACTATTAGAGGAACTAGTGGAAGGTCAAGTTGTGCACTGTGACTTCAACCACACTCAGTGATCATTCAATTAACTAATCAATCAACCCAAAATAATTGATCCATGCATAAAACTCAAGTTGCCCAATTGAGATAGAGATTCAAGGGCAGTGTATCAATAGTTGTAGACTATTCAAAATTTTATAGGTGGTGCATGCAGTCAAAGGATGAGCCTAGAAGGATTGCATAATTCCAATTGAGGAATTTCCTAATTAATAGGGGCCTAATTCCTCAAGGAAAAAAGAAAGGAAATGGGAGCTTGGAGGGCTTGAGAATTAGCCAAATGTTTGCCAGAGTCAGTCAGTTAGGCAGAGGGATGGACTATACACTTGCAGGTTGTGCTCAAGCTTGATCATCATAGGTATTTCATCTTTATTCTTCGATTAATGCAATACAGATAGGAAGGGGTTTTGTGCAGTTGTTTTCCCCTAGATAAATCTTTGTGTATGTGTGATAAATATTCATGCATGTTTATGATTTTTGTAATCGATCGTGAATTGAATTCCGCAGATGAATAGAGTAGATTTGAGTCTTGTGTTTTAGTAAATTACATGAGTCTACACATAATTTCTACAAATCATATTTCCTTTTTCTACATTTTTTTTTAAATAAAAACAAATAAACATATTCACCTTCAAGCCAATAATCAATAGGTTCACTTAATTCTTCCTTAAATATTTCTAGAACTAATTAAGACATAAGGTATATTAGTATGTTACCATTGTGACAACCAACACCTTCATTTAGCACTATTCTTTAACCATTAATTCTACGAAAAATTGCAATTATAATTAACAAAATAGGCACAATGTCATCCTACACTCCAATAAGAAAACAAATTATAATTAACCAGCTAGGCACAATATCATCTTAATATTCCAATAAGAAAACACTTAACTATACTTCCTTTAGTAACATTATCCAATAAACAAGAACTAGCTTTTACTAAATCAAACTAGTGAATGCAACTAGCGTAACACAACTTAATTCAATTGGAATAAAGTCAAACAAGCATTGACCTTGTGGGAATGTGTCTGACCTTTCTCCTATCCATCTGATTTTGGGATATTCTTGAATTTTGAGATAATATGCCCTACTGAGGTAAAACATTGTCATCAATTTTTTGTAACGTTCCATACATACAAAGTGAGACATGTTAGCAACACTTTGGATACACAATAATAAGGTCAAACAAATATTGATTGCATTTGACCTTGCTCTAATTTGTCAATTTCAAGATATTTTTGGAATCTCAGGATAAAAATTCCTTACTAACATAAAACATTGTTGTTGATTTTTAGCAGTGTTCCATACATGCAAGGTGAGACAGAGTAGCAACACTTTGAATATGCACTATAGAGTTATAAAAGAAACTTTATTTATATGCCCAAATTTATTTTAACATTAATTTTCTTAAAAAAATGTATAAAATGTAATTGGTTTGAGTGCATTGTAAAATAAATAAATAAATATTTATATGCCTAGATATATCTTAGCATTAACTTACTTAAAAGAAAATTCATAAAATGTAAAATAATTAGTTTGAAACACTAAATTTCAGATTCAAACCTTATGAGAAAGATTTGAGAATATAAATCACTTAAAAAAAAAAATATAGCCTGAAATGTCCAAAATCAACTGAGCTCTTGACTCAACCTAATTACACTGAAGGTGTTCATTTTATGGATTTGGCTGAGCAAACACTATTCACTCCAGCCAATCCCTATGCTTCGATTTTATTGTCCTCCCTAGAGTAAAAAAATGACAGCTGGAAAGGGGTGGAAAGAGTTTTGCACGAGATTTTTTGTCTTCATTTGCCACGAGGGATTCACCGAGGGAGAAATACCATACCACGTGGGTTCATATTGGGAGATATATATTGAGAAAAAAATGGCATAATATATTTGGGGGTATATAGGGTATAAAGGGTTTTTATATTGGCAGGTATAAAAAATGGAACTCAAAGTTAATGAAAAAATATAAAGGGGTATAAAAAATGTAATTAAAAAATGGATACCTACAATATCTAGTGGAAGTAGGAGATTTTTAAAATGGGAAGGTGTATTGGGTTCACATTGGTAGGGGGTTAAATAATGTGATTTTTAGGGGTATTTTCCAATATATAGTCAAATTAAGGGTGTTGTTTAATATGCCACGAACACATGTGATAGGCCAGAGGCTCACTGAGTGAACCCCTGTTACTGGGAAAAGTGTCTATTTAGAACTGCTCTATCCCACTAAGGTGTGACAGCTGCCTTAGAAACAAACAGAGAAAACTAATTTTGTATTTCCTTTATGAACTATAAATAGAGAAGAATAGGAAGAACCAACCTGTGTCTTGCGCTAATCCTTTGATCCAATCCTTCTCTTCTTTGACAGCTTCCAGCTACCTGCTCCCTTACTTGCCCAACTTCACCAAGTACCTGTAAGATCACAGAAGAAGAAAACTATACAAAAACATGGATCTATATTCATAAATAACTTAGGATCAGATTTAAGTTAACCATACAAATGTAACAAGCATCAATGATACAAAAGCATGGAGGAGAAACTCAAATAGTTTTATTGATAAACAAGAAGATCCAGGAGGAGTTACAACCGATGATTCCTGACCCAGCATCAACCTCCCAGCAAAGAAGCCCCTCTTCACCTCCAACAAAGCATAGATCACCCAATTCTCTGATATTTGTCTCAAAACCAACAGCAATTCCTTACAATGTGCAAAATTCCAGCCTCTGGATCTCTGGGATGAGGGATCCATATATAGATGTATGCAAGGAGGATGAGTCAGCTTGTGATTTGATTAGTGTCTTCTCTCTGTCAGTTCTTGCTTCCACTTGGAGACTGAAGGCCTCTTACTCATCCTTGGTCGAATTCAGTGAGGCAACTGTCATAGGAGAATATTCTGGAAGCTTCCATTGTCTCTCCACCTCGCGGAATGACACTGCCATTTGTCATTTCTCACCCAACGCACCCTGATAGTGCATTTAGGTGCGTTGCAACGCACCTAGCCAGTGGATTTAGGTGCTATGCAACGCACTTAGCTAGTGGAGCAGCTGAAATGATCTTGTTTTGACTTATTCTGAGCAGTTTCTGGTGGAGAACTTCTGGGAGAAGCTGTAATTTGTTGACCTTGTTCCTTTAGGGGTTAGAAAATCACTTTTAGGGACTTAGGAGCCCTTGGTTTATGGACATTTCATGCTTGGAGCTGCAAGGCACAAAAATGTCTATAACAACCCCTCATGTCGTTTGCTTGACCGGCGATTCTAGCATCTATCTCATGGACTACACGATGATTGCCTCTACCACCAGTCCTGCTAGTGTCGTGGAAGCATCATCTATCATCTTACCAAACGAGTGATTACACTAGTACAAAATGGCTAATTAGTTACTAAAAAAACAACTAAATTTTGCATATAAATGACCGTTTTTCAGTCGGTGACCAATAGTAGCTAATTTACAATATCTTATAACGTGACCAAATTCTAATAATTTTTAGCTAAGTCATTAATTGGTTGACTCAATTTTATTGTCTAGTAGTAAATTTTGGTCATTAATTGTCACAATTAATGAGTAGATATACAACAAAATATATTACTATATGATCACGTGAGAAAACCAATTAATGACCAAAAAAAGATGGCCAAAATGTTGGTCGTGTTATAATATACTGTAAATTAGCTACTAATAATCATATATGCAAATTTTAGTCATCGTTTGAAACCAATTAATGATCAAAGAAATATGACTAACTTTTGGTCATGTTATAAGATATTGTAAATTAGCTACTAATAGTCGTCTATATGCAAAATTTAGTCATCATTTGTAATCACAATTTTATCATTTGCAAAATTCATTTTTTTGTGGTAATTTCATATTCATTATCTAAATGATTGATTTAGTATTTTAGATTCATTTCATTTATTTTCATTAAAAATCATTATAAACAACTAATTTAATTGTATATTCATTTTTTTCATCATTAAACAATATAAACTACTATTAGATTGATTTTGTGTTCAATACTAATCAACATAACTTAACTAGTATGATTTTACAACTAAATTAAAAAAAATGTCATACAATGTGCATGATCATCTAATATGAAAATGCAAAGTTACATATGTTAATTATGATGCTAAATAATATCAAGTGCAACTATAAATAATTTCAACCACATAAATTATATTATATAAAATGTCAAGTATTACAATATGAGTTTCCAACTTAATATTGGTTGGACTACAATTTACACATGAAATATTGTTTCATCACTTCAAAACATTATCATTGTGTTGCCAAGGCATTGCAGGTGAATTCACCAACTCTAAAGACTTGATCATCAGTCTCTATGTGTGTGTTTATGTGATATATTGGCTCTACAGGTATCACTAGACCAATTATCTTTTCTCTCTCTTTTTTCATTTGTCGCTCCAGTGTTATTGTTCTACTCTTTCTTCAATTCTTGCTTCTTACCATCAATACTAAGTTCCTTTTCTAAAAATGAAAGAAGATACAATACAGAGTATAAGACATGAAAGAATATGAACACTCGAATATAAACTAAAGTAGTTTTTAAAGGATTTATACCACATATACCTCAACATCAACAATGTCAGTTCCATTTTCCCCATAAAAGCAAGAAACTCAAACAAGTTTTCTTTAGTTGGGTGATAGTGGCCAGATGACCTATATAAACAAAGAAAATAAAACTTCACCATAGAAAATAACACCTTAGTAACTTAGCATTCAACCTTTAGCGAAATCTTAGGCACAATCATGCCAACTAGGTTGCATGCTAAAAAACTCAGGTTGTAGATAACTTGTGAAAGTAAATAATATGGGGTGTGATGTCTAATCCTTTCATTTTATTTGTAATAACATTTCATTATCTAACGTAGGAACTTGTTCAAGTATGTAGACAACCTGTGCTTAAATAACAACATGAAAGTAAACTTTTATAATAGTCATGCAAATATTTTAACACAAAACTAAAAGGATTTCAATCAATATTGTGTTATACTAATTTCATATTCAAGCTTTGGATGTTGTTTAAATGGATAGGATGCCAAGTATTTTAAATTTCATAGTTAAAATACAAAACAAAATCAAAGGAAACGTTCAAATACAATCAAACAGTAAAGAGAAGATATCATGGAGTAGACATTGCAATTACAAAAAATATGTTTACCTGTCCACCAGCGTCTTCTCTAGCACTCCTAAAACATTTTCTTGCCCAAAATAACCATGAGGTGAAAGAATCACAACATTAAAAACCATAGGAATCCCTACTAGAAACATTTTCAAAGTCAATGGCTCAGGTGCCTAAAGGATCTCCAACATAAAATGAATCATATCCAAGATATGGTATGCATTCTCTCCCCATCCTCTTTCTAATCTCATTTCCTATGATATGCCCACACCAGAGTCAAGTAACAATCAAATGAAGGAATTGACATTTGTTTTTATCTTTTATATCTATAAGATTTGAATCTGATTTGTTTCAAGAACATACTAATTCATATTTAAAACCTTCCTGCCATGAGAAGGTATCAATCAAATAGGACATCACAAAAATTGATCTTAATGAGGTCCTCAAACAATTCCTAAAATATCAATATTTTTCTTGTTGTGACATCTTGGATTTAAAAAAATACATATCTGCAAAAGAAAAAACCATATATTACGTGTCTTCAGACTCTATATATGGTGTATTCTTAGGCATATTTTTAATATGTTCCTCTTCCTTTACCAAAGCGAACTGTAGTTTGGTTAAAATCCATATCCTTTCATTCAGAATCAATTTCTACAAGATAAATGTCACACATTATTCTTTCTCATTTCTCAACATCCTACAAATCATAAATCAAAAGTTACATAAAACCAAGAGAAAACCCTTTTCTAGCCAAAACAAACAAACAAATAGTGCCTATAATAAAACTTCACACCTCATAAATTACTCTGCTACATGTTGAGGCTAAAGGTGATATTCATTGGATCATCTTTAGGTCATACTTAATGGGGTATTCGTATGTTTACCGTGATGTCAATTTGGTGTTAAAAGAAATATATAAATCTAGGATATGATCAATGAAATTCAAGTATAATTTAAAAAAATAACGTCAATGCAAGGTAGTGGAGAGAGAAACATTTTCATAATTAGGATTCTCTATTTTAGTTTGATTTGAGTTGAGTTTGTATTTGAATATATATTTTTCTCTAAACAAATGAAATAGAAAGATGAGAATAAAAATAGCCCTGTGAATTTTTAATCAATTCATATTATATATCTCTAAAATAGCCAAGCCATCCTTCTCTGCTATTTGATAGAGATTTATTTTGCATAGAAAAATAAATAATTAACTATAAAAAAATGATGTAATATATTATCTGAGGAAAGAAAAATGACATGGTTGTGGTAATCGTGTGCTCAAAGGAAATCCAACAATGGTTGCATGTTTTCTTTATCATGAAATATTCTTGAAGACAAATATTGGTTCAAAAATTGAGCTTAATGGAAGATGGAATATCAAAATAAGAGTTAATCTATGTTATTTTATCTACAGTGATGATAGAGCATTAAATGCAATAATTGAATACAATACTTCCAAGTATAAAAAGAATGGCAACTCAAAATAGAGCATACTATGGCACATATTTTAAAGTATGTTTTGCACTTTTACTAAATGAATTGAAATAACTTTACCTAAACAATTTATTTTGAAAAAGTCACCATAAATCTAGAGAAAAATTCCTTGTGATGTCATAAACCAGTAATGCTCCAACTTCTCCTCTGTAATAAGATCTTGTGATAGATCGAAATGACTCTTGTCCAACCTGTAAGATGCCCAAAGAAATGTTTTGTCAATGCATATGTAGTTCTCAACAAGGGATATGCCATTGTGACTTAGTAAGCTAGCAGTTAAGAACACATCATATAGACAATCACGATAAGGGGGACCCACAAGCAACCATTTTTGCATATTCAACTGATGGTTGAAACTGTAGGGAGAAATTTTTTCTCAAACAAAGTTATTATTAAAACTAGGAAAAATTCACTTATTAATCACCTTGTGGATAAAAATATATTCCAAACTAAAACTATCAAATATGATGGATTCATTGCATATAATGTAAATATATAGCAATATTCCTCCCAACTTCTCTTTCGCACTATCCTACCCACTACAATAGAAACTGGAAAAGACGCTATAAAGCTCTAATCATAAATGATGAAAAAGTACATACTTGGTGATAAGGAAAATGTATGTATTAAAGAGTTAGCAGGTTGTCATGCAATATAACTTATTGTAACATTGACATGGACTATTTTGTTTTCACTCCATTCTATAGATTTCCTTGCCTTCAGTTTGCAAAGACATTCTTCTGATAATTCCATCCATAGCTAAGTTCTCTTGCCACTCAAACACCGCCAAGAAGTGAATATAATGAATATGCAAGTAAATTGTCCCTTTTAACATTATAGAAAGAACTAGTGAATCATGCATGCAATATTTCTTAAACAAATCCAAATTGTATGAACAATGTTGAAGCTTTTAATTTTTTTATGCTTTCCTTGTCCACCATTATCCATAGAGAAAAGTTGCATGTTATACTTCAGTGGACAATTTCAACCAGTAATTGTGCAATGTGCATCAATATGCATTGCTTTGCTAAGTTGTCCTGACTCCTAACTCAGAAAATCCTTGTAACAAGACAAATTCCTTACTAAGTTGTCATGATTCCTAACTCATCCAGCAATGGCTTGTAACCAAACAAATTGAAAATGAACTTATTGATAGAGCCTACATCTAGAATAAAGAAGCATGCTCATATAGATTTTTTCTATGCATCAAAATAACACATTAACGAAGGTGTTCAGACCTTTAGGTGCAACATTAGAAGCATTTGAAAGCATTAGCACTAGAGGAAAATGAATAGTATCATGCCCACTTACAATGCAAGAAATCCATAAAATAAAGGACCAGTTCAATTTGCATTTTCTCATCCTCTTTTGTAACCAAAATGCTATAAAAAGAACCTTGCCAATTTGAAATTTGTATTCAATTTGCCATTCCCTCCCCATTGGTACCTATTAAACATAAGTAGAGTTAGAAAGTTAGAAGGAATACACTTTAGGCATTTTATTTTCCAAATTTTACTCCCTTGCATTGAATGTTTTGTCCCACTGACTATATCAGGTCATTTCTAGACATCAACAAATTTATCTTTATCTAAACACACATGCACAAACTGACTGACTTGTCAAAACATCATCTTCAAAAATATTTACCAATGAATTCCTTGAGTGTCTCATGCTTCCAAAATAAAATGCATTCAACAAAATTAGATTCTTCTAGTTGAATGGAGGCTTGGAAGGGATATCTATTAGAAAATTTCACACTATTTCTCATAGAAAATTGCTATAAGCCTTATCCACCAAAAAAAAAATATTTCACAAAAGTCACTTGAGGGGCTAGCTAAACACCAAGCCACGACACAACATGACCATGAAGGGAAAATGGAAAACGAAATGAGAAACTACATAGATCAGTGGACATGGCTCCATGAATTAATTCAATTTATTTATAACATAAGACATAGTTGTACAAAATTATTAACAATCAACATGTAAGCCTTTATCAGGAAGAATGTGGATAGAAGTCTCTGCTACTTCAGATTTCTAGACATGAACTAGCATAGTAGAGGATGGTGGTGGAAGATTAGGTGACTTGGTTGTAAAAGAAGTAGTAGATATAATTACCTTTGAAAAGTGTGGTATCATACATGGAATATTTACAATACTCACACCATCTTTGGAAAATTGAGGTAGAAATGTATCAAGACAACCTTCTTGAGCTCTTTGAGTAATGCTTTGATTCTTTGTGACATCTAGCCCAACCAAATTCTATGAATGTTGCAATGGGATACTTCCCATGTTGTTTGAATTCTTTCTGAAGCCAATTCCAGGGATTCCATTGACAACATGAACATATAATTGCTCTAAATTCCTTCTATCAACTAGTGCATCAAATTGGCAAGATCTTAGTCAACTGCAATGAAGAGAAAGATTAAGATTCTAGAAGATCCATCATTGTCTTCTAGTTTGTTGTATTCTTCCATCATATTATCAAGATCATCCTCATAGGTAATGAAAACAAGAGCATCAAGATACTCACAAGGTAGATGATACTTCAGAATAAGATCCAAGCCATAAATGTCTCTAATTTTGTGCATAAGTTCCTCATAGATAATATCCTTATTCACATTGATGATGCGGGTCTCGCCCCCCACTAACTTGAGCTTCCCATTACTTGGCCTAGGTAGGATTTTTCCTCCAAATATGCACATGAACATTACCTTCCATGAGGGAGAATCATTTGATGTCCCTAAAAGGTAAGAGTTAAATGTGGAGTATGAAGAAATTTGTTGAAGTCTTGTTTGCCGAGAAGAATGAGTAACCAATCCTCTATCAATTTGATACATTCCATTATGAAGTTTGCATTTCCTAGATAGATTGAACATATTTAGGATTCAAGTTTCTCCCAAAACCACTCAAGTTTCCTTTGTTTGTTTCCCACGTATAAATTTCAGAATTGCTACCTGAATTTGTTCGACCTATATCAAGTATGTATCTTATATCCTTATTAAAATAGGGGTTAGCCTCAGGAAAATTTACCTTCGGAACTGGTACGTTTCCAAATCTAGATCCCTTCTAGATCTTTGATGCTTCCTGTGAAAATTCCAGAGAAACATCGTCATTTAGCATACAAAAAATGGCATCCCAACACAGAGCATACTATAGCAAATATTTTAAACTTTGTTTTTCACTTCTACTAAATGAAATGAAAGAACTCTACCTAAACAATTTGTTTTGAAAAAGTCACCATAAATCTAGAGAAAAATACCTTGTGATGTCATAAACCAGTAATGCTCCAACTGCTTCTCTGTAATAAGATCTTGTGATAGATCAAAATGACTTTTGTCCAGCTTGCAAGATGCCCAAAGAAATGCTTTATCAATGCATATGTAGTTCTCAACAAGGGATATGCCATTGTGACTTAGTGAGCTTGTAGTTAAGATGGCAGCATACATATAATCACGACAAGGGGGACCCACAAGCAACCATTTTTGTGTATTCAACTGATGGTTGAAACTACAGGAAGAAAAAAATTGTCAAACAAAGTTATTATTACAACTAGGAAAATTCACTTATTAATCACCTTGCGGATACATATATATTCCAAACTAAAACTATCAAGTTGGATGGATTTGTTGTGTATAATGAAAATATATAGCGATATTCCTCCCAAATATATAGTGTCTTGTTTGGCATTCTTGATTCTTGCCCAAAATAACCATGAGGTGAAAGAATCACAACATTAAAAACCATAAGAATCCATACTAGAAACATTTCCAAAGTCGATGACTCAGGTGCCTAAAGGATTTCCAACATCAAATGAATCATATCCAATATATGTTATGCATTGTCTCCCCATCCTCTTTCTAATCCCATTTCCTGTAATATGCCCACACCAGAGTCAAGTAACAATCAAACGAAGGAATCGACATTTTTTTTAATCTTTTATATCTATAAACTTTGAATCTGAATTGTTTCAAGAACATACTAATTCATATTTAAAACATTTCTGCCATGAGAAGGTATCAATCAAATAGGACATCACAAAAATTGACCTCAATGAGTTCCTCAAACAATTCCTACAATATCAATATTTCTCTTGTTGTGATATCCTGGATTAAAAAAAACATATCTGCAAAACAAAAAACCATATATTACTTGTCTTCAAACTCTGTATATGGTGTATTCTGAGGCATATTTTTAATATGTTCCTCTTCCTTTACCAAAGCAGACTGTAGTTTGGTTAAACTCCATATCCTTTCATTCAGCATCAATTTCTGAAAGATAAATGTCACACATTATTCTTTCTCATTTCTCAACATCCTACAAATCATAAATTGAAAGTCACATAAAACTAAAATAAAACCCTTCTCTAGCCAAAACAAATAAACAAACAGTGCCTCTAATAAAACTTCACACCTCATAAATTACTCTGCCACATGTTGAGGCTAAAGGTGATATTATTTTAATCATACAGGTCATACTTAATGGTATATTATTATGTTTAACATGATGTCAATTTGTTGTTAAAAGCAATATATAAATTCAGGTTATGATCAGTGAAATTCAAGTATAATTTAAAAAAATAATGTCATTGCAAGAGAAACATCTTCATAATTAGGATTCTATATTTTAGTTTGATTTGAGTTGAGTTTGTATTTGAATATATATTTTTCTCTAAATAAATGAAATAGAAAGATGAGAATCAAAATAGCCATGTGAACTTTTAATCAATTCATGTTATATATCTCTAAAATAGGCAAGCCATCCTTCTCTGCTATTTAATAGAGATTTATTGTGCATAGAAAAATAATGAATCAACTATCAAACAAAATGATGTAATATATTAACCAAGGAAAGAAAAATTACATGGTTGTGGTATTTGTGTACTCAAAGGAAATCCAACAATGGTTTCATCCTTTCATTATCATGAAATAGTCTTAAAGACAAATATTGGTTCAAAATTTTAACTTAATGGAAGATGGAATATCAAAATAAGAGTTAATATATGTTATTTTATCTACAATGATGGTATATTTTTAAACGCAGTAACTGAATACAAGACTTCCAAGTATAAAAAAAAAATGGCATCGCAAAATAGAGCATACTATAGCACATATTTTAAAGTATGTTTTTCACTTTTACTAAATGAATTGAAATAGCTTTACCTAAACAATTTGTTTTGAAAAAGTCACCATAAATCTAGAGAAAAATACCTTGTGATGTCATAAACCAGTAACACTCCAACTACTCCTCTGTAATAACATCTTGTGATAGATCAAAATAACTCTCATCGAGCCTGCAAGATTCCCAAAGAAATGTTTTGTCAATCCATATGTAGTTCTCAACAAGGGATATGCCATTGGGACTTAGTAAGCTTGTAGTTAAGAATGCATCATATAGGCAATCACGATAAGGGGGACCCATAAGAAAGAATTTTTGCATATTCAACTGATGGTTGAAACTGCAGGGAGAAAAATTTTCTCAAACAAAGTTATTATTAAAACTAGGAAAAAATCACTTATTAATCACCTTGCGGATAAAAATATATTCCAAACTACAACTATAAATTTGGATGGATTTGTTGTGTATAATGAAAATATATAGCAATAATCCTCCCAACTTTTTTTCGCACTATCCTACCCACTACAATAGAAATTGGCAAAGACTCTATAAATCTCTAATCATAAACGATGAAAAAGTACATACTTGGTGATAACGAAAATGTATGTTTTAAAGGGTTATCAGGTTGTCATGCAATATAACTTACTGTAACATTGCCATGGACTATTTTGATTACATTCCATTCTAGATATTTCCTTGGATTTAGTTTGCAAAGACATTCTTATGATCAGTCCATCCATAGCTAAGTTCTCTTGCCACTCAAACACCGCCAAGAAGTGAATATAATGAATATGCAAGTAAATTTTCCTTTTTAACATTATAGAAAGAACTAGTGAATCACGCATGCAATATTTCCTAAATAGATCCAAATTGTATGAACAATGTTGAAGCTTTTAATTTTTTTATGGTTTCCTTGTTCACCATTATCCATAGAGAAAAGTTACGTGTCGTCCTTCAGTGGACAGTTTTGACTAGTAATTGTGCAATGTGCATCACTATGCATTGCTTGCTAAGTTTTCCTGACTCCTAACTCAGAAATGGCTTGTAACAAGAAAAATTCCTTACTAAGTGAGCAATAAGTGAGCAATGGCTTTTAGCCAAACAAATTGAAAATGGACTTATTGATAGAGCCTACATCTGGAATAAAGAGGCCTGCTCACATAGGTTTTTTATATGCATCAAAAGAACACATTGGTAGAGGTGTTTAGACCTTCAAGTGCAACATTAGAAGCATCTGAAAGCATTAGCACCAGATGAAAATGAATAGTATCATGCCCACTTACAATGCAAGGAATCCATAAAATAAAGGACTAGTTCAATTTGCATTTGCTCATCCTCTTTTGTAACTAAAATGTTATAAAAAGAACCTTGCCAATTTGAAATTTGTATCCAATTTGGGCCATTCCTTCTCCACTGGTACTTATTAAACATATGTAGAGTTAGAAAGTTAGAAGGAATACACTTTAGGCATTTTATTTTCCAAATTTTACTCCCTTGCATTGAATGACTTGTCCCACTCACTATATCAGGTCATTTCTAGACATCAACAAATTTATCGTTATCTAAACACACATGCACAAACTGACTGACTTGTCAAAACATCATCTTCAAAAATATTTACCAATGAATTCCTTGAGTGTCTCACATTTTCATAATAAAATTCATTCGACAAAATCAAGTTCTCCCAGTTGAATGGAGGCTTGGAAGGGATATGTATTATAAAATTTCACTATATTTCTCATAGAAAATTGCTATAAGGATTTTCCACCAGAAAAAATTATTTCACAAAATTCGCTTGAGGGGTTCGCTAAACACCAAGCCACAACACAACACGGCCATGAAGGGAAAATGGAAAATGAAAGTAGAAACTACATAGATCAGCGCACATGGATCCATGAATTAATTCAATTTCTTTATAACATAATACATAGTTGTACAAAATTATTAACAATCAACCTGTAAACCTTTAGCAAGAAGAATGTGGATAGAAGTCTCTGCTACTTCAAATTGCTAGACATGAACTAGTAGAGTAGAGGATGGTGGTGGAAGAGTAGGTGAATTGGTTGCAAAATAAGCAGTACATATAATTAGCTTTGAAAAGAGTGGTATCATACAAGGCGGATTTGAAGTATTCGCACTTTTTCCAGAAAACTGGGGTAGAAATGTATCAAGACAACCTTCTTGAGCTCTTTGAGTAATGCTATGATTCTCTGTGATATCCAGCCCAACCAAATTCTATGAATGTTGCATGGGATACTTCCCATGCTGTGGGAATGTTTTATGAAGGCAATTGCATGGATTCCATTGACAACATGAACATATAGCTGCTCTAAATTCCTGCTATCAACTAGTGCATCAAATTGGCAAGATCTTGGTCAACTGCAACGAAGAGAAATATTAAGAGTCTAGAAGATCCATCATTGTCTTATAGTTTTTTGCATTCTTCCATCATATTATCAAGATCATCCTCAGAGGTAATGAAAACAAGAGCATTAGGATCCTCATGACGTATTTGATACTTTAGAATAAGATCCACACCATAAATGTCTCTAATTTTGTGCATAACTTCCTTATAGATAATATCCTTATTCACATTGATGATGTGGGTCTAGTCCCCCACTAACCTGATCTTCCCATCACCTGGCTTGGGTAGGATTGTTCCTCCAAATATTCACACGAACATTACCTTCCATGAGGGAGAATCATTTGATGTCCCTAAAAGATAAGAATTATATGTGGAGTATGAAGAAATTTGTTGAAGTCTTTTTTGCTGAGAAGAATGAGTAACCAATCCTCTATCAAGTTGATACATACCATTGTGAAGTTTGCATTTCCTAGACATATTGATCATATGCAGGATTCAAGTTGCTCCCAAAATCACTAAAGTTGCATTTGTTTGTTTCCCACTTAGAAATTTCAGAATTTCTTCCCAAATTTGTTCAACCTATGCCAAGTATGTATGTTATATCCTCATTAAAATAAGGGTTTTCCTCAGGAAACTTTACCTTCATAACTGGTACCTTTCCAAATATAGATCCCTTTTGGATCCTTGATGCTTCCTGTGAAAATTCGAGAGCAAATTCATCATTTAATATATAAAAAAAAAGGCAGCCCAACACAAAGCATAGTATAGCAAATATTTTAAAGTATGATTTTCACTTCTACTAAATTAATTGAAAGAACTTTCCCTAAACAATTTGTTTTGAAATAGTCACCATAAATCTAGAGAAAAATACCTTGTGATGTCATAAACCAGTAACACTCCAGTTGCTCCTCTATAATAAGATATTGTGATAGATCAAAATGACTCTTGTCCAACCTGCAAGATGCCTAAAGAAATGTTTTGTCAATGCATATGTAGTTCTCAACAAGGGATGTGCCATTGTGACTTAGTAATCTTGTAGTTAATAAGGAATCATACATAAAATCATGACAATGGGGACCCACAAGAAACCATTTTTGTGTATTTAACTGATGGTTGAAACTGCAGGGAGAAAAAAATTGTCAAACAAAGTAATTATTATTACAGCTATTAAAAATTCACTTATTAATCACCTTGTGGATAAATATATATTCCAAACTAAAACTATCAAGTTTGATGGATTTTTTGTGTATAATGCAAATATATAGTGATATTCCTTCCAAATTTTCTTTCGCACTATCCTACCCATTACAACAGAAACTGGAAAAGATGTTATAAATCTCTAATCATAAACAACAACAAAATAAATACTTGGTGATAATGAAAATGTATGTATTAAAGAGTTATCAGGTTTTCATGCAATATAAATTATTGTAACAGTGCCATGGACTATTTTGTTTTCACTCCACTATGGATATTTCCTTGGCTTTAGTTTGCAAAGACATTCTTTTGATAAGGCCATCCATAGCTAAGTTCTCTTGCCACTCAAACACAGCCAAGAAGTGAATATAATGAATATGCAAGTAAATTGCCATTTTTAACATTATAGTAAAAAATATTGAATCATGCATGCAATATTTCCTAAACAGATCCAGATTGTATACACAATGTTGAAGCTTTTAATTTTTTATGGTTACCTTGTCCCACATTAACCATAAACAAATGTTGCATGTCATACTTCAGTGGACAGTTTTGAACATTAATTGTGCAATGTGAATCAATATGCATTGCTTGCTAAGTTTTCCTGACTCCTAACTCAGGAATGGCTTGTAACAAGACAAATTCCTTACTAAGTTGTCCTGACTTCTAACTTATCCAGCAATGGCTTGTAACCAAACAAATTGAAAATAAACTTATTGATAGAGCCTACATCTGGAATAAGGAAGCAAGCTCATATAGGTTTTTCTTATACATCAAAAGAACACATTGGCAAAGGTGTTCAGACCTTCAGGTGCAACATAGGAAGCATCTAAAATCATTAGCAGAAAAGGAAAATGAATAGTATCATGCCCACTTACAATGCAAGGAATTCATAAAAAAGGACCAATTCAATTTGCATTTTCTTATCCTCTTCTGTAACCAAAATGCTATAAAAATCACCTTGCCAATTAGAAATTTGTATTCAATTTTCCATTCCCTCTCCATTGGTACCTATTCAACATAAGTAGAGTTAGAAAGATAGAAGGAATACACTTTAGGCAATTTATTTTCTATATTTTACTCCCTTGCATTGAATGTCTTGTCCCATTAACTATATCAGGCCATTTATAGACATCAACTAAACACACATGCACATACTGACTCACTTGTCAACATATCATATTCGAAAATATTTACCAATGAATTCCTTGAGTGTCTCACACTTTCATAATAAAACTCATTTGAGAAAATCCATTTCTTCGAGTTGAATGGAAATTGGAAGGGATATCTATTATAAAAGTTCAATCTATTTCTCATAGAAAATTTCTATAAATCTTTTCCACCAAAAAAAATTATTTCGCAGAAGTCGCTTAAGGGGTTGGCTACACACCAAGCCAAAACACAACACAACCATGAAGGTAAAATTACAAACGAAAGTAGAAACTGCATAGATAGGCACACATGGCTCCATGAATTAATTCATTTTCTTTATAACATAAGACATAATTGTACATTATGATTAACAATCAACCTGTAAGCCTTTATCAGGAAGAATGTGGATTGAAGTCTCAACTACTTCAGATTGATGGACATGAATTGGTAGAGTAGAGGATGGTGGTGGAAGAGTAGGTGACTTGGTTTCAAAAGTAGTAGATATAGGTCATTTTGAAAAGTGTGGTATCATACATGGAATTTTTGCAGTATTCGCACAATCTTTGGAAAATTGAGGTAGCAATGTATCAAGACAACCTTCTTGATCTCTTTGGGTCATGCTTTGATTCTCTGTGACATCCATCCCAACCAAATTCTATGAATGTTGCAACGAGATACTTCATATGTTGTCTGAATGCCTTTTGAAGTCAATCCCAGGGATTCCATTGACAACATGAACATATAGCTGCTATGAATTCCTTCTATCAACTAGTGCATCAAATTGGAAAGATCATGGTCAACTACAATGAAGAGAAATATTAAGAGTCTATAAGATCCATCTTTGTATTCTATTTTGTTGTATTATTTTATCATATTATCAAGATCCTCCTCAGCAGTAATGGAAACAAGAGCATCAAGATCCTCATCAAGTAGTTGTTACTTCATAATAAAGCTAGACCATAAATGTCTCTAATCTTGCACATAAGTTCCTCATAGCTAATATCCTTATTCAGATTAATGATGAGGGTCTCACCCCCCACATACCTGAGCTTGCCATCAGTTGGCCTGGGTAGTATTGTTCCTCCAAATATGCACATGAACATTACCTTCCATGAGGGAGAATCAATTGATGTCCCTGAAAGGTAAGATTGGTATGTGGAGTATGAAGACATTTGTTGATGTCTAGTTTTCTGAGAAGAATGAGAAACCAATCCTCCATCGAGATGATGCATGTCATCATCAAAATAGTAGGAAATTTGAATTTCTTGGATAGATTGAGCATATGTAGGATTCAAGTTGCTCCCAAAATGACACAAGGTGCCTTTTTCCATTTCCCACATAGAAATTTCAGAATTGCTACCCGAATTTGTTCGACCTATGCCAAGCATTTATGTTATATCCTCGTAAACATAGGGGTTAACCTGAGGAAAATTTACCTTTGGAAATAATACCTTTCCATATCTAGAACCCTTATGGATCCTTGATGCTTCATGTGAAAATTCCAGAGAAAATTTATCATTTAGTATAAAAAAATGGTCGTCCAACATAGAGCATACTATAACACATATTTTAAAGTAAGTTTTTCACTTCTACTGAATGAATTGCAAGAACTTTCCATAAACAATTTGTTTTGAAAAAGTCATCATAAATCTAGAGAAAAATACCTTTCGATGTCATAAACCATTAACGTTCCAACTTCTACTTTGTGATAAGATCTTGTGATAGATTGAAATGACTCTTGCTTGGCCTGCAGGATGCCCAAAGAAATTTTTTGTCAATGCATATGTAGTTCTCAACATGGGATATACCATTGTGAATTAGGAAGCTTGCAGTTAAGTAAGCATCATATAGGAAATCATGACAAGGGGGGTCCACAAGCAACCATTTTTGCATATTCAACTGATGGTTGAAATTGCATGGAGAAAAAAATTCTCAAACAAAGTTATTATTAAAACTAGGAAAAATTCACTTATTAATCACCTTGGGGATAAATATATATTCCAAACTGAAACTATCAAGTTGGATGGATTTGTTGTGTATAATGAAAATATATAGCAATATTCCTCCCAACTTTTCTTTCGCACTATCCTACCCACTACAACAAAAACTGGCAAAGATGTTATAAATCTCTAATCATAAACAATGACAAAGTACATACTTGGTGATAAGGAAAATGTATGTTTTAAAGAGTTATCAAGTTGTCATGCAATATAACTTATTGTAACATTTCCATGTACTATTTTTTTTTCACTCCATTCTAGATATTTCCTTGGCTTCAATTTGCAAAGACATTCTTCTGATAAGGCCATCCATAGCTAAGTTCTCTTTTCACTCAAACACTTCCAAGAAGTGAATTATGAATATGCAAGCAAATTTCCCTTTTTAACACTATAGCAAGAACTAGTGAATCATGCATTCAAAATTTTCTAAACAGAGCTAAATTGTATTTGCAATGTTGAAGCTTTTAATTTTTGATGGTTTCCTTATCCAACATTATCCATAAAGAAAAGTTGCATGTCATACTTCAGTGGACAATTTTGACCAGTAATTCTACAATGTGCATCAATATGAATTGCTTGCAAAGTTGTCCTGAATCCTAACTCAGGAATGACTTGTAACAAGAAAAATTCCTTACTAAGTTGTCTTAACTCCTAACACAGCCAACAATGGCATGTAACCAAACAAATTTAAAATGAAATTATTGATAGGGCCTACATCTGGAATAAAGAGGCCTACTCATATGTGTTTTTTCTATGCATCAAAAGAACACATTGGAAGAGTTGTTCAAACCTTTAAGTGCAACATAAGAAGCATCTGAAAGAATTAACACTATAGGAAAATAAATAGTATAATGCCCACATTCAATGCAAGAAATCCATAGAATAAAGGTCCAGTTCAATTTACATTTGCTCATCCTCTTCTGTAACCAAAATGTTATAAAAAGCACATTGCCAATTTGAAATTTGTATTCAATTTTCCATTCCCTCTCCATTGGTACCTATTGAACATTAGTATAGTTAAAATGTTAGAAGGAAAACACTTTAGGAATTTTATTTTCCAAATTTTACTCCCTTGCATTGAATGCCTTGCCCCACTTATTATATCAGGTTATTTCTAGACATCAGAAAATCTATATTTATCTAAACATGCATGCACATAATGAATGACTTGTCAAAACATCATGTTCAAAAAGATTTACCAATGAATTCCTTGAGTGTCTCATGCTTTCAGAATAAAACTCATACACAAAATCAGGTTCTTCTAGTTGAATGGAACTTGGAAGGGATATCTATTAGGAAACTTTGATGTATTTCTCATAGAAAATTAATATAAGGCTTTTCCACTAAAAAAATATTTTACAAAAGTCTCTTAAGGGGCTAGCTAAACACCAAGCCACAACACAGCACAACCATGAAGTAAAAATGGCATATGGCATATGAAAGTAGAAACTACATAGATCAGCGCACATAGCTCTAAGAATTAATTCAATTTATTTGTAACATAAGACATACCTAACATTATGATTAAAAAGCAACCTTTAAACCTTTATCAAGAAGAATGTGGATAGAAGTCTCTGCTACTTCAGATTGTTGTATGTGAACTGGCAGAGTACAGGGTGGTGGTGGAAGAGTAGGTGACTTGGTTGCAAAAAAAGCATTAGATATAAGTGACTTTGAAAAGTGTGGTATTATACATGGTAGATTTGCAGTATTTGCATCATCTTTGGAAAATTGAGGTACCAATGTATCAAGGCAACCTTCTTGAGATATTTGAATAATGCTCTGATTCTCTGTGACATTAAGCCCAACCAAATTCTATGAATGTTGCAATGGGATACTTCTCATGTTGTCTAAATTCTTTCTGAAGCCAGTTCCAGGTATTCCATTGACAACATGAACATATAGCTACTCTAAATTCCTTCTATCAACTAGTGCATCAAATTAGAAAGATCCTGCTCAACTGAAATGAATAGAAAGATTAAGGTTCTAGAAGATCCATCATTATCTTCTAGTTTGTTGTATTCATCCATCATATTATCAAGATCCTCCTCAGAGGTAATGGAAACAAGAGTATCAATATCCTCACTAGGTAGCCGATACTTCAGAACAAGAGCCAGGCCATACATTTCTCTAATCTTGTGCATAAGTTCCTCGTAGATAATATCCTTATTCACATTTATTATGTGGGTCTCGTTCCCCACATACCTTAGCTTCCCATCACTTGGCCTGGGTAGGATTTTTCCTCCAAAGATGCACATGAACATTACCTTCCATGAGGGAGAATCATTTGATGTCACTGAAAAGTAAGATTGATATGTGGATCTTGAAGACATTTGGTGAAGTCTAGTTCGCCGAGAAGAATAAGCAAACAATCCTCTATCCAGTTGATACATAACATCATCAACATAGTGCGAAGTTTTCATTTCTTGGACAAATTGAGTAAATGTAGGATTTAATTTTCTCCCAAAATCACTCAAGTTTCCTTTCTCTATTTCCCACGTATAAATTTCATAACTGCTACCCGAATTTGTTCAAACTATGCCAAGTATGTATGTTATATCCTCATAAACATAGGGGTCAGCCTAGGGAAAAGTTACCTTCACAACTAGTATCTTTTCAAATCCAGATCTTTTATGGATCCTTGATGCTTCCTGTGAAAATTCCAACGAAAATTCCTCATTTAGTATAAAAAAATGGCAGGCCAACAAAGAGCATACTTAGAACATATTTTGAAGTATTTTTTTCACTTCTACTAAATGAATTGAAAGAACTTTCCCTAAACAATTTGTTTTGAAAAGGTCACCATATATCTAGAGTAAAATAACTTGTGATGTCGTAAACCAATAATGCTCCAGCTTCTCCTCTGTAATAAGATCTTGCGATTAATCTAAATGACCCTTGTATGACCTGCAAGATGCCCAAAGAAATGTTTTTTCAATGCATATGTAGTTCTCAACAAGGGATATGCCATTGTGACTTAGTAATTTTGCAATTAAGAAGGCATCATACAGACAATCATAACAAGAGGGATCCACAAGCAACCATTTTTTCATATTCAACTGATGGTTGAAACTACGGGGAGAAACAAATTCTCAAACAAAGTTATTATTAAAACTAGGAAAAATCCACTTATTAATCACCTTGGGGATAAATACATATTCCAAATTGAAACTATCAAGTTGGATGGGTTTTTTGTATATAATGCAAATATATAGCCATATTCCTCCCAACATTTCTTTCGCACTATCCTAGCCACTACAATAGAAACTTGCAAAGATGTTACAAATCTCTAATCATAAATGATGACAAAGTACATACATGGTGATAAGGAAAATGCATGTTTTAAAGAGTTATCATGTTGTCATGTAATATAACTTATTATAACATTTCCATGGACTATTTTGTTTTTACTCCATTTTAGAGATTTCCTTGGCTTCAGTTTGAAAAGACATTATTCTGATAAGGCCATCCATAACTAAGTTCTCTTGCCACTCAAACACCGCCAAGAAGTGAATATAATGAATATGCAAGTAAATTTCCCTTTTTAACATTATAGCAATAACTAGTGAATCATGCATGAAATATTTCCTAAACAAATCCAAATTGTATGCACAACATTAAAGATTTGAATTTTTTTATGGTTGCCTTGTCCAACATTATCCATAAAAAAAAGTTGCATGTCATACTTCAGTGGACAGTTTTGACCAGTAATTGTGCAGTGTGCATCAATATGCATTGCTTGCTAAGTTGTCTTGACTCCTAACTCAACTAGCAATGGCTTGTAACCAAACAAATTGAAAATGAACTTATTGATAGAGCCTACATCTGGAATAAAGAGGCTTGCTCATATAGGTTTTTTCTATGCATCAAAAGAACACATTGGCAGAGGTGTTCATACCTTCAGTTGCAACATAAGAAGCATCTGAAATAATTAGCACCAAAGGAAAATGAATAGTATCATGCCCACATACAATGCAAGAAATCCATAAAATAAAGGACCATCTCAATTTGAATTTTCTTATCCTCTTTTGTAGCCAAAATTCTATAAAAAACACCTTGCCAATTTTAAATTTGCATTCAATTCTCCATTCCCTCTCCATTGGTACCTATTGGACATAACTAGAGTTAAAAAGTTAGAAGGAATACACTTTATGAATTTTATTTTCCAAATTTTACTCCCTTGCATTGAACGTCTTGTCCCACTGACTATATCAATCCATTTATAGACATCTGCAAATTTATCTTTATCTAAACACACATGCACATATCGACTACCTTGTCAAAACATCATCTTCAAAAATATTTAACAATGAATTCCTTGAGTCTCTCACAATTTCAAAATAAAACTCATTCGACAAAATTAGGTTCTTCTAGTTGAATGGAACTTGGTGTTGGAAATAATACTGAGAGGGGGGTGAATCAGTATTATCAGATCAATAATTTTATTTCCCAAACAAATTTATATACGCTACTTCAGTGAAGTGAACTAGCGTGTACATGCAACTGTGATTAGAGAAACCAGTGTATATCCAAATAACTTGTGATTTAGATAGTTTATCATGTGTTGAACTTAAACCAGTACATCAGTAACTTATTAGACAGTGCAGTAAAAACAAAATAAATAATCACACATAAGCAACACACACGAACACCAAGATTTAAGGTGGAAACCCAATGTGGGTGAAAACCCTATGTTGTTGTCGTCTCTATCTTCTTTTAATAATAAGAAAATTTGTTTACAATCTTGTACTAGTGCAAACTCATACCAGTACGCAAGCACCCACCTACATAAGGCTACAACCTTCTCTCGTTTTCTGGCTTTTACTGGAAGGGAGCTGCAACCCCCTAGCTCTTGTACTAGCCAATTCGTTTACTAGTACGTAGGCGCCAACCTACAGAAGGCTACGACCTTCTTTCTTCCTCCAGGCCATGTTTCATGAATTTTCAAAATGGATACTCCTGGATCACAACACCACAATTTGAAGGCCATGTTTCTTCCAATTTTCATACTGGACCCATCAAAAAATTTTAAACTTAAACTGCATCAACCAACATTCAGTTAATCTGAACAATCAGATCATTAAAACTAGAACTATGCTAAACCCAGAAACCTGCATCATCATTCAGAACCAGTTGTAACCTCAAAAACCATGCATCAGAATGTATACGCTACTTGGCTGAGCCAAAAATGTGTGTATACGCTACTTCTGTTAATCAAACCTGCGTACACCTTCTGTTAGTGCTCGAATCTGCCTCAGGCTGAAAAAGGAAAAAATCGAGGCAACATCAAACCAAGATCAGCCTCATAGCTAGCCTTACGAGGACAGGAGAGGGCTCTCTCCAGTCAATCTCGATAAAATGAGCAATAGGATGCGAGATGACTTAAAACGGGAACTGATTTTAGGCTAGTAAATGAATTTGAATGAGGGATATTTAATTTAATGACTAAGTTGTTGGGTTGTATGGGACGAGGACAGCATGAACAGAGATTTAACCAAAGGCACAGGATATTTCATAAGGCGAGATAAGCATGAGATTTTAGCAATCGAATTGAAATTAAATGGGGTGAAAAGACTGTTCAAGAAGGCTGAAAAGGGCATTAATGTATGAATCCTTTCCAGGCAGAAGAAAACACTTAACGACTGAGCACTTCCTTAAGGCAGAGCAATGACTGAATTCTACCTTTCTCACTTGAAAGTATTCAGCTGCAAACAATCATGAATGGACTTCAAAACAAAACATGATACATATGAAACAGAGAGAAAAACACATTGCCAAAAACTCATATCGCAAGGATCTTACAAATCAGAGCTGCACCATTTAATTATTTCTCTGTCAAAACTGTACAGTGATAGTGCTGGGTTTTTTCTTCCCACACTTTTTCTCAGAACTTAGACCCTTTCTCCAAAATTTTCTATATAATAAATACACTCCCTCTATCAAAAAATGAATCGATTCAGAATATGGGATGATTTAATCATTACTAACTGAAAATGAAAAGCCATCCATCGCTAAAGGAGCAGTGTTACATTTTGCTCGGATCTGAAAAAGTGACATCTGTAGGTGTGAATCCCTTGAAATTGTAACTGAAGTCAGAAATAGACCATCGTTTCCTATTTTTCGGCTGCCGCAGGTATTCTTCAATTATTTGGGCTTTTGACCTTTCACCTTCTATTTTGCTGCTTGAAACCAATTTTTGTAATTAGCAACAGATCCATCAAATTTAGTATATCTGGAACCTTGGATTCTTTCATGGCCTATGTCGAATTTCTCATTAGAGATGATTTAAAATTTTCTAGAGAAATCCTGGCATTGTTATCAGGTTGCAGGAGCATAAATTGAGCTCTGAGGTACACCAATTCGTCCTCTCTTAATGATTTCACCAGTGCCTGGAACCATTTGGTCACATCAACTCCTTATTCTTGAGAGCTGCACGTTTGAATGGTAAGCAGCGGAGATAAGCTTTAACATGTTTGTACACTGAAATATCTAATGGAATTACATGTTTCCCACAAAGCCATGGATGAGAAAGGGCCTGAGCTACACTCATTCTTTTGCGTATATCTTTGTTAAGAAGCCTTTTCACAAAATCCTTAGCCTCAGGAGAGATTGAAGGCCATGTTGCATCATCAAAATTAGGTTCAATGCTCAAAACGTCACGAAAAATTCCTGATTTAGAGTGTGCCCAGAAAGATCAACTACCATATAGTAAGATGTACGTTATCACACCAATACTCCATACATTTGCTTCCATACTATATGATTAGTGAAGGACTTCTGGTGCTACATAATATGCACTGCCTACAATATCGTTCAGTCTTTCATCTCTGGTTTTAAATCACGATGCAACACACCCTGAAGGTGACAAAAGGCAACTACGCTCAAAATCTGCACAACAATACCCTTGGAATATTCCTCTGAGAACCTTCCATCAATTTCTCCTCTGGATCAAGTATATGCATGTTAAAGCACGACGGCTCGAACCCTTGTTTTCCCAAATGACAAGAACCTTTCGTTTTCAGAGGCATCGCCAGGTCTTTGGAACTGATCTATACCAATGTTGTCGTCATGATTTATCTGATTTTCGTATTGAGAAAGGCTATAAGTGCTTCTTGTTATTCTTGTGATGCAATTCCAGAACGACCACACTGCAATCCCCAATTTTTGCACATCTAAAGGAGGGTAAATTCTAAGAATTTCTCCTCTCAAATACAAGAATTTCATCGACTGATCTGCTTATCCATCGTATACATCTTCTGTTGAGCTGAGAAGGCGGTTGAAGGGCACCAGAAATGGCTATGCTTTCAGAACTTCAAGAGAAAAGAATGTTTCATCGACGAGGTGCATTCCCTGCCTGATCCTTTTGAGGTCTCTGAAATCAAGATTGGCACTCCGAAAGAAGCTGGTAGGCCACTAAAATTTTGTTTGCACTGGCACAGCCAGTGAATGAAAAGGTGTCCCGTCTTAGGTCCATGGTGGCTGGAACCCAGTCTGATCATCACAATCATCGGATTTAAGAATAGGTCCATAAGGTGTCTCTTCAATTAAATTCACCAGGGCCTTAATATTAAGCCTCTGTGTCGCTCTGTAAATTCCTTCCGCGTTTTTGTCACAGCAAATACAACACCAATTGGGAATCAAGAGCCAAGACAGGATTTCCAGCGCAACAGACACGTGCCATTTGAAATCACCAACTCCATATTCTCCATCAACGATGCTCAAAAATCCTTCAGTATTATTAGCTTCTTGGACGCTCAATTTTAAGGAGGAATTCCCTGCACAAATAGATAATGTAATGACTGTTTCCATAGGGGTATGTTGAATTAATGCCTGAAGACATGTCGTGGGATGTATGTTGGGATAACATTGCGGGTCTACCAGATAGAGTGGCAACAAATAGTGTGTTAAAATATTGAGTCCTCCCATCTGTTTCAGACCCTTTTATACTCTCAAGCCCCTCATTAGTTAAGATATCTTTCTCAGATGCATCACTCTTCTTAATCACGCAAACAATATATTTGTCCTTCAAAATACGTGTAGGTTGAGAGGATTGGCCAGGTGAATCCCTCCATCGAGAGAAAAATGCCATGAGGGCAACTGCGATGAGGCTGGAATGTAAAAGAAATATCAACTACAATGTCATCTATAGTCTTCAAGTACGGCTTTACAATCATCCAGCATTGCTCCAATCCCTCTGATCTCTGCCTCCTGCTTATCATATTTTGATCTTCGAATATCAAACAGATCCTCCGAACTGCGGCGGCGTCATCCATCGCTGCTCTTTTGGTTCAGTAACGTCTAGTGTGAGATTAAACAAAACCCTTCATATAAATTCTCGTACAAACACTTCGCATCTCGGAATGAATTCTGGGCACATGAATGAATTTTGTAGCTTTGCGTCCCAACCGTCTATAGTTTCCAGGAATTTTTATTGCCACGGTTTCCTCAAACTTATGGTTATAAAAAACAATCTCATGAATTGATTTTGTGGGCGTCCAAGGCGTAGTAAAGAAGATCTGCAAAGGCGCACTGCTTGGGGCTGTTTGAGAATTCCCTATAGCTAGCAAATCCATGCTAAGTCTGAGCTGGGGAAATTTCGTAAAAATTCAGGCCTTTGGGCTATATGCGCCGCGCCGCATTGCGTATGCGCCGCGCATCAACAGTGCGCCGCGACCGTGCAATTATGCCCTGTGCAAAATGTCCCGATGCGCCGTGCGTGCCCAGTGCGTCGCGACACTTAGCTTATGCGCCGCGCATCCAAATTTACCCACGGCTGCCTTCAATTGGGTTGCGTTGCTCCTCCACGTTACCACCTTGGCTCCTTGATGTCTTTAGTATGCAAAGGAATTGACAATTGTGGAAACATCTTAGTATCACAAGGATTTTAATTCTTGCTTCCACTTGATTTTTTGACTGAAGTAATGACTCCTTTGTTGATTTCTTGCAGGTATGGTTTTCAAGCACTATACATCCTGCTTCACCCCAAATCCCAATTACACACTTGAGGCAAGGCAATCTCAGAGCCATACCAAGAAGTGCACTTGTAATAGATGGTGCCTCTGTTCAGGCCTATTTTGCAATTGCCCACACGTATAGCAGAAGCATGACAACAAATATGCAGTACCCCATCTCTCTGGCTAAGGGAACTTTGCTGAGCACACAATGTAATATGTCATTGTGAGCAATTCACCCAGACCTTCCCTTTTTCTCTCAGCATCTGCTAAGATTGGCAACTCCCTTCTTATAGGATTTGTGCATCAACAGTAATGTATGGGAACTGTTGGCCGCTTAATCTCTATGGTTCCCTCATCAATGCAGCCATAATACCTTGAAATTCTGAGCATAAATAAATCTGGAACAGGTTCCTTACTTACATGTCCTTAGATATGAAAATGACAACCACCATATATTTAATCTCAGCTACTGCAAGCCCTCAACTCTGGACATTTGACTTTGATATTAGTTGGTGGTGGTAGCAAATCTTCTTGGAACTGGTCCCCTGAATGATAAATAACTCGACTCTCCTAGTGTTGGTGGAAAACAATATATTTCAGCCCTCCTATAAGCTAATTAGACTCCTTCCGTTTCTGCACTTGCAAGTGATGGGTCTTTCCATGTTTGTGGAGGCCATTCATAGTTTCAATTTATGTCATATGGGTAATATCGAAGTTTGCTCTTTTTAGTGTCCTTCTTGATTAAAATGATGACCTTTCTGTAGATTCTTTGTAGGGATAGGAGTTGCTGAACCTGGCAAGATGGGCAGGGTTGCCTGAAGAACTTGTAAAATCTTATCAATCATGTATTAAGCAAACTTAATAATTTCTTCTTCAAATCAGAGTTTTGAAGAAGAAATGTCCTTCAGCATTATTAATAATGTGAATCTTGAAGTGAAACCTTATTGAAGCTCTCTTTGGCCTGCAGGCGTTAGTGAACACTTCTGGAGACAAAACCCTGGACTCAAGAATTAAAATGACTCTTTTTTATCAAAATGGCATTTGATGACTGCAAATGATGAGAAATGAACCTTGGTGAATTTGACTCTGACAGAGGACTAACAAGACTGAGTCTAACATTGGCTCCAATTGGGATGGCAGCTGCCACTCCGTGGAGGTGCCAAGAACTGCAGATATTTGGGTGAGCAGACAGTGCCTTTGTCCATTGGGCTATGGAGCCATTATTTCGACAACCAACACAGACTTTGACGCATTTATTGATTGAAACTGGACCCAAAGCGACTCAATTGTAAATCTCAAATGACTGAAAAACTGACTCGACAAACTGTACTCAAAAACACTAAGACCTGAACTTAAAACTTAAAGTTAATATGCGATCAAACTATATCAAAATTCCAATGTAACCAATCAAGCAGATGCCTTCTTGCTTGATTTTTCCTATCAGATCTTCTGGTCAACAGTACAAACTGATCACTGGGCATCCAAAAACATAGTTGACCATGATCTCCTTCATCACTGAACACTGCAATAAACACTTTCACTGCTGACTGCAATAAATATGCCATTGGATCATGAAAAACATGAAGATTTTCTTCCTGTTGAAGAAACAAGGTGTCCTTTGCTTCAAATTCTGATCTTCCTTCATCATGCACTTCAGCAAAAGTATGCTCCTGGGCTTCAAAAAAATCTAAACAGGTAGATGAGCAGATATCTTCTTGGAAAAACATTTCAACACATGAAACATATGAAGAGGAATCTGAATGGAAATCCTGAATGTTTTGATCTTCTGTGGTGTGAATGTACTGTAGGTCCTCCTCATATGATATGATAGCCAGGTTTTCATGTTCCTTATTACATTCATTAATCATAAGAAGAGAAACTTCATATGATTCTTGAAGAGCACAAATGACATCTACCATCTACTAAAGATTCATTCAAAGGAACCTTTTCACTTACTTGAACGAAGGTCTCATTTTGTTGTTCATGCACTGACTGGATTACCTCCTCATGAAGGTTGTATTCTAATGAACTGAGAACATTTGGATCCATAACTGTGTCTTCTGCATCCCAGATGATTTCAACAGCAAATTTCTCTTTCATAGGATTCCGTACTTGGCATTCTTCGTCATCACAATCTGAATCTAGAACTGAAATAACTATCCTGACATTATCACATTCTGCAATTAGAACTGAACTTACTTGCATGCCGTCTTCTTCTATTGACAGATCTGAACCGGCACTTTTTCTTTCATCACCTTCAGCCATATGGAACTCTTCAACCTACTGATCTATTTCATATAATTCATGTTGACTGTCAAGATGCAGAATTCTTTCATCTTCCACAGTACTACAATCTTGATCATGCTGCAAATTTTCATGATCGTCTTTATGCTGCTAAAAGGGATTTTCATACAGGGCTTCCATGATCTCATCATCCATGAAATTATCATCTTCATAATATTTTTCAAGGCTTTCAATAAAAGTAGAAGCATGTTTGCAACAGTCATGAACTAGATTTAATGATGGATAAGATTCTTTATACTTCTCAAAGAATATTGAATGAAAATCCTTTAGACAATAAATGGAAGCAGGTGGCAAACTTTCATACCAATATCGGGCTTCGTTTTCCAGAGTAGCCATAAACATTTTCATCAAACAGTCTTCAGGAAAATCAATCTTTAATTTATGCACGTGAATGTGAAATTTCACCAGATGAAGAGCAGTGTCATTACCTTCCACATTTCTGAACACAGGCAAATTCTTTGACCAATCTATCTTGGGCATTTTATTTGGAAAACCTGGGATGTGATCTCAGCTCATTGGAGCGTATCTTCTTGCAATCCGATCCATCTTAAGAAATCTCAAAGCTACTAATCCCTCCACAGTGGAGTCACCATGAAGGATTGATTGCATGGATTCTTCAGTGAATGGAGTCGCTAGGTGAATGATTTCAGCGTCTTCTTATGTCTGATCGTTGTTCACCATCAACAATCAGCTCTGAACTTGAGATATGTACTAGGGAAAAACAATCTACAAGTAAACCATTTCGTTCCCCAGTATGGTCGCCACTATGTTAGCGCTCGAATCTGCCTCAGGCTGAAAAAGGCAAAATTCGAGGCAACATCAAACCAAGCTCAACCTCGTAGCTAGCCCTACAAGGACAAGAGAGGGCTCTCTCCGGTCAATCTCGATAAAATGAGCAATAGGATGCGAGATGACTTAAAACGGGAATTGATTTTAGGCTAGTAAATGAATTTGAATGAGGGATATTTAATTTAATGACTAAGTTGTTGGGTTGTATGGGACGAGGACAGCATGAACAGAGATTTAACCAAAGGCACAGGATATTTCATAAGGCGAGATAAGCATGAGATTTTAGCAATCGAATTGAAATTAAATGGGGTGAAAAGACTGTTCAAGAAGGCTGAAAAGGGCATTAATGTATGAATCATTTCCAGGTAGAAGAAAACACTTAAAGACTGAACACTTCCTTAAGGCAGAGCAATGACTGAATTCTACCTTTCTCACTTGAAAGTATTCAGCTGGAAACAATTATGAATGGACTGCAAAACAACACATGATACATATGAAACAGAGAGAAAAACACATTGCCAAAAACTCATACCACAAGGATCTTATAAATCAGAGCTGCACCATTTAATTATTTCTCTGTCAAAACTGTACAGTGATAGTGCTGGGTTTTTTCTTCCCACACTTTTTCTCAGAACTCAGGCCCTTTTTCCAAAATTTTCTATATAATAAATAGACTCCCTCTATCAAAAAATGAATCAATTCAGAATATGGGATGATTTAATCATTACTAACTGAAGATGAAAAGCCATCCATCACTAAAGGAGCAGCATTACATTTTGCTCGGATCTGAAAAAGTGACATCTGTAGGTGTGAATCCCTTGAAATTGTAACTAAAGTCAGAAATAGACCATCGTTTCCTATTTTTCGGCTGCCGCAGGTATTCTTCATTTATTTGGACTTTTAACCTTTCACCTTCTCTTTTGCCATTTGAAACCAATTTTTGTAATTAGCAACAGATCCATCAAATTTAGCATATCTGGAACCTTGGATTCTTTCATGGACTCTGTCGAATTTCTCAATAGCGCTGATTTAAAATTTTCTATAGAAATCCTTGCATCGTTATCAGGTTGCAGGAGCTTAAACTGAGCTCTGAGGTACACCAATTCATCCTCTCTTAATGATTTCACCAGTGCCTGGAACCATTTGGTCACATCAAATCCTTATTCTTGAGAGCTGCACCTTTGAATGGTAAGCAGCGGAGATAAGCTTGAACATGTTTGTACACTGAAATATCTAATGGAATTACATGTTTCCCACAAAGCCATGGATGAGAAAGGGCCTGAGATGCACTCATTTCTTTTGCGTATATCTTTGTTAAGAAGCCTTTTCACAAAATCCTTAGCCTCAAGAGAGATAGAAGGCCATGGTGCATCATCAAAATTAGGTTCAGTGCTCAAAACTTCACGAAAAATTCCTGATTCAGAGTGTGCCCAGAAAGGTCGACTACCATATAGTAAGATGTACGTTATCACACCAATACTCCATACATCTGCTTCCATACTATATGATTAGTGAAGGAATTCTGGTGCTACATAATATGCACTGCCTACAATATCGTTCAGTCTTTCATCTCTGGTTTTAAATCACGATGCAACACACCCTGAAGGTGACAAAAGGAAACTATGCTCAAAATCTGCACAACAATACCCTTGGCATCTTCCTCTGAGAACCTTCCATCAATTTCTCCTCTAGATTAAGTATCTGCATGCTAAAGCACGACGGCTCGAACCCTTTTTTTCCCAAATGACAAGAACCTTTCATTTTCAGAGGCATCGCTAGGTCTTTGGAACTGATCTATACCAATGTTGTCATCAGGATTTATCTGATTTTTGTATTGAGAAAGGCTATAAGCGCTTCTTGTTATTCTTGTGATGCAATTCAATAATGACCACACTATAATCCCCAATTTTCACACATCTAAAGGAGGGTAAATTCTTAAGAATTTCTCCTCTCGAATCCAAGAATTTCATCGACTGATCTGCTTATCCATCGTATACATATTCTGTTGAGCTTAGAAGGCGGTTGAAGGGCACCAGAAATGGCTATGCTTTCAGAACTTCGAGAGAAAAGAATGTTTCATCGACGAGGTGCATTCCCTGCCTGATCCTTTTGAGGTCTCTGAAATCAAGATTGGCGCTCCGAAAGAAGCTGGTAGGCCACTAAAATTTTGTTTGCACTGGCACAGCCAGTGAATGAAATGGCATCCCATCTTCAGTCCACGGTGGCTGGAACCCAGTCTGATCATCATAATCATCAGATTTAAGAATAGGTCCATAAGGTGTCTCTTCAATTAAATTCACCAGGGCCTTAATATTAAGCCTCTGTGTCACTCTGTAAATTCCTTTCGCGTTTTTGTCATAGCAAATACAACACCAATTGGGAATCAAGAGCCAAGACAGGATTTCCAGTGCAACAGACACGTGCCATTTGAAATCACCAGCTCCATATTCTCCATTAACGATGCTCAGAAATCCTTCAGTATTATTAGCTTCTTGGACGCTCAATTTTAAGGAGGAATTCCCTGCACAAATAGATAATGTAATGACTGTTTCCATAGGGGTAATGTTGAATTAATGCCTGGATACATGTCGTGGGATGTATGTTGGGATAACATTTCGGGTCTACCAGATAGAGTGGCAACAAATAGTGTGTTAAAATATTGCAGTCCTCCCATCTATTTCAGACCCTTTTATACTCTCAAGCCCCTCATTAGTTAAGATATCTTTCTCAGATGCATCACTCTTCTTAATCACACTAACAATATCTTTGTCCTTCAAAATACATGTAGGTTGAGAGGATTGGCCAGGTGAATCCCTCCATCGAAAGAAAAATGCCATGAGGGCAACTGCGATGAGGCTGGAATGTAAAAGAAATATCAACTGCAATGTCAGCTATAGTCTTCAAGTACGGCTTTACAATCATCCATCATTGCTCCAATCCCTCTGATCTCTACCTCCTGCTTATCATATTTTGATCTTCGAATATCAAACAGATCCTCCAAACTGCGGCGGCGTCATCCATCGCTGCTCTTTTGGTTCAGTAACGCCGAGTGTGAGATTAAACAAAACCCTTCATATAAATTCTCGTACAAACACTTCGCATCTCGGAATGAATTTCGGGCACATGAATGAATTCTGTAGCTTTGCGTCCCAACCGTCTATAGTTTCCAGGAATTTTTATTGCCACGGTTTCCTCAAACTTATGGTTATGAAAAACAAGCTCATGAATTGATTTTGTGGGCATCCAAGGCGTAGTAAAGAAGATCTGCAAAGGTGCACTACTTGGGGCTATTTGAGAACGCCCTATAGCTAGAAAATCCATGCTAAGTCTGAGCTGGGGAAATTTCGTGCAAATTCAGGCCTTTGGGCTGTATGCGCCGCGCCCGTGAAATTATGCCTTGTGAAAAATGTCCCGATGCGCCGCGCACGGCCAGTGCGTCGCGACACTTAGCTTATGCGCCGCGCATCCAAATTTACCCACGGCTGCCTTCAATTGGGTTGCGTTTCTCCTCCATGCTACCACCTTGGCTCCTTGATGTCTTTAGTATGCAAAGGAATTGACAATTGTGGAAACATCTTAGTATCACAAGGATTTTAATTCTTGCTTCCACTTGATTTTTTGACTGAAGTAATGACTCCTTTGTTGATTTCTTGCAGGTATGATTTTCATGCACTATACATCCTACTTCACCTCAAATCCCAATTACACACTTGAGGTGAGGCAATCTCAGAGCCATACCAAGAAGTACACTTGCAATAGATGGTGCCTTTGTTCATGCCTATTTTGCAATTGCCTTCACGTATAGCAGAAGCATGACAACAAATATGCAGTACCCCATCTCTCTGGCTAAGGGAACTTTGCTGAGCACACAACATAATCTCATTGTGATCAATTCACCCAGACCTTCCCTTTTTCTCTCGGCATCTGCTAAGATTGGCAACTCCCTTCTTATAGCATTTTTTCATCAACAGTAATGTATGGGAAGTGCTGGCTGCTTAATCTCTATGGTTCCCTCATCAATGCAGCCATAATACCTTGAAATTCTGAGCATAAATAAATCTGGAACAGGTTCCTTACTTACATGTCCTTAGATATGAAAATGACAACCACCATATATTTAATCTCAGCTACTGCAAGCCCTCAACTCTGGACATTATGACTTCAATATTAGTTGGTGGTGGTAGAAAATATTCTTGGAACTTGTCCCCTGAATGATAAATAACTTGACTCTCCTAGTGTTGGTGGAAAACAATATATTTCAGCCCTCCTATAAGCTAATTAGACTCCTTCCGTTTCTGCACTTGCAAGTGATGGGTCTTTCCATGTTTGTGGAGGCCATTCATAGTTTCAATTTATGTCATATGGGTAATATCGAAGTTTGCTCTTTTTAGTGTCCTGCTTGATTAAAATGATGACCTTTCTGTCGATTCTTTGCAGGGATAGGAGCTGCTGAACCTGGCAAGATGGGCAGGGCTGCCTGAAGAACTTGTAAAATCTTATCAATCATGTATTAATCGAACTTAATAATTTATTCTTCAAAATAGAGTTTTGAAGAAGAAATGTCCTTCAACATTATTAATAATGTGAATCTTGAAGTGAAACCTTATTGAAGCTCTCTTTGGCCTGCAGGCGTTAGTGAACACTTCTGGAGACAAAACCCTGGACTCAAGAATTAAAATGACTCTTTTTGACCAAAATGGCATTTGATGACTGCAAATGACGAGAAATGAACCTTGGTGAATTTGACTCTGACAGAGGACTGACAAGACTGAGTCTAACACCTTCAAAACTACTATAAACATAAACTTTTGAATCAAGTCTATACCAACCAGCAATATATTGAACATCTACTATCAACTTATAGAGCTTTTCACAGGTAGCAATGGATATCACTTCTTCTCACTTATACAATCAATCAATCAAATACCAGCCTCCTTATACATTCAGTTTTACATTCATATCTAAGAAGACTTCATTGGCAGACATCAGTAAAACGAAATAATTTGATCATATAGATCAGTCATATCTAAAAAAGAAGCTTTTCTTTTGTATACATTATTTTGAAGAGTATAACCTGCGTGTACACGTGGTTTTGAAGAGACGAACCAGCGTACAGATCTGCAAATATCAACTCATAACTTTGTTGCACTTATGAACTTCAAACAAACCCAGATCACGACATTTAAAGAATAAAACAGGTGTACACAGTCAGATCTAGCCCAACCAATATCAGATCATCCAATAATAAGTCATTTCAGGTCTCATGATCCTGATCCAACATTGAATTCAAGATGCACAAAGTATTTCAGATCAAATCACAAACATAGCCCCCGCAACATAAAATATACTTCAGATAGAAGTATTCCTTAGAAACCTATACACTCGCACATAACACTTCATAAGATATGCATTCCTTCTCCGCTTATCCCTTTGAGCTTCTCCTCCTTATATACTTACATCCTTTATCAATACCTCAGACCAAAACCACTTAGGACCTATTAGAGTCGGTCTTGAGCCCTCCATCAGCGATCAAAACTCTTTGCATTTGCATAAGTAGGTGTCTCATCAGTGTTAATTTTTGCATCCCATTAGGCATGCAAAAAACCTGATGGAGGAGCTGGTGTGTTTATACCCCTCTTGGCATTGCTGGTTCAGTTCATTTCAGTCATTAAGCTCTTTTAAGCTTGTCTTGTCTTGTCTTGAGGTCAATTTCCTAGGTCTAGGGTTTTGGTCAAATATGTTTACAAGGTCATGTTTTTGAAGGTCAATAAGTGCTCAGCAAGCCAGAGGGATGATTGTAAAGATATTTCTTCGAAGTTTTTTATCTTGTACAGTTAATTTTCACCTTGGATTTAAAAACTATGTTTTTAAAGCCAAGGTCATTTTTCAAATGTTTGTAAAAAGTGATGAAATTTCAAAAGACTTCAGTGGACAGTATGCAACCCTGGTCCCCTTGCCAAGATCCCTCAGATGATCTACCTGCAAAAAGAATCAAGCAAAAGCACTCAATGAGTCAATTTCAGGATAAAGGAAACCAAAAAGTCAATTTTATAAAGTGTCAAAGAGAAACATTAGAAAGTGGGTTTGAGCATGAAATTTTTTCAAATGAAACTTATAAAAACCCAATCTCCCTCCTTTCACTCTCATTGTGCATCCAAGACACTTGCAAGAGAAGTTTGAGTGAGTGATAGAGTGAAAGGAGCGAAAGCAGAGCAAGTTCGGGCGAGTGACAGGCGCGCGACCCGTCAGGCTAGGTGCGCGACCCGTCAGAGGGTTTCCTGCAGTGCAAATTTTCAACGGGCGCGACCCGTCAGGCCCGCGTGACCCCTTGGGCGAGGTGCGCGACCCGTCAAGCCAACCTCCCTTCAAACCTATTTCAAATTTGCTCAAACGCCCTCCAAGCCATCAAATTGCTTGAGGTAGGTTCCCTAATCTTGGTTATGATTGCTGGTTATGGTGGATGGATATTATGAATGTGTTTTTAATGATCGAAATGTACAAGAGCAAGACCTCCATATGGCTGTATGTTACGTTGTAAAAGTGTGCTAGGGTTTATTTTTGTTTCATGGTTTTTCCCCTTGTAATTATTTTCCTCATTCCCATTTCATTTTCCCTATATCTCCATGTCAATTTCCCTTTTAAATTTGTAAAGAAAATAAACCCTACCCCTTTTCCCTTTAAAAATAAAAAATCACATCCTAACCCTATCTCTCCTTATGCCCATGTAAGCATATGAATTTGATGATGTATATGCAATGATGTCAATGATGTTTACAGTGTATTTCCCTAAATTCCCTGCTGTATACATTGTTTTCCCATTTTCCTTGTAAAAATGTCCCTCCCCTAACATTTCCCTCATGTTCCTTGCCCCCTTGAAACAGCATATAAATCAGCTTTTTACAGGCAGAAACAGCAGTACATTTTGTCCACTTTGCTCCTTAAACAATGTCAGAAACCGAAGCCTATGAGCAAAGTGATGACCAGTCATCAGCTTCAGAGATTGAGGTACAGAGGAGGCCTCATAAGGGTGGAAAGGGTGGACATCATAAGCGAGAGGAGCCCACCTCTTTAGCAAAGTTACAGGCTTGTCCTATAGCAGTCACATGTTTTCAGTATATGTCTTGCTATGAGTTTTGTGAGAGGATCTCTCGGATTCAGCACCACAGAGAGTTGGCTCGCCTTTTTGTTTTACACTTACATGATGGACATGTCAACCTTGCAGGGGTGGACTTTACATTGACACCCGAGGTGATCTCACATGCCACAGGGATACCTAATGTTAGGGAGGTGTGGAATAAGCACAAGGTGCTGGATAATGTTCACTTTGAGCCTTTTGTCCGGTCACCATTCATGAGACATTTGGCAGGTGTGTTTCCATTCAGGTTTCTCAGGAGCGAGTATGCTCCCATGATGAGGCTCATCATGCACTATTTTACCTGTGAGGGAAGATTTTCACAGGTATATTCATATCATATTCGCCTCTTGATGCACTTCACCCGAGTGAGGATGATGAACATCCCTGTTTTCTTCTATCAGAACATTCAGAGGATGGTGCCCATGTTGCAGAGGAAGAGCCCGGCATAGCATTTAGGAGCCTGTACCATTATGGTTTGATTCAGCTTGTAGTATTGCATCAGTTGGCTCAGCAGGGCATCTCATGGGAGGAGTTCATCTCTCGTGAGTTTTTCACAGCACCACCCTCGCCACATCCTGAGATTATTCATGAGGAGGGAGGACCATCACAGCAGCATGACATCCCTGTCACTAGACATGTCAGCTCCTCACCTTTGGTTACCTATCAGAAAGGCCCGAGGGCCTTATTTGCAGCAGCTAGGCGAGTACTATCTCCACAGCAGGTGGAAGGGGTCTCGCCTTCATCATCAGCTCAGCGAGTGTTATCTCCACATCAGGTGGAAGGGGCCTCGCTCTCTTCAGCAGCACAGGCAGCACAGAGGGGCAAGCAGCCCAAGATTGATGAGGGGCCATCAGGAGTTCCAGATATTGAGCTTGTTGATCTTGAGGCCGTTTCTCCGAGCCAAGAGGCAAAGGAGGTCATTCAGCATCTCAGAGCTGAAAATGATGCCTTACAGAGGAGATTAGAGGGTGCACAATGGACCATCACATACCTGGAGCAGCGCAACAAACAGTTGGAGGAGGAGAAAGCGCTTGATGAGCTGTGGAGGATTCATAGTGACCGGATCTTGAACCGAAGAAGACCCGATGACCCATTGCCCGCTGATCGAGAGTCTATGCTCATCCGGGTAAATGCACACTTGGAGAGGCTGTTGGCTAAGGCAAACCAAGAGAAGAAATTGTTGAGGAACATGAAGAACCACTACTGGGCAAGGATGCATGTGTGCAAGGCAAAGATGAAAATGTTTCAAAGGCGGTTGACCGAGGCACTAAAACGGAGAAAGAGGCCCAATCCCCTCCATATCTTGGCTGAGGCTTCACTCAAGGATCAAGGCACTAAATAGCCTAGCCACAGCACAAATCCCAAGAAATTTTGAGAATTTTGGGTGAATTTTGGCATTTTTTGGCAATTTGCAGGTTTTTCCCATTAACGGGTCTCACCCCCCGCGCGACCCTTCATCACGGCAACTCCTTTTGACCAAAACTCAGCATTTCCAGATTTGTCATGCAAAGTTACATATGCTCATGGATGGACTTGAGATTTGGTGAAGTTTTGGACCTCAAGAAAGTCAAAAAACTAGCAAAAAATGACTTTCTGCCACTTTTTTGAATTGCAGAAAGCAGTCTTGGGATATTTGAGTTTTGACAGGGCAAATGAACTCCAAATCCAAAAATTCCAGTTGGGTTGGAAAGTAGACTCACAGACCTTTCCAACAAGCCCACTGTTGCTCAATTTGGCCACCTGCAAGTGCCCCAAAGATGGCTCCAAAGGCGCGCGACCCGTCAGGCAGGGGCGCGCGACCTGTCAGGCAGTTTTGTCCAAAAATGCACTGTACAACTCGGAAAAGCACAGTTTGACCTAGTTTGACTTTTTGGGATGAAATGTGATCCTCTTTGATGTAATTTGATGTAATTATTGTACTTTTTAGACACTTTTACTCTTATGTAACACTTCTAGAAGATTCATTCATGAAAAGGGTAAATATTAAATGAATGAATTGGTTTCCTAGCTTATAGAGGCAAGTTGTTTTGATTGCCTAGTTTGTAGTGCTTAGTTTAGAAGTGGTTGAAACAGCTCCTAGGATAGTGAGCTCGACCCATGGAGGCAGGGAAAGAGGTTAGATCATCTATATTATGTACTTTCTTGCTCATTTTCATGGTTGGACTCTTGAGGGAGAAGCTATCATTGTATTATTCACTGTATCTCTGCAATTTTTGGCTAAGGAAGACCAGGGTTTTGCAGTCCTCTTTGGGATTCTTGTGGACTCATGTGTTGATGGTGTGTTTCTCAATGTTCTTGTAAGTGTGTTATGTGAATCATTTCCTTTCCTTTACTTCTGTACATTAAACAAATGAAGTGTTAAAGTAAGAATTCATGCTTGCCATGCTCTGCTTTTAAATTTGTTTAATTTCAATGTTTTCTTCTGTCTAAAGGGAATTCAAAGTTATTGTTTGCTCTCTTTAGCTCTTCATCTTTCATTCCTGACCATTCACCTCAGTTAAAGGCATCAACGATGTCTCCTACCTCGCCCCAAGGAACCCCCTGCAGAAACTGTGTCCAATCCCCGCACCCAAAATTGCCCTCTCCTCAATTTGCCACCAAAAACCCAAAAAACCCCAAATCAAACTCTTTGATCAGTTTACTAGCCTAATATCAGTGTTACCTTATTGGTCATCTCATCCATTGAATATTTTACGAGATAGACTGGAGAGAGCCTTCTCCTGCCCCGTAGGGCTAGCTACGAGGCTAAATGGTTTGATGTTGCCTTGAGGTTTACCTTTCTCAGCCTGAGGTGAAATTTCAAGCGCTAACATACTGGAGACCATACTGGGGATAACAAATTAATCGTTTGCTCATTGATGTGTTATTTCATAAGTCTTAGACGGAGCCTGAAGTTACACCAGGTAGCCTTCGAAAACGCTCTTGTTTTACATCAGCGTTAGTAGATAAACGCTGCTTCAGTCAATCTCCGTGAGCTTGTGAATACAACACTTCATTTGCATTTTACCCCAGTACATGTATCAAGTTCAGATCTGATTGTTGATAGTGGACAACGATCAGACACTTGAAAGGCTGAAATCATTCACTGGCGACTCCTTCACTGAAAACTCTAGAGATCAATGCTTCATGGTGACTTCACTGCAGAGAGATCAGTAGCTGTGAGATTTTCAAAATGGACCGAATCACAAGAAGATATGCTCCCTTGAGCCGAGATCACATCCCTGGTTTTCCGAATAAAATTCCGAAGGTAGATTGGTCAAAGAATCTGCCTACATTTAAAGATGATGGTAAGAAGGATGCTGCTTTACATCTAGTTAGATTTCATATGCATATTCGCAAGTTGAAGGCTGATTTTCCTGAAGATTGCTTGATGAAGATATTCTTGGCCACTCTGGAAGATAAAGCCCAATCATGGTATGAAAGTTTGCCGCCTGCTTGTATTTACTGTTTAAAGGATTTTCATGCTATGTTCATTGAAAGATATCAAGCATCTTATCCATCATTAAATTTGGTTCAAGACTGTTGCCAGCATGCATATAGTTTTATTGAAAGCCTTGAGAAGTTTAATGAAGATGATAATTTTATGGATGTTGATATCATGGAGGTTCTGTATGAGAATCCATTTCAGCAGCATAAAGAAAACTTAGAGGATTCCCATAGAGACGATTATGAAAATTTGCAGCAGGACCAAGATCTTAGTATGGTGGAAAATGAAACATTTTCGCATCTTGACAGTCAACAGGAATTGCATGAAATGGATCAGCAGTATGAGGAAAATCTGTATACTCCTTCACTTGAAATCAATAAAGACAATCACTGTTTGAACAAAAGGAAGCAAAAGGTATTATCTCCTCTATCTGAAGATGAGATAGATCTACTTTTGAGAGGTCTTGTTCCAGCTCAAGTTAACGCAGAAATGCAGTGTGCACATGGTCAAGAAGATGATGGTGGACCTTCTTCCTCTTCTGAAAAGGATGACAGTCTTGTAAGCAGCTTTATAGATCAGCAGGTTGAAATTTGTTATATGGTTGTAATTGATGAAAGAGAAGAGCTTGTTTCAGATCTGCCCACAGAAGAAGACCAGATTGCAGAATGTGATAATGTTAGGACAGCTACTTCAGTTCTAGATTCAGATTGTGATGACCAAGCATACCTTGTGCTGAATCCTGAAAGGGAGGATTTTGTTGTTGCGATCATAGACAGTGGTATGGCTTCAAATGTTCTCAGTAGTGCTGCCAGTCTGTCATTAGAACCGAGTCATCATGAGGAGGTCATTCAGTCAGCTCATGAACAACAAGGTGAGATCTTTGCTCAAGCAAGTGAAAAAGTTTCTTTGAGTGAATTTGTGGCAAACGATCTAAATGATAATACTGTGCTTGATAATATTGAAGAAAGTAATAAGGAACTTGATAATTTGGTTGTGATATCATATGAAGATGACCTACAGCACATTCACACCATAGAAGAACAAAGCATTCAGGATTTCCATTCAGATTCCTCTTCATATGTCTCATGTGTTGAAATGTTTTTACAAGAGGAGATCTGCTCATCTACCTGTTCAGGGTTTTTTGAAGCCCATGAGCATACTTTTACTGAAGCACATGATGAAAGCAGATCAGAATTTGAAGCAAAAGACACCTTGTTCTTTCAGCAGGATGTGGCAGTGGCAAAATTTCATGTTTTTCAAGATCCAATGGCAGCCCTATTGCAGTCAGCAGTGAAAGTGATTATTGTTGTGTTCAGTGATGAAGGAGATCATGGTCAGCTATGTTTTTGGATGCCCAGTGATAGGTCTGTATTGTTGACCAGAAGTTCTGATAGGAAGAATCAGTCAAGAAGCCATCTTCTTGATTGGTTGCATTGGCATTTTGAAATAGTTTGATGGTATATTGTTTTGTAAGAAACACAGGTGGTTGTCATCATGATTTCAAATCTTGATGCACTGCTGCCCTTCAATACGCTTTGTAAGTTCTTGTTTTAGTTAAGTCAGTCATGATTCATTTGTGTTTGGTCTGTGGTGTGAGTTTTTCAAGTTGTTTCAGTCAGTTTATTTTCTGCATAAAGTGAGTCGGTTTGTGTCAAAGTTAGTTTAAATTTCAAGTCAGTTGTCAAGGTCAAATAAAGTTGTCAAAATTTGGTCACATGTGTAAAAGTTGACTCCATTGCCCAATGTTAAAAAAGCACTGGTCTGCTCTCCCAGAGGTCTAAGGTTCTTGGTACCTCCAAGGAGCTACCATCCCCATTGGAGCCAATGTTAGAGTCGGTCTTGAGCCCTCCATCAGCGATCAAAACTCTTTGCATTTGCATAAGTAGGTGTCTCATCAGTGTTAATTTTTGCATCCCATTAGGCATGCAAAAAACCTGATGGAGGAGCTGGTGTGTTTATACCCCTCTTGGCATTGCTGGTTCAGTTCATTTCAGTCATTAAGCTCTTTTAAGCTTGTCTTGTCTTGTCTTGAGGTCAATTTCCTAGGTCTAGGGTTTTGGTCAAATATGTTTACAAGGTCATGTTTTTGAAGGTCAATAAGTGCTCAGCAAGCCAGAGGGATTATTGTAAAGATATTTCTTCGAAGTTTTTTATCTTGTACGGTTAATTTTCACCTTGGATTTAAAAACTCTATTTTTAAAGCCAAGGTCATTTTTCAAATGTTTGTAAAAAGTGATGAAATTTCAAAAGACTTCAGTGGACAGTATGCAACCCTGGTCCCCTTGCCAAGATCCCTCAGATGATCTACCTGCAAAAAGAATCAAGCAAAAGCACTCAATGAGTTAATTTCAGGATAAAGGAAACCAAAAAGTCAATTTTATAAAGTGTCAAAGAGAAACATTAGAAAGTGGGTTTGAGCATGAAATTTTTTCAAATGAAACTTATAAAAACCCAATCTCCCTCCTTTCACTCTCATTGTGCATCCAAGACACTTGCAAGAGAAGTTTGAGTGAGTGATAGAGTGAAAGGAGCGAAAGCAGAGCAAGTTCAGGCGAGTGACAGGTGCGCGACCCGTCAGGCTAGGTGCACGACCTATCAGGTGCGCGCGACCCGTTAGAGGGTTTCCTGCCATGCAAATTTTCAACGGGCACGACCCGTCAGGCCCGCGCAACCCGTTGGGCGAGGTGTGCGACCCGTCAAGCCAACCTCCCTTCAAACCTATTTCAAATTTGCTCAAACACCCTCCAAGCCATCAAATTGCTTGAGGTAGGTTCCCTAATCTTGGTTATGATTGCTGGTTATGGTGGATGGATATTATGAATGTGTTTTTAATGATCGAAATGTACAAGAGCAAGACATCCATATGGATGTATGTTACATTGTAAAAGTGTGCTAGGGTTTATTGTTGTTTCATGGTTTTTCCCCTTGTAATTATTTTCCTCATTCCCATTTCATTTTCCCTATATCTCCATGTCAATTTCCCTTTTAAATTTGTAAAGAAAATAAACCCTACCCCTTTTCCCTTTAAAAATAAAAAATCACATCCTAACCCTATCTCTCCTTATGCCCATGTAAGCATATGAATTTGATGATGTATATGCAATGATGTCAATGATGTTTACAGTGTATTTCCCTAAATTCCCTGCTGTATACATTGTTTTCCCATTTTCCTTGTAAAAATGTCCCTCCCCTAACATTTCCCTCATGTTCCTTGTCCCCTTGAAACAGCATATAAATAAGCTTTTTACAGGCAGAAACAGCAGTACATTTTGTCCACTTTTCTCCTTAAACAATGTCAGAAACCGAAACCTATGAGCAAAGTGATGACCAGTCATCAGCTTCAGAGATTGAGGTACAGAGGAGGCCTCATAAGGGTGGAAAGGGTGGACATCATAAGCGAGAGGAGCCCACCTCTTTAGCAGAGTTACAGGCTTGTCCTATAGCAGTCACATGTTTTCAGTATATGTCTTGCTATGAGTTTTGTGAGAGGATCTCTCGGATTCAGCACCACAGAGAGTTGGCTCGCCTTTTTGTTTTACACTTACATGATGGACATGTCAACCTTGCAGGGGTGGACTTTACATTGACACCCGAGGTGATCTCACATGCCACAGGGATACCTAATGTTGGGGAGGTGTGGAATAAGCGCAAGGTGCTGGATAATGTTCACTTTGAGCCTTTTGTCCGGTCACCATTCATGAGACATTTGGCAGGTGTGTTTCCATTCAGGTTTCTCAGGAGCGAGTATGCTCCCATGATGAGGCTCATCATGCACTATTTTACCTGTGAGGGCAGATTTTCACAGGTATATTCATATCATATTCGCCTCTTGATGCACTTCACCCGAGTGAGGATGATGAACATCCCTGTTTTCTTCTATCAGAACATTCAGAGGATGGTGCCCATGTTGCAGAGGAAGAGCCCGGCACAGCAGTTTAGGAGCCTGTACCATTATGGTTTGATTCAGCTTGTAGTATTGCATCAGTTGGCTCAGCAGGGCATCTCATGGGAGGAGTTCATCTCTCGTGAGTTTTTCACAGCACCACCCTCGCCACATCCTGAGATTATTCATGAGGAGGGAGGACCATCACAGCAGCATGACATCCCTGTCACTAGACATGTCAGCTCCTCACCTTTGGTTACCTATCAGAAAGGCCCGAGGGCCTTATTTGTAGCAGCTAGGCGAGTACTATCTCCACAGCAGGTGGAAGGGGTCTCGCCTTCATCATCAGCTCAGTGATTGTTATCTCCACATCAGGTGGAAGGGGCCTCGCTCTCTTCAGCAGCACAGGCAACACAGAGGGGCAAGTAGCCCAAGATTGATGAGGGGCCATCAGGAGTTCCAGATATTGAGCTTGTTGATCTTGAGGCCATTTCTCCGAGCCAAGAGGCAAAGGAGGTCATTCAGCATCTCAGAGCTGAAAATGATGCCTTACAGAGGAGATTAGAGGGTGCACAATGGACCATCACATACCTGGAGCAGCTCAACAAACAGTTGGAGGAGGAGAAAGCGCTTGATGAGCTGTGGAGGATTCGTAGTGACCGGATCTTGAACCGAAGAAGACCCGGTGACCCATTGCCCGCTGATCGAGAGTCTATGCTCATCCGGGTAAATGCACACTTGGAGAGGCTGTTGGCTAAGGCCAACCAAGAGAAGAAATTGCTGAGGAACATGAAGAACCACTACTGGGCAAGGATGCATGTGTGCAAGGCAAAGATGAAAATGTTTCAAAGGCGATTGACCGAGGCACTAAAACGGAGAAAGAGGCCCAATCCCCTCCGTATCTTGGCTGAGGCTTCACTCAAGGATCAAGGCACTAAATAGACTAGCCACAGCACAAATCCTAAGAAATTTTGAGAATTTTGGGTGAATTTTGGCATTTTTTGGCAATTTGCAGGTTTTTCCCATTAACGGGTCTCACCCCCCGCGCGACCCTTCATCATGGCAACTCCTTTTGACCAAAACTTAGCATTTCCAAATTTTTCATGCAAAGTTACATATGCTCATGGATGGACTTGAGATTTGGTGAAGTTTTGGACCTCCAGAAAGTCAAAAAACTAGCAAAAAATGACTTTCTGCCACTTTTTTGAATTGCATAAAGCAGTCTTGGGAGATTTGAGTTTTGACAAGGCAAATGAACTCCAAATCCAAAAATTCCAGTTGGGTTGGAAATTAGACTCACAGACCTTTCCAACAAGCCCACTTTTGCTCAATTTGGCCACCTGCAAGTGCCCCAAAGATGGCTCCAAATGCGCGCGACCCGTCAGGCAGGGGCGCGCGATCTGTCAGGCAGTTTTGTCCAGAAATGCACTGTACAGCTCGGAAAAGCACAGTTTGACCCAGTTTCACTTTTTGGGATGAAATGTGATCCTCTTTGATGTAATTTGATGTAATTATTGTACTTTTTAGACACTTTTACTCTTATGTAACACTTCTAGAAGATTCATTCATGAAAAGGGTAAATATTAAATGAATGAATTGGTTTCCTAGCTTATAGAGGCAAGTTGTTTTGACTACCTAGTTTGTAGTGCTTAGTTTAGAAGTGGTTGAAACAGCTCCTAGGATAGTGAGCTCGACCCATGGAGGCAGGGAAAGAGGTTAGATCATATATATTATGTACTTTCTTGCTCATTTTCATGGTTGGACTCTTGAGGGAGAAGCTATCATTGTATTATTCACTGTATCTCTGCAATTTTTGGCTAAGGAAGACCAGGGTTTTGCAGTCTCTTTGGCATTCTTGTGGACTTATGTGTTGATGGTGTGTTTCTTAATGTTCTTGTAAGTGCGTTATGTGAATCATTTCCTTTCCTTTACTTCTGCACATTAAACAAATGAAGTGTTAAAGTAAGAATTCATGCTTGCCATGCTCTGCTTTTAAATTTGTTTAATTTCAATGTTTTCTTCTGTCTAAAGGGAATTCAAAGTTATTGTTTGCTCTCTTTAGCTCTTCATCTTTAATTCCTGACCATTCACCTCAGTTAAAGGCATCAACGTTGTCTCCTACCTCGCCCCAAGGAACCCCCTGCAGAAACTGTGTCCAATCCCCGCACCCAAAATTGCCCTCTCCTCAATTTGCCACCAAAAACCCAAAAAACCCCAAATCAAACTCTTTGATCAGTTTACTAGCCTAATATCAGTGTTACCTTATTGGTCATCTCATCCATTGAAGATTTTACGAGATAGACCGGAGAGAGCCTTCTCCTGCCCCGTAGGGCTAGCTACGATGCTAAATGGTTTGATGTTGCCTTGAGGTTTACCTTTCTCATCCTGAGGTGAAATTTCAAGCGCTAACAGGACCAATACCTTGGACCAATTACCTAGGGTTAATACCTCGGACCAAATACCTAGGGTCAATACCATGGACCAAATACCTCGGACCAAAACCTTAGTTTTCCAACATGTACGCACTTTTCTTCCTGTGGGAGTGTGTGTATACGTATATGCTCTTTTTGTTCTGTGGACCAACGTGTATACGATGTTTTAACTAAGTGGACCTGCATATACTTTTTAAATTTCTTTTCATCAGCCTTTTCCATTACCTTCTTTATTTTGATCAGTAGACCTTAGTTCCATCTTCCTGTTCTTCTGTACGATTGCCCTATAAGCTCTAAATATACCTGTTGTACTATGAGTTGCCTTTTACCAAAACTGAATTGACCTGTGAGTGAGTTTCCATCAAGGACAACACTTGTATCATAATGCCAACAATCTCCCCCTTTGGACTTGATGGCAACCATGATGGTGTTGATTACTGCAAGCTATAGAAATTGTTAGATATAACAAGCAACACCAAAATTATTTTCCCCTTTGACATCAAGGGCAAAGAGAAAACCAGGATACTCTCCATATCTGAACAGTTGAATATGATCATGCTCCCCCTAGGCACATGTTGAATTCTCTGATTAAACTCCCTCTTTGTACATGTTCTTATATCATTGTAAATGATGTGATGCACTAACCGTCCATGTTGCCCCTAAGCACATGCAGAGTCTGCAAAAATATTTTCCAAACGAATAACATGACTCGATAACTCAACTATGTGACTTTGACCTTCCTATCACTAATGACTCATACATACATCAATCTCCCAATCAAGTGGGAATATACCAAATTTGACTCATCCACCCAACCAAGTGAGGATATACCAATTGTTTATACATGACAGAAATACAATAAATATTACATCATCCATCCCATGCAAAATGGGGATACAAATTACATCATTTGTCCAATAGGACTCATTCAAATGTATGAGAAGTCATATCACACCCTAGAATTTTACATGACTTAAGCAACAAATGGTATAAATATCTGAAGCCATAGCTGGACTCAGCAAGCATAATGCCAACAATGCAGAATGTGTCTGAAGGCTAATGCTCCCCCTGAACCTGTGCTACCTGTTTAACCTTCTCTCATTTTCCAGCTTCTACTGGAAGGGAGCTACAACCCCCTAGTTCTTGTACTAGCCAATTCGTTTACTGGTACGTAGGCGCCGACCTACAGAAGGCTACGACCTTCTTTCTTCCTCCAGGGACCACATTTCATGAATTTTAAAACTAGATACTCCCGGATCACAACACCACAATCTGAAGATCGTGTTTCATCCAATTTTCATACTGGACCCATCAAAAAAATTTAAACTTAAACTGCATCAACCAACATTTAGTTAATCTAAACAATTAGATCACTGACACCAGAACACTGTGTTGAACCCAAAAACCTACATCATCATTCAGAACCAGCTGTAACCTCAAAAAACATGCATCAGAATGTATACACTACTTTGCTAAACAAAAACTGTGTGTATACGCTACTTCCGTTAATCAAACCTATGTATACCTTCAAAACTACTGCAAATATAAACTTTTGAATCAAGTCTGTACCAACCAGCAATATATTGAACATCTATTGTCAACTTACAGAGATTACATAGGCAGCAATAGATATCACTTCTTCTCACTTATACAATCAATCAATCAAATACCATCCTCCTTATGCATTCGGTTTTACATTCATATCTAAGAAGACTTCATTGACAGACAGTAGTAAAACAACATAATTTGATCAGATAGATTAGTCAGATCTGAAAAAGAATGTTTTCTTTTGTATACTCTATTTCGAAGAGTATAACCTGCATGTACACGCGCTTTTGAAGAGACGAACCAGCGTACAAATATGAAAATATCAACTCATAACTTTGTTGCACTTCTAAACTTCAAACAAACCCAGATCACGACATTTAAAGAATAAAATAGGTGTACATAGTCAGATCTAGCCCAACCAATATCAGATCATTAATAATAAGTCATTTCAGGTCTCATGATCCTGATCCAACATTGAATTCAAGGTGCACAAAGTATTTCCGATCAAATCACAAACATAGCCCTTGCAACATAAAATATACTTCAGATAGAAGTATTACTTAGAAACCCATACACTTGCACATAACACTTCATAAGATATTCATTCCTTCTCCACTTAGCCCTTTGATCTTCTCCTCCTTATATACTTAGATCCTTTATCAAAAACTCAGACCAAAACCACTTGGGACCAATACCTTGGACCAAATACCTAGGGTCAATACCTCGGACCAAATACCTCAAACCAAATACCTAGGGTCAATACCACAGACCAAAACCTTGGTTTTCCAACATGTACGCACTTTTCTTCCTGTGGGAGTGTGTGTATACATATACGCTCTTTTTGTTCTGTGGACCAACGTGTATACGTTGTTTTGACTAAGTGGACCTACGTGTATACGTTGTTTTGGTTGTGGCTTCTATTGATATTCATCCTTGGAATAAATTGAGTATGATTTACCTGATAATTAGTTTTAAGCATTTGCTGACGATTGACATATTTTTCACTGGCCTTTGTTGCATCAAGATAGCTTCTGGTGGAGGTTGATGACTTCTGTGATTGAGATGGTTCTTCAGTATATCCAAGACCTATCTTTATCAGAGGAGAACATTGAACTTTGATAATTTCATTTAAAGTTTCTGATCCTTTAGCAAATCTAAGATTGAGAGGTTTTGCCTTCTCAAGATATTTTCTTAGACCCACAATTTCACATTCTATATTTTCATTGTGTTTTTCTCTTTCAGCAAGATGGTGTGTCAAAGTATCTATGATCATATTCTTTTCTTCTAAATAGATTTTGAGTTTAGTGATTTCTTCATGAAATTCTTCCTGTTCTAATGCATCCAAAAAGATCATCATTGTCATAAGCCATGAGAAGTCTATAATC